>OV281363.1:14282500-16782500 GCA_923062675.1 Marasmarcha lunaedactyla | reverse complement strand
GAGAACCACTGCTCTGTGTTAGAGATGCATTTGTTCACCGCTCGATAGTCAATTTCTTGTCTTTTGATTTTAAACAAGAAGGAAGTATCGTCAGCAAACAATATGACCTCGCATTGATTCTTAACGACCGATGGCAGATCATTAATATAAACTAAAAATAGGAAAGGACCAAGAACTGAGCCCTGGGGCACACCCATTGTCACTGCCGATCCTGATGATTTTTCTCCATTTATTGCAACTTTCTGTTTTCTATTAGAAATATATGATTTAATCAAGGCAAGCGCTCGGTTTTTAATGCCGTAATGGTGCAGTTTCATGAGTAGAGTAGTATGATCCACACAGTCGAACGCCTTGGACAAGTCACAAAAGACACCAATAGCATCACACGACTCCTCCCAGGCGCTGAATACGTGTTTTATGAGCTCAACACCGGCATCGGTTGTTGAGCGACCCCGCGTGAAACCAAACTGCTTAAAATTCATTAGACTATTACCGTAAAAATGAGAAAGTAATTGATTTAAAATTAATTTTTCAAAAATCTTACTGAGCGTTGGTAGTATAGATATAGGTCTAAAATTATTAGGGTCAGACATACTACCTGCTTTGAATATTGGAATGACCTTACTCAATTTCATTAAATCAGGAAAAACACCATTATCAACACAGTCATTAAATATACTGGCTAAGTACGGGGCTATACCATCAATGACAGATTCAATAATTTTAACAGAAATCCCATCTAAATCGGCCGTATTTTTTACTTTAATGCTTTTAAATGCATTTAAAACTTGTGGAACAGTAACATGTTTAAAAATAAAATCAATATTGCATGAATTTACATTTTCCGTTAGCAGTGACTGTGCAAGAGTGGAACATGAATTAATACTCGAAGTAGTTGTCACAGGGATGGCAGTAAAAAAATTTTCAAATGCTTCAGCAACTTCTTTGTCAGTTGACAACACTTTATCATTAATTTTTAAATTATATTTGGTGTGTGGTTCTTTTGCTTTCCCAGTTTCCTGATTAATTATATTCCATGCAGTTTTTGAAATGTTAGTACTATATTTAATTTTATTATTAATGTAATTAGATTTAGCTACACTGCAAACTCGTTTAAATAATTTTGAATACTTTTTAACATATTCATAAAATGTCTTATTATGATTATAAGTTCTATGACTGATGTGGCTGTATATTGTATATGATGATGTGGCTGTATATTGTATACCGGTGTATCCAAGGGTTCATTCCATATTGAACCGTATTACATGAGTGTTAAATTTTACTGCGAGATTTAATTGGACGCATTCTATATTGGACACAATCTATAATCAGCTTCGAGAAACTTATATCGTTAATAAGTATTCTAGTTTATTTGAAGTTGTACAAACTTCACTGTTAATAATAGAAGTTGACAAATCGTCGAGAAAGTCAAACTTCGTATTATTGTTAATTTATTTGAGAGGCAATGTATTGATTGCTAATCCATCAACGCAGCAAGAGGGTTGTTCAAAGTTTAACCCTAAAATACCTAGGCCTAAAATACAAGTACACATAGGTATTAATTGAAATTGTGGTTATCAGCAATATACATTCAATAATACATAAATCAGTTACACGAGTTGTTTATTGAAAACATTTATTTACATGTTTTTACGACGCTTTATTTACATGAGGATATGAAAGATATTATGTAATATAATTTCGATATTATTTTTAAAATGCCTTTATAATACCCTAATATATTCTTTATAGAAAAAAATAGACGTGAAAATATGTGATATACTGGTTAAAGGAACAGTGACATTGAAAGAAGCTGGCAAAAATATAGCTATTAAATGATCAAATGCGAAAGAAAATCATTAAGGTTATGTTTATGACTACAATTAACCAACTTTTAACTTTCAACAACATTCGTTGAGTTCTTCGTTCCGATGTGTGTTTGTTTGTTTGTGGCATCGTATCTCCTTTACTAATGGACCGATTTTGATGCGGATTTTTTTGTTAAAAAGCTGAATAAATAGAGAGTGTTCTCAGATATATATATATAAATTGGTTCAGCCGTTTATAAGTTATACACGCTGTATCCCGTCAGTTTACTTCGTATAGTCAATTCATCCGTACCCAGCACTACCTACTCACTCTATCTATTGTTTAAGACTCACGAGTTGATTTAATACGTATTGTTATCATCGACGACGACCAAGTGGTGTAGCGGTTAGTAGTCCGGTCTCATACGCTGGAAGTCCCAGGTTCGAGTCCCGGTCGGAGCATTCGTTTGTGTGATGAACACAGATGTTTGTTCTCGGGTCATGGTTGTTGATATTTACATGTGTATGCTTATTCTAGGTTCCCTGTTGTGTGTCTAAATGACATACTTCAGTTTGTGGAGTACATGTATTGCACCCCAGTTTAAACATAAGTAAATTACCTACCAATTTATGATAAGTAATTGTGTAATAAATATGAATAATTTAATTTGTAGCAAATATTTCAGCAAATACTTCAAAATTAATTAATTTCTGGGTGACAGACAGAATTGTTAGCAAAATAACTTGTTTTAGAGGTAGAAGCTAGTAGCATATTGTTCTGAATATAAGAATTACGAGTAGTTCTTTCTTGATCGGATTTTAAATAACCATTTTTTCTTTTTCTCTCTTTACTAACTGATCGTACGTTTAGTAAGTTCGTCAGTTTGTATTGCGCAATACTAGTATTAAGCCCGTGCCTTCGCTTATGTCAAGTTAACTGAGTTTTTTTACGGATAATGGTCGAATTGAAATTAGAGTTCTTAAATAACATTTCCCTCATTAATAATATTCGCCTAAGTTACATAAATAGATCGTGAAATTAACCTAATTTCAAATCACATGAATCTCTATAGAAGCCTATCTAAATTGGTTGCGCTATAACTCAATTCATAATTGCAAGTCATTCTAGAACCTTTGATGTACCAGAACACTCTTAAAAAAAGACTATAAGTACACCAAAAGGTAATTATGGGGATCCATTTCATCTGAAAATTCAATATACGGTACCTGTCAAAACACGCAGGCCCGCCTTGACGACGTGCGTCAGTCTGACAGCTGTCAAAACTGACCTGTCAGCGTTCGCGTTTGTATTTTAAACTAGCAATGGCTGCGTTCTTGTGTGGGCAGTATGGGACAATAAAAAATGGTATAATGAATGCAGATTCTGTAGAGAAATTGTAAAAATGCGTGGGTGTTTTTTCGAGATTATGTCAAGTGGTCTGATACGGCTTTTGTAATGATGATTAATCATGTTTTTTATGTTGCATTTCGTTAATCTCCTTATGACTAGAGAGTAGAAGTGTCTTTAAGGTCTTAATTTGTATTGAAAAAATAGTTATTTCTTGTGTTTACACAGGAGTTTTTTTTATGCATATAAATTTTTATGACTAAACCTTCATTTTCTGGCAGTCTTAATAATGCCTCTAATTCAAATTCAAGTATTTATTTCTCAACATTGAAAATTACTTGTTCTCATTGACGTCAAATAAAGCATGACTACCACTAGTTCGGACCTTCGTGAAGAAGAACTGGCAAGAAACTTCACGGGTTTATTTTTTTTCAAAATAAATTTACAGTGTCTCTATGACGTCTAGACTACAAAATGATAGTCTACAAAATGATTCTTACTTGCATCTGTTAGTTCGGCAAGTCTCCCTCCCCGCAAGTATCCAAACGACGAACACCCTCAAACTAAAGGGTGGTTTCAGGCAATCTATAGTCCATCCCGTTTGCCTACTGCGGGTTGGTAGGCTGTCAGTATACCTTCGAAATCATTTCTAAGGTATGTTTAAGGTCTCACGATGTTTTTCGTCACCGTTACGTACACAAGATGGAGCTACGTTAGCAATACAACGAAAAAATCCTATATAGATACTAAATAATGTCCATGGTATCAGCCAGAGCCTGTTAGCTTAGTTGCAACTTCGTATATATATATATATATATATATATATATATATATAAATTATGTAAATATATATATACATATATGTATATACCAAGTAAGATAATAACAATTTATGAACAAACTGACCGTAACTAAAAGTATAGATTTTGTATATCATATATATAGGTTATGGAAAACTTATAAAGTTTTAAAGCTTTGTTCCCTTGTATTATAATGGATTTGCACATTATAATACAAGGGAAAATCAAGATAATTTTGTAAATTTTAACTCTATTATAAAGCTTCCTTATTCAGGAGAAACATAAGCTTTGTATTGTCGCAAAAAGCGAGATCTGGAGTTATGTCGGGAAAAGCAGATAAAACAGCTTGTAAAAAAAAGTCGTCACACACTTCGATAGACCAAAAATGTAGCGGGGCGCGTCTTCATCCATAGCGTTGATATAGTTGAATAACCCTACAAACCGAGCATAAACCGATTATTATATCAAAATATATTCATCAATCATTTTATAAGTATCATTAATGCATTATTGAGCGATTGACTGATTGAATCTCTTTGTATGGATATCACCAAGTTTTACATACAGCTCGACCACCTTAAGTATTCAGGAAAAGGTGGCGCTGCTTTCGATGCGTAAAAGCAGTTTGATATTTAGTCACGCAACAGATGCTTTAGTTCCAATATTTGCTACTGAACATTTTATTTGTCGGCGTTGCATGTATGGTAGCCGCTGTATCATGTTTGATATGTAGGTCGGTGAGTTTAAAATTAAAACGAGTTTTAAGATGTTGGCAGGTAACTGTTTTGTACATGTTTTGTGGAATTTAGTTATTTGTTGATTATATATTTTATTTATCAATATTTTTAGGGTTACCGTGTAAGTTCGGTCATATGATTTGAATGTATCGGTTGTCACATTCAGTGTGATCAAATATAACCTAACCTTTTTTTTACGTAGAACTCTTTTGGGGCGCCACTACAGCGCTGCAGTCCGTTCTCGGTTAGGACACAGAAAAAGAAACTGCAGAATTTGACAAGTTCAAAAAAACAGACCGCAAAATTTACTTTACCATGTAATTCTTGTTTATATTGGAAATAATTTACCCTGCCTCACCCCCGTAACTGAGCCGCATCTATGACACCTTATATAATAAAATTCGTCAAACGGTTTAAGTTGGGGAGCGTGCCAAAGAGATATACTCGTACATAACCCTCATACTAACAGTCAGGTAAGCTTCTTTGCGGCGAGGAGTATTTGAAATACCTATGGCTGAGTACAAAGCTTGTCGGATACAATCAAACAAACAATTTCTCTTTGTAATACCAACTCGCCAGACAGTCCTTGGAAAAACCTGCTAAGGCTTCAAAAGGCCAATAATTTCCAAACTTAATTACGAGAATTCCAAAGAGCTTAATTACCATGTTCCATGAAATCCGATACTGCGAGCTACCAAATTCGCACAAAACTACATTTTGGGTGCAGCCCTAAAATTATACTAACGAGGGTGGGTCAATGACTCCTATCAATTAATTAGAAGTTTTATCATTTCGATGTAATAATTGAGTGGGAAAGAGGAGATGTGGCTTCTTTTAGAAAACTAATGGTATGGTCGGTTAAGACTGGATAGCAACTTTAAAAAGTAGCGCTAAAAGTCCTTCTAGTCCAGATGAATTAGCTTTTGTAACGTGATTTATTAATTAAAATTTACTATAATACATTAGGAATCTAGATCGGTAAATAATGAAAAATTATCTCGCTCTACTATTTAAGTATTTCAATAGTAAGAAGGAAATAATTACTTACGCATTTCAGTTAGCTAGCTTAGTGGTTCTTAAGCTTTAATCAAAAGTAATTTATAAATGCCACATTCAAAGTTACTAACTCATGTTAAGCAACTCGAAGGAGTGTATTTGGAATTACATTCAAACACGCAAACCAAAAGGTTTTACAAGAAATGTTCCTTAATATCTAATAATAATTGTTGATTAACATCAATTAATAAATACCGGGGCTAGTAACTTTAAAATTTTCGTTCAGTTGGAAAATCTGAACTAAGATTGTCGTAAAGATTCAATTAAATTTAGAGATTTAATCAAAAACTAGATTTGGTAATATTTGGAATCGTTGCAAACCGACGCGATTTTGAGCCCAAAATTAAATAATCCTAACGGACCTTAAGGGTTATAATTCTGCTGTTAATAAATCGTGGATGTTACGATGTCGCATGGCAGAGGCATGTTAACATGTTAAACTATTAAAAAAAATAACAAGTAAAAAAAGTTTTGCATCCATCATCAGGCAAACGAACACGCGATTCACCTCACGCGGAGTAGCGTAATATACTTAGTGGTTGTAAGTACTTCTTGACAAATACAGTTCTGGAAAAACCCGGGTTTTTTAAAAGTAAGGGTATACACAGGTATTGTTTATATAAGATTGTTTTACCAGAGATTATTAGAAATACAGCCGGACCAAAAAGTATTCTTGACAGTAATTTAGAACTCATTCTTTCGAGATCATTCTATACTTTATTATAAGGACGAAATATTTGTTTGTTTGCTTGTTTGTTTGTTCATAAGTAATCGATAAACTACTGAACTGATTGATTTTATTAATTATTTCACCATTAGAAAGCTACATTTTCCGGCTGTAACATAGGCTATATTTGATTCCGAAAACCGCGCATACATCTTTAATTATCAATACCAACATTCAAAAAAGAACGACCGAATGACACACTGACATAAAGAATTAGTTCCGCGTTAAAATGGATGAATTAATCTATACTAGTAGTTTCCAAGGTTGAATAGAAACAATGGAATTATGAATTAAATCATAAACAACAGAAAGATGCCGTGCCAACTGTTCTATGAATGATCTAATATCTATAAGATCGTAGATAACTTGCATTTCACACTTACACTGCCTCGACCTGTGTTTGTTAGTAACTCTGCTTTTGATACTAGAGGTCATTGAAAGGTACCTAGAATTGGCTCCTTCAATTGAACTGGCTGTTCCTTCCCTTTATTCCCGAAAACAACCACATACATGAGGTGGTTATGCCGGTTGAATTAGGAAGGACTCTAGTACCGACCCAGACGAAATCTCGACATAAGAAACTCTCCTATCTGCCTTTGAATCCAGCGGTCCTCAGCGAGAAACTTTGTAAAGTTCTATATAAAACTGCCTTTGTTCCTGTCATTGCTCAGGAACAGCCCTGGCTTAATCTGGAACACAACCACATTGACGATTGTTATAATGGTCGATAAGGTGAGAACTGTGGTTCCGCTCGAGTTTCTACGAAAAAATCTCTCCACAAAAACTATACTATCAACTTATTTGGAATATTTAAAACATTTTTTTCATAACCTAAATCAATAATTTGTAGAAATTCCGTGTGTAAAGACAAATTAGAGGGAAATGAAGTGAAATGAAATATTTATTTCTCGACATTGAACATTACTTGTTCTTATTGACGTGAAATAAAACATGACTCTACCACCAGTTCGGAAAAACCTTCGTAAAGAAGAACTGGCAAGAAAAAAAATAAAAAAAAATTTCAAAATAAATTTACAGAGTCTCTTTATGTCTATACAAAATTATTCTTATCTGCATCTGTTAGCAAGTCTCCCTCCCCTAAGTATCTAAACGACGAACACCCTCAAACGGTACCCGTTCACGAGTTAACGCGACCTAGGACCTAGGGACCTTTGTATGAATGCCTACGGCGGAGGCGACAAATGTAATAGATAAATTTATAAGCCACATTTCACAGTAAGCTCTCCAAGATCCTTAATGCTATTTATTCTAGTTATCAGTCATGTCTTATCATCATAGTTATGTAAGAACAAAGTAAACAGCTCTCTTGAATTCAAGATAAGAGATTGTGAAATCATTTTATAGGTAAATATATTTGATCTTAGAAAAATCATTTCTTTTGAAATAGAAGAGCGATTAAAAGTGTAAAAATCACTAAATAACAATATAATATTTTAATATAACCTCTACAATTAATGATCTTACGGCAAGGACCACTGACCGTCCGGTGGAGCGCCTGCTCCTTTCGTTTTTCGGCTTATACAAAGTTAAAAAAAATATTATTAGTATAGTAGTTAGGTAAAAATATACAAGTAAGTAAAACATTCGCTAGCGAAATATTAGGTAACTCGGTAAGGTTAAAATCAAACGTCCGTCTGGTAAAACTACATTCAATATTCAACTTTATTTCCTAGGGCATGATTTTCTATTTCATATCGGCTTTATTTTATTACGGGATCAAAAGCTATTCGGGTAAAATCGCGTATAAATATCATATTTATTTTTAAAAAGGTGGTGTGATCGGTGGATCACATATAAAAATTAGATACCAAATCAGTGTCAAAAAACGTCCTCACGCAAAGACTGCCCATATGAGTATTTGGGGTCTCTTTTAATCTAGTAGCTTTCGATTACTTCGATAGGAAACTTGTCGATAAAACTGTAAAATTAATATAATATATTTAGTTTCCTAAAAAAGAATATCTTGGGAAGTATATTAGTAATTATTGTAAAGTTTTAAAATAAACAAAAACATGTTTTGAGTTTGATCCGAGACGCCACTCGGTGCCAGTCGTAAAGGGTAGTAGCCCAGCCTTATACGCCGGAGGTCCTAGGTTCGAGTCAGATCGGGGCATTCACAGTTGTTCAAAGATGTTTTGTTTGTTTGTTTTCTTTAAATTTATTTAATATAGATATTGTATAAAATCTCATTTGCAAAGCTTGTGTCAGAGTCTAAAGGTCACAACTGAAAATCAGCGCTTTGTTACTAATGTAATCTGTAACAAGGCATCAAGCTGAGTTGGCATCTTTTGCACCTTTACTTTACATAAAAATAATTTCAGGATAGTAAGAATTTTATGTTATCGTAAAAAGCAATAAAGAATTTCATCCATTCATTCATGTTTGTTGTCGGGTCATGATTGTTTATATTTATGTATGTATGTTTATTCTGGGTACCCCCCCAGCTCGCTGTATTATCATCCATAACGCAAGCAATCTTTTATGAAAAGCGTCAAGTTTTCTAGTCGGAATTATACAATAAAAAGTAAAATTATGCACCTAGTTTAGGTATTGCAATGCAGGAGAAGAGATTTTGTGGTCATTATAAATTGAATAAATAAATAAACTTCCAAACCGTTATGGACTGTGTGTCTTGTTTTTATTTATTATCAAAGAAAACAGCCCAATTTTTTACTATCTATCTACCTTATCTCTCTCTTTCACCTAGTTACGAAATCTGACGTAACATTATATATGGTTCTACTCGGCAGCCATCTTGTCTTACAAAAAACGCGGAAGAAGTATTAGGTTCAGTGTCGTAAATATGTAATGTTTGATAAGGCCGTGTGCTTTAGGTGTAACAAAGCTTATGATGTAAGGATGATGTTAAAAGTTCATTTAGATAGGCCGGTTGGTGCTTTCCTTAATTGCTTATTATGAAATTTGTGGCAAGTAAGCCAATTTTATGCCGAAAATATGAGCAATAAAACACTTTTAAATTATTAACAGAAAACAAACGTAGATAAATGTTGCTAAGAAATGCATTTTATTTATTACAAACAATTTTATTTTAGGAAAAAGAAAAATGATCAGAGATAGGAAATATAAATTATTTATATGTGGGGTAAAGTGGCCAATAGGCTGGCAGAATTACCTCGACAGACGTTAAAAGACAACTTTAGTTTCATCAATGATAGATAGTTCGTAGATTATACTATCACGTTGAACTAATAACACCTGTAAATTCGAACAAGTTATTAAATTTTTTTAAAACCTTCCATTTTAAAGTATTATTCAAAAACATGCTTAATTACCGTTAATTTCAGTACTCAGTACCCTGCTAATTATTAGTTGGTACTAATTACTCCACGCCCGTAAGATTAATAGCCGTATCGAATGAAAAATTCTACTAAAATGGTCGATTATTATATTTCTCTAGTTTTACTTTTAACGACATAATTACATAAGAAAACGTTGTTTAAACGGTAGATTTCAACCTAAAGAGTATGAAATTTAGTAATAATAATGATAGTTGGATATATTTTAATGAGTAATGTAATGTTTTGTCTAGGCATCCTCAAGAACAAGCCAGCCATAAAGCCAAAAGCCCAGTCAACATTAAAAGATAAGTCCATATCGGTGGTAACTCAAAAAGCGACAAAAAGTAGAAACATACGAGAGACAAACAAAAGACAGTAATAGTATTTTTTTCTATTTATTAAAAAGAATATCTATTTATTAAAATCATCGAAAGTGAAATAAGTCTATACACTAATAGTCTCAAAACAACGATTGATACAAATTCAACCGGCATAGCACCACGAAAGAGTTTATTGTAAGGAGAACAAAAAGAATAATAATATTTTTAGCTCTGAGTCACAACTTACAAACCAAGGGAGTGTTGTATTTTTAAATTCTTCCCTTCACCGAAGAAACATGAGCTTAAAGCTCTAAGTCATAAAGTCAAGAATATAACTGTAGTAGTTAGGGCTTGCACAAACATTGCCAGTATGAAAATATAAAATGCAAACTCCGTATTGTTTTTAAGTCTTTGTGGTATTTATGTTCTTGGTTTTTGCAGTACCTATGATTCATGTTTAAGCTTATTTTGTTGATAAATAATAAAAACGAATGCCTTATCACAAGAGATACCAGGTTGCTCAAATCCTGGACAAGACAACGGCTCACCAAAGTGATGAGCAATGAACAAAGTTTGTTTTTGCATCAAGGAGCTTTTTATATGTATGCAAGTTTATTTTGCATTCTGTTTTTAATGAACAGTTTATTTATAGCCCTATTAGCCTTTTACATTGCACCGGACTTTGTGGCCTACCGCTAAGGGCGCTTAGCCGGAACTTAAAATTAGACCTACATAAAATTCGCGTAAGGGCATCCGACAGGATATGAACCTTGGCTTAGGATGTCATATATTAAAACTACTACTGGTTTGGAAGGGTAATTTCGAGCCCCTTCTTTGGTCTGCATGAATTTTAATATTTATTTTATTACTAAGTGATAGCGGTTTATCGAGCAATCGTGAAAAATTAAATAGTTTTCATGATTATCAGAATCGACTGCTGTATTTAAGGGCAACAAAAGCTGTTTTGTCTGTTTTGGTCATCATAATTCATAAAATTACTCAACAAAACATAACTTACACAAAAAACGAAAAAAAAACCCAACCCCTCGTTAGTCAAATACCCCAGCCGTTAACCCCTAGAAAAATACGTTAAATGAGCAATCTACGTCACAATAATAAATAACAAGATTATTTGTATAAACAATGTGGGGGGGTGTGAAATACCCCATGTGTTTTTTCACTTATTAAAGAAACATGCAGATGACATGCATGACAATTTGTTTTAGGATGCTTCGTTATAATGTATGGTTTACAGGGCCACCAATTTATGTGCTCCTTAGCAAGAACTGGAACTAAGTCAATGTCAAACTTCAGTTACGCTTAGAACACGGCGCCACCCTTTACTGAGACCCTTTATAAGCTAAAAGCATATATGGCTCAGGTATAGGCCATATATTAAAGTCTGCTCTTATAGTAAACTTTGGAGACGTGGAGTAAAAGCCAGATGTAAACACAAACAAATGTTTTCAAACTTGTAAACGATGACTCCACTCCAATTCGAAGTCTCGCCAAACATTTTAATCAATCATCATTAATTCTGATTGAATTGTATAACATCGCTAATGTCAATGTCACTGTCAGAGTCAATCAGTTCTAATTTCAAATGTTGCGTCTTGTTAAATGATCTTATTGGGTATTGGTGATTTTTATGTAACTTGTTTTTATTATGGATGTATATATCTACCAATTGGTGAAATAGATATGTCAACAGAACGATATGCGAAAACCTATAATTGACATTCAAGAATTATCTATAAAGTATTTAAAAATTATGATAGTATTGAAAAATTAATTATAACACCATTCATGTTTAACTAATTTTTCATTAAAAAAAGAGTTCTGAACAAAAAAAAATAAATATATGAAAAAATTCACAATATACAATATATCCAACTACTACTTTTATTATGAAATATTGTGAGACAAAACTACCATAAAAATATATTTTTCTTACTCTATTAGTGATCTGTCTTCGTCACCCTAACATCTGCGGGTTCCTAATATGCCCCTACAGGATCCGAACTTTAAGACTATAGGTGCAATTCCATACCAGAGGTAAATGTTTATATCCTGTTGATGCTGTAAATTAGCTAAAGATTAAAAGCACACATATTAACAAATTTTTAAAATACACCGATTTCAAGCATCAATTTTCTAAAGTTGAAAAAGGTGTTTATTCAAATATATCTATATTTTCACACACCCACATATATCCACTACTAGCCCCTATAAATGCGTGGAGACGATAAAAATCAATGAAAAACGCATAAACGCCGCTCATCGGCTAAAACTCGTTAATATAGGGGTTAACGAAGCGTGAGACCGATACGGGACGTAAGGGGTTAACTTCTACTATTTTCGGGAATAAATTTATTATAGGTTAGGTTTTTAACCTTCAACAACCTACAACCTTAAATTATATAATAACTTATTTTTATTTATTTATATATTTTTACAGAACCAACAGCACTTTAAACACGAGCAGAATAATTATACAAAATTATTGAAGTTATTATAAATTTAACAATAATATATATATGAGGAAATGAAAACTATTTTACAGTTATGTTTAAAATGAAAATACAGTACGCAATCTAGTGTGTGGATAAAGTGCGTTTGTGTATGTGTGAGTTTGTATGAGTGTGTGTGAGAGTGAGAGAAATCAGAAATGTGATGCAAATATTACATTGCAAGCATGCCATATCTATTTGTTATCAGGTGATAGTGTAATTGTGATTTGCTTTTTTAATAATACTAGATAGTTTTATTTCTTCTGGGTGTATCTGTAATACCTTTAAAAGTCGAAGTAAGTATATTACTATGAAGATAATTAAAAAGAAGACTTCCATTGCGATATTTTTTACCAATGATTTTGATTCTTAATAAATCATTTATATACTGTAAACTTTCTGTTACTGTGGAACAAAGTTTATTTCAGTATACTTACATCATTTTATGCACTTGTTTTGCTTCACGGGATCTAGGTGTGTTTTGGTCTTTGAATGTATTGCATTATAATTATTAACCGTATGTGTTTGTTCCATTTTAGATTTTTGGACATTTATGTCTTAAAAGTTGTATTATCTTCAAAAAATTGTAAAAAATATATAAATATAGTTATAAACGTATGTACTTATTAATTGTGTTAACCAGTGCATCTAGGAACCATTCTTCCACCCCGTCCATTACGTACGGGAAAGTTTATTTGTTTATTTGTATATTAAGTGTTTTACAGAGATCTCATTGTAACAGTATAGAACTTACAACTTAATCACTCATGCAATGGGTATGACAAATAGTTACGGTACACTAAGGAAGTATTTTTGAAAATTTTCCTCTAAAAGCGTGAAATCGACCTGTATAAATATTTTAAAAACAACAGATTCTTTTTAGGCATTCCATTTCAAAAACAGAACCTCGAATTTCATATCCCGAACACAAAAGCTCGTAATTTAAATTGGAACAAAATTAAGGAGCATTATTTATAACTCATAATTTCACGTCCATGCCCACGGATATTTTAAAAAGTTAATTTAGCTTTCGGAAGTGCCTGTAACTTTTTTTAAGCGTCATCTGTCAACGAGATGTCACATTAGTGACGGTTGAGGTGACAAAAAAGGGTTGTGATTAGGTGAAGACGTACAGAACCACTGGCTTATCTGTGCGTGTGGACGAAATTGGAACTAAAAGATTCGTTTGGCAGCTATGTTGGATGATGTATGAAATGTTCCAACCCGCGTGCCACCCTTGGCAACACCGGTAACATGGTCAGACTATAAGTAATTAAATAATATGTTTCGTAAAAAGATGAGTGTTGGTTGATGGACGAGGTAAGATGTTTATTAGGAATGTAGGTCAGGACTGGATTTGATTCGTATAGCGATTTATATCAATATTTGAGGAGTCCTTTTGATGATGAACAGACTTTTATAGAAAATTCATCTTTGTATTGAATTTTCCAAAATAATTGTGATTATGCTATTCTGAGTTTTATATAAAAATCATTAGCTTACTGCAATGGAAGTTATTGCAAGATCGTTCATTAATGCTTTTTTTTATAAAAATCTACACGTGAAGTTTCTTGTGATTTTTTTCTTCACAGACGAAGAATCCGAATTTTACCTCCAAGTCGTTTTCGTTACATGCAATCAATGGATTTGACAAATTGTCTCTCGATTACCTCCATGTCTTGAATACACCACAAATACATGGAATTTTCTAAATCTATTTTCAATACCTACAAAATATTTTCTGTCACTAAATACACCGTTCGTCCCCTTCTTACAATACCATCCCAGCTCATTGGTTCTTAGCCATAAAATATTCACAGAGGGTATCGTATGGCCAACTTATCAGCTTAGCGGCATAAAACGGAACTAAATTTTGTATACCACAACTATATCATAAACCCCATTTATACGTGGAAGGTAGCGCCACCGTTCCCTGCAAAGATAAATTGGTCGGACTGTAACATTCATCAGATTTTAAGGTTGATTCATGGCATAAGAATGTGTGACAAATTCAGCCAAAAATGGGGTGCACAGTTTTCGCATTGGGGATATATTTTTTAACCAATACTAAGCGCGTTTGTAGGATTTATTGTCTGTACTTATTTTAACAACGTTTATCTTGAATTATTCAAGAGACAAGTGAAAGGGAAAAAAGGAAATAATAATGGTAGCTATTTATTTTGTCGTATAAACCCGTTCCCGCCAAAATGTCGAATTTAAATTTGACTAAGCATTGTGGCATGTCATGTCTTTCTTTATACTTAATTATGTCGGAATTAGTTTAGTTGTTTTCTTGTTACAAATATAAACATAAATGAGAGCCCAAAGGGGTGGTAATTTATATTTTCTTTATAGTTTTATACCATATAGTAATGAAAATCTGACATATGACAATTAACAGAATTGGTGTCACAAGTTTTTTGAATATGTATTCTAAGTAGCATATAATAAAGTATAATTCAAACATGGCAAAATATAACTATATAACAACTTGAGTTATTCAAATTATGAAATAATTTCCTAAATTTTTACCAATGTTTCGGTACTTTTATTCAGTTCCTTAGATTCCAAAGTCACCAAGTTTGTCTCTTTCTTATTTACAGTAGTTGGTTAAACATTTTTTATCGAGCAGCATCCGGTCTACATTTAAAGAAGATTAAATCTTGTAAGTTTGTTTGCGTCTCAACGCGAATTTCTCAGAACGAATGTACATATTTGTATTGATATGAATTTGTTTGGAGTTTAAGATTTCGATGAATGTAATACTTAGTAAAAATTGCTGAGGAGCTATCGGAATAGATTTCTTGTCGATTTTCTTAGAAAGATATTTTTTGTGACTAAGTACTTGCAGCTGTATTGTAACTAAATTTTTTTCTTGACATTATGTGTTGTTTCATTAAGTATTCGATGAAATACCACATTGGGCTCTGCTTACTTATATTTAGTTACATACGTAAAAAAATACAGGTTACCAAAGAAATTTGTTAAAACACTTTGTAGTTATAACTTATTTCTAACAAATATTGTGTTAAATAGAAATTTTATGATGTTGGCTGCATAGCTCGTCTTAGAATTCCTACAGCAAAGTAACAAAGCTTTCTTAAGGTGTAAGTACCGACCCAGTAGCTTCACAGTTTGTGAACAACCGAACAAACAGCACCTTTATGAATGGAAACGGACGACCGAGTAGCGTCATGGTTTGCAGCCCTGCCTCACACGCTGGAGGTCCCGGGTTCAAGTCCTGGTTGGGCATTAATTTGTGTGAAGAAATCAGATGATTGTTCTCGGGTCATGGTTTTTTTTTATGCTGCCTAAGCAACACCCTCACGGGAGGGAGGTGGAAGATGCGTTATGCATACTGTCGCAGACAACCGACTTCCGCGACGGTGATGTGGGACTCACCAGAGTGGCACCGACCCACTAAAAACCACCTTGCTGGCTGTGGCATGGGAATGCTGTCAGCCTTCATCGGAGCGACACCCGGGTAGGGAGGGTGCGCAAACGCGTCATGGCTGTTTATATTTGTATATGTATTATTACAACACGGTGCACTCAACCTGCATCTATTATAAACTGTGAGACCAAACAATCACCATTCCATATGAATAACAAAACGTTTTATAACAAATAAATAAACAAAGTTTGTAATAACAATCGTTCTTTCCCATGAGACAAAAGAATCTGACTCTTTCTGATTTACGAAGTAGGAAAAGTTCACTTAAATGATGCTAAAAAGTAAATTATGGGTATCTAGTTACTTTCGCAGA
Source organism: Marasmarcha lunaedactyla (assembly GCA_923062675.1). Taxonomy (NCBI): domain Eukaryota; kingdom Metazoa; phylum Arthropoda; class Insecta; order Lepidoptera; family Pterophoridae; genus Marasmarcha; species Marasmarcha lunaedactyla. The sequence continues at coordinate 16,766,104 of OV281363.1, read as the reverse complement.
AATTTCTTGATATTTAGGTATCTAACGAAATGTTTTTTTTTTATATGGACAGTTTCTTTTTTTGGTGGCGCATTGATATCACTTCTTAAGGCTCTACCAGCTCGGAAAGACATTCGGTAATAAAAACTAGCAAGAAACTGCAAGTAATGCTTAAAATAATAAAACAATGTATTTCGTGTAACAAAATAATTCTTCGCTGTCCTAAATTCTCTAAACAAATATCCGCGAACTCGGGTTCCAGCCATCGCCCTCCTCAACCATATTAGAGGGAAGTGAGCGACCCGTCACCCGACGCTACCATAAGAAGACGTACTTTAGTGACAATGACGCTTTACAATTTTGTCAGTTGGTCAAATAGCTTTAAAGATATCACAAAATTCGTCACACATGATATACCGTTTAAAATGTAAGAAGGGCTAGCAGTTATTTTTCCATAGTATAATAGTAATTTAAATAGTTTAACTGCTATTGAGCCTCTATTATGCGGGCGATATACATTCGAATGTCACATTTTTAACCCTTAATACGTGACAGATGCAAGAATGGTACATTGAGAATTCAAAGTACTGAATGATATTTAAGTAAATAAGGCGGATGCTCGTACGGGATTATTGAATTGAAGTACCGAAATACAGCCTTAATCATTTTAGGAAAATCTACAAAGTATGACGGGTCTTCGAATATCTCAGCTACTTTCAGTATATTACTAAATTTTGACAAGATTGGTGGCAAATGTTTGCAGAATATGCATTCTATCGAGTATAAAACAAATTCGCATTTTATGTGTCCATCTAGCTGAGATCTAGGATTAATCTAAATACGATTTATAGATTACCACCTTACTGCAAGGACATCAGGCTCATCTAACCAATGGGTGGTTGCCGGCAATTAATACTCCATCCCGCACGCGGGTTGACACGCTTTATATGCAAAATATTTTTCTTCGGTTAGCTAAAAATCAAAAAAATCAAAAAAATCAAAATCAATTATTGCAGAAATATGGTAACACTTGGCGGTCTACATCAATTTTGAGCACATATTTCACTGTATTACAGCGAAATATGTGCTATATTAACCTAAAACTATCTAAAATTCCTCTACAATTGATTATTCTATATTTGATACTATTATATTACTATTTATAATTATAATCACAAGATACTCATTCCTTATTCGAGAGCACAATTATTTAATACTTAATATTATTATTCATGTCAAATTTACTATTAAAAAAATCTGTTATATCGTAAATACATTGTTCAATTAGCCATCGGCGTAGAGTATATATATATTTATTTAGTGGGAAAGTTTTTATGTTTTCTGGTAATTTATTAAAAAATTTTATACACATAACGAGACAATTTCTGCTACATATTTCGGTTTTAACATTCGGAAGACATAATTTATTTGGAAATCTAGTATTAAAACACAAGATTCGATCTCTTTTTTTTAACAAAACATTCAGGATGCATTTTAACAAACAACGCTGTTTCGTAAATATATATATACTTGGAACGATTAGAAGTTTCATACTTTTATACAAAGGTACATAAGTAGTAAAAAACTTATTGGCTTGCTCGGCAGTATCTTGAACTATTTATTTATTTACTGTCACAAAATCCACAGCCCTCAAATTAGTTAACAATAATTTAGTTAGGGTAGTACTGCAGACAATCAGTTATGGCTTCACATTATAATGATGTTTTTTTATTTTAAGATAAAATAAACTTTGAAACCATATTAAAAAGCCATAAAAATTAAGATTGATTAAAATACCTTTACATAGACCTCTTAGGCTGGTCGATATATTTTTGTTCATGGCAATTCAAAAGGAATTTTTATAGTCAGCAACCCTAAGATAATAAACCAATAACAAGGCTTATCTAATCAATACTTGTGCAATAGAAGTAGCCGATAGACAGCTATAAAAATAAAGTGGTGGCACCCCTAACTGTTGTCAGCATTCGCGTGGCGACTCTTACAAGGGAGGGATGGATTAGGGTTACTACATCGATATAAAATTAGGCGAATAGACAGTAACGGTAGTGGTAGGTCGTATTGCGAGGAAAGAAGTGAGAGGGCGAATAATTATAAAGACGTAGGTACAACACACTTTCATTGGACATTCGATAAAAGATTGTTATTACGGACTAGCACGTAGAACAGTGTATTCCAACTTTTTAGGTAATGTTTTATTAAATCTCGATATCAATAATTTCATAAACTGTTCGATACTAATAAGTTCACATTAGAAACCATTAAAAATTTTGAAATAAATAAAAGATATTTAGTACTGGACAACCCTATTTATCAGGCTACGGAAGTCTCCATCGAAACTATTGACAGCTAGAAATGAGATGTCAAAAGAAATTAATTGAACATCGTTGTTTCCCTATATTTTGATCTGGCAACACAGCTCTTATATTATTGTTAACTTACAAATTATTATCCAAATGCTTATTAATTAAACTATGAAAAGTATATTATTCATCGCTCGAGTTTTTTTTTAAATATTGATTAAAACATGTAAGAGATCTTACTTGATCAAATAAGTAATTTATTCTTATATTTTTGTTTCAGGTATGCAACATAAAATTATTTTGAAAGCAGCACATAAAGGTTTGTTTAGTTTTAAATTCGATTTTTTCAAAAACTGAGAAAAAGTTTTGGCCATGGTGTGTAGTTAAGCGAGATGTACTACAAGGTACTTATACTTAAAAATAGAAGACTTCGGAATTTTACATTTCGGAAAATGAACGGATGCAAAATATGCTTCGATCTTTAGCTAAAGTTTTTCATCTAGTTGCTCTAACGTTGGAAAGAACGTTTTTAACTAAAGATTTTGCTTAGTCAATCTAGGCTTAGTGCTAGTACAGATAAAGTATAAATTCGCCAATCTATGCTTAGGAACGCTTTTTGCGGATAGCATTTGGCAGAGACGCCACCGACCGTTAGTTTGCATTTCCATGTAACTAGCATTTTAACAAAATTTCACTTCCCACAACTTGCAGCAGAGTATAAAACACTTACAAGTTTAATACCTTCTTTAAAAAAATCTTCAATCACTTGAACCTTTTCATCACCCAACTGTTAGACCTAACTGTAAACTCCCAGAGCCCTTAAGGGTCAAACTTTCCTTGACACTTGACACAGAAATGACAGCTCGACCTATAACTGTCAACTTAAAATAACTAAGTGCTACTGACTCAATGCACAATAACTTTAGTACAATCGGAACCGTTGGTGCAGGCCGATTTGGATTTGAATCCCTTGCAGTGTCGTCGTTCCTTGTAAGTCGGGCGCATACAAAAGACCGAACAACGCACAAGCGATTCTCGCTCTTAGTGGGACCTCCGCTGAGTCTGCGGAGTTCTGCCTAAGTAGCGCTCAGAGCGTGGGTGGTTTACAAATGTAACTTTAATGTAATTTGTAATAGAAACAAAGGTGTTTTGTAACTTTTTTGTAGATTACTAACGCCTACTGTGGTTGGTGAATCGTGGGTTTCCATTATGAGATACTACAAGCCTTTACCCGAGCTTCGCTCGAACATATCTCACAGGGTAGTAATTTTTCCTAGACGAAAAATCCTGTATTTTTTTGTACCTTAACAACGTATATGCAAAACTAAAAAATCGGTTGCTTTGTGAAAGCCGTACCAACAAACAAATGCATTTTTACATTTTATGACCCTGTACAACGAATACCAATTTTAAATCGGACGTTATTTTAATGACATAATATCATTGAATGTTGCCATAATGTAATAATTTTTTGATTGAGTAAATTTTTTATAACAATCATAAAGATCCAACTATCATCTATGGACATAAGTAAAGTGCTTAAAATAAACAAATTTTCTTTTTAAATTCTTTTTTGTTTATAATTTTTGTTAGGACACAATTTCTGCAAATGTGTAAAGTCTTGCGGTGTAAATGGAAGTAGCTATGCTTTGGGTTCGAAGCCTGCTAAAGACAAACTGTTGTGTACCTATCAAGCACAAATAAATGTTTTGGCTTGTAGATATTGTTCTTTTGATATATAGCTTACTGTTGCAAAAATTGTCGTTTAACCCATCAAAATCAATCAAATCTTTTAACGCAATTTAACCAAATTGAAAAAGTACACATTGACATAAATTTTTAATAGAACATCCATCAATAACATTAAACCCCCGCCCTTTAGCGAGCTTGGAGAATCTAAGCCCCCATCCCCGTATGTAACTACTTAATTCAAGCTACAATTTGGCTGCAATTTTAGCCGACGCAATTTACACCAATAACCCTTAATTGGAGTTGGTCATTTATTTTATATTTGTCTTGCAATTAACATTGGGTTTCACACGGCAATTTGGTGGTCACGAAATTTCCCATAAGTGAATAAGCGTGATTTTTCTTTGGGAACTTAAAGTCATTGAAAGTTTTAGATGTGTATTTTCAGTATGTTTATTGTATGTTTATTCTGGGCTCCCCTCCAGTTCGCTATATGATCATCAGTAACAGAAGTTCTGCTTACTTTGGGGCTATATAGTTGGTGTGATAGTCTTGGGATTTCCTATTTTTATATTATTTGTACAATGAAAAAGAGGTATCTTTATTTTGAAATGAGAACGTATGAGAGCCATGATGAGCAATAGACTACATGCACACTTATCTCCGTATTAATCCATTCCAAGTGAATGTTTTTGAGTTAAAATGTTACACATTTTTTTCTTTTATAATATTAGAATCTAGAATATGCAAAAACAACGACGGTCATATTGATTTCAAACACACATTATTTCAAGTCCCAATATCCGAAGTAATATCTCAATTTCGGAAGACTTTCAATCAAATCTACCCTCGTGTTACCCTCTGCGGAGGCTCAAACTAAGGGCGAGAATCGCTTGTATGTGTTTGGTCTTTTGTAGGCCCCCCGTATACTTGGGGTCGAGAACACTGCAAGGGATTCGAGCGCGAATCCGACCCCGCGCCATCGCTCACGACGACTTGACTAATCAATATGATGTATTGACAAATATTTGTAGCTGGCAACCCTGCAAAAAGTTAATAACTTTTCCTGTATGGCCCTTATTGTGCCACGTGCCTAATACTACTAATGTTCTATGGTTAGCTTTTAAATAAACGTATTTAGGTTGGTGTGACGAAAGATGTGTGTAGTTAGGGTTGTTGTGACAAGAAAACTGTAGCTGTATTGCTGTAAATGTAGTTCTTACGGTTACGCAGTCCTACTGAGTACGCATTCCTACTGAGTCACGCATTCCTACTGAGTACGCATTCCTACTCAAATTCTTGCTGGTTCTTTTGCAGTAGATGCCCCTTCAGAACCAGTGGTAGTTTCAATATACGACGTTCCAAGCCGAGGTCCGTGCCCTCTCGTGCCCTTAGGCGTATCGTATGTAGGAGTATTTTAAGTTCCGGATAAGTGCCGTCACCGCAATTTTGTAAAAAACAAAAAAAAGGAGAAAAGGTTCTGACGCAGTTATACATATAAGCGTAGTTCTTGATCCCGTGGATATTTTGGTCTAAAATTACAGATCTGGTGGAGTACTTTAATTATCTAGAATATTACAATCGGAGCCAAGAGTTGGGTCCATTGTTTGATTATGTTGCGAGCGAGCAGGCGCGCCACCCGCCTCCCCGTTCCCATGGACTTCTTCAGTTGGACATTTATCTGTATTGTATGTGACCAGTTGAAATTGTCTCTGTTCGTATACGAATTTTCCGCGTAAACGAGAGTATCATGGCGGTCACAATAGGAAGGACTGTACGAGACGAGATCTTAACATCAGAAACTCTACAGCCACTTACATTTAATTCAGTTTTTTTTTATCACACGCAACATACGTATGATAGAGTTTCTTTTTCTTAATTTTAAAACAATGTCACATCACGACGTCTGTCATAAGATAGTACGTCACTTTCTGTTTGTACGTAACTGATAGAGGCAGAAAAAAATATTTAATCTAACGATAGCTATTAGAGCTGCACAGGTTATTAAGCGATTGGTTTAAGGTAATTCATAGTGTTCTGGAGAAGGTCAGAAAACTCGTTTTCAAATACAAAACTTTTCACAAAAAAATTAGCATTTATTCTTCTCATAGTGAAATGAATAGTGAGTGTTGTCTTCTAGATAATGGGTACTTTATAATTCTTTTCAAGATGGCGGACTGTCAACTGTCGCAAAAAATGACTGGGTTTCGAATAGTGCAGAACGTATGAATCAAATGATAGATGGACCTATGTATGATCCTTCCTGGCAAAAGCATTCCATTCTGGTATTACAAAAAAATCTGAAAATTATTTAAAATATCTGACTCCCATTCAAGTACAATTGACTTCAGTAATAAATCGGTATAAATTGAATCGCCTTCCTCATTCCAACCATTGTTCGCCATCAATTGCTGTGAATTACGATGCTCTGCGTTGCGCGATTTCATTGCAAGCAGAAAAAATACTTTTAGAATGTGTAAGGAGTTCGTGAAAGGTTAAAATGCGGAGAAAAAGGTTGCATATTGTAGAATTGTTTTGCATATTATGGGAAAGGCGGCAGTATGGTTAAGGATATGGGTTTCGGAAAATAACGAAAGAGATAATTTGTGCACTACAGATTGTCGTTTGTTAGACTGGCAATGAGGTAGAATTCATAAATTTATTTTCGTCGTTTACAAAATAGTTTCGTGAACCATATTTTTCATGACAAATATAAACTTACTTATCATACCCATACGCATCAGTAATTGTTACTTATAATGTAATTTGAGTTCATGCTCCTTTGCCTACAAATCGCATGAGAAAAAAATTGTTGCATCAGTTTTTCGCAACATTAACCAGTAATAATTAGCATTTCATTACTTTACTAGAAACTAGAAGATCAATGAGTTACGAGTGTATTCGTGATTCTCACATTTTGACAATTAGAAGCTTCGCACGTTTGGGAAATTGACCCAGATTCTGTTATCTTTTGCTATAATTCATTGTGGTACAATAAGATTATGTTAGTAGGTACACGCCGTAAGACTAAGGTCAAGGTCGAAGGTCTTTGGCTTGTCTATCGAGCAAGTTGTGATATAATACGTGACATAAGTCTTGTTTTGGCGCGCCCTGCTAGTGCTGCTGATGAGGTGGAAGTGATCGATAAAATCAGTAACTAATGAATCGGTTTCTACGATGCTTGAACTAGGAATCAACTTTATTCAGAAGTATTATAAAACTCTTTTTTTTTTACTCCCGAAATCTCCTCGGGATTTGTATATATCTAATAATAAAATAATAATAATAAATCCAGACATATACACCAACTGTTTGGATACTTGGGGGGAGGGAGACTTGCCGAGCTAACAGATGCAGAAAAGAATAATTTTGTATAGACGTAAAGAGACTGTAAATTTATTTTGAAAAAAATATACCCGTGAAGTTTTTTGCCAGTTCTTCTTCACGAAGGTTTTTTCGAACTGGTGGTAGAATCATGTTTTATTTGACTTCAATAAGAACAAGTAATTGTCAATGTTGAGACATAAATATTTCATTTCAATTCATTTCATGGCCCCAAAGTAAGCAGAGCTTGTGTTATGGACGACCAAACAGCGACAACAGCGGGAACAAATCTGTATTCATCACACAAATGTATGCCCCGGGTCTCGAACCTGGGGCCTCTGGCGTATTAGGCAGGGTTACTAGCCACTATGCCACTCTGCCGTCTTACTCAACTTACAAATTTATTTTAAATCAAGTTTTGAAAGTGATTACAAAACTGAAAATAACATCATATGCATTGTACGTATGACTAAAAACTTATAGTTGATTTTAAAGTTACAAACTTAGTTATAATCAAATACTCAACAATATGCTTTCAATATTCTACTTTTTAATAGTTTTTATATTATAAAAAAATTGTTGAACGGAACGTTTACATAAAACAAACGCGCAAATAAACAATAATAGATATTTTGTCACGCATTTTAAACAAAAATAATGCACCTTCACCTTTCAAAATAGGGCTCCAAAATGGCTGCCAGTTAAAACGATTTGTCAAAATCCCGCGCCTTTTGTTTTTTTTTATTGTTCTTGTTGAAATGTCAAAAGATATATGGCCCATTTCCTATGTGAAGGGACTTATGGGATGTGGTTTGATTTTAAAATAAAATGTGTTGGATATTCTTATTTATGTGACACGTTTTTGTATGCATACTAATAGTATTAGTGTGAGTGCGAAATGTTACTTTAGCTAAAACAACCGTTTCAGCTCTCTTTTATAATAACATATTTATAACATCTAGAATATACCTACGCGAAATATCTCGGGAGAAAGCTAATTCAGCTCCAGGATAATGTATTTTTTATAAAACTAAAACATTTTTGACCTAAATTCAAAGCAATGTTGAATTTTATCTCTATAACGTAAAGGAGATAAATTTTCTCAAACCACAACATATTACTATTCAAATCGATTGAAAACTTCAATCGATCCATTATATCGATCGTCGGGCTCGATTGCCAGTAAATTGATATGCTAATTCGTATTTAAACTTATTTACATGATACGCCATTCGGTCGGCCATTTACAAATTTTATACCATTACGTTGGGGGCAATGTACTCTGTTCCGGAAAATTTGTTGTTCCCCTGCTGTTTTAAATACACAATAGTCAAATTTTATAATATAAAAAATTTCGTGAAGTTGGCCCGCATGGGTGTGGCTTCAGCGTTAATTTTCTAGAATAAACAGTGTATGTATTTATTTTTTATTTTTATTAATAATTAGCAGGCGTTTGTCTTCCATCTCACCTGATGGAAAGTGACGATGAAGACGAGGATCATACACGCCTGTCTAAGAGGTACCTATTCACTCTACACTTGAAAGCTCCAGGGTTATATTTGTCTGGAAAAACAGACGCAGGCAAATCGTTCCACTCTTTGGCAACACGAACCAAAAATGAGCTATCGAACCGTTTAGCTATGTATGTATCCGTTATATAATTATGTATCCGTCTAATGGAAAAAAAATTTAATTCATTCGTTTCAATGATATCTATTATAATTAAAATATCAAACAATTATAATAAATAAATCTCCAGACAAACATACCAACTGTATGTCCCCAAACCAAGCAGAGTTTGTATTATAGATGACCATACAGCGAACTGGGGTGAACCCGGAATAAACGTACATATATAAATATAAACAACTATGACCCGAGAACAAACATCTGTGTTTATCACCAAAACTACTGCTGTGACCAGAACTCGAACCTGGGACCTCCGACGTATGAGGCACTCGGCCGACAAATACAAGGCACATTAATGCGAATGTAAATTAAAAATAAAATGGTAAAAAGTTTATCCAAAAGAGGTCAACATGTGAGGTTACGACTCTACCTACACTTACAACCTAACATTGTATCAACAGTTCTTATGAATCATTCTAATTCTGAACCAATACCGTACAACTTCAGCATACGAAATGTCAAATTAGAAATAATGACTTTTAAAAAAGCCGTTAAAAATTATTTAGTTATTCGAATCAGATTGCAATAAAGTTATCGCATCAAATAATGGCCATATTTTTAACCTACTCACGAAGAGCTTAAGCGAAATTCTTTGTAACTTAGAACTAAAATGTAACTATAAAATGAAATTGTCAATTTTGTTATGCCCAGTTTGGCAAATGTGTGGTCATGTTAACAGCGATTTTAAAACGAAGTCGGGATAAGAGCGGAGCGGGTTGACTAAAAAGATAATGAGAACGTTTCTTTATCTTTCTAAAGCTATAGAAAATGTTTACACTGTACGGAGCATATCGTAATGTCACATGATGCTCCATATAGTTTACGCCTTTGTGTTAAAGTTTACGTTAGCGATTGTAGATTGCAACGGAACTTTGACACCAAATGTCGGTTTTCAATCGCGCCTGGTGGCAAGATGAGGATGTAACACGCCTGTACACTCCTCTTTTATATAAATCGGAACTGTGTTTGTCTGAAAAAATAGAAGCTAAATAGTTCCATTCTTTGGAAATCCTAAGTAAAAAAGACTTGTCTAAACGCTTAGTATAAGGGTTTCGACATAATTTGATTTTTGGATGCAAATAAAGAATTGATCTTTCTATCTATTATTTTCGGTGATCCAAATATAAAGTCTGTATTTAGCAAAATCACGAAGAAAAGAAACCTATATAAGTTGAATGAGAGCACTGACACACACACCTTAAAATGTGTTTAGTAAAAAACGTATGTGAAAAGCACCCCCCTTATAGTGCCATCGTTTTGCACAGGTATATTATAAATAAGTAAATAAATAAATAGTTATTCATTGCAATAATTCATAAAATAATATTTACGTTTTATACATAGTTTCTTGTGTAATGGACAAACTTCCTAGTAATACTTTCTTAAGTTTTCACGATTATTAAATCTGTCATTATATTAATTAGCGTCGGGTGACGGGTCGATTGCTTCCCTCTAATATGGTTGAGGAGAGCGATGGCTGGATCCCGCGTTAATTCGCGAACGGGTGCCGTTTGAGGGTGTTCGTCGTTTGGATACTTGGGGGGGGGGGGAGACTTGCCGAGCTAACAGATGCATATGTCATATGCAATAATTTACATAGACATAAAGAGACACTGTAAACTAATTTTGAAAAATATATACCCGTGAAGTTTCTTGCCAGTTCTTCTTCACGAAGGTTTTTTCAAACTGGTGGTAGAGTCATGTTTTATTTGACGTCAATAAGAACAAGTAATTATCAATGATGAGAAATTTATATTGGAATTTGAAATAATCACCTTTTAACCGGATTTCATCACGTTTAATTATCTTTTACATTTGAACTCGACGTTTCCGTGCCTTTTTCTTATTTTTGTGTTTGGAGGGCAGGAGGATCTAAAAAATGCTAATGCATCCCCGCGCGCGCGATCGAGGTTATGTGGGACTCGCTTCGCGCCTACCAGAGCCATTACCCGTTAAAAAACCCCCTGAATGACTCTGGCAATCTTTTGCCTCTCAGCCTTCATCTGAAGCGACGATCATTGGTCTACAGATACGTGGTCACGAAAGACCGAAATGACATGCGACTTGACAGTTGTGACGAAACTTCGAATTAGACGCGATTTAAAAAATTTAATTATAAATAAAATACGATTAAACTTACTTGTATAATTCAGAGCACTATAATGGATAGCCAATTTTATTAAAACGCTTAAACTACAGCTCAACCTTTACCCCAAAAACAACAAACACCAAATGAATTTACAATGACCAACGAACGTGATTCTAATTCCTCATACGTTTTATCAAAATCGGTCGAGCCGTTCTCAATAGTAGGTTACTATGTGCAGTGCAACCAACTTATATATTCAGTAGCGAAAACTAGAATTAAATCACTTCTTACGCGACTAAAGGTCAAACTACATTTACACGTAGAACGAGCGCCACACTTTACTGAATAGTTAAGTTGGTTAGACTATAAGTATGTAATTGACAGGTAAAATTTATAATTGAAAAGAAAGTACACTGTCGTTTTTTTAGTTGCATTCATTCGCGTGTTTTTACCTAGGAATAACTGTGCGTTTATTATTAAAACGTTGCTTGAAGGTAAAAAAAAAAATAATTATAAGTTTTAAGATGGCGGCGTTTTGGTTCTTCATATGATTATACTGTCCAAATTATGAGTGAAGATTCTAGTACAAATCAAAATATGGTTAAGTTAAAAAATACACTTAGTTTAATTTGAAATAATATAAGACAATAACATAACTGGGATTACGCTTCATTTAGTGGGATTTTTGTGTACCTGGTTCACATATGGTAATGGAATACGGTTATTTTCTTATATTTTCCCACCTTTTAAGTTTGTTAAAATTTTCAAAATATACAAACGACTTATTGTTTACTATTCATAGTTATAAAACGAAATCGTATGGTGGAATGAATATGTAATACGAGTACTGAGAGCGCAAAAAAGTCCTTAACATTCAAAACTTACCCAACCAACTAACCCTATTTCTTACAAAACTTTTCAACTCCATACTAAGATAATACTTAGACACCCTATTTCATCCCCTACAATGCATTAACCTACTTAAACTTCTCATCTTCAGACAAACCAATTTATTCGAGCATAGACGAATATGGAAACTCTAAATATTTGTATCGCAGCCATTTTGAAACACACTTTTTGCATAGAAAGTAGCGCTGCGTTTAACTGTATTGATAAGTTTGTAGACTGCTCAGTTTTGGCGCCACAAAGACTACATCGGTTGTCATGGTAACTGATGTTGCATAGTTTATGATTTATCCTGAAAAAGTATTGGAACAAGAAAAGATATTGTTAAAATAAGTAGTGTGAAACGAAGATGTGTAAAGTGATAATCGTTTCATGATTTAAATTGTAATATTTATATTTTGTCATATAGGTCAACTTTTATGGAAAATTGTATGTAAGATATGTCGTCTGTTTGAGGATCAGTTCATATTCTTTAAGATATATTTTTATAAGGTTTTATAAACTTGAAAATAAATAAGGGTTATCTCTTTTAGTTTTAGTCATGCAATAAAAGACGGAATTATGCAAAAAGATGGAAACTTGATGGTTTAAACTAGAATTAAAATGTACATTAAAACAACCATCCTGTTTACTTAATTAATATTTAGTTAAAACATTTAAGTTATTTGCATTATGTAAATAATTAGCAAGTTTTATTTTGGTGAGTCATGCTTAGTTATTATTTATTTATTTAAAACTATTGCGCGATACAAAATCATTGTACAAACAGTGGACTTAATGCCATTTGGCATTGTTTGCCAGAGAATTGGTAACGTAACAAATGCTGTAGTTCTAGATTTTGCTACTGAATAGATTTGTTGATGGCGCTGTTCAGGTTTTGAGTAGCATGCCCGTAAAGGCGCCAGCCACGCTGGAAGTATAAATGACACGAAATATTAAAGTTACTCGATGTATACAATAATAATTGGATCATAAATTGTATTAAAAACCCTCCACTTAAAAATGTATTATGAATGTATTTGTTAAATTAATAAACTTTATCGTACAATCTACAAGAATTATTAAAGTGTTCAGTTTTGGTAACAAGGGTTGACACACTTAGCTTGTTAGTGTATTATTAAGTAGTATTTGGTTTAATAATTGGGGGTGAAATCAGATGTTAATTAGTATGCTTTATTTTAAAAGGTGATAAATTTTTATGAAGGGCTGGTTGTAAAAAATATAGTTGAAGGTTAAGATAAAACTTTTATGTTATAATTCAACTCTTCAAAAGAAAACAAATTGCATATGGGACTTTTCAGTTAATGTTAGGGTTGTGATATTTCAAGATTTCAAAAAACTTAAATTTTTTTATTTATATATATATATATATATATATATGCAAAACTAATATGTTTATATCCACACACACCATATTATTGGTAGATCCCGTTAACGGGTGCCGTTTGGGAGTGGTGTTTAAGATAAGAATAATTTTGCATAGACATAGAGAGACAGTGTAAATTTATTTTGAAAAAAATATACCCGTGAAGTTCTTGCCAGTTCTTCTTCACGAAGGTTTCTCCGAACTGGTGGTAGAGTCAAGCTTTATAAGACGTCAATAAGAACTAGTAATTGTCAATGTTGAGAAATTAATATTTGGATCTGAATTTGAATTTGGTCGGTCTGGGCAGCCAGAAGGTGTGATTCTTTTGAATACATAATTTCTATTCTTGAAATAACTCCTAACGTCAGATGCCTTGGGTTTCCAGAGGTGGCTTGACCAACTCTGTCTGACATTAAAAGCTGCATTCCTTCACACGAAAATTACAATGTCATAATAAAATGGCCTAGTACTGCAAAAAATCATTGTACATCGTTTTGTTTGTCAATGGTTTGTAGAATATTTAGCATGTTTTATGTTATAAGCATGTTTTTTTTTTATTGAAAAAGGATAAGACGTTTGTCTTCTATCTCACCTGATGGAAAGTGACGATGAAGACGAAGGTGTTACACGTCTATTCACGAGATACCTATTCACTCGACGCTTGAAAGAACTAGGACTATAGTTTTCTGGAAAAACAGACGCAGGCAGTTCATTCCACACCTTGGCGACCCGCACCAAAAAGGAACTATCGAAGCGTTTGGTTCGACTTCTTGGGATATCTACCATAAAGGGATGGAAGGTCTGTCTGCGTCTAGTAGTCCGATGCAAGAAGGGTGTGGGTTCAACCTGATCAAAAAGAGCATTAGTATTATGTATTAGTTAATCCTCAAACCAACACATTGTTTTAAACTCCAGCTATAAAAGCTAAACATTGAATCACTGCACATTAATCCTTTGTTTGCCTGTAATGTCATAAATAAAGCTTTATGTCGCATTCTAAGGATCGGCGCCTACGCAGTTACATTATACGCAAGTAGGAATTCTCTACATTGTGATGAGTGAATGAAAGACGTTTTGATAGGTTAAATGTTGGTACAAATTCAAATATTTATTTCTCAAAATGAATCGTGCATTCATACTTTAAGATTCAAATGGTCTTTACGGGGTAAAGTTTTTCCTTCTTTTGTGTCACCCTAAGATTCTAGTAAATACAGAGTTTTAGTCCTATTAACAAATCTAGCTCCTTTCCTCTCGCCCGTTTGTACATATTTATAAAAAAATTATAAAATAGTAGCGTTTGTACGTTGAAAATACATTTCTAAGTATAGTATTGTAAACTAATAAGATATATAAGACTACACAACAGGGGACAAAATATTCTAACATAAATTCCATTTCTACAAATATTTCGATCAACTCACAAAAATAGTAATACAATTAACAAAACCACAAAAACCTAATAACAAATATGAAAATTAAACAGCCACATTTCGATTTCTAATCCCTATAAAATAATCCACAACATGGATACCATATGTGGCGGCCATATTGTCAAGATGACGTCACTTCATAAATAAGTATTTTTATTTTAATTGGCTTGGATATTGAGTCCGTACTGTTGTCCACTAATTAGGCTGAACCGATGGAAAATGTGGCGCGAACGAATTCGTGTATCATAGTTCAAGTTTAAGTTTGTAATCGTAAAACCGTTACTTTTTGAATTTGATTTTGAAAATGTCGTTTTAATAAATGTGTGTTTTATGTAGTTACGAACCCAAATGTTTTTTTAATACGCTGAATTTAGTGTATAGATAAGATATATATTTGGCTAACAAATAACTATATTGTTGCTAAAAAAGGCTTTAGGGTAATAATATAACTCTAAAAATGCGAATTTAAGTTTGTATAGCAGTCCAGCATTTAAATATGAAATGTAAAATACTTATCAAGTTAAATTTACTAGTGTCAGATAAAAGGGAGATACGTAATTAAGTTAAACTACCAACATTGTTGAAATTAATAACAAGAAATCCACAGACATACACCAACTGCATGGCCCCAAAGTAAGCAGAGCTTGTGTTATTGATGACTATACAGCGAACTGGGGGGAAACCCAGAATAAACATACATATACAAACCTATGTTAGTGACTCGCTCCATCATAGTCTAGGACCAAAAAGGTCATAGGCAGGACACATAGCCAGATATCATGGCATGATATCTGCGTTGGTGGACAAAGAAAACATGGGTACCTACACGATATCAAGGCCATAGCAGGGCATGAATGGATGGAAGTTACCTTGAACCAAGAATGGTTCAAGTTGGAAGAGGGTTGCACTCAAAAGGGGCTACACACCAGCAACAAATATATAACAATTTAAATTTTGAAATTTGCTAAATTATATATTTAGTAAATATGTAGATAGCTTTATTACTAGTATTATTATTATACAAATGTAAACAACCATGACCCGAGAACAAACAATTTCATCACACAAATGAATGTCCCGGCCAGGACTCAATGATTGGTTCAAACAATAAATAACACCCAAGGCTCTCTTGAAAGCAATCTTTGAAACCTTCTTTATTATTTGAAGATACATAACCCTATCTTTATGTTCCTAAATGGAATTCAATAAAACTAGTCAAATTTCAAACTTTAAAGTAAGAAAAAATACACTTGAATACACAAATTGCCATTAACAAATAGTGAATAACAAGTAACATAATACTTATCAATAGATGTACGTATGGATCTGTACATCGATATGAACTATTGATTCGCGAACATCTGTCCGTACCACGCGACCAAACGAGCTAGACGAACCGCGAATTCAATGGGATATTACAATCCTTTACTACCAATTAAAAAAACGAGTGCTACGTAAGAAAAACCACTCATTACTTTGGCAATTTAGTGAGGTAAATAAATACTGGCATAAATTATAAATGAAAAAATAAAAAGAATTAAATGACGTCACGTTTGACACTCGTCTAGTTGGCGTGGTCGATTCTGTGCGTTCGTATGAAACGTAACGGTATTTACTGGTGCTGCGGTTAAACTGCGATTAAGGTCACTTTGGAGATTGTCTAGATTGGAGAAAAGTTGCGTGGTGTGATCGATTGGAGATCGTTTTAAATGTAACTTCTTGAAGATAATGTGATTTGATAAAATATTCAGTAGTCCGGTAAAAGTACAAGGGACTTTAAAGGCCACACTCAAATGCTTCAAATGGTCACTTCAGTCGATCCCAAGTTCTCTCTTCGCCCGATTCTAAGTCTATATTTGCTTAGCAAAATCTATAATCAAGATCTTTTTTAGTTACTATTTCACTTCTCTGGATACGGCCGGGTAAACCGACAAACATCCTCCATTGCAATGACTTCAAAGCAAATTATATCCTTTTCCTCTCCTCCATAATTGTTGCTTCAAATTATTTTAAGTAAAACTATTTATGCAAAAAAAAGAAATTTATCAAGAACGTCCAGTGGCTTAAACTCTGGGTAAATTAATCCTTATTTTTTTTACTAAACACGTTTTATATTTAAAATTTATTTCTATATCTATTTAACCTATTATCAACGCAGTAAAAGTCAATTTTGTTCCAAATAATGACCGGAAAGTGACAATAAAGTGATTTATTAAATATCTTCACATACTACAATTATAAAAACATAAGAGCAGTAATTGTGTGGGAAGGAACACTGCAGCAGCACTTAATTTCACGCTTTTGCAACAATAAATTGATGTACACAATGTGCCTTTGTGGAACTATCGTGAAAATAAAACGATTAGCTTGTGAAGATTACAATTTTAGATAAATTTTTAGTTTATAATGATCATATTATTTAATAACAGAAATGGATATTTAAAAAATCGGATTATAAAAGTCGTAGATGACTTACTATCCAAGTACGTACATTGTATTATCGTGTTTAGGCGAAGGGTGTTATTACTAAAATGCATGAATTTCTTGCATGCGCAAAAGTTAAAGAAAGTATAGCAACATTAATATATTAACACTAAAATCGACCAAGTATTTAGAAAGCTTGGGAAAACATAAATTTCATCCAAATCGATAAAACGTTTGTTCTGCAATCTAAAACTTAAAGGTGTTTTTTGGCCACCTGTGGAGCCCATTTCTTATCTACTATTAAAATTCCAACCTTTTACAAATCATTCCACAAATTCTTTTGTCTACATATCGTGTTAGTTATTATAATGTTTGTCGACTCCTTGTCGCGTTTTGATATATCGCTCACGAAAAAAATTTTATGTAAATTATGTCAGTAAATTTAAATATTTAAAGATTATTATGTATCATATATTACATTGACAGATTTTGGAATCAGCAGGTGATAAAGCAATAACAAGTTATATATGCTCTTTCACTCACTAGTTTTTAAAAGATACAATAAAAGTCATTTACAGTTGCAGATTGGAATGAATAAAAAAAACAACAAAATTATCACAAAAATTTAAGAGAGCCATCAAAATTTTACTACCATATGAAATCAAACAGCACTTCAAGATAACGAAAACATTTACACACAAAATTTGCTTTTCACGTCTCTGTGTTAAATTTCCTTATTTGGTCAGCAATTTGGTTGAAAATTGATCGGAATTGCTTGAAACTGTGCCGAAGATGTTTTTGTTCGCTCAACAACGCATTGTTCTCTTGAAACGTTGATAAAATCGGAAACAAACATAAAAGTTTACCATTGTTCATAATATTTTACTTGACTTTTGGAAATATAAAAGAAACCGCAGTTTTTGTTACGTGTGATTCCGTTTTTTGTTAGAAATTCTTAGGTCGCGATACCTGACCATGATTTTGAAATCACAATATGGTTTTTCACCTCTTATTTTCGGGTCTTTTCGTAATTCGCCTGGTTAGAGTTCAGTTTCGTGTGTTTTCACATTTAGACTGTAAAATACGTGTGGGCTTCAAATATTTTCGATAGGCGCCATTTAAAATGCCATTTACATTTTGGAGTTTGATAATAAAAGGGGTTTTTGAAGTTTTGCCGAAAAAAGCTTAATTTTACGAGCTTCTAAGCATGTTTGCAGTAATTTTAACTTAATTTGTATTTGTTTTCTGTTAGAATTGTTTCGCTTTATTATTATGCACGAAGAAGTCTAAGTATTATATTTGAATAACTTCACACCCTGATGGTCATTTCTATGCTTCAACAATCAGACACCCATCCTTTTCAAACCCCCCTCATAAAACAGAGACAAAACTAGCTCAACTACACCTATCCTTGTCCTTTCACCTTTTTAAGAAAGAGATGCAAAATAACCTAATGCCTTATGGTCATTTCGTAGAATAGCACCCGGTGTAGGCAGGTGATTGACGCGTGCACATTGTAATTTTTTTTTCGGTTTGGTACAAATTTTGGAAGGCTCTCGAACATTTCATTTTGCACAGAAGTCACGTGTTTAAGGCCAGGTGTCGGTAATACAAATTATTTTGGGGATATAATGAATGTATATGTAGAGGTACGTGCGTGGCTGAAGTGAATTAGCTCAGTTACTGGTATTTTAGTAGAGTCAATCGTTTGGACTTATTTAACGCAACATGTGATATTTTATATTGTACGAGTATATAAGCTCTATTTTTATAGATTTCTTTTATTAATAATCTTTTATTGGAATTAGCTAATATAACCAATAACGAAATAGCAGTATTATTGATTACGGTATTTTATTACAATAATGACACATTAGGAAATTCACAATAAGTCCAAAATGAGGAAGAATCGTGAATTATGTTAAAATTCATAAATTCAATAAATAACCAATACTGACATAATATTATCTAAAACTTAAAATACTAATAATAAAATGAAATATTTGGATATATCCAAAGGAACGTCATAGATGCCTGGCCAAAATTCAAAATGGCTGTAAATCTAATCTGACTGCTACATAATTTTGAAAGCAAACTAACAATGACCACACAGGTATAGTAATAAGAACACCTACGCTTTGTAACAGTAGACCAAGATTCTATCCTGTAAGTTATACAAATCCTTATATGGAATATCCTTCGCTTACCCAACACATAGCTTCGAAAAGTATTTAGTATTCGTTACAAGTTAGATTTGTCAAGTACAAGGTTTGTTAAGACTTTTGTAAGTTTTAAATGGGTGTTAATTAAACAGACTTCCTTTTAATAGCATTATTCGCCACTAAAAATCTACATTGCCTTCTAAATTACTAAGTCAGCCACTATTTGCGAACTTAGCCACTAAAAATATGCTTTTGCTGTAAAAGTTTGAATTATCATTCAATATCGATTATGGCGCTTCGCCGGGTGCTCCCGCACCACGCTCGCTCCGCTCGCTCGGCTCGCGCATGCGATAATTACAGCCTTACATTAACCTAACCTAAATTTAACTACTACACTTTCCATAGAATATTTAGTAGGCATTGCAAAAAAGACGAATTAGTTTATTAGAGGCTATCTCTTTTCCCGTGGCTTATTTATAAAGTTAGAAGTTTGATCACGTGGCCCATAAAGAAATCTGTGGCTTGACTTATAATTTCCCGTTTCAAATTGTATTATCTCTTATACACACTAAAAAACTAATATTTTTAAGTCGCATAAATACGGATGAGTAAGATTTCCCACGTTTTTGTTATTCTTACTCAATGACGTTTCGTTTGTCACAGCCGGCAAACTAGCACGGGTCAAAAAACCGATGGACATGGTGTTCATTGATTGTCTTGTAGTTTATTGATTTATCCGTAGGATTACGTTGCAATTGCCTTTGTTCCAGTAATTGAACTGGCTGTTCCTTCCCTGTAACCGGAAAACAACCACGTACACGTGATTATTACGGTGGTCAAAACAGGGAAGACTTTAGTACCACCCCAGCGAGATCTTAACATAGGAAACTTTACTGCCACTACAATGTTATTATATTGTGACTCATTCAAATATATTTGTAAAATCTGTATAATTTAGTAAATATATTATTATTATTATTTTATTCATTTCAGAATGAATACAAATGTTAGCCCCCGTGTCCAAACTTATAATTAAGATAAATTACTATATAGTGATCTTGGACCACCGGCGTTTGTTACAGTCAAGACATTAAGTGTTTATTTTAATATATTTAATGTTTTAATTCTAAATTTATAAATGGTAACGTAAAAAGATTGGATGGATTTTTTAGATTAGCTCATAGGTTTTATGCGCGATTTTTTTTGAGTAACGATCGTTTTCGTAAACATTTCGGAATATCTATATATTCTTTTTTAACGACGTACTTTTTTTGACCTTTAAGACAAATTTGTTTTTGTGTTTTAGCTTTTACTTGTTTTCATTTCATTTCATTACTATGTAGAGCGGTAGATACATTAGAGCGGCTTCATATCTGTCATAAATCGAAAATAATCCATTACCATTCGATTCCCTCTGTATAAAGACCCACCTACAAAACCCATTTCTAAATCTTCAAAACTATTTTTCTGCTTATCAGTACCATCGACAGAACGCGTTCACATATTGAGAGTTACTGGACTAAATAATCCGTTCAGTAAAGAGGGGCGCTGCGCTCTATGCTTAAATAAATTTTGACAGTTAGTGACGTAACAATGAATTAGTTCTAGTTTGTGTCACTGATGGGATAACTTGGCGGCGCTGTACACGTTTATCCTTTGTTCTAAGTTTAATAATGACATGTCTCAATGATGTATGGGATCGTGACTGAGGGTTGAAATAACTTTGAGCCCTTGGGCGCATTAATCAGAAAAGGCGTTAGTAATAATTGGGTTTGACAATAAGAATTTGAAATGTATTTTACTTTGACTAATATTCTCTGAGACTAACGTGAACAGTCTAAAATCGTAAAATGTTGTCTTTGGTATATTACTTACCTCTTTGAAGGACAAACCGATTTTAATTCGATTTTGCTGTTCGAAAGAAGCCCTTAATATTTTTGGCTGATTCAACAATTCTGTTATTGAAATGTTAAGAATAAGAATAATTAATCCCCATAAATAAAGACAAACGCACCAACTTTACGACCCTAAATTAAGCAGAGCTTGTGTTAGGGATGACAATACAGCGAACTGGAGGGGCACCCAGAATAAACATATATTTATAAATATCAACAACCATGACCCGAGAACAAACAAATTATGATCATCACACAAATGAATGCGCCGGCCAGGACTGAAACCTGGGACCTCCGGCGTATGAGGCAGACCTACTAACAATACGCCATTCGATCGTCACGTAAACATTTGAAAAGTAAAAATACTTAAATAAAATAAACATGGTTCTAAGTCAATTAGAATGATTTCATTGTCCCTCGCCAAGGTCTCTAGCTATATTACACATTAGTACAGGTATTGTTTTGATCAGTAATACACACATAAATGCGCAATTAATGTAAATAAAATTCGCCTCCATAACTCAGACTTTAATAAAAATAGAATAGATAGCGACGTTTGTAATATGGCTACGGTCCCAAGTGAACTATCGAACCAATTGAATCATGATCCACCACAATCTCATTTTGCCATACCGCCTAAATGCAAGTAGGTCGAAATTCGCTTGAAGTTAGCTTTCCTTGGTGACGAACTTGTTATCTTTTCATTCGACACTGATATTTGCTGATTGCATTGTTAAACAGACGTAAGGTTTTAGTTCATCTTTCTTTAACTCTAACTTCTTTAACTCGTGAACGGGTGCCGTTTGAGGGTGTTCGTCGTTTGGATACTTGGGAGAAGGGAGACTTGCCGAGCTACCTGATGCAGATAAGAATAACTTTGTATAGACATAAAGAGACTGTAAACTGATTTTGAAAAGAAATATACCCGTGAAGTTTCTTGCCAGTTCTTCTTCGCGAACGTTTTTCCGAAGTATATTGGTAGAGTCATGTTTTATTTGACGTCAATAAGAACAGTAATTGTCAATGTTGAGAAATAAATATCTGAATTTGTAATTTTTAAATAAGTAAAAAATGAACTACACCTCACAAGAGCTTTCTATTCATTATAAGAACCAGTGCTCGCTACAAATTATTATTTAAAACGTGTAAGCTTTATATAAATACAATGCAACGCGCAAAACTCAGTAACAAGCGCTTTATAATTCCGCAAGTCTTCGTTTTAAACAAAGGTGTTCCAGGAATCGACCAGGTAGCTAGACGAAACAATTCGAACAGATTTGATTGTTTTGGGTTTGGGGTTCCATGTCAAAATAGATATGTTCTAAGTCATGGAAGAATTCTTAGTTTTGGAAGGATGAACCAAATCGTGTTTTGATCTTTGTCATAATTCATGTTAAGTAATAAAAGTGTTATAAAAACTGTGAAACTATACTTTTATTTGTAAATATATTTTATTTAATTACTTTGGTATATTATTTAAAAAAAAACACATTGCATAGGTTACAAGCTTACTTCAGGGTCGGGAGTTGCGAGATTTTTAATAAATTATTTTAAAATTCACTTAAATGTAGAGAAAGTGTGCCTATCCTTAAACAAGTAAGGAATTTATAATATTTAGATTTTTTTCTTTCAATAAATATAAAAATAAATCCCCAATCACACCCCAAAGTAAGCAGAGCTTGTGTTATGGATGACCGTACATTAAACTGGGAGGGGACTCAGAATAAACATTCATACTCGTATATAAATATCAACAACCATGACCCGAGAACAAACATTTGTGTTCATCACACAAATTCTAGCCCCGGCCAGGACTCGAACCTGGGTTCTCCGGCGTATGAGGCAGGGCTACTGACCACTACGCTACTCGGTCTTCGAATTTCTCTATATATGAAAATTTTTATTTACATTTATCAAAATGGCTGAGAAGCTTTATGCGAGAAATCAAATATCTAAGACATGTTTCAATCTGAAATTTTCTGAAAGTTAAAGTCTAGAAATATAATGTAGCGGTGACGCGCTACTCAACCGACCAATCACAACGCGTGTTCTACATCGCAATATCAACTTTACTTAAGCGATTAGAATATATATGACTTTCCGACAACGATTGTCGGGCCGTAGGCCGCGGCCTGCTCACCCTTTTCTATCGGTGGGAACGCGTGGTTAAGTTCCCCAAAGTGGTGACCCCGAGCAGAGCACACGAGCAGCCTTTCATCATCATCGTCGTCATCATCACTCTCCACAACAACAGCGAAGACTCCCACGCCAGAACCAGCTTCCAGAGGACAACAATGAGCAATTAGCGACCACGACCTTGCCGCACCTTGCAAGACTGGTCGTCACTCCTCATCCTCCACCTGCGACTTGGCACAGCACCTGCACCCTTCGGCCGGTCAACAAGCAGAGCACTTCTCTCCTGGCCGACGCAGTAGCCAGCCACTACGCACCGACACTGCACCACCCCGACGCACTGGGGAAGTCTGCACCTCGGCATCTTGGGGCAGCCTCCGACTCACTGGAGCAACTTGTTCCGAACTCCACGGGACCCGGACCCACACCGAGGATCGTCGTACATGCACCGCCTTAGTCCCGACTCACCGTGGACTACTACGCGGCACCTGGTTCCGACTCACAGGAACCATCAGCTGAGACACTGGCAAGCTTCACCTTACGCAAAAAAAACCGAAAATGGATTCTACTCACGACCTTCGGTCTCGGAGGGGAGTGATGTAGCGGTGACGCGCTACTCAACCGACCAATCACAACGCGTGTTCTACATCGCAATATCAACTTTACTTAAGCGATTAGAATATATATGACTTTCCGACAACGATTGTCGGGCCGTAGGCCGCGGCCTGCTCACCCTTTTCTATCGGTGGGAACGCGTGGTTAAGTTCCCTAAAATAACAATCGTATTCTTTAAAAGCCTAGGGTCCTCAGGAACCTGACGATGTATTAGCTTATCATATCTGTAAATATTAATAAAATAATGTACAACCTACAGAACCCAACAAATAATTCGTATTCGCTCTGCAACTGTTTTTTCAGTCAACCCACTGATTTCAAAATGGAACCTCTGTTCTAATAATTGATGAACACGGTTAAGTTTCGCTGATTACTTGAGTAAACCTAAATATTTTTATTTGTAACATTACTTACCTTAAAATTTAAAGTTATGTTATAACTGTTTCTACTTTATATTTAAAATTAAAGAACTATTATGCAAATTTTCTTTGTTGTATTTGTCCTTTATCTTTAAAAACTATTTCATATTTATACATATACATATGTAATTACAGTTATTCGTTATTTTTTTATTCTATTGTTGATATTTCTACTATATTTCTAATAATAATAATAAATCCCCAGACAAACACACCAACTGTATAGCCCCAAAGTAAGCAGAGCTTGTGTTATGGAGGACCATACAGCGAACGGGGGGGGGGAGAACCTAGAAGAAAACATACATATATAAATATCAACAACACAAATGAATGCCCCAGCCAGGACTCGAGCCTGCCGCGGATGAGGCATAGCTTCTTACACAACACTACTCGGTCGTCTGCAAATATCACAACAAACACACATAAAATCTCTTAAAGCTACTAATTATTGGAGACGCTACTCAAATTCCTGAGTTTCTATCGACATTCATCAAAACAAATAGTTCCATTAATAATACTTATCTCAATAAACGATACTTATCTTAAGTTCTCACAATAGAACACCTTTTGTAACAATAAGTTAATGTATGTCGTTAGTGCAGTTCTACCAACTTACACTGTCAGTCAAGTGCGGCGCTGCGTTCTACGCCTAAATGAGGTTTCATATCTAGCCAAGTAACAGATGCTTTAGCTCCAAGGTTTGACACTGAATAGATAAGTTGGTTGCACTGTATATTGATTATGTTTGACTTTCATGAATGGTGGATTGTTTTGGTTTAGAAATTACGTCAGAATGCACTTGAATTATATTGGCATCAATAGCTTTTAGAAATACTTAATTTAGTGCGAAAATAAAACTATAGGGAACTAGGTTTTGGACACGATATAGATCTTGTTTTTTTTTTCGAATTAGACAGCTTATTTCTGGCCCTATTGGCTTTTCAAATTTCACCGGATTTTGTGGCCTAGCGCTGAGGGCGCTAAGCCGGAACTTAAACTACTCCTACATACGACACGCCTAAGGGCACCCGAGAGGGCGCGGACCTCGGCTTAGGACGTCGAATATTGAAACTACGACTGGTCACCACTAGCGGAAGTGTCCTCTACTGCCAAAAATAAGCAAGATACAGTAGGAATAGTTCACGTTAATTCTCGTGCCCACGGCATATATATATATAATGTATATAAAATTTGTTTAGAAGTTGGGTAAACATGAAACATAAAAATGTGTGTCAGTTACAGGACTCTGACCTTTTCATGGACTAAGTGATTAGTTTATTTAAGCCAGTTTATTAAACTATTAAAGAATTAGAAATCAGTATATTCGTTTCAAAATATAAACTCTTTAGCAACTTTTCGAAACTTTGCCTTCCGTACAATATGATTTACGCTTTTTATTTTTCAATTATTAATTCGTAATTATTATTTTTAAATTAATTTCAAATTTCTCGTATTGTTGCAGGTAAACCGTTGAAATAACTGTGAAAAATAAGGACAGTTCTTATTCGTATTTGATTTGTAAAGCGTTATTGTTGGAACCATTCTTATGATGTAAGTAAAAGCTACAAACGCGCGCCATTTTTTGACAAGAACTTGACGCGCCATCTTGTTTGCTAGTGTCATCCGGCGCAAATTACCCATCGGGCTTTTATCCACAATAGAATGAGAAATCATCAGTTTTATATGCAATTAATATAGTTCAATACAGAAATGACAAAAATAGAGTATATTAAACTTTTAGTATTACGAAGTCAGTAGCCTCAGTGTCTCATACGCCGGAGGTCCCAGGTTCCAGTCATGGCCGGGGCATTCATTTTTTGTGATGAACACAGATTGATGTTTGTCTTGGGACGTGATTGTTGATATTTATATATGTATGTTTATTCTGGGTTCCCCCCCCCCCCCAGGTCGCTGTATGGTCATCAACAACATGAGCTCTGCTTACTTTGGAGCCATACAGTTGGTGTGTTTGTCTGGGGATTTATTATTAACATTATTATTTATAAATTATAAAAAACTCTTATTTGAGGGTTTATATGAATATTTTACTGCATGGAAGTTAAATAACACTACCAAAAAGCTATAAATTCATCATCATTTTACAATTTCACTTTCCATGCGCATTGTTGTACCAAAATTAACTTTAAAGATATGTGTAAAAGGTATAAATTCTTTTGACAATATATAGTAATTTAGGCTCTCACTTGAGTAAATAAAAATAGATTTAAATTACAGGTGTTTTCTCGTACTTTGCATATGTGTGTGGGAGGTGTGTTGACATACAGATGCGATCGCACTGACATACGCAGTTACGCAGTAGGCTTGGTTTGTGGTATTTATTTAGGTATTAAAGTTGTGAACTTGGATATATATAGAAGCAATTTAAATCCAGAAAACACAAAAGTTAAAGTTTCAAAATATCAAAATATGTATATATTTTTCACACATCCCGTACTTATCAGCAGTTCAGTGTCAGCGTTCACGGTGAAAGCCACTTCTCTGTGGAATCCACTCCCTGCCTCTTTACATTCGGTAAAAACACTTGAGGCATTTAAAACAAATGTTCCTTTTCTGTGATGTTCTTTAAGAATATTTATTACAAAAATATAATGATGATATTTGTGTGTATATAGTTCTTCTATGTTACTTAAATATTTTGCTGAAATGCACTTTACCACCCAACAGTAGTTCTAGTTAATTTATCATTTATTAACTTTAGGCTGCAACAGATCGCTCGTTTAATGATAAGGCCGCATTTTAATTCTCTTTTTTTTGTAGTTTTAGTCTAAGTGTATTTTAATTTTGTAACTGGTTTGGCAATAAAGTTTAATATTATTATTATTACTATCAATTGATGTTTCTCCTACTTGACTAGAAACATTGCCAAAATTACCATGTACACTAGATGCAATTTGGAATATTTTTTCTCTGCTAAGGTAAGCGTGCGTCAAGAAAGTATTTTTTTAAATATGAACTTTACGATGGAGGCAATAAGTTTCTTTCATGTCGTATCCCAAAACTAGGCACAGTAAAGATTAGGTACCAAAATTTATCTTCAGTCATAAAGTCATGTATACATATTGTAATATAATTTGTCAATTAAAAGATTAAACAAAGTTGTCTTAAACTTTCTTTCTGGCAAGTTTTTGTACTCGACTGGTAGTGTATTGAAAATCCTAACTGCCATGCAATGTACATTAGTGCTATATATTTTGAGTTTTTGAGCAGGCACATAAAGATTTTTCTTATATCTAGAACGACATCCCATTATATCATCTTTATTCCTAAAAAGATGCATGTGTCTCTTTACATTCTATTTAACAATTGTGACAAAAGAGCGTCGAGAGGTTTTCCCGCCAACTTTTCTTCGTTTTGGTCTACCCATAATACCTTTCAAAGCCGAACTTAAGGCGTATTCGCTTTGACAATAAAAATTATGATCAAAATGAATAAAAATCGGGTTTTCCGTGTAAATATAGCCTGCAGACTTTTTTTTAATTTAATTTTATTTCGGGACTTCGCGTTGTGTGTTTCCAAAACTTTAAGTTGAGAGAAGTTAGAAAACCTACCTCTTGAATGGGCGCTTAACATCGTCACCTTATCTCAGGTGAGATTTAAAATACAATAAACAACATACTTATTTAAATTCAAACCTTTATTGCGTTCCACAATGGTAAACTCAGGTGACAAAATTTTATAGTAGGACCCTGTTGGGTACGACAATTTGAAAGGGGATAGAGGAGTTTATTTCAATAATTTAATAATAAATTAATATTTTTATATAATATGTTATCTTGTATGTTATTTTATATAAATAAATACCCTGACAAACACACCTACTGAATTGTGTCGAAATATAACCAAATAACATCTAAATACCAGAGCTGGATACTCTTAACGATTTACTCTATGCTTTAAAAAAAATTGTCTACATCTATATTTAGTTGAATAGTTAAGTTGTTCTTATATATTAAGTTATATTTTTCCTCATTACTTTACCTCACTTAAGTTTTTATCACAATGCTGTATGTACCTGTTATATATGTATAGTATGTACATAACCAATGTTATGCAATAATATGTATAATGCTGTTAGATATACCTTTTAAATAAATAAATAAACTGTATGGCCCAAAGGAAGCAGAGCTTGTGTTATGGATGACCGTACAGCGAACTGGGGGGGACACATATGTGTTCATCACATAAATGTATGCCCCGACCGGGACTCGAACCTGGGACGTTCCGCTTATGAGGCCAGGCTAGTAGCACCGACGCCATGCGGTCGTCTATATATTGCTAAATACTTACCAGTAAAATAATAGTAAATTCTAACCATCTGTTTGTACCTTAGTTAGCTAAGCAAAGTATATGACCCATTGAGAAGTTTCTCTGAATAAACAAACATACATATCAAAACATTTCCCTAGATATATTCCATAAGAACACAATGACTCAACGATTCTATGGCCATAGACCACAAATGTACCACAACCAGAGCAACTACAAGACCATGCTACAAATCATCTTCGATCCCTGTCATTTCTATCGAGTGTAACAGAGAGGGTAGATAGTAGAAATCCGGATTTCAAATGTGTGGGCGCACTAGATTTTGTTGTAAAGTCTTGTTTATATTTAAATAATTGCGTGAGATTTTTTTTACTTGGGTGGGCATTCGTTTTAAATCTTTTTTTAAATCGTTTTAAAAATTTTTAAGTTTACGTCAAGCCTGTTTCGGTACTTACTTAAACATTTTTCATGTGTTATGGTTTCAATGTTAGCTATCTTAATTTGCCGTTAATTTGCATTAATATTGAATCTTAATTTGTAGGTAGTAGAGATTATTTGTTAAGATCTCGTCTGCGGCGGTACTAAAGTCATTCCTCTTTTGACCGCCGTAATAAACAACTTGCGTGGTTGTGTTCTGGTTAAAGAAAATGAAACAACCATTGCAATTACTGGCACAAAACAATTGTAACTAATTTTTTTTTTAATAAACCTACGATTATTGATGCGCCTGATAAGGGGCATAAGCCTGATGATTATCAAGCCTACAGCGAACATGTATACTGAATAAAAAGTGAATAATTCATCGAGTATGGAATGTTTTCTTTTGTCATATATTTCCGTTTCACTTTGAAAAACAAATCCTATCCTGGTTTTAAGCGTAAAAAAATATAAATATTAAATTATTTTCTTTCACTATAAACACATCTTTATACGCTAGGGTACGTTCAAACATCTTTTGTACGCTATCTAAATGCATTTCTACGTTCATTATTGCAAGATAGCTGCATAACACAATATTTCATATCTATCTAAGATACGATGGCTTTATTCGGGTTTATTACGTTTTGTAGTATTTTGGGCGTTGACCTTCTTATATATCTACCTGTATTTTTCAACAGGAATGATCATTTTACTTGGCGGGAATGTGGTATTGTCTTACTTTATCTAAAACCCCACGATTCACATTCGCCCACTTTGCGGCATGCAAATACATAACACCCTTTACATTTAGTTCATTAATTAACGTAATTTATGTCATTCTTTTTATTAATACTAAAATTATAATTCGTTATATGAATAATCGAAAACTATACAAGTCATTTACAAGTCTTTATGTATTTCAAAGGTATACCAGCAGCATTATACATACTATTGGATAACATTGGTCATGTACATACTATGTTATTTATTTTAATTTTAATAGGAACAAATTACATCAAATGAGGTAGTCATAAACTACACCCATCTTTTATTTTCTACCAAAAGAAATATATTTTGAACAGGAATAATCGAAAACTTTCAAATAGATTCAAGAAATTGATGCTCGATATTTTTGCCTTTGTATTTGTGTAGCCCTTGTGTATTTGCTAATATAATTTTAAATTAACTAAAAGTATAATAATAACAAATAATAAATGATTTATTGACACATAATAAAAGACTTAGTAACTTAGTAAAGTAGCATTTTTTATTTTGTGGCAAATGGGTGGTTTAGTAGTGATAGAATTGTGAAAATCGGTTCAGTAATTTCAGAGTTTATCTATCACAAACAAACAGACAAACAAATTTTTCTTCTTTATAATAATAGTATAGCTTCGTTTTAAAACCTTTTGTTTATATGAATCCAGGGCTCGTTTGCCGGCTTATAATAGAACATGATCTAATAATAAAAAATCTCCTCGATCTTAGATTTACGTGACCAAAGCCTATTCACAGGTATTAAAATTAAGTCGTTTAGAGTTTTATAACTATATTTTAAGTTAATTTGAAGCTGAGGCTTATGTTTAACTAGTTTAGCCCGCGGCTTCGTTCACGTGTAATCGTAACAATTTTCGTAAATTAATTTGAACTTATCAATATGAGATTAAATAATATTCAACTTTTTATATTGCGCTCGATTTTTGAATCTTTACTTAATCCTGTCTTATTATATTATTATTAAACGAAATCTTATTTGTTTGTTTGTTACGCTTTAATGATGTTAATGCATGTTACGATTTACCTTTATCCAGTACCTTTCATCCAGAAAACAGTAGCTATTATTCCTGAAGGATACGCTGGCGAACCATACGCGAAATATAATAACAATAAATCCCCAGACAATCTCACCAACTGTATGACCATACAGCGAACGGGGGGTGGGGGCAAAGCCCAGAATAAACATACATCTATGAATACAAACAGCCATGATCGGAGGACAAACGTCTATATTCATCACACAAATTAATGCCCCGACCAGAACTCGAACCTGGGGCCTCCAGCGTATGAGGCACGGCAACTAACCGCTACGCTGCTAGGCCGTCATAAGCGAAATGTACCTAGAATCAATATGGGGCTATTTTTTACCGGAGACATCGTTGGAATTACCATTCCCAATCAAATTCTGAGAAAAGATTCAACCTGTTCGTGCGTGAAATTCATGAGTCCCTGTTATTGTGGGCACCGTTTATCGTTATGGATCCAAGGTGGCAATTCTGCCAGCCTTTGCCAGAATTGCAACGTTGGCCAATTTGCCCTATGTACAAAGTAATTTAGGCTTTGTTTTCTTTCTTTAATTGTCTTTTTCCCCTTGTTTTTCGTGTTCCCATTCTTAATTTGTATAATTTTTGTTTGAAAATAAATGAAATGAAATGAAACCTGTTTGTTCATGAAAATCTCTTCCGTTGCTTGGTCGTCGAAAGCTATACAAGAAAAACTGTATTTCATTTATTTATATCATAATTCTAATAGAAAGAATTAACTTTTCAATACTTAATTACCTACACAGATACAATGATTGATGGTAGCTTACTCAATCTAAGCTATGATAAGTTACACTTAATTGTGCTGTCAGGTGCATCGTAAAATATTGTTTTCGCTTATTAGTTGGAAGCAAGAAGCAGGTCGGAAATATTTTGGATACAGGTACAGGAAGTTAGTAGGATTGCTTATCCACCAATGCTGAGCGTGAAATATGTTTGTACGAGGGAGAATTGGCCAATAGAATTACTGCATTTGTTTTGTGTTTGTTAAAGAAATCATCCTAATGGTTTACTTTATAAATACATTACCTAGATTTCTTGCACACCTTTATAACGCGAACGAACTTTAGTGCATATTATGTCGCAGGCGGAAGGGTAAATTAGACCACCAGGTTTTTTCGAACTGGTGGTAGAGTCATGTTTTATTTGACATCAACATCAACAAATAATACATTTATTTCATTTCATTTCATTTCACCACACCATTGTGTAAGAAAATTGAAAAGAAATCGCATATTCCTTGTTAGTCATTAACTACATCACAGCAAGCCAGTTAGCGGATCCAATCCGGCTAGCTGTTTCGTTGAATGACTGATATAAACATCCGCTTGCGATTTATGGACAACCTAATAAGATTTTTTTAGAACTCCTTACGTACGGAACCCTTATGAAAAGGCGTTCTCAATTCAGGGCCTGACAAAAATAAAACTTAACCTTAATGCACAGTTCTATCCATAAATTGACCTCACAAGAAGATCGAAAATGCACATAATACCTCACAAATTATAAAGTAATAAAGTCAGATTATACAATAAATGATTCAACACCTTCGCCTCAAATAGATTCAAAAATGGAATAAAAAACAGATAACATTATATTGCAATTACTAAATGGTTTTGGTTTTTTCTTTCGAACTTGTTACGACCTCCATGGAGGTTGGTTTAAAAAGTAAGCTGTTGACAGCATTGTTTTTTTTTTGGTTTAAATATGGAATTTTCGAAAGTAATTTCTTATTTTACTGGTACCAATATATTACGTTTTTTAAATTGATAATCCCCGCGAGAACAGCTAAAAATTAAAAAGTAAGTTTATTTTATAATGTAAGCATACAATAATTAAGGATTTTTTTGGAAATTTTAACTTTTGAGGCGTTAAAATGGGAGGGACATTTTTGTTCACTGACGATAAAACTTTAGATTTTAAATAAGAGCTTAATTTTTTTATTAATTTAACTATGTATGTTTGATGTACATTATATTAAGTCTATATTCAATCATCGTTTCATTAAATACGGGGAAATATGGGTCACCCCATGTTCTATGTTTGAATTATAATTAAATAAATAAGTCCCCGGAGACTCACACCAACTGTATGCAGTAAGCAGAGCTTGTGTTATGGATGACCATGAAGCAAACTGGGGGGAACTCAGAGTTAACATATATGTAATAATGTTAACAACCAAACAAACATCTGTGTCCATCACACAAATGAATGCCCTGACTAGGACACGAACCCGGGACCTCCAGCGTATCACTGCCGCCGCTCGACCACCAAGAATACGAGTATACACAACACAAGCTTTTCTGATTTTAACATATTTTAATGGACATAATTTTTTTCTAAACGCTAAAAATCTTTGTACAGCTAAAGGTTTCAAAATATTCCATGACACAAGCTCTGCTTACTTTGGGGTCAAACAGTTGGTGTGTTTGTCTGGGGATTTATTATTATTATTATTATTATTGACACCATATTCTTTATAAGTATGTTAAAAAAGTATTTTCATAATTTTTTTTTTTCACATTTTATTTCGGTACATCGTTACATCGGCGCGAGTTGCCGCAACATCCTTTACAATCACGACCGAAAGTTGGTACCGTCGACAAAAATAACAACAATAATAATTTTTTTTATTAGATAAACATTGTTCTCTTTAATGCTTTATCAGTTGTACATTATTTGAAAATATGCTTATTTTTACCCGACTTTCTGAAGGAGGTGGATGTATTTTTCGAGAGCATGTATATATATATGTATTTATGTTATTTGGCGCGCGCTACGGCCTAAACCATTTGAATGATTTGAACATATGAGGTGTCATTAGATTCATTTCATTTGTGACAGTGAGAACATATGTATTCCCGCAATTCCTATATGAACAGGAATACCACAGAAAATAACTTAAGCAGTCGGGTTTTTTATATTGAATAACTCAGCAGATTGTTATATTTTCATACCTCCCACTAATACTTATCGTTTTGGTATCAGAGTTGATCAAGCCGCCTCTGGAAATCCCCACAGACCTCCGACGTGGCTCACGACTGTTATTTCGCCTGGAAAACTGGTAAACCATTCACCAGATGATAAATGACACCTGAGCCTATGTACCTTGTTAAAAGAGGGCACTATAAAAGCATGCGATGACTCGGGTGTGTGTGCTGTAGTTTGGCTGGTTATTATTTCAGTTATTTCACTGGCTGTTCCTTCCGGCTACACGCCGCAGACCAGATTTTGAAAAGAAACTCTACTACCGTAAATTAAAATAAATAACTAATATAATTACTTTCCTTTTAAGTTCAAAAGATTTATTTCGATGCTTTTTTGCTACCACTACCAACTTTCCATGAATAAGATACAGTCTTGTCGGTGCTTCATACGGCGGCCCTTTACCTTGAAGTCCGTCCTTATCACACGTTCGAGAAAACGTGTTCTGTCCTGCTCTAAGGATGTGAGGTTCAAAAGTTACGTGTATTTCGATATCGGAGAGAGATTTATTAAAGGGTCTCCTTATTGAGATATTGTTGTTATTTTCTTGTAAAGTTACTAGAGACGTCGCGCGGTTTCACCCGCCTATTTCGTGATCTCGCGGGTATTTCGGGAGCTTATGTATCTCCTCTAATGGCGAAAAAAACGATCTTGGTCGTCACAAAATATAAAAGCATATCATTTCAAAACAAATAATTCTACTTGTATGAATAAGGGCATTAACAGGTAATGGTTTAGACGAAATAGATATTATAATAGCTCAATCCATATTTAACCTTTTACTAAAATTAAATTAAGTGACTTTTTGGATTTGAATTTCATTTTTGTTATTGCTCGGAAAATTGGCACGTCGTCCGCTCGTCAAGTTCCATTTTGAGTAACTATCTCAAAGACACCATTTAGCAGGTCAAATTTTCGCTTTATATTCACGGTATATTGTGTCTGGGAAAGTTCTTCATAATCGTGGCCTGACATGTGCTGAAAATTTTTTTGAACGGTAAAGAACGCCGCACTGTGCAATGAAATAAAATGTAATGAAATATTTATTTCTCAACATTGACAATTACTTGTTCTTATTGACGTCATATAAAACATGATTCTACCACTAGTTCGAAAAAACCTTCGTGAAGAAGAACTGGCAAGAAACTTCACGGGTATATATATTTTCAAAATAAATTTACAGAGTCTCTTTATGTCTATACAAAGTTATTCTTTTCTGCATCTGTTAGCTCGGCAAGTCTCCCTCCCCCTAAGTATCCAAACGACGAACCTTCTCAAACGGCACCCGTTCACGAGTTAACGCGGGATCCAGCCATCGCCCTCCTCAACCATATTAGAGGGAAGTGAGCGACCCGTCACCCGACGGTTTATGCTGTTGTCATTATAGCCACATAAATCCTTCATCATTTCACCTTATTTTCACCTATGAGTACAGACTACCTTCAATCCTTCAATACCTATAAACATATCTTCAATTTTCCCATCCTATATTTCGGCACTTACACTACCACTTTTCATAAACATCAAAACGCCAAACTAACTATACTCAAAAAGCATAAATATCAGTTTCAATAATCATCATTTTGTTTAAAGGTCTTGCGAAACGAAATATAAATTGTTTTAGACTTCCGCGTTCTGTGCTTTAAAAATATTAATACACTTATAGAATAATAAAAACAATATGGATGCCATTATTAGAATGATATTACGCAAGTTGATGTCTATGGATCAAAATAGCTGGAATTTTATGGATAGCTACTACCATAAACAGAAGGTTTAAGAGTGAAGAATGTTCAAAGATAATTCAGTGCCTAGAGGTGAGCGTAAAAACTGTACTGCCAAAATGTGTTCAAGTTGCAAGTGCTGATGTTGCAAGAGAGGAATCATATTCACCTCCATTAAATTATATAAATATTGATGCAAAAAAAGTGTAGGTTATAAAAAGAAGGGACGCTCGAACTGGTGGTGGAGTTAGTAAAGTTATATAAAGGGACAGGTCACAGCGCCATTTTATCCACGTACTTCTTGACCCAGTGAGATCTTATGGAAAAATAATGTGGCCTTTGTAACTTCTAGATATAAGAACGCTTAATATCAGATCAAAAAAAAACCAACGATAAAACTTTATCTTTATGATATTTTCCCAAATACCTGAGATAAAAGCTAAATGAGAATTTACCTATCATCTCATCTCTGCCTTTGAATACCGAAAACTAGGTCATTTTCAAAAAATGTTGGCTCAAACTATACATGCAACAAAAGATCAAGAAATTCTTAGAAATAATTCACCTAGAAATTCTACATTTATCAAATTATTTGAATGTTGATCGTTTTTTGGCAACTCTACTTGGAAATGTGCCAAAACGCTAGTAAATATTTATTGTAATATATTTGTAGTGTAATATTTGTAGAGTTTATATTTAGTTGGCTGGCCATTTAAGTTAATTTTCGTTTGAATAAAAGAACATGGGTTATGTCCATTCGGAACAAGCTGGGTCCCGCGTTAACTCGTGAACGGGTGCCGTTTGTTGTTCTTCGTTTGGATACTTGGGGGAGGGAGACTTGTCGAGCTAACAGATGAAGATAAGAATAATTTTCTGTAGTCATAGAGACATTGTAAATTTATTTTGTGTATATTATACCCGTGAAGTTTCTTGCCAGACGAAGATTTTTTCCCACTGGTGGTAGAGTCATGCTTTATTTGACGCCACTAAGAACAAGTAATTGTCAATGTAGAGAAATAAATATTTGAATTTGAGCTGCTACTAAGACCAATAACTAAACCCAATCCATTAGTCAGTCTTAATAATAAGACGAATTAAATAAGACCTACATACGCAGATCTTTGTTTAAAAATGA
Organism: Marasmarcha lunaedactyla; assembly: GCA_923062675.1. NCBI lineage: Eukaryota > Metazoa > Arthropoda > Insecta > Lepidoptera > Pterophoridae > Marasmarcha > Marasmarcha lunaedactyla. The sequence goes on along the minus strand of OV281363.1, from coordinate 16,729,292 downwards.
CAACAAATTGACAGCGATGCAGTGACATTTTTTAATGACTAACCAACTAACTGGTAACCAGCTAAACTACGCAATGGCGTTTGTGGCTGCATCTGAAAAACAGTCGCTCAGCAAGCAGTGTAGGTTGTCTTTAGTACGAGCACTTACATATCGACCTTAGTTTAATCTATTATTAGCTATTCTATGATTTGTAATCTGTTGAATAAATTTGTAATCTGTTGGTTTGATTTCGAAACCTATGTAAATAACGATACAAGTGTAATATACTTAAGTAGACGTCCTGCCGCGGCTTTACACGCGTAACTCCTAAGGACATATATTTTTCTAATTGAACAACATTACTCATCGTTTTACAAGCCATAAATTATGAATATTTTAAGTAGAACTAACTAACAGTTTTTGACCCTAATTACATGGCCCTTTTAATTGGCTTAATTAGCATCCTTACAGAATAACATCTTGCACATGCGCAGTTAAAACAACAGGTAAATTAAGAATATGCATCACTTATATTGGACTAGACTCTGCCCTCGACTTTGATAGCTTAAATTTTCCACGCATTTGGGGTTATAATACTTCACGTATGCTTAGTACAGTTTCTTTGTGAAGATCTCTTCTCGGACGGTACTACGGTCGTCCGTATATTGACAGCCGTGATCTGTTTACGTGGCTGTGTTCCGTAAAAAACGAGGACAAACAAAGAAATCTTTATTTTTTAGGCAAATCCAACTAAAGGTTGCGGTCGGCAACGCATCATTCAATATTCAAAGAAACCTGCGACTAATGATGCCACTTACAATTTTTTTATTTCATTTTATTAGGATTGACAACAGCATATCACAAGAATCACGTTATTAATAGATACAAAGCAGAAGCCAATTACAGCCAACCACGGTTTACTGAACAACGCAAACAAAAAGAGAAAAAAAAGCTGAAAAATAAAATGCAGTGAAATACCACACAAAGTTTAGAAATTAAATACTTAAACACAATGACAAAATTTTTACAAATTTTTTAACTAATATTATGAAATAAGTTTGTCCGCTTCAGCTTCGAGGTTCAAAAAATAAGCGAACATTATTTTGCATAGCTGTTGTTGTAGAGTTCTAGTTCCGTACAACGATAGGATACTTTCCATCAAAAATAACTAATGATAAGTATGACAAAACCTAAATTGAAAAACGTTAGTCATATAATTAATATATGTAAATTATAATTATAACAGAATCTGAATAATTCCAATTGTCAAATTAATTTTTAAGAATAATGTTTTATTCAATGTAATACAACTATTTGATTTAAATCTTATCCATAATTTCCCTTATATAATTGACTAAATGTAATGTAATATTGTACTAACATAGGTAGTAAGATTTTGTATTACTAATACATATGGACATGGTCTGAAATTAATATGATTTGATTTGATTTGATTTGAAAAACACCATTATGAACCTAACTAAATTAGGAAATCATAGGCTTCGGCTTGTTAACGTAGAAATATAAAAAATAAAGAAACATAATGCAGTCAGTATATTCAACTTGTTCTGTAAATACAATGGAATGTACTCACTGTTGTTCCACGAATTTCGCCTCATTTACGGTATTTGAGGTAATCGTGTGCAGGCACCCTAAACTGCGGCGGTCATAAAAACATTGTCATTATCATCATAATGCAGCGGATGTATGGTCAGCAAACGTAGACGCATGTCGCATATATTTTACCCAACTGTTAGAAAAAGTTACGTTTTTCGTGTATATGTTTGTATATTGTAGAAATGTTTGTATATTGTAGGTTTGTAGAAAATAAAAATGAAATAAAAATATATATGTTTGGCATACTCTACAGCCTAAACCGTTTGACGAATTTCAACATACGAGGTGTCGTTAAAGTTTTCTCACTCGTGGGAGAGACAGGATATTTTTCAGGGTACAGGATAGGGGTAGGATAGGTTTCTTCTTTGTAAATAACTTGAGCAGTCGGGTTCTTAAAATTGTTGATATACTCTTTTAGATTTGAAATTATTGGTCAAAATCCAGATGTTTGAAGATACAATTGAAATGAAAATTCAGCAATATAAATAGTAAACTTCAATGAAAATTATTCTTTTCTACGTTAGCAAATTTGTTGCAATTTTATTTTATCCAAGTTAATACTTTGTAATAATAAGTTAATACGCCTTAAGATTTCAATACGAAAAAAAAATCAAGAATATATAAAACTATACTTGATTCTGAATCTACTTAGTGACAAAATGCACGGAACATTAGGTGTGTGTGTACGTGTGCCCAAAACACCTGAACAAATGAACCCAAAGAGTTGTGGGGTCAAAATAATATAGTCATTATTGTTACGACAGGCAATTATGGTCTAAAATGCAGTTTTACGTATGTGTTTATGGTATGTGGCCATGCCAAAGCCACGAAGAGTAAACTGTTTGACAACGAATAGTTTCGTGAGTATGCTTTCAAGGTGCAGGATAAAATAACATAACACAAGTGAAAGAGATTATCAGTCAACACTCATAGAATCATTATTAGGTAATTGTAAAAGAACTTGGTGATTGTAAAATATTCATATTGATTTTAGTTTAAAATGTAATGTTTACTATTTGACTATTCTTACATTCTTTTTGTTATTTATATCATCGTTAATACTTCTTTAACTTCCATGAGCCAGCGAAAAAAAAATCTTCTCGGAATTCTTTTTTCAAAATCGTTTAATACCTACAAGATTTAGTACGCGTATATAATTTGAGTACGACACGAAAGATACAAAAATGTCCAACATAATCATTAAATTTAAGCAAGTTTTCTGCAACTGACTAAAATACAGTATAATATTATTCTTTTTAAATTAGAAGTTTGGAAGTTTCAGAGATAATTGATCACATATCAACAGACTGATAGAAAAGCAAAGCTTTTCCTATTATAATAATAAAACAAGCATAGATTATTCCCTAATCGTCATCTTTTAAAAAAATAATGTCAAATATCAACAAGAAACGAGAAACAAATACATTTCCACTGAATTAGCCCAACACCTACATTGGCTTCTTCATCTATCAAACTAGGTTACCTACAAGCATTTCTTTCAGCACTAACTATAACCTATTGTTCTAGATACGTCTAATTGAAAAATGGAATACTGAGGGTAAAATTGAACGTATACTCAGATTTAGGTTAATGTAATGTGAAGAAGAGTTCGATTTTAAATTAAGTTCTTTTTTTAAATATTTGGAAGTTGCAAGATAAAAACGTTATGTGGATGCCTAGCCGTGCGACGCGGTACATTGATTCCAATGTACTAGCACCAACTAATTGAATAGTCGTAAGCACAATGTGTCTAAACTGTAAAGTAAAACAAGTTTGAGTATTGCTTAGTTTCATTTCGAAAGTAATGTTAATATTTTTATTAATAAGCTGTATGTGATAAATTATAAACAAATCCTTAACAAAAAGAAAATTTTCTGATCGGATTTTTTCTCCACTAGAAGCTACATTATTTATTATATTTATTTTCATTATTTAGTAACGTATGCTTTATGTTGGAGCTCAACGCACAAAATTTCAACCTTTTTTCAAGCTACACTATTTGAGTGTTGTTATTTTATTTTTGACTTTTCTACCCCTATTTATGAGTAGTATTCATGGTTATTTAAATCCAGACAATACCCCATTTAGAACCGTGACAAAAGGCTCTCGTGGTAATTGATATAAAAACCATAATTTGTCTATGGTAATTTAGAATTGACCCTATAAAAAGGTTAGCCATCCGACCGTGGTAATGTGTGGACGAAATTATATGGTGACCATGCTTTGATGCTTTTTTGTTTTTAGTTTAGGCTGTGGCCTGTGGCCTATGTCGGTTAAAAGTTTCATTTCACTTTTCATACATGGCCTTGCTTAAGAGTGCCCAACATCTTTCACATAAAATTTTATATTGTCTAGGTAAAACAAGGTATTACCTATTTAATTACGATATTAAACATTATTTAGTAAAAGTAAAAGTTTGATTTTATAAGCTAATAATACGTTTTGAATTGAAAAATATTAAAAAGTTTAGAAAATAAATAAAAGACATCGTTTTTTTATGTATTTATTCTGATTCATATATGAGAAGTACATTATCTAATGAAAGAGACGGTGTTACAACATTATTTTCATACCTTTCCCAGCCTAGGTACCAAATGATTGTGGCAATGTGTGCGCAGCAACCCACAGTCCTCCGGCCTACCTTGCAGTTACAATAATATTGCTTAAGAACATCTTTATTTTAATTTGTTGCACTACTATTACCTTATCATTAAATTAAGAAAAAAATACTATTAATTCAATTGTTTTTTATTACCTACTCAAGTGTAAATGAAACGAAAAAGCCTTAAACTTTTTCAACTATTTCCACAATCTAACCAATTTTTTCTTTTTTCAGGTATGTCCCAATAATTTCTCTACAATCGTAGTCACCCTATCTGTCCACCAAATGTCATGACGAGTGGTCACCGGCGCGTGCACATAGGTGTGGCAGTATTACAAGTACAGTGCCACCAACTTATAATTCAGTAGCAGAAACTAGAACTAAATATTTTATTACGAGTTGTAATGTCGAATTACATTCGCGCATAGAACGCAGCGCCACCCTTTAGTAAATAGATAATCTGGTGGGAATGTAAGCATTATTCTGTCATTTCACTATAGTGTGGGGAGGGCGTCGAAAAGTTTGAAAGGAGAACAAAAGTTTGAAACATTTGAAAATGCAAGTTTTTATAACTTATTTAGGAAATATAAGTTATTTTGACTCAGAAAATGTTTTCAAAATTAAAATTTTGAATATATAGATTAGAAAACTTGAAAAAATATCAAAAACCTTTTTAAACAATACGTTTATTTTTTTAGTTTTATTAGCTTACTGGCATTATATATAACAATTATTATTACGACAGTATACATGTAAACGCATTATCTACGTAGCTATTATATATTTTATACAAACGCCCGTACAATGTTTAGTATGATCAGAGACTAGTAAATAACTTGTGACGTCACAACGCGGTACCGTTTTGAATGGAGCGTTTTTCAGCAGCCGCATACCGCTTTATCTAGAAATCTATTGGTTGTAAACATACGGTTATTACTGCAATATTTCTTTACTGTTGATAAACTTTTTAAATATGTAATAAAATATTTTTATCGAAAGCTCTATTCTGCCAGGACATGGCCATTTTACGTTAGGTACTACTAGACAGGCGGAGTACACAAATACTGACATAAAATACACAAAAATGTGACCTCCTTGGCTTGAGTCTTGCAGTCTAGCAAGTCTTGTATTATATTAAATTTTTTTATGTGATTGAATCATACAATCAAAATAAAATTGAATTACAATATCTCTTTATGTCTATACAAAATTATTCTTATCAGCATCTGTTAGCTCGGCAAGTCTCCCTCCCCCAAGTATCGAAACGCCGAACACCCTCAAGCGGCACCCGTTCCAGCGAGGAAAGATCTAGAGAGAAGCGACCCGTCACATACATGTTTATACACAACTTAATCGGATACCCCAACAACTAACGACCCGAATAAACAGCCTTAAAACTTTACCAATAAAATATCTTTCAAATGTTCACTGCAATTACATAATGACTAATATCCTATAAATAATTCTTATTAGAAATATAAAGTTTATCTATCGTATGACACACTAATTACTGCATTGCTAACTAAGAAATTCATAATAAAATAGTCACGACCTTTGTATTATTATTGCCTTATATAAATAGCGGTACATAAATCGAACACGTCAATTAAAGATATCTATGTTTATATGTGAGATAACCTGGATCTAATACGAATTGGTTTGTTTTTACAAGTATTAGTTTAATTTCATAACTTTGTTATCATCGGTAAGAATCAAAACGAGTATTTATCATAATTACTAATATTATACATGCGAAAGCGCATTTCTTTGTGCAAAAGTTAATTTAAATTTTCGGACGAGTATACCCCTTTAGAAGTTGTTTTTAAGACAAAGGTATATATTTTTATAGAAAATCAACTTTGCTAAGGGCCGTACGGTAGGTATTTAGCGCATGCAAGTTCGCCGACTGACAGAAGCCTGGTCGGGGCGCAGCAAAGAAATCGGGTACCATCCATCCTGGAAACATTCACTCTTCCTGTAGGACACACGGACAAAAAGCTAGTATTTATTATATTGATTGTATAGTAATATATCGAAGATTTCATAAGTTCAAATCGAGTATAAGGACAAACAATTAGGTAAATAAATAAATCGTTGTCTTCTCTTTTTCTACGTTCGCAAACTATCGTGTATAAATGAAGTGTAAATGGCAAAGACGATTTAGATTCCGCATTTTCAAATTCAAGGCCTTATGGAGCAGTTACAAATCTCTTGACTTACTTAGCAGGACATTAAGTACGTACAATGAGCAAGAAAATTCCTTCACGATTCAAATTCAAATATTTATTTTTCAACATCGACAATCACTTGTTCGCATTGACGTCAAATAAAACATGACTCTACCACCAGCTCGGAGAAACCTTCGTGAAGAAGAACTGGCAAGAAACTTCACGGGTATATATTTTTTCAAAATAAATTTACAATGTCTCTTTACGTCTATACAAAATGATTCTTATCTGCATCGTTTAGCTCGGCAAGTCTCCCTTCCCCCAAGTATCCAAACGACGAACGCCCTCAAACGGCACCCGATCACGAGTTAACGCGGGATCCAGCCATCGCCCTCCTCGACGCTGTACATATTTACTTAAAAACTCAATTTAATTTACAGATTTCTATGAAATAAAGGCAGTTTCATATCTGCTACCTAATATTCTAAAAAGGAAGTAGGCAATCAATCGTCAATGCCGGCAAATGGGCGGCAAAGTCGAATACCTATGTGTAGATGAACTTTCAGGAAAAATGTCGCGTTTTGGAGACCCAGCCGTCTGTGCCGATTTGCATATAACTCGAATGGACTACAAGATCGCAGTAGCCGCATATGAGTAGTAATTCCTTCGGGCCGTTCAACAAATACCGCCGACCCGAATGTCCAGTACATTCATGCAGGTACCTTTCCTTACTGTTAATTTTAAGAAGTTTTATTATTCAAACATCAAATTGAAGCCCAAAAAGCGCGTAGCTTTTTTTCGAGTATTAATTTCCTAATACATTTAAAACCGTGAAACGACCATTAAAAGCAAAACGTAATAGGGAAAACCGACGTCTATTTATTCTTTAGTTTATTTATTCCAAAACTTTCCACGCTTCCTGTATAAAATTATCAGATAAAACAAACATTATCATAATAAATTCAATTTATTTCTATTCGTTGCTCACGCGTACGCCATTTTGAGTTCGCGTCAGATGTTTGTCAAACGTCAATGTCAGACTGACAGATGCCAATGAATCAAAGAAAGCTTTGGTGACCTATTTTCTGTGTTTATAGATTGTGTTTCCATTTTCAAAGCGTGCTAGAAGCAAAATTGTAATGTTCAATGGTTTTCTACGGATTTAATTCAGCCGAGTTACTCTTTACTCTGACAATGATATTTTCGGATAACATAGCTATCAAATAGTGCAATAACAGATTATTTCACTTCCTATGACTTATTACCTACGTTTGACTAACTGAGGAAGGTCTATTAAAAAAAAACGATACAGTTCGCGTTCAATAACCGAAACAATTCAATTTTCAACTATAAAACAATCAACTATAAAACAATATAACATTTCTAAGCTTACAATCACGTTACCATTTATCGGACCTTGAATCGAATACGAGGATGTTAAAAATATCGCGTTACAATGGAAACGTACAATTAAACTGCGTTTGCGCAAGTGGGATAAAGTTACAGGAACATGTGCGCGCCAATTTGTTGGCAATTCTGAAGGTTTCAGCTCACTTTGTGTTTTGAAAATGTTATTAATATTGTTTTATATTTTGTTCATGTGATTGTGGAATGTAACCTTAATTTATTTTTAAGAAGATCTCCAATTTATTTTTGATCTAAATTTACTAAATTAAATCATAATTAATTGATTGAAAATGGAAATAACTGGTACCTCAACTAAAAATAACACCACGAACAAAACTGACAATATATAATAGATAATATAATACACACATAAGCCCAGTTGGCTTTTTAAAAATTAAACCGCAATTACTTATAATAAACTCAAAGTTAAAATTCTAAAAATGAAATAATTGACGCGTCTAATGTTTTTCAGAGATCCAAATTCCACGTAAGTCAGTTTAATTAGAAATAGGAAATAGGAATTGATCTCCGAAATTACGGCCGAATTATCGTACTCAAACCAATTAAGATCTAAAGTACCTAAAGTCGTGAACTGATACGAGTGCAGTCAAACCTAGTTTCAGTACCTGGAAACAGGCAATTAAATAGTGTGATGCAAAAAATTATTAATAGAACTTACTACATCTAAACTATGATAGTTTACTTGGCAATGTTGGATAAACATCACAGGGAATATTGTTGAGCAAGGTCACTAAAATGTTTGGTAATTTGATCAAAGGAAAGGAGCAAATAAAACTATATTGCCTAGTCAAGTATAATAGTAAAGTCGACAGCCATTTTTTTGCTTGGTATCAGTTACTAAGGAAAATGATATCGAATAATACCTTTTTAGAAAGGTTTGCAAGAAAGATTATCCAAAATGTTTTTGACTATTTTTCCTGGTGTTGTTATTGTTAAAATAATGAGATAAGAGTCAATTTTTCTTCAGCTAAATCCTCCTTCAAAACATGTACTTATATACCTACGTGAAATACATTGCCTACTAAATTATAAATAAGTACTACAAATTGCCTGAACCAGCACCGTCCGCGGGGAGGGAGGTGGAAGTTGCATCATCATACCTCCGCAGCCGAACTGCGGGGTGATGTGGGGCTCACCAGAGTGGCACCTACCCACTTAAAACCACCTTTATGGCTGTGACATAGGAATGCTTTGCTAAGCATGCCTTCATCGGAGCGACACCCGGTTAGGAAGGGGGGTGCGCAACCACCTAAGTTGGGTGAGGCTTATATAACTGCAGTGAGATCATCAGCCTTTATAACCCCTTCTGGGCCCCGCTAGTGCGGCCTCTTTCTCCAAATGGCCGTCGCTCAGATGAAGGCTGAGTGGCAAAAAATTGCACGAGCCGACAGGGGTTTTTTTAGTGGTTATATATTTTCTTAAATTTTCACGATCCATATTTTAAATAAAACACTTTTTACCGGATATTATCGCGTATATTTTAGTTAATTTTAAAATTATTTCGACGTTTCGGCATCTTTGCAGTTGCCGTGGTTAGAACGGCATCCTATTACAAGCCAGCCAACTAATAACATTCAAAGTCTCCACAAACCGGCCTACTGCTAGCAACTCTCGAAGTTTTCAAACTCATCCTGATGCTGAAGCTGCTGATTCCTGCAACTGAAGAAACCTGCCACCACCGCTGCTTGCCATGGACGCATCCTACTCGAGACTCTACCTGCCTGCTGCAGACCTTGCTGACCCTCCCTGCCGAAGGAACCTTTCTGACACTTACGATGGAGCCTGCTACCGACGTAGCCTGCTCCCCATGCTGCCTGTCTTGACCTTGCCTGTTGCTGATCCTGCTCCTGCTGCTAACCCTGATGATCCTGCCTATCGCCTCATCCTCCCTGCTGATCCAACCTGCTCCTCCTGTTCCTGCTCTCGCTGACCCTGCATGCGCCAGAACGCCAGCCGGCGCCTGAGCGCCTTCAATGACCTTCGCGGTGACCCTTTCACGACTCGTTCATATTCGTGATAGTTTTTGAATAAAAACTTTCATTACGTGACAAGTGCAATAGCTTGTCTACATAATAATAGCACTAAAATAAATACTGTCCAACTTGTTGTATAATAAATATTCATTAATCATTATTATTACGAAAATCAAGACTTTATAATAGCTACAAAGATTTGCAGCCCAATGTTTCCCAATCTCAACGATAGACATACAAACAGACAGCATGGCATCATTGATAAATATGTATATTTTAACCTCATTTCACAAATACTCTTTTACGATCCAAGACGAATCATCAGCGCAGTCATATGGCAGTTAACCGACGGCACAAGAGGGAGGTAAACTGTGTTTCGTGTTACAGACATTTCTTATGTCATGTGATGTAATGCTGGGATCTATTCTGAGTTGGTTACGAATCTTCAAAGATCGGCCGAAATTTCGTATTCACGAAAATATTTATGGTGTTTTGCAGATAACTTTTATTTAGTTAAGAGAATTTTTAATTATTTAAGACTATGTTTTGTAAGACGCCTGATATATATATATATATCATTATCCTTCATTTTTTTATATTTCACACATCAAAGCCAGCAAACAAGCTCCAGTTCCTGAATATAAGTGATTATGAATTTAAATTATGAATATAAGTAATAAGTAAGGTAACTAATGTCAATAAGATATACTTTTAATTTTTTTTAATTTTAATAAAGCATGATATTAAAGACAATAAATGTTACAATTCTAATCCGCACACACGCTCAACGAAAGTAAACAAAAATTCTCCGAAACTTCGGCCGAAGATCGGTATTGATGAAGATATTTGTGACTTGGACTAATGCCAAAATTTCGAGTCATTTTCGTAGGTGACCGGGAACGATAGGGATTTTTAAATTATCTGGAAGTAAATGACCTATTTTGATTGGTCGGAATTCAAGGAATGCCATTGGTGAATGTCAGCTGTTTTGAGTTCGTAAGGAGTGTTGTGTTTTTGGTAATAAATATGAGCTTAAGCCGTGGTGGCTAGAAAATTTCAATGTGATGTTTTCTCGTTTATCGGTTTGTAAAGTGAACAAGGCGTTGAACTGAGTTTCTAGGCGGTAAATTACTTAGCCTTTTTTAACACTTTCATAGCCGGCAAACGAACATGCTATCCAACTGATGGTAAGTTTACACTATTATTTCACATTATTAATCTTTTATGTTATTGATCAATCACATTATCGTTTATCGATTGATGACATTGGTGGTTCCTTTTCTTATAAGTCGTATAAGTCCTCGCCTCGCCTCGCACTGGCGTGTAGCCGCGACTTTTTTTTTTTGTTCCCCTCCGCGGGAAGGGCAGGAGGATAAAAATGCCCTGACGCATACTCTGGCGCGATTCCAAAGTTATGTGGGACTCGTCCCGACGCCTACCAGGACCATACCCACTAAAAACCCCCTGTCGGCTCGTGCATTTTTGCCACTCAGCCTTCATCTGAGCGACGGCCAATTGGAGAAAGAGGCCGCGCTAGCGGGGCCCAGAAGGGGTGACCCGCTGGGATTACATAGCACTGAAGGTGCTCAAAAATTAAAAGTAAAATAAAAACATTAAAAATGAAAAGTAAATAATGAAAGCATTAAAAATTGAAAAATTAAATTTGCATTAATTCGGATTTACGTTAGAATTAGGATTTACGTTAGAATTAGAATTTACGTTAGAATTAGAATTTGCGGCCAGAAGGGCCTCGAGATCGCGTGACAGTCTGGTGGATGAGTACGTTTGCGCATTTCTAGGCCTAGCGACTTTGAACTTCGAGTCTAACACAGGAGTAGCATATGAGACAGAATCACGAACTAGAGGATTGGGATGGGTTTCGGAGCGTTTGAAGAACGCTTCAGAGAGTGTTTTGAGATATTGTTGTACTGTAGGCAGTTCAAGATCTCTATGCAAGTCCGCGTTACGCACGTACCACGGTGCGCCTGTGGCCCGGCGGCAAAAGAGGTTTTGAACTACCTGCAGTTTGTGCAGGAGGGAGGGTTTGGCGTGGGCAAAGATTGGCGAGGCATACGTCATGACGGGTCTAACGCAGACCTTGTAAAGTGTACGTTTGTTTCTGAAGGACATTTTACTTTTTCTACCTAACATGCTATTTAGGCGGACTAAATAGTGACGAGCGAGTTTCGAAACTCTTTCGACGTGTGGCTTGAAAGAAAGCGTCGGATCTAATGTGACGCCTAAGTATTTAGTACTGCGCTTCCAGGGGATGGGAATGCCTAACATTCGAACGTGGGGATCGCCATCGGGACGACGGCGTTTGTGGTCGAAGCGCATCGCAGAACTCTTTTCAGGGTTCACATCGATGCGCCATTCTTGAAACCATGCACCAAGGGCGTTTACGGCCTTTTGGAGTCTGGTTACAAGGCGCCGAACACCGTGGCCTTTGGTATAGAGTGCGGTGTCGTCAGCGAAGAGGGCGAGTTCGACGCCTTTCGGCGGGATGGGAATGTCGTTGGTGTACACGGTGTACAGCAGTGGGGCGAGGACTGAGCCTTGAGGGACTCCAGCCTTTATGGGACGAGGTGCAGAAAGCGTGCCTTCGTGTTTAAATCGAAACGTACGGTCTTTGAGAAACGACGCTATTATCCTGACTAGGCGATCCGGTAAGCCTATCTTGTAGAGTTTATAAACGAGACCGCTGTGCCAGACTTTATCGAAAGCCTTGGCTACGTCAAAGAAAACCGCGACTGTTTTATAACGACGCGGATAGAAACCGTCAAGTATATACTCGACGATTCGGTGGACTTGCTGAGGGCAGGAGTGTTTAGCGCGAAAGCCAAACTGATGGGGAATAATGAGAGGATCGCCATCCGTTGGAAACAGATGGTTCCGCATTCGAGAAAGTATGACTCTCTCGAGAAGTTTAGACATTGCCTTGAGGAGGCTGATGGGTCTGTGATTAGCCGGGACGTTCAGAGGTTTGCCCGGCTTGGGAATGCCTATGACTGTCGCTTCTTTCCAAGCTTTTGGAAAGTAGCTATGGTCGAAGCAGGCATTGAAAATGATAGCTAACAAGGTAAGCATCTGTTGAGGTAGGTGCTTAAGTGCGTGGTTGGAAATTCCATCCGCACCCGGAGCCTTTTTGGACTTTTGATTTCTAATGAGAAGCAAGATTTCGTCATTAGAGACTGTGACAGGGTCGGCGGTGATGGGGAGAGAGTCTCTGCGAAGGACTTCGTCCTCCACCGCCTGGATGTGTGAGGGATCAGCAGGTTGCGTGCTGGGCGAGCATTGTGCGGCAATGCTGTCGGCGAAGCATTCGGCTTTCTCTTCGACTTCGAAGGCAGTACTGCCATCGGGACGAGTGAGAGGAGGAACGTGAGAGACGGTGTCTACGCGTAAGGCTCGGGCCATGCTATAGTACGCTTGGTGGGACGGAGAGATATTCGCCATGAGATCGTTCATCTGAGCGTCTCGGAGTTCCGCGAGGCAAGACCTAACTTTACGTTGAAGCTGATTCGCAGCTGTTCTATAGGCGGGCGTGGGATACTTCTTGGCTCTCCGGAGAGCCGCGTTTTTAGCTTTAATAAGATTGCTAACGGCTAAGGGAAGCGTGGGTTTGCCTTGCTTAGCAACCTTTTCGTTGTCACTGATGGCTGAGTTGATAGCATCAGTGAGAGAATTTACTAATGAATCGATTTTATCCGGGCTATCTAATTGCTCGGGAGAGATCGCGAGTGGAGAGTTCGGAGCCTCTAAGGCTGAAACTAACGTATTTTTAAAACCTTTCCAATTGGTAAAGGTCTTAGGAGATGAGGCGTTATCGTTCGGCGGTCCTAGCACGAGGGAAACGGGGCGATGGTCGGAGCCTAGGTCATCGAGCGGTTCGATAGACCTTAGGTCAAGATTGATTCGCTTGATAATTGCAAAGTCGAGGATGTCTGGAGAGTAGGACGGGTTGTTGGGATAGTGAGTGGGAGTGACGGGGGATATGACATCTAGGTCAAGGGAGTTAGTGATGTCGAGGAGAGCGATACCGCTGGTGTTAGTCGATAGGCACGTCCAGTCAGTATGTTTGGAGTTAAAGTCTCCGAACATAATGACTGAATGGCCGAGGGCGAGAATGGCCTCAAAGTCGCTGCGGATTGGTCTGGTACCACTAGGTATGTAGATTGAAGCTATGATGATGGTCGGATGACCAGTCATAGCCAATCTACACACAGTGGCTTCCATGTTGAGGAGAGGAGGGGTAGGGAGAGGACAGCAATGGAAACCTCTTTTGTAATATATAGCGGTGCCGCCGAAACCGTCGGAGTTGGGCCTATCGTTACGAATAAACGCGTACTTGGGTATAGCGAATCCCCTGGAGCGGTTTGGAGTAAGCCATGTCTCCTGGAGAAGGAATAAGTCAGGTTCTTTGTTCTGAAGGAACAGTTTAATCTCGGGAAGGTTGGTGTTCAGGCTACGAGCGTTAAAAGATATTAGGGATAAGCCCTTGGGTTTGATACGACAGGACGCGGGATTCGCGGGTCTAGACATTATAATTTATTATTTACGAATTTATACAAAAATAAAAGAATTTACAACGAACTTAGGAGCGAGTGATGCTCGGCTAACGCGAATAAACGCTCTTGAGGAGAGCGGGCGGCTCGCAGTTTGCGTGCGAGTACGGAAATTTCGTTAATGTCGACGTTTTGGATGACGTCGAACACGGTCTTCATGTCCTCAGCCAACGACGACTGAGGGGAAGATGACAACGCGGGACGCGGCCCTACGGGAGCTACGGGAGCTGGGATGGGTCGGGAAGGTGCAGGCGGGACGGCCGGACGCTGCCTCCAAGACAGAGCCGGAGTAGGTGTCGGCTGAACGGGCTTTGCTTCCGGGGGACCCCGGTTGCGCAGCGGCGGGAAGTTGGCAGGAGTGAGCGGCGGCGCCGGTTTAGGCGCGACCCTCTTGGTGGTGGAGCGCGGAGCGCGCGGGCAACCCCTGTAGTTAGCTGTGTGGCCGGACTGGCCGCACAGCACACAGGCAGGGGGGGAAGTGGATTCGGGAGTGCGAGTGCACTCCTTAGTGAAGTGAGGATCCAGGCACTTTACGCACCTGGGGGGAGCTGAACAATTAGCCGCTGCGTGGCCATAGAGCTGGCAGCGGTGGCACTGCCCAGGGTGACCACGGGGGTTGGGACGCTCGACGGAGATATTTGAGAGTCCGCAAATTGTGCGAGCCTCTCTAAAGATCTCCCTCGAGTTGGGAGTATTCGACAAGATTACCAACGCTAAGGGAAAACGCCTACCGCGGTTGGAGTGCATCTTGTGCACTGCTGTGACCGGGAAACCCTGAGACTTAAGGTCATCGAGAATGTCTTCGTTGCTGAGTTCGAACGGGACGCCCCGTAGTACTGCGCGGATCTTACGCTCCTCCGGGAGGGCGTAGGTATGATACGCGATTTGGTTTAATCCGAGTAATCTGGTAAACGCGCGGAAGTCGTCGACGGTCGCTATTTGAATCTTGATTGTATCGCCAGCGTTGGTGGCTTTTAAGTAATTAATTTTGTGCACTTTGCACAAGTTTGAGACCGCGGTCCAGCGCGCTTTTTCACGCAGGAATACGGGCGGAGGGAGCTGAGGCTTCGGCGGGACGGGAGCGCAGCGCGTCGCTGGCTTCGATGTGACCGACGGAGACGCGGTTACTACGAGCGCTTTTAACGGCGCGGGGGCTGGTGTTGAAGACACCGGGGAGGGCTCGGGTATTGAAGATACCGAAGCTTTCTTAGAGCGCTTTTTGGAGCGCTTGGCGACAAGTTGAAAGGCGGGCTCAGGAGAGCCGGTTAAGGTGACGGCGTCTGACGACGTATCAGACGCGGGTTCGGAGTCGCTCCCGGGAGCGGTACGCTTACGACGCGACGCGTGAGAGGATGCGACCGATTAGCAGTCCATCTCGGACGAGGCGGGAGACGCTGGAGAGCTGAAGACCTGAGGGGTCTGGACGTCGGAGGCCTGAGGGGCCGGGTTTGAGGCCTGAGGGGCCGGGGTTGAGGCCTGAGGGGCCGGGGACGCGATAGTAGCCTGTAAGGCCTGCGTTAGTACGTCATCTGGGATGGGGCAACCGGACGCCGCGAGCGCCTGGGCGAACGACCTAAGAACGCTTACAAGGTCCATTGGAGGGCTTGAATATGTAATATATAAATATATAATGTATGCCTAGGTCCCCTAGCAAACCTAGCACCTAAATAAATAACAAATGCCTAGAGTTCCTAAATAAAAACCTAGCAACCCTATCGGCAAACCTCCCTACCAGCGGTAGGGGGGCTGGGGAGAATAAATTAAAACTAACGATAGTACGCCGAAGGCCGCTACCTAGAAACCTAAAAAAGGGTGCGCAGGTAAAGAGTTGACCGCGTTAGGGTCAACCTTTACCGACGGAAAGGACAAATACACACGAAAACACACAAATATGATAGAAATAAATATGAAAATAGGAGAAAAATAAATAAAATAGAGAAGAGAAATAAATAAAAATAAAAAGGACTGGTTCAGTACAAATTCGTTGTCACCGTTAAGTATCCTTTGCACTGAAACCAGACTACTTACGCCGGGCACAACACTGCACTCAGCACAAGCACAACACAACTTAGCACAGCACTTTGAAGACTAAGAGGCTTAGTCGCAAAGAAAAATCGCACTTCGAAAGCACTCAGACGGAGTAGAAAGACTTAGAAAACCGTAGCACGGAGCCAACACGCTAGACTGTGACGTCAGTAAACTGAGCGCCACGGAATGGCGGGAAGGGACCGATCAACGGAGAGCTGGGTCTTGCACGTCCGCACCGCGTGGCGATCGGAGCGAGAAGGAAGCCGCGACTACACTCACCCCTGAAGATGGACTCCAGACGAGTCCGAATCTAGCCGGACCTATCCAACTGTGTGCCGTTAGTAAGGCACGTTATTAAATATCTAAGTATAAAAGTGTTGGGTACTAATCAATTTCTGCTTATCTATATTTTATTAATACGACGACCGAGTGGTATAGTGGCCTTGCCACTATATGCGCCGAAGGTCCCAGGTTCGAGTCCTGGCCGGGGCATTCATTTGTGTGATGAACACAGATATTTGTTCTCGGGTCATGGTTGTTTGTATTAATATATGTATGTTTATTCTGGGTTCCCCCCCAGTTCGCTGTATGGTCATCCATAACACAAGCTCTGCTTACTTTGGGGCTATACAGTTGGTGTGTTTGTCTGGGGATTTATTTATTATTATTATTATTTATTATTTATTTATATAAAAATTTATGTTCATTATAAATACAGAAATAACATTATAAAATTAAGAGATAGAAAGGTTATAGAAAGGTTGTACAAGTTTAGATTTTAATAAATGAAAATGAAAAGCGGACTTTAGACTTTAGACAAATGAAAAGCGGACAGTATACACACTAGATATAATAAATTAAATAATAAAAAGGAAGATAAACTATCAAATACACATGCGCCTCTCGTTAATAAGTAAGGTGAACTGTTTCCTCCCCCCCCAGGTTATACCTTCGTTAGTGGAGGTGCCACAACAGGTAATTAGGTAGTTATTCCAAAGGAAATATCTTCCAGTAGACCTGGAACTGGAGATATTGGTTGTGTAAATATTATGATTTACGTACGTTTGACATAAAATAATGCATAAAAACTCATTCAGTATATTTAGTAGCGTCTTAGATAAGTTCTGCAAAAACTCAGCAAGTCAATATCAAAGAAGAATAATGAATAGAAAAATCTTCAGATATGCTTTTTTTTTCGAAATGGACAGTTTATTTATGGCTCTATCAGCCTTTTACGTTTCACTAGTGAATAAGGCATTCACTAAATATATAATAAATGTAATATAATCCTAAGGCTCTACAAATCCTGGACTCTGCTTCTTTAAGTAAACATAAGTAAATACGACTTATACGTGCAAGTTTTGTTAACTCAAGTGAAGATTATGATAGTGTATTGTGGCGCATTCCTGCGTGCGCGGGGTTATAACTTAAGTTGGTTTAAGTTTGAATGGCGTCTGTGATATGAAAATGTTTATTTGAATTAATAAAAACGCGTATATTTTATTTAAAAAGCTACATTTTCTCGTGTAATGAAAGTAGCTGATGTATTGCTATAGGTCACATTAAAGAAAAAAGAGAAAAATTTTGGGAAACTTAGAATGTTTTGGGAAGAAAAAAATGTCTATAGGTTACATTTTTTTTACATCTTTTCAAAGAACTCTCCAGCAGCGTCTTTACAAAGTTTCATGCGTCTGAACCAATTTCCAAAGCAGATTTTCCAGTCTGCAACAGGCACTTACATCTTCTTCTCGTAACTTCTTCCGGCGATGAAAACTGTATCCCCTTGAGCTGGTTTACAATTTATGGGTGTTACCACATCGATCGGTCGATCGTCGATCGACGCAATCGATCGATGGTAGAATGGAACAGTCGACGTCGATCGACAGTTTTACCAGGCCAATCTTCATCGATCAACGATTTATCGATTGGTGTGGTAACACCCTATAGGAACAATAAGAAGTCACACAGTGCTAAATCAGGGCTGTGAGGCGGATGACCCATAAGTTTTATCAGTGTGGTGTTTAGGATGTCGCTAGTCTTTATCGCGAGTGCGCGGGCGTCCCGTGTTCGATCGCTAGTTGCTGGTAGCAACAAAAACTTCTGGCAAGCATTTGGTAGTGTACCACTCTGTAATGATGCTTCTTTGGTCTCTTAAGGAAATTGATACGATATAATCCGCTTAAGAAAAAAAAATGGCGAAAAAAAACAGCGCTTCTTGATTGTTTCACTTTCGTAGGCGTTGGTTCGTTTTGAAACAGCCATACTGTTAACTGGTGCTTGGTTCTGATTGGATAAATCCAAGATTCGTCAACTGCTATGGAATCATAAACATGGTGGAAAAAACCCGCTTTGAATTTATCAATCATATGATGGCGCCATTCCACGCGCGCCTGCTTCTGAGCATCGTTGAGGTTGTGGTGTACGAAGAAACGTAGCAGCGGCACCGTGAAAACCAGCGCGGAACAATCCTCCTCATGCAAAGGTGGTTGGGTAGAATATTATCAACACTTATATTATTGTGACCGTATATATATGACGGCCTGTTTGGTGTGAAGGTAAATACCCTTGCCTCTCATGTTTATTTAAGTTTATTTCTAATAATAGGTCTTTACCTATGAAACTGCCGTTTTGCCGTACTGGCCATTTCAAATGAAAAATTTTTTTTTTTGACTGATAATCCTAATTTCAAATTAATTTTATTTGACAAACATGGAATTCTTTTTCTAAAATCGTCATTTGTTTAATAGTTAGTGTTTTGTTTTCAACGCATTCGAACATTTTTCGTCATCATGGATAAGTTAAAAATTCGAGTAATTATGGAGTATGAGTACCGTCGCGGCAGCAAAGCGGCACAAGCGGCACGCAACATCAACGACGTTTACGGAGCGAACACTACAAACGAACGCACCACCCGTTATTGGTTTACCCGCTTCCGTTCTGGAAATTTTGACCTGAAAAATGAACCCCGTGGTCGTCCGAAAACTTTGGTCGACAATGACGAATTAAAGGCAATTGTGGAAGCTGATGAAACTCAATCCACGGCTGAATTAGCAGCAGCTTTCGACGTTAGCATCAAAACATTGGTCCATTTGCGTCAAATTGGCAAGGTAAAAAAGCTTGACAAATGGGTACCCCACGAACTCAATGACCGCCAGCGCGAAGTACGCGTGGAGACGTGCCTTGTACTGCTCAGCAGGCATACAAATGAAGGAATTCTGAACCGCATTGTTACTTGTGACGAGAAATGGATCCTGTTTGACAATCGTAAGCGCTCAGCAAGTTGGTTGGACCCTGGTTCAGCACCCAAACAATGCCCTAAACGAAAACTTACCCCTAGAAAAGTGATGGTCACTGTTTGGTAGTCTAACGCGGGTGTAATTCATCACAGCTTCTTGCCAAACGGGACAAGCATTACTGCAGATGTGTACTGTGAAGAACTGAACACAATGATGGAGAAGCTCGCACGTCTCCAACCAGCTTTGGTCAATCGTTCGGCTCCACTGCTCCTGCACGACAACGCGCGACCTCATACTGCACAGCAGACGGTCTCCAAGCTACAAGAGTTGGGGTTGGAAGTTCTCCGTCATCCGCCGTACTCACCAGACCTTGCGCCTACAGACAGAATTTGGATAACTTCTTGGCGGGAAAAAATTCAATACCCGAGAGGCAGTACAAAATGCCTTTGAAGAATTTGTTGCCTCCCGTCCAGCTGATTTCTTTAAGAAAGGCATCAATAAGCTACCAATGCGTTGGCAAAGATGCATTGATTGCATGGGTGATTATTTTGATTAATAGAAATAAAAAATATATAAAAAAATTACGCTTCATTTATTTCGTGCAAAACGGCAATTTCATAGGTAAAGACCTAATATTTATACATGAAAAAAAGATCTATGTGTGCTTATATATTTCTTAAGTTTATTTATCCGTTATCTAGTATCCATAACACAAGTTCTTAATGATACTTAATTTGGGCTAGATAATGTGATGTGGTTGTTAGAAATATTATTATTAATATTATTTATTACTTCCCGATCCAATCTGCAGATTGTGCTGAATCTCTTCGTCTGTGATCCGTCGGTTTTGTTGAATGAAATTTTTCAGCGGTGGCGCGTTTTCTTCAGCAGTCAAAGGACGACTACTTCTTCCTTCAACCTTCGAATTTGAGCTCATCATACCAGCGGAACACAGTTGCTTTAGAAGGGGCCTTGTTTATACTCTGATTGAAGTCAATTAACCGATTCATCAAGTTTCAAGTTGGCCTTGAAGTCGTAAAAAATCTTTGTCTGAAAATGTTCCAGACGCTGATCCATTTTTCTATGACACACAAAAATTGCATAATGCTGGTTAAGAACACAATTTAAATTTGGAATAAATAAAGTTTGATTTTTAATTAATCGAATTTTCATAGTAAATTATAACTCGCTAGCGTTCCGTACATAAAAACTTTTTTTTGCAGAACTTTCTGAGTGGCCTGGTCCGTACCTATTTATTTATTTATGCAACACTTACATTTTGTTCACACAACAATTAAAAGGTATAACATTATAATATAACAATTCTTTGCAAACAAAACAATTACAAGTATTGACAACATTTACAATTGTACATTACATATTAAGTTGAAAGTTAAGTTAGTATCAATGATTTCGTTTCATCATGTAATCATTATACATTATTAATTGCTATATTATGTTATATTATAAAATAAACTCGCCGCGGAGTTGTCAAAAAAGATATCCAAATATGGCCGCTTCATATGTAACTCGTTGTATGCATCTTAACAAGAGGAGCCTGGGCACCGATATTAGTTCTACAAAATGAATTATTAAATAACTTTTTAACTGTTTTTCGCGGGTAATTGTAGGGAACGGATAGACCTATTTGCACCTATTTGTGGTGTAGTGGTAAGTAGCCTTGCCTCATACGCCGAAGCTCCCAGGTTCGAGTCCTGGCCGGGGCATTCATTTGTGTGATGAACACATATGTTTGTTCTCGGGTCATGGTTGTTTGTATTTATATATGTATGTTTATTCTGGGTTCTCCCCAGTTCGCTGTATGGTCATCCATAACACAAGCTCTGCTTACTTTGGGGCCATACAGTTGGTGTGCTTGTCTGGGGATTTATTATTATTATTTATTTATTTTTCCGTTAACACTCCGTACAAGAACATTAAATCATTTTTCAATCTACGCTGCTTTAATGATTGTAGCTCAAAGAAACTCAGTCGGTGCCCATATGGGCTCCTGTGAGATATGCCCGTGCATGAGTAAGCTAAGCGTTTAGTGAAAGCCCGTTGAATGCTTTCGACGCGTTGAGAGGACACAGCGTAAAACGGATTCCACACGGAACTTGAAAATTCTAGCTACGTATATACGTATATAAGGGAGTTTAACAAAATAATTTTCGCATTCTCGCTCCGATCGCCACGCGGTTCGGACGTGCAAGACCCAGCTCTCCGTTGATCGGTCCCTTCCCGCCATTCCGTGGCGCTCAGTTTACTGACGTCACAGTTTAGCGTGTTGGCTCCGTGCTACGGTTTTCTGAGTCTTTCTACTCCGTCTGAGTGCTTTCGAAGTGCGATTTTTCTTTGCGACTAAGCCTCTTAGTCTTCAAAGTGCTGTGCTAAGTTGTGTTGTGCTTGTGCTGAGTGCAGTGTTGTGCCCGGCGTAAGTAGTCTGGTTTCAGTGCAAAGGATACTTAACGGTGACAACGAATTTGTACTGAACCAGTCCTTTTTATTTTTTATTTCTCTTCTCTATTTTATTTATTTTTCTCCTATTTTCATATTTATTTTTATCATATTTGTGTGTTTTCGTGTGTATTTGTCCTTTCTGTCGGTAAAGGTTGACCCTAACGCGGTCAACTCTTTACCTGCGCACCCTTTTTTAGGTTTCTAGGTAGCGGCCTTCGGCGTACTACTGTTAGTTTTAATTTATTCTCCCCAGCCCCCCTACCGCTGGTAGGGAGGTTTGCCACTAGGGTTCGCTAGATTTTTATTTAGGAATTCTAGGCATTTGTTATATAAATAGGCGCTAGGTTTGCTAGGGAACCTAGGCATACATTATATATTTATATATTTCATATTATCCCAAGCCCTCCAATGGACCTTGTCAACGTACTTAGGTCGTTCGCCCAGGTACTCGCCGCGTCTGGCTACAGCATACCCGATGACATACTAACGCAGGCCTTACAGGCATCTATCGCGTCCCCGGCCCCTCAGGCCTCAACCCCGGCCCCTCAGGCCTCAACCCCGGCCCCTCAGGCCTCCGACGTCCAGACCCCTCAGGTCTTAAGCTCTCCCGCGTCTCCCGCCTCGTCCGAGATGGACTGCGAATCGGTCGCATCCTCTCACGCGTCGCGTCGTAAGCGTACCGCTCCCGGGAGCGACTCCGAACCCGCGTCTGATACGTCGTCAGATGCCGTCACCCTAACCGGCTCTCCTGAGCCCGCGTTTCAACTCGTCGCCAAGCGCTCCAAGAAGCGCTCTAAGAAAGCTTCGGTATCTTCAATACCCGAGCCCTCCCCGGTGTCTTCAACACCAGCCCCCGCGCCGTTAAAATCGGTCGTAGTAACCGCGTCTCCGTCGGTCACATCAAAGCCAGCGACGCGCTGCGCTCCCGTCCCGCCGAAGCCTCAGCTCCCTCCACCCGTATTCCTGCGTGAAAAAGCGCGCTGGACCGCGGTTTCCAACTTGTGCAAAGTGCACAAAATCAATTACTTAAAAGCCGCCAACGCTGGCGATACAATCAAAATCCAATTAGCGACCGTCGTCGACTTCCGCGAGTTTACCAGGTTACTCGGATTAAACCAAATCGCGTATCACACCTACGCCCTCCCGGAGGAGCGTAAGATCCGCGCAGTACTACGGGGCGTCCCGTTCGAACTCAGCAACGAAGACATCTTCGATGACCTTAAGTCTCAGGGTTTCCCGGTCACAGCAGTGCACAAGATGCACTCCAACCGCGGTAGGCGTTTTCCCTTAGCGTTGGTAATCTTGTCGAATACTCCCAACTCGAGGGAGATCTTTAGAGAGGCTCGCACAATTTGCGGACTCTCAAATATCTCCGTCGAGCGTCCCAACCCCCGCGGTCACCCTGGGCAGTGCCACCGCTGCCAGCTCTACGGCCACGCAGCGGCTAACTGCTCAGCTCCCCCCAGGTGCGTTAAGTGCCTGGATCCACATTTCACAAAGGAGTGCACTCGCACTCCCGAATCCACTTCCCCCCCTGCCTGTGTGCTGTGCGGCCAGTCCGGCCACACAGCAAACTACAGGGGTTGCCCGCGCGCTCCGCGCTCCACCACCAAGAGGGTCGCGCCTAAACCGGCGCCGCCGCTCACTCCTGCCAACTTCCCACCGCTGCGCAACCGGGGTCCCCCGGAAGCAAAGCCCGTTCAGCCGACACCTACTCCGGCTCTGTCTTGGAGGCAGCGTCCGGCCGTTCCGCCTGCACCTTCCCGACCTATCCCAGCTCCCGTAGCTCCCGTAGGGCCGCGTCCTTCTCCGTCTTCCGCACCTCAGTCGTCGTTGGCTGAGGACATGAAGACCGTATTCGACGTTATTCAAAACGTCGATATTAACGAAATTTCCGTGCTCGCACGCAAACTGCGAGCCGCCCGCTCTCCTCAAGAGCGTTTATTTGCTTTAGCCGAGCATCACTCGCTCCTAAGTTCGTTGTAAATTCTTTATAAATTATAAATTCGTAAATAATAAATTATAATGTCTAGACCCGCGAATCCCGCGTCCTGTCGTATCAAACCCAAGGGCTTATCCCTAATATCTTTTAACGCTCGTAGCCTGAACACCAACCTTCCCGAGATTAAACTGTTCCTTCAGAACAAAGAACCTGACTTATTCCTCCTCCAGGAGACATGGCTTACTCCAAACCGCTCCAGGGGATTCGCTATACCTAAATACGCGTTTATTCGTAACGATAGGCCCAACTCCGACGGTTTCGGCGGCACCGCTATATATTACAAAAGAGGCTTCCACTGCTGTCCTCTCCCTACTCCTCCTCTCCTCAACATGGAAGCCACTGTGTGTAGATTGGCTATGACTGGTCATCCGACCATCATCATAGCTTCAATCTACATACCTAGTGGTACCAGACCAATCCGCAGCGACTTTGAGGCCATTCTCGCCCTCGGCCATTCAGTCATTATGTTCGGAGACTTTAACTCCAAACATACTGACTGGACGTGCCTATCGACTAACACCAGCGGTATCGCTCTCCTCGACATCACTAACTCCCTTGACCTAGATGTCATATCCCCCGTCACTCCCACTCACTATCCCAACAACCCGTCCTACTCTCCTGACATCCTCGACTTTGCAATTATCAAGCGAATCAATCTTGACCTAAGGTCTATCGAACCGCTCGATGACCTAGGCTCCGACCATCGCCCCGTTTCCCTCGTGCTAGGACCGCCGAACGATAACGCCTCATCTCCTAAGACCTTTACCAACTGGAAAGGTTTTAAAAATACGTTAGTTTCAGCCTTAGAGGCTCCGAACTCTCCACTCGCGATCTCTCCCGAACAATTAGATAGCCCGGATAAAATCGATTCATTAGTAAATTCTCTCACTGATGCTATCAACTCAGCCATCAGTGACAACGAAAAGGTTGCTAAGCAAGGCAAACCCACGCTTCCCTTAGCCGTTAGCAATCTTATTAAAGCTAAAAACGCGGCTCTCCGGAGAGCCAAGAAATATCCCACGCCCGCCTATAGAACAGCTGCGAATCAGCTTCAACGTAAAGTTAGGTCTTGCCTCGCGGAACTCCGAGACGCTCAGATGAACGATCTCATGGCGAATATCTCTCCGTCCCACCAAGCGTACTATAGCATGGCCCGAGCCTTACGCGTAGACACCGTTTCTCACGTTCCTCCTCTCACTCGTCCCGACGGCACTACTGCCTTCGAAGTCGAAGAGAAAGCCGAATGCTTTGCCGACAGCATTGCCGCACAATGCTCGCCCAGCACGCAACCTGCTGATCCCTCACACATCCAGGCGGTGGAGGACGAAGTCCTTCGCAGAGACTCTCTTCCCATCACCGCCGACCCTGTCACAGTCTCTAATGATGAAATCTTGCTTCTCATTAGAAATCAAAAGTCCAAAAAGGCTCCGGGTGCGGATGGAATTTCCAACCACGCACTTAAGCACCTACCTCAACAGATGCTTACCTTATTAGCTATCATTTTCAATGCCTGCTTCGACCATAGCTACTTTCCAAAAGCTTGGAAAGAAGCGACAGTCATAGGCATTCCCAAGCCGGGCAAACCTCTGAACGTCCCGGCTAATCACAGACCCATCAGCCTCCTCAAGGCAATGTCTAAACTTCTCGAGAGAGTCATACTCTCTCGAATGCGGAACCATCTGTTTCCAACGGATGGCGATCCTCTCATTATTCCCCATCAGTTCGGCTTTCGCGCTAAACACTCCTGCCCTCAGCAAGTCCACCGAATCGTCGAGTATATACTTGACGGCTTCTATCCGCGTCGTTATAAATCAGTCGCAGTTTTCTTTGACGTAGCCAAGGCTTTCGATAAAGTCTGGCACAGCGGTCTCGTTTATAAACTCTACAAGATAGGCTTACCGGATCGCCTAGTCAGGTTAATAGCGTCGTTTCTCAAAGACCGTACGTTTCGATTTAAACACGAAGGCACGCTTTCTGCACCTCGTCCCATAAAGGCTGGAGTCCCTCAAGGCTCAGTCCTCGCCCCTCTGCTGTACACCGTGTACACCAACGACATTCCCATCCCGCCGAAAGGCGTCGAACTCGCCCTCTTCGCTGACGACACCGCACTCTATACCAAAGGCCACGGTGTTCGGCGCCTTGTAACCAGACTCCAAAAGGCCGTAAACGCCCTTGGTGTATGGTTTCAAAAATGGCGTATCGATGTGAACCCTGAAAAGAGTTCTGCGATGCGCTTCGACCACAAACGCCGTCGTCCCGATGGCGACCCCCACGTTCGAATGTTAGGCATTCCCATCCCCTGGAAGCGCAGTACTAAATACTTAGGCGTCACATTAGATCAGACGCTTTCTTTCAAGCCACACGTTGAAAGAGTTTCGAAACTCGCTCGTCACTATTTAGTCCGCCTAAATAGCATGTTAGGTAGAAAAAGTAAAATGTCCTTCAGAAACAAACGTACACTTTACAAGGTCTGCGTTAGACCCGTCATGACGTATGCCTCGCCAATCTTTGCCCACGCCAAACCCTCCCTCCTGTACAAACTGCAGGTAGTTCAAAACCTCTTTTGCCGCCGGGCCACAGGCGCACCGTGGTACGTGCGTAACGCGGACTTGCATAGAGATCTTGAACTGCCTACAGTACAACAATATCTCAAAACACGTTCTTCAAACGCTCCGAAACCCATCCCAATCCTCTAGTTCGTGATTCTGTCTCATATGCTGCTCCTGTGTTAGACTCGAAGTTCAAAGTCGCTAGGCCTAGAAATGCGCAAACGTACTCATCCACCAGACTGTCACGCGATCTCGAGGCCCTTCTGGCCGCAAATTCTAATTCTAACGTAAATTCTAATTCTAACGTAAATTCTAATTCTAACGTAAATCCGAATTAATGCATATTTAATTTTTCAATTTTTAATGTTTTCATTATTTACTTTTCATTTTTGAGCACCTTCAGTGCTATGTAATCCCAGCGGGTGACCCCTTCTGGGCCCCGCTAGCGCAGCCTCTTTCTCCAATTGGCCGTCGCTCCGATGAAGGCTGAGTGGCAAAAATGCACGAGCCGACAGGGGGTTTTTAGTGGGTATGGTCCTGGTAGGCGTCGGGACGAGTCCCACATAACTTTGGAATCGCGCCAGAGTATGCGTCAGGGCATTTTTATCCTCCTGCCCTTCCCGCGGAGGGGAACACAAAAAAAAAAAAAATAATTTTCGCATTCTCGCTCCGATCGCCGCCCAGTGCGGACGTGCAAGACCCCCGTTCTCCGTTGTTTGGTCCCTTCCCGATACTCCGTGGCGCTCAGTCTACTGACGTCACGGTTTAGCGTGTTGGTTCCGTGCTACGGGTTTCAAGGTTCTTTCTACTCCCTCTGAGTGCTATCGAAGTGCGTATTTTTCTTTGCGACTAAGCCCCTTAGTCTTCAAAGTGCTGTGCTAAGTTGTGTTGTGCTTGTGCTGAGTGCAGTGTTGTGCCCAGCGTAAGTAGTCTGGTTTCAGTGCAAAGGATACTTAACGGTGACAACGAATTTGTACTGAACCAGTCCTTTTTATTTTTTATTTATTTCTCTTCTCTATTTTATTTATTTTTCTCCTATTTTCTTATTTATTTCTAACATATTTGTGTGTTTTCGTGTGTATTTGTCCTTTCTGTCGGTAAAGGTTGACCCTAACGCGGTCAACTCTTTACCTGCGTACCCTTTTTTAGGTTTCTAGGTAGCGGCCTTCGGCGTACTACGGTTAGTTTTAAGTTATTCTCCCCAGCCCCCCTACCGCTGGTAGGGAGGTTTGCCGCTAGGATTTTGCTAGGTTTTTAGGATCTAGGCATCTTTTATTATACTTATATTTTTACATATTATTGTCCCAACCCCTTCCCAAATGGATAAGCAAATCGTCATTAACATTGCGAAGGCGTTCGCCCAAGCACTCGCCGCGTCGGGTATTTCAATTTCTGACGACATATTTACGCAAGCTGTACTAGCGCTTAACGCGTCCCCGGCCCCTCAGGCCCCAACCCCAGCCCCTCAGGCCTCCAACATCCAGACCCCTCAGGTCTATAGCTCTCCCGCGTCTCCCGTTCCATCCGATATGGACTGCGCGTCGGTCTCATCCTCGCGCTCATCTCGTAGGAAGCGTACCGCTCCCGGGAGCGATTCAGACTCCGCCGCGTCCGTAGCTTCGTCGGTCGCCGCCACCCTAACCGGCTCTCCAGAGCCCGAGTTCCAATTAGTTGCCAAACGCTCTAAGAAGCGTTCGAAAAAGGCCGCGGTGTCTTCAACACCCGAGCCAACCCCGGTGTCTTCTACACCCGCCCCCGCGCCGCTCATGTCACTCGAAGTGACCGCGATTCCGTCGGTCACATCGAAGCCAGCGACGCGCTGCGCTCCCGTCCCGCCGAAGCCTCAGCTCCCTCCGCCCGTCTTCCTGCGTGAAAAAGCGCGCTGGACCGCGGTTTCAAACTTGTGCAAAGTGCACAAAATTAATTACTTAAAAGCCGCCAACGCTGGCGATACAATCAAGATTCAAATAGCGACCGTCGACGACTTCCGCGCGTTTACCAGGTTACTCGGATTAAACCAAATCGCATATCACACCTACGCCCTCCCGGAGGAGCGTAAGATCCGCGCAGTACTACGGGGCGTCCCGTTCGAACTCAGCAACGAAGATATTCTCGAGGACCTTAAGTCCCAGGGTTTCCCGGTCACAGCAGTGCACAAGATGCACTCCAACCGCGGTAGGCGTTTTCCCTTAGCTTTGGTAATCCTGTCGAATACTCCCAACTCGAGGGAGATCTTTAGGGAGGCTCGCACAATTTGCGGACTCTCAAATATCTCCGTCGAGCGTCCCAACCCCCGTGGTCACCCTGGGCAGTGCCACCGCTGCCAGCTATATGGCCACGCAGCGGCTAACTGCTCAGCTCCCCCCAGGTGCGTTAAGTGCCTGGATCCACACTTCACAAAGGAGTGCACTCGCACTCCTGAATCCACTTCCCCCCCTGCCTGTGTGCTGTGCGGCCAGTCCGGCCACACAGCTAACTACAGGGGTTGCCCGCGCGCTCCGCGCTCCACCACCAAGAGGGTCGCGCCTAAACCGGCGCCGCCGCTCACTCCTGCCAACTTCCCGCCGCTGCGCAACCGGGGTCCCCCGGAAGCAAAGCCCGTTCAGCCGACACCTACTCCGGCTCTGTCTTGGAGGCAGCGTCCGGCCGTTTCGCCTGCACCTTCCCGACCTATCCCAGCTCCCGTAGCTCCCGTAGGGCCGCGTCCTTCTCCGTCTTCCGCACCTCAGTCGTCGTTGGCTGAGGACATGAAGACCGTATTCGACGTTATTCAAAACGTCGATATTAACGAAATTTCCGTGCTCGCACGCAAACTGCGAGCCGCCCGCTCTCCTCAAGAGCGTTTATTTGCTTTAGCCGAGCATCACTCGCTCCTAAGTTCGTTGTAAATTCTTTTATAATTTATAAATTCTTAAATAATAAATTATAATGTCTAGACCCGCGAATCCCGCGTCCAGTCGTATTAAACCCAAGGGCTTATCCCTAGTATCTTTTAACGCTCGTAGCCTTAATACCAACCTTCCCGAGATTAAACTGTTCCTTCAGAACAAAGAACCTGACTTATTCCTTCTCCAGGAGACATGGCTTACTCCAAACCGCTCCAGGGGATTCGCTATACCTAAGTACGCGTTTATTCGTAACGATAGGCCCAACTCTGACGGTTTCGGCGGCACCGCTATATATTACAAAAGAGGCTTCCACTGCTGTCCTCTCCCTACCCCTCCTCTCCTCAACATGGAAGCCACTGTGTGTAGATTGGCTATGACTGGTCATCCGACCATCATCATAGCTTCAATCTACATACCTAGTGGTACCAGACCAATCCGCAGCGACTTTGAGGCCATTCTCGCCCTCGGCCATTCAGTCATTATGTTCGGAGACTTTAACTCCAAACATACTGACTGGACGTGCCTATCGACTAACACCAGCGGTATCGCTCTCCTCGACATCACTAACTCCCTTGACCTAGATGTCATATCCCCCGTCACTCCCACTCACTATCCCAACAACCCGTCCTACTCTCCTGACATCCTCGACTTTGCAATTATCAAGCGTATCAAACTTGACCTAAGGTCTATCGAACCGCTCGATGACCTAGGCTCCGACCATCGCCCCGTTTCCCTCGTGCTAGGACCGCCGAACGATAACGTCTCATCTCCTAAGACCTTTACCAATTGGAAAGGTTTTAAAAATACGTTAGTTTCAGCCTTAGAGGCTCCGAACTCTCCACTCGCGATCTCTCCCGAGCAATTAGATAGCCCGGATAAAATCGATTCATTAGTAAATTCTCTCACTGATGCTATCAACTCAGCCATCAGTGACAACGAAAAGGTTGCTAAGCAAGGCAAACCCACGCTTCCCTTAGCCGTTAGCAATCTTATTAAAGCTAAAAACGCGGCTCTCCGGAGAGCCAAGAAATATCCCACGCCCGCCTATAGAACAGCTGCGAATCAGCTTCAACGTAAAGTTAGGTCTTGCCTCGCGGAACTCCGAGACGCTCAGATAAACGATCTCATGGCGAATATCTCTCCGTCCCACCAAGCGTACTATAGCATGGCCCGAGCCTTACGCGTAGACACCGTCTCTCACGTTCCTCCTCTCACTCGTCCCGATGGCACTACTGCCTTCGAAGTCGAAGAGAAAGCCGAATGCTTCGCCGACAGCATTGCCGCACAATGCTCGCCCAGCACGCAACCTGCTGATCCCTCACACATCCAGGCGGTGGAGGACGAAGTCCTTCGCAGAGACTCTCTCCCCATCACCGCCGACCCTGTCACAGTCTCTAATGACGAAATCTTGCTTCTCATTAGAAATCAAAAGTCCAAAAAGGCTCCGGGTGCGGATGGAATTTCCAACCACGCACTTAAGCACCTACCGCAACAGATGCTTACCTTGTTAGCTATCATTTTCAATGCCTGCTTCGACCATAGCTACTTTCCTAAAGCTTGGAAAGAAGCGACAGTCATAGGCATTCCCAAGCCGGGCAAACCTCTGAACGTCCCGGCTAATCACAGACCCATCAGCCTCCTCAAGGCAATGTCTAAACTTCTCGAGAGAGTCATACTTTCTCGAATGCGGAACCATCTGTTTCCAACGGATGGCGATCCTCTCATTATTCCCCATCAGTTCGGCTTTCGCGCTAAACACTCCTGCCCTCAGCAAGTCCACCGAATCGTCGAGTATATACTTGACGGTTTCTATCCGCGTCGTTATAAAACAGTCGCGGTTTTCTTTGACGTAGCCAAGGCTTTCGATAAAGTCTGGCACAGCGGTCTCGTTTATAAACTCTACAAGATAGGCTTACCGGATCGCCTAGTCAGGATAATAGCGTCGTTTCTCAAAGACCGTACGTTTCGATTTAAACACGAAGGCACGCTTTCTGCACCTCGTCCCATAAAGGCTGGAGTCCCTCAAGGCTCAGTCCTCGCCCCTCTGCTGTACACCGTGTACACCAACGACATTCCCATCCCGCCGAAAGGCGTCGAACTCGCCCTCTTCGCTGACGACACCGCACTCTATACCAAAGGCCACGGTGTTCGGCGCCTTGTAACCAGACTCCAAAAGGCCGTAAACGCCCTTGGTGCATGGTTTCAAGAATGGCGCATCGATGTGAACCCTGAAAAGAGTTCTGCGATGCGCTTCGACCACAAACGCCGTCGTCCCGATGGCGATCCCCACGTTCGAATGTTAGGCATTCCCATCCCCTGGAAGCGCAGTACTAAATACTTAGGCTTCACATTAGATCCGACGCTTTCTTTCAAGCCACACGTTGAAAGAGTTTCGAAACTCGCTCGTCACTATTTAGTCCGCCTAAATAGCATGTTAGGTAGAAAAAGTAAAATGTCCTTCAGAAACAAACGTACACTTTACAAGGTCTGCGTTAGACCCGTCATGACGTATGCCTCGCCAATCTTTGCCCACGCCAAACCCACCCTCCTGCACAAACTGCAGGTAGTTCAAAACCTCTTTTGCCGCCGGGCCACAGGCGCACCGTGGTACGTGCGTAACGCGGACTTGCATAGAGATCTTGAACTGCCTACAGTACAACAATATCTCAAAACACGTTCTTCAAACGCTCCGAAACCCATCCCAATCCTCTAGTTCGTGATTCTGTCTCATATGCTGCTCCTGTGTTAGACTCGAAGTTCAAAGTCGCTAGGCCTAGAAATGCGCAAACGTACTCATCCACCAGACTGTCACGCGATCTCGAGGCCCTTCTGGCCGCAAATTCTAATTCTAACGTAAATTCTAATTCTAACGTAAATTCTAATTCTAACGTAAATCCGAATTAATGCATATTTAATTTTTCAATTTTTAATGTTTTCATTATTTACTTTTCATTTTTGAGCACCTTCAGTGCTATGTAATCCCAGCGGGTGACCCCTTCTGGGCCCCGCTAGCGCGGCCTCTTTCTCCAATTGGCCGTCGCTCCGATGAAGGCTGAGTGGCAAAAATGCACGAGCCGACAGGGGGTTTTTAGTGGGTATGGTCCTGGTAGGCGTCGGGACGAGTCCCACATAACTTTGGAATCGCACCAGAGTATGCGTCAGGGCATTTTTATCCTCCTGCCCTTCCCGCGGAGGGGAACAAAAAAAAAATAATAATAATTTTCGTGTTAGGAGAATGAAACTGAGGGTGTTCGTCGTTTGGATACTTGGGGGGAGGGAGACTTGCCGAGCTAACAGATGCAGAAACGAATAATTT
This sequence comes from Marasmarcha lunaedactyla, assembly GCA_923062675.1. NCBI lineage: Eukaryota > Metazoa > Arthropoda > Insecta > Lepidoptera > Pterophoridae > Marasmarcha > Marasmarcha lunaedactyla. The sequence continues at coordinate 16,696,481 of OV281363.1, read as the reverse complement.
TGTATAGACATAAAGAGACTCTGTAAATTTATTTTGAAAAAAATATACCCGTGAAGTTTCTTGCCAGTTCTTCTTCACGAAGGTTTTTTCGAACTGGTGGTAGAATCATGCTTTATTTGACGTCAATAAGAACAAGTAGTTGTCAATGTTGAGAAATAAATATTTCATTTCATTTCAAACTCATTTGTAACAGGTTTTTCAATATGTGGCTTGAATGTTAATTTGCTATCTATGGTCACACCGAGGTCAGAAATTTCGGTTACTGTTTTTAGTGGAACATTATCAATAGAATATACTATCAATAATATATATTGGAATTTTTTTTCTCGTCACGTTCATTGGAATCTGTGTATTATGTGCACCATGCCCATTTAAGTCCACGTACGTTTAGTAGTTTTTGTGTGAACAGTCTCATTACTTTGAAGTTCTCATAATACTTGAGTGTATCTAACTTGAATTAAAGCGTTTTTTACGTGACTTGATATCCAACTTTATTTATGCGTAGATCGCAGCGCCCCCAATACTAAGCAGGTTAGTTGGTCGGATTGTACAATAAGTTTAAAAAGATTGTAGTTAATAAGTTGACTGTTCTTCTTGTGTAGCAAGCATAATGCGATTCTGAAGTGTATATACAATTGCTTCAATGCTACATTAAAATAAACATTTGAACACTTTGCAACTTCATTTAAAGGTTAAAAACATGAGAAAAAAACTTAGTCAAAATTATCACCTATAACGACTTATAACTATTTTTACGGCACTCGATAAAAAACTTAAAAGATATAAGAAAATATGTATAGTATAGTATGGCACGTTTACAAACCACTGTTTACTTTGCAGTAGCTATAAAAATAAATATTAAAACGTGATGAACGGACAAACGTGCAGACGGGTTTTATTATAATGATAGATAATTGTTAATGATAATTTTTTTTTTGGTGTGATTGTTAGAAATATTTATTTATTTAATCAAATATTTAATTTAACATATAATTTAATATATAACAAACATATACCTTTTTCATAACAGGTCTGTCTCTTTTAGTATTTATATATATATATATATATATAAGAATTAAAGCATATTTATTATTTCTTGATAATTACACGTTAAAATTATACTACAAATAAAACACTAAATCTAAACTTGAATGCATTGAGGGCAACGTAGCCAAAAGGCTGGCTGAATTACCACGCTGGACCGCAATAGAAATTCGTTGTGCGAGGTAGGTGCCAGCCTTCGGGTCACGAGTTTCACTCACCAATCGCCTCGCTAGGTCCGAAAAAAGACGATGAGCACCTTGTCCCCAGGACCCCATGGTTTCAACGCCAAAAGCCTCAAAAATATACCCGCTACCCAAATTCTTATATTTTCTACGTTTAAGGCTTTCAGCGTTATTAGCAGCAGAACCAGATTGTATACTAGTTGTGGAAAGATGGGAAGCCGCGAGAGTGTCTACGCAGGTTGCATCCCACATCAGCGGCCTACCCATCCTCCACGGGACCAGAGTCATACCATCAGGTCGCTTGCCATCATCACGCAACAATTCTGACGGTTCAAGAACCGAGGGAGTGTTGGAGGTAACAAGTGCCCGATGGATGATGTCATTTAAACTGGCATGGCGAGATATTCTGCCACCGCTGCGAGAACATGAAAGGCCATGGCGACCGAGCTCATCGACCAACACGCCACAGCGGCAGCGGTGTCGAGCACATAATTTTATCCCTAAACGTAAACTACAGGCAAGCCTAAAGCTATGGTTGTCAAAAAGGGTTCCCAAGTTAGATGACGGAAGCGCCTGCAACCATAGCCCTGACTCCCACGAACCCACCGCTAGCAGACGAGCGCGCTCTGTTAAATTAGGCGTATTTAATTGTTTGTTCCGCTCTAAAATACAAAGCACGTCGTCCCACTGACGCTGTGATGCGGGATTTTGTGGAACTGCTGAACTGTTTGATACGATATTCCAGTGCATTTCGGCATCCGAAAGATGAGAAATCTCGCCCGTAAAAGAAGAGGAAAGAATGTTATTGATAATATCTTTATTACCGTAAATCGAAGATAAAAAGGCTGGCAAAGCTAGAGAAGAAATTTTTCGAGTTCCTAAACCACCGAAGCGCACTGGTAAACTGGCTTGATCCCAGGCATTATTATCAAAATTTATGTTCAGAATATTCGAAAGAGTTGATTTCATTTTTTCATCGAGAACCAAAAGTAAATTTGGGTGTTTCCAAAATTGTGAGCAGCGAAGATAATAAATTAATTTTGGCACGAATAAACAATGACGTAAAATGTAAAAGGCCATATGTGTATTAATTTGTGAAAGGGAATAACTTTCTGAAAATTTTGAAATTTTGTCAATTATAAAGTTATGAAAGGAGTCATCGAAAATTGGTGAACCTAGGAGCCGAAGGGAAGATTTCTCTATTACAGTGATGCCGGGGGCAATTGATTGAGAGGCTTGAATAATGCTTTCTTTATTCTTACAAAAGTCGGTAATAAATAGCTCACATTTACCAAAGCTTAATGTGAGGCCAATTTTGGCGAACTTATCAATCAAAAGCTTCAGGTCATCGAGAACGACACATGAATCTCCCCCTAAGGTTCCGTCGTCAAGATACCAAACGTTAAATTTCGAATTTAGTTGTTCAATAATAGGATGAATACCTAAACTAAAAATAGCAGGGCCTAACGGGTCACCTTGTTGACAGCCCACCTCTGATGATATGTGATGGTCTCCGTACACCAGAAGAGATGGCTCGTCATAACATTGATTTTTTTTTTTTTTTTTTTTTATTAATAATTAGCAGGCGTTTGTCTTCCATCTCACCTGATGGAAAGTGACGATGAAGACGAGGAATTGATGAATGAAATTAAATGCTTTGGGCAAGTGCTTTCTTACTTCTGTCAACAGAGTTCCTCGCTGTAAAGAATTAAAAGCGTTTTTAACATCCACCTTCAAAACAACCTCACCTCCTTGACAATCGAGAAAAGTCCTCAATGCATGTACGGCCGCTTCACAGCCACCTCTGGTTCCAAAACCTAATTGTTTGGGTTGAAATGATGATTGAAATAATGATAATTGAAAATGATTTATATAATTGTTTTGTTCTGATTTGTTTGAACTAGTTTTTATCTAAAACAGAGTCATTTGTTTCTTTTCATATCATATAAATGAAAATAAGTAATAGAAAGTGGCTCGCTCCATAAGATATATCTGGGCTGTTTACTATTAAAAAACTGTACATTCAAAAACCCAAAACCTTTCAGATACCTTAATTTAAACTGTGTAGTTTGATCTCCAAGTTGGATCATTTTTCACAGACCTTAATATTTATTGTTTATTTATGTAAACTTTCTAATTTGTTGTAGCATTAAGAACTCTTTTAACTTTTTAAATAAAAGCCGATGACTGACATAAACATCGCACATAATTATAAAAAAAAATATGTATAAAGAAACAATTTATAAAATACTCAAGCAAAGTCATGATCTTGAGCTATAGATCAAACGACATGCTGTAAGTTTTGTATCAGTGCGATTTATTGATTTTTTATAAATACATTATTGATTCTAATAAAATCCTTACATGGATACATCAATAAGATTATTCCCATAGAAGTAGATGTATGTCGGCAGTGTAAAACATAGATATTTGCCCTTACTTGTGATACAGTTGTTTATGGCTGATATGTAGTTAGCAATTGAAATACTAAGTTTTGCTCGCGGTTTCGTTCGTATAACCCAAGAGCTCAGTGCATTTCCTGAATGAAAACTAGGCTATGTACAGTCGGGAGTATTGTATAGGCTCCGTCTCAAATCCCCTAGTAGGTATGTGAAGCGCCTACAAATGCCCGAACAACGCGCAAGCATTCACGAACAGGACAACAAAGTGCAGGCAATGCCTTTATTTTTATAAGAAATAAAAAATCCTTTTGAATTGACACAAATATTGAAAACAATTCATAGATAAAAAATTCTCTGTTACAGTATCCATATTAAATAACTACATATTTAATCGAAATCAAAACCATTACGTACTATGCAGTGTCCATTACTAGCAGAGCAACAGACGCACGCTGTACCAAGCGTGTATTACCGTATCGGGTTTCGATGTAATCTGTGCACGCGTTTGGTTTGCGCGCGCTTTTGATAATGGCGGCTCTTTTTTGAGGTTAGGAATTAAATGTTTGATTAAAATTGGGTAAGAATTTGTAGGAATATGTTAACCTCGAAATTAACTTTTTGTTGAAAGACATATTAATGTCTCCAAGAAATTTGAAGTAGTAGTCACAGTGCAGTTAAATAAAATTCAATAAATCCAAAAGTAAGAAGTATATGTTTTATGTGACAAACTTGAGGAACATAGAATAAACTTATAGAAATCAATGAAGAATTTTTTGAATAATCTTTTCATTTATGTCACAGATGTCTAACCCTATCATTTTTTAATCTAAATCTGGCCCCACTTCTTGTCTGATAATATGTCGAAGAAATCTGTACGCTACGAGACCGTAGTTCAGTCTATATCATTTAATTCTAGCCGTTGGAATTACAATCATTATTTTATTTTAGATTAAGCTGTTTTATTATCCCTGCATAAAAATACAACATTTTCTATTAATCCTTAAAGACACGTTCAAAACAGCTCTCCGTGCTTTCGGTCAAGGATATGCAAATATTGAATGCGGTTTGTCAAGCCAGTTATGACATAAAAAAACGTGCCATAGAAAGAATGTAATGATTATGTACAATATTGTATACCTTTAAGTGAAATAATAAGCCTAAAAAACCATTCATTAAATACCTGGTGAGTTTTATATGTATCTCTAGTAAATATTCAAGTTTCTACTTTTGAAATTTTCAATCGATAGACTAATCCGAAACACGCCTACCTATTAATAGCCGTTATTTAGTTTGAAAAACTACAGGATTCAATTTCCGAACGCATCCTTTTCGATCAATGTTGCCAGTAATCAAATGACATCAAAGTTTGTTATTTAAAGATCGAACGCCTTCCGGTATAAATGTAGACAAATTCGAATTTGGAAGCCCGCCAAGACGGACATTCGAGTTGTCTGTTGAAATAGAATGGCGCGATTTTTAACGGTTTTATTAGTTTGTAGTAAAATAGATATATGCGAATACATTCATGATTTTTGTTTGTACTTATTTTAGTTGTATCTTTTGATAAAACTAATAAATAATTTATTTATCGTAATCGTTTCCTGTAAGTTTAGGTAAGATGTTGGTTCTTTTACAAAATCGATTTTTCATTTATGAAAACTGTTCTTATTAAACGTAAAATACGTGTGAAAGTTATATACAATTCAAAAAATATAATTGTAAGTGCACTAATTTGTAACTGTATGAAACAATTAAAACATTTTTATATATTTTCAACTAAGAATATCAAGGGGAATGAGACAAAAATTAAACATAGGTATAGTTTGTTGTTTACTAAAACTATTAGTCGAACTAATAACAAATTAAAAGATTATAAATGACCCTATTGTAAGTTTTAGTTTTATCAACCAATTATTTATGTATCGATGCTTTTGCTCATATTTATTATCTTCAATATCCATATATTGGCACCTTGTTTTAAACTATCGCGGTTATTTTCACTATGATTTAATGAATTTACAGGATTCTTACCACGATTTTCGATTTTTATTTCGCGCTTCCGATATTTCGATGCTGTTGCAAGCACCATGATCGCGGACTGGTCCGAAAATCGAAAATCGTGGTAAGAATCCCGTAAATTCATTAAATTATATTGGCACCTTTTTCTGCAATTGCAAAATTAACCCCAATGTAATGTAAGTGTATTTTTCAATTTCACACCCCATTTACTTTTTACCCACCAGGTGTAAAAAGACATAAATTATTGAATAGTTTTGAAAAAGAAGGGTTATGTCAGCTGTGAAATCAATAATTGTTATTTATTGGTACATGTGATAGTAATTTTAGTTTTCAATGGTTATAATAAGATGTATGGTTTATTATGTTAATGTATGCTGCAGTTATTGTTATTCGAATTTGAGTGTTCATCTGTGTAGTAGGAAGTTCCAAAGCAAATCTAACCTGTTGATATAAAGATGAACAATGTGTATAATCGATAAAATTCGAATATAAATAAATCAATTAAAAATGCTTTTGCTAATAATTGAAAGGTAGGTAATCCCGAAGTTACATACTACTGTATCCCGAAATTCCTGGTAGAACCTTTTAGTATTTTTTTTAAATTAAAATAAAATAATATCTGATCATTAGCCTCCAATAAAAATAAACGAATATAAATTTTATAAAATATAAAATGTGTACACAATTAGTGTGCTAAATTTAAATTCAGACACGAAAACACGTAGGTTGAAAAATATCTGGGAATTTTATCATAGACAACTCCCACAATAGACTACAATTTAATTGTGAATGACATGTGTCTAATTGAATATAACGAACATTGGTTTGAAAACGTTTCTTTTATAATTCGAAAGTTAGACCTTTGAATGTGACAGACTTAATATACACGGAAGAAAATAATTATAGAAATTAAAGATCTATTTGTTTTTTTGTTTTATTATGTGTAAACGTAAAAGTCTGGTATCAAAGAAGCAATTTAAATAATTCTTTGCTCTATTCGGAAGGACGTAATTATAATTCAAAAAATCCTACGAGGTTAAGAGCCACAGATTAATAATATTACTACGTACGTTACAGACCCATTCAAAAATTTTCAACTAAACTAAACTAAACCTACTCTCTCCACTGGCAACCCAGCGGCAGGTAGGTATTTAGTTTTTAACTTAAAGATCAACGTAAAAGAGTTCAAAATCAGTTGAGAAAATTGGACTGTATGTGGTAGGTTGATGAGCTGTTGAGTGAACATCTAATAACATAGCCTGGTTACGTGGGTGAAGCTGCGCCGGAATCTCTAGTTTAGTATACTGATGAAAATAAATGTTTGTTTACGTGTCCTTTATATTATTAGTGTATGTTTACACTGCGATGACACATTTAGCTGTATGGTAATCAAACATACAAACTAAAGACCTTGAATTTCAAATCTTTGATGATGCTATGATTCACGCAATTGTTATTCTTTACTATTATTTACAATTAATCAGAAATATATCTTACATCATTGTTAAGACAAACACTGAATTGATATTATCTTGATATCTCAACGCAATGTCACAATACTCAAAATAGCATCAGCTTATAAAATACGATATCTCAAATGTCATTTTTCACAATATATTTTTTAAACTGTAATTAAAGATTATTTAACGATAAAACTTGAAATTATTTTATGAAGAAAAAGGGGCATGTTTATGAGTAAAACTTGACTGATTAACATGTGGCTAGCGAATCGGTTCTTCAAATAAAGGGAACATTGTTATATCAGATACTATGCTCAAAAAATCTTTTTATTACATTATATAAATATAAAAGTACACTGAGGCGTCTTAGGCTTGACTGATAGTTGTCATTATTAACGGTTTAATACGGTTCATCTGGAACTGACTTTGTGTTGGTGGTTCCTGTAATGGCATTGGCTGTCCTTACACTGAAATACTACACGTACACGTGACTATTACGACGTTTGAAATAGGAAGTACTGAACTGGTCTGTAAGAAACAAAGAAATAAATAATTTATTTGCAGAATATGGTCTAGGCTAGATTAATTAGTGTGTACAGCATATTCAACCGCTGTGACGGCGTGCAAATGTTAAACTTGACTTTATTTGTTGGAATACAATAGATAATTGGCGACAACAATTAAGACGTCATTATATAAATATCAGAACACATTATTTTTTCCTTCTTATAATTCCAAAGTAAGTGAAATACATAATTAAAATGTGTCTGCAATTAAAAAATTTAATGTCAAAAAATCATCTTAAATTACAATTTTACGATGTCAATTACTAAAATTAAATATAATTTCAAATAATAACTAAATTACTACATACATTCATAATTAATAAGTCGATTATTGTCATTCATTAATTTTACTAAACATCATATAATATTATCATTGATAACGATTTTCCAATGCTAATAGCCATGTCAATAAAATAATAAAAACAAGTTCTGTTTAATAATGATTGTCATATTTGATTGAATTCAAATGGAAAGGTTTTAATTATATTAATATTTCAATTTAAAAATTCATTCAAATATAAAAGTTTTTATATAATAAAAAATTGAACAATTCGTTTTTAAATTTCCTAATGTCATCCATTCCTTGAATGTTTTAACATATTTGGCAGTTTATTATAATCTGTAGGCAGAAATACTATGACGAGCTCTTACAAAATTATACAAGAATTGTTTAAAAGTCATATAAAATAGCTCTAGAAACTTAATAGTAAAAATAGATCTTATTTTATACTTTTAAGTTTCTATAGTTATCTCATAACTTGACATAGACGTACACATCCTTCACCCAAGGCAATACCATGACCGCATGTTGAAATACCTTCCCAACACAAGGTGATCCCATCATTCTAATGTACGTTGGCGCCGATCTACGCGTAAATGAAGTTTCATATTTAGTCACGTAACAAGGCTGTAGTTACAGTTTTTGCGACTGACATATTATAAGTTGGTAGTATCGTTACTTATATGTATACGATCTATGATGTCATTTTTTAATCAATCAATGTTGCTATATGAAAGGTATGGTTTGTTCACAAGAACGTGTGAAAAGATTATTCAAAAAGTTTGGGTTGTGTGGTTGGTAAGTGTCAATATTTGGAAAGATATCGCAAGATGACACTTTACGATTTATCGATGGGTAATTAAAATTTCGAAACCAAAAATGTTAGTAAAATATTTCAAAAATCTTGCTTTCAAAAAAAGAGACTTGTAATGGCGAATGTCCTTTGAAATTGAACCCAAATATTCTGCCAGCCTTTTGGGCACTTTGCGTAATGTACAAAGAAATCTTCTTCTTTAATATAAATTGGGTATTTTGGATATTTCGATGTAAAATGTAATTTTGCCAGTGTTGCGTTTTAGTAGTAAGTAATTATTTCTCTTTACTGGTTTTTGTTTTTCTTTTTTTAATCTGTAAAAATTCTTGTTATACGTTATAAAGGCTTTTATTTTATTATTGAGGCGAAGCAAAGCAAAACCTCAAATTTTCGAGACTTTTCTGCTGTAGGATTTTAAAAATCGAGAAATATAACAATGGAAATAGCTATTAGAATCAATTCTCCCCCAATCTAAATTCAATATCAAATAACCTAATATTTATGCAAAATCTAAGATTACCTAAATTTTTACATCCACCATTACAAAATGAACTCTGACATAAAACTCCTTGCAGCACAAACGAGCTCTGTTCAAAACGGTGTAATAAATTCTATTTTCAAATGTTTGGTTTCCCGCGAAATTAGGTTTTTAGGTTGAAAACTAAATAGTGAAATGTTGGGCTAGGAAGAATGCGGAATTATGTTTCTTATGTTTGTTTATAATAATTTCTTCGTCTGCGTTTTATAGGATATCCGGACTAGTTATTTGTAATTTATTTTAGTTTTATACGCAAAAGGGAAATTTAGATCGTTATGGAGTAATTTTTGTTTAACATTTTTTCGGATATGCGTTGATTAATATTACGAAGGTACTGGATATTTATTTTAATCTTTCTGATGTTGGCCTATAAGGAAATATATATTTTTTGTTGTTAATGAAATAAGGTTACTTCTTCACTTGTGTACTTTCACAACCAATTGTGTACTGGCGCAGGTTATTTCCAAGTGGTTGTTTAGAAAGCTTTTAAAACTAAATAAAATTAAGTAATATATTAATGTTATATTTTTTTGGCTCTGCCTCACTTTTTGGGTTTACTATTCAATTTTTATTAGCAAATTAGCAAATCCTTCGCATACTGAACGCAACTTCCCTGGCCCGAGACAATGTTTTCACGATGTTTGAAACTACCCACAATAAATGAAATACGTCTTCGATCTAGTTTAGTAAATAGGCCAACAATTACATCATTACTTGTAATTTATGTTTTAAACGTATTTAATTACAAATGCGTTTGCAATTAAAAAAAGTTTGTTAGTTTCTGGGTTTAGGCTGTTTTTTTCATAGTAATGTCGGTAAACGCCGTTCAGATTAAATTAGTTGTGTTTTTTACAAACTGGATTAATGATACCGCTGATATGAAGAACAATGCCGACACAAAGTTTAAGTTAACAGTCCTATCTTACCCATTCTTTACAATCAAGCTCACTCGAAGCTTTTTCTATGACGTTATCCACGTGTCGATGTTCTTTCAACACTAATATACGAGTATAATAAGTTAATCATTCATAACACAAGCACTGCTTACTTTGGGGCCATACAGTAGGTGTGTTCGTCTGTGGATTTATTATTATTACTAACATTAGTCATCCATGTAACTATTTCTCAAACATTATTTAATCTAAAATTAGCATTTGAGCACAATAAACCAAAGTAAATAAACTTAAACGGCTACCTACCTTATATTGCAACATCGACAGTCTAACTAGGGGACTTACTATAAATCTCGATCTACGTATTTTCGTTATCGACCGAATTTACGATATTAGACAACGAAAAATGATCTTACTTGCTTGAATACCTAAAATTTAAACTGAGCATATAAATGAAACCAAACATTTTATTAATAAATCATAATGTATTAAATAATCCGTATTTTTAACCGCGTTTATAGATTTTCCTTAATATTTATTTACTTAGTAGTCGATACTTCCAAAGTTTCATACGATAATTCGTAAATCAAGAATAGGCCCCCTAGTATACTCAAAGATGAGTAATGCTAAATATTAACGAGGCAAAGTAAACTATCAAATTTTGCAAATACCCACAAACAACACCTTAACTAGGGTGTGGTGAGAACCACAAATATGATAAATGTGTGGGTAGTTTCGAATTTCGTAAAATTGTAGGCAAGGTAATATATAAAGGAATATTTTACTGTTTTTAATTAGTATAGTGTAGTTTTTTGTTGAATGAGTAGTGCTACGAGTAGATATGAGTGTTAGAGCATTTTGCTAGGATTCTTCAAAGTTGATATATGTAGAGGTTGCAAATACATGGCCAATGTCTTTTGACATACGTTACGATATGCGTAATTATTCAAATTCAAGTACAAATATTTATTTCTCAACACTGACAATGACTTGTTCTTATTGAAGTCAAATAAAACATGACTACCACCAGTGCGGAAAAACCTTGGTGAAGAAGAACTCGCAAGAAACTTCAAGAGTATATTTTTTCAAAAGACATTTACAGAGTCTCTTTATGTCTATACAAAATTATTCGTATTATTATATCTTACGATTATACCGAGAGATTTTTTGTTACTATTTTAAAAATTGACCTATTAGCTCTGAATTCTATTTCAAACAACTTCCCCAAAGACACCATGTACAAAAATGAACGAAAACATCTCTTCATATAATACTTGAAAGTAGAGTAGCGGTTAGTAGCCCTGCATTGTACGCCGGAGGTCCCAGATTCGAGTCCTGGCCGGGGCATTCATTTGCATGATGAACATAAATGTTTGATCTCGGGTCATGGTTGTTGATATTTATAGATGTATGGTCATCCATAACACAAGCTCAGATTACTTTGGGGTCATACAGTTGGTGTATTTGGGGATTCATTATTTTTGTTATTATTGCAAAAAAATCCGTATAGCATACGATTGAAACATCACGTTTTTAGGGTCCCCCTAGCTAGGGGGAAATAATAAATAAATAATAATATTTCATGTTTAATTTTTTGAAGTCTTGTATTTAGACTGTCGAAGATATTGCTCATACTGGCTGGTAGCGGGAACTTCATCCTGCGATGTTAGTTCGAGGGTTTTCACCTGGATGTTCCTGTAATAGAAAAAAAAAGATTTTTTTTTTATATAAAGGTATACATTTATAGAAAGCAAGGCAAAGTTTTAAGAAAAAATTTGTAAATATATACACAAAACACTTCTAAACATTCTGTTTGATAGATAGTTAACTAATCGTATTCTTGTTTTTCAGGTAAGAATCACCAAACATACTTTACCATTCGTAAGTCAAAATGACGGTTAATTTTAAAGTTCCCTAGTTCACTTGGCAGCTAAGGTCGAGAATCGCTTGTGCTTCGTCCACTCTCTTGTAGGCGCCCCGCCCTCTAGGGGACGACGACTCTGCAGGGGATTCGAATGTGAGACTGAGCCTGCGCTAGTGTACCCGATTGTACAATATATAAACTATTTGAAGCCCCTTGGCAATTGAATGCATCTGTAAAATCAATTATTTTAATTGATTCCCCAAAATACTCGGCTTCTCAGTAACGGACGATTGACAACGCCATTTTGGTAGTTCCTGAGTTAATTTGAAATTAGAATCCTGGTGTGCCTAGGGTTGTCAATTGGTCTATTAAACTTTGCTTTTCGTATTCTGCTGTTTCTGTATGAGGAAGGGGCTCCTCTATTGGAAATCCAGTGGGTCGTTGCTTTTTTTTGCTGGACAATATACAAACAGATTATTGTAAAAAATATATCTTTTGGATTATGTGCAAAATGTTGTGTCCTTCTCTGATTTTTGTATAATACTTACCATGCAAATTACAATTTGAAAAGTGTATACTTACTCAAGTTTTTAGTTTTTAATACTAAAATGCTTTTCTTGCCAGCAAGCAACAGAAAACACTTCAAATGGTTTCATAAGTTATTAACGTTTTTGTCAGCAATTTTAATTACCAAAACATTTCATCAAAAAGCAAATAAATTGTACAGCCCTACTCATTTACTTCAGCTTAAACAAAATACAACCTTACACAAAGGTCACAAGGTTGCATTTCCAGTTCAAAATGTTCAAGTATGCATTTTTGGTAGTGTTGTCCATAATGATGATGAATGGTACTCGATAAAAGATAGCGCTTCTTTTTATAATGAATGAAACTTATAATGAAAGGACTGCGTCTTAATTACTTATGATTAGTAGTGTCAGGGAGATTAATCTCTTGTTATTAATAACAAAAGTAGGATAACGAAAGTTGGATTGTTTTTTGATGATGAGGGCAAAGTATTGTGTTTTTGGGATAATAACAAAATATTGAAAAATATATATTTCATACTATACATCCTAATTTATTAGCAAATAATGATTTTTATGCATGTATAGCTTTTATGTACACGTATCTAGGGCTGCCTTTATAATTTTTTTTATAATGTCCTCAACTAATTACAGTAATTCTATCACAATTGCGACACAATATACTGACATTTATATGTATGTAGCTATGTTCCATTCCAAACAACATTATAAATAAAACAAATTTTTACGATTGTTTTTATCGATATCGATATTAAAGCACAATCGAATTACGATCGACATAAATGGAAATAAATTAGTAAATATTCACAACCCAGCCCTACTTTCTGTCAGGTTATCAACCTCCAAAATGAAACAATACAGGGGAGTATTGTTCTTAACTTCACGTTGTATGTAACCAACATGTGTTATATCAAATAGTGTTCAAATAAAAAATTAGGAATAAAATTACTAGTGAAAAGAAAACCAGTATTTTAGAATAGAAAACAGCAACTGTCGGAACCCTTTTTTCAAATTGGTAACTATCGAAGTCCGTCAGTTAAGTAATGTATTTATTAATAAACATAAATGTCCATAGATTTAATTAACAATCAAACGATATCTCGTTTGCTGGCTAGTAATAAAAAAAATACAGCTTCCACAATAAAGAAGACAATATTTTTCAATTCAAATCACTTACCGTTCACTCAAATTGAAAAAAAAAAAGCAATAATAACTTTTTTCAAAAAGGCGGCATGGAATAAATGTTTTTACTCTTTTTAATTCTCCAGACGTTGACTAAGATAAGTAGACGTACTTATAAGTTTTGTTGAGTCTTATGTCTTTTGGTTTAAGAGCTATGTTAAAATCGGAGGTGTGTATAAAAGTATAGGCAATCAACTAAATTTATTTCAATTTATTATGTAATAAAATAGTCTTGGAAAACGAAGGTTTTCTTCGTAACTTGACGCTTCTGGTATTATCTATTGATGATTATCATCCTTGTGGGTGTTCTATGGGAGAGAATTTAATGTTTATTTTATTTTATTGTTTGAACAGGTATTGAAAACATTCATTTGTTTTATAGAGAAACTCCGTAAGTATGTAGTATTTAGCTTTAAAAATATATTAACATGAATTTCAATACTTGGAGTTTGTATGTTTGTTACTACATTATGCAAAAACTGCTGTATTGATTTGAATGAAGTTAGACGTTTAGATAGGATATGACATGGAAAAACATAAAGACTAACTTTTATCTTGAAATTTAAACAATTCTAGAAGAATAGCAATATTTCCGAGCAAAGCCACCAACATATGTATTATGACTCAAAAATAAGTATTTCTAGAAATGTTACTTGGTTATATAGCTTTCTAACGGGGAACGAATGATTGAAATTGATTCAGTAGTTTAACAATAACAACATCTAATTATTTCTCTTATGATATTAAAAGTTACTGAGGAATGCCTAAAATACTTTCATTTTAGATATCTAGCTCATTCAAACATAATTAACAGACTGGCTGAACAAATATTGTTTTTGTTACTTTTCTAAAACAAACAGTCCTAGAGCCTTCTAGAGTGAAGTGGACAGGTCTCTCTCGGATAGACGTAGGACATCCTTGTCTTCACCATACCATCAAGTGAGATGGAAGACGTACGCGAACCTAATTGTAAATAAATATACAAATAATAAATCAATTTCAACCTAGATTTAAAAAAAGGATTTTGTATGGAAAACTGTCGAGCTGCTTGTATTGAATTGTAATATAGTATAAAAAGGTTGTTCCGCTCAAGTAAATATAACAATGATCTTTTTATGTATAAGTTTAAAGTAAGTTTTAATAAAAAACGAAGCTACCTTTACTAACTAGTTTTTAACCATTATTTGGTTATCGACTTCTGATTGAGCGGAACTATTCAAACAGCGGTTAAGAAACCGTTAAATTTAACTTGTTATGTTAAAATAACATTTTGATGGGAAAAAATAAGGTTCTGTGACAGTTTTGATAAAAATTTATAACTTTTAATGTGAAATTGAATTAGTTTGGTGTCATCTATTTAGTATGTAAAACCTTATAAATAATCATAAGTATTTTTAACGCATTACCATATTATAATAATAATAATAATAAATCCCAAAAGGCCCCAAACTAAGCAGAGCTTGTGTTTTGGATGACCATACAGTGAAAGGGGGGGGGGAGGGGATCAGAATAAACATATATGTATAAATATACACAAACATGACCCGAAAACATACATCTGTTATCATCACACAAATGAAGGCCACAACCAGGACTCGAGCCTGGGACCTCCGGCGTATGAGGCAGGGCTATTCACTACCGTGTCCTGTTACTTTTGTTTTGTTCGTCTATTGGGTTTGTATAGATCTCGTCTCCATTATTAACCTTCTATCAATTGAGATGGAAAACAAACGCCTTACGCTCAAAAGGGAACAATCAACAACCGTATCTTGAATAAAATTCAAAACCTCGCAGAAAAATAATGCAGAAAATTAAAATATCACAAACAAAAAATTTTTTCTACTGGCCATCAATCGCATTACGCTTAAAAATACATGTACCAACCGTTTAAAAAAACAACGAAGCCGCAGCAAACTGTCACAAGTGTCGTAAAAATGGCGCCAAATGTGCATGACACATATAAATTTTATTCGGAAAGGATGTGTAGGCGCGAACTGTTTTCTTAAATAATTGTTACACGAATAAACATTATGAGCTGGTTATGAGAACATTACGGTTTTTATGTAATTTTGTGATGTGCATGTAAAAAAGTTGTTGCAAATTGGGTTACGGAATATTCTTGGCGTTTGTGTGCTTCGGGCTTCCTAATATTATTTTGTGGTATAATAGTTGATTTGGTTTGTCTAAATCCCTGTTTTCCGGTGAAATTGTGGGATATCAAGTAGTATGTCGTTTGGATACTTGGGGGGAGGGAGACTTGCCGGGCTAACAGATGCAGAAAAGAATAATTTTGTATAGACATAAAGAGACTCTGTAAATTTATTTTGAAAAAAATATACCCGTGAAGTTTCTTGCCAGTTCTTCTTCACGAAGGTTTTTTTCGAACTGGTGGTAGAATCATGTTTTATTTGACGTCAATAAGAACAAGTAATTGTCAATGTTGAGAAATAAATATTTCATTTCATTTCATTTCATTTCATTTCATTTCATTTCATTTCATGTGGTATCATATATCCGCTATGTCATAAATATATAGTGGAAAGATTTGTTTCGCTATTTATTCGCTTAAACCTGTAAACAAGTTTAAACATTCTTTCACCGTTAAAGAGTTTTTTGCCCCCAAAATAATAAGGCTTCTTTTTTCCGAATTTTATGCGGAATAATTTTTAGGAGTCGCGTACGAAAAATCGCACCAGGACCCCTTGTAGTGTAAAAATGAACTAAATTCCATAAGCTTTTGCGATAACAAGTACCTACACTTACAAAGAAATTTTAATTTTAAGGTACTTTTTGAATTCAGAAATAGTTACATTTCAAAGCCGGCAAAACGTGCTCGTGCACGTGACCACCTGACGGTAAGTACAAGCTGTGCCCATGGACATCTTTAATCGTATGTTATTTATTTAGTAATTATCGACTAATGATGCGTTGCCAACTGTTTGCTTCAGTTCGAATCGCATTTGTTCCAGTTAATCGGACGGCCGTAGTGGTTAAAGGCCCTGCCTCATACACTGGAGGAAAACCAGTTCCCTTTGACCAGAACACAACCAAGTAAACGTGGTTATCACGGCTGTCAAAATAGGAAGGAATCTAGAACCCTCCCCCCCAACGAGATCTTAACAAAAAAACGACTACCGCCTGAGAACTAAAATGCATTCTTTTGTTGTGGACAATGTATACGTTATATCAACATGAAAACAAACATGATATAAAAACGAACGCTTTGTATTATGATATTAATGAAACAATTCATTATTTCATTACGTTCATAAACCGTACATGCGAACACAAAATTTCCCAAAAAATGTAAACCACAAGACTTACCCGAGCACGCTTCGTGAATGCATCGCCGCGGGTCAACGAACTGTGTGCAGCGTTAAAATAGAATACACTTTATTCACTAACTATATGTTACTAAAGTTGGAACAAATAATAATTTTGATTCAAGGTGAATTTTAAAAAGTAATTAATAATAAGGTACTGGCCTGTTAACCTGCGTATATTTAATAAGTAGGTTTAATCTAAGATTCTATCGCGCCAAACGCTTTTTAATCTCTGATTTTATTAATTTCTTGCCGTAATACTTACATAAGATGAACAAATCTTTTTACTAGCTAAAACATATCGGTTATAGGGATTGTGAAATTAGTTATTGACAATATGCGAATGTAATAGAAAGTGAATAAAGGGTTAAAATTACATTCTTGCTTGCCATTTCGATTTTAACTTCGAAAATAAAATACATACCTATGTACTTTTACAAAATAAGAAATGCGAGATTCTTTAATAATAGTTTTACCTATTACGAATTACTGAGATTAGGGTGGTTGATACCACCTTTTCGTATTTAAAAACACTATAAAATAGAAATAATAATAATAATAAATCTTTATTGAGCAACGAAATATTTTGACACTTACTGGACACAAGCAGATTTCCTTTTAAGCTTTTTTGAAGCTTGTTCCAGGAGTCTCCAAATGCTCATATTATTACCTACAATACAAAATGTTTACTGGCTTACAAATTTATTATTAAAAAGTCCTCACCAATGAAAATTAATATTTAGTTTACTACAACTTATTGCACAGAATAAAACAAAACGAAAATAGTAAAAGAAAGAAAAATGCAAGTAAAAAAAGAAATAGGGCATACTTATAAAGAAAACAAAGAGGAACATTTCAAAAACAGTTAAATCCGTCCATAAAATTTTAAAAAATTATGTAATACAATAAAGTTATGAATGTTTACTCCTAATATTTCTCAGTAATTAGGTATCTAAGATAATTCTGGTTATTATAATGTTGGCACATATTTTAACGACAATTAATTGCCAAAAGCACTCGGTCTCAGAGGTTTTGACATTTGGATTTAAAACTAAAGTAATTTTTTTAAATGATTTGATTGTATCAATAGAAATATCAAATGTTAAAAAGTTTATATCCCAGATCCCCGCCGAAAGAAGTTTGATCAGAGATATGTGTATCTGGCTCTGGCAATGCAGCTCCCAAACGAATGTACTGATTTTTGAAACGTTTGAAGAAAATCGATTGAGCCGTTCAAAAGCTAATATATATTGTTGTTGTCAATCAGTTTTTTCTTACATACATAAATATTACATCCAACGCTTTCTACAATAAGTAAAAGAGACTCATCCCCTACATCCAATCGCCAACAAAATGAAAAAATAAACAAAAGTCAATCACCATACATCCAAAAGCGTTCGAAAAAAAGTCTCAGTCCATTAATCATCGAATCTCAGAGCGACCAACCAAGTGTCGGTGCAGCCCAGGGCGCTGCCTTCTATGATAACATTACTTTTACAACATAGCTGTTACCATAGAAATCTTTTAGTTCCGATTTTGTCTACAGAACATATAACGTGGTGGCTATGGACGGCCGCCTAATCGATTGTCACAATCATTTTTCTACCCTTGAACGATCAAAAATGAAAGGTCAAAGAACCGTACCAATTGGAGTGGTAATGAAAGAATTTTTGTACATGGCAACTTATGCGGGTTTTCTTATTATTGAGTTTCTTGGAGTCAATCTAAATGGGTGAACCAGTTGGAACTGGTTCAGAATTTTTGGATATTTGTAGGTGAATTTAGAATTTTAATATTTTCTGTATTTATATCGGATTGGTATTTGGACGGATCGTATGTATGTTATTATAATCTTAATAATAACAAGATACTCGATTCCGCTGCGCTCCGCTCTTATACGCTATTAGTTAAGGTGCCCTTAATTAAAGATTTTGTTGAGTAAGTCTAGGCACTTAGCTAAAGTGTAGATAATAAATTGGCTAAGCAAAATCTTTACTTAACATCACAAAGGGTAAACAACATAATAATATAACGTGTCTACGTAGTACCGTTAGACGCTGTAGCGTGTAACTATTAAAAATCTGCAAAGAGTTATTATACCAAAGATCTTGTCGAATCAGCTTTTTTGAGTACCCAACTTTTTTTTTTCGAAATAGATTGTTTATTTATGGCCCTGTGGGCCTTTAAAAATTTCACCGGACTTCATGGCCTAGCGCTGAGGGCGCTTATGCGGAACTGAACCTACTCCTACATACGATATGCCTAAGGGCACCCGAGAGGGACCTCGGCTTAGGACGTCGTATATTGAAACTACCACTGGTTCGGAAGGGTTGTGTTTCAAGCCTTAACCTGCATCTAGTTGTTAAATCAAGGATGTCACAAATTCGAAGAGCGCGGTAAATCAGCTTGCTTTTAGAGCAATTTCATGAAAATATACTTTTTATCCTGCTCGGCTAACTATTCAAAACTATTGAGACACTAAGTTACCTTTATAACAATTCTGACTCATCAGTTTGAGAGTGATGTAAATAAGTCACAGACAGACAGACATACGTACCTTCACGTCACCGTATATCGATAAATGTAACTAATAATTATTTCTAAGGAAATACAGATAACTATGTATGTTAAGTTACAAGATGAATTTAAATGAATGCGTTTGTTTTGTTGAGGATTCATTCTTAATAGGTTAAGTTGTGTGGTTTTGAATATGTTTATTTAAAGGACTTTTTGTTTTAAATACTGGTTCGCTAAAGAATATTTTACTGTATTTTTTTTTACAATAGGGTTGTGTATAACATAATTACTTTTGTGGTAGTGGGTTTTCTTTGTTAAGATCTCGTCTGGGGCGGTACTACGGTTCTTTCTGTTTCAACCGTCATGATAACACGTGGTTGTGTTACGGTTAAAGGGAAGAACCCACCAGCGTAATTACTTCAACAAAGACAATTCTAAACTAAGCCTAGGGTTAGCAACGGTTTGATCGATAATCAATAAAAAAACAATATAATTAATCATCAGATTTATCAGATTAATGATGTCCATAGGTGACATGGGCGGATATCACTTACCATCAGCAGGGTCGGGTTTTCTGGCTGTGATGAAGTTAAAATCGTACTCCAACATTTACACTTTGTAGTGGTCGTTGATTGTCAAAGTAATGAAGGACTCTAAAGCTTTACCACCTGTATTCATTTATTATTTAATTCAGATTAAACAGACTTAGGTACATATGTTTTTATTTATTGACATTGAAAGCACGGTATTTAAAAAACCAGTCTTGCCTTTTTCTTCAGCTTCATCATGACTGCAATACTTATATACCTTAACTTCAGCTTTTAAAAGGTAAATTCAAATTCAAATATTTATTTCTCAACATTGACAATTACTTGCTCTTATTGACGTCAAATAAAGCATGACTCTACCCCCAGTTCGGAGAAACCTTCGTAAAGAAGAACTGGCAAGAAACTTCACGGGTATATTTTTTTCAAAATCAATTTACAGAGAATCTTTATGTCTATACATAATTATTCTTATCTGCATCTGCTAGCTCGGCAAGTCTCCCTCCCAAGTATCCAAACGACGAACGGCACCTCAAACGGTTATAACCTATAAACGATATCGCCGGCTATTTTTCTCTCGGTCAAGAAAAAAAGCCGGCGAAAAAAACCTCTCAGCGCTGTTTTTCAATATTGTAAAAGACGTAAAACAGGTAATTAGGTATACAGCTTGACTACAACATGAACACTCTATCACTTCTGAATTTTTTATTCAGAAAGTGGCTTAAAGATCCCATTGTGACCTCTTCATCATTACTTTCAAATATGTGAGATGGACGGCAAAAGCGTTACCACCAACAACTGAAATTTAAAAAAGCAGTTTACAAGGGATTCCCTGTCTTCTTTACCTAAAAACAAACGAAATAATAATAAATCTTAGATTTTCGTACAAGACCTCCTTTGTACAATACCACAAACTTATTTCTTCAATATCCAAAACTGGAACTAAGGCAGTTATTACGTGACTATATGTCAAACTTAATTTACGGGTAGAACGCAGCGCCACCCTTTACTGAACAGATAATGTAGTCGCACAATAAAATCACAATCGGTACCATTCTGTAAAGAACAATCAGCTTTTGCCGTTTCATTAAAAAAAAAATGAGAACCAGTTCGAAGCAGCTTTTATAATCCTGAGTTTATGTGACCTATTTTCATCTCTTTTTCTTAGAATGATCGAATCTGGTGCGAGAAAGAGACGCAAGATTTTATACGTCTGGGTTACTCATTCAGATATAAAACGCATGCACTGCATTCTGTTATAGTGTTGTTCAAATTGTTTTGAGATATCGATAAAAATTTGTGAAGCTTTAAGAAAAAAAGCTAAATCAAACTCTATTAGAAAAATCATAGTCTTAAGTTTTTGTCTCATTTTCCAATTCTGTATTTCAAAATCAATGGTACAAATAACATAGAAATAAATGATACGTATATTCTTGAATCGCCTTGTTAACCTTGAGAATTTAAAACACATATTTACTTTTAGTATTGCTAGATAAACATATGTTTAGTACGGTAAAATAAAACTGTTTCCGTTTATTTTTATGCTTTTCTATACT
Source organism: Marasmarcha lunaedactyla (assembly GCA_923062675.1). Lineage (NCBI taxonomy): Eukaryota > Metazoa > Arthropoda > Insecta > Lepidoptera > Pterophoridae > Marasmarcha > Marasmarcha lunaedactyla. The sequence continues at coordinate 16,674,748 of OV281363.1, read as the reverse complement.
ATACTGTTATATTAAAAACCTATTTAAAGTTGCTTACACCCGTTTTACTACCTAAAGGTTGACTGGTAGAGAATGTGGCATTTAGCCACCCTGTACAATATAATGTGTGCATATTTTAAATAAATAAATAAAAAACATACGCTTTACCAATTGATAAATTTTTGATAGTATTTCAAAGACCCTGATTGAGATATTATGCAGCTAAATTACATCCTAAAATTATCGACATCAATCTCTCATCAAATTATGTTAGTTAAAACTATCGACATTTCAAATCACCACACGACAACACTTATTTATCCCAGACCGGTTGTATGAACCTGGACTTTAGTGTTTTTGTCTGGCGATCCAGACTTCTTAGAGACTTATGCAATTCCATCTTATAAGGATAAACCATTCATGAACTAAATAAGGGCTTCCGCAGGGCACAAAAAATGGGCTTCCTCCCTGTTCATTGATAAACCCAATAAGGGAGGCTATTGAAGTGGGTCGACCAGGTTTTTCTTAGAGGTTGGTAATAGGTCTAGTGGTTTTATTGACGAGATATAACGAGATTTATCGTGAGAGTAGCACATTTCGATCATAACATTTTATATTTGTGCTTAAAAAGCAGCCTGATTTTCTCAGCACGAGAAGCTGACTCCACGTGGTTTTTTTAAAAATATATATGAGATTAAGATGAGTTGAAATTGAAGTAAAAAGTACAGAGAAATTATCTAAACTGCAATTTAAATATTTATTATTCATCTTTTATAAAAGATATTGACTGCAACTCGATGACTAAAACGGCTCATCCAATTACCATAATTAAGCTTAGAACTTTATGCAAAGACGTCCCTTTTAAGAAAATCCGTTGTAGTTAGCCTGATTTATAAAAACTAATCTTAAATTCTTTTGAAATGTGATGGAAGCCGAACGCTATTATTTAACAACTTCGAACATTACCCGTTACAAATAACGTAACATATAGCCATTTAAATAAACATTATTAATTTAAGAGCTTTCTTAATAATGCTTATTTTAATGGCTTCTTACAAAAAGCCGATATGTTTACAACTATTACACATCTTTCGTTATGGGCAGAGAGTATGTTAAAGTAGAGACGGCAAAAAAGTGGAGAAAGTAGGAAAAAGCTATCGAAAGAACGGTACCTTTTTTAGTAGTATTATGTTCCAACAATCCAAAAGTAGTAGCTTAAATAATTTGCAGTCAAATATTATTTCTTTCACTAACTTAATACCTTCTATTCAGGTATTCAGTAAATATGTCAACTAAGCAGTCAATAAATATTCATATTAGGCCTTGTAATGTCTGCCAACATACAATTCTTTAAAGAAGCAAGGTGTCAAAGGTTTCCGTATTAAATAAATCATTTAGATATTTTTTTTAAGTCAGGCGCAAATAGTAAAAAAAGGACTACTTAAAAATTAAAATGCCAACCCTACCTTTCACCCAATTAGTAAAACTATAAACTTAACAAGATTCTTACCAAAAACCTGTAATAAAACGTTTATTTAACAGCTGTTATCTCGAATCAAGAACGGCGTACCAGTATCTTGATAACGTATATCATAAAAACCTTATTTTTAATCCTATGTAAATATGAAATGTTGTGCACAAGTTTTTTTTGAGACTTCGTAAATGGATGGATTAAATATTTCTAGTTAAACGGCGAATAACTGTTTAGAAACTATTTTGTGACTTAATAGACTCATTCTTGAATGAAATATTTGTGTTTTGAACATATCTTTTAACTGGTATTTTTGTAATATTTCGGTTTTTACATCAATTGGACACATTGAAAGTCTACACGATTTATATCGAAGTGGTAGAGTTTCAAACAGTAAGTGTTAAGTGAAACTTAACACAATATTTTAATGAAAACCGCATCTAAATCGGAGAGGCCGTTTCTGAGATTAGCGTGCACAAACATACAAACAAACAGACCAAAAAATTTTAATTACGTTTTTGGTTTCAGCATCGATATAATAACCACACCAATTTGCAGAAAGCATGTTTCTTCAATTTTATTATATATATAGATTTGCCTGTTCGTTTTCCAGCTATCTAGTCCATATTGGGTAAATAATTAACATTTCACACGTCCATACATCACTGCTGTATAGTAAGTCGACCTACTAAGTAGCACTTGTGTACCAATTCCTTTGACTTTATTAGTCGAACCTGTTTTAAAGTAATTGTAAGAGAAATGCATCGGGTTTTCAGCTTGGGTTCCGTATGATGTGAATAAATAAAATTAAAATATTGAGGATTGTGTGAATTGATAGTCAAGCTTTGTATTTCTTTTTGTTCTTGAAATGAATTTAGTTATTTTAAGGGTCTTTACGAGAATTGTATTTGTATAAAATTGTATTTGTGTAAAGAAAAAACAACAAACGTGAGACATAAAAGAGACAGATCCCACAACGTTTAATTAAAAAGGGTTCTGTATAAACTTTATATTTACTAAGCAGTTTATATGAGCATCTGCAAGTTCCTTAATCTTTGAAAGAATTACAGGTTAAGGCACAAAAATATGCTAAAGCTAACAAATAAATTAAACTACAAACCCGATACAAATCAGGCAGGTGGTTAAGCATAATTACGACCCATTAGGTTCCCAAATTACTCTTACAAAAAAATAAATTGGTTAAAGAGCGACGTGAAATTTTTTTTTGTTTGGTTGGTATTGAATTTTTTAAGGAATAGATTTTGGAGCTCTAGAGAGCGATAGATTACATGCTTTTTCGCTAATTGGTTTTTAATAATATGACTCTTTGTTTTCTGAAATTCGAGAAGACGAACGACCTAATTTGTAAATAAAACCCTAATAAGCTCTAGAAGGTGGTTCTCTCGAGTATGAGAGCCATTACTTGTAACGTAATGGTTTTCTTATGGTAGTTAAACAAACGGCAGAATTCTACAAACCAAAAAACCCAATAGCTTTACTGAAAATAACTTTTCCCTTGTAATTCCTATTTCAATGGGAATAAAGTTACTCTCACAACTCAGAAAATTCTAGAGAACGTGCTAAAGAAATATTCATACAAACAAACTGCACTCTAAAAAGTTACACTAAGTTACGCTAAGCTATAAAGTGCGGTGAAATGTAAAAGGACCATGGGGCCAAAAATAAACAGTCCATTTCGAAAAAAAAACTGCACTCCAAAAACTAACCGTCCTTCTGGTAGTCCGATAAAAAAAAACTATGCTGTTGCGATACGACCTACTACAGAATAGATTGCCAAACGTATGAAATTTACGAAAGCGTTCGACTAAACCTGTAATAAACTTCTGTTCATTTCATACATTTGGTATTCCATTCACTGTGCTATTATATCGTCAAAAGCCACTTCTCTTGGGGTACTGGCCTGACAAGTGAAGCTCGCGACAGATAACATTCAGCCCCCAATATGGCCGCCAAGATGGCTTCCATCACACTTGTCAGATTTTGCTATTACGAGAAATTTTCCTTTTCTTTTTATATAGGTTAACATAATCAACTAAAATGGGTTTTTAAATAACTGTAAGGATCTCTAAAAGCCGCTGTGGAAGACGACACATAATCGTGGAGCGGTTTTGGAAAAACCACTTTTTAATACCAAGTTGAAAGTTTACGAATATTTGTTTTATTGGTCAGTAATTGAGCACACATAAAATTATACTTTTTGCAATTAGTTGTTATGAAATGGTAACCTCGAATTTACTATACAAAACATATTTGTTTTGTTTGTAGTCACAGGATAAATTTCGGTTTTTTCATACTTGTACGTTTTCATACTTGTACGTCATTGGATAGACTTGCCGAGATAACAGATGTAGATAATAATAATTTTGTATAAACATAAAGAGATACTGTAAACTTATTTTGAAAAGTTATACCCGTGAAATTTGTTGCCAGTTTTTTTTTCATGAAGGTTTTTCCGAACTAGTGGTTAACAATTTCTCTTAATAAGCTAAATCTGACAAGTGTCATTGAAGCCATCTTGGCGGCCATATTGGGGGCTAAATGTTATTTGCCGCGAGCTTCACCTGTCAGGCCAGTACCTCAAGAGAAGTGGCTTTTGACGAAAGGATAGAAAAGTGAATGGAATGCCAAATGTATGAAATTAATAGAAGCTTTAGCAGGTTTAGTCATGCTTTATTTGATGTCAATGAGAACAAATAATTGTTAATGTTGAGAAATAAATATTTGAATTTGAGTTTGATGCACGTCAAGGATGAGAAATAAATAGTTAAAAATAAATATTAAATAGAAATTAATATATATTTATTTCTCAACATTGACAATTCCTTTTTGTATCCCGGTATTTGTTCTGGTTCTGTTTCTTATCATAAATAAATAAATAGAGACATACTCCTGGATGATGAATAATCTTTATTTTTTATCCACGTATCAAAATTTATTCCACAAGACCACAACACATACTTTGCTTGCTTTGGTAGTTAAAATTTTTTTACAATTTACAAATGAAATATATTTAAGGGCCGCCCTTCTCGCCGTGTTTTGTACATTTTATCTTAACTATTTCCAGGAAAATCTCTAAAAGGTAAACACAATGTTTTTCCTAATTTACATTTATAATCTTAAACGTTATGACTCATTCACCTATTTACTATGATTAAGGGCTTTTTGGCGGCAATTCGACGGAGCAAGTTGTGTTCCGCATTCATTTTTTTTTTGTGTACTCAAGTTAGTGTTCAGTGCGTAATGGTGATTGAATAGAAAACCTCATGAGGTTTTTTACTATTTATAATAATAATAATTTATTTCGGACACTTGATCCATATAAAGAGTTAGTAACAATTTATTTTATTTTATTTTACATTACATTGTAGGTGGCAACTATTCCAATGTTTTAATATAGAGCTATCTACCTTTTCCTTTAATACTAGTAGAATACTGTTAGAGCTGTCGCAGGTCCGGCGCATCAGGGAGGCGACCATTTTCCTAGTAAACGCGAAAAAATCGTCTACTCGTGCCTCCGCGAACATGCCTGACGCGCTGCAGTGCCGCGGCAGCCCCAACAGTATTCTAAAACCGTTGTTATATTGTACACGTAGAGCTGAGTAATCTTTCTTTTTATAACTAACCCAAAGGCTGCACGTGCAAAAACATTGACAATAGGCTCTAAATAAAGTTAATTTAACTTTTGGTGTACAACTGGGAAAAGGCGTCTGCGATCAACGTGCGAGAGAGACGCTCAAAGAGACGTTCCTATGAATAGTATCTCTCCATCCCACACGGCGTACTACAGGATGACGAAGGCCCTCCGACTAGACGCCCGCACTTACACCCGTCCGTTGTCTCGTTCCGATGGCACTATCGCCTTCGAGGACGATGAAAAAGCAGACAGCATCGCCTCACAATGCTCCCCGAGTACCCAACCCACAGACCCTACACACGTCCAGAAGGTGGAAGACGAAGTCCTTCGTAAAGACTCCCGTCCACTCACCGCTGACCCCATCACAGTGTCTAACGATGAGATTCTATTCCTCATCAGGAGACAGAAATCCAAGAAGGCTCCGGGGGCGGATGGAATCTCCAACCGTGCACTTAAACAGCTGCGAAAAGCTTGGAAAGAAGCTATAGTCATAGGCATTCCCAAGCCGGGTAAACCTTTGAATAACCCGGCTAATCACAGACCCATCAGCCTACTCAAGGCAATGGTCAAACTTCTCGAGAGAGTCATGCTCGCTCGAAGGAAGGACCACCTGTTCCCAGCCGACGGTGACCACCTCATTATTCCCCATCAATTCGGGTTTCGTGCCAAGCACTCATGCCCTCAACAAGTACACCGAATAGTCGAGTACATACTCGCCGGTTTCTACCCCAAGGGACTCAGAACAGTCGCAGTGTTCTTTGATGTAGCCAAGGCTTTTGACAAAGTCTGGCACTCGGGTCTAATTTACAAGCTGTATAATACAGGCACTACCCGACCGACTAGTCAAACTAGTCGGCTCCTATCTAAAAGATCGGACTTTTCGTTTCAGACACGAAGGTACGCTCTCCACCCCCCGACCCCTCCGGGCGGGAGTCCCTCAGGGCTCGGTACTCGGCCCACTATTATACACAACCTACACCAATGATATACCTATTCCAGCACAAGGTATTCAACTCTCCCTCTTTGGAGACGATACTGCCCTGTACGTCAGGGGTCTCAAAATCGAAACACTCACCGACAAACTCCAAAAGGCCGTTAACGACCTCGGAGCTTGGTTTAAAAAATGGCGTATCGATGTGAATCCAGAGAAAAGCTCTGCGATTCACTTCGATCGCAAACGCCGTCTTACCTGCGACCCCCTTATCCGTATGCTAGGTACGCCCATCCCGTGGGCACGTACCACCAAGTACCTAGGCGTAACGCTCGATCGTACGCTTTCATTCCGACCTCACATACTTAGAGTTACCAAACAAACCGCCTTAACAGTATGTTAGGCCGGCACAGTAAAATGTCTCTTAGGAACAAGCGAACGCTTTTTAAGGTTTGCGTGCGGCCAGTCATGACATACGCCGCCCCAATCTTTCCACATGCCAAACCCTCCGCTCTGTATAATCTACAGGTAGTCCAGAATCTCTTCTGCCGCAGGGCCACGGATGCTCCGTGCGAAACGCAGACCTGCACAGAGATCTCGATTTACCTCGATTATACAACAATACTTTAGGACGCTCTCCACCGCTTTTTTCAAGCGATCTGAAGAGCATCCTAACCCATTAATTCGCGAGACAGTAAATTACATTACTCCGTCCATGCCGTCGAGGTACAAAGTCCGTAGACCGAGATATGCACTCTCGGACCCTCTCGATCAGCTCTCGGCGAAACTGGACCAGCTTAAGGCTGCCCAGGCCGAATAACCATCATCCCAAATGTCGTTTGCACCTTAAGTGATTGCTATTCTCAGCGGGTGACCCTCTAGCGGGTCCCTGCTTGCGCACTCACCTCCCAACCCGGGTGTCGCTCTGATGAAGGCTGCTTAGCATTCCCATGCCACAGCCAGAAAGATGGTTTTAGGGGGTAGTTGCCACTCTGGTGAGTCCCACATCACCGTCGCGGAAGTCGGTTGCCTGCGGCGGTATGCATGACGCATCTTCCACCCGAGAGGGTGCTTCGGCAGCAAAAAAAAAAAAAAAGGTGTACAACGTGCAAGCCTTCGAGCCAGCATATTGGTACGTACACAGCGAGAGCTCTACGTGCTCTTACGATATCATCGTCATCCGTTAAGTTGGAATTAATAACGTACCCAAGATATTTACATTTAAAGGTCCGCTTTAATTCAATGTTATTGAGTGTGAGCCCAGGTGTGTTAGTGGGTAACTTTTTATTATTTCATCGTCATTATTATCACACATAATAGTCATGACAATAAAAGATGAAGAAATTGTATTTACAACAGACCAGGCTGTATGGCGTGTTCCTGCCTTACTTATATGATAAACGTTAACAAAAAAAAAATTACTATGATTCATTTATGACTAGTTTTAACGTGATAAAGTAATTAAATAATTCTTGACTCATGACTTTTAAGTTAAAAATATAAATATAGAAAAATAAGCTTTGTGTTTTTATTTAACTTGAGTCATTGTGAGTTCCTTGTTTCATTTAATGTAAATCTTACTTTTAGTATATTAATCACTGTTTTTACGTAGGTATCACTAAATTCCCAGAAAAAAAAATACATTAAAATTTTTATTTTAGTCAGTTACAAGTTTAACATAAATAAACAAATATTTCAAACAATCACACCACATTATCTAGCCCAAATTAAGTATCCTTGAGAATTTGTGGTATGGATACTAGATAACCGATAAATAAACTTAAGAAATATACAAACACACATATACATAAATATTACAAATACACTTAAATAAACATACATCCATTCATGACTAGAAAGCAAATATTATAAAATATCTGCCCCTACCAGGATTCGAACCCGGGACCTCTGGCTTGGGAGGCAAGGCTACTTACCTCAACACCAAACAGGCCGTCACAACATATTACGTTACAATACAACATCTCAAACAAAAAAAAAAATTTTAAAAAACATTTCAATATTTATAAAAATAAACCATCCAAATAATCATTGATCAATCAAAGATCAAATATAAATATTTTATTTTTATTACAGCCCGTACCTATCTGTATCACCAGCCAGTGGACATTCGAATTCCGAACGGAGTTCAAGCTGCATTTTCCTTATAACTCTGATTCTTAATACAAGGCGATATAGTTGTTTTTGTAATGCTATGTTCCGTCTAACGTGATGAGGAATGTACACTCGGCACATCAGGCTAAGAGCGAGAATCGCTTGCGCGTTGTTCGGTCTTTAGTAGGCGCCCTGCATACTACGGGAAGACGACACTACACGGGATTCGAATACCTAGAAATTGTAGTGACACATAGTATGTGAGTCAGAGCGGTTTGATGGGAGTCAATTGAAAGGTTTGGTCGAATGACGTTGACAATTGCTTTGGGTGGTGTCAGTGAAAAGAATATAGCGTTTAATTTGTATTTATATTTAATATAGAAAGGAAAATAATTAGTTTGTAGAGCAAAAAGCTGTTAATGTAAATGTCACATGCGTTGACTAATGTTGTTAACCTTCTTTTGATAACGTAGTAAATAGGAAAACTACAGGCTTTTTGATAGGACATTTACTTTTGTGGTTTAATCCTTATGTGAATTATTTGTTGAGAACAAGGGTTAAGTCAGACTTGAGTGATTGATTTGACGTGAGAGATTTCAGTGATTACGTAGCTATCGAAAAGTTACCTTTACCTATTATTTTAAATTAATACCTTTAAAACGTAACGAAAAAGTAATATATCTTCCATCTTACGCCACGGTTCCACCAAGTCACGCCTGAAGATTGAAGTCTCAAATTGTTTGAATAAAAGTGCATCTACTCGCAAGACGCATTAAGTGCCCGTAATAAATAACTTGGGCCCTCTTATGTGTTATATTGTATGTCATTTAGACTTTATGCCGTATTGTTCGTCTTCAGATACGTTGGACACTGTGATTGGACGGTTTTTGGAAGAGTATTTGTCAGATTGTTTTTTTTTTTAATTTGCCATAGCAGGCAAACGAAGTGGCATATGCATCCATGGATATTATTAATCGTAGAATTGATTGGCTATCTTGTTGTTTATTTATTTATCGACTAATGATGCGTTCCCTACCGTAGGCTTAAGTTGGAATTGCCTTTGTTCCAGTTACTGCACTGTCTGTTCCTTGCCTTGGACCGGAACACAGACACGCAAACGTGGTTATATGTTTGTCTGGGGATTTATTATTATCATTACCTATTTCTTTTTTTAATTTAGGGGAAGAATTTTAAAATATTCTTTCTTAGTGCTTTCCTGCACATACTCTATAAGGAAGCCTTTTCGCAAGTTTCTAGGTTCACTGGCTTAATATATACAGGTAATACAATCACAAAAACAAACTCAGCATAATCCTTTGTCCCAATTTACTTGAACAACACAATTGTCAAAAAATGACTAAAAAAACGAATACAATTAAATAAATAAATAACCTGTTGATGAACCAACAAGGAATCGAACTCCCGACTTCCTCCCACCACCTGGAAGAATGTCAATTAATTACACCACCACTGGCATTGATTTGTGCGGTTATCCTTTGTTAGGTTATTTTTGCTTTGGGTTTTTGTGGTTTCGTCCACTGTTAATGTGTATAACTTGGGCCCACTTGTGGGTGTGGGCCTCAGTTACATACAGAGTTAGTCAGATATTTTTTTTTAAATATTCCTCCATCACTTTTAATTTGTAATGGAATAAGATACACTTTGTGCTATAAAGTTCCAAACTTTAACTAATTAATAAAATAATTTATTTCACTTATTTATCACATTATTTCTGATGGGTCGAAAATTACTGAAAAGTAAGAAAAAGCTTCATAACTTCTAAACTAAAAAACCAGATTGCATACATGGGAATGTTTTAATGTTGAGTTAAATAAAGCATGACTCTACCACCAGTTCGGAAAAAACTTCACTGGTATAATTTTTCCAAAATAAATTTGTAATGTCTTATACTCGTACACAATTATTCTTGTCTGCATCTGGTAGCTCGGCAAGTCCCGAATATCCAAACGGCGAACACGCTCAAACGGCACCCGTTCACGAGGTAACGCGGTATCAGCCGTTGCCACCATGTTAATGGGAAGTGAGCGTCCCGAGACCCATGAGCTACATCGGATTACCCACAGAATCTAAACCACCGCTGTTCGACTGCCCTTCCTGGGTATGTCAAATTTACAACTTTTCAGCTAATCAAATTACCTGAGATGTCCCAAACCCTAGGACCGAGTCTAAAATAACCCTAACTCAATTATCTGTAAGTACATATAATTAGCAAATAAAATGTATTGGTACGTGACTAACATAGTAATGTATTATTAGTAGCATTAAAAATGGTAATTTATGTTCATTTATTCAATTCTGTGGTCAAGTAAATCTATGTAGGTAAAGTCAACGAAGGTATGTCTTCATAGTGTTGCTGAGTAAAAAAATATTTGCATAAACCACATTGAACAATCATTTGTTTTATAATTCGACGACCGAGTAGCGTGGTGGTAGCCCTGCATCATACGCGGAAGGCCCCAGTTTCATGTCCTGGCCTGGGATTTATTGCGCGTCATGGCTGTTGAAATTATATGTAGGTACGTTTATTCTGGGTCCCCCCCCAGTTCGCTGTATGGTCATCCATAACACAAGCTCTGCTTACTTTAGGGCCGTACAGTTTGTGTGTCTGGGGATTCAAAAAAAAATGTAATGGGTCTTTATTTGATTTATCTCTATTAACCAGGTTGCTTTTCACGTCGGAAAAATTTTGATGCTATAAGTAACATATAATATTATTTTTTATTAATTGGAGTACAAACAGATAAATATGCATATATACATTAAATATGCATCAACAATCAGCTTAAATGGGTCAAGATTTACCTTTAAAGAGTTTTCGCTACGAACTTTATTATTATTATTATAAAGTTTATTATTTAGTTATTATGAAGGTTATTATTTAGTTTATTAAATTACGAAGTTTATTATTATTATTATTAATATCATTATTATTATGCTTTTGACGGACTATTTAAGTACTCAATCGAATTTCAAACTCTTTGAACCTTGTTCCTAAATGTTTTTTTTTGTTACAGGTACTTAATTTCAATCTGTAGAATGTAATCTACGATGTAGCCAAGTGGTAACTTAATAATTAAGCTTAAGCCAGAAGTACGAAAGTATTCAAAACTCATCATTATTGAGCAAAATCAAAATGTGACACTAAACTCAATATTTCTGAAACTTCAATATTTATATGGAAAAGGTACAAGAAAACATTTTATACGCTCATCAAAAAGTGAGATAGCAATATACTTATAGGTAGAACTTTGTCTTACCTAAGACACTAGATATATTAGTATAGAAAAAAAAGCGAGAACCTTTTCGCAGCTTTTACTCCCAAGCAAAAATGACAGAAGTGTTTTGACTGTAGCCATCACAAAAAAATGGAAAAAAGCTCAAATAAATTAATATACTCAGTTACAACCTCTAAAAATAGTATTAGACTCTTCCCTAATTAAAAAATATCGACCGTAATCAAAAATAAAACGGTCTTACAACTACCAAATTCGAAGTCTATTAAAATTTACGATTAAAACTCAATTGATAGTCCATGGCAGATTTATGGTCCACGAATGACCCTGTGTCATTTGATTTAAATCCACATGTACCCTATTGTGGTAGGAGATTTATAGCATTATTATAATTTTGAAAAGAAACATTTTCGGTTATGGTAATTTTATTTCATTGCCGATATGGCAATTGTAGTTTGAAATAAAGGCCCATTTAAAAAAAAAATTGATATGCCGATAGCTTTATACTTTTATTTGTGTTCAGATCTTTGTTTAAGTTTAAGAAGTTTGTGTCACAGGAAGTAAAACCGTAATAAGTTATAATAAGAATGCACGTTTACGAGGTTTGGTTCCCGTAAAATAGAAGGAGCAAGCAGCACAATTACTGGAACAAAGGCCATTCCAACTAAAACCTACGTTCGGCAACACATCATTAGTGTTGCCGAAAAAAGATATTCATTGGTGCGGATGCCAGTAACCATCAAATGCGGTTCGTGAAAAATGAAACAAACAAAGAAAACGGACCATATAACATGTGTGTTTTGTTTTATACAGTTTCATTTCAAGAACAAACCAAAAACGAGAAAAAGCAAGCGTAAACTAAGAAGTTATTTTCAAAACCCAAAAACCTAGGAGATTTGTCATCGCGTAAATTAAACGCAAAAGGCAAGTTTTCGCACACAAAACATTTGTCAATCATGTCAATCAATATTGACAGTGGAGATTGAGCCATGGCTGCCAAGGTTGAGCAAATTAACACAGATTAAATAAACCCAGTACGTTTAGGCTACGCAAATTAGCTTAGGGTATTTGTGAAGGGTGTGTTTACGTCATGTTTTGGGGCGAGAAATGCGGGCGAACTTGTTTTGACCCACATTCAGGCTGCAAGTTGGGTACTTCTGGGTAATATAGTCTTTCCTTTTTTGACAATCATAATGCTATTAAACTACACATAAACGAGTTGTGCTGAGTTCCTTCGGGAAGTCTTTGTTGTGTAGTTAACCTATGTAAATTAGCTTTATTGTTTTTCAAATAATACCGAATTAAAATGCTTTACAAATATAGATTATTAAAAATGGATTATTGTGAAATTTTAACCACACAGGAATTAAACCATAAACAACTTAAAATAACATATCTTTTGATTAATAAAAATTAATAAAGAAAAATTCATGTACCCTTTACGTTATCTAATCCACGAAGGTATCATCGTCAATTCAATCTTAAAGACACATCCCTAAACATGCTCCCAAATATCTTGATTTTGTTTCCATTTTACCTATTCGCAAATATCTATATTTTTGCTGTGCTTTTAGATGGTATTTGATACTACAATGCCTTGCACGCTTATTATAGTCTATATTTATGAAACACATATATTAGTATTACATATTGAAGGAGTAAATGATCATTTATTTAAAATAGAATCATTGTATTAGCCATCATGTACGATTGGAACTAAATTGCCAAAGAAAGTCTGTATTATTAGGATGTCTCTAACCATGAAGGTGTAATAAATTTACTCTTAATTTATTTACACGATTTGTTTTGTTTAACGCTTTAAATTAGTGCAACTTGAAATTCGCCTTTCAAATATGAATTACTCATGATTTAATCACAAAAATTAAGAAAAATTTAAAGTATGCAAATATTTACACATACCCTCAGTCTAGACGGCGTTAGTGACCCAGTTCCATATATCCTATAGAAGAGCTGGCTTACGTCACATTTCGGAATACGCCGCTCTTTATCCAAACACATGGGAAATTGGAGTAATGATGTTGACACAGTTTCTCAAAATAATTTGGCTGCGAATATGCTATGTGACTTTGTAGTGTGAATTTAGAAATTTGCTATATTTAGGTTCTCGGGTAATTGAAATATAAATGACAAAATAGAGGTTTTTATATTAGGTTAGGTTAGGTTAGGTTAACCTATGAAATTGCCGTTTTTCACGAAATAAATGAAGCGTAATTTTTTTATTTATTTTTTATTTCTATTAATCAAAATAATCACTCATGCAATCAATGCATCTTTGCCAACGCATTGGTAGCTTATTGATGCCTTTCTTGAAGAAATCAGCTGGACGGGAGGCAAAAAATTCTTCAAAGGCATTTTGTACTGCCTCTCGGGTATTGAATTTTTTTCCCGCCAAGAAGTTATTCAAATTCTGGAAAAAGTAGAAATCTGTATGTAGAAATCGGATGACGGAGAACTTCCAACCCCAACTCTTGTAGCTTGGAGACCGTCTGCTGTGCAGTATGAGGTCGCGCGTTGTCGTGCAGGAGCAGTGGAGCCGAACGATTGACCAAAGCTGGTTGGAGACGTGCGAGCTTCTCCATCATTGTGTTCAGTTCTTCACAGTACACATCTGCAGTAATGCTTGTCCCGTTTGGCAAGAAGCTGTGATGAATTACACCCGCGTTAGACCACCAAACAGTGACCATCACTTTTCTAGGGGTAAGTTTTCGTTTAGGGCATTGTTTGGGTGCTGAACCAGGGTCCAACCAACTTGCTGAGCGCTTACGATTGTCAAACAGTATCTATTTCTCGTCACAAGTAACAATGCGGTTCAGAATTCCTTCATTTGTATGCCTGCTGAGCAGTGCAAGGCACGTCTCCACGCGTACTTCGCGCTGGCGGTCATTGAGTTCGTGGGGTACCCATTTGTCAAGCTTTTTTACCTTGCCAATTTGACGCAAATGGACCAATATTGTTTTGATGCTAACGTCGAAAGCTGCTGCTAATTCAGCCGTGGATTGAGTTTCATCAGCTTCCACAATTGCCTTTAATTCGTCATTGTCCACCAAAGTTTTCGGACGACCACGGGATTCATTTTTCAGGTCAAAATTTCCAGAACGGAAGCGGGTAAACCAATAACGGGTGGTGCGTTCGTTTGTAGTGTTCGCTCCGTAAACGTCGTTGATGTTGCGTGCCGCTTGTGCCGCTTTGTTGCCACGACGGTACTCATACTCCATAATTACTCGAATTTTTAACTTATCCATGATGACGAAAAATGTTCAAATGCGTTGAAAATAAAACACTAACTATTAAACAAATGACGATTTTAGAAAAAGAATTCCATGTTTGTCAAATAAAATTAATTTGAAATTAGAATTATCAGTCAAAAAAAAAATATTTTCATTTGAAATGGCCAGTACGGCAAAACGGCAGTTTCATAGGTAAAGACCTATTATTTTGCAGAATCCTTTTGATTTCGTTGTGGTTTAATTACAACAATACAGTCACGGATGATTTAAGTGAAAAAAGTAATTGTCTGTACAATTTTTTGGAGTTTGAATTACTGCAAGTATTACTTTGTCAATCACTTTATTTTTTATATATACACTGAATGATTTTAGCATAATCAATTCAATGTTAGCAATAGCAGTTTAGATAGCTACATCTGTCAAGGAAATCTCCTTTCGCATGCGATGAGGTGATAAGACGGCAAATGTCAATGTGTCAACAGTTTTAATGTCACAACTACTAAAGGTTTGAGTGTTCTTAGGACTTGCTAACACATTATGATATAAAAAAGCTTAGGAGCATTAGTAACAGAATTAAATAGTAATAATTAAGACTTTGTAGTTATCTCCTCTGCGTGCCTTTAACCCCGCTTTTTTAAACTTTAATAATTAAATCTGTGCTGAAATACTAAAGTAAATTTCACACATTTCGCTTTATCAAATATATGACTACTCGTAGATGTAGTAATTACAGGGGCTATTAATTATAAACTCATCTAATTATGGTGGTGAGATACTTCAAAAAATAATAACTGGTCTAGTTTTGTAGGCTCCTGAGAACCGTCTAAAGGCGCCCACAGTATTCCATCATTGCGGTGTACAGCTGTGACTCATTTCGTTCGATATAATTTAGAAGTTGTAAGAACTCAAAAAGACTATACAAATATAAATGTGACGATAGACCTTTTCAATGATTAAAACTATTTTCCTAATCAATGATCATTTGATCTTTTACGTCGTCATCCTCACAATACAACCATTATGCTTCAATTACTCATTGTTTGATATCATTAATGACTACTAAAGTTTTGTGTTAGAGTCCGTTAAATTCAGAAATTATGGGTTTAATGGTTTAATTTTATTTTGTGTTTGCTTTGTTTCATCCTTCAATAGACTTTTTAGATATCGTTTTTGTCTCCGGTTCTCATAAATTAAGCATCAGAGAGTATTCTTTTAATAAAACCTTTAGGTCTCTTGATGGAATATCAAGATCGGGAATGTCACATGTCTACTAGATTTTTCGATAACTTTTTCCTTTCAGCTAATTTCAGTAAAGCCAATTTTAGTCTGCAGGATAGTTAAGGATAAAAGGCGTCGTTTTATTTTGTAAAAGCTTACGCGATTTTGCCCATACCGGGCATTTTATCCAAATGTGTCAGGGGCGTTACCCACACGTTCAGGCGTTCAACGGCAGCGCCGGCCCAACCAACTACTGCCTATATTCGGCAAGTTCCTATCGAGTAGTAGATTCGGGTATTTTTCGGTCCAAAACCCGAACGACTTCTCCTACATATGATACGACTAAGGGCGCCCGAGAGGGCACGGACCTCGGCTTAGGACATCGTATATTGAAACTACCCCTGTTCCTAAGGGAACTTATTCCCTGAACGACGCTACACATATTCGACTTTACCACTCGGCGTGTGCATAGATCCTTTGCATAGATACAGATTAATCCAATTAGCAAATTTGACACGACTTTGAAGTAAAACAGACACATTAAGCTTTACGCCCCTTTAACAATTAACCCACTTAATGACAGTTTTCTCACTGGGGTCTGTAGGTCAAGTATGACATCATTGCAGTATTAACTGCGGGTAGTCCATAAAACTTACTGTTGACATGTTAGATCGTTAAGTCGAGAACTAGTGGTGTTTTTCCGATGTTTTGCAATAGAGAGAGAGATGGTGTAGGTTCTATGCGTAGTATTTATGATAGCAGTTTCACACGATTTTTTGCTTCAATAGAATGTGGAGTACTGGTGTGTGTATCTTTGGAATCCACGCAAATTTTATATTCTAAAATTAATCAACTACAAATAAAAATACATAAAAATATTTTCTCTTCATTAAGTTTCGTGAATATTTCGTAAACTTTAAATGCCTATCAAGCTTCCACAGTTCCTGTTTTTGAAAATTATATTACGCAAATTTAAAGCTTTTTAAGTATTTTTAAGCATATCCATCAATTTGTATTATAATAAATTAACTAAAAGGGTTTTTACTACTGGCCACTATAATAAATTTAAAAAATACATCAAAATCGTAATAAAATTGTCTAAAAAGTGTAGAAGGTCATTAACTAATCTAAATACTGCCCACACTGTAGGAGGCCTACACTACATACTGTGCGTCTGAAGGATTACGAAAACATTAACATTTTTATTTCTTAAAAAATTCATACTACATACATATACATATTTCTAACAATCACACCACATTATCTAGCCCAAATTAAGTATCATTAAGAACTTGTGTTATGGATACTAGATAACGGATAAATAAACTTAAGAAATATATAAGCACATATAGATATTTTTTTTATGTATAAATATTAGAAATAAACTTAAATAAACATACTTACAGCCAGCCATCTCACCTGGAAAAGTGCTGGAAAGTGATGATTAATACTAGGATGTAATATGCCATACAAGAGGTGCCTATGTGTACATTTAAGATCTCTTGTTTCATATTTATTGAGAAATAAGACGCACTTTACGCTTAACTTAGAAGCATTAAAAAGACATTGCGATTACAAAAGCTTTTGAAATATTCTTGGCCAAACAATGACGAAACGAATGACGGGTAAATCAAGTCGCGGATAGAATTATGTTCTAAAATTAACCTTTTAGGTACCTACCGAACAAGGAGGTAATAAAACAAAAAGGCCATGTGCGCGTTTTAAGTCTTTTAATGGGCGTATAAACTCCTTGGATAGAATTTCATTCTTATACTTTTTAGAAGTTATTTTTAAAGCGTTTGAAGGGGTTTTTAGGCGATTTGGTTTTTAACTAAACACAAATCGATTGGAATGTGAGTGAAATAGAAAATTGTTGTTATTTGTGCAATGATAATAACTTCATTATATTGTAAATTACTTGTGGCTAAACTGATATTCGTAGTCGTAAATAGTTAGTGTTTAAAGTTTTTTTTGTGTTACTTAATTTACATTTCGAACCTTTTTATCACGAATTATATAGTAGGTAATAGGTTAAGACACTAAGACGGTACTTAGAAGTGAAAGCTTGGAATAAAATTAGATAACAGATTAATAAGATACAATAAAATTTCATATTTAACCTTTGTCACTAATGATAGTAATTAAAGCAATATACAAAAACCAATATCAATACGAAAATAGCAGAGTTTTTTAACATCTTGTTATTACGTTATCTAATTGATTTATATTTTTACAATCAGGCTAAAAAGCTTTTTTTCTCACTTACACAAAAGCACATAACGTTGACCTAGTAATTTGACCTAAATAAAATAATACACCATAGAAATGTCACATAAAAATAATTGCATAATATCGCCATAAACTATAATGATATAGCAATGTCAAGACAGTCATAAAATTAACATTAAAACGCGTTAGTAGTAATTATGTTTATGTGTTCCATAAACTAATACGGTATGTCTTATCAAGAATAACTTAATATACCATGGTTATACCAGAAAAACAGATATCCCTCCTCTTCTCCTCCGATACGATAAGTACTCGAGGTACCTTATAACCGTCTATTTATTCTAACTTGTAAACATAATATGTGTAATTGAAATATGTTTCAAAAACTCCATATTAAATTCCAATCGAATCAACTATACTGATTTATAAACACAGTAACAACTCGAAATAAAAAGATTCACAAAGAATCAAACGGTTTTCAGACAAATTATTAATCTAAAACGAGGAAAGCCATGAACGAAGCGTTACCTCACATTATGTAGATTAAGAGGGAGTGGCTCTATAAATTAGGCAGCTACAAGTTAAATGGTAGTTTATGGGAGAATTCAAATTTATTGTGGCAATACTGTAATTATCGCGCAAATTCATGAAATAAATCTGGTGGACTTCATTTGATTTCATCTAGATTAAAAATTTGGCAGTTTTTTTATATTTAATCTTGTTTTATAGTCATTACTTTGATCAACTCATGACTTAGTTTCAGATTTTTCCAATAGTAAATGAGGCAGGTTGTGTTTTGCTTATACTTTGCATAATTTTTTGATTTCACCCCTTTAGCCCCTATAGTAAGTTACATGTTTCATAATCAACGGGTTTAGGCTGAGTTTTGTTTGTCAGTCAGTGTTTATTTATTAGAAAACTATAAGTATTCCAAAATACTGATTATTTTTTTGCAAATACTGAATTATCTCTTTAGATATAAAAATATCGGATAGTTTAAGCTCATAACAATTATCACATTCAGTAACATTCATTTTCAAGTTTGTTCTAGTACGCAATGGTATTTTCTCTACAATCTTATGTAAAGCTTGTGAAGATTTAACCCACGATGCCTGACTCATGCTCAAAGCATTTCAAGTTGTAAATTTACTTGTAGGTACTGAGCTAAGTTTGTGCTATGTCCTTACTAAGTTTCTGTTTATACTAACTTGAATAACAACGTAATAAGGAAATGATCGTAATTTTAACATACAGCATTAGGATAAAGTAGAGCATACATATACTTAGAATGTAACAATAATTCTAAAGAAGAATGAATAGATACTATGTAATGTATTTGATTGTATTTTGGTTTTCCATTAGAAATCAACCAATTGTCAATTCTACTAAAATAAAAGATCTCTATCGCGTTATTCTGGAGAACAGTACTGTACTTAAATATTAGTAATTGAACCATAAAGTTCTGTTTAAATATATGTTACAGAAAAACAAAGTGTTTATAAATTAGATCTGCTGCTGAACTGAGTTGTGCCAGTATTCCAGCAGACAGCGCCCCCAGCCACCGGTATTAACCGATTACATATTTACGATCTAGAAATAAAAACTACATTTAAAATATTTACATTATTAATAAAATAAGTATAAACTACAATACTGATATGCCTTTATTTATTAGATATCTGTTTCGTTGTCACAAATGACAGGATTTGAACCTTGGACACTCTTCACTGCAACATACAGTTGGCGGGTTTTGTTACTCTCTCAACCTGTAACACGAAACTTTGACACAAACAATGACATCATCTCTTGTGAACGGATGTGTGGACACATTTATTTTATTATTAGTTTATATTTCGAGATGAGATGGTGTAGCATAAAACGTCGGCATTGTAAGTGAAGTCGGGGCTTTTGAGAGTCAAGTTTAATTGGTTAATTAGTTGGAGTAGTAGAGAGATCGTATTTTGCTAATGATAGTTAATTTGTATAAAAACCTTCCTCTATAAATTTGGTTAAAAATGTATTTCCCAGTTTGAATCTTGGCAAGGACTTTATATTTTTGTTATTAACACAAAAACTCTAATTTACCTAATAGTTATTGAAGTTTTCACAACAAAATAAATAGGTTCTTGGCTATTCGAAGTCATTATCTTTCTCTTTATTACCTAAATTTACAAAACAAACAAACGTATAAAATCATAAAAGTGAATACTATTTTTTATAGTTTAAATACAATTTGAACAGGTCTTACAACGATCAAAAATATAATTATTGTGTCATCATTACCATTGGTCATACTTTTGTATTGAATGATAACATAATCCCACACAATAAAAACCAATTACTTAAAAATGTATAAAGAAAGTTCCTCATTCGCAATACCAAAATACTATTATTTGGATCTAAAGCTAACCACCAGAACTATTAATTAAACTTTGTCCTATCTATATTTAGTTCGCCATTTGCACCTATTATTGTATACAAAAATAACTAACCTAGATTGCAAGTCCGTTAGGAAGCTGAAATAGGTCGTTTCCTATCGTTAAACTGTTTAGTAATTTTGTAGTTCTCATTACACAACTGCTAAAAAAGTAGTAAATTGGTTTCAGGCTTTGCGTCATGTTATCTTTAGGTATAAAATCTGCCCTTAAAATACCTATAGCTACATTTGTATGCTACATTTACTGCCAAAAGAGAATGGCAGGCTGGGTACCCTGTAATATTTATAAATTGTAATCATATCAAAACCGGGCTCAATATCAGACACGTATTTACCAAGCTCAAATATTGAGATAGTTGTTGGGGATACTAAGAAATATAATAAAATCCAATTATTCCCATAACAACACCATTTATTTTTTCATCGACATCTAGAAAAAATATATACTGTCAATCTGTCAAACTGCAAAGACATTGAGTTGAGCCGCCATTTCAAAGAGCACTTATGTCAATTGTCTTGTCACGGTTCGCTGTTTTATATACAATAAGCGGTTAGTTACTTTGCTGCTGCGTAGTGTTTTCTATTAAATGAAACAGGGTGTGGCCTTTGAGTTTAGTTTAGAAATTAGGGTGTTTTTTAATTTCAATAGCTTCATCTGATCATCCTATGAACGTATTAACCCTCTTACCGTATTCTTCCTATTAAGTAAACAACGTTTTGACATCTTATTCATGTGTTTTTTGAGGTTAGATTATAATTTCGACTTTTTATTCCCAACTTCTATATAAATCTTATGATTGCATTTCGATTATCCATTATTCAAACAGTCAAATCCACATATTCAATTAGAGATACGTAAATGCTGTGCGGAAATAAAAGCGGTACTGATAATGTATGTGAGTTTGCCAATATTCTTTTGAGTTTTGTTGACTGGTAAGTACTTTTACAAATTGCCTCAAATGTCTCGGTACAGAAGACAATCGACCAATCCACATGTCAAACTGTCATCTTTTACTATTTAATTCAGATATTATTCCAGTTTTTATTTCCTGACTGGTTTTGAGTATTTATAGTTAAGGATTGAAAAGCGAAGCCACAATACACACATACTTAACAAGTTTTATTTAATATTAGGTATAAATGGTTACATGCAAAGTGTGGGTTTGTTGTACCTATCTGTCATGCTTGTTCGTTTATTTACACGCTTTTTAGCATAGCCCAGTAGTATCACCTCTTATTTTGCATACTAACCCACTCATAACAATGCCACACATAAACAGTACCATAAAGTATAATTTTAATATAAATATTTATACCAGAAATCAATATAACCAAGCTATTTTCAAGGTCTCCACACAATTGTTTTCGTGTCAAGAACATTTTCACAATTCGTAGCAAAATAGGGTAGCCATTTCAACGCTTTTCTGTAAAAGACAAACATACAAAATTGTATGGTACACCTGTTGAAAGTGTTACAAAATAGGGACAGCTGTTGATTTTAATTTAGAAATGATTTGTTGTGATAATTTGTTTCAAACAAACAAATAAATTGTGCAGGCTTACATCGTTATTCTTTCGAGATCTCATTTAATTTACTACGTTTATTTTTCACATAAAAGCAATAGTAAAGAGGTCAAATTGTTCTAGGATTTGTTTTGTAAGGGCTCATCGTATCCCATGCTACAGCCCTTTCTTTTAAACTTTCTTTTCTTTGGCCATGATAACCAATAATGTTCTTAATAAGATTGATCCTAGAAAGAGTAACAGCGTCTAAAATCCTAAATTAGTTACTAAAACTAACTATTTAAGTACTCGGAAATGTGTTGCTGACTCTGAATTTATTATTAGACTGTTAAATAAATTACATTTATATTTTTTTATTTGTGTAATTAACTGCTTATCAAACATAATTCCACTTACAGTACAAAGTCTTATCTATACTTCTATACTGTTATTGCAGATAAACCCACTGAACTAATTAAAATATATCTTTCACCATTAGAAAGCTACATTATCCAGAAGTAACATAGGATCCCGATTCTCGCGGGATCGGGAATAACGCGGTAAAACCTCATCTTCCTCTTAACTTAAGAGCCCCACTCTTGTCGGTGGAGTTTCGACATTCCATTCCATCCACCGCTTTCACTGTAATTTCGCTATACGACCCAACGAATGACTTTTCTTTCACTCGGTCCATGAAGGTCCTTCTAAGTCGAACTCGTCGCCTTTTTTCTTTGAATCTCTTTACTTCCAACCTCATTAATACAAATGTCGGTGACAGTAGAGCTTCATATGTTAAGACCTGTACTGGAGAGGTACTACACTCCTTCCTACTTTTTCAGAATAATAACCACGTCTACGTGATTGTGTTCCGGTTGTAACTGGATTCTTTCCAGCCAGTGCAATTAATGGATCAAAGGCAGTTTTTATTCTTCATTTTGTACAGTCCGGTTACTTTATACAGGCTCAAATTCACATTAAAATTCCCAGTAGTATCGTTGTCAACTCCTTTGACGTACCTCCACCAAGAGTGCCTACTATAATGATGATTCAAATAAAAGTTACAGCGGCCCTTTTCTACATTACTTAGTACCTTCCAAAGTTGACTAAGTAATTATCACTTAATGTAATGAGAAAGCGAAAGTAGAAAGTAATTAACGGCTACTAAGTGATCGTGGTTCGCGTTATAGGTTCTTTTAGCAAGTAATTTGATTATAAAAGTTGCACCTACTAGGGTAATTTTTGTAGGGAAGTTTTAAAGCCATTAATAATTGGTTTCGAGTTCTTTAAGGTTTATAATTTTGCAACCCTATACAAATATACTGAAATATGACGAAGTCCACCGCAGTTACACCCACCTAGATTCCGAGTTCGTCGGAATTCCTGGATAATGTAGCTTTATAATAGTAAAAGAATTGTGTAAATCAGCACAAACAAACAGCAGCTATTTCTTATTTAATATGGTATAGTTAAAGTAGAAGATTTTTAGTAGTGGTCAGTAAACTTTACAATTAAATTTTTTTAATTCACGTATGGTGGGCGTAATAATAATAAATAAAATAAATAAATCCCCAGACAAACACACCAACTGTATGGCCCCAAAGTAAGCAGAGCTTGTGTCATGGATGACCATACAGCGAACTGGGGGGGATCCCAGAATAAACATACATATATAAATACAAACAACCATGACCCGAGTACAAACATCTGTGTTCATCACACAAATGCATGCCCCGGCCAGGACTCGAACCTGGGACCTTCGGCGTATGAGGCAAAGCTACTTACCACTACACCAATCGGTCGTCAAATGGTCAAACGATAGCAGCTACGGGTATACTTTTGACACTGGAGAAGCCGCCGGATCCAAATCCTGATAGTTATAGATATTAGTTGAACTCCTGGATTATTTATGATATTTGGAAATAGCTGGATACTTTTATTTGTTTGCCTCGATTATGGTTCTCATTGTTTTAGTAATACAATTTTATATGTAACAATGTTACACTTCAAAGCTTAAAACATACTGTAAACTAACGTTTCAAAAAAGATAAATTCTCAATTTAAATAAGCTAAATACCCCTTACAAAATTCCTCCTTGCATCTACCCAACTAAATGAAAGTCCGTCCGTGTGTAATATCTAATAATAAAATGATATTATTTGAGCAGCTGTTTAGTAGCCGGGCGGTATGAGTCAAGTACACAAATAGATATAAATCTTTAGCTAGGGTGGGCATTGAGTACTTGGGTGGTATAGTCAGCCAGTTACTAATTAATAGTAGTGAAGGAAATGATTACGTTTTAATTTCATTTTGTGTATTAAAATAAAGTCGTATTGCAAAAGTAATATTATCCCACAGATAAAACCAACTATATGGCCCCAAAGTAAGCAGAGCTTGTGTTATTGATGACCATACAGCGAACTGGGGGGAACCCAGAATAAACATACATATACAAATATCAACAACCACGAACCGAGAGTAAAAGTTTATGTTAATCACACAAATGGCCAGGACTCGAACTTGGGACCTCCGGCGTATGAGGCAACCACTACGCTAGTCGGTCGTCGATTTAGATAAAGGAATTAGAAAAGGCCTAAATTGGGAATCATTTATTTAACAGCAAGAAGGATTTGTGCTAAATAGTAGCATAGTAAGAAGAACATTATTTTTTATTTTACGTAAATACTTCTAATAAAATAATACTTATTCAGTGTATTGAATTATTATGTTCATACTAACGGATTATTTTAATTCTTTGTGCACTAAAATAATAACATAAAAATTGCATCACTTCGCTCATTTTCGTCGCTGGTAAAGTTCACTTGTTTGAGATATTACTTTGAACCGTAATTAGGCTATTTGCTATTAATGACCTTAAAGCATTTTCAGTAAATTTGTAAATTACTAGTTTTTGAAAAATTTTTATATGGGCATCGTCAACTTTTCAATATATCAATTTTAGATTAACAAAGTATTAACTCCAAAAAGTCTGATTAGGTTAAAAAGTTACTAATCAAATAAATTAACAACTTCAAACACTAGGTCATTCCGTTTTTTTATAATGTCCAAGAAGTTTTACTAACAGTGGCTTACTGTGCAATCTATAAAAGGAAAATAAAATCGTTTAATAGGTCTATTATTATATTGATCTCCAAGCACTTCATCATACGAGAGCCCTTATTAAATCAACTTTATCACCAATTAAAGGTATCCAGTGGGAAGAGTAATTAAATGTTTTTTTATAAATGTTTTTTTTAATTTTATATCATGAAAATTTAAAAAAAATTGTTTACTCACTGGGACTTTTTAAAGGCGATAATTTGACACTAAAGTTAATATATCTGCTATTGAGATACTAAAATGGAGCTCTGATTTCAAGCAATCAAGTTTTTTTCCGCGTCTTTACACTATTTTCACTCTCTTTTCTAATTAAGAATTCTTAATTTTTTTGTAATATTTCAGTACCATCGAAGACACCTATCCAGATCTAACTTCTGGGATACAAATACGCTTTCTTCTAATAAAAATCACCTATTAAACTTTTTATTTTACATCCAAACAATGAACTCTAGAACAAGTCAAGTTAAATCAAGTGTTATACGAACAAACATACATTCCATCACGTACAGTTCAAACTTATTTGACCTTCAAAAAACACAAAAAAAGCTCGAAAATCTTTGGAAACATAACCCTTAAAGTCGATGCTATAGGGTTGAAAATGAAGGAGCTTTTGGTTGTATGAGTAAGATTGATAGATTTGTAAAGAGATTTATTAGCTTTTTCAATTTTATTTGACTTAGAAAGTTTCAATATGGATTTTTATGGTTTTATCACTTTGGACTTTAGTATTAGATGAGCACGTATACGTTATCAAGTCATTAAATTGATTCTTTATTACCAATTTAGTTACAAAGCTTAATCCACCAAAACTGTGCGGGTAAATTGGCCGGCTTGCTAAGAAAAATCCACCAATAAAAATAAAAAAAATAAATGAAATATCTAATTTTTAATCCTACCTGCAGACATAGCATAGCTGATACAAGCTCAAGTCAAGACATAGACAAATCGTCCAGTCCCAGCTCGGAATGGTCTAATGAATAAGTCGCGCGGGTCGATAATGCCACTCAATCTCTTACACAGACTTAAAGCTGTCTTGGTGTGGTATAAAAATGAATGAATGCGATTACAACGACGATATCGGCCAAATTGTGTTATAATCCGCGACACAATTTTTATTATATATATTACAATTATATATATTATATATTTAGGTATATATTTACCTACTAACCTTAACTAGATAAACCTACATCTAACTGAAAACCCTAACAACTTCATTTCAGTTAATTGTAGTGTATCCTACATTAATCCAGTGACATCTCGTTGTCGGGCAAAACCGGGGCATTTCAATTAGTTCAATTAAACAATATCACTCACAGTTTTATTATGTTGCTGGAAATGTGAACATCGCATCGATTTGGGAAATGACTGGGTTAAAAAATATTTTAAAATATTTTTTGATGTTTTTATCACGTTTTTTACTACTTTTTTTGTCTTTATATTATATATTACTCAGGTATATTTATGAATAATTGTTAATTATTACGCTTATGAAACTAATTAATATTTTTCTCGTTTTGGTCAACTTTGATTTTGTCGCTTTTTGTAAATAATACATCTATTGTTTTAAAAGTGTTCGTGATGTTCTAAACAACGAATCGTAAATATCTATTATTTATTATTTTTTTTATTTATAAGATCTAACATATCAGAGATGTTACAAAATTAATTATTAAAACTGTCACAAAATCGAATTAAGATTTGTCTTGATAGTAAGAGTTCTTTTAAATTAGTAAAACTAAACTTTTTCATTGAGAATGAAATGATAAACCTAATATTTTTATCTCCACACCAGTAACACAACACAACATGTGTTAGTCGGGCTCAAACAGCACCGACAGAATTGTCACTTGATATCTAACTGGCATGTAGGTTATTAAAGATTTTGCCATATGTACAGTGTTACCAAATATCTTTTAGTAGCAAAAACTGGAACTAAACATTTGTTAGGTGACTAAATGTCAAACGTTATTTACGCGTAAAACGCAGCTCCACCCTAGACTGAACAGATAAGTTAGTCGGATCGTAATAATGTGTAAATGTCACTACATTTTGTTAATACTGGAATAATGTTTTTATTTATTACATTGATATTTTGGAACCTTAAACAGTATTGTATATATATATATGTATATGTATGTATTGTATACAATGGTGTTTTAGTTTACAAAGTTTACCTGCAGTGCGTTTAAACATACAACGTATTATTTTATGACTTGTAGTGCAGCTAAAAGGTATAAATTATTGCATATTTTTAATATATAATATATAAATAAATAAAATTTTTATAAATATTTGTGTACTTTAAGCTTTTATTAGCGGCTTTAAATTATGTAATCTGGTTGTAAAGCAATCATATACTATTATTATATTAACTACAAGTCTTCTTGTATTTAATTAAAGATTATTTAAGACGCTGATAATGTTGAAATTTAAAATAAAAGGAAAAGGAGAACCCTTGAAATTTCAAACTTTTAATGGAACCATAATAAGTGTCATTTAGTTTCATAAGTATAATAAAAGATAAGATTTACAGATTTCAATTTAAATAAACGGTTCAATCCTGTCTGAATAAAAAAATAGGTAATTAGCATGGGTTGCTACGTAAATAAATGTGTTAAATAAAATACAACTTCGATATTTGTAATAACATTAGAGTTAATTACTGTAAAATAATATATACTCCTAAGTATTGTATATACCTACAATTAAACGGTAGAGGTCTCAACAACAAGGGTTTGTCATCACCAGAAATAAAGCAAATTATCATTACACTTCCTCTGGCCAAACACAAATTCAAATTTGTATCTTGAAATGATACTTGCGTACAAAATATCTAACTCTAAACTAATTTTGTATTCGAAAACGGTCTGCCTCCGACACGCGGTCTTTCGCTGCCCGTATAACATTTGATTGATATTCAAAATCGGTCCCACAAGGAACGTTGAACGGGCGTGATTCGAATTGACTATTCCTTCATACGCGCTGCAACATACTCATTCATCATACCTTGAAACTTTCATATTTAAAATTAGTTTTTGTATAGAGTACTGGTTAATATTAAAGTTTTTAGTTTTATAATGAAGGTGGTAGAGTCCTTTTTTGAATAGTTCTTGTTACAACGATTTAAGGTATGCGTTGTGAGTAGGACATTATGTGTACAAATTAGAATAAGTATTAGAATTGTTTTGTCACAGTCGCATGATTGTTTTCTAGGAAGTCCTGTGTTCTGTGTATTGATTTTTAAAGATTTTAAACTTAATTTTATTTTGAAAAGAATACTGCTCCTAATTCAGATTCACGCATGAGATCTTTGAAATTACTGTGGTACTCATAGCAGGCTTAACATAGTAAAGAAACTAACAGTATTGTTACGAATGATTATAGAAATTTATTTATATTAGCAAGCTGAATTAAAACCACGTTATTTTGTCTAACGACGTTGAAATTTTGCATATACAATGGCATCAGTTACTTCGTATAAAAAAGTCGTTCAATTTACTCGGCGTCAGTAAAAAACATATCTCATACATTCTCAAAACGCCCAGCCATTTTACAAAATGTCGTCAATTAAAGCCCTACAAGACAATTTATTTTATTTTACATACGTTCAAAGAGAATCGTGACTACATT
This sequence comes from Marasmarcha lunaedactyla, assembly GCA_923062675.1. Lineage (NCBI taxonomy): Eukaryota > Metazoa > Arthropoda > Insecta > Lepidoptera > Pterophoridae > Marasmarcha > Marasmarcha lunaedactyla. The sequence goes on along the minus strand of OV281363.1, from coordinate 16,645,961 downwards.
CGACATCTTCCTTTAATGGATTCAATGAAGTAATTTAGCTTCGGGATTGACAGTGAACTAACAGTAACCTGCTGCAGAGCAGCATAGGGTAATGGGTTTTGTGGTGTAAGTAAGAATTAAATAGCTTTTATTGTTTTTAAATGGTTTTTATCCATACTGATTGATTCTTTAGTCATAAGGGATTTATTGAAAGGGTTTTCTTGAGTTAACAGTATAAGGAATACGTAAACTGTTTCAAATTACAATGGTTACAAAAAACTGTCTGTCCGTTGGCCCGTAATTTTTTTTGGTTATTTATATTTTATATAAATAATTTCACCTCTTTTTGCGTCCAGTGTGGCTTAATTCCCAGAAAATAATAAATTGTAACTTATTTAAATATTTGTTTAGATAGAAAAGAAAAGGAAGTGCAATTAAAACAAAGTACTCGCATGAAATATTTATTTACTTTTACGTCCGCAAAATTTCGTATTTCACACCGCACGTCTCGGTTAGCACTTTATCCACAAACTTGGTAATATGTTTAAAATTATTCCTCGATCGAATGTTTTTGATATAAAGTGTTTGCTTTCCCATTTACGTCCAAACACTTTAGTTATTTTACACTTTTACCGAGTACGCAGAGCTTGGATAATGTTGAGGTTTGAATGTTTTGACTTTATAAATGTTTAATTTTAGTATTAAATGAATTAATTAAGAAACTAAGTTTGTTTTTAATTATATATGCAATTCTTCCTGGAGTTCTTCTCCTTCATTGTTTTAGTGCGACAAACTCGGTAAGGCAAAATAATTTTCAAAGGTTTGATCATGTCTTTTTTTTTAACATCATTTATTCCAGTTTTAATTGTGTGATAATAATTTAACAAGCACGCAAACTATCAGGGACAACATGTTGTTTCACTTCTGTTTGTATTAGTTCTTTTTTATCACATTTCAAAACATTTGTTTTTGTTGGAACGCATCAAAAATACTTAACCCCCAGCCAACTAAAGATAAACACACTTCTACCCAAGCTGAATATACAATTTAATGTACACTGAATGGAATTATAAATTGCCTTCCATATTTAGAACGATACTTGATCTTGAATCGAGTCGATGTTTGTACGGAAGCCTTGTTGCTACTGTAAATGGTCAAACATGGACAGTTTGTAGAATAGCTAGCTGTTTTATCAAACGGAAGATCGGGATTTATTTCATGTAGTTTGCAGCTTGAATGTTTGATTTATTTATGAAGTGATTTAAATTATTTATTTGTTTCTTGATTGCGTTTAATGTTAATGGTGAAGACCCAGAAATTGAGTGCTTTATGTACTTACGTTTATATATTACTTATGTTAAGTCTCATAAAGTATTTATAACACACGTTCTAAAGAAACTTAGTTTGGGCTTATTAACTGATAAGAATTATTAAAATATGTTTTTCCTAACAATTATAAGAATTATGGTAATAAAATAAATTATTTCGATATCTTTGTTGTCACTTTCCATTAGGTGAGATGGAAGGCATATGTTCAACCAATTTAGTATTATTACTATAGTAGTCTAGACCATAATCGTACTGGCCATTCCTTCCCGTTGTCCGGAATACAACCACGTAGACTTGGTTACTATGGCGGTCAATATAGGAAGGACTGTAGTACCAAGAAACTACTAAAATTAATTTACTCTCACGATGAAATTTGACAAAATTTCGAGTTGAAATAAATTTCCTGAATAGCGTAGCCATTTTTTCTCCATCTCTGTATATTTAGACATTGTTTAATACACCTGTTTCCTCACAGAAGCTCACACCACTCACAAGAGAGGCGTTGAGGAAGTGGACTACTCCGACCCGGCTGTCCAGAACGATGAGGGGAGTGACGACGAAGCGCAAAATGATGCTGAAGGTTAGTAATCTTACTAGACATTTTGTCAATAGATAGGTTTATGATCACACGGTTTATTATTTAGTTACATTACGAATACATTGATGATACAATGCTGGATGTAAAATTTCTTGCCCGCCCTTCTTCACGAAGGTCTTTCCGAACTGGTGGTAAAGTCATGCATTATAATCGTACAACGTTAAGCTTGAAAAAATTATATATTTAAAAAGACATTTCAATTTCAATAGGTAAAACTTTGCGAGGTCTGAAAATATAATACTAAAATATTCTTAATACTGAACAAAGACAATTTTCGTTTTGTCTTTAAGCCTAAAAAGTGGCAGCAAACAGCGTTGATTATATTCACAAAATGAAAAAAAGGATAAATAAGTAAATAAAAATTTGAAAGCATCAAAATTTTACGTGTAAGATTTGAATAAGAACTATTATTTTCCCCTCCTCCAGATATGTTAAGAGATTTTCAAAATATAGTACAAAATACTAATTTCATGTTCAATAATTCTAGGAGGTGATGACGAGGCCGAAGTACTAGTAAACATCGTGACCATACCCTCATACTATAATGTCACTGTTGGAAAAACTATCAGGCTTGAATGCAAGACTGTTTCAGTTGGTAAGTTGTACTTAGTTTTAAACCATTAAATTAAACCCTATGCAAGTTTTGTATCTTTAGAATTGGGAAATCGTAAATGGAATTGAAATTCCATATGAAAGGCTGAAACGTAAAGTAGAAAGAAAAACAAAGAGTTGAAACGAATACGTAAGTGCGTCAGTCTTTTACGTAATAAACGAGCTTAGAGAACAAGAACCTAAAGAACTACGTTTTCGATCAAAGTAACGACAAGAAACAGACAAAAGTGTTTGTCTGGGAAACAGTCCTGAGGGAACCCGAATAAACCAAACATCATTAATCTCAGTGAAGGTCAAAACCGTAACTTTCAGTTATAAATTAACCAACCACAAAAGTCTTCCCAAATTTACTCTCTCCATTACAACCGGGCTAAAATTCAATAAAATTACACGTGAGTCGTAAAAGTGTAATTAAATTCCTAAAAAATCTGTGCCAATTGATTTATAGCGCTATTAAAAAGTTAATTTTCAAGAATGCATCCTGGCGCCAAAAATGCGTGGTCTTTCCGGCTAACTGTCATTGGTTTTATGACTGACAGACAAGATGGCGTCTGTATGAATATTCTTGTATATGTGATTGAAAGGCCCTTCACTAAGTAAAATATTTAAATAAAGAAACAAAGTTATTATTAGCATGTTCTGCTTGTTCAGGAACATAAAGTAAAAGGAAAGTTTGCCCAGATGGTAGATTTGTGCTTTTTGGCAAAGTAAAAAAGTTCTCATACTTTACGTAAACAGGTAGCTTCTACAAGAATGAAATTTCCTAAATTTCGTATTTATTGATGCTATTTTTGGACATTATTCTTCAATTATAATAATATTCGGTCTTAAATTAGGTAATCATAAAATAACTCATACTTTTACTAAAGATAGAAAACTATTTGAAGTTACCTAGGATTGTTTTGTGATCCAAAGTGATAAAAAAATGTTGCTGGAATGTCTAATCAGGGGTTGAGATCAAAATGTTCGTGTCGTCGGCCACTTATGTTTCAGTAAAATATATAGTTATAATTATTTTTATTATAATAATCAATAAGGTTAATACCATATTTTATAATCACTTGAGCTAAATACTAATTAGTTTTTTTTATTTTTTAGTGTTAAAATAGCCACCATTAGTGTAAACTTAAAATAACTATACTGTATTGCACCACAAATTCTTTTATCTAAAAATATTTGTTACTTCATTTAATAGGGAAAAATAAACAATTAACTACTAATTAATTATTTATTGTGTTAGTTTGCTATCTCATTAGTAAGCAGGCTGCATTCCCTTGTTGCACAAAAACAGAGCGAATGTTTTTTTTATTGAGGGTTGCCGATCAATGAAAATAATTTCGCACATAAACCCAAGCAAATAAAAAGCACAAAAATAAAACATTTCACTATAAAGCTGATATATTTTTAGTGATATTATTTAATATGTTACGATTGTGACCTTTTTTAAAGTAATTTATTCAACTGAATATCTATGTCATCTATTTTAAACCATAAAGATTACCTCAAGTATTCCTTTTTGCATAATGATTAACCTATGGTTCGAGAGCCTTGTCTGTGTCGGTAAAGATGCACGCAGTTACGTATTCCTTGATTTGCTTTTATGTCTTTTATATTTTTATTTACATAATTTGGTTCTGACTTTCTTTTGGTAATTATTATAAAATATTATAAAAATTAAGGTATAGTCATTTTTTGCGTAAAGTACTGAAATAAAAGCTTATTGAGGGCCTGGAATGAACTAAACTATTTATGATTTTAATTTTACGAAGAACTTTATGTGCCATAAAGAGTTGCAGTAATATGGTATCTAAAGAATTTACTGAGAAACTATGAACCCCTTTAACGTTACGATCATCCTAATGATTTAATATTGTGGATATTTTATATCTTAGGTAATCTTAAAATATCATAAAACGAACACGGATTCATTACAAAGTTACAATAACACAAAACGTAGAGTGTGCTTACTGCAAAGTTAACTAAGTAATACGTCTAAAGTCATCAATTTATTTTAATATTTCACTAGAAGTACAAAACTACATCTAAATCAAATGATTCAATACGCAACGTTGCTAGAAGTGTGGCGAAATAACTTCGCTAAAGCGCAATCGACATACATTGTGCGCGGTACAAGCAAGCTTTAGGCTGAGTTTGCGCTTGTGTGTAAGGTGTGAGGTTAAATCATATTATAAACTATCCGATTATTTGGATGATAAAAGCCTTTAGGTATAATCCCCTCATTAACAGGATTGTACTAGTATTTGTAACAAAACATGTGTAATGTCTCTGTTTGCTCATTGAGCTCTTCGTCCCGATGAATATCTAAAGCGTCATTGTCACTGGTTGCGCGTGAGCGCTTCGTCGTACTTGGCATAGGGAATGTTAAGGTCTAGGATACCTAGGATATCGAGCAGCAGTTACCTAAACCTAGTAATCTCAAGCAGAGACAAACGGTAATAACCCGAAACTGGAGATATAAGGAAGGGGAGTACTCACAAGGCGGGAACACTTCCCAGCGCGTGGGGCGTAGATGTATTTCACTTAATCCACTAAGTTTTCAGCAGACTTATTTTATTGTCACGGTGCACTCGGTCTCCATACGTACACTGAACACTAATATTAATACACGATGATAAGGTTTCCTACTGTTATGGAATATTTTGCTTAGCCGCATGCGAACGTGTCCACGGTCTTTCGAGAAGCTTATTTTTTGTCTTTTGCGCTGCTAATTTAAATAGTAAGGATGGAAATGATATTAGGACTAGGAAACATTAGGGACTGTTCCGAAGCCACAACAGTCTCTAAAGTATGTCTTCTTAGGGTAGCGTCGGGTCGCTCACTTCCCTCTAATATGGTTGAGGAGGGCGATGGCTGGATCCCGCGTTAACTCGTGAACGGGTGCCGTTAGAGGGTGTTCGTCGTTAGGGTAATTGGGGGGGAGAGACTTGCAGATGCAGATAAGAATAATTTTGTACAGTCATAAAGAGACTTTGATAATTTATTTTGAAAAAAATATACCCGTGAAGTTTCTTGCCAGTTCTTCTTCGCGAACGCTTTTCCGAAGTATTAGCAGATTCATGTTTTATTTGACGTCAATAAGAACAAGTAATTGTCAATGTTGAGAAATAAATATTTCATAGGGCTTCATTATATTTTTGTATTTTTAATTAGGAAAATCCAGAAAAGACACCATACTTTCACTTACAAATCACCGCGTTGTTTCTACATACAATTTCTGTCCTTAAAACCCTATTGTTCAAACACCAAAAACTATATCTTTATATTTTTTTTCTATTACAGACGGTCAACAAAGTACAGAAAACGTTGTAGTTCAGTGGACTAAGAATGGAACTAAGTATTTTATTGGTACACAAAAGCCAAGGGCGCAAGATTTGTCACTGTACATTCGAGATCCTAGATTTATAATGTAAGTTAAAAAAATCTAAATAATTTATTTAATCAGGGCTTTGGTTTTTTTGGATCTGGTTTACACGCAACTGCTTAATTACTTCTGAAATAAATTAAAACAAAGCTTAAATGGTTTTTGGCATTAAATATTTGTATACAATTTTCATACCCGTTACGTGAACAACGTAGTAATTCCAAAAACTGTTGTTTATGTGAACTGATAACTAATTATATAGAAGTAGTTATTAACTTTCATAAAAGACATTACCCTAAAAGAAATTAATGCATCTTGAACTTCAACAAAACCGACAAAATCTTAAGTTATACATTATTTCAGTGCTGAAAACTCAACGGATCTTCTAATCAGAGATGTGAAGCCTCAAGACAGCGGTTTGTACAAGTGCGAAGTGTTGCAGTACGAGGATTCCAACAAACAGATCGTACGGGAAATTAACCACACTGTAGTCGTTTTAGAAAGCCCGAGGATTATCAGTAAGTGTCTTTACCTTGTTTTAACATTAGAAAGAAATACATCTATTACATATCAGGATTTTCTCATATGTGCGGCATCCATTATAACGTTGAAACGCACATATTAACGAGTATATAATTATTTTTGTGGTTTTTTCATATGATGACATTATCTTAGTTACGTATTTATCAACGTATTTATAAAAAAATTTTCAAGCTAGGTTTTACGGTTTATAGAATAAGCAGAGTGTGGAGGATCGGTGTGTATTTCAGCAACTTTTTGATCCATGTTGTGAAGGCTTATCTTTATATGTTTACGGTATCTTCTTCATATTTTACTTATGTATTTGATTGACATAACTTGTGGTGTGACTAACGCTCCGTCTCAAGCACCACAGTTCCTAGATATGACAAAGGGACAAAGATTTATGTGATACGCGTGTTCCTGGATCATAGTTGGTTTCTATTTAAATCTGTATGCCAATTATAGGTTACATTAGTTTGCTGTACGGTCACATATAACTCGGTATTTACTCAATTTGAGGCCAAACAGTTGATATTATGGGGTTGTATTGTACCTACATATAAATATTGTGTTAAGTACAGAGTAAATAGGTACTTTTTGAACAAGCAAGCTAATACTAACTTCATCTTCATCATCACATTCGACCAGCTGAGAAGGCGAACAAACTCCTGCCAAAAAAGAAAAATTACAATATGCAATGTGTCTACAAATAAAGCATCTTGTAGAGCTTACTATTTCAAAAAATAAAAATTAGATAAAGATTCTATAAATAAAATTACAAGATAAATAAATATCCATAAAAATGTTTCCTTTAACACCGTATTTCCTATATTTTCCAGAGCTATCAGCTACAAACAACGGCCGAGTCAGAGAGGGTCAGGAACTCCGCCTCACTTGTGAAGTGGCGGGCACTCCACCGCCGCAGATCCTGTGGTCCAGGGTCGATGAGAATCAAGGAGTAAGTACAAAAGTACCTAGTTTATATTAAAGAAAAAGGAAAATTAAAATACTTGTTATGTTGCTCTTTTAGGGCAGCTTTCACAAACTGCATTACCTCTTTCGAGGATAGATCGTGTTCAAATATTTTTAGGCCAAAAGTAAAATTTGTTGATGATAGTTTAGTAATTTAGGCATTGGATGAGTAATTTAACGCCACTTTAGACGGACACTTAATAAGTTAAGTCGTTAATTCCATAATCTTTCTAATCTATTGAAAAATATCTGGTCAAACAAACCTTGATTAATAATACAAAATGTTTAAATAAACAAGAAAAAGTATTTTTTTTTTAAATTAACTGTCACATACCGCAATCACTCGAGCACACATTACTAAATCGTTACTAGGTAAACTTAAGTGTAATTTTACACGGAAGCACAACGCATTATTTTGTTTTTAAAAGTTAAGGAAGACATCAACTATGCTTTCGAATTCCTAGTTTACCACATTTTGAATTTGATCTATGGAGATGAAAAGGTCTTGGACAAATAATAAAGGAAAACACCTTTTAAATAATGTGTTAGATATTACAAATTAGGAAATTAACCATATGTGAATATATATAAATAACAATTCAAAAAATGGCTCACCTATATTATTAATGAGTCTACGTTAACAAATTTAAAAATACCCGCCCAATCTACCATTTATCTCCGTTAATTAAGGCGATAGTATAAATTTAAATATTTCAAAACAAACCGTCTAAGACGGCATCTACCGTCTGGTCAAGTTATTTCTAGGCGTTTTATAAATAACCTGAAAACATTTCCGCAACATGACTTTAGTCTAAACGACAGTTTTGTTTTCTTGTTTTAGAAGATTTGTAATTTTGAAATGTGTTGGGAATTTTAAATGTTCAATTTGTTATGCAATTATGCAATGCATATTTTTAAAATATTTTTATTCTATATAACTGTTGTTTTTGCGTTTTATTAAATATGTAGACTTTCTTCTTTTATAATTTCCTACTTGAACTTTCTTACTGGTCCAAGTTATGTAAATAGCTTAAAGATGAAAAAGGCGATTAACTTTGGAAAGAAGAAACAATTTTAGGTCCAGAAACTTTTTAGTAATATTTTTACATGAGCTTTATAACTATTTTATTATAAAAATTAAATTGTTGAGTTTTAGCATATCATTTATTTATCAAAAGTAAACCTGAATCACAAGACGTTTTCAAAATAATATTTCGTTCAAAAAAGAATTGTATTTTATTATAAATTTATCATCTATACATCGATACATCTATATTTTCCTTTTATTTTATTAAGAAATATTTCTTTTCTACTACCTAATATTTCTATAGGTCACATTTTTCAAATGACATGCCATTGACGTTTCTAATCGCATATTATTTCAAAATATGAATCGCAATATCAGAGAGTCGTTATCAAGTAAGTTATACAACTTTATCAACCACGAAAATAGAATATCAAGAATTGTATTCACAACCTTAATGCAAAAAGAATAAGAATATTTAAGTCTTGAATTATCTGCAAAAATAACTTGGTCGTCGTGTGTGGCAAATATAATCTTGCCATTCAAAAGATCATTATTATCTGTTGTCTTTTAAAATAACATATGCATACTTATACACACTTTAAGTCTTAAGCGCTAAAGACCAATTTGATTTCAAGATAGCGACCTTAATATGTATGTCACTGTAATGGTCTAAACAAATATTGACGTACTGTAAGTTAAAGAGTTAAAGCCGAATTTGATTTGAAGGTGACATTCCTAATATGTATATCACTGTATTGGAATGAATGGGTTTTCTATGACCCAATTAAGTTAGTTCTTATCAATAAAATAATGAGACTTTAATAGATAAGTAACTTGCTAGTTTAATCTAAAAGATGTCACTTCCGTTCGATAATTTGTTTATTTTGATAGTGGGATCGAAAAACACGTTTAGGGCCAAATATCGACGAAAAAAAGCCGATTTAATTCACCTGCAATCTGACCTCTTTTCAACTGATCTTAAAAAATTAAAAAATATACACACTTACCAAGCTATTTGTAAAAGGGCAGTATTTTGAAACTCTGCTGCCATGCTGGAATTTACTTGCCACATTCATAATTCACAAGCTTAGGTGTTTATATTTTTTTTCAAAATAAGTTACAGTTTCATAAAATGGTAACTAGTGATATGATACTAGCAACGTTCGATATACAGATATGTTAATGGTTTGAAATAATCGTAGCTACTGACATAAAACGATTTTGGCAATAGGAGCCAGTAACATTATTGGAAGAAATGGTCATTCTATCTTAAAGTAAAGATGACCAATGTTATTACTAAATTCAGCACGTTACATTGTGAATATCAAGTAGATGTTATATTGTCTTTTATGTTTTAACTGGAAGTCCCTCCCGTTCCAGCTGAAGTTTCCGAATAAAATACAGCCTATGTGATAAATACTCCATGTGAAAGAATGTTAAAAATCGGTTTTGTAGTTTCAGAGTTCATCACATGTGAGTAAACAAGCAAATGGTTTCTCTTGATATTAATAGTATGGCTGCGCTATATCTTCTTTAAGAGTTATATTACATGGTTATTGATTAAGTTTATATTATTGATGCGCTGCCGACTGCAGGCTTCAGTTGGAATTGCCTTTGTTCCAGTAATTGCACTGGCTGTGCCTTCCCTTGGACCGGAACACAACCACGTAATGATAATGGCGGTCAGAATAGAAAGGAAGTACCGCCCCAAACGAGACCTTAACAAACGAAACTCTATTACCTCCATTTTTAAATTTTTCTAAGACACATTTCTAAAATAATAAACCCCATATCTTTCCTCCCTTCCAGAACCACCGTTTGAACGAAACGGACGGAGTATTCACAGCGAACAGTGTTACCATACACAAGGTAGAGAAGCAGCATCAGGGATCCTATTTCTGTTATGCGCTTAACTCTGCTGGACATAAGGAGGAAGAAATCACGGTTACTGTTGTTGGTGAGTTGTAATAATAAATTCCAACGTTAAATTTTACGTTAAATTTTACTTCGACTGAATCTTTACAGATTGAACTGTGCATTACAATAGACTTGTTTACTTAGTATAGTACTTGTTTACTTTTAGATATTTCTTAACCTAACACGAATAATCTGCAAAATACAATAGCCACAAAACTTTAAAATTACACAGAACTAAAAGGTGACATAACTCATAGATTTATATAGCACCTAAAAATAACAAGTGAACAAAGTAACAATAGTCCCCGTAATTATCTCCACAACTGCTGTGATCCCAAAACAACTACATCATTCCCTAAAAACACATATCAAATGCTTTAAAAAGATGTCATTCTTAAATCATACAGTTTAGTTACAACTTTTTTACAAACAGAGCACAATAACTAACCGAATTTCTTCCCGATACATAAAGTCCGCAAAAAAATTAGCTCTAAAACACACTTGGCTCAGGTACGTGTGTATTAGTATACCACTCTAAATAATGAAATGTAATAATAATATTGTTTATTTAAATATCTGGATCCCACAAATGCTCTATCGGGTTGAGGTCCAGACTCCTGGCTGGCCACCGTAAAACCTCAATTCTTGCTTCGTGTAAAGTGTTCAATGTAAGTCGCGCCGTATGCGGTCGTGCATTATCTTGAATCAAGATAAACCCTGGATCAACTCGCTGTGCGAATGGAATGATGTGGTATTGCACCACATTTGTGACATAACTTTGGGCTGATACAGAGTCCTGGTTAAGAATTACCAGCTCAGTTTTGTGTCGTGGTGATATATCACCCCAGACCCTGACGCTGGGTCCACCAAAACATCGGTTTCATGCTTGCAAGGATCCAAAATCTGTATTCCATGTCTTCTCCACATGGTTACGCGTCGATCGTCATTTGAAAATTTTAATTTGTACACTATACTAAAGAGAACTGCAGCCCAATCTTCAACCGTCCAATTCTGGCGCTCCCTTGCAAAACTCAAACAAGCTGCACGATGTACTGCAGTAACTCCAGGTGAACTAAACGTCTTCTTAAGTATTGCTGGTCTTCATGGAGTCTATTCCTGATAGTCTGGTCACTTACACGTGTGCCTGTAGCTCGACGTAATGCATTTTGTATGGCACGTGCAGTGGATTTTCGCTCTATTCGTGTGGTTAATCGAACATATCAGTCTTCTTGAGGTGTTGTAACTCGCACTCTTCCTAACCCACAACGTCTGGTGACATTACCTCACTCCCGGTACCGGTTTCAGACATTTTGAACAGCTCGTCGGGAATACCCAACCATTAAACCAACAGTGCGCTGACTGTTACCCTCCTGGATGAAATTGACAAACCTGGTTGCTGTAATTGCGTCCATGTGTCTCCTAACGCGTGGCATTATGCAATTTAAAAACTGTTGCACCAAAAGTCAAAGAAGTACTGGCTTGGAATTGCAATATTGAAACAAAAAACGTCATTTGCAAATACCTCACCTCGAGGACTCACTTGTAACCATTTTTCAACGGAAATCCATAACATAACTTAAATAAACCACTATGATTAAAATAGGGACAGTAATGCTTGTCTAAAGAGCAACTTTACGGTTGGCCCTTATTTTGTTTTGAGTAGTTTACATAATAATTCAGTAAAATTCATAGATACAAAAAAAGAGATTCATTTATTTCGCAAGGAGGCTGGTTCCAAATATTCCAAAACCAGACCTAGGGTCAGTGTTTCAGGACACCAGGAGTTACCCCTAATAACAATTTTAGAAACTTTAGTAGTAGTTATTATTACATTTCTAGAGCTTATTGAAGTAGAATTTGTATGTGAAGTTTCTTATTTAGATCATTTTGCAAAAGGAGCTTGCTTTAAACCGAAAGTTTAATCTGAAATAGATCCATACTCAAAATCAGTTCAAATATTCAATTTCTCAATATTGACTTCAAATAAAGAATGACCAGTTCGGAAAAACTTTCGTGAAGAACAGGCAAGAAACTTCACGGGTATAATTTTTTCAAAATAAATTTATGTTCATTCGTAACATTAGAAAAAATGTTTTATAGCATGTTTCTTAAACAATTATTAGCTGAGAAAATGTTTATTTGTAAATTAAATAGTTTTTGCAAATGTGATAGCCTAGTTTATTTGCCAAGTTATTTGCTCCGATAAAACGCCCAAAATTGAAGTGACTGGGAGTTATTTGTTTATTTCCTTTGCCATTTTTATTAAATTCACATTATCGGATATTGCAGGCAAGCCCCATGTCCATGTACCGCGAACTGCCATCAACTCGGATATCGGAGTGACAGCTGTTCTGGAATGCAGCACCAAGGATGACGCTCCGTAAGTATTATATTATGATCTGTTACTCGACCAAGCATATTAGATACAAACGTGACGTCATTTATTTCGGATACGAATAGCAAAAACTATTGTCACTTAAGGACGGGTATTCGCGTATTTATACGTCTGTGTAATTAACTAACTATTGGGTGATGCTGTTCGCAATGTAAGAAGTAAGCAATCCTACTACCTACACCGTTTTACGTCAGATTGTTTTGAGACATCTAAACAATCGCAAAGTGAAAATTTATAAAATTTTTTGTTAATACTTTGTTCATTCAACGCTTTTGAAGGCCTTTCGCCCGTTCCTGTAGTTTGGTACCAACTTCAAAATTCTAATTCATATATTTATTTCTCAACATTGACAATAACTTGTCCTTATTGACGTCCAATAAACCATGACTTTACCACCAGTTTGGAGAAACCTTCGTGAAGACGAACTGGCAAGGAACATCACGGGTATTGTTTTTTTAAAATGAAATTACAGTTTATGTGTATACAAAATTATTCTTATCTGCATCTGTTAGCTAGGCAAGTCTTCTTCCCCCCGAGTATCCATGAGTTAACGCGGTTAAACAGCCATCGCCCTCCTCAACCATATTAAGGGAAGTGAGCGACCCGTCACTCAACGCTACCATAAGAAGACGTACTTCATTATTAGTATTAATAATATTATTATTTAAAAAAATAGGTGCAGTTCTAATAAATAAATCTAACTAAATGACGACCGAGTAGCGTAGAGCGGTTAGTAGACCTTCCTCATACGCCGGTGGTCCCAAGTTCGAGCCTGGCCGGGGCATTCATTTGTGTGATGAACATAAATATTTGTTCTCAGGTCATGGTTGTTGATATTTATAAATTTATGTTTATTCTGGGTTCCCCTCCAGTTCGCTGTATTGTCATCCCTAACACAAGCTCTGCTTAATTTAGGGCCGTAAAGTTGGTGCGTTTGTCTGGGGATTTATTATTCTTATTATATCCATATCCAGTCCCCACATCCGCTGGTACAAGGACGGGCGGCTGCTGGAGGACGCGCAGTCCCACTACTCCGTCAGCACGGACGGCCATCACTCCAACCTGACGCTCACGCCGAGCTCCGACGACGACTTTGGTACATTTACCTGTGAGGTAAGCTTAAACTGGTTATATTTATTTTATTTGTTTATTTTTCTATTTATATTTTTGATCACAAACAGCTAACTTATGTGTGAGATATCGCATGATATTTTTAACCCTTAATAAGACGCAAGCTAAAAGGGCCGCATATGAAGCAGTTGCAATTATTTTAGGGTATGTAAATTAAGCGCGGAATTCAAAAAAATATAGAAAAGGGGGTTACCCTTGGCGGGAGTACCATTTTTTGGGTGGGAAATAGTATCCCTTTGCTTACACATTGCTCTATGAAGTGGGAATATTATTTGCCTATTTTTTGAGTGGGAAATAATATCCCTTTGTCTTATTAAGGGTCATACGGAAAGAGGAAAAAATACTTTTCAAGATTTTTCGAGATTTTATAAATAAACAACACAAATTCAAGAAATATTCGAATTATAAATTAAACTTATTCATATACTCTATTTTTAATTTCCAAATTAATGTTTGCTAACCACCCTAACCCACTGAACGATTCAGGCTGAAAACTCGCTGGGCTCCCACAACCGCTCCATCGAGCTGGTGCAGCGGCCCATCGTGGCGTCCATCGCCGGCGTCGGAGACAAGGTGCTGTGGACCGTGCACTCGCACCAGGCCGTCGAGGAGATCGACCTCAAGGCCAGGAGGATCGACGAAGTGAGTAGATCTGGGGCGTAGATGAAACATTGTATGTAGACACATGAGAAATATGTGTTAAATTGCATTGTCAATGAAACCTTATTCTAAGAAATAAAAATATTTATTCAAAGACCAATTAATACAATTATTAATTAGGTATTTTGAACAAAGATTTGACATCCCACATGTAAATAAAACAGACAAATATATCGATTGGTATTTTAATATATACATGTCCTATATCCTATTAATACCTATATATTTATAAATAATTAAATTAAATTACAAAACAAACCTTGACTATTTCTACTGTGTTCATTTGCTAACTGAACTAATTCATTCTGGATATAAGTAATGTTTTCTACAACACACAATTTTCACAACAAGGTTAAATTTGAATTTGAAATTAAATTTGAGCGACAGTAGTTTTACTAAGTCTGTAACCTATGGATATACATTTCTACACAAATATAATAGGTATTCTCCCGACGAACACAAAAACTGTATGGCCCCAAAATAAGCAGAATTTGTGTTGTGGAGGACCATACAGCGAACTGGGGGGAACCAGAATAAACATACATATATAAATATCAACAACCATGACCTAAGAACAAATATCTGTGTTCATCACACAAATGAATGCCCCGACCACGACGAATCTAGAACCTCCAGCGTACGAGGCAGGACCACTCGCGCCACTCAAACATAAAACTCTAAAGATTAACTCCACCAAAAATGTTTTAACTAATTTTCCATTGAACGCCTTCCAGCAAAGCGACTGGTTCCGCCAAGAGGTGGAACCGCCGCAGCAGCGCGAGCACCTGTACGAGATGTCGCAGCAGCTGTCCGCCGAGCCCGGCAGCTACGAGGTCATCCTGCGCGTGAGGAACAGCAAGGCGTGGAGTGACTACTCGCCCAGAGTCACTGTGGACGTCGGCAATGGTATGGAATTTCTTTTATCTGCTGTAGTCAATAGCATATCGACCTACTACAACATTTTCTCAATTGATTTTCAACCTTCAGTTCACTATAAAAGAGTTCAAAGTGGTAGGTTGACGAGCTGTTGTCTGAACTAACTTTCTTCGTATGGTATTAACATTCTAGGCTGTTCTTTCTAAACCCGCTAAATGTGAATCTTTTACGTTCGCACTTGGACATGTCAAATAACTATAGATTGTGCTTAGCAAATCTAGACTTGGAACAGGTTAAGATAAAGTCTAAATTCTCTTTAAAAAATCCATAACTAGTAAATAAATAATAAATCCCTTAGTAAATATTTGACATCTGTGAATGTGGCTGTTAACTTTATTCAAAAAAGGGAAAATGAAAGATCTCTCTCCAAAGAGACTCCAAAACATATTTTTTTTAATTAGTGGATTGAAAAAGAATTTAATGAAAAGTGCGATTGAATAGTAACTAACAAACAGAATATAGTATAATAACTTTTCAAATAGAATATAGCATTAAGTGACTTCTGAATAATGCAGTTTGTGTGAATCAACACATATTTTTACAATTTATCAGTAACGTATTAACAAAAGCACCTATCTTTTCTCTTTAAAGCATAGTATAGCTATAGGAGATTGCGTCCAATTTTCTTTAAAGTACAAAAAATATAAAAATTCACATTTCTAAATCTACCTTCACGTTGTCACTTCACACCAAATACGTTGAGTTTCTATCATAAACAAGAAACTAAGCACCATTTTATTCTTTTTTGTCGTTTTCAAAAAGGTTTCATAAGACAAACCTCTTTAAGCTTTAGTTGTTCATTTTTTAAATAATTTTTAATTTGCATGGTTTTTTTTATTAACTTTTTATTTTTCTTGAATTTTAGAATTGGAAGGACCGGAGACGATCCAACATGCTTCTGGTACGTTTATTTTAAGTTCTTTTTTTATATTTATTTTCCATGATTAAAGTGCGCTTTTTCTTTAAGTAAATATAAATAAGTGGACATATACTTGATAACTTCTTAATATCATTGATTCTATATAATATGAAATAAATCATCCTCCAAATATGAACGTGGGCACTTGTGCAGACCTGACCTTAGGTTAGATAAGTCTTTTTCTGACCAAATAGGCTGTAATACAAACTCAGATGTTTGTAATCATCAACGCGACATTGCCAGTTCTGTCGTACAAAACAGATTAATATTTTATTTCATAATTTTACTTCAATTAATTATGTAGGTTGTTTTTGTACAATACATTTTATATTATTATCGGTACCGCGATATTCTTGTATATAAAGGTCATAATAATAATCAAAAACTCAATATATTTGAATGCATCATGGGTGAACATTTCACTAGACGAAGGTCTTCTCTTATTTTATCTTGACCATCGAAAGCGAAAATACATCTTTAACTTCGGGTTTTAACACTTATTAAAGAAACCGAGGGGAAAAAATTATTCTTACAAATCATCATATTTCAGTAAAGCTATTAAGAAAATATTTTTATTAATAATGTATAATAACTTTTTCCAGTATTCCGAGGCAGCGGCCCCGCCATCCTCCCGACAGAGACCCTCCTCGCGACCGCCCTCATGTACCTCCTCGTGCGAATGTTCTAGAACGTCTGAACTTAGCTTATACACTATTTATTGTTTAGTATCTATTGACATATTTTGAGACAACTATTAAAATGTTATCGCTGTGTCAAAAAACAAGCTTTTTCTTCATGTATAGCTGTTTTATTATGAATTAATAAAATTATTAAAATTAATTACATTTTTATTATGATTACAGTTTTTGGAGGTAATTTCGTAATTAAATGGTTGTAAAAGGCCTATTGGTTTCAAAACAATAATTTTGTGTATTTAGCACTTGTCTAAAAGTATTGCATTGCAGCTGTAATTTTAGTTAACGTTGTTGTAGAATTAACTTCAGTGTGTCACATTTTACAGTAAACAACAAGTTGGAAGAAAAAGAATAATAAAAGAATACCTTTTGATTAAGGCGATATTCTTATCAAGTGCGTCCTTCGAAAATTATAAATTGTGACATTATGAGATATTCTTTCTCCAACGACGTTATATTATAGTTTTCTATATTATTTGTCTCAAAAGTAAAAAATACCAGTACATGTTCATTTGCGACAGTGCATTTGTTTTAATTCTAGGTACTTCTGTACAGATTATGCTTAAGGCTTTATATTATAACCTATGTAATAATATAGTAATCACATAATTATTAATATTTTAGTTTTTACTTATTATATAAAATACCATTTTAAACAGTTTTGTACGCCTAGATACTTAAATTCGAAACAATCTGAAGTAAATCAAAAAATATGACGGAAAATTATTATGGTAACAGAAAATAATTTAATTAATTTTGTTTATTTGTAAATATAATTTTAATTATTAATTGTAGTTTTGTTTTCTTATATTCATTACGTGTTCATCTGACTAGAAATAAATTGAAAAAGATAATAACAATTTTAATCTTAAACAAAATGTCTGAAGAGATTTTAAATGTATTTTTTTTTTACTTTTCACTTCGCAACTAATTAAAAATAATTGTATTATTGTTTATATTTCAATTTCATTCGTACAACAGAATAAATACAATAATTTTAAGCTGTTTTAGTATTCTAAACAATAGTAAATTATCACCAAAGTGTAATTAGGAATCACTATAGATATAATTTTTAAATTAATATTTCTTTTATATTTTTAGAGAAAGAAAAATAATTTGTAATTTTAATTTATTCATAAATAACGAAACGCTTTGACGAAATGTAAAAGTACAGTAATAGAAACCACACCTTATTAATATGTGCATAAGATATTTTTGCTTTAGCAAGTGCTATTTAGGTGTTGTAACTACAATTTTTACTGTTACAAAAACTTGTAAAAATAATTTAACGCCATAATGCAATTATAAGTCAAGTATTTCCAATAATTTTATAAATTAAAAATTACCTATAAACTAGTAAATACAAAGTGCCTATAATTATTCAATAGTTCCAGTAAAGGTGCTTAAACACATTAATAATAATAATAATAATAAAATATTAATAATTGTAATCAGTTTTATTTCCTAATTAAAGCATAACCGACTAGTCTTACGTTGTATTACAGTGTTCTTTGCTTAAATAATTAGCCAAATGAAATAGATTTTCATAGATTAAGAAACTTAACATCTTTTGTCAATAAATTCGTCTGATTTTAAATTCAAAATGACATGTACATCACGATTTTTTTAAATTTATTTCCAATTTAAATTTAATTTTCCATTTAAATTAATTTCTTAAATAAATGTGCTAAATGATACGCGTCTTGTAATTCGTGCCTTCTTGTAGCAAAACTATAAATGGAAGGTGATATTTTGTCTTTTAAATAAACGATGTTTGTAAATATATTAAATGCTTTGTTTTTATTTCTGCATGCGTCTTCCCATATTTTTACATCATTTAGTATTTACTGTTATACCTTAAAATATTTCTAGAAATCTTTTTGAAGAGCGACGTTGCCGTATTATTGAAGGGTTGGCATCTCGGTGTGACGATTGCGGAGACTGACACCTTGGTGCAGGTTCAGATTCGCATTAGAATCCCCTGCAGTGGTGTCGCCGCTTAGTATGTGCAGCGCCTACAAAAGAGTGAACAACGTGCAAGCGATTCTCGCCTGACAGTGAAAGAAAACAAGTCGGAACCAGTGGACCTATTCTGTTGCACGCTGAATGAATTCAGTAAGGCTCGCTTTGTTCATTATTTGTAATTTATAGTTCAGCTTGTTCTTTCGATTTTAGCATGTACTTAAATGAAGTATGTATGTATGTGGCAATAAACAAATAAAATAAATTAATTCAAATATATACAGGGTGTAACATAAAGGAAGCATAATACTTAAGGGTCAGTAAATATACCATTGCTAGAACTGTAAAAAAAATTGGAGTTTTTGGGGCTGGTTATAATGTGCGAGATTTTGTCGAAAGCCTTCGAATAACCCGTATAAATGACGTAGATTTGCACTCCTTCATAGTCTGAAATATTTGCTACTGGTTAAAATAATTTCAATTAAGTCACTATTTCTTCCGTTTCACCGGAATACCACCACATAAACATATTTCTGCTATGGCTAAAAAGGAAGGCCAAAGAACCGCCGGAGATGATTGTTTACAATATAAACTAATACCAATACATCCATTGAGATTTTACAATAACAACTAATAAAAGGATTTACATGAGTAAACCTATCCTTTATTCTCAAATATATTTATTTTACGTATTATTATTCAATGGTATTTGCCTCAACCGCAGCGTCATGTTTTGAAATATAAAGGATACAACTTTAAGGTGTTAGTTTAATTTTAATTTAGTCAGTTGCCGAATTCAGAGTAGAATATACCGCTTCGAGTTAACCTAACAAAATTCGAAGAATTAGATTAATAAACTTGTTATTAGTACGTATTATCTTTACTTATACCACAGTGAGAATGATTTAATCATTTGTAATGAATGAAATCGGAAAACACTGATCCGATTTTTAATCTGTCACTATCTTGCATACATAGCCCATCATTATTTATGATAATGAATTTGGTTTCACCACTTTAATTAACAACAAGACATCACGCACGTGCGTAATATTGAACAATTTACTATACTTTTCGGATATTTTGAGGGGGACGGCGCGTACGCAGTCCCCACTACCAAAAATTACGCGTCCGAGTTATCCACATTAGGGATAATCGCAAGGGTCAACCCGAGCGCAGTGCAATGCTCAGGCCTCGCCCTGGGGGAACCGCCTACTTGATCACGGTGTCCCCTACGCCAGGTAAGTATGCTTTAGCAAGGGTAACTTAAGGTAGTCATTCTAGGATTGATAAAGTGCACTGTGCGATTTAATATACTGGTAGAGACATCTAGTTTAATACTCGAGGAGCTGTGAGTAGTTTGAATGGACATCTAGTGATTAGAGTTTGAACTAAGCTAGTTATCGAGAATGCGTACCGAACGAATGTTTTAAAATAATATTTAGTAATTTTTCACCACTTCTTGATAAAATTACATTTAACTGTAGTGGTATTTTTGGTTTTGAGTTTCTGACACCCAATTCAATTACCTAAAATATAAATAAAATAATGGTCTTAAAAAATATCTTAACAACTGATCGTGATGATGATGCCATCCTCCTCTAAAATATGTTTAATGTTTTACTTGAAATGAAATTCGCCTTTTAAATATTTGTCTATTAAGTTAACTCAGCCAACTTAGTTAAAAGCATGAAGGAGCATTTCTTTCAAATTGTGAACTTGCATTATAAATATGAAATTTTTTCGTTTATTTAAACCCAGCATCAGTTCTATCTGACAGTAATACATATACTTACGTAAACTAGTTTTATGTTAATAATAATAAATTGTGATTATTGCTAGCTGCTGATAAGTCCTTAGCCACGTCCTTAGTTCAGAAGACGCTATAACTTCAATATAAATACAAAGTATACATTAAGATTAATGAAACTACTTAGTAGTAGATACCAAGAAGAAATATTTGTTTAAAAACCAAAATTAAAATAGGAACCTAACAACCTAGTCCAAAACCATTTGCCCTATGAACAATCCTTGTATGGTAATAAGTTAAACCTTACTTTCAACTTAGTTCCAGATCTGACCACTAGATGCCACTTATCCAAGTTACCAAAAGTCTGGTACCAAAAGTACACAAAGTCTATAAAGTGTGCCTTGGTACTAACCAGTAGGCCAATTCTCGTAATAAAAACCACGGCGATGTCGTAGCGACTCGACCGTTGAAGTCACTTTCGTATTCTCATCCGTCGATTGGACCGATTCTAAAGTCGTTCTGAAGTCGCTCTATCGGAATGTCGCTGAAACGTATTCACATTCTGAATCGAGTTAAAATCGTTACAAAACGATATCACAATGGTATTCTACTCCTACAAATGACAGTTATTTCGATCGGATGTCAACGACTTAACGTCAAAATAAGCGATCCAAAAGTCGTTGAACAAAAGTTCATTCTACGGGACGTTTACAAAGAGAGAGCCGCTGTTTTTGTGTTTTAAAGCGGCTAAAAATGGGCTTAGAGTTAGCTAGTTATGCCAGAATTGCAAAATTGACGCAAAAAGCGAAAAAGAAGAAGTTTATTGAGGTTCACAAGATGGGACGCATTCACGATGCCGGAGAAAGACTTCATTACAACATTTCGTCTCACAAAAGTAATAATAATAATAATAATTATAAATATTTCTAACTGACACACCACATTATCTAGCCCAAATTAAGTATCATTAAGAACTTGTGTTATGGATAACGGATAAATAAACTTAAGAAATATACACACACATATATACACACATATATTTTTTTTTGATATATAAATATTAGAAATAAACTTAAATAAACATACATACACATCCATGACTAGAGAGCAAATATAATATAATATCTACTCCTACCAGGATTCGAACCCGGGACCTCTGGCATGGAAGGCAAAGCTACTTACCTCCATACCAAACCGGCCGTCATAAAACAAAAGTGTTGGTGCAGAATCTCATTGATGAAAAGAAAGAAAACGGGATTCTTTGTCAGTAAAAGATAAGGTTAGTAGGTTTCTATTCTGCTACCCCACATTATTTGTATACCAAATTAAAACGTAAATATATTAGTTTATGATGATATCTACTAAGAATTATATATTAGATAATAGGTAGGTAGGTATACCTAACTTATTGCATAAAACACTTTTTAAACCTTTCTTTACAATATGTTTTAATTTAGGTTACTCAAACAAAATAACCTTGCATTAAGACATCTTCATTTTTATTGGAATAATGTTAAACATACACTGAAGGTCTTATATTACTTTCAGATTTTTACTGGTTGCCTGTAAGCAACACTGCAGCCCAGAAGTTTCTGGGCAAGTGGTCAATGCTTGAACAGTTTTAGCTAACGTTGCAAACGGAGCCTCGATTGCGGTTCCAGTACTTCGTGAGATGGAAAATCAATCTCAATATATTGTGGCAAAGGAGAGCTTCACAAATGAAGCAGCTAACATGGAGACTTTTCAAGGACTGCATTGAGTTAATGTAGATCTTAAACAAGGCAGGATGGCTCAACAAGTAGTTATATAGATTATAAATGGGGGTGTAAATAATAAGTTCAATCTTTAGACAGAAACAAAAAATTATTGTGTTAAATCAAATCAAATTTGAATAATTATGTGTTGAATAAAGATCTTAAGGATGAATGGATGATATCATGTGCTTATCTCTTATGAAAGTGTTTATACCTAAGATGTGTCCAATAGTCAACATTATATGGTTTGAGTTAATGGTAGGTTAATGTTTAAAGAAAAAATTACCTTGTGTGTGGAGCCTGAGAGCTAAGTGTAATAAGTGTAAGTGTAATAAAAAATTAAAACATAATTGTAAAATAAACTATTTGGTTTTATTTAGCTCTTAAAAATTTCATAATTACTACAGTAACAAAACAATAACCCAAACCATAAACATTGCTCTAAATCTTCAACTACGGGTGCTTCTTCAAATTGTTATCACTGAAATATTATAATATCAACAAACCAATAAAAAATTACATTCACTACACATTAGCTTGTTGAAGCAACTAATAGCTTAGTGAAATTTGCACTTAAACCCTAAAACTTTTCAAGCACTATAAATCCAGAAAGGCGTTCTTCTAAGGGACTTAGTATCGGAACATCTTTGGGGCCACCACGAATCTGCAAGCTTCGTGAATTCTTCGGACCGTATTTGAGACCCAACATTTTAAATCGTTGTAAAGCTGCAACCTACACTTTGTTCTATTATTTCGCTGTTCCGTGTCCGTCGATGGTTTGAGAAAAAGTAATACTCCTGACAATTTTGAGCTCAAGTTTCGTCCCTCCTTAGATCAGACACGACCTAGGGCTAAGTTCTAATGCTTATTATTGATTTATGTAATCAACCAACAGTTCCAACTATCGTATAGAAACTCGCGTTTGATATTTAAATAAATAAGTCTTTGAACAAGAAATTTCTACACAAGTTTCTTGCTTTTGAATAAAAACAAATAATAAACTTATCGCCAATTTGACAACAATAAACTTTGACAAACGATTTGACGGCTGAAGCCTAAATCGAAGATGACGTTTACCAAGACGCGAATTATTCGATCAATTGAAGTAAAAACTCGCTTTTTTCTGCATTTATTTCTCTTTGGCTAGTTGAAGTAAGTTGGAGTAGTTATTCTTTAAATTTATTTAACCAACTGCATGTTAAACACCGTATCCAGAATTTAAAATATGTTATAATTTCTTGGTAGTTCAGTGATAACTTGAATTGGCAACATCTTGTGTCGTTCGATTCAAAAGTCGTTTAGTTTCGATCCTAGTGAGTTGAAGTCCTACCGAAGCGCGTCCGAGCAATACGTGAATACCGATTTTGGATAGAACTTCGATCGAACGACTTCTGCACTACAACGATCTTTCAATTGTCTGTTTTTACGAGAATTGGGCTACTGGTTAGTACCAAGGCACACTTTATAGACTTTGTGTACTTTTGGTAGCAGACTTTTGGTAAATTGGATAAGTGGTATCTAGTGGTCAGATCTGGAACTAAGTTGAAAGTAAGGTTTAACTTATTACCATACAAGGATTGTTCATAGGGCAAATGGTTTTGGACTAGGTTGTTAGGTTCCTATTTTAATTTTGGTTTTTAAACAAATATTTCTTCTTGGTATCTACTACTAAGTAGTTTCATTAATCTTAATGTATACTTTGTATTTATATTGAAGTTATAGCGTCTTCTGAACTAAGGACGTGGCTAAGGACTTATCAGCAGCTAGCAATAATCACAATTTATTATTATTAACATAAAACTAGTTTACGTAAGTATATGTATTACTGTCAGATAGAACTGATGCTGGGTTTAAATAAACGAAAAAATTTCATATTTATAATGCAAGTTCACAATTTGAAAGAAATGCTCCTTCATGCTTTTAACTAAGTTGGCTGAGTTAACTTAATAGACAAATATTTAAAAGGCGAATTTCATTTCAAGTAAAACATTAAACATATTTTAGAGGAGGATGGCATCATCATCACGATCAGTTGTTAAGATATTTTTTAAGACCATTATTTTATTTATATTTTAGGTAATTGAATTGGGTGTCAGAAACTCAAAACCAAAAATACCACTACAGTTAAATGTAATTTTATCAAGAAGTGGTGAAAAATTACTAAATATTATTTTAAAACATTCGTTCGGTACGCATTCTCGATAACTAGCTTAGTTCAAACTCTAATCACTAGATGTCCATTCAAACTACTCACAGCTCCTCGAGTATTAAACTAGATGTCTCTACCAGTATATTAAATCGCACAGTGCACTTTATCAATCCTAGAATGACTACCTTAGGTTACCCTTGCTAAAGCATACTTACCTGGCGTAGGGGACACCGTGATCAAGTAGGCGGTTCCCCCAGGGCGAGGCCTGAGCATTGCACTGCGCTCGGGTTGACCCTTGCGATTATCCCTAATGTGGATAACTCGGACGCGTAATTTTTGGTAGTGGGGACTGCGTACGCGCCGTCCCCCTCAGAATATCCGAAAAGTAAAGTATATTGTTCAATATTACGCACGTGCGTGATGTCTTGTTGTTAATTAAAGTGGTGAAACCAAATTTATTATCATAAATAATGATGGGATCTGTCACTACTTGTATGCAAGATAGTGACAGATTAAAAATCGGATCAGTGTTTTTCGATTTCATTCATTACAAATGATTAAATCATTCTCACTGTGGTATAAGTAAAGATAATACGTACTAATAACAAGTTTATTAATCTAATTCTTCGAATTTTGTTAGGTTAACTCGAAGCGGTATATTCTACTCTGATTTCGGCAACTGACTAAATTAAAATTAAACTAACACCTTAAAGTTGTATCCTTTATATTTCAAAACATGACGCTGCGGTTGAGGCAAATACCATTGAATAATAATACGTAAAATAAATATATTTGAGAATAAAGGATAGGTTTACTCATGTAAATCCTTTTATTAGTTGTTATTGTAAAATCTCAATGGATGTATTGGTATTAGTTTATATTGTAAACAATCATCTCCGGCGGTTCTTTGGCCTTCCTTTTTAGCCATAGCAGAAATATGTTTATGTGGTGGTATTCCGGTGAAACGGAAGAAATAGTGACTTAATTGAAATTATTTTAACCAGTAGCAAATATTTCAGACTATGAAGGAGTGCAAATCTACGTCATTTATACGGATTATTCGAAGGCCTTCGACAAAATCTCGCACATTATTTTAATAAAAAGGTACAATCGATGGGTATAAATGAACTACTCCGTGGAATCCTAGCTGCGTAATGGAAGTCAGGCAGTTACAGTCAAAGGCTTTTGCTCTTCATACCTACCCGTTGAGTCAGGTGTGCCGCAGGGATCGCCCCTCGGACCGCTACTATTCAACATTTTTATAAATGATATCAGAAAAGTATTTCATTATTCATCTTTTCTTTTGTATCCGGATGACAATAAAATTTTCTGACCCGTTCGTTCTCTTTGCGATGGCTTAGCACTACAAGACTCTTTTAATAGATTTGATAGATACTGTGACACAAATGACCTTGATCTATATATTCAAAAGTGTTGTGTAGTTTCTTATTGCCGCAAAAAGAAAACTATCCCTTATGTATATCATATTGGTGTCATTACAATATCTCGAGTATCTGATGTGCGAGACCTTGGTGTCCAGTTAGATGCAAAACGTTTATATTCATCCATATAGAAAATACCCCGTCACAAAGGCTTATAGAATGTTGTGATTTATACTTCGAACGTGTAAAGTTCGAAGTGTAAATTAAAAATATTACTTCATATTTTATACTTTTCAATTCACTGGTGAGACCAATTTTTGAATATGCTACAACGGGTTGGAGTCCCCAGTATGGTGTTTATATTAATCAACTGTAACAAATTCAAAACAAATTTATTTAATCTTTTAAATATATATTCCCAAATTTTGAATTTAAAAATAATATTTGTTCCCTAAGGCTAAGACGAATCATAAAAGATCAATTGTTTCTCTATAGAACATTAAATAATTGCATTGATTCAGACTATTTATTGGATAAAATATATTTTAACTGTCCTAGAAAAAATAGCAGAAGAAGATTATTGTTTCATGTCCCGTTCAGTAAAACTAATTACGCTAAAAATGTTTTCTTGAAGAGATTACTATAAAAATCTGTAATAATTAGTTAGATTACAGCCTTGATTTATCAAAGTTTAAAAAAGAATTAAATAACAAGAATGCCGACCGGTATAGAGCCCTGTTCGACTACCCGATGTACTTGCTGAATACCTAGTTGTTGGTTCGGGCCGGCATTTACGTTGAACAAATCCTACCTACCCGAACGTGTGGGAACCGCCCCTTAGTGTCATGGACTACGCATCCATAAAAATAAATTATCCCTAGTTGCCTTATTTATCCCGCCGCAGTCTCACCTAACTAGAGGGTGGTTTCATATTAATCCATTATATTGACAACAATAATGACGGCCTGTTTGGTGTTGAGGGAAGTAGCCTGGCCTTCCATGCCAGAGGTCCCGGGTTCGAATCCTGGTACGTGCAGATATTTTATAATATTTGCTTTCTAGTCATGGATGTGTATGTATGTTTATTTAAGTGTATTTGTTATATTTATGTATAAAAAATATTTATATGTGTTTATATATTTCTTAAGTTTATTAATCCGTTATCTAGTATCCATATACACAAGTTCTTAATGATACTTAATTTGGGCTAGATAATGTGGTGTGATTGTTAGAAATATTATAAAAAAATTATAATAATAAAAGCAGTGAACAGACCAAGCACATATACTAGCCCATGCAGCCTGTTCTTATATTATCTTTAATACATTTTCTTGTAGTTTGCTATTAATAAAAATAGTTTTATTTTTATTAAAAATAGAATACTATTATTAAAAATAGAAGACAAACGTCTAATACTTCTTCAAAAAAAAAGAAACCATATCTTCTTACTAGAACGCCAACATTGCCTGATAGTCTGACAGACATACAGCATTAACCAGTGTACCTGGAGACTTGAAATTTTCTTCTTGAAGAAGGGGGTTCTTTATGTAGTGTAGGGCAGTAGGGCAGCACTCAAAAAGTATTTTTGAAAATTTATGGCCTGAAGACGTCACAATGATTTGTTCTTGATAAATGACACTTGCGATGAATGTTGCAATGGCCAAGGATGCCACGCGCTATAAGATGCTCTTTTCGAACACATATCCGCTTGAAGATTATTGCATAATATTTTATTAGGTAACTAAACAGTGTGTCTCTAAAACGTGACTCTCACATGTTTACATTACACAGTCACCAGGGAACCAAAATGTGCTGATAACCTGTGACCGATTTTTGCGATGCAAAATCTAACTGGTAACTCCATTACTAAGGCGGAGAGTACTTATGTATTATTATCATTTCTCAGTATAATTAAATGGATGTATAAATTTTGAATCTGCTAGTACAGGCTATAACGGGTAGTATTATAGACCGCATTATGATTAACAAATTTATAGCCCTGTCATTTTCGCTCGTACATGTCCGTTGTGATTAGTTCTGATACGCAGCTTACTCACGATACACGGTCGGATAGGTCAGAAAGGACTCGTCTGGAGTCCATCTTCAGGGGTAAGTTTAGTCGCGGCTACTCGCCTCGCCTCGCACTACGCGCCGCCGCACGTTAATATTGATCGCTTCGTGTATTATGCACGGAACGAGATTTTTCTCCTGAACTAATAGCCGAGCTTTATCAAAGCGGATGTAATGCGACGGACCAGCGTGTAACATGTGTTCTACGACGGCAGATGTCTTCTCATCCATCTTCTTTACGCTGCGGATATGTTCAAAGAGCTTCGTGCTGATGTCTAAGTTCATATTTATAATCCCGAGTCATATTTTGTCTACCTAATAGAATTTTATTTTTTTTATCATCAGAAGCACATTAATTAAGTATAACCCAATAACCCAACGCAGCTTTTTTAGATTTACAAATATTACCGGATTAAGACATACCTACTGGATTGACAAGAAAATATGAATACTTGGCATTTTGCCTTTAAAAAAAAGGAATCTTGAAGAAAACACATAAAACTAGGCTCTTTGCCTTCGTTATACTACAAGAAAATGCATTTAAGATAAACATAAGAACAGGCTGCATGGGCTAGATCCCTTTGCCTTCCCCTAAGGGTAAAGAATTAAAAAAAACAAATTTGTAAAACCAAGATGGTTGACCGATTCCGATGAGTTCCGCGCTCGGGCAACGTTATATTCGCTTTGACTCAAGGTATATTAAACTAACAGGAACCAGGTTCTTTTATTCCAACACCAACGACATTACTGTAGCTACTCTTTTTTCCAAAAGAAGATTCCAAAATCTGTTGCATCTTTTAATGCTTCGATAGTTATTTCAGTATAAAATGGGTTCAATATTGATTTAAGTTGTTTAAGTCATAATATCTTTACGTTTTCAATCTCAGGCGCATCCATCTTAACCAGAAGGAAGTAAGGAAATGCCGTATGTTTCTAGATGATTCAAGTCATTTGTTCGCGTGGACCTTTGTGTAAGCTTGTATGGACACATGAACTGTGTCTGCGTGACATAAATATACTTGTACACGCACACCAAAGAGACGAGAACACTGTTCAACAAGATGGCGGCTGCGACACAAAGGTTAAGTTGCATAATTACAAGCATACTCTCACATAGAGCTGCGCGTACAGATGAGATGAACCATCTATAACTGTCAACAACGGCTACTTGTACTAAACAGTTAGCAAATCAATTGACACTACAATGACACTAAAACTATATTTTATAACGAGCTAAATTATCTACGCTACATCAAATTCTTACCTAAATTTACTTATATTTTTTACGATAAACGTTGGATTATCTTCACGAGGTCAAAAAGTTAGTTATTAATCCGACTTAAGTAATTTGTAATCAATTAATGAATCTAATTAATGAGAATTTATTATAAGCCTAATTTAAATAAGTAGTTAATTATGTTAATGGATGAAGTTTTATAAAAAAAGGGGTCTGTGTTTAAATGAACTAAGTATTTGATAAGTTCGACAGAGATTAGTTCTGTATTAATTTTAATTGATAATTTCAAATTCAAATTCAAATGGTATGGTATGATATTTGGTATTACTTTTATATTTTAAATTAACTTTAATTTCATTATTGTTTTAGTATAGTATACGGATAGCAAAAAGAAGAAAGGGGACGTTTTGAAACAGCCATACTGTTGGCTGGCAGTTTGCTTCTGGATCATATTGATAAATCCAATACTCGTCACGTTTAATGATATCGTTACAAGTGGGGAAGAACCTGCTTTGAATTTATCAATCATATCATGGCACCACTCCACGCGCGTCTGAGCGTCGTCGGTAAGGTTGTACTCCACACCCAGCGCGTGCCAATCCTCCTTACGCAAAGGTGGTTAGTAGTGGTATAGAATATCATGAACACTTCCCGATCTAATCTGCAGATTGTGTTGAATCTCCTCGTATGTGATTCACCGGTTTTATTACATCGAATTTTTTACTTGTAGCACGTTTTCTTCCGTAACAGCAGTCAAAGGTCGACCCCTTCTTTTTTCATCCTTTAAGTTTAAACGACAGCGCTTGAACTTGTTGTACCAGCGGTACCGGTAATATGGTTGAGGAGAGCGATGGCTGTATCCCACGTTAACTCGTGAACGGGTGCCATTTGAGGCTGTTCGTCATTTGGATACTTGGGGAGATGGAGACTTGCCGAGCTAACAGAAGCAGATAAGAATAATTTTGTATAGATATAAAGAGACAAAGTACATTTATGTGGAAACAAATATACCCGTGAAGTTTTTTGCCAGTTCTTCTTCACGAAGATTTTTCCGACCTGGTGCTACAGTCATGTTTTATTTGATGTCAATAATAACAAGTAATTCTCAATGTTGAGAAATAAATATTTGAATTTGGATCCCAGTTGCTTAAGAAGGCGCCTTGCTCATAAAAGCTAATTGAAGTCGATTAAACGATTCATCAGGTTTCAAATTGCACCATAGCAAAACTTTGCACGAAAATGTTCCCGACGCAGATCCATTTTTCTATGACACATAAGAGCTTCATAATGCTGGTAAAAAAATTTCGACGGAAATTTGAATTTTGAAGCAAATATATTTTTAAAATAAAAAACTATATTTCTGAGTGGCCTGGTACAAGAGATGTTGTAGATATATACTTCTTTTGCCAGTTTTTTTCTCTCTCAGTGTACACGTAGACTTGAAATGAAGAATTTTAACCGTAGCATTCTTGGAAGGCATCACTGTGAATCAAAATAATTCGTTGAATGAAAGTTCTGT
Organism: Marasmarcha lunaedactyla; assembly: GCA_923062675.1. Lineage (NCBI taxonomy): Eukaryota > Metazoa > Arthropoda > Insecta > Lepidoptera > Pterophoridae > Marasmarcha > Marasmarcha lunaedactyla. The sequence goes on along the minus strand of OV281363.1, from coordinate 16,615,064 downwards.
TTTTACCGTTTATATAAGAAAAAGTAACTTTGTTGTATGTCTTACGTGTGTTGGTCTTTAAAAAACTTCTAATGCAAACAAAATAGCTGTAAGGTCGAGGCTTTCTAACAATGAAAGAGATGCACAATTATGCCGTGTTGTCTGTCTCGAACATCTGAAATCAAAGTGTTAAAGTTAAGGAATTGTAATTCTTTTTTTATTCCCAGACAAACACACCAATTGCATGGTCCCAGAATTTGTGTAATGGATGACCCTACTGTGATCTGGGGGGGAACCCAGAATAAACATACCTAGATAATACAAACAACCATGACCCGAGAACAAACATCTGTGTTCATCACACAAATGAAAGCCCCGGCCAGGACTCGATCCTGGGACCTTCGGCGTATGAGGTAAGGCTACTTACCACTACACTCGGTCGTCAAAATTAGAACCTAGACGTTCTTAAAAAGAATGAATGATCATATACTCGGGAAGTATATTTGTAAATATTATCAATTTATGTTACTTTACTCAAGAAATTTGTATAAAATCATGTTTTTGAGTTTATAGTTTTTAATAGAGAAGATGGTTGGAAGTTTTCTGCAACGATACTCAATAGGGTAATTTACAATGGTCAATATTTTATGATAACATGTGTACCCCTCAGGGTGTAGCAATAGAGAGGCCGACGTTTCATTTACAAAATTAATTAAATAATGTCATTTTTATAAGAAATATACTATGTACTATTTCTTACCTATATATCTCAAGATCACACTGGAAGCACTTTCTGTGTTAACCCCGAACGCTACGCTCGAAGATTGAGAAACAGGTGGAGATGATTGAATGCCTTCATAACTGGCAAGACGCCTGTCATCTCCGTCAGTGGTGACGTTGTCTATAAAGGTACCGCAACGAACACGTTAAAAGGTAAAAGTATAATTAAAATGTTTGTTTTTAATTTCCAAATTTTGTTATAAGTTTGAGTACAAGTAGTTTTTACTTGTATATTCTTTAGGTTGTAATTGATATTAAAATGGGTTATCTCAGTTATAAAAGTTTCAATTCAGATTTGATCTTAGATCTCGAATTAAAATCATCAAAATTAAGCTTCACGACTTTAACTCTCAAAAAGAAATCAAAAGTTTTTCATCTTTAAAGCTCACTGAACTTCAAAATTAGGTATCTTCTCATATACAGGGTGTCTCAGAAATGACACGTAAGGGTGACACTGGAGGAAGATGGACTTTAGGCCTATCAGATAACACCAACATGCCTCTAGTAAAAGTTTTCTGGTTTTTGAGATATTGCCACTTTTGTGATTTTGTATGAAATTTCCACTTTCGGTCCTTTTTTGCCTACAGCTGCAATAAATATAGTGGAATATAACAAAATATTTATCGTAATAACAGACACGCATTATAATAACGGATTTGTTTATTTTTTCAGGTTCTCGGTGAAGTAAGCCAAGAGTATTGTTGCTAATATGACCCCAGCGTTTCGCGTGCCGTTTCGTTGTGTCATGCGCGTAAATTGTGCATTCAAAAGGTAACAAAACTTGTTGTTTTGTCAAAACATTGTATAAAATTAATTTTTGTATAATTTTTTTAGCTGGTAAACCAGTTCGGGACCCTCGGGGTGGCATCAGCACCCATTTATATCAGTAGCAGTAGGTGTTTTTATTATCAATGTTGAATGCGTTGGCAACCGTAGACTTGAGTTGGAATTGCGTTTCTTCCAGTGATTGGATCGGCTGTTCTTTCCCTTGGACCGTAGCACAATCACGTAAATGTGATGCGTTTGGCGGTCGCCTCCGATCCCGACGACGCTGTTACAACAAGGAACGCCGGCGTTCCAGTTAGAAATATGGCAACACGGCATTGTAATCGCCTAACCCACCGGTGAGCCAGGCTAACGCGTCGCACGCATTCTTACTGAGTTTCTTGCTGGTTCTTTGGCAGTAGATGACCCTTCGGAACCAGTGGTAGTTTCAATATACGACGTCCCAAGCCGAGGTGCGTGCCCTCTCGGGTGCCCTTAGGCATATCGTGTATAGGAGTAGTTTAAGTTCCGGCTAAGCACCGTCAGTGCTAAGCCACAAAGTCCGGTGATATTTAAAAGGCTAAAAGGGCCATAAATAAACTGTCGCCTCAGACGAGATCTAAAGCATTAATGTTTTAGAGTTTTAAATTTGAAAAGCTTTAAAAATATCTAAATGTAGAGGTGTATCTTGTACAATTATCTTTCCTTTAAAATGAATAGACATACTTCATCGCGGATTATTTCAAAAAGACATGAAGGGAAGAAACTACGACTTAATCATTAGAAAAAATTAATTAAATAATTCCGCACAGAGCGACTTATAATCGTTGCTAAAAAAAATCGCATAAGTATAGATTCAGTTTAGCTATTTATTCTTTATCAATACCAAATCTAAGTCTAGATTTGCTTAGCAAAATCTTCGATTATGATGTCAAATCATGTGAGAATCACAGTATAAAACATACAATATTTAATAACAATACAGCCAATTACAAATAGAGTCAAATTTTTAAGTCCTTTGGGGTTTAACTCCTTCTACAACAATGGCATTAAAAAAATTGACATTTGGTCTAGGTAGCCCACACATTTACGGGACTATGAATAAATTTAATCACTTGAAATTTAAATCCTGTACCGTTGCATAAGAGTCGATTATTGCATTCCACAAGTTTTTCACGAAGCTGTAACTAGGAAGTTGACAACAAAACCTTTTTACGCAGCTTCGAGCGTTTAAATGATCTTCAAGATCTACTATTTGAAGTATCTTGATTATAAAAATGATGCGTTTTAGTTCTGTCAGATTTTTGGCCATTTTGATGTAGGGGTAGCATCATTACGGGTAAGCAACGGGTAGCATCATTACAAAATTGTGTAATGGTTTAATAGAGATGTCCTTAGTATAAAATAAGAATTGCGTCATAATTTTCTTGCGTTGTAAAAGACTTTCTTTCTGATACAATCGAATGTTATATATATGGTGGTTGCAAGTGCTATGTACAGTCCGCAAATAAATAAAAATAAAAATAAAAGCGGCCGGTTTCGATCGGCAGCAAATAAGTCGGTCTCGCAGCAACAACAGAGCTGAGCTTACTACGGTCGATTAAATTCGATAGTAGTTCGCAAGGCTCGGGCTGTTTTTCTGGCTACGTACTTGACGCTGGGCGCTTGTTACGTTAGTTAGAGATTCGCTCTGCGGCCAGCTTCGGCCGGTTGTAACGTAGTCAATCCCGCACTTTCAGTGCAACCCAACCTCGTCAGGTCTACGGCCGGTTTTGTTGTCAATTTATTGACAACACACTCCGTAGCAGACTCGCGTTTGAACAGATGGACACTTAACGCTGACAACTAAGCCTGCTAGCGTTGTCCGGTGCGTTTCCAAGGCCCTTTAGGCTGAGGAAAAATCGGCTGACCCGATCCCATTGCACTTGGGCCTTTCCCAGGGTGACGGTACAGTGCTGTCCGAATTAGGGGCACCACTTCGCGTCGTCCCCAGCCCCCCTACCGTGGGTAGGGAGGTTTAGGTGATAGGTTTGTTAGGGAACCAAGGCATTATTATGTATTGTAGTCCCAAGCCCTCTTTGCTAGGTCGTTCGCCCAGGCGATCGTTGCGTCCGGCGCCAACATATCCGACGATATCCTAACGCAGGCCTTACAAGCAACTATCGCGTCCCCGGCCCCTCAGGCCTCCAACGTCCAGACCCCTCAGGTCTACAGCTCTCCCGCGTCTCCCGTCCCGTCCGAGATGGACTGTGAATCGGTCACATCCTCTCACGCGTCGCGTCGCAAGCGTACCGCTCCCGGGAGCGACTCCGAACCCGCGTCCGATGCGTCATCAGATGCCGTCACCTTAACCGGCTCTCCTGAGCCCGCGTTTCAGTTAGTCGCCAAGCGCTCGAAGAAGCGCTCGAAGAAAGCCTCGGTGTCTTCAACACCCGCCCCCGCCCCGTTAATGTCACTCGAAGTGACCGCGTCTCCGTCGGTCCCGTCGAAGCCAGCGACGCGCTGCGCTCCCGTCCCACCGAAGCCTCAGCTCCCTCCGCCCGTTTTCCTCCGCGAAAAAGCGCGCTGGACCGCGGTTTCTAACTTGTGCAAAGAGCACAAAATTAATTACTTAAACGCCGCCAACGCAGGCGAATCAATTAAAATTCAGGTCGCGACCACGAGTCAGTCGACGACTTCAGTCGACGACTTCCGGTCTTTTACTAGGGTTCTATCGATCAAACAAATCGCGTATCATACTTACACCCTCCCGGAGGAGCGCAAGGTCCGCGCGGTATTACGGGGCGTCCCGTTCGAACTCAGTAATGACGATATTCTAGAGGACCTTAAGTCCCAGGGTTTCCCGGCTGAAGCAGTGCACAAGATGCACTCCAACCGCGGTAGGCGTTTCCCACTTGCTCTAGTTATCCTAACTAACACTCCCAACTTGAGGAAGATCTTCAGAGAGGCTCGCACAATCTGCGGGCTTTCGAATATCTCCGTCGAGTGTCCCAATCCCCGCGGTCACCCTGGACAGTGCCACCGCTGCCAGCTCTATGGCCACGCAGTGGCTAACTGCTCAGCTCCCACCTGAGCCCACACATAACAAAGGAGTGCACTCGCTCTCTCGAATCCACTTCCCCCCCTGCATGTGTGCTGTGCGGCCAGTCCGGCCACACAGCAAACTACAGGGGTTGTTCGCGCGCTCCGCGCTCCTCCGCTAAGAGGTCCGCGCCTAAACCGGTGCCACCGCTCACTCCTGCCAACTTCCCGCCGCTGCGCAACCGGGGTCCCCCGGAAGCAAAGCCCGTGCAGCCGACGCCTACTCCGGCTCTGTCCTGGAGACAGCATCCGGCCGCTCCACCTGCACCTTCCCGTCCTATCCCAGCTCCCGTAGCTCCCGTAGGCCCGCGTCCCGCTCCGTCGTCTTCACCTCAGTCGTCGTTGGCTCAGGACGTGAAGACCGTGTTCAATGTCATTCAAAACGTCGACATTAAGGAAATTTCCGTACTCGCACGCAAACTGCGAGCCGCCCGCTCTCCTCAAGAGCGTCTATTTGCGTTAGCCGAACATCACTCGCTACTTAGTTCTTTATAAATTCTATTTTTCGTATAAATTCGTTAAATAAGTAAATATAATGTCTAGAGCCGCTAATCCCGCGTCTGGTCGTATCAAACCCAAGGGCTTATCCCTAGTTTCTTTTAACGCCCGTAGCCTTAGTTCTAACCTTCCTGAGGTCAAACTGTTCCTTCAGAACAACGAGCCCGACTTATTGCTTCTCCAAGAGACATGGCTTACTCCAAACCGATCCAGGGGATTCGCTATTCCCAAGTACGCGTTTACTCCTAACGATAGGCCCAACTCCGACGGTTGGAACTCCGAGACGCTCAAATGAACGATCTCATGGAGAATATTTCCCCGTCCCACCAAGCGTATTATAGTATGGCCTGAGCCTTACGCGTTGACACCGCCTCTCACGTTCCTCCTCTTACTCGTCCCGATGGCACTACTGCCTTCAAAGTCGAAGAGGAAGCCGAATGCTTCGCTGACAGCGTTGCTTCACAATGCTCGCCTAGCACGCAACCCGCGGATCCCTCCCATATCCAAGCAGTGGAGGACGAAGTTCTCCGCAGAGACTCTCTCCCCATCACCGCTGACCTCGTCACAGTCTCTAATGATGAAATCTTGCTTCTCATTAGAAGCCAAGAATCCAAAAAGGCTCCGGGTGCGGTTGGAATTTCCAACCACGCACTATCATCTTCAATGCCTGCTTTGACCATAGCTACTTTCCAAAAGCTTGGAAAGAAGTGACTGTCATACGTATTCCTAAGCCGGGTAAATCTCTGAATATCCCGGCTAATCACAGACCCATCAGTCTCATCAGATCCTCTCATTATTCCCCAATCTGTTTGGCTTTCGCGCTAAGCCCTCTTGCCCTCAGCAAGTCCATCGAATCGTCGAGTACATACTCGACGGCTTCTATCCACGCCGTAATAAAACGGTTGCAGTTTTCTTTGACGTAGCCAAAGCTTTCGATAAAGTCTGGCACAGCGGCCTCGTTTATAAACTCTGTAAAATAGGTTTACCGGATCGCCTAGTCAGGATAATCGCGTCGTTCCTCAAAGATCGCACGCTTCGTTTCAAACATGAAGGCACGCTTTTCGCGCCTCGTCCCTTAAAGGCTGGAGTCCCACAAGGCTCAGTCCTCGGCCCTCTGTTGTACACCGTGTACACTAACGACATCCCCATCCCGCCAAAAGGCGTCGAACTTGCCCTCTTTGCTGACGACACCGCCCTTTACACCAAAGGTCACGTGTTCTCGAAGAACATCACCAGACTCCAAAAGGCCGTAAACGCCATCGGTGTTTGGTTTCAAAAATGGCGTATCGATGTAACCCAGAAAAGAGTTCTGCCATTCTATTCGACCACAAACTCCATAATCGCTACAACGATCCCTACATTCGAATGTTATTATATCCGTCCCTTGTAAGCGCAGTATTAAATACTTAGGCGTCACCTTAACCCAGACGCTTTCTTTCAAGCCACACGTCGATAGAGTAACGAAACTCGCCCGTTTTTACTTAAGCCGCCTATATATTATGTTACGTAGAAAAAGTAAAATGTCTTTCAGAAACAAACGTACGCTTTATAAGGTCTGCGTTAGACCCGTCATGACATATGCCTCGCCAATCTTTGCCCACGCCCAACCCTCCGTCCTGAACAAACTGCAGGTAGTTCAAAATCTCTTCTGCCGCAGGGCCACAAACGCACCTTGGTACGTGCGTAACGCGGACCTGCACAGAGATCTTGAACTACTAATTCGAAGTTCAAAGTCGCTAGATCGAGAAACGCGCACACTGGAGAACCCATGCAATTAACACTAGATCTCGAAGACCTTCAGGCCGCAACTTCTAATTTTAATGTGAATTCGAATTAATTCAATTTTATTTTCAATTTGAGTACCTTCAGTGCTATGTAAATCCCAGCGGGTGACCCCTTCTGGGCCCCGCTAGCGCGGCCTCTTTCTCCAATTGGTCGTCGCTCAGATGAAGGCTGTGTGGCAAAAAATTGCACGTGTCATTTAGGGGGTTTTTTAGTGGGTAGGGCTCTGGTAGGCTCGGAGCGAGTCCCACATAACTCCGGTCGCGCGCGCGGAGTATGCGTCAGAGCATTTTTTATCCTGCTGCCCTCTCCGTGGAGGGGAACAAAAAAGAAAAAAAAACGGGTAGCCTTTACGGGCAGTCAAAATATACATTATTTGGCTAATAATAGTAGCTCACAAAAATATAAGATACAAACACAGCTCCTATTCCGCGTAATGCCACTAGGTATAAATATAGAAATCATTGTAATCTTTATAATAAAACATAAATGATTGATAAATATTTTTCAATGACAAAAATGACTACAATAAGAACCATACACTCTTTTAAACTAAATATTTGACTTACGTTTGAGTATTCCTAAGAGTACCAAAACGACTTAAATTCAGAAGGCCGGAATAACAACTCCCAAAGGATTTCTAATCAGCTCTTGCTATTTCGTCAGTTTGACCAGGTCGTCGCTCTATTCGCTAGTCCAGAGGTTCTCAAACTTATGGCTCCACGTGCCCTTGTTAAAGTTTTAATATGACAGTGAACCCCTAAACCCAATCCCTAAATAAAATAACAAACTTGGCTGTTAAAGAAAATAAAGTTTTTCGTTTCAATCAAAGGCAACAAATACAGTACCAAAAATAAATAGGTTTCTGAGTTAATGCGATGGGTGGGCTAGTTTCTTTGCGCTTATCGAGTCGATTTTAGGAGTTATTTTAACCTTAAGTCGTCTAGCCACCATTACGTAAATCATGTCGTATGACGAACCCCTAGGGTTTCGCGTACCCCAGTTTGAGAAACCCTGCGCTAGTCAATATGCTCTTATTCCTGCGTTATCCTTCACAAAAACTAGCATAAATGGATAGCGAATTTACAAAACTCGTTTATTAACAATCCTCATGGATATGTAAACAGATCAAATCTAAACACATGTACACATGATTTAATTTATATTTGTAACAATAAAATTGTTCTACAAATAAAAATAAATGGCAGATGACGCAAGACAAATGTCAATTATGAACTACTAACCAATAGTAAACGAGTTATTTACACCGATATGTGTTCAGTAAACAAACCCGTATATCTGAGACAAGCTAAATAAAGCGTGAACGTTGTGGTAATTAAGTGGATTCCAACTTCAGATAAAGTTACAGGCGTTATGCAAAATAATATCCATTTCTGAGATCACTTTTCTAATTTGTAATGATCGTAGAACTCCTATGCGCTGTGAAAATGTAGACACTTTTTGTTGCTAACACGGCACAACCATAGGAAAATAAACTAATCATCGAGAGATGCTGCAAAATCTGGTTTTTACGAATTTCTTGATAGAAGGCTTATACTTGTATCTGTAATAAAACATGTGTAATGTGTCTGTTTGTTCGTTGAGTTCTTCATCCCGATGAACATGTAAAGCGCCATTGTCACTAAAGTACGTCTTCTTATGGTAGCGTCGGGTGACAGGTCGCTCACTTCCCTCTAACATGGTTGAGGAGAGCGTTGGCTGGATCCCGCGTTAACTCGTGAACGGGTGCCGTTTGAGGGTATTCGTCGTTTGGATACTTGGGGGGAGAGAGACTTGCCGAACTAACAGATGCAGATAAGAATAATTTTGTATGAATATAAAGAGACAGTGTAAGTTTATTTTGGCGGACGTCGGTTTGGCCTTGCCGGTCAACAAAACTGCCGACTCGCATGTACTGCCTGTGTAAAAAGGGGCGAACCAACGGGATTAAAGAGTTTATATTTATCTTATTTTGTATGGTGTATGGTGGGTACGAAATCTTAGCCTGAAACATTAAAATGCTTTTGTATAGAATACAATGCACTGACAGAAAAGATAACCTTTCCCCAACACCCAGTCAGGTATCTACGCTGCATGAAATGTTTCACATCTAAACCATAATATCCGAATAATAATAGCATATCACTGTTAATAACTTTCCATATTGATATTTCCATATATTAACTTTTAAAATTAAAAATAACAATTTTACATCAACAATAATTATTTCTTTTCATGACTTTTTTGCATTGGTCCGGATGGTTTAGAGCGCGGGTGCGAAGCCCATTTCTAAATACATGCCTCAATAAAAATTGCATTATAAACGCTCTAAATATTACAGTAATCTAAATGAACGGTACAAAAATGGCACTTGTCATTAAAAACCAATTAAATGGTCACTGGTGGAACTTTTTTAAAACAAAAATAACTGATTAACAATATTTAAATTATGAATGTGCACTATGATACGTGCATTATGAAAATATATTATGTTTATCTGAAGAAGATAACTTAATTTCTAAATATTTAAAAAGTTTAATAAGTCATCAAGAAACAGAGGCACTAAACCTTAGGAACGAGATTTGTGCTATTTATTATAACATGAAAAAATATATAGGACATGTAGAAACTGTTGATTGCCAACGTAACATCTCATATGTATTTGAAAAAATTTGTTGTAATAATTTTGTTAGTGGGTGTTCCTCTAAGAAATGTAATTTTGAATTTAATACCAAGCATGTTTTACACACGTAGCACTTTCATATGCACGTACCTGTAATCGTTTTAGCAATAAATGGTAATAGTGCAGTAACGGAGCTGTTGTGTGATATGACGCAATAAGACGAGGGTTGTGTCGAGTTGCGTCATGTGACCTTAGTCAGGGTAGGTCAAAACTTTCATAGGGGTTGGTTGGTGTGTACCAAACTTTCTCCTTTTTGAGGTTCCCATATCGAGGGACCCAGCTAGGGCTGGCGAAGGCGCACCTTGGGAGTTTAAGCCAAAAAGAGGCATGTGTGTACGAAACTGACTTCTTTTTGAGGTACCCAGCTCAGGTTGGGTGCACCACTGACGGCTGCGGGTAATGCCATTGGCGATATCGAGGGCTCCAGCTAGGGCTCCATTTAGGAAAACTTACCTAACTTTTTGATCTTTTCATCGTAGTGTGTGACCATAGACCATAAAAGTAGTGCTTTATCACTTGACCAAGGTCACTAGACGAACGGGTGAACGGGTGGAATGTAACTTTTCCTTTTAGACCTGTACCCTCTGTTTTCTAATAGGTAAACCAATCAATATAAAACTTACTCGTTAAGACAAAACAAAAATACTGTTATATAGGTACATCGAAATTAGTTATAAATGTATGTTTATTCTGGGTTCCGCCTCGGCTCGCTGTATGGTCATCCATAACACAAGCTCTGCTTACTTTGGGGCCGTACAGTTGATGTGTTCGTCTGGGGATTTATGCAATTCGTATCCGAACAAAATTACGTTAGGTTTGACATTCGTCTAATTGGCTTGGTCATGTAGTAATTACAATGGTTTGTTTAGCAAATCCTATAAATAAATAAATCCCCACACAGACACATCAACGTTATGGCCTCAAAGTAAGCAGGGCTTGTGTTATAGATGACCATACAGCGAACTGGGAGGGGAATATTTTGTGATGTTTTCGCAGACTGAGAAACAGATGAAGATGCTTGAATGTTTTCATAACTGTCAAGACGCCTGTCAACTTAGACACTTACTACGATTTGTAGTGACCACGGTGTCTGAAAAGTCATCGAAACGTCGAGTTAAGATGCAAAATTATATTTAAACACGGTAAAATCCGGTTTTAATTTAATTAACCAGTTACTTTAGTTCCGATGGCATTATTGGCGAGGCTATTAGTGTCACAAGATTCTGCAACTAGGAATAAGTAAAATTTTATCGGTTTTAATTTTGTACTATAAAATACACTTTGCATTACAAAAAGAAAATCGACTTAATGCGAAAAAACAATGATTCTGATATAGTGTGCAATTTTATACAACCAGCTTTTAAACGGAAGAAAGGGCATCAAAATCGGTCTGACAATTTAAGAGATGATGAGAGGAGAGACGATGCCACAAACTGACTCTCCAACACAAAAAAAACACAAGTCAAACGTACAAAAAATGGTTATGACAGCAAAATGACAACTCCAAAAATGGAAAATATATTTGGAATGTTTTTTCTATCCATATCTGCACTTGAATAAATCATCTAACTTTAGCATCACGCATCCGATAACCCAAGTTTCTTGCTCGCCACCTCACACATCAGGGTTATCGTGCCCTCAAGCAGAGGATACAACTATATTATAATTATTTATTTAATAATAATTAATTAAACATGTAATAAATTATATTAACTAAACATATATCATGATAAAGACCCCGTAACAAACAGTTCTTATCAGTGAAGGGTCTGTATCGAGAACAAAGGTCTTTGGTGAATGAGCACCTAATTCAAAATGTGGCTATAGGTATCTTTTTTTATATTTTCATAGCCAGCAGACAACCGCAAGACCCGTCTGATGGTAACTGGCATCCGCCCCAAGGACATCATTCGGGGTGTTACCACACCAATCGATCGACGTCGATAGATGGTAGAATGGAAACGACGATCGACGTCGATTCATTTGTGTTTTTATTTATTTACGTGTTTTATTTATCAATATTGAATGCGATTAATATATCGACGAACGTTGCATTGGCGACCGTAGACTTCAGTTGGACTTGCCTTTGTTCCAGTAATTTCTTTCCCTTTTACTGGAACACAACACGTAAATGTGACCATTATGGCGATGAAAATTTGAAGGACTGTAGTACCAACACCCCAGACGAGAGCTTAACGTAAAAAACTCTAGGTATGCTCTAGGTATATGGTAAAAACTATATGCATATAGGTTGTGATGAAAAGAGGTGTATGTCCACCCTGGATGTTTTATCATAAATAATTTCGGATATTAATTCTGCTTTAGAGTTGTGTCCATTGGTGTGTCCTATGCATTTAATTTAAGTAGCAGTATGTTCAGAAAATACTCATTATTGCAAAGGTATCTTTGCGAAAAATCCAATGATTGCGAGCAAGTTTTAAAAAACCATTTGGTTCATTACGATATGTTGGTTTGCAAAAATACAAAAAATGTTTAGGACGCCTGCGAAATCTTCTTCAGTCTTCTTGAGCTTGTGACATTATAAGAAAATATATACAGCCCGCGGTTTCGGTCACTTATCTTTTGGCAATGGTGGTTTAATTAGGGTGAGTGGTAACTTTGTACTACCGACAACGTGTATGTAATTTTATGACGATCGGTTTAGTAGGCAAGGATACAATTATCTTTTACATGTTTATTATTAATAGTTAGCATTCACATATATCATTTTGTTATTAAAATAAGACTAAGCTTGTATTAAAACGGAAAATAGGACAAGGTAATGTAAAGCAATAAAGTTTTGAAACTGAATAATTTAGGTAATAATCAGGTTTTGTTTTGAATAAGTAATTAAAAAAAGGAAACCTTTCCTAACATCCGCCACTTTACTTTAGTCGAGAGAATCACCCTCAATCTCAGGTCCATCGAACCGCTTGATGACTTGGCCTCAGATCACTGCTCAGTCTCTCTTGTACTAGGCCCACCTAACAATACCCCATCTCCTAAAACCTATACCAACTGAAAAGGCTTTAAGGATAAGGACAAACTCCCACTCCGCAATCTTGTCCAATTATCTGGATAGCTCGGACAAAATAGACTTCATACTTGACTCCCTCACTGATTCCATCAACTCTGCCATCAGTGTCAACGAAAAGATTGCTAAACAAGGCAAAGCTACGCTTTCCTTAGCGATTAGCAATCTTATCAAACCAAAGAACGTGGTTTTGCGGATGTGCCTAAAAATATCTACGTTTCATCAGCTATCCAACGAGTATAATAAAAAAATAAAAAAAAATAAAAAAAAAATATGTTTATTTCAGACAAAGTCCATATTGTGTTAAGTACAGAATCTTAGTGCCTATGTTAGTAAAACAAAATAAAATAAAACAGTAATAAACAAAAGCTTAACTAAGGTATTTACCCTGACTGCTTGTACCGGGTAAGTGTACATGAATGTGCACCCAGTGACGCATTATAGGGCAGTTGGGCTTCTCGCTAATGATTCTGAGGATGCTATTGGCACTCGCACGCCCTCTGCTTAGCAACGACGCAACGCGCTTGCGGATAACAGTGTAAAAGCCGTCAGTGCGCGCAAACATCCCCGACGCACTGCAGTAGCGAGGGAGCCCCAACAGCATTCTCAGACCATTATTATATTGTACTCGGAGAGCGTTGCCAGACCTCTGCGTGTAGCTGACCCACAGATTGCAAGTATAAAGCGTTCGGTAATACGCTTTAAAAAGTGTTAGTTTTACCTCTGCGCTACACCGGGCAAATCTGCGAGCCAACATGTAGCAGCGGACTGCCATCACTCTCCTCTCCCTCTCTATGTCCGCATTATCCCTCAAATTCTCAGTAACGACGTGCCCGAGATACTTGAAGGACACTCTCACCAGCTCCTCTCCATTTAAAATTACAGGGGGCAAGGAGATCACCCTGCGTTTTCTCGCTTGAAAAACTAATAGCACGCTTTTTTTACTATTGTACAAAAGGCCGTGTGACTTCGAGTACTCCTCACATAAAGTAATCAGCCTTCTGAGCGCAGCGATCGAAGGACTCAGCAACACCATATATGCGTAGCTGATGCTATGTGTCCATCAATTGATCAGCCAACACGGGCGTTGCAGAGCCCAACGATTAGCTCGTTAATAAACAGGTTGAAAAGTGAGGGAGACGTCAGTCCACCCTGTCTTACCCCACACTCCAACCTGTACACATCAGAAAGCTGATTTAGCCATTTGACCTGGTTAGTCTGGTGGCGGTACCAAAACTTTAAGATTTTGATGAACTTTCCGGGCACACCACTATCACAACTATAACAATTTAGGGTTTTTACGTACAATATTGGCTATTGAGTTCATAAAGCATCTTATTTTAGTTGTAAAAATCTAATAATAGTAATAGCAATACTTACACAATTCAAAATATCTAAGCTGAGAGATGAAAATCGGGAAATTTTTATAAAAAACAATTAAATTCAAACAACTCGAAAACGGTTGGATTTAGGATAGGGTGTTCCATAATCAAATCCGTCAGAAACGATGTACACTACACGCCCTTAATGGGAATAGGTCGACTTAACCTGTAACCCCGTACATACGTTCAAATCAAGATTTATACGTAAGTTTTTAATACATTATTAAGTTCGTTAATACAAAGTCCTTAAGCTAATTAATAATCAAAATAAAATATTAAAACAGGCAAAACAGAATGCAAATAATTAGCAGACATATGTAACAATCGCATTATGAAGGTTCACAGTTTATCAGCATTTCCTTGAAGCATGTTTTATTCTATCTTGCCAATTAATTGAGTGACATAGTTAGTAAACTTAAGAGTCAACAACCTTAGATCTACACGTGCATTCGTTGGTAATTGTCTTACATTGCATGTTATCCTAACCCCACTGGGTTTAAATTGAACAAATATCTATCAATAAATGTAACGTTTTGTGTGTTTCTTTTAACTATGCAATATCTTGTCTTCAGATTTTAAGACGCAATAATTCTCCTTAGTTTTCAGATACTAAGATTTTGAAAAAGTAAATAGAGCGATTACAGTGACGCATGTTCCCGGCATTTTGTGACAACGACGCCATTTCGGCGGCTTTATGTCATCTGCCGAACTTCTCATTGCAGGCCCGTGTTGTTTGTTCAAATAGTACAACATTGTTGAAGGCTTACATAGTGTAGTAACAAAATTATTTATGTCGCAAAGTTCTCTAAGAATAGAAAATTAAATAAACTGTTAAAGAGAAGCAAAAGGAAGCAATAAAAATAATCAACACATCATTTTTTGTTGTTTTTTTCAACAATAATAAATGGACTTCTTGGCTGATAACGGACGAAGCAAGTTATGCTCTTCATTGATTTTATTTTTCGTACGTAAGTTATTGTTTAGTGTTTGACGATGATAGTGTATTGGTCAGTGAATACTCATATACATGCATTAAATAAAAACCTTATGAGAAATGTAGACAGTTGAAAATAAAGTCACGCTATCACTTTACTATTATCTTTCATCTTCAATAAACGGATAACTAAAAAATGGATTTCGAAAGGCTTAAAAAGATGCTGTTTAAAAAAATAATTCTTTACAATAAATATTTGTTGAGTAATAAAAATAAGTCTTACCATAAATCTGGCTTCAAAATATACAGTAGAATTTTAAAGAAATGTCTGACTTAGGCTAAAAATATTATAAACACCAACTACATAAACTCATTAAAAAATAAATGCAAAGCGTCTTGGGAAGTTATTGCAAAAAGTTCAAATCCAACACAAAATCACAATGACATAAGTAGTATTACGATTGACAATCAATATATACTGACTCTCAAGTTATATGTGAATTATTTAATAATTTTTTTATTGACATAACGAATTCTCAAAATGACTTGACATGTAATTCATCGAAAACAGTAAAATTTCAAAACAAAGCTGATAATTCAATTTATCGTAGTCCAACTACGGAAAATCAAGTAATTAATGTAATAACTAATTTGAAAAATACGAATGCCGTAGGATATGATGGTATTTCAACGAAAATAATTAAATCGTGTGCAAAGGAACTTGTAAAGCTTCTAACGTTTGTAATAAATCTATCTTTAAGTCGAGGAAAGTTCCGTGAACGATTAAAACAATCGATCATTACGCCCCTTTATAAAAAAGGTGATCGGAATCATATTAATAATTACAGACCGATAACACGTACCCCAATTTTATCAAAAATATTTGAGAAAGTAATGGCACATAAACTGAATGCATTTATAGAAAAAAATGGTACTATATGCCATCAACAATTCGGATTCAGAAGAAACACTTCGACAGCGCTAGCATGTTTTTGTCTTATACAAAAAGTGACAGATTCTTTAAATAAAAAAATCTATCCAGTGGCAGTGGCTACTAGATATGAGTAAAGCCTTTGATTTTGTATCACATACAACGCTATTGAATAAACTTTATGCATATGGCATAAGAGGAGTGGCACTTGACTGGATTGAAAGTTACCTGAAAAATAGAAGCCAGTGCGTTGAAATAAGCCGAATAAAAGATAAATATAGGAATAGCTATAGGTCTACATATCGTAACACGAACAGTGGCGTTCCACAAGGTAGCGTACTGGGTCCTCTTCTTTTTATTTTATATATAAATGATTTACCAAACTATATAACACATGACTGTATATTATTTGCGGATGACACTACTTTATTAATTAACTCCTCCAACGCAAGTAAACTTAAATATGAAATTAATACAACATTAAACAAAGTAATTGACTGGCTTGAATTAAATAATTTAAAAATAAATATTTCTAAAACTAAATTAATTCAATTTAAAACAGTTAATATGAAATGTCCGGAAATAAACATTAACTATAATGATGAACCAATTAAAAATGTAGACTCAACAACATTTTTAGGGTTAGAAATTGATAAATCGTGTGATTGGAAAGCACATGTGACAATTTTACGATCCAAGCTAGAGAAATATGTATATGTGCTGTAAGTGGACTACAAACAGCACTTTTAGCATATCATGAATATGTTTCATCCAAGTTGAGGTATGGAATAATTCTGTAGGGGAACTCTGTTAATAGTATCCTTGTTTTTAGAGCTAAAAAAAAGTGTATACGGTCATTAGACAGTGCTGGATATACAGACACATGTAAACCTTTATTTAAAAAATTCAAAATTTTACCGGTACCATGCATTTACATTTTTGAGCTATGCATCTTTGTCCGAAAGCACGCAAGTTTTTTCAAAACGAACGAAAACATGATTCTGGTAGACATACAAATAAACTTTATGTACCCACACAAAGACTGGGACTATATTCAAAAAATGTTTTCTGCATGGCAGTTCGTATTTATAATAAATTGCCAAATATTTTAAAACAAATGCCCTTTAGGAAATTTAAGAACGAATTGTTCAATTGTTTATTAGATAAAAACTTTTATAGCGTAAATGAATTTCTAATTTGACATCTTAATATAATTAAAATCCTTCCTTTTGAATTGAATCAAATATGACAATCATTATTAAATAGAATTTGTTTTTATTATTTTATTGACATGGATATTATGAATTTAGTTATGATTTGAAATTATATTTAATTTTAGTAAAAATGTAATTTAAGATGATTTTTATTGACATATAATTTTTTAATTGCAGACGTCTTAAGTATTATCGACATTTGTATTGTATTCTAAACTAAAACATTTGCACACCGTCACAACGGTTGAATATGGCGATGGCTGGATCCCGCGTTAACTCGTGAACGGGTGCCGTTTGAGGGTGTTCGTCGTTTGGATACTTGGGGGGAGGGAGACTTGCCGAGCTAACAGATGCAGAAAAGAATAATTTTGTATAGACATAAAGAGACTCTGTAAACTTATTTTGAAAAAAAATATATACCCGTGAAGTTTCTTGCCAGTTCTTCTTCACGAAGGTTTTTTTTCGAACTGGTGGTAGAATCATGTTTTATTTGACGTCAATAAGAACAAGTAATTGTCAATGTTGAGAAATAAATATTTGAATTTGAATTTGAATATGCTGTACTCACTAATTGTAACATCTAGTCTAGACCATATTCTGCAAATAAATTATTTCTTTCTTTCTTTCTTTCTTTCAGTGGTGCCGATTCTGTTTCCACAAAATAAACTTAACTAGACTAAACTTGAACTAAATTAAGTTTATTCTTGTTTGCTATTCGGAAAACGAAGGACTAGACAAAATTTAGTTTGACAGGACTATAATTATTTTAGTTACTCAATGTAGTTCAGGCTGCACATTTGGTATTCTGTGGCGCCTATTTTGTTGCGACTAAAATTAGAATTGTCAGACCAATTTTAATCTACATGTCGAGAGGTGTGGAATAAACTAAACTATGTAAAAAAGTGTCGCGACGAACGTGTAATTTGTTGTAAAGATGGAAGAGTTTATAGTTTCAGCATTTATTATAAGAGCAATTTGTATATCATTCTCATAGATATAATGTATAAATTGACTTTTATTTTTTAAACTCTGCGCATTCCACTGTAAAATTCTTAGATGTACCATAAATATTATACAAAGATAGAAAATGATGCTGCTTAGATTTTATACTTTGTATGAGAACATCTTTTATTAATTTGGAATATATTATTTTTTCTTTAGATTTATTTAGGGTTATTAATTTTGTAATAGAATTTAAAATTAAATTTAAAATGTCTTCACTGTTTAATAAAGTTTTTAATGTCTCTGTTGGATTCCTTTTTTTTATTCAGGAAAAGATTCTTTGTCAAGTTTGTTAGCAAACGAACTTTTTTGATACTTAATCAGGTTTTCTTTTATTTTTTGCTTTTTAACAGGGCAACATTGTCCAGAAATACTTTTATGGTTTCCTTTGTGGACATATACTGCATTTTCTGATGATATTTTACTTTCCTTGAAGTGATGATTTTCAGCACAAATGGAACATACAACTGAGTTTTTACAGTATTAAGCTAAGTGGCCATATCTTAAGCAATTGTAACATTGTTTTACTGGGGGTATATACTACCTCACCGCGTGGCGCCAGCCGTGAAGACCAATGTATTCCGGCAGCACGTTCGAAGCAAAAGTGATAATTACTGTGCGTGTTGGCTGCTCCACGCTTCTTCCATTGTCTCCTACTCTCTTTGTGATGCGCTTCACGCAAATAATTTTTCTGAAAGTGGAAATCATACCAAAGGTTTTGGAATTGAAAAATGTCGTATCAACATTATTAATGACTCCAGTTACTTCTATTCCTGTTGCTGGTATTGCTGCTTTCATCAGATATTCACTTAAAAATGTTGTATTATTTAAAAAAGCATTAGCTAGTTAGCTTTTCAAAATGTACACCTATTTTATATTTATTTATAGATTGTAAGAATTTAATCCTTTTATTAAATCTCTTTAAAACTGTAGACATGGAAATTAAATCCCACCTGCCTATTGGTCTCTTTTCATTGCCTAATTCTACAATTACTACAAAATATGTAACAGTAGAATCCTCAGGATATCTTCTGCTATAATCAGATACATAGTAAGTAGGGTTTGTACTTCCTGAAATTGTCAGTATCTTCTTCCGTGCTGGACTTTTCCTCGGTCTTACTTCACACTCCTCATCATCTTTCAACTTCTTCTTTTTTCGTTTTCCCATTATGTACAGTTATTAAAACACGAAAAAGTAGTAAAAATAAGTTAAAAATATAATAATTTGGAAAATAGAATTTAAATTGCCGCCTCTCTCTTTCGAGGTTCCCACGGTGCAAGGTGCACAAGATGCACTCTAACCGCGGTAGGCGCTTTCCATTAGCTTTAGTTATCTTGTCGAATACTCCCAACTCGAGGGAGATCTTTAGAGAGGCTCGCACAATTTGCGGACTCTCAAATATCTCCGTCGAGCGTCCCAACCCCCGCGGTCACCCTGAGCAGTGTCACCGCTGCCAGCTCTATGGCCACGCAGCGGCTAACTGCTCAGCTCCCCCCAGGTGCGTTAAGTGCCTGGATCCGCACATAACGAAGGAGTGCACTCGCACTCCCGAATCCACTTCCCCCCCTGCCTGTGTGCTGTGCGGTCAGGCCGGCCACACAGCTAACTACAGGGGTTGCCCGCGCGCTCCGCGCTCCACCGGTAAGAGGGCCGCGCCTAAACCGGCGCCGCCGCTCACTCCCGCTCACTTCCCGCCGCTGCGCAACCGGGGTCCCCCGGAGGCAAAGCCCGTTCAGCCGACGCCTACTCAGGCTCTGTCATGGAGGCAGCGTACGGCCGTTCCGCCCGCACCTTCCCGACCCATCCCAGCTCCCGTAGCTTCCGTAGGGCAGCGTCCTGCTCCGTCATCCGCACCTCAGTCGTCGTTGGCTGAGGACATGAAGACCGTGTTCGACGTTATTCAAAACGTCGATATTAACGAAATTTCCGTGCTCGCACGCAAACTGCGAGCCGCCCGCTCTCCTCAAGAGCGTTTATTTGCGTTAGCCGAGCATCACTCGCTTCTAAGTTCGTTATAAATTTATTTTTTATTTTTTTTTTATTTTTGTATAAAATTGTAAAAAAGTAAATTATAATGTCTAGACCCGCGAATCCCGCGTCCAGTCGTATTAAACCCAAGGGCTTATCCCTAGTATCTTTTAACGCTCGTAGCCTTAACACCAACCTTCCCGAGATTAAACTGTTCCTTCTGAACAAAGAACCTGACTTATTCCTTCTCCAGGAGACATGGCTTACTCCAAACCGCTCCAGGGGATTCGCTATACCTAAGTACGCGTTTATTCGTAACGATAGGCCCAACTCCGACGGTTTCGGTGGCACCGCTATATATTACAAAAGAGGCTACCATTGCTGTCCTCTCCCTACCCCTCCTCTCCTCAACATGGAAGCCACTGTGTGTAGATTGGCTATGACTGGTCATCCGACCATCATCATAGCTTCAATCTACATACCAATCCGCAGCGACTTTGAATCCATTCTCGCCCTCGGCCATTCAGTCATTATGTTCGGGGACTTTAACTCCAAACATACTGACTGGACGTGCCTATCGACTAACACCAGCGGAATCGCTCTCCTCGACATCACTAACTCCCTTGACTTAGACGTCATATCCCCCATCACTCCCACTCACTATCCCAACAACCCGAGCTACTCTCCTGACATCCTCGACTTTGCAATTATCAAGCGAATCAATCTTGATCTAAGGTCTATCGAACCGCTCGATGACCTAGGCTCCGACCATCGCCCCGTCTCCCTCGTGCTAGGTACGCATAACGTTAACGTCTCATCTCCTAAGACCTTTACCAACTGGAAAGGCTTTAAAAATACGTTAGTTTCAGCCTTAGAGGCCCCGAACTCTCCACTCGCGATCTCTCCCGAACAATTAGATAGTCCGGATAAAATTGATTCATTAGTAAATAATCTCACTGATGCTATCAACTCAGCCATCAGTGACAACGAAAAGGTTGCTAAGCAAGGCAAACCCACGCTTCCCTTAGCCGTTAGCAATCTTATTAAAGCTAAGAACGCGGCTCTCCGGTGAGCCAAGAAATATCCCACGCCCGCCTATAGAACAGCTGCGAATCAGCTTCAACGTAAAGTTAGGTCTTGCGTCGCGGAACTCCGAGACGCTCAGGTGAACGATTTCATGGCGAATATCTCTTCGTCCCACCAAGCGTACTATAGCATGGCCCGAGCCTTACGCGTAGACACCGCCTCTCACGTTCCTCCTCTCACTCGTCCCGATGGCACTACTGCCTTTGAAGTCGAAGAGAAAGCCGAATGCTTCGCTGACACCATTGCCGCACAATGCTCGCCCAGCACGCAACCTGCTGATCCCTCACACATCCAGGCGGTGGAGGACGAAGTCCTTCGCAGAGACTCTCTCCCCATCACCGCCGACCCTGTCACAGTCTCTAATGACGAAATCTTGCTTCTCATTAGAAATCAAAAGTCCAAAAAGGCACCGGGTGCGGATGGAATTTCCAACCACGCACTTAAGCACCTACCTCAACAGATGCTTACCTTGTTAGCTATCATTTTCAATGCCTGCTTCGACCATAGCTACTTTCCAAAAGCTTGGAAAGAAGCGACAGTCATAGGCAATCTCAAGCCGGGCAAACCTCTGAACGTCCCGGCTAATCACAGACCCATCAGCCTCCTCAAGGCAATGTCTAAACTTCTCGAGAGAGTCATACTCTCTCGAATGCGGAACAGTATGATTTCATTTTGAGCACCTTCAGTGCTATGTATTCACCTTCAGTGCTTTGAGCACCTTCAGTGCTATGTAATCCCAGCGGGTGACCCCTTCTGGGTCCCGCTAGCGCGGCCTCTTTCTCCAATTGGCCGTCGCTCAGATGAAGGCTGAGTGGCAAAAATGCACGAGCCGACAGGGGGTTTTTAGTGGGTATGGTCCTGGTAGGCGTCGGGACGAGTCCCACATAACTCTGGAATCGCGCCAGAGTATGCGTCAGGGCATTTTTATCCTCCTGCCCTTCCCGCGGAGGGAACAAAAAAAAAATTCGAGTCGTCAACGTCACCCGTAATTTTTTTTTTTAATTTGGAAAAATTTAAGGACTTTAGTGATCATTCGTTCATTTTTGTCTACTGAACACTCTCCTTTGATTTTTGGAAAATGGTGGCAACACCTGAGCATTTAATTTAGCAACGTCAAAATCAATTTAGTCCTGCCAATTCATAAACATAATAAATTGGAATAGATTTAGTTATAGTTTAGTTTAGTCGGTTTTCGGACAGAATTAGCATCAGTATTATTCAAATTCAAAATTCAATATATTTCGTTTCATCATAGGTAAAAAAAATATACTTGTTAAAAGTCTTCTTTTTTCCATCTTCATCGAGATTGCGTAGATACAACTTTGCTTTGGCTACTATTCATAACATCATCATCATCAAAAAAATACAGGCAAGGCTGTATAGCTTAATTCCATTGCCTTTCTTATAAGATAAGAAAATCACTTTGGCGGTGCAAACAAATGCTATTGCAAATAATTGCTTTGTTTACCTACTAATTGTATAGTAAATTGTATTAAAATATACTATCTCGCATCATATACTATAACTGTAAAATATAAGACTAAGACCAACCTAGACGTGTCTTCAAAAGCCACAATCTACAATACTACGCGCTACCAACTTATCTCTTCAATAGCAAAATCTGGAACTAAAGCATTTGTTAGGTGACTTAATTTTCACGTAGATCGCAACGCCATCCTTTATTGAATAGACAAGGAAACTGGAAATGACATTGTTAAGTTATTCAATCAATGAACAACAATACCGTTTGCCTTCATAAGTAGTTCAAGTTTAAACCATTAAGTGTAACTTAGTTTTTTATATAATCTATTATGTAAGGTGCTTTGTAATGGTTCGTTTAGGCCGAGTTGGTTCGGTTTTTACATCATAGTTTAATATTGGGAATACATATGTATAAAAATGAATGATTGTGTCACAACTTAAGCATAGCAATAGGGGCTCTATTCCTAGTAGTAATAGAGTTTCTTATGTTAAGAACTCGCATGTTGTGGTTCTGCAGTCCTTCCTAATTTTAACCGCCGTAATAATCACGTCACGGGGTTGTGTTCCGGTTAAAGGGAACTATAACAAAGTTAAAAAAAGTGTTTGAAAAATAAATAAAATCAGTGACAACTCGTGTAGCAACCACTGTTATATTGAACTCCTGCGCATTTAGATATCGGGTGACGGGTCGCTCACTTACCTCTAAAGTTGAGGAGGGCGACGGATGGATCCCGCGCTAACTCGTGAACGGGTGCCGTTTAAGAGTGTTCGTCGTTTGGACACTTGGGTGGAGGGAGACTTGCCGAGCTAACAGATGCAGATAAGAATAATTTTGTATAGACATAAAGAGACATTGTACATTAATTCTGGAAAAATTATACCCGTGAAGTGTCATGCCAGTTCTTCTTCGCGAAGGTTTTTCCGAACTGGTCGTAGAGTCATGCTGTATTTGATGTCAATAAGAACAAGTAATTATCAATGTTGAGAAATAAATACTTGAATTTGATATTGTAGTTTTTAACGATGAGATTGCATTCAAAATATCTAGACTACATAAACAAACGAACTTCTCCTTTACATAGCATTAGTATAGATTTGAAGCAACGTTCATGAATATTAAATATATGCTTGGGACAACAATGTCGGCGCACCTAACATATCCTAATACTGAATACGTCAGCTTCCTCAAATCTCTTCTTATTGTGTGAGAGAGTAGTGTCAGAGTTGATCAAGTCGTCGCTGGAAACTCCATAAGCTTCCACAATGCTGACTCATGACTGGTATATTGCTACAACGACTTGGCCGACGGATGAACGTGTCAGCACGGAAACGCTCAAGTTCTTGAGCCACGGGCGGCCACCCATTCTAGATCAGGCACACGGTACGTTCCTGAACAATTGTCAAGCGATAGTGAAACTTCACCCAAATAACACTTAGTTATGATTAGTTATAAACTAAAAGCATAGCTTCAACAAGAAACAATATAAAATACTTACCAACCTCTTTCGACTACGGGCGGACGTTGCTTATCGCCAGATGCATCCGGTGCTCGCACGCAGGCTTTTGTATCTGTACTGCGCACAGTTTGTGAGTGTTACCTTCCAAGAATAAAAACAATAAAGTGATAAAACTTTGCGGCTTACATTGGTCAGATATTCAACTAAATACTTAATTATTATCTGCGTAGTTTGACATAACCACTAGTTCTCTAGTTTTCACCTTTACTTTACACCGTGAGCGCGTACACGGTTTACTAGATTTATCTTTGAACGTAACCATTCCAATTTTAAATAAAGTTTTACCCGCTCACCGCCTATAGTGGAGCTGAAATTGGCACTCGACGCTCAGATCCATCTTACTTCCAGACTCCTGGCGTTATTTATCTCGGATAATGACAATAAAAGGCTATTATTGTGATACCGGTATTTTTTTCTAAAGTACCAATACACGGTGGGACATCTTGTTTTGGGTAGATGCTGTAAATGGTAGAAAGAAACAGCGGCATTCCGAGCGTCGTCTGTCAAAATCACTTATCGCACAAAATGATACTCTTTGCAAGCCTATAAATTTTAAATATCCTTTTCAAACAGATCAAATCGGTATGCAATTTAGTAATTAAAAGAATTAGGTTGCGTTATCTACGTTTTGATGGCCTTATATTATTTTCCGTTTAATGATTTACGGATTGTAATAATTCAATGTTTCGCAATATTAATGTAATTTAATTTAAGATTAACATAACGTCTTACATATTTACTTTCTTTAGCTAAAACACGTGTTTTTAGTTCGTTGTGATTATGGGGTTTTGGAGTTAGGGGTGGAACTCATTGAATTTTCTGTGCAATTCAAGCGGTTGGTGAGTTTCAAGTTTACTATTTCCGTATCTGGCAAGCACGTGA
Source organism: Marasmarcha lunaedactyla (assembly GCA_923062675.1). Taxonomy (NCBI): domain Eukaryota; kingdom Metazoa; phylum Arthropoda; class Insecta; order Lepidoptera; family Pterophoridae; genus Marasmarcha; species Marasmarcha lunaedactyla. Next base: position 16,590,063 of record OV281363.1, on the reverse strand, counting down.
CCCAATCGGTGGTAAGTAGTTTTCGCGCCCTTGGACACAAGAAGTCGTAGGCGTTTGATTTATCGATGTTGAATGTGATTATGATGTCGGCTAATGACAAATAGACCACCAAGTGGTGTAGTGGTAAGTAGCCCTGCCTCCTACGCCGAAGGTCCCAGGTTCGAGTCCTGACCGGGGCATTCATTTGTGTGATGAACACATATGTTTGTTCTCGGGTCATGGTTGTTTGTATTTATATACGTATGTTTATTCTGGGTCCCCCCCAGTTCGCTTTACGTTCATCCATAACACAAGCTCTGCTTACTTTGGGGCCATACAGTTGGTGTGTTTGTCTGGGGATTTATTATTTATTATTATTAATGATGCGATGCCCACCGCTTGCCTAAATTGAAATTGGTTTTGTGCCCTTTAAACGGAACACAGTCAGGTAGACGTGATTAATACGACGGTCAATTAGGAACGACGAGGTGGTAATGCCCTAGAAGAGATCGAAACAAATGAAACTCTGTTGTGTCAGCTAGGGGTTTGACCCTGACGGATGTGACACAAGAGGTCCTCTTTATTGTTAAGAGTTTAACAGTGTAATATAACATACCGACACAGACAACATGCAATAATAATAAATCCTCAGATAAATACACCAACTGTATAGCCCCAAAGTAAGCAGAGCTTGTGTCATGATTGACAACACAGCAAACAAGTATCTGTGTTCATCACACAAGTAAATGCCGCAACCAGAACTCGAACTTGGGACTTCTGGCGTATTCTGTTCACTACCCACGATGCCCCTTGGCCGTCAACATGAAAGTCTACTGACTTGTGGAATTAAGTGGCAGTTGGGTATTTTTTTCATGATATTTTTGCAAATAACTAAATTTATTGAAGTCGTCATCTAATTTAACAAAACTCTCAAGTTTATCGAAAAACTGAAACAAACTTTTTGAACGTAATAAACGGTAGGTAAATCATTTATCTACGGTCAAAAGGTTAAATGGAAAAATTACGTTTTATTTTATATAAGGAAGCAAAATACTTAAGGGTCAGTACCTTAAGTCTATGTCAGTTCGTCACCTACCTACCTATCGAGAGGCACATGATGCGATACGACTGGACAAGACTTTAGTTACTGTAAGTGTAATGATTAAAAAAAAAATTAAATAAACTCATATTTTTTCATTTATGTGCGCCTCGCGCGGCCTCATGCGAAAACCACTTAAGGCTGTCAAAGACGTTGAGTAAAAAAATTTAAATAAAAAATTATGGAAGTCTTAACCAGCCCCTATAACTCCAATTCTTTTACAGTATGTTCTAACAGTGGTATACTTACTGACCCCTACTAACAATGGTATTATGCTTCCTTTATGTTACACCCTGTATATATATATATTTTTTAAATATTCTTGATGATTAATTTGTTGGACGAAAATCTAGCCGAGATAATGCTCTTTGGTTCCTAATATAAGGGTTAGAAATTATACCGATCGGTGATTAAAGAAGATTAAAAAGAAGAGAATAGCGGGAGATAAGTGACAAGCTACTTAAAAACCACCCCCAAAAATCTTGTTGCCGGTCGCCTGATTTCACTTGTCAAAACGTGGTCTCTGCGCGAATCAAACCGACAATCCGGTAACGGATCGCTCACTTGCCTCTAATATGGTTGAGGAGGGCGATTGCTGAATCCTGCGTTCACTCGTGAATGGGTCTCGTTTGAGGGTGTTCGTCGTTTGGATACTTGAGGGGAGGGACTTGCCGAGCTAACAGATGCAAATAAACACAATTGTGTATAGACATAAAATTCTATCTCGTTTATGTCGGGAAGCAATTAAACTGCGTTTGTGTGAGTTAATGTATATCTGTGTTAGAACTGCACCAATTTTTTCACACATATATAATGTAAGAACGTGCATTCCGCTATTTTACTTTTATCAAAGCTTCAGTTATATATATTTGACAATATGTAAAAGAAATAGTCAATAATGTGCAAAATTAACATGACATTTCAAATCATATGGGAGTAGAATATAGATCAGCGCTCGTAAATTCGGAGACCTTTAAAAAAGCTCCGGATATGAAGAAAACCCAGCTGGTTAAGATATTTTCCCGTGTAACTCCTGTTCTCATGGCAACGCTAGGAAATAATAAACCCTATGTCATTTCCACAAATATTAGATGATACCTCATATTTTGAAATCCGTCAATAGGTTTAGACTGTAAGGCGTACCAAAGACATACATAAATACAGTCCAACACATTCTGACTAACAAAAAAATACTAACAATAAGTAGTGCTAATAAAAGGTGTAACGACCTACAAAAAGATAAACTATCAAAAGTCAATTTGATATTTTCAGTGTTGTCAAAACTTCCTTAGTTAAACGGCTTAAACAAGATGATAACTGTAAATGATACCTACCCGAATGTTGATGAACTCAGATTGTAAAGCATCAGTATCCAGGATCTTTTGAAAAACGTAGCAAAGTTTGTAACATGCAAAGTTTGATTTGTGAAACAATTTAAAATGTACTTAACTAATTATATTCATTATGGGCATATATAGCAAGTGGTAGTACGCTTTCTTCGACAGGACCTAGTCGAGGGCGGTACTACGGTTCCTTCTTATTCTGACCGCCATGATAACCTCTCTTGTACCATTTACGTTTTACGTATGATCCTTCCTTTTTAACTATATTAACATTTTGTTAAATTTTCTTTATCTTGCTTAATATTTATATTGTTTACCTTCATTGACAATCATGTCAACGTTTTAATGACAGCCATGGAAGCTGCCCAACAGACTAAGCCTGCTACACACCTGCGTATGATCCTTCGCGGCGATCTGTTAAGGATCCTCAATAAAAACTATTACGCGACACGCTGACGTGGTTGTGTTCCATTTAAAGGAAACGAACAGCCAGTGACACTACCGGAACATGGTTATCCCAACTGGAGCCTAGGGTCGGCAACACATAGTCGGCAAAATAATCACTGTTAATAAATAAAACACCCACAAACGATGTTCATGGGCACGGATGTCACTCACCGTCAGGGGAGACGCGTTCTAGTTTGCCGGTGTTAGAATAATGCAAAAAATAATCTTGATATAAATAAGTATTGTATTTGACTAATTCCTATTATCACTTTCTGTTAAGTTGGCACAATTGACAAAGCATTAATCCCCTCCTTAAAGTTTATATAAGTTACGGAACACTGCCACCGGCTTCATTCTTTTGATACTATCTTGTACAGACGCGTAGTAACTTCTTGTGTAATAAAAATTAAATATCTATTTGATTCCACAATACAAGTTTTCTTTGTCACCCATAACCCAATTCCAATAGCCGGCTATGAAATCACTAAATATATTTTGTCATGGCCCGCCTAGCCCAGTTTCTAAGATATGTTAACTCCAATGTTCCTTTTAAATAATGCCAAGGTAAAAAAGTTTATGATAGTTCTTATTTTGTCAATTTTAACAAATATTTCGCGGATTATCTGGTAGCTAAAAGAAAAAAAAATACATCATGCTGATTCATTATAAGTTTACCTAAAAAAATTGTGTGGAACGTATCGTACAAAGTACTTAAACAAGTTCCTCATTTATATAGCTATCTAAAATGGTGTAAATATTAACATAAAACTTAAATTAATATCTATTTAAAAGAAAAATTACAATCAAAACTGATGTGACCTCCCGTACTTTGTACTTTGACCTCCCGAAAGGAATATATCGAATTACCAACAACCCTTTATATATACTTTGTGTATACTTTTTTAATGCACACTCATACAAGTGTAACGTATTTGCCTAGTTAAAACCGAGTAACTAGTTGAGCCAAAACTCGAAAAGTTTATTAGAACCCATTGAAGAGTTCCACCATCTCCTGGTTCGATCATCAGATTGGCTTGGAGTAACCATATTCTTTATTCATCAGTAACACATAGATTTTCAAATTTTCAAATTGATTCCTGATTAAGAAGTCGGGTAAATTTGACTTCTAAGATTTGCATTGTTAGTTACTAGAATGACGTCTGAAATTTTTATTTTTATTTTAAAAATCCACCGATTTGGTTAAGTCCGTTTAAAAACAAACAGAAAAAAAAGCTATGAATGACGAAACATAACAGAACTTAGCAAACAATTTACATTATTTTCTCTTGTAAATGAACAATTAAAAAAACTAAAAACTCTCTCACTGTTATTACATCTAAAACCAGATCTAAATACATTATTAAACAAAAGAATAATTCACTTTAGCGACAGTTGGTATCGTGTAAAAGTTCCAACCTATCAGTTTCATTCCGAACACATTCCATTAATCGGTGGTACAGGTTCGCTTTAGCAGCGTTACACAGATCACAGTTGGGATTGTCTTGAAGGCCCATAAGAAATCGAAATACATACAACTGAATATGTCCAGAACGAACTCTCATCATCATGCAAAAGATTCTTCTTTTTCACCCACGTCTGGAAACCATGGGACTCGACGCGGCTCCCTAACCATAGTGCCATACCAAATACATTTTGTGTGTGAATTTGACAAAAAAAAAACTAAAACGCTAACGTTATTATCGGTGGAATTCCTGTTCCTACGGAAATTCTAGGAATTATATGTCCTAAGTCACTCCCACAAGAGAGAGGCCTTTAATGACACCTCACAAGTTGTTATCAGTAAAACGGTATAAGGCGTGCTAATGAAATATACACCATCTGACAGTCGGGTAAAAAAACGAATCAAAACAAATCAAATATTTATTAACTTAAAATATAGTAGGTACAGATTTAAGACTTAAAATTAAATAGATAGAACATACTCCTCAATACAACAATACGCTACAACTTTTTAAATCTTCAGCAGACATCATATTTAGTCTGCGAGGACTCTACAAAACTCGAGGACTCTACAAAACTCGAGGACTCTACTCCTCACTCTACAAAAAATGTAGATAATTTATAGTACCTTCGATATAACTTCTTATACAGTTACTTGGGTGTCTTCACGATGTATGTTGTTATTACACACAATACTTGCTGAATGCATAAGTTGGTCTCATTGCATTGTCTTGTGCAGTCGGGAGATTTGCTTTAGGCTCAATTCGCATTCGAACCTCCTGCAGAGTCGTCGTTTGCTAGTATATGGGGAAGCTACAAAAGACCGAAAATGCTAGCCGGCGTGGTTTTTAAGCCGTAAGACTTAATCTGATCAATCAATCAATTTGATCAGCTCTGGGTCCAGGCCCAAAGGACGACCGAAAAAAAATGGGCAAAAGTGGGAATAATATATGCCGCAATGAGAGGGAGAAGGAGAGAGCAGCTAGGGTCTACGCCTTGCGCGCCAAGACCAAAATAAATGTTTTTTTCAAACATACGGAAATTAGAGCTGGTAAAAATTAAGATTTTTTTTCCAAGACAAAAAATTCATAAACATTACGTTGCTTTTGTATCATAACTAATTCATTGGGGAAAGACAAATCCATTTTTTTATGCAGATATCTCGTAAACTATCGATCGAAAAATTTCAGATGTATGCTCACTTTAAAAATTATTTTGCTGTTTTTTTCTTTGGTCCATTCCCAGGGTGTTAAAATGGGAGTCAACAAAGAGAATATTCGGTAAATTTTACAGCTTTTTATTGATAAATGCAAGCCAATTTTGCTTTCGTTGGATCCGTTCAGGTTCAGACCTGTTATTGAAAATATCAATAAAATCACGGAAATAATTAACAAAATTAACAACAAAAATTATGATGGATGGTTTTTCCTTCTACTGAAGCTAGCGAATGATCAGAAACGGCCTGTATTGGCTTACAAAAGTGGCGTTGTGTTCCAACAGGACAACTCCACACACGTGTATAATCACTCGTCAGAAACGCCAGATAATGTTGATGCTTCCACCATACAGTCCGGACCTGGCCCAAGCGATGACCATCTTCTTTTGGCATTTCAAAACTTTCTTAATGATAAGAAATTGGCATCGAGAGAAGATTGTGAAAATTGATTACTAGAGTTTTTCGACCAGTTTTTTACCACGACTTATATAAGAAAGGCATTATGAAGCTTCCTTTAAAATGCTAACAATTTATAGAACGAAACGATGCATATTTGACCCAAATCGGGCAATCCGAAACATGTTAAATAAAGTCTTGAATTTCACGTAACAATGGATAATTTTTTTCCCAAACTCACATATCACATTGTTCCTAATTGTTTAAGACTAGTTTACAGTACACTTCACATGACCTTAGTTTATGGTCAAGTTAAGTTTGACGTAGAAAATCTTACACGAACTAATAAAAATAATAATATAGCCTTTATTCAGATCAACTTAACCTAATAACAATATTCTTATGCACAAATAAAATTTAAACAAAAAATAACTTATTCTAGTATTTGCACCTTCTTTATTCCTTGAAGATCTGTTTGCCAATCGGCAAAGGCCTCCTCCAACCGTTTCCATTCTTTCCTATCTTCTGCCACTCTGTTCCACATGACTCCTGCCACTTCCCTTATATCGTCGTCCCATCTTTTTTGCGGTCTTCCTTTTTTCCTTTTACCTTCCCTAGGATACCATCTTGTCACTTTCTTACTCCATTTGTCGTAACCTCTATACATGTGCCCCGCCCATGTCCACTTGAGTCTTCTAACTTTTTATGTAACATCTACGGTTTTTGTTTTATTCCTGATTACACAGTTTTTTAGTCTATCTGCTCTCTTTATATTCAGCATACTCCTTTCCATAGCGTATTGGCAAGTTGCTAGTTTGCTTGTGATTTCCTGGGTTAAGGTCCATGTCTGGCATCCATACGTAAGGACGGGCAGAATACAAGTATTGAAAAGTTTGGTTTTTATATTAATATGCATTTGTTTGTCTTTCATAGCCTCTTTCAAACTCCAATACCTCTTCCAGCCGTTCGTAATTCTTCTATTAGCTTCTTCGCGCATAGGGTCTTTTTGAGTTATAAGTTGTCCTAGATAGATGTAATGGTCGGTGTAGTTAATTTCCGTGTTTCCTAAGTGTATCTCGTCTTTGTTTCCATTTGTCATTAGTCTAGTTTTTTCTGGATTAAGTTTTAAACCTACTTTCTCACTCTCAGTCGCAAGGTCTTTTAACATTGTAGTGAGGTCTTCAGGTGTTTTTGCGAATAGTACGATGTCATCAGCAAATCTCAAATGCGTCAATGATTCGCCGTCTACATTTATCCCGATATTTTCTCAATTAATTCGTTTAAAAATAGATTCCAGAACAGCTGAAAATAGTTTTGGAGATAGGGTCTAACGCCTTTATCTACATTAAAGGCATTACCTTTCGTTTCTAGCTGGATTTTGGCTGTATAAGTTCTTTATTAGTCTTATGTATTTGTGTTCAATTCCTTGTTCCACCAATGCTTCCCATATGTTTTTGTGTAATAGAGAGTCAAATGCTTTGCTATAGTCGACAAATGCAATGTAGTATGTAAGTTGATATTCATTGTACTTCTCCAAAACTTGACGAACTACATGGATGTGGTCAATCACAGAATAGTCCTTACGAAATCCTGCCTGCTCTATGGGTTGGTGCTCGTCCAGTTTTCTTTCAATTCGTTTTAAAATGATTTTAGCAAAAGTTTTGTAGATGTTCGACATAAGGCTGATAGGGCGATAATTTCCGATTTCATGTTTGTCTCCTTTTTTGTACAATAAGATGATGATCGATTCTGTCCATTGCTGAGGTATAATTTCGGTGTCTAAGATAGTGTTGAACATATCTGTCAGAACAGGTACTAAGACTTCCTTGTTGTGTTTTAGGAACTCGTTATTTATACCATCCGGTCCCGGTGTTTTATCAAACTTTTGACTATTTATGGCTTCCTCAACTTCGGCTTGGAGAATACTAGGTATACTAGAGATGTCCGTCATATGGATTTCACCTTCTGTTGCGTTATTTTCATACAGTTTCTTGTAATAAGATGTAGCTATTCCCAATATATCTGCTCTGTTGTGCAGAAATTTTCCCTTGTCATTTTTAATTTTAACTATCCAGTCCATATAATTTTTCAACTCTTTGTTGGCTTTTTTAACTCCACCTGTTTTACTTATATACATTTCTAAACTTTTCATTCTGCTTTGTTTCTTATCCGTCCTCATATTTTCTTTAATTTCTTTGCTAATCTTTGCTAACTGTTTTCTTCTGTCCTGTATGTCTTTAGCACTGATTAATTGATTTCTTGATTCCAGCAGCTTTATAGTGTTTGTTGATAGCCACGTTTTTGATTCAGTTTTGGTATTTTCAGTAAGTTCAATAGTAGTTTTTGTGATAGTTTCTATCCAGTTGTATTTTTCTTGAGTACCTAAATGCTTTGTGTCTCTTAGAAAGTTTGTGAATTTCTCCTTTAAAGCGATTTTTATTTGTTCTAGCTGGTGTTTTCCGAGTTTTATATTCCTAAGTTCTTGTTTTGGTCTGAGGTTTTTTGGTTGTTTTGCCATCAGCTCTGTTCTAATTAGTCGATGATTAGTGTTAAAGTTCAGTTTGTTAATTACGGAAAAGTTAGTGAAGTAGTTGTTTTTGTTTGTCATTATAAAATCAATTTGGTTTTTTCTTTTGCCATCCGGTGAGATCCAGGTCCACATATTTTGCTTGTTTTTCATGAACATAGTATTTAAGATGGTAAGGTTATTTTCTAGTGCAAGGTTCATGATGAGTTCTCCATTTCTGCTTCTAGTCTTGTCACTGTATGTGTAAGGTCCAAGTATTTTTTCTTCTCCTGGACTCCTATCCCCAACTTGACCATTCCAATCTCCCATTATTATAAGATTTTTATGACCGTGTACTTGAATCGCATTGTTTAGATCGAGATAGAATGCATTCATTGTTTCTAGGTTTGATTGTTCTGTTGGGGAATATATTTGTAAAATAGACCAAGGATTTTTATATCCAGGTAATTTCAACTTCAGCATTGCGATACGTTCAGATATACCCACAAATCCTTCCACGTAGCTTGCTATATGTTTTTTGATGATAAATCCGACCCCATATAGGCCCGGCGTCTCGCCTATGTGGTAGAATAAGTAGTCTGGATAAGATATTATATTTTCGCCAATTCTTCTCACTTCGCTTAGGCCAACAATGTCCCATTTGATATGTTTTAGCGCAAACATTAGTTCCGTAAGATTTTCTTCATTTTTTAGGGTAAGTACATTGAGTGCTGCGATGTGTATTTTGTGTTTGTGAATTTTGTTGTTCCCATTATCGATATTGCTTGGTGTTGGAGGGTTGTGGTCTCTAGCCCCCTCGAGGACCAGTTGGCTTGGGGGAGTTTGGTATATTCTAGTATTGTAGTTAGTTTTTTCAGTTGGTTTTGGATTCCGTTTGCCGATTCTTAATTGTTATTGATTTTTGTTAGGTACATTAGACACAGAGTTGGCTCTAGCCCTCATCACATCAAAAGCATTTGTCTGCCTGAGTGAAGAAATAGTCTGTTGTTTTTTAGACTGGTTTAGATTGGGTGAAGCAGATATTTCCCTTTTTCTTTTCTCTTGGCTAATTTTGTTATCCCTAACAATTAGTTTGTCGTAGTTTAAATACGCTAAATTGCCCTTTTTTCTTTCTTCAACTAACTGAGCCCGCAGCATTTTTCTCTTTTCTAGAACTTCCTTTGAGTAATCTTCGCTTATATAAATTTTCTTCAAGTTTTTTTTATTTTTGATAATTTCGTTCTTCTTCCAATTGCTTATAAATGAACATAGTGTCGGCCTTGGTTTATTACTTTCTTTATTTTTAGTTCCTAAACGATGTATTTTGTTGATTTCATAGTCTTGTATATTAATATTTAAGTCATTTACCAGGGTTTTCTTTAATTCTTGCAATAATTCATAAGTTGACGTTTCATTTTCTTCTAGACCGAATACTATTATATTATTGTTCTTCTCTCTTCTTTTTAGGTATTCTATTTCATTTTCCAAATCCTCTACTTTAGTTTTTAGAATTTTGTTTTCTTCCAATAAAGGAACCAATTTCTCCTCCATTTTATCCATAATACTTTTTGTAATAGAATCCTTCAATTCAGCTGTTTGGTTCTGCATCTCAATTTTCATTTTGTCAAATAACATTTGAAATTGAATATCCATCTTAAAGTTTTGTGTTTGTAATTGCGTATGTTGGAACGTAATGGTAGAAAAGGTGATTGAATATGGTAGAAATTATTTTCGTAGATGGCAACACTGATTGATTGTATTGTCGGTTTTGTTGACGTTATTAATTTGTATTCTAACCTTAAAAATATGGTGTTTAGCTTTTTGGTTTTCGGAAATCTTCAATAATAACGCAAACTGATAGTTTAAAACACTTCACTTAGGTTTTCCAATTGTTTATGTGGTGATTTTTATATTTGAAGATCACAGCAACTATTTATTTCACTTGATTTTTACTGGAGCTTATAACTATGATGTTTACAGTTCGTATACCGGAAGCGGAAAAAAAAAAAAAAAAAAAACTAATAAAAATACGTTCAGCCAATTAAAAGTCTATAATACCAATAAATATTTATTTACAAACTAATTTTTAAAAGGTAACAATAAAATTTAATCAAATGCTAGCCATCTTCAAAGCTATTTTCAACTAAAACCCTACGGTGGGTAACGTACCGCTATCCAAATTATTACAATCAACATAAATCCTTTGAACTTCGACAAATTTTGTCGTTATAATATTGTATTATTTAAAAAAATAATTTTTTTTTGTAGCCGCACATACGAGCACGCGATCTGAATGCAAGTGGCATCCACGACATTAATAGCCGTAGAAGTTTTATTTATGAATGTTGAAAGTGATTATATATCGACTCATGGTGCGTTGCCGACTGCAAGCTTTAGTTGGAAGTGCCTTTGTTCCAGTAATTACACTGCCCGTTCCTTCCCTTTACCTGGAACACAACCACGTGAACGTGGTAATCGTGGCGGTTGAAATACTTTACAACCAAGAAAGGCTGAATTTGCAATGTTCCGTTTTTGACAGAGTTTGACATTATTCCTATGGTCCCGTCAAGTTTCAAAGTTATTCAGTTTAAAATATCTGAGCATTGAAAAATTAGCCCTTAATTGTTTAATCATGCTATAGTGGTGGGCTACACTGAAAACAAATGTCTTGATGTCTGGTATCATCAGGACTTTTAGTGAGCTGTGGCCTTTTGCTTGCTGCAGTGCATGCAAGATTGATTTGGAAGTATTTTTAAAAGTATTTTTAATTTATGTTCGTAATGTGTTTAAGTTTAGTTTTCTTTTTTTTTCTGTTTTTGTTTTTTATGTATTTTATGTTCATATGTTTTTGCACTGACTTTTATTCATTCATTCGTTCATTTATATTCATTCATTCATTCATAACTACCACATATAAATTTTATCTAAAAATAAAAACATCATGTACTTTTATATCTAATCTGGATTCGAAAAAATATGGTAATATTTAATTGGTCTTTTATTCGAACAAATAATTAATTGCATGCTATGTTGGTTTCATACAATTTAAGGCTAGTTTTTAACTGCAAACAAATAGAGAAGAATATTCCGTAAAAAATCGTTAAATTATGCATCATGTGAACACTTAGCTTACTTGTCCTATATTATTGTAATTATAACACTCCATCAGCCCTTAAAACAGAGGGAATCCTTCGTAAAAGTTGGGCTACCCATCAGAAACAGCTTTTCCGAACTGGTGGTAGAGTCATGCTTTATTTGACGTCAATAAGCACAAGGAAATGTCAATGTTGAGAAATAAATATTTGAATTTGAATTAGTTACAAAGAAAAAAAACGTTGCCTTTTAAAAAAGGAACGTACAGGCCGAAACCACAGCGTGACCATGTTGTATTCGAACATTATCTCACTGAAAATTTATATCTTCGCCGCAATTTAGGCCAAGAATTTGTAAAATAATCTTTGATATAATGTCCTTGAATAAAACAGAAATTTAGCGAATATATTATGAAACTTATTTGATTAAAAACGGCAGTGTTCCATTTGGTACATGATGAAAAGAAAGAATAACACAAGATATTTACAGTGAGAACCGTATGTTTATGTCTAATATCCTTAGTTAAAATCTAACAATATATACCTGGTGAATTGAACACCATGCAACTTGTCCACAGAAATTAAAAAAAATAGAGACTTCGTACCTACATACCATACATACATTAACATAGCCGACAATTGTATACTAAGAGTCGTCCAAAATAAACCCTCAATACTATATATTTTCAATATTGTTAGTGACAGATTACTGGGTCTCTCAGTTGCCTTCTTGCATAAAAAAATCTAAGTTTACAATATTATGTGCAATATTTATTACATATCTCTCCTTAATAAAACTACTTGACTATTAAAATTATCTATCTTAAAAAAAATATTTAATAAACAATAACTAAGAAATTATGTCGCAATTTTTGTGTAACGGCCTTTATCGTGTGGGCGATAAGTTAGTTTACGAATTCTTATTTTGAATTAGATAAAATTACTAGGATCTTGGACACATGACTTCCGTTCATAAGTGTACTATTTCGTTACACTTTTCTCATAGTCCGCAAACGAGCACGTAAATGAAATCCACGCAGATAGACTTCATTTGTCGACAGTGTTTTATTTATAATTACAGAGTGTGATTATTATATCAAAATGAAATGAAATGAAATATTTATTTCTCAACATTGACAATTACCTTGTTCTTATTGACGTCAAATAAAACATGACTCTCCCACCAGTTCGGAAAGACCTTCGTGAAGAAGAACTGGCAAGAAACTTCACGGGTATATTTTTACCAAAATTATTCATATCTGCATGTGTTAGCTCGGCAAGTCTCCCTCCCCACGAGTAAGCAAACGATGAACACCCTCAAACGGCGCCCGTTCACGCGGGATCCAGCCGTCGACTAACGATGCGTTGCCGACCGGAGGCTACAGCTGGGATTTCCTTTGTTACAGTAATTGCACTGGCTGGAAAGAATCCAGTTACAACCGGAACACAATCACGTAGACGTGGTTATTATTCTGAACAAAGTAGGAAGGAGTGTAGTACCTCTCCAGACGAGGTCTTAACATATGAAGCTCTACTATCACCGACATTTATATTAATGAGGTTAGAAGTAAAGAGGTTAAAAGAAAAAAGGCGACGAGTTCGACTTAGAAGGACCTTCATGGACCGAGTGAAAGAAACGTCATTCGTTGGGTCGTATAGCAAAATTACAGTGAAAGCGGTGGATGGAATGGAATGTCGAAACTCCACCGACAAGAGTGGGGCTCTTAAGTTAAGAAGAAGTGGTTTTTACCGCATTATTTCTGATCCCGTTGGGTTTTCGGGATAGAAAATAGTTTTTGTTACTCCTGAATAATGTAGCTTTCTATTGCTGATTAGTAAAATCAGTTCAGTAGTTCTAGAGTTTATCGATTACAAACAAACAAACAAACATGCTAACAAAAAATTATTTTCTTTATGTAAAAATATAGGTATAATTTGTGATAAACAGTATTCGGACAAATTTGCCCAACTAATTGATTCGCTATGTGTAGCGGGCAGTAGCCCTGGCTCATACGCCGTCCCAGGTTCGAATCCTAGGAGGTGCATTCATTTTTGTGATGAACACAGATGTTCGTTCACGGGCCATGGTTGTTTATATTCATATTTGATATTCTGGGTTTCTCTCCAGTTCGATGATCCATAACAAAAGCTCGGCTTACTTTGTGGCCATACACTTAGAATGTCTCTCTGCTGCTTTATCATTTATTTATAATATTTATTATTATATATATAAAAATAAAATAAATAAATATTTCTAACAATCACACCACTAGTCCAAATTAAGTATCATTAAGAACTTGTGTTATGGATACTAGATAACGGATAAATAAACTTAAGAAATATATAAACACACATAAATATATATATTTTTTAATATAAATATTACAAATAAACTTAAATAAACATACATTCACATCCATGACCAGAAAGCAAATATTATAAAATATCTGCCCCTATCAGATTCAAACCCGGGACCTCTGGCATGGAAGGCAAGGCGACTTACCTCAATACCAAACAGGCCATTATATATATATATATATATATATATATATACCAATATATGTAAAGGCACTAAGCAAAGTTGGATATTTTTTGTTGCTGACACAGCACACCATGACAGAAACCATAGTGGCTGTGACCAATGGTGACAACTGGACAAAGTCACAAAAGCACAAACAGTTCTTTGTTTAGTTAATGATGCTTGTGTCCCAACTGACAGTTGTCAGTTTCCAGTGACCAAACCGAAAGCTTTTTCCAAATGTAAGTAACTGGACACGAATAGTGTCTACGTCTGAGTGGGGAGGTATTGACTTCACATTACTCAAAGGAAAGGAGACATTTCAATTTTTAAGGGACACTTGGCTAGCTTCCTAGGATTGCATTTAATAAATAGTATTATATGACAAAATTTCATAATTTCATTTAGTTTAGTTTTATGGCTTATCCAATTTACGAGTGGTACAAGCATGCTGTTTCATATTTTTGTTCTACAATCCAGAGTATGGAAACGGTACCTCGGTACGGCCATATGACGTTTCGTTTCTTGTTTCAAAGTAGAACATAATGCAAGGTATAATTTTTAAAATATTTTTAGTATGTCTACCACATTTTTTCGCACATTTCAAACTGGTGTACATCGCGCTAGCCGAAAATGAAACGTCTCCTTTAATATTCGCTAGCGTGTTGTGTCCGACACAAGACACAATCTTATACGCATGCGCAGCGCCTTATAACTAATAAATACTGTCACGCGTTAAACATCACATTGAAGAGATAACCCCAGTATGATCCGTGAAAAAGTATTGTTTAATAAAGCGATACCAATTATCTAAATAATCACAAAAAAAGTCTTAAAATTGATATTCGAAGAGAGTTAATTATCGTGTAAAAGATTCATCTCTCTTGTTTGTATACACTTACGACACGGACGACATCCTCAAAAAGGATATACAGCGCCGCCAACTTATACAGTAGCAATAACTTGAACTAAGCATTTGTTATGTAACTTAATTTATAAAACTTTGATATTCAATAAATTGAACTGACCCATTAGATCTTTATTTATTTATATGTCTTTACAGATAAATAAATACATACATTTTTTTCTTTATAATTTATGTAATTATTTTTTTATTTAATAGATATATAATAATAATCTTTATTTATATAATAATCAAATGCTAGATAATATTTTAAACTAAAAATAAAGAGCATATGGAAAATCGATCCACTGTTTCTTTTGTAAATTGTTAATCTAGTTATAGAAATTTTCGGATTCTTATATTTATTTATTTCATTTCAATGAACAAAACAGATTGCAAACATACTTATTAATAAATTACATACCTACGTTTTGAATTTCAAGAAAACGATATGTTTGAGCCAATCACGTACGAGTTTACGGTATGGATATGTAATGGTCAGTGTTGGTCTAGATTGCATTCCTTAATATGTCCATAAAATAGATTTACAATAAATAATTGAGCTCTGTAGTTATTTCAGTTGGTTTCAATTGTTGTTTTAAATACGTACAATGAAAAAAAAATTGATATAACATTGAATTATAATTTAAAGTATTTACATAATGATATGGCGACAACGGGATAAATGTCAAAGTTAAACTGTTCACTCAGTCCAAATTATATAAGATAAAAAATATGTATTAAAAACATATAAAAAATAATGTCTTTTGAAAAATACAAGGGATTTATAAGTAATAAAGTAATTATAGTTAGTAGCCCTAAACTGTTAAGTATTCGTAAATTTTCATAAATGAAAAATGAATTCACGAGGAACCCAAGAGTCAAATCTTAAATTACGCTTAAATACTTACCTTAAACAATAACCTTTTAACTAATATTATTTAATTATGAAATTAACATACTTTACGCATATCATAGACAGTATTTAACTACGTCTATTATTACTTCAATGAAACATATCTTTCAATTAACATTTATTACAATTAACGCTAATTTACTACGCATTTAACGCAGACATTTTGATATCAAAACAATAGCATTGACTGACACTTTTGACATTTTTTTTTATCAATTCGAGGCCTAAATAACATTAGATACAGACCTGGACTCAAACGTTGAAAAATCTGACGCAACATATATAACAAATCAAAAACTTTTACAATTATCACTAACGATTATATTAATTAGTGTTAAAACTGTAATGTTACACAATGTTTAAAGTTATTGTTAAATATAATTCCATATAAATAAAGAGAAATCATCTCTGGCTGCCATTGCAGATCGAACCCTCTAGCAATCAACACGTTTATACAAAAACTTTTTAAATCTATTCTATTTTTTCGTTCACAACTAACCTTGGCTCTTACCTTGCGTGCAGACATTCCAGTTGTCAAAGTGACGTTTGACAAGCAGCTAAGCGCGCTTAGTTCGATTTTTTTTTTAAATTAAAAAACAAGTGTATTTTCTTTGTGAATAATGAAGGAGTTAGCAGTGGTTTCAACCAGCCATATTGAGAAGAATGGCGCTGTAGTCTTATCCAAAAATGGAAAGAAAACGGAAAGCAGTAAGTTTTTTTATTTTTGTTTATTTACAGTCTTTTTACCTTTTTGATTTAACGTACATCCGAAGAGGTTCACGCTTATTTAAGTTTCAAATTCAAGAAATGCTTTTCTTTTCAATAGTACAAACACTAGATTGTTGGTACAGTATTTTTATTAACTATATAAAATAAATTTACTTTTCAAACTGAAATAAACTCCTATGCCAATTAAGAAAAATATTTAAAAAAATATGATTAAATTATCTTTTTATTAAGTTTGACCTTAGACCAAATTTTTCTATATCTTTCATTAATTAGTTCATTGTAGTATTTACCTTAAATGGTTCATTGGATTTGAGCCAATGACACGCTAAACCATGTGCCTAGAATAAGACTAATTAATTTTTGAGATAACACCAAATATGATTAATTTGAATAGTTTTAATGATCTTTCAAACATCAATTTGAAGCATAGTTATCTATTAACTAAATAAAAATAAGTAAAACATTCAGATTGAATTAAAATTGAAATGAGGAAAAAGTGTGGATTGATATTTATATAAATTAATTATCAATTATCTTACACCTTTTGAAATAAGAATAAAAAGCTTTAGCGTTACATATCCACATTAGGATTGTCGCAAATCAATGCAAAAATAAGAGTTATTTTGAGACCTCTGTAAATCATATAATTTCGGTTAAATTAATTAATTTACAAACAAGAACATTAACATATCAACAGTACAAAAGAATAACAAGGTTAGAAAATGAAATAAAGGATGCGTAACCTAAACTACTTTGTACACAGTACAAAGTGGTCAAAGGGATGGCAGAATTGCATGCTGGATCACGTGAAGAAATGATTTCTAGCCTTAGGGTCTCGAGTTTCACTCACTAATCGATATATCACTTAAGAATCTTTGAGCACCTTGACCTCAGGACCCCACGGTCTCATCGCCAAAAGCCTCAAAAATGTAACAATTGGTAGCAGCAACCTCTCATACGCCAGAGATTCCGGGTTCAATTCCTGGTCGGAACATTAATTTTTGTGACGAGGACAGATGTTTTTTTTTCTCGAGTCATGGTTGTTTCTATTTATATATGTATGTTTGATCTAGGTTCCCAGACCACTGTACGGTCATCCATAACACAAGCTCAGATTTGGAGCAGTACAGTTGGAGTGTTTATCTGGGGATTTATTATTATTATATTATCAAATGTCGATATTTCCTATGTGTCATACTTTCCGCGTCGTTGGCAGATTCATTTTTGTAAATATTTTAACCAGCAGAAGCTGTGCTTTCAGAAACAACACTAAACCCGTAAAGCATCTCTTGAAAAGCAATATAAATTATATCTATTTTATTAATAAGTACTTCTCTATTTTTATTATAAAGAGGAAAGATTACATTATTTCACCAATATAAAGCTTGATTATTCAGGAGTTAAAATAGTTTAGATTCAAATTCAAATTCAAATATTTATTTCTCAACATTGACAATTACTTGTTCATATTGACGTCAAATAAAACATGACTCTACCACCAGTTCGGAAAATCCTTCGTAAAGAAGAACTGGCAGGAAACTTCACGAGTATATAATTTTCAAATTCAATTTACAGTGTCTCTTTATGTCTATACAACATTATTCATATCTGCATCTCAGCAAGTCTCCCTCCCCCCAAGTATCCAAACGACGAACACCCTCAAACGGCACCCGTTCACGAGTTAACGCGGGATCTAGCCATCGCCCTCCCCAACCATATTATAGGGAAGTGAGCGCCCCGTCACCCGACGCTACCTCTGACGCTAGTTTATATTTTACAAACAAAAAATTGTTTTAACCTATTACGAACGTCAACTGACATCCAAGCCAGCCAAGACACATGAACCTTTGTACCAAGTTCCTTATGGGGGCGCTGAGAAAACATTTTTTAATTTCCCCTTCTAAAGGTGCGTAAAGGTCAATCTTGGAACATAACCATTTTCATTTATGTTACTACATTCAAATTCGTATAAGTCAAATATTTATTTCTAAACACTGACAATTATTGTTCTTATTGGCGTCAAATAAAACATGACTCTACCACCAGTTCGGAAAATCCTTCGTGAAAAAGAACTGGCAAGAAACTTCACAGGTATTTATTTTCAAATTCAATTTACAGTGTCTCTTTATATCTATACAAAATTACTCTTATCTGCATCTGTTAGCTCGGCAAGTCGCGCCCCCCAAGTATCCAAACGACGAACAGCGTCAAACGGCACCCATTAACGAGTTAACGCGGAATCCTCCCCAACCATATTATAGGGAAGTGAGCGACCCGTCACCCGACGCTACCTCTGCACGCTAATTAATTTTTTACAAACAAAAAATTGTTTTAACCTAAAAAAGAACTACAGGTTAAATCCTTCAGACAAACCAAGTACCCCTTCCAACTGATTAGTAGACAATTCAAGTGCTTTTTTCTCGATTGCAATCATGGTCACGACAGTTCACTAGATATTAAAGTAAAGTAAACTATTTAGATATTTTTTTATTATATGTCTACAATGCGTGTCAGAAGACAAGGTTATGTTCATTCACGTGACTTAGATAACGCTTTAACGTAATCCTAATTAGACTTTTTATATAATGTGTATCGATGTATCGATATCATATCAATGTAAATAAATTAATTAGTTATTTACAAAGAAACAAATTGGACTACACACGTGCAGATGCATCAGATGAAAATAATAGCGTACTATTATACTATATATTATACTAAATTTATAACTCTTACCTCGCGAAGTGTATGCGTGTATAAGTAGGTAAAACTGAAAAACTTTTGAAACTGATAAGAATTTAATAACTTCGCTTTATAATTCTGTGTGACAATTTTCCGTGTTAAATAGCATACAATCTTTCTAACTGCGTATCCAAAACCGAACGAGGAAAGTCTGTTGAGTGCGAGAAAAACGTCGATCAACAAGCTAAATATTGGTTTTTTTTCTTGAAAAATGTTGCATTCAAGGTGATGGTTACATTGTTCAATTTCTAAAAACATTAATAATTTGTTATAATTTGTATTCGCACTGTAGAGGAGGCCTATGCCCAGCAGTGAATAGCGATAGGTTGATTGATTGATTGATTGTTTATATACAACAGCTTCAATCAGTTTTACTCGCTTTGTTTCTTTACCAAGAGATTTCGTTCATATAATATAGGTTATATTATTTCTTAAAAATGTTGATTTATAATAGAAAAAAATATTTTACCCATAACAAATAAACAAACACACTTTTCCAAAAATAATAATCTAAATATACTAACAAATCGGATCAGTACAAAATAACTTAAGTTTCTTATAACTTGAGACCCTCAATTAATAATTAAACCCTGGTAGTGATAGTCAAGTTTTCTGGTTAGTTAGTCGCAGTCAAAGCGGCGTGGCCGAGTAAAGTCGAGGTCAAGTGATTAACTGCCGATTGTGGTCGGTAGGGCGACCACGCGCGAGAACTTGGTGGGATAGAAGTGAAAATTATTTTGTTTTTGATTCCTTACAGACGGACAAACATATGGATTTGGTTACCTGAATGACATTGATAAGGCTTATGTTGGAGTAATACGTTACGACACACATCTAAAAAATAAAAACATATCTCAGTTTAAAATTAAGCAGAGAATGGTGTTTAACATTGAGTCATCGAAACGCTTTAACAGCTAACCAAAATAATCGGTTAATTACAATTATGTAAAAAAATAAAAATCACATGCATGAAATGTGTGAAGATAACGGGGATAAAAGATTTCAGCCGATCAACTAGCTCTCTCTCAGATTTGTTGCCACTGATAAACAGCTCACAACAAACTTCGAAAACACGTAATACCAAGATTCGTTTTTGTAGGTTGTCGTTTACGTCATTCAATTATTGTGGTGTTACCTCTTCTTAGGTGCAAAAGATATGACAATAAACAAAATTATCTGTCCAAAACCTGACGTGCGTTAGTAGCCGCACGTAGTAGAACTTTAATCTAAATAAAACACAAAAAATCGGTAATGTTATGAAACAAAACAGAGTGGAACTGCATATAGATTGTCTTTAAGAAATATAAATAAAAATATTCATCATATTCATTTGATACATCATGGTCCATTATAAAATCATTAAGAAATTATCAAAACAAATAGCATTTTATTTTTTACAAGGTTTGCTAAATTTTTTAGCCTCATTAGATAAAGTATTACTCGAAAATCTAAAATGCACGAATTAATAAATCAATATCCCACTTTTTTTTTTTTTTTTTTTTCTTTTATTATTTCTTGATAATTATACGTTAAAATTATACTACAAATAAAACACTAAATCTAAACTATATATATAAACTATATCCCACTTGAAACTAACATTAAATAATAACTTGAAAAACCGAAACCGAATCCCACGGATCGTGGGCACCCTACCCGCGACAACTCGTTGCATTATGTATAAAGTATCTTTTATCAAATCTAGGTGAAGTTTGTTATAATTTTTACGTAATTTCGCGGTAACCTTTTGTGACGTCATTGGTGCAATTAGTCTTATATCAGACAGGCGTTTTTATATCAAGGTCAATATATTTCTTTTGTTGTTTTAAGCAGTGGCATATTTTATTATTAGGTTATTTTTGGTCATTAATTATGCAATTTTAAGCGTTTACAATATAGTTAAAGTTTCACGACCCCACTTAGAGACGTGGATTGTTACTGGGGACGCTTTAAATTACAGATTTGGCTAAACTAATATATACTTAGAAGAAGTTTAGATGAAGTTAAAATTCGCAAAACAAAATCTACATTTCGGAGTGCTTGACCTAATCACTTGACGTCTTACTGGGGGAGTAAGACTCTATATAAATCTGAGACAGCTAAAAAACTAAATGGTTTATAGAACCTTGTCCTTAAGCTGCTTTAGTTCGTGACCTTGAAGTGGCCACTTGAGGTCACTCCACTTATTTACGAGAGGAAGCTTTCACGAAGGAAATTGCGTGGGATAGTATTACTGAAGTACTTAAAAAGCTGGAACAGGAGAAAAAGTTATATAAGAATATAAGTGAATGTGAGTCTTTGAAAAAGCCCTGAGTTCTTAATTTGTTTTGTAAACGTTTACTTAGGGCGATCTGTATTAATTATAGATATTCCTCAGCAAATCTAGACTCAGGCGCTTATTTAGTGACTACTTAAACTGTATGAGTGAGGCTGTAAGAGCATGTCAAATGTAGAAATAAAACGAAAATATTAATTCTAAGCTTTCATATGAATTTCTCATACCCTGTGCGACAAGGGAAGCAGTGACATTGATATATGTGTGCATGGGATTGTAAAGCCGCCGCCATCTTGTGCGTGTACAATCAGTACCTACATTTTGTCATGCACACATAAATGCTGTATATATATATATATATATATATATATGTTAATGTGTTATGTTAATATAATAATCATTAACACCACCCACACAAATGATTTGAACCATATTTTGTTTGATACTCTTTACATTCGGTAAAAACATTTGAGGCATTTAAAACAAATGTAAAGAATTACCACCTTTCTCTGTGATATGTATTGGTATACTTTAGGAATACTTATTACAAAAGTTTTAAAATGGTATGTATGTATATCTAGTATGTTACTTCAATATCTTGCTGAAAAGCACTGCCCAACAGTAGTTCTAGTTAATTTATTAATTTCAGGGTTGCCTGGAAGAGATCACTCTTTTAGCGATGAGGCCGCCCACGTTGTCATTCTCTTTTTTTTTGTAATTTATATCTAAGTATATTTTAATTTTGTAACTGGTACCAATGCAGTGTATTATTATTATTGTATTTTCTTAATTATATGTGGAATGGTATAGTTAAGTATTCACACATGTTTAAAATTTGAAACTTGTCAAAACTACCATTGTTAATTTTTCAACAAAATTCAGATTTTTTTAAAGTAATGTATCTTTGTTTTTTATTTAAATAATCGGAGGCTAAAATTTTCCCCATCAACATATTAAACTTTTAGTAGGAAAAAACAAAGTATTGTGCCTTTTTATTTAATAAAGCAAAGCTTAGTATTTGATTCAATGCCGTTCTCTTTCAAAAGGCTTTTCATGAAATCAATAAGTTTAATAGAAATTAAAAAGAAATTGGTGTTAAAGTTTAATTCATATTCTCGTGGGAAAATGGGAGAAACTTAATGTTACGTTATAGTAAACGAGAAAAAATAAAGTAAGTAATTGTAATTATTTTATTTCATAATAATTATTTCATTAAAAAATATATAGTAAATAGTTTGCAACTTTTGCAAGTTCTCTCATATAAAAGACTTAAACGCACTCTTTGAGTTCTTTTAACGCGGACAAATAACAAATGGAAGTATTTAATAAAATCAATGTTTTCTAGTATTTCCTAGTAAAAAGTTCCCTCTGCCTATGCTTGTCTGGAGGAAATCTCTTTTCAGAGATAAGACCATTTTTTCCTTCGCTGTATGACCATCCATTTTACTAATCATTGTATTTGTCCGTTGATTCATATATTTATTATTTATATATTTATTATTACTGTATTCAAAATAAACAAACACTTTAGTCTTATTATACTGTATGTTACTATTTTATATCTACATAAAATATTTAGTTTCGTGGATTTTGGTTAACCAACCAATTGTGGTCACTCTCTTGACACACTTCGCTATACTTCAGTTATGTTACATCTGGTTTTATATTACTGTATATTATGTATTAATACAAATTTTAATGAAATTATTATTTACAATACTTATATTAGAAATATTTACATTTCTAGAATGGACTTATAAGAGTATTCAATTGATAATTATAAGATAAAAATATGCTATAAATAAAAAACTAAATCTAAACTTGATTCTATTAACGGCAACGTAGCCAAAAGGCTGGCCGAATTACCACGCTGGATCCCAATAGAAATTCGTTGTGCGAGGTAGGTGCCAGCCTTCGGGTCACCAGTTTCACTCACCAATCCCCTCACTAGGTCCGAATAAAGGCGATGAGCCCCTGGTCCCCAGGACCCCATGGTTTCAACGCCAAAAGCCAAATTATTCTAAATAAAATTAGGATGGTTCTTTTGAATTCCAGGTTCAAGTCCTGGCCGGGGCATTCATTTGTGGGAACACAGATGTTTGTTCTGTGGTTGTTTATATTTATATATGTTTGTTTATCTGGATTCCCCCCCTTTCTTACTTTGGGAATTTAATAAAATGATTTTTTTTTGTATCGTTATTAATTTTACTGTAAAGTGTAATTTTATTGCTTTATTTCATCATAGCTTTGATAGCTAGATATATTTTTGAGACGAATCGGTGGAACAAATTCAAGTATTAAATTAAGGATATTTAACTACCTATTTATTTTATTAAAGATTAGCTTTAATAATTGTAATACTTAGAAACATATTTTAGACAAAGACGCTATAAACATACGCACACAATTTACACTTAAACATGGAAAAAAATCCAAACCCAACAACATTAAAACAATTTTCTCCATTAACAAGAAAATGCTGCGTACTTAACATATTCCACAAGTATGAAAAACCCGATACTGGGATATCCCATAGACCTGTATACATCGTGACGTCATTGCATCCGTGACGTCATTGCATACCTGTCTCTTTCTAACTGGGATTTTACATTGCATTTTATCAACAGTACTTTCCTTGTACAGTCGAATGCAGTTTTAGAAGTGAGTGTGTTCAATAAGATAGGTCTTGTTTTTAATTAGATTAAAGTCGGTCTTCGTTTGATAAAGTTTTGGGATTTTGAGGAAACTTATTTGCACTATGTACAAATATTAGGATTTTAGTTTTATTACAGTATAGGGGTAGTGAAGTTCATTTATAAGTAAGTTGTAATATATAATAAAGGTAATCACTTGAAAAAATATTTTTTAAATATATGTATGTAGGTGGAGAATAAAATATCCGGCTAGAGAGAATGATGTATCTGTGTAACGGTTAAATGTATTTGCACACAAGGTTTAATTCATATTTTACAAAAAAACAATGATATCAGTCGATTAGTCCGGAGATTTAACGTACAAACACATTTTGTCTTTATATTAAGAATACAAGAACTTTCGATAGAATAAAATGTAGCCTATGTGATTTCTGGATAATGTAGCTATGTAATAGTGAAAAAATGATTAAAATCGGCTCAGTAGTTTATCGATTGCATATAAACAAACAAACGCATTCTTTTTTATTTACGAAAATAAAAATAACAAACCGCTAGACAAACACACCAACCTAAACGGCCCCAAAGTAAACAGAGCTTGTGTAATGGATGACCATACAGCGCTTTGGGGAGGAACCCAATACAAACATACATATAGGTATATAAAATTAAACAACAATGACCGAGAACAAACGTCTGTGACTCGAACCTGGGACCTCCGGCGCATAAGGCAAACCCAATACGCCACTTATCCATCTAATAGCGTAGATTAATTAAAAAAAAAAAGGTCTTAACCGTTGAGCCACCGATCCACTCTAATTTCATAATTTACTTACTTTGTCAAGGATTCTAACATACCAGGTGTTAATACCTTTAAAACTTTAGAGCGCCAAAAATCGTTGAGATCGTCAGAGGAGGGTTATATATCTATGTATGTATATTTCTTTGATACGTTCTACAGCCTAAACCGTTTGATGGATTCCAACATAAGAGGTTTCATTAGATTTGTCTTAGTTGTAGGCGTGACATAGGGTGTATTGGTTCCCCGAAAGCCCAAGAAAACAGGAAACGCGCGAAAAAGTAACCTGAGCATTCGGGTTTTGTTAATTTGCCAATATTCTGGAGCTTTTTGTAAGTTTTTATTTAAATCGTCTTGTACTTGACAACAAACTAGTTTAAAAGCTGATTATCTTTGGTAATCATAGGTTATAATTAAAAATAAGCTTTTAACATGAAGCTTAAGCGGTTAAGATCCAATATAAATGGTTTTTCTCATTTGGTTCACGTGTGTGCAAGTTGTAAAAATATGTAACTAAATACAATCTTATATTATTTATAATTAATAATTTATTATTCATGCATCAATTTAGGTTAGTAAAACATATTTCAAGGGTTAATACATAACAGATCACACATATACATTTAAAAAAAACACAACTTTGAAACACGTTACGATTATATCATTTTCTAGAATAAAAATAATATTCCTTATTTTTGGTTATTAAAAATATGTCTATTTAAATATTTGTTAACTAACAGTTCTGTAATATATAAAAATAATCATTATATAATAAAATAAAATATTTATATATTCAAATGTATGTCAGAAATCAATCTATGGTCAAAAACATAATATTTTAATGGAAATCACACAGATGAATTACAAATATTATATTCATATTCCATTAATGAAGGAGAGACAGACTGTGTTTATTTTATAGGAATATTTTAGAATTTATTTATTTTTATTATCCAGAATTTATTTACACATAAAAATTGACTGACAGGTTTTTCATGTGTAAACATTACCAGAATACATCTGGGAAACATACCTTTTCACAAAAAAACACGAAAAGCAATTAGCGCGCCTTCCACGAAATTTGACAACGTCAAGTGTCATCGCCAGGATGCTGATTGGTCGAGATTTCCGTGACTCCATCAATCGATTGGCTCCTCGGTTTGCGCGCATGTGCGAAACGCATTGACACGTTGATTCACTAACTTGTGGCGATTTTAATCGACTTCAAAAAAAGGAAGAGGTTCTGTTGCGGATTTGGTGTTGAGTTGGAATTATTAGTAAATAATCTAAGACAATGACTGCAAACTACAATATATTAGTAACTATGTAATCCAACTAACGTGTCACTTAATTAGTTTAAAGACACAATAGCTAAAACGAAATTGAAATTAGACTTAACAATAAGAATGAGAAATACGAACACTTTCATATGTTTCTGTCATACTTATCTGTGTAAGCAATTTAAGAAATTTAAAATAATATAATTGTACATCATGAAAATTTTGCAATAAAATTTCGGCGTCTAGGTTTGCGCATTAAAACAAATTTTATCCTTTATTAGCAACAATACAACTCAAAATAAATACAGATATCAAATCCTATACCCATTCTATTTAGCCATTGTCAATACACACAAATCTTAAAACTTATCAAACCACTTTCGATCTTAATCACACACTATACGTTAGTGAATAAGCCAGCAGACTCTACAAAATTCATCTGTTGCTTGTCCAACCAGCCAGTCAGCCATTAGTAATGAACGCAACCACGCGTTTTTGAAAAAAGAACATATTTTATATATTTTTAATTTGTGAAGTTTAAATAAGTTCGCGCCTTTTTTGTTTTTTTCGCGTCTCGTAAGTACCATTTTGAAAACGTACTGCGCGTGTGATGTATGAAAATTTTACGATTTTTGACCCTCAAATTTTGTTTTTGATTATGTTTTAATTTGTTACAAAGTAAGTTGTTTAATTTTTTTACTCGTAATAGTTCCTCTGCTTCACTTGGATGTGACTGTATTGAAATCGTTTTATCAATATACAAATTGCAACCCATATAAAATTTGCTCTAAAACTTGAAAGACCTATGAAAACTCTAAAACAATACGACTTGTTATTCCTTAGATAACCTTTCTCATGTTTCTCTCTTTAATGTGGGGTACTTTCGTTTAACATGGAAACTGATTGAAAATATTTCTTTTAAACCAAAGTGTTAAATTAAAGAACCATATTCCATATCCAAATTAATATGATAATTTAGAAAGTAACATTTGCTCTCAATAACTAACAGTTAAGTCTAAAACTTCAAGTCCATGAAACTTTAAATTTGGAATTAGTTTATTTTCACCATTTATTTTTAATTTCAAAAGTAGATTAATACCTAGTTGCTCGGAGCAAGAACTTTGTAAAAAATATTTTTTTTAAAGTTCGAATTGGTTCCTATTGGATGGGCGATATCCTCTTCATGAGATGAGATGGAAAACTAACCTAGCCGATAGATGATGAAAAAGCTACATTAACAAAGATATATAACTATTTATTTACAAGTGAAATCGAGCAATTACAATTTGATAAGATTAGCTTTTCTGTGCCTTTTAACTTGACTAATTGCTGTTAAATATACTTAAAGTACAAATAAAAAATCTTAAATATAACTTAACTTAAAAAACTATACAGTCTTTATGCCGAGCATATTTTGACAATATTTACAATTTTTACAAAATTTTGCCTAAGAAGGTTCCTAAGAAAGGTATATTTGATTTTTCATTTGCACTCGCATAATCACAAGAAAACAAACAACAACACAACCTTAAATTAAAAAAGCAACCTTAATTCCATACCGGAAACACTTCCTTCGCGACAAAAATATCACGTCTTTTTTATTCAGTCATAAAATGAACAATGAATTTTACAGTGCCACCAATTTATTTGTTCAGTAGCAAAAACTGAAACTAAAACATTTGATACGTGACTTAATATCGAACTTCATTATCGAATAGAACAAACGCCACCCTTTACCGAACAGACAACTCGGTCGGAGTGCACACTCGAATGTTCTTGCGCAACTCAGCCATTCTCCCAGCAAGGACAACTCAATGATTAGATTACAATAAATACCAAAGTGCCCACTTTTTGTTGAAAACCTCGTTAAAGAAGGAAAAATACATACAATACATACATACATACAATTTAAATGAAAAACATAAACATTGTGATTTTTAAGGCGGTGTGACGCATTTGAATAATGTAGTTGCGGTTGATTGGACTAAATGACAAGCGTCACTTTGAAAACCTTACTTGGATCAAAGGGTTTATTCTAAATATTTTATCTACAATAACTGAAAAAGTTAACCTATTTGTAAAACCAAATTATCTTTATAATACCGGGTTTTTTTTGTAAATGGTCCTCTATTCCTCAAAAGGTCTGTATATCAAATTTTGGTTGATACTTTCGTTTCAAGAAAAAAACGTAGATTTTTTCTCACGAGTAGTTTAGTTATAGAATAGAATAGAAATTTTCCTGCATAAGAGTAACTAAATGAAAGTGAAACTTTTAATGACATAATACTCAATTTATTTAATTTTTAGCCTTACATTTTAACGGGTTTTCCACAAACGAATTTTTTAATATTATAGGAATTTTTTAAATAATCTACAATTAACAGCAAATAAAAAAACATACTTACATAATTTACATAATGTAACCAATCAACACAACACGTGTCTTTTTTCTTATTTCATTCGTTCATAATGGGCAGTGTTCTTCAAACGAAACAAACCTCCTTTGTACTGTTCACATAAAAAAAGATAAAAAAGCTGCGAATAAAAAAATGACACATGTCAAACTCGAATAATGGTCGACATACAAATATGTAGATTATGTTGATTGTAATAGTGGCTTGTGTATAAGTATTGAATTAGTAAAAACAGAAAATTGTCGCTCTTTGACCGTAACTGTTCGGAAAGGGGCACTGGGGCACAATACACAAGTATGAGCAACTTTCCCAGACACCATACAGCGAAACTGAAATAAATGTTTGACTTTTCGTACAAAATTGGCGGGGGACACGTAACACAAAATGGTCGACAAAATGGTACACTCGAGTAGAACATTTACAAAAGAAAATTAAAATTACATTTATAACAGTAGGATATAGATTATAAAAATAAAAATTAAAACAAAAAGTGGTTGATGTGTCGTATTTTTTAAAGTATTTTAATACAAGAACAGCAAATTACTTATGTTAATGTATGGAAAATATTTATCATTTATTAATGTACCTATTAGAACCAAATAACGATGGTATAACGTTGATGATTGAGGTAAAACTTATTTAAACACAGCAAAAACAAAAAGCCTCACATCTTTTGTATAAAATATGACCTTGACAAAACTTGCGACCACCTTTTTGATGCAAGTCACCTTTAATTTGAAATAGCTTACAGATAATTCGTTTATAATATTAAATTAGATTTATGATTATATATAAAAACGCTAAAGAGCATTAGAGATATAAACTGTGATCCCGCAGGAATCTAGGGTTAACTAGAGCCTACTACCAAATAATGTACCTTTCTTATTATATATATATGCCCCAGGTTCCAGTCCTGGCCGGGGCATTCATTTGTTTGCTCATGGTTTTATGTATGTTTATTCTGGGTTTCGCTGTATTTTCATTCATAACACACGCTTTGCTTTCTTAGGCACTAAAAAGCTGGTGTGTTTTTTTGCAGATTTATTTTATTTATTATTTATAACAAATCAAAATCCGTAACAATTTTTTTCTGGTATTACTTTTCTAGTCGAACTAAAAGGAAAAGTAATTTTAAAAGAGACTTAAGTTCTCTTTAACGGAAGTATCAAGACCTTGAAGCTTGACCTCAAACCTTGACAAACTGTATCAAAGCCAAGGTGCAAATAAATGTACCAATACGTACCGGTTACCATGGCAACCGGTTTTTGTTTATTTTCGGAAGTAAAATTTCGTAGAAAATTTAATACCATTTTTTTTGATTATTGGACAGGAGAATTTCATTTAAAACGAAATGACTGTTAAATAATTTTTTGAAATTATTAATAAATTTACTATTTTAATTCACAAAATATCGTTCTAGTTTGACATTTTATTAGTAGTTTTTAAACTTAATGTTTAGATTCTGTTCCAAAAAATATTCTACTTGGGGTTATATTACAACTTGTGATTCGAAAAAATACAATATTTTAATTGTCTAGCTTCAACATTTTCGTTTTATGTTTAGTTATAGAAACCCCTTGTATTTGCTTCTATGGACTGGTACAGTAACTAACCCATACTCCATACTCATTTCACCCATGACAGAGACGTTTTAAATGTTTGACATTGACAGTCACTACAATGTGTGAAAAAAGATAAACTGCACTACCTTGGATGCAATCTTTGATTTATAATATTAATTAGATATATATCGTTACTTATAAATGTGACCTCTTAGTACGGCGAAACGTATGTATAGCTAGACATTGTTATGTGAAAACCAGCTTTATATTATGGGGATAAGAACTGGATATATGCTAAGGAGTAATCGTGACATGTATGCTCACGACTTTGACAATAAAAATGCTTTATTGATTAATTACTTTAGTGTGCTCTAATTTATATAAAAGTTATTTATAGGTATTTAATTACTAAAGATTAATATATAAATAAATATAAATATTATAGTATATTCTTTTTCTACGCTAGAATCAGGTCTTCGTGACCGGAGATAAACGATTATCATGCAAAATAAACAAACAAACATATATATAAAGAAATATAATATATAATATTGTTTTTATATATTCTAATGAGTTGTCCTTTGACAATTGCCTCCTGGAAGAATCCTGTAATTTGATACAAAACACAGTTACTTTACGTTACGTGATTGTTATTATACAAATATGCTAAAAGAAATTATCATGCTTTACATACCTAAAAAAATCTAGCAAATTAAAAACTACATGACTATTGAAAATTTCACAATTATTTTCAACGTTACAGTTACATAATTTATACAATTTAAAAGGTTATCTCGGAGAATTCAACGTCCGCACAAACATTGAGATAAACTTTGAGGGTCAGCTTCTTTACAAATTATCATCGATTCCAATACAAAACATTCAGTAGAGCTTGGAGTGCCACACGTGCAGTACGTATAACGAATCTTACCTCTCCATAATAAAAAAAAAAAACAAAAAGAAAACGCGTTTACGCTTCTCTGTCAGATTTCACAAAATGGCGTCCGTCAATGGAAAAGATATGTCAGAGCCCGCCGTCCCGCCATCTTCTTTAATTCGAAGAGTCAGTTCCCGCTCGGTGCGAAATTCTATTTCGGAAGAAAAAGAGAATGGAGTCGTTGAAAACAATGGAACCGGGAAATTTGTTACCAAATACAAGAAGACCCCGGAGGCGATGACATTCAGAAATGATGAGGAAGATTTGGAAGTGCCTGGGACGCCCATGACTCCGCGCACCTCTACAACACCTGGTTTGATATTTCTTTTATATAAATATACATTTAATTAAATATCGCTACAAGTGTATTTAAATTATTGATAACATTTTGTGTCATAAATTAGAAGTTTGCAAATGTATCATTTTTTTTTTCCGAAATGCAATGAAATCGTTCATTAAAATCAAAATGGGAATCAAATTTTAGTTCGTTTGGGTTAATTTATCAATGCTCAGATATTTTTATCTGAAGAATAACTTTCCATAGAAATTATTTTATTTATTTATTTATTTAACAATTTATGTACACACATTAGAAAATATAAAAAATAAACTAAAAATAAGTGAAAGATAATGTACAAAGGCACAGCTTATTTCTAAAAGAAATTTCTTCCAGCTAGCCTGAGGCTGGAAAGTGTGACAGATTAACAAATTTAGTGTGTACTGCATACAAATATTATGTCAAACTAACAAAATTATTGTAAGAATATTATGACAACAGCTATCTGAGCATTAAAAAATGAGACCTTAGAATCATTTTCTATTATGTTTTCTGTTTAACAATAGAACAATAATTAGGTGTATTAGCTTCTCGTCTTTTTCGTGTTCACTAAATAATTCAGAATCCAGCAAAGTGTTCTGTTATCTCAACAAATTGAACGGTTCAATAGTTAGGATTTTGTAACGATTTGAAGCTGTATAATTCCCTCCAGTCGGGTTTTATACGATAGAATTCATACTTTGCGTGTTTTGTCGTGAATTGACCAAAAAAGTACTAGGGCCCTTCTTGAATGTCACTCACTACACTTGCCGTTTAGTTGGAATACTATTATAACCGTTTATTCTTATGAATATAAAAAGCTAACTAACACCATTCCGACCTCGTATTCTTTATAAACGAATAAATTATTTAAATATGATCATAATTTCTAATTGACGTATGCATATGTCAGTGAATGTCAAGATTTATTAAAACCGGCTCAGTAAATTGCGAATTTTGCAGACACATTTTAATTCTGAAGGATTTAAGCAAATATTTGGTTAAGATACGTACATAGATTGTTGATTATAGTTAAAATATATTTGCATCGGAACTTTTCAAAGTGTAGAGTGAAAAAGTACTCTGGTTAAGGTGTCCAACATTCTAGTTTTCATCTTCAGTTTCTATTAGGTGAGACAGATCACGAATGGCGCCGCCTTAATCAATAGAAATAAACTATGCCGGCCGAGTAGCTTAGTGGGTAACAGCTCTGCCTCATACGCTGGAGGTCCCAGGTTCGAGGCCTGTTCGGGGCATTCGTTTGTGTCATGAACACAAATTAATTATTCTGGGTTTCCCAGTTCACTGTATGGTCACCCATAACACAAGCTCTGCTTACTTTGGGGCCATACAGTTGGTTTGTTTGTCTGGGGATGTTATAATTATTATGACTATTATACATTCCGTAAATTCTTACAATGACTAAGTACATCATTTATATGCTTTTCCTTTCCTCATTTCCTTAATTACCGATGTACAGGGCCACTAACTTATCTGACAGTAGCAAAAACTGGAACAGAAGCACATGTTACGCGACTTAAGTCACGGTCAATTCGAGTAGTCTTAGACGGCTGCTCTTCTGACCTAATGGCAATTAATGCCGGGGTACCTCAGGGATCTGTTCTCTCTGCAACGTTATTCTTGCTGCACATTAACGACCTGCTAACCCCAGGCATTATTGGTTAGATGACAGCACCATTGTAGAGAGATACATGTCCAATGCGCGAGCGAGTCCTCAAGAAATCCGGGCTTTGAGAGAGTCCATGATTGAGCGGGTGGATTTGGCCTTAAAGAAAGTGTCCGATTGGGGTCAAATTTAACCCGTCAAAAACACAGGCGTGTTTATTCTCCGCGAAAAGTCTCGCTTTCCAAAATGTTTCTGTACCCTTAACCGACCACCTAGGGCTTCTGGACGTAACTATATCGTCCCAACTAAACTTCGGGCAACAAATTGTGTCCATGGCTCAAACTGCTTCAAAGAAGTTGGGAATCATCTCGAAGGCCTGACGGTACTTCAGCCCTGAACAGCTACTTAATTTGTACACAGCTCAAGTTCGATCTTGTATGGAGTACTGTAGCCACCTTTGAGATGGTTTTGCAAAGTACCAACTTGAAGCGATGGACGCAGTTGACCGAAGAGCCCGAAAAATTATTAACAACTTTGACCTCACCACCAAAAAACTGCAAAGCCTCGACCATCGTCGGAAAGTTGCCAGTTTAGCAGTTCTACAGATTAAATTTTGAAGAGTGCGTGAATGCTCTTTTTGACCAGGTTGAACCCACACCCTTCTTACATCGGACTACTAGACGCAGACAGGCCTTCCATCCTTTTATGGTAGATATCCTAAGAAGTCGAACCAAACGCTTCGATAGTTCCTTTTTGGTGCGGGTCGCCAAGGTGTGCAATGAACTGCCTGCGTCTGTTTTTCCAGAAAGCTATAGTCCTAGTTCTTTCAAGCGTCGAGTGAATAGGTATCTCGTGGATAGACGTGTAACACTTTCGTCTTCATCGTCACTTTCCATCAGGTGAGATAGAAGACAAACATCTAATCCTTTTTCAATAAAAAAGAAGTCTAACTTAATTTACACATAGAATGCAGCGCCACCCATCTGACTGAACAGTTAAGTCGGTCGGAATGAAACTAAGAATTAATTTTCTACGTCAGTTGTCTTGCGTTCTTTTGTACGTTCAGCGGCCGCAGTCCAAGACTTCGATTGGTTCCTAAGCATTGATTTTGCTGAGAAATTCTGTACTTTATCTATACTACGTGTAAGTTAAGATTTGCTTAGCAAAACCTATATTTCTTTTTCTACCTACACCATATAAGCTAAATTATAATATCCATATATACTACCTTCCGAACCAGTGGTAGTTTCAATAGGCGACGTCCTGAGCCGAGGTCCGTGCCCTTTCGGGTGTCCTTACGCGTATATCGTATGTAGGCGTAGTTTAAGTTCCGGCTAAGCGCCCTCAGCGCTAGGCCACAAACTCCGGTGAAATTTAAAAGACCAATAGAACCATAAATAAATCGTCCCTTTCGAAAAAAACTATTTTGTAATGAAATAAAATTATTGTATTGTAAACCTATTTCTAAAAACTCGCTATATATAAATATCTTTACACGCTATTCCCTCCACCACCTCCCCTCACTTCCTCTTAACGTTCTAAGTGAACTTCAAAACTAAGTTAACCTCACACTGGACCCCTAACTTAAACTGTTTACTTAATCCACTTATGTAGTTCCGTCATGCGATAGTTGCGATCAAAAGATCGGAATGGTTTATTTACTTTCCGATGTTGTTTTACGTTTTACTATCATTCTTAGACGGCTGAGTGGCGTCAGTAACTGGTAGAAACCCTGCATCATGTGCCGGAGGTCCCAGGTTAGAGTCCTGGTGGGGCCATTCATTAGTGTGACACACACACATGTTTCTTCCCGGTTCATGGTTGTTTATATTTATATATGTATATTCTGGATCCCCCCTATTCCCTGTATGGTCATACATAACACAAGCTCTGCTTACTTTGGGGCTATACAACTTGAAAAGGATGTGTCATGTCAACTGTCATTTGACAGCTGTCAAAATCTGACAGCTGATAAAAAATAATGTATATAAATTTAATTTAAAGCAATTTAATCGTGTTGATTAGTTTTATAAGAGCTTTGACTCAAGGTTCAAAGTTCAGGTTTAAAATTAAACGTTCGATTATAGACCTTTAAGGTATTTTAATTAATTGCGAGGTTTCCATGTGACAATTACTGGCAAATCAATACTGGGTATTAATTTAAAACAGTAACTAGGTGGTTTAAAACCTTACATTAGTATATTTATCTGTAAAACCTCGTGCAATACATGAAAACAATATTTATTTTGTTTACCACGAATGAATGTTTCCGCGCTTAATTGGACCCATCCACAAGCGAACATAGAACGAGCCTTTCTATATATGAGACATTTAGAGTATTGAAATATAAAGCGCTATAATACAAAAATATGGTCTCCCACGATTGTACTAACTCATATTCCTATATCCAAAATATCTTAAAAGTTACATTTGAAATCAAATACTTATTTTTATTTCACAACTTCTTGAACCGTTACCACCACTTTGAAAAGACCTTCGTGAAGAAGAACTGGAAAGAAACTTCACGGGACTTCTCAAAAAAAAGTATTTATAATCGATTGATAATATCCATAGGCTTGCTTTCCGCTTGCCACAAGATGGCAGCCTTCGATTGATCAATCGAAGATAAACAAGTCTAGATTTAGTTTTATGAGCAATATATCATAATTATTAACTAGAGACAAAGAGATTATAATAATAAAAAACGTAGAACTAAGCGGTTGTGTTAAGCAGAAGTATAGCTAAATATTGCTCTAAAATTTTGTGATTTATCATCAAAATGGATTGTCCAAAATGTACGTAAAAATTATGTATTTTATGCTTCATATTTTTCTAATATTTTTTTTTATATCACTTCAAACCTGATTTGTTTTTAAATAACTTTCGTAGTTAACTATACAAATAACTGTAGTTAAAATGATAAAAGGTCTGGCAGAATAAATGCATGTATGAATAGATAATTTTATTATCAAATAGACATAAGTATTTGAATGTCTCATAAAATTAATTTATCAACTGCTGGTGTTTTTTGGATTTCTTGCTCGAATATTTATTGATTATTATTTCAACCTGTGATAATATTCAGTTGCCATGAATAGTGGTCATATTTATATTTTTAAAGAAAACAGTAATAAAGAACATTATTTAATTTCACTATGAAATTTCATATACTTAGTTATGTAGATCGAAAAAAACCATTCATATAAAAATCAACGCTTTATAAACTTAGTTTCAAAAATTAAGCTCTTAATATCTGTAACAATCTGGACCACTTTCACAACATGTTCATGCATCTTAAAACATTTAAATATCGAACACAAAAATTTAAATTTAACCGAATTTTTGACCGGATTTTCGCAGACTGTAACATAATGTTTTGATTGCGTAATTCGCGTTAGAAAAAAACATAAAATAACCCCTATTGCCTTGCTGATAAAGCTCGGTTTTGAGCTTAGGTTTATCGGAGTTTACTAAGTTTCCTATACTTGAAATTTCTTTGGAATATTGCAGCATGCACTTTCAGAATTTGATTAGATTTTTTATTGGGATTTGAACCCGGATCTTTTATTTTAGCGGATGGAATATTTACACATACATCGACTAAATGAATGAAATGAAATGAAATTGAGGTTGTTCTTCGTTTGTTGTTGTTGGGGAGAGAGACTTGCCGAGCTAACAGATGTAGATAAGAATAATTTTGTATAGACATAAAGAGACACTGTAAATTTATTTTGAAATAATTATGTGAAGTTTCTTGCCAGTTCTTCTTCAAAATTCCGAATTATGTAATTCCGAATTTGAATATTCCGAATTTTTTATTTTTGATTTCGAATTTCACAATCCCTAAGAGACTAAATTCCGACTATTCAAAAACACGATTCTTATTTTATCGAAATTCATAAATACCAAATTTTAATTTTCCGACTTTCATTAGTATTAAGAAAAAAAACCCGCTGTGTCTAGTCCTAAATATGGTATTCCGAATTTTAATTTTCTGAAAACTCAATGCCAGCATTCAGATTTTGTATCTAAAACGGGTATTTACTAAAAATTGTAATCTAAATCTCCTGTGACACAAATTAAAATTAATAAGGCACTTTTTGAAATTATACAAATTAGTTGCGACGACAAGCGAAGCGAGGACGAGCAGTTGTAATGCAGCGCGAGCCTAGCAAGCGTGCTCCGGCAGCGGCCGGCGAAGCACCAAAAAGGGATTTGCATTTCAGTACATAACCTATATACTCAAGAAATAACTGGGTACAAAAAACTAAATAAACTTTTTTATTTCCAGCTGACTACTTGAATGCTCGAACGTACAAATTGATGTGCTCATGCAGTTTTTTTATATTCGGGATTCGTATTTATGATATTGCGGATTATTATTAATTCAGATTTTTTATGGTTCGGTATTTTCAAATTCGGCTTATTCATTTTTGCAAATTATATACGTTCGGAATTTTGAAGTTTCGAAGAAAAAAAATTTGGAATTATGAAAAACGGAATATTCATTATCAGAATTTTGAACCATTCGGTGTTATAAAATTCGGAATTTTGAAATTCGGAATTTTGAAATTCGTGATTATGACTATCGGAATTAAGTTTTTCGTATTTATGTAGTGTACCCGGTAGAGTCATGTTTTTTGACATCAATAAGAACAAGTGAAAAATTAAAGGAAATATTATTTTGGTTGTTATCATATAAACGTACTACTTGTTAGGTTTTCTATTTGAAAGAGAGAATAAAAACCAGTGCATAGCAAAATAATTTGACAAATAATTATTTGCCAAAATAAGACATATTACAGATGAAAGTCGTTGTTTATGTACCATACAAAAATGACAGATTTATAAATAATATTTTTTCCTATTCTTGTCTATTTACAAAATTTCACCTACCAACAAAACTATTCATATATGTATGTAACTCGCAAATAAATATATACACATTAAAATCCATTCCTTGCTACACGTTTATACATAACCCATAAGAAAAATTGGATTTCATTATCCTCCGAATTATCATCAAAAATACATTTATTCATAAAGTCTTTATTCGATTTTAATACAGCTATTAACATATGTAAAAGACATAAACAAGCTTTCTAATAAATAATTCAATATGGCTACCTGTATTAGGAAATAAAATTTATTTGAATTCCATTTAAATTTTAGCAATACTGTTAAGATGTTAAAGATTTTTATGGACGCTGTCAAATTGATCGTAACTGGACTTTAAACGATAAACTTTGATCGAAATGGTAGCAGTGAGTAAGAGTTGAAATATGGTTTGGATTTATAACTTCAGCCTTGAACGTCCGTTATGTCAAAAGTTTTAATTACTTCTCGACGACCGACTGGTGTACCGTGTAGTGTTTAGTACCCTGCATCATAATCCGGATGTCCCAGGTTCGAGTCCCGGTCGGGAAATTAATTTGTGTGATGAAAATAGATGTTTGTTTTTGGGTCATAGTTGGGTCTATACAGTTGGTGTGTGTGTCTGGGGATTTATAATTATAATTACATTTCAGTTCTATATCTGAGCTTAAAGTAATTTTCCTTCATAATTATTTGGTGAAAAACTGCCTAAATACTTATAGAGATAATCGTTTTAAACGATAGATTTTTTTTAGTTTAAATAAAATTCGTATACTGAGGCCCAGTCTATTTTTTATTTATTACTTTTTAGTAGTCTACTAGAGCCGTAGAGAGCTGCCATTAAAATATCTACAGTTATAAGACTTTACTGTTTTTGCTGCTTTGTAACCCGACTGTCAAAAGGATGTTTTGCATCCTAAACCGTTGGATGGATTGCAACGTATGGGGCGTCATTAGATTCCTCTCAATTGTGGGAGTGAGTGAGGGTTTATTGTTTAAGTCATTCATGTAGTCGGATTTTTCTAATTTGTCAAATTTTACAGCTGTTGCCTTTTGTTGATTTATTAACTAATGAATAAGTATTTAAGGCTTCTTGTACGAACGTCACTAAAGTTCTGACTCTCTTTCTTCTGCAGGTCATGAGAACTGCACGTTTCACCATGACTTGGAGCTGGATCACCGCCCTCCCACCAGGGAGGCACTGCTGCCAGACATGGCTAGCTCTTACAGACTGCTGCTCACAGGTAACATACAAATATGTACAAAAGGTTATTTGAGTTGGGCTTGGTTGGCATAATTATTTGGGTATTTGAAACCATTTGAAAATGGAAGTTTTTATCATTTATTTAGATAATATAAGATATTGACAAAAAAAATATTTTGAAAAATAAAGTTTTGAATTGAATATCGAAATTAGAAATTTGCCGATTCAAATATGGTAATTTTTAACTCATTATTAGCTTACTGACATTAAATATAACAATATTTATTATTACACTATGCATGTAAATTAAAATTTGGATAAAAAACAGCCTAAAATACGAATAATGTAGTTTTCTAATCATTTAAGAATGTTTCTCTTTATTTTTTGTCTAGATTTTTCTTCTGTTGAACACAACGTAAGGTCTCTTTTTTGCAAATCTTCCAAATCTTAAAAGGAGGAATATTTTATCCAAAAAAAAATAAAAATAAAATGAGGTAATTTTTTTAGTTCGACAGAATATATTTTTTACAATGTTTATGCCGCGCAAAACAGTTGAATGGATTTGCATGGAATTTCTACTTGACTTTTATGCATAAACGACGAAAAGAAGAAATCACGCGAACGTTAATCTTTCCCGAAACTTAAAGGATGAAATGTTAATCCAACAATTTTAATAACAATGTGTACTCGCTTTTAGCAATTATACAAATTTAACTAACATAATATTCTATATCACAGGCTTAGGGGAAGACCCTGAAAGACAGGGACTGCTCAAGACTCCTGAACGTGCTGCTAAAGCCATGCTGTTCTTCACCAAGGGTTACGATCAAAGTTTGGAGGGTAATAACTTCATTTTTGTTATTTTGTATACAATTTAGATATTTTTGTATAAAAATTAAGCC
The DNA here is from genome assembly GCA_923062675.1 of Marasmarcha lunaedactyla. Taxonomy (NCBI): domain Eukaryota; kingdom Metazoa; phylum Arthropoda; class Insecta; order Lepidoptera; family Pterophoridae; genus Marasmarcha; species Marasmarcha lunaedactyla. The sequence goes on along the minus strand of OV281363.1, from coordinate 16,549,873 downwards.
TTAGTTTCGAAGACGTAGTTAGAAGTGTGTTTATAACCATGGCATAGTTTTTGGTCAAATCTTAGATTTTTCTATAAATCATTATCTAAAATTGTTATATAAACTGTGCATCAAAATGAAATTTGAAGTATGAGTCAGCGGTGTTTTGCCCATGGTGTTTTGCAAATCATGTTTCACAGCAACCCCAGTGGCTTTTAAAATCACAATATAAAAAAATATATAGTTATACAACTTGTGCAGGTCTAAGTTACTACCTCACCTGCAGTGAGCTAATTCGGTTTAAAATAAATGACCACTGGATATTTACAGGGACAGAGGGATATTAAATCCAGGTTAATTTTTTATAAGACTATAATGTTATTTTTAAGCAAGAAAAAGCAATTATCTAAATTGTGTACTTAATAAAAGTATACAATTTATACATTTATTTCATTATCTATTTATTTATTTATTACGAAAACCAACAGCATTTACAGACAGAAGTTATAAATAGAATTTCTTCAAAACAAAGCTAATAACAGGTTTTCGTATTAAAATACTATTAGTACAATATTTTGTTGAAGACTGAACACTCAAATATAACTAAGAACAATGAGGTGAACAAAGAATAGTGAGGTGGCCAATTATATTTATGTATAAAAAGAGTTAGGTGTTTAAACTAGAAACATACACACATTCCTCAAGACAAAATTATAAGGTATATTTTTTAATTTTTTCGTTAAACTCGTAAGAACGTCCATCAACTAAAACAAGCCCGATGCCCATACAGAAGTGCTGAACAACGCCATCTTTGACGAGGACACGGACGAGATGGTCGTCGTGAAGGACATTGAGATGTTCTCCATGTGCGAACATCACTTGGTGCCGTTCTACGGCAAGGTGTCCATCGGATACTTGCCGCAGGGCAAGATTCTTGGACTTAGTAAATTAGCAAGGTAAGTGATATTTCATTTTACTGCCGTTTACGAATAAGTTTGTTTTGAAAAATGTTTAAATAATGATATTGCAGGGCTTTTTCGTAACTTGTTACATATTTAAATTACTGAAATTTCATATCTAAGTTTATTTCCTCCAATTTTTAGCTTGTAGTATGTGGGTGCTATCTAGAATTGTCGAATTACACCTCGTAGGTGAAATGTATTATACAAATTTTATCTGTTATATAATGTTGTATTGAAGCCTTTATTAGCTCAATCAATGTTTATGATTGGTTTCTTTTCTATCTAAATAAATCAGTTCAACGTGTTTTCTCGCATCAAGAAATGTTAAGTTCATAATCTTAATTAGGATTAGGATACCTCAATTATATATAGACTATATATTTAATTAATATATCTTTTCTATTAATAAAATAATTTCGTAAAAGAAATACCTCCTGTAGATTTTGATTTCAATCCTTGAACGAATAAATTAGGATTGTCAAACCCACATTGACCAACCTGCTTTCCTCCAGGATCGTAGAGATCTTCTCCAGGCGCCTGCAGGTGCAGGAGCGGCTCACGAAGCAGATCGCCGTGGCCGTCACGCACGCCGTCCGGCCCGCCGGCGTCGCCGTGGTTATTGAGGGAGTGTGAGTACCTCCATGGTTCCATATTCAAATTATTAATACTAAGAGATCCAGACTTTGCATAATGTTGCTTTTAATTATGAAATTTTGAAATCGGTGCTACAGTTTAAGAGTTTGACAAAGCATACTGAAAACTCCAGAAAACAGCCTATATTTGTGAATCTATACTTTTCATACAAATATACTCTCTTACCAGTGTAACCTGATAGTCTTTTGTCCTCTTGTTTAATATTATCTGCTATAATTTGTCTCTCGGCATAATTTTTTTTTTTTGTAATTGCTATTTTCTATCAATGTATTAGCTGTTTTAGCAAAATTTAGCTTTTTCATTCACATTCAAAAGAGATCAATGACAGTACCGCAACGTATGATTGGAGACATTGTCGCGCAAACAAACATTGCTGGCAACGTAGAATTTTGACGTAAAATTTTTTAGTTACAAACTTGAATCGGGGATAAAACAAAAAGGAATGTTCTAGCATTCTGTTGTAGGCAGCTGATAGTATTTAAGTAAATTAAAATGGTGATAACAGTGTATAACTATCCGTAGTCAAAAGCCCTCCTATTATAAAAATCTCAATTTATTGAAACAACTAAACTAACCAAACCTTTCCCCAACAGTCACATGTGCATGGTGATGCGTGGCGTACAGAAAATTAACTCCAAGACGGTCACCTCCACCATGCTGGGCGTGTTCCGCGACGACCCCAAGACCAGGGAGGAGTTCCTCAACCTGGTGCACAGCAAGTGAGGCCCGACCTTCTGTGTGTTCGTGTTTCTGATTCTAAGTTACGTTAATAACAACAAAGGGTAAAAATGAATCGACTTTCTGAACAAATAGATCTGTTGATTATCGGTCATTATAGTATTTCATGTAAAAATAATGTATTAATAATTTTAGCGAGAAATAACAGATTTCATTCATATAAACACTCTTTTCTATTTTGTTTTAGAATATATTCATAAAAATATTATTTGTTTAATATTTCAACCGAAATCACGAGATAAGAAATTCCATATTCTTTGAAGTCGGTTAACTATTCGGAGAAATTATAGCTCAAGATCGGAATAGAGAAGTTTTGTTTTGAGATATCACATAAAGCGTAACTTTAAATCAGAAATATATAATGACTAGAATATTCAATTAAATATTATTGTATACAGTTTTTATTATAAATAATTTTATTAACAGTTTTACATTTTATTATTTCGTTTTAATTGAACCAAGTGAAGAGCGTGTGTACTTTTTGAGGTTGTATTTTAAAATATTTGCAGCTATACTCCTTTTCAATTGATAGAAAAGAATATTTAATTTATTGAGGTATTAATTAAAAAATAAAAGTAAAACTGCTAATTAAAAGTTTTTTGTAACTTTTGGTAAAATGACAATAAGTTTATATAAGTTGCGCTACCGTTTCTTTTATTAATTAAATAATTGTTATTGATTTTTTGAATATGAATTAATATTCAATATTAAGAATCTCAATAACTAACATATGGAAAAGTACAAACTATAAAATGTAAAATAAATGGTGATAAAACGAACGCTCTTTTAAAAGAACAAAATGGCTGCCAAATTTTTGAGACAAGGTTTTGCAAATATACAATGTCGGAGCTTCGTTTAGATTATAAATGTGATTGTTTGCAAACTGCCTTAGTTTTAGATTACCTACATTAATTATTTTATGTTATGCTGCTTTCCTTGTAGTCGAATTTATGTGCCTTTTATTAATTATTATTATTACATTCACCAAAATGTTCATTATTATTTTTCATCGACAATAGTTTGACTATTATTATTATTGTAACCAAGCTATGGACTGTTTAGCAAATTATTATATTGCCCAATTTACTATAGAGTCCATTTTGGTAAATTTTGGTACAAATATTTTTGTTTCGTATTTATGGACCAATGTTCTTTCCTTTGATAAAAATCTCAAGCAAAAAATGGCTGTTGCTTGACATTTTTGTCATATAAAAATAAAATAATTTTATAAATTATATTTTAATAACAAAGATGCCTTAATATTGGTACGTGAATGAGTTATTTAAATGTTATAATTATACCATGTATGAAATTTTATAATAATTTTTATAAATAAAATTTATTTTAAGTTGACCGTTGTGTTTTATTTCTTTCGCACTTCGCTTCTTCTTGTCACCTTTCGAATTTTTTATGTCAAGAGCATATTCTAATACTTACTCCGTAATAATGTACCTGCTTTATACTAAATATGGGACGTTCGACATTAAATAACGGGATTTAAGATACTGTGTACAAAGAAAAGTCCACCAACAGCGTCAAAAAAAAGACTTTGTGAAATATCCATCGGTCGATTTCTGTAAATCGTACGCTCGCAACCCCGAACCTTTGGAATCCCGAAAGGCCGAATTACAAAAAATCTAATGACCAATGCCCAAATACTCGGAGCAGCAAATGTTCGTAATCCCGAGGTAACTTATCGGTACTACTTGACATATGACGTCAAATACTTCTGCACATACCACCTATCACTCACAGTTAGCGTCTTTTCTCAATGACAGTTCTATCTATCTCGTTTATCGATATAGCTCCATCCCTATCAGTTTCTCCGACTCTGGTATATACCCTTGTACGTGTGTAAACGTCATATTTTTATAAAATAATGCATACATAATGTACACAAGTTTTCACAGGAGCTGTCATCAAGAAAATAAAGAAATGGAAATAGTATATTGGCTTGGTACTTCAATGTCACCAGCGAGAATGCAATGATCGAGATGTTGCGGTAGGAAAGTGTTCTAGTTAGAAAGAGATAGATCGATCTATTAGACTGACACAGCAAGAACAAATCGGGATAAGCCACGCGTGTTGTCTATATATTTTTTTAAATTTGCATACATAGTGCAACATCTTATCGGAAGCGGCAAGTACGAAAAGTTGTATAAGACAGCGACTAGAAAAATATTTCTTTTTAACGAATTTGCTGTGATTGTCAAACACGTAGACAGTATGATAATTCCAACTGAATCTGACAGTCAACAATGAATTAAAAATGAAAAAATCTTCGCAAATTTATTAACTTTTATTATGAACATTTACAATGATTCACCAATACCTTCCCTGTATCCTACCTTACCTATCAAGTAAGCAGCGCTTGTTATGGATGAGCATACAGCGAACTGGGATCCAACAACGAACCCAGAATAGTATATACAAATATATACAACCATGACCCGACAATAGATACGCGAGATATTTTGAAAATTTTGAATTTTGAATTCAAAGTTCGGCAAAAAGTGTTATTTGGCGCAATTGTGTAATTATTTTTTATTGTGATTAAAGATATGTTATTTAAGGTTATGGTGACACGTCTTAAATGAACAAAAATAACCAACATTACCCATAGTAAGCAAAAAAATTTAAAAAAAGGAAGTAATTCTGCTTTTTTTGTTTAATGCCCATAATCCTAAAGAACATGGGGTGAATTTTTTTTCTGATATTTCTGATGAAGGTTACCATCAATCCTATATCGGCCCGTTGCAGCTTGACGTTGAATTTTGGGACACCCTGTATGTATGTTTATTCTGGATTCCCCCCAGTTCGCTATAGCTCTGATTACTTCGGGACCATACAGTGGGTGTGTTGTCTGGGGATTTATTATTATTATAAAAAAGTGATCTTGAAGCAAGCCGAGAGAACCCGTACCCGGACTTACAGGAAAAGAGTAGGAGGGGCAAGTCGGGGTAGCGAAGTAAGATGGGGACCGTAACTGATGATACAATGTTGCTAGGAATGTTTCTTTAGCGCCATTTGACGGTAGTAGAAGGAATTAGTGTCACAAATAGTTTGGTCGACGGTGTGTACGTTGTGATTTTGTAAATATTTTTATTACTTTGAGTGATTAGATAAAATTTTTGTACATAAAGTCGAAGTAAAAGATGTATGTCCTTTTTTATTATTGTCATTTGTTTATTTTTCTTTTATAAATACAGTAATTCGTTCCAGTTTGCCTCGATTTATAACCATAGTAAAGTGATAAAAATAATAAGGCTTGAGAGTCCAGTTTGAGAAAGATGAGACGGGGTAGGCATCTCATCTTACTGCCTAATTCTATATTTTTAGAATAACTAGTTGATTTAAAAAAATACGGCAACCAACAGTAAATGATTATTTGCATAACCCAACATTCCATCTTGTTAACTCAAAACTGTTGATACCGTATCCATATCTCCAAAAAAGGCCGACACATGGAAGAAGAGGAAGAAGAAAATAAAAGATCTTACAGAGCCAAGAGAACTGAGGATCGATCGAGAAGAAGTATCGGAGAGTTCTGGGGATGAAGAGACAGATGCCACGGCTTGTGTTCCGAGTCTAATGAATTATGTATCAGGTATGGAAGATAACGACGACAAAGCTGTCCATATTTGCTCCGTTTGTGAATACAACGATTAATAAACTTTATATACCGTATCTTATGGAAGATTTGGATGGGGCAAGATGATAATAATAATATAAATTAGGTAATTTTTTCAATTTATATTTCTATAAGAACATAATTCTTTTGGTTTTGACTCATTAGAATTTAAAGGAAGAAGATTGATTATATTCTTAATAAAAGTTCCCACAATGTACAATCTAAAACACGGCGTTTTATTTATGACCTTAAATTCCCCGTCTCACCACAACTTCTAGCTAAGCAGAATCTGCTTCCACTTTCCATGGAAAAAAATCATGTATCTTTTGCGACTAGTCTCTGCTAGCGCAGGTTTCAACTTTTCGGCTTGGAAATAAATTAAATTAATATATATATATATATATATATAATGTAAATTTTAAATCTGTTTAAATGAACACCTGGCAAACTTATGACCAGGTGTACTTTTACAATTCCAGGCAATGGCAAGTGAAGCTACCGGTCGGCGACGCAGCATTAGTCGATACATTAATCACAAGCAATATTTAAATAATTAAAACTTAATGATTAAAGATCAAAGATTAATGTTGTCTATGGATTCGGCTGCCACTTGCCATTAGGTGCACCGAGAGCTCGTTTGGCGGCTAAAAAAAAGTCAACCTTAACAAAGACGAAATTTTAAGTAACTAAAAGTTTCGTTTCTTAGGTGGCTTAATAAAACATTGGATATTAAAATATAATGTCATTGTCAAGCAGTAAAAGAATTAAACCCTATAACCCGTGATTCTGGGTGAAAATGCTCCTCTTAAATATGTTAGTATATTTTCGTCGGTAATTAAATCTTAGCTTGCCTCAGGGTTAAAGAGGTTCGAACGTTTTAGTATAAAGCCAAGCTTAGCTAAACTTACGAGTACCCAAAATGTCACTTTTTGGCTTGAAACATCAAAGAATAGATATAGTGTGGTGTGTTTCAAAAATCAATGTTTAAACAATGTTAAATATAAAACTCAACATCCATACGGAACAACGTAATGTTACTTATCCAAATACAATTTTAAAGAAAAATAGCATTGTTATTTGTAATTAATTTCTTTTTCGATTGATGTATGTTTCATAGGTGTACGCAAAAAAAAATGGTATTTGAAGGTACTTGGAAGTTTAGGTATGCAGTTCGTATGTTCGTAGCCCTTTTTATTCACATTATATATGAGTCTCTTCTTATTGTCTTAATTTTCATTTTATAATAAACCTTGATTTGCAGATCCCAGGACGAATCCCCCGACAGGCTGCTATATTTCGCCAACGGTCCGATCTGCCTGCGGGCTAGGCTCTGAAGGTGTAGAAGATAGAACAGCGTCTTTAAACTCCTAAGCTTCCCGTCCCCCAGTTTTGCAAGAAAGCTCGGAGTGTTGGGAAAGTCCACCAATAGAATAAGCAAATAAATTCCCAGATAAAGACTTAAACTGTTGGCCTCCCAAAGTTAGCAGCACTTGTGTTACGGATGACCATACAGCGAGCTGGAGAGAACCCAGAATAAACATACACATGTAAATATAAAAAACCAGAACAAACATCTGTATTCATCGCACAAATGAAAAGTCGAGCAGCACTCGAACCTGGACCTCCGGCGTATGTGGCAGGGCTACTCAAGACGCTACTTGACCGTCAGAAGGATTTCATTGTTTTGTTTTTCTTCTTGGAATGGGAAAATTAGTACTCCTTGCTCGCAAAGCTCTCATGGATATGCCGTCTGAGAAACTTTGACTTACCCTCGAGCCTCAAAGTCATTAAGGATTAATATTGGGTTTGGAACTGAAAATACATTTCACGGGTCCCATAGTAAAAATACTAAAAAATATATAGTGATTCACAAATATTTATAGAGTACAGCTTATTTACCAGTTCAGAAAAATCTTATATTTTTATATATTTACTGAGTTAGTTCAATAGAATTAGTATTGTAATTATAACTTGTTTGGTATTATCTGATGTTTAATTTGATGTGATTGTTTATCGTTAAAGATACGAATAAAATAAAATAATTAAAAAATTAATTAAAAAAATAAGTTCTTCTTATCAATTTTAGGAACAGACTTTTTACAGAAGTATATACAATTGAATGCTGCAGCTAACTACATATGTACGTGTCTAAAATTTGAGTTTGACAAAAAGTGTGTGTTTTATGTACTAATAAAAGCGTCATATATATTCTTATATTTATTATACCCTATTACAAGGTTTCCTCTGTCATATCTAAGATCGTCCAGAACAAACCAACTTCGTGGTGATAATACCACCTTTTGTACAAACACAATTTTTATTCAAAAAACGACTGACCAAAGTAATGAACTAATCAAATTCCGCCGTAGATTTTACTGGATAGTTTATGTCAGGACCAGTTCTGCTTATGTTGGTCGTTTTTTGTTTAAGAAAAAAGGATTTTCGTGTTCTGTTTGTTACCACTCTCTCGAATCTCGAGCTTGGGGCTGTATGTAAGAGGCTACTTTTGCTCGAAGATTTTGATTATAACTGCTAACTAGAAGGCTTTTTGGAATTGATTTCCGAAATACAAGCTAGTTAAGGAGTTAGTAATTTAATTTAGTGGTCAAATGAGGCGTTCCTAAGACTAGATTTTGTTACACGATTCCATACTTAACTACATTTTACAGAAGTCTGCATTTGCTAAACAAAACCTTTAATTATGAGTGCCGGTATAAACCTCTTCACGTCTCTGAATCAGCCGATATTCCATTACCTAGGTACACATGGTTTTATGTTGTTTTAATAAAATTTTCTAAGTATCGCAAGTACAACTATTGTTGATTTCGATAGATAGAAGACTGTAACGCCCGTGAGATTTGAATTCGTTACCTTTTTAATGCGAATTAAGTACTAACAGATTTACAAAGGACCTATTTTGTATAAAAGATCCAAGAGATTTTTAAGTCAACAGTTATGTATATCAATATTATAAAGAAGAAAGATTTGAGTTTTTATATGTTTGTTTGTAAATGATTAAATCAATACTACTAAGCAGATTTTATGTTTCGTTTCATTTATTTATTTAGTTAACCTAGTCAAATGAATGAACGAAAAATAAACAAGCGCACCTGAATCGAATGCTTTCCTCGGAATCGTCTCCTGGGGCCGTAGCCAAGTTGCTAACGCCGTAGAAAACTCGTAAACTGTATGAAACATATCGTTATATCACGTGATGCTCCAAACAGGCAAATTGTCTAGGGTCCCTGACATGATAAGGGCACCTGGACCTGAAGGGTAGGCCTTAAGGAGCTACTTAAAAACTGTTTAAATTTGAAGCAGTACAATTTAAGAACCTTGACTAAAGGGTTAAGGTATCTAAACTATTATTATATAGAGAAAATATTTGTATTTAATAGATAAATTCTGAAAGCGCCTGTTAAATTATAACAGCAAATAGTTTGTGCAGTGCATGACTCACAACGTTATGTAGGGCGCAATGGGTGTAAATGACATGTGTGTGATGGTTGTGGATAGCTAATGCCTCTTTCCTTTACCTCATAAGTTGAATTAAATAAAATGCATTTATTTACTACTTCTTCTTCTTATTTAATATTTATTTAACACTTTATTTTAATTTTAGCAAACACAAACAACGTATGGTGTTAAGCAATAAATAACTGTGTCACTCTAAGTGGTAATTATGCCTACGCGAAGCTACGATAATTTGCTTGTTAGATCTCGTCCGGGGCGGAACAGTCCTTCTTATCTTGACCGCCATAATAACCACGCTGACGTGGTTGTGTTCCAAGTAAACGAAAGAAACAGCCGCTGCAATAGATGGAACAATGGCGATTCCAACTGCGGCCTCCGGTCGGCAACGCGTCGTAAGTCGAGACAATGATCACCTACGACTTATGATCTCCCAGGGGGGGGGCGTGCTTGTTTGCTGGCATTGGATTTAGTAAATAAAGTTACAAATTGCGCTCTCTAAAACTATTGCATCAAACTCTGGTTCACATATCGTTCTTTCTTCTTCTCGTTCTTTCTTGCCAGTTCTTCTTCGCGAATGTTTTATTTGACACCAATAAGAACAAGTAATTGTCGATGTTGCGGAATATTTTAATTTTAATATTACAAGCAAAATAACTAGTCTAATCTATGTTAGAATTTTTAATCATTATAAAAAAAAAGAAACCTTTATTTTTATACGCACCGCCTAACCCTAAACGCAAGAGCGTCAAATTATTATTAATAAATAGTTCATAAAATTATTACACAGGCTTTTTAATATAAGCTAGTCAAGCCGATGCCAGGTGATGTACCAAACCTACCTATTGAACTCCATATATATAACAGCTTACACTCCTGCGCAGTTTTTTAAATTAAAAGGAGCACTGAAAGATCTTTTGTAGATTTCCCTTTTTGTACTTGAAAATACCATTTAGTTCTATATAAACCCACATTATTTGTTTTCAATATTTTTGTATCGAAATCAGGGAGATGATAACTTTACTCGTGACACTACAATTCATGAAAACTCAGTTAAAGTAAAAATTGCAGAGAAATACCAACAAAACAGTTTCACCCCCTCTCTATTTTATTCACCTCCTGCTCGTTTCTATTCACCCTAAGTAGATAATTTTTATTTGTATTTACTTTTACACGAAGCTTATTCCAGAAACACTAGAGTATCATATTGATTGCATCACATAAAAAAAAACCTTTTTATAAAAAAAACGTTTTTATTTTACATTTTGAAATTTGTTCAAAAATCGGTACAGTCATGTCGTAAAAACTAAAATAGTAAATTAATTGTGTTTTATCGAGATATTTTTTTTGCCAGAACTTAATGATTTTGTCATAAACAAGCTTTTTATTTTGTGTCCATTTACCAGTGCATTCCCCGCGTTACTAAATCTTTCATCATATTGTCGAGGAGAGTTATAAGAAAATGTGTATACAATTGTACATTTTAACGACGATCTGAAAATCTGACGACTTGACAATCTTTCGAGTTGCAAGTCGCACAAGTTAATAATCTGTCAAGTTGGCAATGTATCACGACCTTGATTATCCGCTATAAAAATAAAACATTAATGTTACATCGAGGTGCTAAAATAAAAAAGTGTATTCAATGAATATCATTTTATTTATTTTCTACATTTCTTTCATTTAATTAATTTACAACAAATTCGCCTTAAAACCAGCACAATAATCTATACAGTCACACAAATATTAAATTAATTTATTAATTTCAACAATAATCTATTTAATATTTACATTTTCATACTTGAACTCGCAATCTCTTTACCATAGTCTTGCATTCTAAACTCTAAAAGTAAAAAATTTTGTTAATTTAAAAAAAGTAAAGAAGCCTATTTATAATAAATTTATTCGAAACACTAATTTATTCGAAATTAAGAATCAAAGAAATATAAGTAAGGAGAAATGCAAACTTAGAAAGTTAATCATTGGACTTGTAAAGATTTAGTATAACACATATTTCAAGTATTGAAAGGATTTCTGAACTTGTAGAAGAAAAGTGTCAAAATAAAAAATAACAATGAGATTTAGATACGTTCAGTTTACTTCCCATACTAGGATACCTAACCAGAATAAAAATATAAGTATACAAGATTGCTTCGAAGGGCCTTTTGTATTAATTTATCCAAGGCGTATTAAATTAAAATTGCGGTGTTCTTATATACATTTATAAAAAAATGCACTTTACATAGATTTGCCCACTAAAAATATTGATAGTTATAAATAAAAATATGAAGTTAATTATTTGATAATACCGAATACAACCGCGCATAAAAGTGCTATTATTTGAGTTATTGTTGCAAATGAAATTAATATCTCGTGTGTTGTTTAAACAATTACATTAGTAGCTTGGATCTTAGCTAATGAAAGAGGTCAGCTGGAAAACCTACAAAAATTTTATACAAAAACAAAGAGGTCCCGCCATCTTGACGCTCAAAACTAATTACCTTACAAGTAATTAGATGGCCAAGAGTCAAAGCCATTGCATTTTGGGAGTTGAAAGTCTTGAGACAGTGTAAGGTGCACTAGAATTTATCAAAAATCAGAGAGACAGAGGATGATAATCGACCGATAAGAAGGTCAGAGTTACTTACCTGACGCTCCTATACAGTTTCTTGGCAATCAAGTGCTTAGTCAATGAAACTGTGTGTAGTTGATGTCTTTTGGGTAGGTTTTGACCATGTGATAGCTTTAAATAGAACTGTAATTGACAGTATTAGAGTCTCGTTTTCCATTTATGAAAATGTATGTTCAACATTAAGAATGATAGCAAATAGTTTCATCACACTGGGCAAAGGAAAATATTTTACAGCCTTCCGGTAAATTCTATTTGTAGAATCATAAACTACAGTTTTATTTAAAGCTCTGCATAGTGTTGAAATGAAAGAATAGTTTGTAGTGTCGTACATGTATTTAATGTTTACTATGTAACTACAAGTATCTAAATACCGATCAAAGAATGTTCAAACTTAGTGTAAACTAAATAAGGATTACATTGCTTTAACAATAAAAGAAATGGCAGAGTCACATGTTTCTTGTGTTATTTTTGTCGAGTAATAATGAAGTTTGTTGAATATCTGAGACAATTTGACTGTAATTGACCATTAACCGTACCATTTATGTAAGCTTAAATTTAATCTAATTCAGTATTTATGGGTATTTTTCTCAATCACAGAATGTCAAAATTATATGCACTAGGTATGCAAGGATATATTACATTAACGATAAATTAATAATTTTCTCTTCTGTACAGTTTAATAAAGGAATTTTAGTAAGCTATCACGACATCAAGGTCCTAAAACACTAAACATTCATTTTTCATTCGAAAATAGATCTAGAGAAAAAGATATGCATCTATGTTTATGATAACATTGAATTTTCATTTTATTTACTTGAAATTTTATCTAAAATACTATAATTTTGTTCGGGCAGGCTATAGCACTGTTTATTCTATGAGAAACAGACGACATACAAGGCTTTAGGGAACAAAGTTTGACAGCTGGATACGGTCATATCAGTCACATTATAAACAGCAATATAGAAGACTACCAGGTCACACCATATTATACATCTACCTTAGAAGTTACAACGAAAAACAATACACAGAACAGCGTGATAATTGGGTTTATAAAATGTCTCATGTCCTATAGCTAGATACTACAATATGCCCATAGTTTTAAGTCAAAGTTTGTAGTAAATACTTTTTAAGAAAACTTCATAGAAAATCCATGTCACCTTTGTTTCACTAATCAAATATAATTGACATTGCAATGACACTTACTACTAACTTAAAGATTGCTAAATCTATGTCTTATCTTTAGATATATTTTGGTTCTTAAATCATTTTGAAAAGTATGAACGACGTACGATATGAAGAAAAAAGCAATTAAGAACTCATGCAAAAATAATCAGAAACATGCACACTACATCTCAAGGAAATTAAAAAGATAAATTCAAAGGATATCTTTGATAAGAACATCACAAATGAATAAAACCCAAATCTTCTACCTTATACCACAGTATATTTAATTCTTGTACATTTCACAACTGCCAAGTTCAAAAAACAGCCAATCTTCAAAATTAAAAATAACTCACAAACATTCTATTTAACATCAATTATTTTATAAAACAAAAAAACGATTATTTTCATTTATTAACCAAAGATGAGTAATAATTTCGGTATAATCTTATAATTAAGAATACGGGGAAAACGCAGTACCATTTTCAATACTCAATTTTTTGACTACAATAAAGCAATATGTTTCGAAAACATGTACAGAAAGAAATTTACATCAAGAGCTTGAAAATGGCACTAAAAATTAAAACACTTCTTCAATGAAAAGGGGAATATTACTTAACCTAAAAAACCAATTAAAAAAATATGCACATTGCATTTTAATAGAGCATTGCCCTAAAATTAAAACAAAAAAAAAACACAAAAAAGAAAAAGAAATCATGTATGGAAATGTAAAAATGTGTTAATAACATGAATTTTGTTGTGTCTAAAATTATATTAATAAAACTATCCGTTAATGTCTTTATAAGGATGCAATCTAAGATCACATTGTATTAAATTAAAATAAAGGAATAAAATTTATTGCCATTGCTAAATAGTTTTCAGATATTTGTATTTTAAAGTGGTAACAACAGAATTTGTATTTACTAATGGTTTTATTTGTCAATGGCAACCCGGACCCCCCCTCCCCGTCTTGAAGTGTCGTTTATGGCTGTGCCTGTGTTTGTGTGTGTGTTCGCTTCCATCTTGATATGTGTGTATGTGTGCGCAGCCTCTCGCCAAACTCGTTAACTAGAAAAGCAAATGTTTTATCTGTGAGTAATGCGCTGTATTGGAAATTCTGTTAAGTGTGGCTATTTGTGACGGAGTGATCAAATGAATCACTAAGCGAAGAAAATCAATGAGGACATTCTAATAATAAGGCAATAGTGTTATTCACGAAATCACTTTGTCACAAAATTTGTAAAAGAAGAAAAAGGGATTAGTTTTCAAACTGTAAAGTAAAGCGAACGTATAAAAACAAAACTAGAATTTTCATTAGTTCAAAAACACCCCTTTTAGTATATCCTAAAAAAAATCAGTGCCATCATAAGTTGCCAGATTGTAAAACATTTAATAATGTGAAGTTACAAAATAAAAATTACAACTATTGGACACATACAACAACATTTAGTAGCCTAACATGGTATATTTTATTATTTGTCACCTTGATATGTTAGGTAGATGCAAAGTATTTTATATAAACATTACACTTTAAGGCTAAAATCAAAATTGACACATTATCAGATGAAAAAGCGAGACAGTCGTACACGACTTATTAAATTTACAAATATATTTATATTACAATAATAAGTATATTTTGCCTACTAATACACTTAATTCAGCAATATAAGTACAAATCTATGTTTAGCTTAAAAAGCATCTTAATGACACTTATATTTATTTAAACATTTTGACAGTTGTGCACGACTGTACTTTCAATATACATTAACATTAAACTATCTACAAATCTATAATAATAATAGCTTTTTGTTTTTCAGAATGACAACACCAAATCTTTTTTACAAGGATATGTCCCTTCTTCTATATTGTTTCTTCTTTTAATTAACATATTTTAAGAAAATTTTTATCAGAATCAAGAAATTAAATAAGAATTTCCCTAATGATTGTACTTCCATAGACAACTATTGGCGCAAAAAATGTTATTTAATATGCAATATATTATGTACATTTTCATTAAATTCTATAAATATCTGTTATAATAAAATTGCATTATGTTAAATCTAATAAATATTTCATTAAACTTTGGCGTTATTTTGGCTCCAATCTGCATTAAAATAAATTACCAAAAGCTAGATTTTATTTATTTATTGTGAAAATGCTTTATTTTAAGTAAATATTCTAAATATTCTGCTGTTTCATTAAAAGGTGTAAATTTTACTAGAGAAGTTAAAAATTTCGTCATTTAGAAGAATATAGATATTTGAATTTAAAAATTAAAATGTTAATTGATATAAAGATTGTGACCACCTCCATTTTACTTTAAAATATATATTTTTTCAAAGTAATATTTAAAATTTGAGAAATTTTGATAACAGAACATGGCTGGGTTTAATGTCTTAAGATTCTGATGAACCTATAAAGTAAGTATCTTTAAAATATCAGTCCAATGTATCAGTTCATTATTTTGAAAAAGATGTAAGTATAATAAACATAAAATAGAGATGGTTAAGTTCACCTATGGTCCCTACAAGAATTTTAAGTTCATTTAAAATCCCAATAAAATAAAAAAGATCACATTTTAAATCCAATTAAAAATAGATTTCACGAAAAATATATATTAATATCACTTCTTACGTCATTTATAGTAAATTGCATTTTAAAAGCCATCGTAGTAATCAACTATTATTATCAATGTTTACTTTTTCACTACAAAATAACCATAGCGCAGACTTAAAAATTTAGGCCGGCATAAAAAAATTGGCTCATATAATTACGGGAAAGTTCTATAATTCTAAACAAGTTGTGAATAATAAAAAATAATCTAAATAATTTCGATATTGTGCTGTCAACAATTATATATATTTTATCATCGGCCATTCTTTCATAACCTACGTAAAATTATGACTTATCATTAAAAAACGAGAAATAAAGTCAACTACAGAAAGTCTAACTATATCTACTAAATATCTAATTAACAACTCAAAATAAAAACGAAGCTGTAACATTATAATTCTTTGGTTTCAAACGATAATAAGTTATAAATATTTATATATTTTTTAATTGCACATTTTTTACAATGGGGACACTATCTGTAGTGTCACTTTCATAATTGATGTTCTTTTTATTCACAATCGTTCACGGGACTTTCGCTTGCTGACGTGTGCGTGTATCAGTTCAAAAAAAAATTATTTGAGTGCTTTTTGAAAACCAACTGTCAAGAAAAAATATACATAGAAAAGCGACACGTTATAGTCAATAAAACGTCACTTAAATGTCAAAATGGCACAAAGTGGAAAGGTTTTTCCCACATACACACACAAGCAAAAACCGCGTCTTTTCCAACTTACACTAAAATTTTATTCCTCTCCACTTACATTTGGTCCGTCAATTAAAAACAAAATTTTATACAATGTCTTTTTTTAGCTTCCTCGATAAAACGCTTATCGAATAAAGTCTATACAAATAATATTATTACGCTTTCATGTTTGAAACGATATTCAATTAATTGGCTTTTGTGTTAAAATAAGGTTTTCGTTACAAAATACCTTCGTACTACTAAAATGCCAAAGTCTTTTTTCTGATACACACCATTATGTTTTGTCATGAAATTATCTGTTTACTAAAATATTTCATATTGAGATTATAATGAAGTATTTATTTCGGTAACAATGGCGAAAGCGATAGGTCAAATATGTGTGTTTGTGTGTATTTTCTTAAATATCAGAGCTCGGTATTTGCGTAGTATCTACCAAAATTAATCTCACATTGTAAAAAGAAAAGTGTAGAATTAGTTATTGTATTGTTGAAAAACGAGTATTCTAGAGTTATGACATAATCGTTATATGCATTATATATGAAGCAAGCAATATTTGATATTAAATTATGCAAATTTGATAATTTGCCTTGTTTACAAAATAATTTTAAATACAACCCTTTTTAAAACAAGTTTACGAAAAAAATGACGCTCTGCCATTCGAAAAAATACACAAAAACTCAACATCAATCATTTATCAATCAACTGTCAATAATGTGTCACCTTTTGTTAAAAAACATCCAACGTCATCGTACTAATATTCGTCTCCTACTCCGTTGTCCTGCGGTTGGTTGTTCCGCTGGTTGTTTTCAAAGTTCTGGTTGTTTTGGTTGTTATTTTTTGGCTGTTGCTGGCCGCTATGGTTCTTGTTCTGGCCGATTTGTCTTGAAGATGAGAAGCACAGCTTCATTACGAAGGGGAATTTAGCACCTGAAAGTTTAGATTATGTGAATATAAATAAAATTGTAATTACATTTTAACCGTATGGTTACCCTACACTCATATAATCGGGGTATTTAGACAGGGCGCAAGCAGATCCCGGTGTTACCCGGTTTGGTAATTCATTGTCATATAAATACTGTTTTTTGGTGGTGCAATAGTACATAATATAATATGACAAAACAGGTTTATAATTAAAGTTTTGTGAAATAAAAATGAGTGAATCTGATAAAATGATTATAAGAAGAAAAAGTTTTATCATGTTTCTCTTCAATGAAATGTTCGAATTTTATACGTATATTAATAATGTTCTTATACTATCAACATGATAAAGTGATCTGACGCATAATTCTGGCAGATAAACTCAAAATGAAATATAACTTAAACTGAGGTTCCATAAGATTCATTAAAGATACAGAACATAGCATTATATAAATACATAGAAAAATATAGCAAGTAGGTGGTTCACAAGCCAATTAAGTTTTCACTGTTAATTACAATAAATATTGGGTAGATTTAACATAGGTTAAGTTACAATTTAAAGTTATAATAAGTTATGGAAAAGTTTATATAAAGTTTTGAAGCTATTTTTATTTAAACTGCTTGATGGTAGATATGAATTTGTGAGGTTTCATATTAAATACTATATCTAAGGTTTGATAATTCTGGTTATAAAAATTACAGGCTCTAATAATATGGCTATTTTTACTGTAATTAGTCTTACAGGCTCGAAGAGCAAAAGTAGATCTTAAATTTAACCGAAGATTGCATCTCTGACATTCAAAGTAAATGTTATTCAGTAAGTATGAGGAATCAACAAAGTTATTAAGTATTTTGTAAAGAAAAATACCACCACGGTGTTCACGTCGCGTTTCCAGGTCTGTCAATACATCGGATGGGATTGTCTTAAATCTATATACTACACGCTTATAGAATTTGTCCTGAATACGTTGAATTGCATCCCTATATACCGAATACTGCGGGTTCCACACAGTAGAGGCGTATTCAAGATGCGATTTTAAAAGAGAATTATATAAAATTATTAATGTTTTACATTTCTAAAGTCTACTGTTTGTCGAAATAAAAATCCTAACGTTTTATATATAGGCTTTTGCAGTTATTTTATGAATATGAGATCGGAATAATAAATGATCATCCAAAAACACACCCAATTCTCTCACCTCAGTCACTCTATTAAGTGGCGTGTTATTTATTGTATAATCGTGATAAATAGTATTATTTTTTCTAGAATACGAGATAACACAACATTTGTTTATGTTTAAATATAATTTGTTACGTAAACAGTAATCGTAAAGAGCAATTAAATCCTTCTGAAGATCAAAGCAGTCCTCAATAGACTCAATTGTAATATTGATTTTTGTGTCATCTGCAAACAATAAAACTTTGGAGTAACAAAAGCAGTTTAAGACATCGTTAATAAATATGTTACATAACAGTGGCCGAGGTGAGAGCCCTGAGGCACGCCCGATGTAATAGGAACATCAAACCAAACGAGCGCATTACGGTATTCAACCGACCCATCTGGCTTTTTTTATATTTGTTAAGTAAAAGAAGTTTTGGGGTGCATCTTCAAACGAATTTTGTGTCTTTTTTTTTTTTAGAGCAGCGCAAGGCGGAGCCTTTATATATGGATTGGGGACATTAAGACAGAGTTACACGTGGAAAAATGATCGTAATAGAAAATCTCAATAGTTGATCCCAATCGAATTGATCGTGTGCCGCGATTTGGATAAAGTTTTTTCAGTTATTTTCCAACAGGATCTTCTCACGGTACCAGACCGAATACAAAAATTCAAACCCTCTTTTATACATATTTTGGTATATTACCTGGATGGTTAATAGTGGCATGATTGCAAGCCATGATTGCCATCACTGATTGGGAGATATTCGTGAATTCCATAAGTCCTGATGATGATCTGTAATAAGCAAAAATATTGTTTTAACAAAAAACCTTTAGAACAAAAAAAAGCTTGTATCTAAATACAAGGCCATTCACAAAAGTTCAGCGAAAAAACGTTCTATGTATAAAAAACGCTGGCGAGTTACTTTATTTTGACAATTCGACTAGAAAGAAAAAATTTATTTCTTCTAAATTTAAATTTCTCTTTAAATTTTTAAACATCATTATGGAACTGTTGTGTGTCATAGAAACTTGGATCTGAGTCGCGAACATTTTCGTGCTATACATTTTTTACGACTTCAAGTCCAACTTGAAACCTGATGAATCGTTTAATCGACTTCAACTTGGCTTTCATGAACAAGATGCCTTCTGAAACAACTGTTTTGAAGGATTTTTTGAATTTGAATTTGAAGGATGAAGCAACAACAAGTAGCCGTCCTTTGACTGCAGTTATAGCAGAAAACGTGCTACAAGTAAAAAATTTGATTTAAAAAAACAGGCGAATCACGTACGAAGAGATTCAGCATAATCTGCAGATTGGATCAGAAAGTCTTCATGATATTTTAACAACCACCTTGCGTAAGGAGAATTGTTTCGCTCTCACAACCTCACCGATGCCCAGAAGCAGGTGCGCGTGGAATGGTGCCATATTATGATTGATAAGCAGTACTTCGACTTAGGATGTGCTGGTATCACAGAGCGAAGTTTTCGGATTCTGGGCACGGATCGCAGATCACAATGGAAATGTTCGCACTACAAAAGGGCCCTCAGTCAATGTAATATTGAGGTGGCGCCACATATTGACGGAGAAATTGCGACTTTGCGATCCTTAAAGAGATCCGGGAGATGAAAATACTGATATCTGCAATGCCGAGCCTGATTTAGGATGTCAAATCCATTAAAACTGAATAAGGTTCTTTGAAGGAAGCTTGCGAGTTCAACAGCGCTTGCAGCCGACCGGTTTTTTACTCGGTTCTCGTTAAAAACGCACGCACAAAAATGCTACCTACCTCGCTTGCACTCTTAGCTTTTTTATATTTATTCACATATGCTTGCTACTTCATTTTAAATTAATCTGTCTCTATTCCACGTAACCAGTCAAAGAAGCCGTCCATTGTTTATAGTTGCCTTGGTTGTTATAATGAGAGAATTTCGTCGTATTGTCGCATTATTCTGTTTTTTTTTGTAATAATAAAAATGGTGCAACATTAGAGTGTTTTCACACCAATCGATCGTCCGTCGATCGATGGCAGAATAGAACAGCCGACGTCGATCGATGGCAGAATAGATCAGTCGACGTCGCAGTAGGCGTGTTGGCTTATAATCGTCTGACACCACCCCTGTGTTGGTAATTTAGTAGTAAAATAAAACCATGCACGTATATATTTATATGAAGGTATCTGTACTCTGCCAACCCGCAGTAGGCGTGCTGGCCTACAATTGTCTGACGCCACCCCTGAGTTGGTAATAGTAGTTAAACAATCCCATGCACCTATACATTTATATGAAGGTATCTGTACTCTGCCAATTCGCTGTAGGCGTGATGACCTACAATTGTCTGACGTCACCCCTGAGTTAGTAATAGTAGTAGAATAATCCCATGCACGTATACATTTATATGAAGGTATCTGTACTCTGCCAACCCGCACTAGGCGTGCTGGCCTACAATTGTCTGACGCCACCCCTAAGTTGGTAATAGTAGTTAAACAATCCCATGCACCTATACATTTATATGAAGGTATCTGTACTCTGCCAATTCGCAGTAGGCGTGATGACCTACAATTGTCTGACACCACTCCCGAGTTGGGAGAGGCTGATATCCCTCCAGTGATTGTTAAGGGTGTTACCAAACCAATCGATCGTCCGTGGTGGTAACACCCTGATCATTCAATGGGGTTTGACAAGGATAACTTAAGGATATATTATCAAAACGCAAAACAAAAATGCAAAAAAATACGCACGAAAACTGATATATTTTATAAAAATGTTCTTACTTGTAATTATGAAATTATATTGATTACGGAGACTTGGCTTTTGGACAAAATAAGTGATACGGAACTATTCGACGATCTGTGCGTGGTGTGGCGGCACGACCCTAATTATAAAGCTACTAAACAAGCTACTAACAATCTGCATACCAATCTTAAATATCTTGCGTTGAAAATTCGATTATACAGAATCCTAAACATTTCTGATCTTATATTAAACAAAAATCGAAGTCACATTGTATGCCAAGTAGTCTAAAATTTGAAGATGCAGCGTTAAATACTGGTGAAGCAATGTGCTATGTTTTCTCGAAATAATTCCACTCCACTTTTTTGGATCTAAGTGAAAATAACATAACAAACCAGCAAAGAGCGGAGCATTCCAGCAGTTCCTCAAATAACGCGACCATTTCTAATACCACAACAGTTTCTGTAAAAGTAAATACCGTAAAACGAATACTAGAATCTCTTGACCCATCTAAAACCGCAGGACCGGACTGCCTTCCAGCTTATTTTCTGATTAATTGCGCCCAAACCATATGTGTGCCTTTAGCCATATTATATAATAAGTCTTTGGAAAAAGGCATACATTACAGCTGTTCATAAAAAAGGCCTCAAAACTGGAGTTATTAATTATCGTCCGATCTCTAAAATATGCAGTGTCTCCAAGGTTTTTGAAAGAGTCATATACAACCAGCTTTACGTATCACTTAGCCATTTAGCCCGTCACAACACGGTTTTTGAAGAGGTCGCTTAAAGGTTTCAAACCTTGTGCTTTTAAATACGTTTATAACTGAGTCTATGGATGAGGGCTGCCAGGTTCATGTCGTTTGTACCGATTATACTAAATGTTTCGACAGAAATCAGCACTGTTTGCTTTTAAAGAAGCATTTCAAAGTAGGTGTAAGCGGCGATCTTCTTAGGTGGTTCTCATCTTACATAGACAATAGGTCGCAGGCAGTTGTCGTTTGCAATTAAATACCTAGTTGGATAACCATCTCTAGCGGTATACCACAGGAGTCCTTGCTCGGGCCGTTACTCTTCATAATATTTGTCAATGATATAAGCTACTAATACTAGCTAATGATATAATGATAAACTGCCAAAACTCTTATTTGTTATGTTTTGCTGACGATAAGAAGGTTTTTTTTCCAAAATATCAGCACGCAAGAGGATTTGAGGCGCCTGGAACAATATTGCGCCACCAATTACTTAGCCTTAAATCCCTTGAAGTGTAGCTATGTGTCTTTCAGTCGTAAGCGCAATCCGGTATCCCCCCCTTCAAATTAGGAGGCACTTACTTAAAAAAAGAATTTAATATAAAAGATCTTGGCGTTGTTCACGACAGTAAACTTCTATTTGACGCCCACTTAGATAGCATAATAACTAAAGCTTCTAAAGCTCTTGGGTTTATGACGCGTGTCTCTAAAGATTTCAAACAAATAAAAACCCTTAAAATGTAGTATTGTTCACTAGTAAGAAGTAACTTAGAGTATGCATCACAAATATGGGACCCGAGGTACATTACGTATGTTTCCCGGCTGGAATCAATACAGAGGAAGTTTATGAAATATCTCGCTCATCGTACCGTAGATAATGGTTACACTTCAGATAGCTACTTGATTTATTGCAGGAAGCACCACCTTCTTCCCCTTGCTATGTGGCGTGAGATTGAGATAGCTTCTGGCTATCTAGATTGCCCCGAGCTCCTACAAAAACTTCATCTTAATTGTCCTTTCAATCCCATTAGAAATAATGCACTATTACACATCCCATTAGCAACCACAAACTACAAACAAAATACCTTTGTATGGCGCGCGTGTAGCATTTTTAATAAATTAATAATTAAATTCGATCCCGATCTATTCAATACTAGCGTTGCGTCTGCGAGGCGTGCTCTAAGTAACGGTTTCTTTAATAACCTATTAACAATCTTGGTGAACACAAAAATTCACGAGCATTTATTCAACAAATTTGTACTTAATAATAATAGCATTAATTTAGTTATAGTGTAGTTATTGTTGTATTGGTGTACTTGTTGTTGGAAATCCTAATAAATAAATAAATAATAATGTAAAAAATTAAAATCACATTGTGCTTAGTTATAGTAACAGTATATACGAGATAGTAAGTTAAGTAACAGAGTGTGAAATTCTATCGCGTATTTGTCAATCGCCGTAGTTAGTTCCTTATTTGTTTTTTATTGGTGAGGATCTATAATTGGCCCAACAAAGCAATAAAAAATATAAAAAAATAACAATAAATTCAAAGTAGGTTCTTCCCGCCGTGTTAACTATATCATAACAAGTGACGAATCTTGGATATATCAATATGATCCAGAAACAAAGCACCAGCCAACAGTATGGTTGTTCAAACCGAAGCAACGCCTATCAAAGTGAAACAATCAAGAAGCGCTGGAAGAATTCTGATCGCCAGTTTTTTCTCTTTTACGGGGTATTTAGTTTAAATTTCCTTAAGAAACTAACGTACCAAATGCTTGGTAGAAGTTTTTGCTGCTGCGAGCAACAAGCAACCAAACACGGGATTCCGAGGCCTTTAGCTCCACCAGGACAACGCATCAACACACTCTGCGATCAAGACGAGGGACTTCCTAAACACCACACAGCTGTGTGTTCTGACCAATGCGGGGGCACGAAATTAAATTAATGCGAAGAACCAAAACGTTTACAATAAAATAAACAACACTTACGGCCACACTCAGAGCCGTCAATAAGAAAACAGTGAATCATTGATGCAACTACAAATATTAGCCAATGAGGACACCGTATTAGTAAAAGTTTTCTTAATAATGCTATTGGCTAAAACTTAGTATTGATAAAGTATAAATTTGCTTAACATGATCTGTCTAAGGAGAGCCATAAGTTACATTTGATTTCTCTAATGCGCGGTTTACATGTATTAAGTAGTAAATTGGTAACTAAATTTTAAGTTACTACATGGCAATTGTGTGTCCAAACGGATTAAGTGGTTAAGTTCATAAGTTCAATGAAGATGAGCAGTGATGAATGTCAAGGAATTCGTCAATTCTGTACTTAGATATGTGGTAAACGTGATTTTGGACAAATTCAGAGAAGAATTTTATTCGGAAATTAAAATCTTTGCAAGATTATGTATTTTTCTAAATTTTTTACGTCGACGGGTCGACGTCGATCGACGGACCTTTACTAATTAGGTACCCTTAATAATCACTGGAGGGATATCAGCCTCTCCCAACTCAGGGTTGGCGTCCGACAATTGTAGGCCATCACGCCAACTGCGGGTTGGCAGACTTACCAACTCAGGGGTGGTGTCAGACAATTATAGGCCATAACGCCTACTTCTGCCATTTTTTGTTTTTTGCCATCAGTTGTTTCGGAAATTAAAATCTCTAGAGGAATATGTTTTTTTTGCTAATTTTTTTACCGCGTTTATTCCACAAGCATTCCTATTTTAAATATTCTTCAACAAATTTTTAAATAGAAACTAAACTCCACTCCGACATTTTAAAAAAAATGAGAAAATGCGACATAAATACCAGCTCTTGTCGCCACCCGCTTTGTCAACTTATGCACTTAACTAAAAAATCACGTCCAAACGTGTTAAGTGAGAATCCGCGCCCACCTACTTATACGAAAAATAGAAAGAACCCTAATCTACTTAATCACTTGCGTACTAAATTTTAAGTTACCACTTGTCACTTAATTCACTGTTTACACGCAACTTTTGACTTAAAATTTAGTTACCAACTTAACCACATAACGCGTGTAAACCAGCCATAAGCGCGGCCGTAAGTGTAAAGACATTTAATAAATAAACACTCTAACTTAAGGTTTTATAAATTCTATTTCACTTTAAATAACTTTATTGGTTTTTGGTAATGTGCCAAATTGCTATGCTTCCTTTGGGCTGAAACGTATCTGATTCGTATATAAAAAACAATTTTTTGAAATCATAAATGTATACCAATCAAAACACTAATTCAACTAACCTGTCGGTCTTCAGGGGGAACTTGGAGATGGTATGCGGCGCTGACACGCCATAGTCTCTGAATACTGCCAGAAGCTGTTCATCTGACACGTCGGGCGGCGTGTTGAAGAAGTGTAGCACCTGGAAGACGAAGCACAAAACATGTTAAAAAGAAAAAAAGGACTGGAAGTAGACTAATTTCAAATTTACAAAAATAAAAATATCCAATCATAAAAAAAGGCGAGAGAAAAGTTACGAAAAAGTTACAATACAAACTTAGCTTTGTGCAAATTATTATAATCTTCCTACGTTTTATTTGTCGATTATTTTCACCGATTCAATGTTTCGATTTGTAATGATAATTTCCAGTACTTTATAAGAATCCACCACTATAAGGGCAAATAAACCTAAATAAGTATTATTTACCACTGGGGTGTTGAGTACCACCTAGTTAGTGCTGTCCACCACCCCGCCCGGGGGTGGCGACCTTTGAAGGGTCGAATTTATCAAATGGAAACATTGGTTTAATACAAAAGAATTTCACACCTCCAGGAACCACAACGATGGAAAGCTTATCACATATTAGCAATTTTAGTACCCATACATATTATTAAGCGTTCACTGTCCCTCCATTCTATATATCTATCAACAACTGTATCTCAGAAACCACTGTATCTCAGAAACAACCGTATCTCAGACACAACTGTATCTTAGAAACCACTGTATCTCAGACACAACTGTTTCTTAGAAACCACTGTATCTCAGACACAACTGTATCTTAGAAACCACTGTATCTCAGACACAACTGTATCTTAGAAACCACTGTATCTCAGACACAACTGCATCTTAGAAACCACTGTATCTCAGACACAACTGTATCTTAGAAACAACTGTATCTTAGAAACCACTGTATCTCAGACACAACTGTATCTTAGAAACCACTGTATCTCAGACACAACTGTATCTTAGAAACCACTGTATCTTAGAAACCACTGTATCTCAGACACAACTGTATCTTAGAAACCACTGTATCTCAGACACAACTGTATCTTAGAAACCACTGTATCTTAGAAACCACTGTATCTCAGACACAACTGTATCTTAGAAACCACTGTATCTCAGACACAACTGTATCTTAGAAACCACTGTATCTCAGACACAACTGTATCTTAGAAACCATTGTATCTCAGACACAACTGTATCTTAGAAACCACTGTATCTTAGAAACCACTGTATCTCAGACACAACTGTATCTTAGAAACCACTGTATCTTAGAAACCACTGTATCTCAGACACAACTGTATTTTAGAAACCACTGTATCTCAGACACAACTGTATTTTAGAAACCACTGTATCTCAGACACAACTGTATTTTAGAAACCACTGTATCTCAAACTCAACTGCATCTCAGAAACCACTGTATCTCAGACACAACTGTATCTTAGAAACCACTGAAGCTTAGAAACAACTGTATCTCAGAAATTATTAAGGTAAAAAACCAGTTTTAATTTCCACAGTTAATTATCGCTGAAGCAACAGCAAAGTCAGAATGTCCACCTACCTTGGAAGGCGGCTGTATCCTGTTTTTGTGGATGGACGCGGGCGTCAGGAACCGGTTGTTCTTGTTCCCGACGTAGTCCTTAAAGGACGGCGACTTGTCCGCCAAGGGATATGGGTTCATCACCTCGGAAAGGTACGCCTGCTTCGAGAATCTGTAATTCAATACGTTAGGGTTTTGAATAAAAATAATTTAGAGACTAGAGAGTGGATGAATTTAGTCTCTTAGACTACTGGAATAGACTAGATAAATAGTTTAGTGAAAAAAATATGTATTTAATCATTTATATCATATGGAAACTAGATCAGACCAGAACTAGAGTATCGATTTAGAAATAACAAACCAATGACAACAGTACCTATTCCAGTTTCAATCAGACATTTAAACGATGTCGTTTTTCATGTCAGCTAACGTTCTGATGGAGATTAAAAAGCCAAGTCAACAAAATTCCAAATCAGTGAACCCTATATATCCCTGGCAAGGTTTAGGATAAGAATTTTTTGATCACACTGATGATAAGTCGAAGCAAAGTCGAAGCTATTACAAAATAAATGAATCCCCAGACAAACACACCAACAAACAACGGTATGGCCCCAAAGTAAGCAGAGCTTGTGTTATGGATGACCATACAGCGAACTGGGGGGAACCCAGACTAGGGGGAAAATACATGTATAAGTATAAACATCCATGACCCGAGAAGAAACCTCTGTGTTCATCACAGAAACGAATGCCCCGGCCAGGACTCGAACCTGGGCCCTCCGGCGTATGAGGGCAGGGCTACCCACAACGCTATTCGGCCGTCATCAATTATTTAAACAATAAAAGCTTGTTAAGTGAAAAAGCCAGTAATACAGTAACTGTATACCATAGTAGTGGAACAAGAAGAACTTACGCCAAAGTCAGAGTGTAATCTCCAACAGTCACATTGTTGAGGTTCTGAACGCATCTCTCCACAGAGACGGCGTCGCCCATCTGGACCATAGCCGTGCCTTCCTTCGTTTTTAGGAACTTTATCTGCAAATATTAAAAGTAAAAATTAAAATACCGAAACAAAAATTAAAATACATTACTTAATTATCGGAACGTAAAGATATTCTAATGAAAGTCTCTGAGTTTGCAACGGACAACGTTAAACTTCGATAATAAATAGGATTATTATACTATACTGAAACTGATTACTACAAGATTGAAAGTAAATTACATAAGTAACTTTAATCTAAATACACTTCATAGAAATGAAAGATTTTATAAAAATCATACAAGTTTAATACTTGATCTTCACACCTATCTATATTTAAAAGCGAAAGGTAAAATTCAAATTCATATTCAAATATTCATTTCTCAACATTGACAATTACTTGTTCTTATTGACGTCAAATAAAACATGACTCTACCACCAGTTCGGAAAAACCTTCGTGAAGAAGAACTGGTAAGAAACTTCACGGTTATATTTTTTCAAAATAAATTCACAGTGTCTCTTCATGACTATACAAAGTTATTCTTATCTGCATCTGTTAGCTCGGCAAGTCTCCCTCCCCCAAGTATCCAAACGACGAACACCCTCAAACGGCACCCACACGGTAATGTATTGATTTATTTTATTCTATACGTGAATAGACAACACAAGTCCTAAGTTTAACGCACTGATCAAACAATTACACAGATGTGCCTTTTACAGTTAAGGCAAGCTCTAAAACTGTTTTAATGAAAAGCAGGCTTTATTTGAATACGGTCTTCAATCTTATTTGCTGTTTCAATCAGTGTATCTAATTAAACCCTTCAAAGATACGGTCTCTTATTTGATGCTATACAACTATACATGCTCTAACTGCCGACTGTACTCTAGGCACAAAATATAAAATAGATACAAGAAAATAAAGATAACAGTAAAACATGAACGCGTGCGAGAAAGATGCATTTCTTCTATTGTCATCAAACCCGTATTTTGAACCAGGTCAGATAAAGTAATCTTATCGGTGTATTTTATTTCCGCCAAGCTTCTTGGTTTTGATGGAAACGCAGGCTTAATCGAACCTCAACTTACCCTAACAACGTTTCCGTACAAGCAACACAAGTTGAACAGTCTGTCTGCGTTAGCCGTCTGCGGATCGAGTCCATACACCATCATCACTGCTCCCTGCTGCGGCGGACCGCCCTGGGAAGTCAAAAGGGGAATGGTATTTACTATTTATATTAATATAAAGAATATTTTGTAAAGGATGGATATGTTATTGTCTATATTACTTCAGCTGTAATAATAATAATAATAAATCCCCAGACAAACACACCAACTGTATGGCCCCAAATTAACCAGAGCCTGTGTTATGGATGACCACACAGCGAACTGGGGGGACCCCAGGATAAACATACACATATATAAATATCAACACCCATGACCCGAGAACTAACATCTGTGTTCATCACACAAACTAATGCCCTGGCCAGGACTCGAACATAGGACTAACCACTACGCTACTCGGCCGTGTATGTAAATGTCATGTCTATCAAGTTAAACTTCGTATTCGCAAGCATCGTAACCCGATATACCTTTCAACGTGTTCTGGTGAAAAAAAACGCGCAGTGTTGTTAAAGGAACAATGTAAATTTGAACTGAAATATCATAACGCTTCCTCCTATATTCATTGTGTCACTTTCCAATCCTAAAGTTCACACGTGCCACACTAGTCTCGAATGCGTCTCCATCAAGCGAATCGCTTGCTCATTTGCCGCCAAAACTTTAGCAATACCCCCAGTATTCGGCCGTTAAATCTTATATTTACCTGAGTCTGCGGCGGCATGGGCGGGTGGTGCATGGGCGGCGGCGGTACGAAGCCCTCGCCGCCGTAACCTTCCGGACCGTAGCCGCGGCCGTCGCGCTGAAAATATAATATAATCATTTATATAACCTAAAAAAACAACATTTTAAAATTGCAATTGTAGAATTTGTTGGCGTCTTGCGCGACCCTTGGGCCCTGCAGAGCAAAGATTCTGGCGAGTCGTGGCCGTCGATTTTTTATGAATTCTGAATCTGGCAATACTGCTTTCTTGTCAAATGAACTATTCAATAATTTATTTAATTTATTATTTCCTACTTGGTAAAAAATATAATTATCACCTTGTAAGATAATTACGTAAGAAAACTCATTAAAAAAATCAACGTATATGAATTATTGTTATACAGTATTTTTAGTGTTAACAGCCAATTTTTTTAATTTCCCGCGTTTTTCGACAGCCATTGCTTGCTGGCCAGCCTCTTTTAATGGATTTCCTCAAAGTAAGGCCTGATTTCATTAAAGATTACAAAAAAATAATTGAAAATGCAAAAAAATGAAACTTCTTATCTTTTTATTTATACCTCAATAATTACATATTTTCAATAAGTAATTTTACTATCAGCAATCTTATTGCCTTGACTATGTGCATCTTAAATAAATAAACCTGCATACAATAGTTTTTTTTATACGTTTGTGTTATGATGGCAATAAAGAATTATTTTATTGTATTGTGTTGTATTATAGCAGGCAATAACGAACATGGAATTACAAGAATAACAATCAGTAAATTTGTATACCGACGCGAACATAATAATCCTTAATATCAATTATTCGTTGCAACGTAAACAACTTGAATAGTTTTTGAACTAATTCTGATGATAACAAGGTTTTACTTAAAATGAATACTTAAATAAAATTCAGTCTTACCATTTACACATATATTGCCTACATCTATGTACACCTTTTTCTAACGTAATATTTCAATTTCTATAAAATATTCTATAATGTCTTTTTTATAAACAAAGCCAAATGCTTACCGGATGGTGAGGCGGTGGCAAACCATATCTTTCCTTCATCATAGCAGGCGGTGGCGGTCCTCCACTTCCATAATCCATATCTGAAAATAAAATAAGTGAAATTATGAAAAAAACTATAAAAATACTTAAATTTAGTGACAATATTTACACTACGAAAAGGTGTTTTCCTAGCGCCGGCCGAAAGTAAAAAGTAAGATATAAAATAATAATAGTACAAATCTGCGAAGATGAATTATTGCAACATCTTTTATGAATATACATATTTCTAACCAATAACTTCATTACCCAATGGTATAATCTGCAAAGTAGAAGAGACTTGCTGTCTGTCGTGGGCAGCTTTGTGGAAAATTTCATTTAAAAAATTTATCCACTAGAGCAAGTGCGAAAAGTTTTTGTCGATAATGTTCACATCACCTTATATTACAAAATAATTTATTTAAAAAAAAACAGTACATTAAACAAAAACAAAAATATTATTAACCATTATGGAAAGATTATAAATAATTTAACCATTATGGAAAGGTCTTAATTTACAATTTGAAAATTCTCGACTACTTTTCAAACTAACTGAATTTAAAAATTAAACATTATTTTGAATTTCAAACATAATATAAAGGAACATTATATTTAGATCGTGTTATTGGCACAAATAGGGTACAAAATTCCACAACATCAAATGTTAGTTCATGCTGTAGGATAGAATTGATAGTCGTTTTGTGTGTAATCATATATTTATTTTATATATATAATGTAAAAAGGTATAAATAAATAAACTATCTTACAATATGTTTCGTACTAAGTTACATCACTACGTGTACGTGACTTATACAAATGCTGAAGAATTATTCTATAAAATTTACAGAGAGATTGTAATAAAATACAATGTGTTGAATTCAATATGTTTATGGAAAATGTAAAATACTAAAATACAATGTAGGTATTTGAATAAGCTAGACATAAAAGAGTTTTACAATGTAAAATGTAACCTATTCTCTTGGGATTCTATATGTTATTTGAGTTACTAAACTAAAGGAGAATGCCGAATCATGGTTTCATTTTATACTAGGAACAAGTCAACATAAAAAATAACAGTTCCTTTCAAATATCATTTTATCGTTTTTTACCGACATAAATCTAATAAATCAAATAAATGTAAATTAAATTATCCAAGTCTTATAGTTTACGTAGTTAAAAAGAACTGTTTCTCATTATTCAGTAATACTAAGTTTTAGATTAAAACATTTAGTAACTTTACAAAGTGATGAATAAAACCCAACCAATGAGAGAGATGTTTATAAGTTGTATAAGCATTATACAATAAAACCGTAATAGGCAGTCTCAATTCACACAAAATTCAGTTTTATCGTCTAAACTAAAACATCAATCCATAATTCGTTATCTAACAAAATCTTATTCTCATGCAAATGTCGTTCCAGTATTAAGTATTAAATCATGCTATCATCCACAAACAAAATGGCTATCGATATTATATTACATTATATATTAATCTATATTAAATTAGTATCACACTTATGATGCAATGTAACTTGACTTTACACACCATTTTGGGATTGTTCACAAGAATGCTGGCTGTTGGAATCCTCGCTGTTAGCTCGTGTATGTGTTTGCTGAACTGCAGTCGCTGGATCTGCATGGTTGAAACAACTTTTATCTTGCATCCTCATTTGGAAAAAACTCGTGTTTAACATTTGTGGATATAGCATTAACTCGAAAGGTTTAGTCCTCTGTGTCTTCAGTGTGTCATGTATCTTGAAAGGTTTAGTGTTCGTGAGCTGGTGTCCATTTTGAATCATCTTCTGTAGGCCTGTCACAAAGTGTAGTCTGTGAATGTCTTATGTGAATGTATTTCAATACTGTTCGATCGGTTAAAGTTAAAATTTTCAAAGTCATCGACCTGAACGTAAGAAATATAAGATATTTCAATCACAAAATCGCAGAAGGAACGATTAAAAGCCACTTTTCTATCAAAAACCGATTTCTTTTGTTAGTATTAAAGTATAGTTCACAGAAAATCCAGACCAATATTACGCTTTGAAAAGCTTTAACGGCATCTCTTTTCTTTCATGTGAAGTAAAAAAAGAGAACCTCACTAAGTTATCTAGTCCGATACACGCGAGTCCAACAGCTAATTGCTTGAAAGCTATCATTCTGGTAATAAGCTACTGCGATATAAAAGTACACAAAAGCTTCCGAAGCGTTTACACAATGTTCTTTAATGGGTTTTAATATTAACAGTTCTAATATAACAGTTTTGTATTTGCTTTAAACTTTTAAGGTTTAATTTTGATAACGCTGTCTTTGTATTATAAAGTTTATGACATCTTAGTTTCACCTAAGTTCACTTGTATCTTTTACATTTCAATTATCGATATTTCCCTGAAAATTGAAAATGTTTTCATCAATCACACCAAAGAAGGAAAATATATATAATATAATAATACTATTTCGAAATATCTCCCGAATCCACTCACGCCTGTGTCCGAAATAAAATTTAAAACACAAAAGCCAACTGGTAGCCATGAAAAATAATCTCTCAATTCTGTACAGCTTGTAACAAAAACATTTTATCCTTCCTAAAATTCATTCCGGAGCTCGGAAACGAAACAAAAAAACTGAAAACAAAGGCCATAAAAATTTAAGTATCGCATACAGGTGTTAGCGTAAAACGGTTCGCGTGAAACAAATTTTTTCACAGTCACAAAATTGAGACTAATTTTGACAGAGTGGCCGTTGGTACTGGCTAAAATTAAAAATGTTCAGCCATGTATGTGCATGCAAACTAAGGGCGGTTATTAATTTTGGTATGAATATTTTGTACTTTTAAACTACAATATCAACTTTAATCTAATAGTATATTTAGAGGTACTAACATTTTGAACGACCAACTTGGAGCTGTGGACGGCCATTAGCTGAAATAGTTATATATATACTTAAAGCTTTAAAATTTTGTTTTCTGGATTGTAACTATATTAGGTAATTAATATAAGGTATTAGTATAAGGTAATTAATAGGTATGGTAATAAAGTAGAAACTGAATATACTATTAAATTTCAACGTCATAAACTTTTGAAACTCGTATATATACAGTTCTTAATTCCTACTTTCTAAAAATCTTACTGAACAAAGTTTTGCTAATAAGATAGCTTACAAAATTTACTATTGGTACAAAAACTACAATACAGATTCCTATCCACATGTCTCATAAATTTAATGTTCAAACAGTGATGTATAAAAGAAAACCATCGACGTATCAAACTTCAAAAACTGCGATAACGTCAAAACATCTCATATCACAAAGGATCCAAAATAGAAATGCACAATGTTGCCAGAGCATAGTGAAATTTATGAATTATTTAAACGTGCAACAGCACGGATATGTGGGTGCGAGACGCGGAATCCTAGCAATTTTTTATCTTTATCCGCTCGTTGATAGAAATGCAAAACAAAAGTTTCAGTAACACATTGTTGCAGTTCTATCTCTAAGATTCTATACTTTTGATCGAAGTGTTATATGCGGTTTTCATGTTTCTGAGTAAAATATAAAATTACATTCCATCCTTTGCACTTGTTTTACGTTGATAATATATATATTTTTTTATAACTGTAGAAATCGAAGGATTTGTAGCAAGTTATTATTAAAAGTGAATTAATTGTTGTAACACGGATGAATAAAAAGTCCGAAGAATATAAGTTTAATTTTTATCCGAGATTTTAATTCTCTATTGCCACCGTCACTAAAAAAGGCTAGTCAAATGTGCCCAACAACAAACGTACAAAGTAGAAAAATTTATGCAACATCTAAGCTTAAATCCCCAATCCTCCTATTTATGTTCACCCCCCACAAAGGTTACCTTGACAAAACCGAACTGAAAACTCATAATTACATCAGGCTTTACAACCATAATTTTATTCGTTTCCCAATGCAAATGAACAAATCGCAAGCCTATGGTTGCAACCCGTTCGCATGTAAATATTAGATAACGAATTCAAATTCCATAATAACTTGGACGAACGTTTCATTTCATGAACGTAACCGTGTGATCGCAGCCATCTTTTATGCATGAAATTTTCGAACCGTTGGAAATTTATTGGTGCCGTCTTGGTTCCGGTTTTATAATTTAATCGGTTTTTATATGTCCATGTGCATAATTTTATTATTTCATTTTGTTCAGCCCTGTGTGTGGAATTGCGCGATTTATTTTGAAGTAAGTAATACTCGCGTAGAAATATTGCATTGCTGAAGACTGCTTTCAAATGGTAATGTTTCTTTTGTTTACATTGCACAAAGATGAAATTGAAAAGAAAGAAGAACTTGACAGAATGTACTCTAATACAGCTCAAATGGAAGATAAAGTTCGTCGAACCAATCCAAACCCCTTACCGAATCATCAAATAGACAAGAAACAAATCAAAACTGATTCCATTATAATATTAATCTAAAATATTAACAACCTACACGCCAATTTTCTTCAGGCAACCTCATAACGGAATATGCTACAATGGACGACCGCCTAATTCATGCATAAGGCATTCGGTCTTAGCGACCTAAATCCGTACTAATCGGTTACAAATCACATTAGCTCACAACATCGACCGCCGTCAGTTTCTCTGTAATTAGCTGTTAGTACTCAATACAGCTACAGCTAATTACATTAATGTAAAGTATTTACTTAAGTATGGCGCATTTAACTGCATTTATATTGATGGAAAGATTAATATGTAAACTAATTTTATGAGAATTATAACGATTTCTAATCCTCTTTAGAAGCGTTTCTTACATTGGCAAAGTTAAAAGCTTAACGTAAAAAAACATACAAACATATGTAGTTCCTTAAAAATACACATTATCCATGTAAATGAAACCAGTATTGCAGTTTACTTATAGCAAACCATGAATTGGAATTTTTTTTTAATATTTACAATGCGAATTCTTTTGTATGAGTTCTTTTGGAGCAGTGCCGTCGTCACTCGCACTATCTGTGCAAATATAATAATCAAATATGATTAAGTGATTGTATTCCAGTCAAAGGGAACCAGCCATGAAAATTTCAACATAAAATGTTAATGCAGCAGTCAAATATTCTTGAATGATACCAATATGCATCTTCTCTGACAAACGACGTTAGAAATACTTCCATTTTTCATTTGATTTGCAATATATGGATCTCTGTAGATGTAAAAAGCTACTGACCATCAAACAATATATCTCGGTACAACAGTTCAAACCCGAAGCCAGAACAAAAGGAAAACTTGAAACCCCAAAATGTGTGAGGTCAAGTCCTCTTGAGCCGGTTTCAGGGATATCGATAAAATTATGATAGACGCTTAGAGGAAACATCGATAAAATTTTGACAATAACACAATATTTATGACTTGGTAAGGTCACAAATTTCGAGAAGCGCGCTTGCTGGTTTCCAAAATATTACATCAGATCTTGTCGAATAATAGTTATTTCCACATGTGCTCGCGATATTAAGATTAATGTGAGCTTTATTTTGAAGACGAAGCTGAAATTTTTCTATGAAATTTACAATCAATGGTTTGATCATGTTCTCGATTTAGTAAAGTTTATTTTCCACAGCGTTAGATACAAAATAAAGATAAAAGTGACGATGTTACTGAGCTAACTTTGTGGCATTTTATTCTCAAATTTGATAATAATAAAAGGATAAAGAATCGTTATTACGAGATAATTAGAGATAATAGACATAACGCTTATTGCCTTACTTTGGTAAATTCTAAAATTAATGCAAAAACTCATTACAAATTCAAAAGTTATTGACCTCTCAAAGGCCGAATTTTCCCATCCCTAAATAAGACATGCACTTTAGAAACTTGCTCCGTAGCGGAGTTCATTTCAGCAGGATCTGGTACGATACGATACCATCAAACTTTCGGAATAGATTCGGTTTCGGTTCGACTAGATTCCACTCCATTTTGTATTTGATTAGAACGCTCGATTAAGTGACAGATTGTATTGCTGCCGTGAATTGTTCATTTGGAGTTTGTATTAATTTGGAGCTGAAGATATTACTAGTAAGCTGGCGTATTGATGACAACTAATTATCAGAAACAAAATCTTTCGATCTTACGTTATTTTTGTGGTCCAGCACGCGTAATTAATTCAAAAGTTGAAACGAAAAATATTCTTTCGAGGGATCTTAACTCAGAAAAAGTTCGTGAAATTGAGGATCCATATACCATATTGGTTTAGTTGTAGCAACATCATACTTAATTATATTTCGAATCAAACAATAAAAAGAACAAATAAATATGAAGCTACCCCTAAAACTGTATTCAAAGACGAAAAGCATATAGCAAAATTGAACTTCCACCAAACCGACATCCTCTACAAATTTTAGTCATACAAACAAAGCATAATGACCAAAAGACAAAGCAACTTAAAACTTAAGCGTCTCAAGTGGCGACTCTTAGGAAGTTCGCCGGAAGCACTAACTGAGACCACTTAGGACGGGTAAATGAACAGTCCATCGCTTAGGGAACTGAGTTTGTTCTAAGATCATGCATTTTCGAAATCTTGGGATTACAATATCAGCACTGACATATAGTTTGATAAATGACTTCGCTCGTAAAAGTGTCCGAAGCCAAAAAGTTAGAAACATGCAAAAAGGATGTGAAAACAAAGCTGCATAATGTTATTTGAATAAGCGTTTGCTAGTTGAAACTGTATAAGGTGGAACGTTATTATATTATATAATAACGTTCCACCTTATACAGTTTCAGTATCAGTTTATATTATATATTATATGTAGAAATCAATAGTAGGTAAGTAACTCAAATGCTTAATTTTCTTAATTCAAATTGGGACACGCTTTTTGGAATTTTTTTATTAGACAATCCGTCCATTTATTACTAGGTTTTTGAATAGGAATGTGTACAACTATTATAACGCAAATAAATAGACATTAGACGTATAATTAAAGTGAAATAAAAAAAATAACAATACAAAAATCCCTTTTAAATCAACTTAATATTTTAGACAAATGACGTGGACAATAGATGCACGTTTTGATGAAAAACTATAATAAGAAATGACCCTGAAGGTTACGATCTTCAGCATAACATTTATACCTACACTTTACCACGTAAAATAAAATCTCTTTACCTACATACTATTAAATAAAAACATGACCTGGCTATTCCATGTTTATAATCTAATAAGTTATTACAGACAAACTTTAATAAACTCTTCCTTTAAGATTACTAACTAACTAAGTAAACCTAAAAGCAGTTAAAAACATGAACTCAAAATCAACAAAAACTAAATCTTGAAGCCGAAATGACATCTTTTATAGTTTAAATTAAATTTAAAAGCCCGCAAACATTTCATTTACATTACATCAAAATCTTTTCGCCTAAAATACACGTGAAACCATAGAAACTTCCACAAACCCCATTCTGTAAGATAACTCCACTTCCTAAAACAAATCCTGTACTTAAAACAAACTTCAGACCAATAAACTCGAACAATACAATTGAAAGCACCGTCACAATCGCAGATAATCGGAAACTATTCCTCCCGCTCCACCACAGTCTAAAAACAACCACGGCTTCCCAAAACGAATCTCTGTCAACTTTTCACACAAACAGAGCGGCTTATACAGAACTTTAATCAACAGCACATTTACCAAAATCGGCAACAGATGCCACTGTATCGGTCTGTAACTTAATCCGAATTAACTTAAAGTTTGTCACGAACTATATTACTGGTCCAATCCGGTATTTTCCAGTATTTAGTTAGGATATAGTGTAGGGAGAAAAGTTGGTTCTTGTTTAGAAGCTTTAAACTCGATTTCAGGAATAAACTCAAACTTTTAGCTTTGTGATTAGATTGTAATGTAGAGCCCATTATAATTATATTTATTTCTTAATTAGGAAAACCATAGAATATAGTAATCATTTGTTGATTAAAATCAACAATCGATTGCGTTTATTTAGCTTAAACAACATATATTTCCCAGCAATATAGTAAAATATAATGAAAAAAATACTTACATTTAAAAGTAGTCGCGGTACAAAACAATACGATTCACATTTAAAGTTAATTGAAACAAGGTTACATTGCCGTATTTTTAGCAAAAATAAATATTCAGAGCGCCGTTGCAAACACTTCAAAATAGCCAAATACAGACGCATAACTACATTAAATAAAAACATTTTCCTTACAATACTAACTTAAACAACCCACCTAGCTCCAAAAATACAAGTAAACAAAAGTAAACGCCAGCATGGAATCCTCCAATTCTAATGTACAACTGCTCTCCCCACACTGTGGCCAAACCCGGCCCAATCCACTGATTGGAAATTGTAAAAGCGTGTAAACGGAGTGATTTAAAACAAATAGGATGTATTAAAGAGTAGTTGATTCAGACGATTCAGCCTGATTAAGGTTCGTATTCCCGCGTCGGTTGAAACACCGGCTCAAGTGGCAAAGCATCGATACAGTTCATATTGAACTAGCGATTAATGTGCGATGATTAAAACGTGTAATTAACGCGACCGGGATGTGGTTTTTAATAAGTGATGGAGTTGTGTAAACAGAGAGATACATAAAATGTATAGTTGATACAATAAATCGGCCTTTAGTGTAATATTAAATCTGAAAAAAAACGCGTGTCGTTTTATGGGTTTGTAAAATTTAAAGAAAATGCATTTGTATTCTTTTATTATATTACTGAACAACATTTACAAAACTAGCTTATTCTAAATCAAACTATATACCCTACTTGCCATCAATAAATAGTTATAAAAATTCGCATGGGGGGAAAGCCATTAAATTACACCACACATTATACGCGAAAGGAAAGGGAAGTCAGTGTGTATGAATTACCTGTGGCATAGCTATACCTTGGAAGGGGTCGAAATTCTTTTTTTAAGTAACCTCCTGCAAGCACGTTCCACCTTATGGTAAGTGAGATCCGTGCTCACAGATAAGATTAATCTTAGTTAAGATTAACGATGGTATTATGGTGGTTTAATGATGTACCCATTGCCAACTGGAGCCTATCATTGGAATTGCCTTTGTTCCAGTTATCCCATCCCTTCCCTTCCCTTCCCTTCTTGTGAAAATAACCACGTAATACCCTTAATAAGGCGCGAGCTGAATGGGCAGCAAATGAAGAAATTGAAGTGGTTTAAGGGTATGTGACCAGCGCAGAATTAAAAAAAATATAGAAGAGGCGGGGGTGGGGGGTCCCAAGGGTCTTTTTTTGGGGTGGGATTAATTAAGTTTACGCATTGCTCTATGAAGTGGGAAGATTATGTAACTTTTTTTGGGTGGGAAATAATACACCTTTGCCTTATTAAGGGTTTAAGCAGTTAAAATAGGAAGAACTTTAGAACCACTCCAGTAGCACTACGATCACCATGTGACGTCATCTAAGGACAGGTCCAAATATAAACAAATGTATAACTTACTGTAAGGCTGTGGTCTGCCTCCGGTGTACTGCGGAGACTGCAGCAGCGGCGCGCTGCGTTGTACGGGTTGAACTTCCTCAGCCACTTTGGACAAAAAACGTTTCACATGTACTCTTAAATCTACAATACATTTATTTTAATTTTATAAATTACTGAAAATCATTTATAGATATTACAGTTACAATTCTATGTCTTAAGTACTAACATTATAATCTAATATATATAATTAATAAAAATATCCCCAGACAAACACACCAACTGTACGGCCCCAAGGAGAGCTTGTGTTACGGATGACTAGCGATGGGAAAAACGGCTTAAAATTTTCAAACGTTTAAATGTTGTGCTTTTTAAAAAAAGCGTGCTTAAAAAGTGCTTTTGACATATAACGCTTTTTTGTCATAACATAACATAACGTTTCCACAATCGTTTGGAAACTCGTTTAAACATATAAACGTAACGAAAGAAAGAGTAAATAGCTTGTTGGTACTTATAAATAGATGTTTTCTGCTTGTGTTTCCAAGAATTTTTTTGATAATCAATGAAATTCTTGGAAAATTTCGATCGAAAAATCTTCACGATGAAAAGCGTACTAAATGAAAAAAGCGCAAAGCAAAAAAGCCAGCTTTTTGTTTAAACGAAAATTGTTTTCAAACTAAAGTGTCAATCGATCTTACTTATATTGTAATAAGGTCTAATATCGAATGAGCTTACGAGACCTATGTAACGTAACGAGTTGGAGCACGTGCCAACTGCATATTGCCGCGAAATGTTGCGATAGTACAATAAATTTCAAATAGATGGCATGAATTGTCAATAAAACTATTGATTGGTACAATTAAACGTCATCGGCTTAAAATAAAAAGCGTGTTTGAGCGCTTATGTTCAAGAGCATGCTTTTTTAAGTACTTTTCATTTAAACGATCACGTCTATGGATGACCATACAGCGAACTGGGGGGGGGGGGACCCACAACGAGGACCCGACTGCAAATATCTTTGTTAATCACACAAACGAATTCCCTGACCAGGACTCGAAACAGGGACCTCCGTTGTATGTCCCCTGACATACGGCACTCGGGCGTCTAAATTGGCCGTAATCGAAAGTCTTTATTATTTTTCAGTAACTTGCTATGAGCAACATCGCGTTTTAAAATCTGGATTATGCTCTGCATCCATGAATCCTACTCACCAGTACCCCATGATCAATATAAACAATTCAATCTGCACAAACAAAATACTCGCTACAGGTGGCGTAGCAGCGTTAAATTCACATTTTATCAACTTGATACAGGTTTGTTCCCAGTATTACTGGAGGTGCGGTCTCTTTATGCAAAAGGCCCAGAATTTCTTTTTATTTCGATTCATTGATAAAGATTTCATACATGTCCACCAATATGAAAAAAAATGAAATTGAGGACGGCACCTGGGACAAAAGATATCACTCTCGTTTGAATATTTTTTTTTTACATTATTCATTATTCGTATGCAGTGCAATAAAGATATCGCTACGTAAAAAAATTGTACAGAAATACTAAATTTCATCGATGACATTTTGGGTATCGATTTTTCAATGATTAAACTACCTTTGAGTATTTTAATAAATAAATACTTTTACATATTGCAAAGTAACAATAGGAAACGTACAACTTGTAAAGAAAAATTAATGTGGAGCTCTCTGTCACACTCATAGGCTCTGTGGGAGTTAATAGAGACGCACCACTGTCGTATCGATGTTAAAAATGAATGTCACAATTAATATAAGTGGCGCACCGATGTTTCATTGCCCCGCTCGGCAGCGAGTCTTTAACCACAATATATTTATTCTTACAAAATTAAATATTTACCACATTCTGTTTCATGTAATTGAAAGTTTACAATTTAGTAGAAACATTTCTTGCAGACAACGCTGAGAGAATCCATCATTATTTCCCCATGTTCCCATTTTGTAAACTAATCAATGAAACAAAATTCTTCTCTTATCAACTCTTCTAATTAAAACGAAACTTTAACAAAACCTCTACTTTCCTCGGTTATCTAAGAAACTTTGTAAGTCCAGTGACAAGAATACATTCTAAACGAAGTAACCTAACAGTAGGTCTTCAAACCCATTCAAGTGGAAACTGCAGTTGAGTTTGTTTTAATTATCTCATTGTATGCAACAATGACTCTTGTTGAAGCTCTTCATTAGCTAAGAAGGTATTTAAAACGAAAATACATAAAACAATACTCTTCTCGAAACATTCATAAATAATATAATAAACAAACACACCAGCTGTATGGCCCCAAAGCATGCAGAGGTCGTGTTATGGATGACCTGCCTCCCCTCCAGAATAAATATACATACATAAACAATCATACACCATCACACAAATTAATGAGCCCGACCAGGACTCGAACCTGAGACTCCGGCGTATGGGGCAGGGCTATTCATTTGACGTCACTCGGCCGTCAAATGAATACCTCGATGTACCTACCGGGTAAATTCAGTTCCCTTAAAAATTTGTAAGGATAAAATTAACTGGATTAATGTCACGTAGGAACCAAACGTTATTTCATTGATTAAGATATTGTGTCAACAAGTTCAAAAAGGATTAATTAGTAACATTTATTTATTACACACCTTTGTGATTCCCAAAACTTATAGTAATCAATGATTATATTTCTTTAATTCACGAGATTTTAAAATTATTCATTTTTTAGAAAGATTCGCATAACATCATCAACACAATTAACCTATAAAAAAGACAACAAAAATCTTCATATTTACTATCCCGTATGGTTAGTGGCAAGCACATTAACGGGCTTAATTATATAAGTTTAATACACCACCCCTTGAAACACCCCGAATCGAAACCGTCCCATAAGTAACAGTAAATCGAAAATGAAGTTCACATCCTACGAGCGTTGGAACCGAATTACCCCCTTGCGCAACCTATTCCTTGTGCAGTGTGTTAGTTGTAATGCTTCTGCGTTCCACAAGTTGCTTGCAGGCTCGGGGGTAAGGGGTTGTGTGCGACTATGTAATTATACTGAAAACTGCTTTAAGTTACTGGGGTAATGGCGTACCGGGCAATTATTCATACATTATATAAATTTTTGGGCTGTAAATATTATAACGAACTTACATTTTAGGTTTGTCTACTCTGATACAGAACAGAATCTGACTATCTAACGTTAAGCTCCTGCGTCATAACTGTACATTTAACGCCGAAAGACAGAATTTTTTGATATTATAGTTCATTGATATCGATAAAGAAACTACACATCCGATTTCAATAATTCTTTGCACTTAAAATCAAAAA
The DNA here is from genome assembly GCA_923062675.1 of Marasmarcha lunaedactyla. Classification (NCBI taxonomy): domain Eukaryota; kingdom Metazoa; phylum Arthropoda; class Insecta; order Lepidoptera; family Pterophoridae; genus Marasmarcha; species Marasmarcha lunaedactyla. The sequence goes on along the minus strand of OV281363.1, from coordinate 16,506,393 downwards.
TCACATAACATTAACCATGGCGTAGAAAAAGCAAAGTCAAATTTACGAATCGATAACTCACGGTCATCAGAAGATTACCAAATAAATGCCGTTAGTAAAGGCAATCGGATATATTTATTGAGTTGTTACAAACATATCTCAAGCAGACAAAGAACCAAAATAGCAAAAGTTCATAAAATTGGAAAATAAAACAAAAGACTATAGTATATCTAAGATGACTAGCGTTTGCTCAAAAATTGCTTCGCAGTATACCAAATCATATACTACTCGGTTACTTCTGCTGACCACACAGAGGCCATTAGTAGAGAGCGCCCTGCACTATTCATCGATTCATTACAAGCTTACCTGATCTAGATAGCTAACATCACAGAGCTAAATGTCTAGTTTTAGAGTAGAATTAGAAAATTAAGAGAAATATAATATTTCAGGATTCGAAAAAAATTATAGCGTCACAAGCTAGTGAACTTGCAGTAACGGAAAGTTTTATTTTTTATAGTTAAGTGTTTGACAAAATATCTAGTTTTCTTTCTTGAGATACAACACTTAGGAAGAACTTAATAACTATCTATTGACAAAATATTATGCAGTTATGGTTCAATAAATATGGCACAAAAAAGCGTTCTAATTTATATTAATTCAAAGAAATCAACTCGAAGGCATTATTATTTTTCGATTCAGCCTTATTAATTTCCCCTAAACCTTTCTAATAGTCTTCCCATCCTAGCTCCGAGTTCACCAAACCCTGTAAAATCCCGACACGATCAGCATTCTGAACACGACACACCATACGGTACTAGGAGCGCTCCAGACAACCTCAGGCAAGTTGCTGTGGAACAATGAACATGCATTAACCAACATTAATTAAATGCCTTAACTACAAGGTGGCGCGACGTGATTTTACGGAACATAATCTTTACAAAGGTGTTTATGAATACCGGGGACAGCTTTAGATCATGTTACAAAAAATAAATCTTTTCGTTCTTTAGCAATGTAAGATAACTAACAAAAATAGAACATTCTCGAACAATTCTCCTTATGCAAAGGTGTTTGTGTAGAATATCAAGAATAAAATGATTATAATAAAGGTAATTCAAATACAATAATACTAATCAAACGAAACGAAAATTTCAAGACAGTAATATAAACGTTTTAAGGTAGAATCAAATCATGTCTTGTCTGTGTCAACAAAAGGTTACCACTCAGCTTGTTGCCAAAGCATCACACGATGCCATGACGCTGATTTTCAGTGCATCCGGTGAATGCGAAAGAGATGATTAATGCATATTTATTAATTATCTACAAGTATAACATGTCAGTAATTTGACAAAGATGGTTCAACATTTCGAATCTGTTCAGCCAAATTCTTTTCATTAATTTGTGACGGTTGTCTATTTCGACCTCTTTTTGTCAGTAAATTTTATTTTTTTTTGTCGTTCCCGACGTAATTTTAAACTAGGAATTACGTAGTGTCGGAGAACGGCAATGTTTTGATTTGACAAGGCAGTCACGAAATATTATCCATCAAAGCAACTTGAATCTATTTATTTATTATTGTTTCCGAGTTTATTATTCAAAATTACATAGTTAAGATATTTTATTATCTACAATCAAAGTTTTTTTTAAGAAACCTATAATTTATTTTTACGTTCACGAGTGTGCGTAGCCAAAATTTTTGGTAAGGATTCTCATTCATTAAAATTTTATTTTATTGTTATTTTTTCTTTTCAGATCAAATTTAATTGTATTAATATTTCTGTTCTATTTTGTGTGACTATTTTTTTATTTCAATTTTGTTTATATTTTTCTGTTTGTATTTACAGGCATTTTTGTATATTTTTAATTTTACCGAAAAAATAAACATAGAAGAGAGTTTTGGTGTTTTACTGGTACTACGTTACATACTGGCGCCCGAATATTCAAACGTAGTTTATGGAGAAGAGAGGAGGAACTATATCAACAGAAGAATTGCAACATTAAAAATAATTTTTTTATAATTATTATTGAGGTCAGGCATAAAACTTTATTTGTTACCATTTTCAATCATTAACATTCACTATAATATATTTATATATATATCTACTATAATATATCTACTATAATATATCTACTATAATATATCAAAATACTACTAAATTATTCAGACATTTAAGTTTCTTTAGTTTCTTTCGTTATAATATCCTTGAAGAAATTTTCTGAAGACATAACATTCTATAACCCAGTAATTTCACTATTTAAATAACATTTTCTATTCATTTTCATCACTTGAAAATACGTATATTTTTAAGGCTCTATTCTGCATAACGACTATTAACAAATTTGTTTCACTTTAACATTTTTTTTTTGATTTTGCAATAAATTTTTCACAATTAAATAAACCTGAAATAATTTATGAATTAAAAATCAGAAATATAAATTTTTCTTCGACGCAATCTGTAGACGAACTACGATCATTATTATTAAATATTAATGTAGATTCTGAAACAGAAATTTTACAAAATAGCCCTGAAGAATTTTCAGAAGATATTAATACCATTAAAAAAAATTTAAAACTTGTTGAAGCTTGTATAAACTCTTATCCTATTAGGAAACAAAAAATTTCACCTTATTTAACTCATATAAGAACAAGATTAGGCCTCATTGACATTACATCAGATTTATCTTCAGAGCAGTTAGATTTAATAAATTCATGTTGGAATGATTTAACTCAATTAGACTCACGTTTTAAAAATTTGGAAAAATCACCAACACATTCCACATATCATTCCGCAGAATCTATACAAAATATTAATCTACAACCCCTTTCTTTTTTCGAAGCATTAACTGATAAGGTCAGTAAAATTACAGAAAATCGAACTAACAATGATTTAAAAAGATTTATTTATAAAGGTGAAGGTTGTCCAAAGGATTTTATTCAAAAACTTGAAGAATTTTCACAAATAAAAAATATTTCTGAAAAATCTTTATTCTCACATATTTATGATATTTTATCTGGATCTGCTCTTGATTGGTTTAGAGCTAGAAAGTCGACTATTAATGACTGGTCATCTTTCCGATCGGCATTGTTCAATGATTTTGCAATTACCGATTACGATTATAAACTAAAAAAAGTAATCGATGCTCGTAAACAAAAACATAATGAGAGAATTATCATCTACTTTGCTACAATGGAATCTCTTTTTTCAAAGCTCTTGGAACCAATGTCCGAAAAAGAAAAAATTAATACTCTTGTTAGAAATCTTAAACCTGAATTCACATTACGTCTTTCACCTACTGATTTACATACTGTAAATTCCCTCTTGGAATCATGCAAATTTACAGAAAGCATTCTCCAAGTTTCTAATAATACATCGGTTACAGTACAGAAGCGGTTATTTAATGCACATCAGTATAATGCAACTTATTATAACAAACATCATCAGAATTTAGAATTTAATAACGGTGATATTGTTTGGAGGCGAAACCATGTAATAAGTTCCTCTAAAAAACATTTTTGTGCTAAGTTTGCACCCAAATTTATTAAATGTAAAGTTTCAAATAAAGTTTCACCATTAATTTACGATTTAGTGGATATGAATAATAACCCATTAGGTCGTTGGCATATCAGAGACATTAAACCTCTACCGCGTTTAACTTCTTCTTTGAGTGACTAGATTGGTTGTTACCAATTACTTTATATGAATTCATATATAATTATTGTTAATTATCTCACGGCGAGCATAAGCCGATTCTTTTTGTCTTATTTTTTTTTCTATGCACCTCATTATCGTTTGGCTATACCATTAACATTGACGTTGGTCAAAACTTATAATTAATTATCATCATCGTAGTATTAGGTTAACTTATTGTGTAATTTATTTAATATTTGCAATTCTAGGAGTGTAAACTCTTATTTTCAATATCTGTATTATACTTTATAGTATAATTTGTTAAATGTTATCAATTTTTTTTCTCAATTTTTTTTTCAAGCGGTTTGCAACTTGTAAAATTAAGCCTTCTGCACGAGCGTTTATTAAGGTAACTCGTTAAACTAAACTATACCTATGTGTATTATTTATACGCTTGAATCACTTTCCCGTGAGAATTATTTTCATATGTTTATTACATAAGTATTTTAATTACTTCACAAAAGACCCTTGGATTTTATTTAAAAGTCAATGTTTCACGACTGGCTATGATTTTCTTTTCTTTCCGGCATATTTATTTCAGTCTTTAACTGAAACTTGTTTATAGTAATCACCGTGCGGGAGTTAGCGACACGTTAAAGAAGCCATAAGCTATTAATATTTTCAGCGGATGGCAACTATTAAAGCCTTTTGCCGTTGCGTTCAACTCTGTTGAGTTGACTTATTTAGGATACGATTCCTCATAAACAACTCTAACTGCATGATGTTTTATTTCCAGTAGTTGGAATAAGACTAGTATGATAGAGAATGTATGTTGTAATTATAATGTACGTTGATGGAGTTGAACGATGTATATTAACATTGTATATTCCAGGAACATGTTTAAAATTTTATCATTCATGAACCATGTAATTTAAGATAATTATGTAGGATTTTTTTTTTTCTCTCTCTCGTCTGTTTTGTTTTCTTTTTCTATTAAATAACTTGTTGATATGCAATATATCAGTATTATTTTTTTTTTTTTTCATATATACAGGATGTTTTTTCAGAAAAATTCTTCTATAGGATGTTAATATTAATTTTCATTTTGCTTTTAATTATTTTTTTTTTTTTGATTGTTCTTTCATTTAGCAGATTAAATATTAAAATTCGATATGTATATGCGGTTTATTTTGATTTGGTTTGAATTTGAAATTTTACTAAAAAAAATCTTTCAGATTTTTTTTTCCCGGCCCCCGAATCAAACGAAACGAAAATTTCAAGACAGTAATATAAACGTTTTAAGGTAGAATCAAATCATGTCTTGTCTGTGTCAACAAAAGGTTACCACTCAGCTTGTTGCCAAAGCATCACACGATGCCATGACGCTGATTTTCAGTGCATCCGGTGAATGCGAAAGAGATGATTAATGCATATTTATTAATTATCTACAAGTATAACATGTCAGTAATTTGACAAAGATGGTTCAACATTTCGAATCTGTTCAGCCAAATTCTTTTCATTAATTTGTGACGGTTGTCTATTTCGACCTCTTTTTGTCAGTAAATTTTATTTTTTTTTGTCGTTCCCGACGTAATTTTAAACTAGGAATTACGTAGTGTCGGAGAACGGCAATGTTTTGATTTGACAAGGCAGTCACGAAATATTATCCATCAAAGCAACTTGAATCTATTTATTTATTATTGTTTCCGAGTTTATTATTCAAAATTACATAGTTAAGATATTTTATTATCTACAATCAAAGTTTTTTTTAAGAAACCTATAATTTATTTTTACGTTCACGAGTGTGCGTAGCCAAAATTTTTGGTAAGGATTCTCATTCATTAAAATTTTATTTTATTGTTATTTTTTCTTTTCAGATCAAATTTAATTGTATTAATATTTCTGTTCTATTTTGTGTGACTATTTTTTTATTTCAATTTTGTTTATATTTTTCTGTTTGTATTTACAGGCATTTTTGTATATTTTTAATTTTACCGAAAAAATAAACATAGAAGAGAGTTTTGGTGTTTTACTGGTACTACGTTACAAATTTATAACCAATACACAAAATTTCCCAAACTATGCCCAAGCTCTACGTTCACCATACTTGCAAAATCGCGACACGGTCGGTGTTCTGAACACGACAACTCCAGTTGCCATCTCTGCCACTCCCAGTGCTAGTTCCTGAGGAACAATGGCCATGTGCGTTGTTAGACGCATTCATTGTACAGTGGAAGGGCATGACTATTTGTGAATGCCGGAGATAGCTTTTGATCATTAAACAAAATTAAATTTTTATCAAAAATAAGAAATTGCCATCTAAGAATAATGGTTTAAATGGTTTTGAAAAGGTACAGAAGATTCTCCATTTATTTTAATATGTTAGTGATTTGACAACGAAGCGTAAACATTTCGTTTCAGCATTCCCCTCAGTCATCTATAATCAACAGGCTAAATATCTCAAATTGCATCCCATCACTAAGTTCACCCTACTTGTAAAATAGAACAGGATCAGTATTCCGAACACGGCAACACCGGGAGCGATCTCAACCAATCTCAGTGCTAGTTTCTGACGAACAATGGACATGTTCCAAGTCAGATGCATTAGTTGATCATTGTAGAATGGGGCAAAATGAATCTTTTGTTTAAAAGTGGCCTTGTGGGTTGAACAAGAGCAAGTATTATTTTCAATTGTTTGTATCGGTACAAGGTGAACATAAATATATTTGATATGAGAGATTTCATTCCTATCATATATTCCAATAAACATATTTTATTACAAACTATTTTTTTTGACAACTTATTAGGGGTCAAAAACCATACAGCCACAAATTTATTTGGCATCCATGACAGAAATGTTACTTTTAGTACGATCAAACTGTCTGTGGAATGGCATTTATTGAGACTCGGCTTTCATCTTACTTACTACGTTTTGCCTTTATAGTTTTTCTAAACTTATACTTAACACAGTTAAATAAAAAACGCTACCTTAAAACGACACTTTGGTCAGATATTTTAGTCGAAGTGAAAATTTACTCATTAACCTTTCACTTGTTTATCATTGTCAAGACAAGTAACATCAAAATCTTCTTATTCACCCAAATCAATCTGTTTCAGAAAACACAACAATCTAGAGAGCAGCACCAAAAGGATAAATTATTTTCCATTCAATTGCTACCAAGAAACGAAACTTCATATAAATAAATAAGAAAAACTCCTTTCACAAACCGAAAACCAATCAACCAAGACTTTATCTAAGCACATTCATTCATACTCCGAAATGAACTTGTCAATATCAAAAAACCCATCTAAACATCTTTATCAAGTCGTCAATAAATTCGGCAGTACAAAAATTTGATCCCAGCGCAAATTTACATAAGCCCAATACGTAAGAAGTTTAATCTGACCAAGTTATCTGTGCAGTCATGGGCAGCATTGCCTTTTATGTTAACACTTCCTTTTACTACAAAGTTGCCAAACGAATATCTTAGTTCCAGTTTGGTCCACACGAACAGATAAGCCAGTAGCTCTGTACCGACTGCGGTCAGAAGGGAGATAATCGAACGCAAACACTTTCTTTTTCCCAGAATCTAATGGAGTTTCGGAAATAAAATCTGTTTACTGAAAATACTCGGATTGCTTTGAGAAAAATAAATTAAAGCAATCAGTTTCGATTCGAATTGACGTCAATCTAAAGTTGTAATTATTTGAAAAGAAAATGGAATAGATTACTAATTGTTTGAAATTCGACACAAGCGTTCGAAACGTTCAGCCGGAGGCTTATGTCAATATATGAAGCACTCTATCAACTTTTCCTTTCAATTGTCGAAAGCCACTTTTTGGGCTCTCAGACAAGTGGAACATTTTTCTAAGATCATGTATTATTAGTTTTGTTATATACACCAGAAATAACATTGTAATGTTTGTAACAACATAAGTCAGAGATATCTACTATTGTATAATATTATTACACCTTCGAGCACAAATAAAAACAAGACAGACAGTTTCAAACAAATATGACACGTTTGATAATGATTCACACTTTTGTACAGAAATTACAATTAGTACATAACAACCTGTTGGTATGAGTTGTTGCAAATACAACCCTACGTGCATGACTTAAAAAGACGATAACAACAATTAAAATTTTTATGAACGTAACTTGGCTGCTGGGATTTAACTTCATAAACATGACTCATAAGAATTTTAATACATTTATAATAATTACCATTTTACTACCCAAGAATATGATAATTCAATATTTTTTAGAGAACTTCAAACTAGTAATTAATGAAAAAAATATATATGTTTACTATCGGAGTGACCGAAAGCTATTGAAATGCAAGAGAACTCAGGTAACTCTTATTGGCACTCTTTTGGTGATGACGTTTTTCTGACCCTGATTGTGTATCTAGTTTCTATATATGTAAATAATATAATCTACAAACTATTAAACTCTTTGATTTTTGGACGAATATTAAAGAGCTCAATTACATACTTCAAAAATATAAGAAAAAATGCAGTATCTAAAAACCAAAGACTCCGCACAATTATAAGCCGATTGCTCGAACTCCACAACAACGCTATAGCCATCCATTTTTACGAGCACGGCATCTTTCACTGCCTTCGACTGAGTAAAGAGCTATCAGCTTATAACAGTATACAGAGTTACCAAATTATCTGTCCAGTAGCAAAATCTGAAACTAAAGCTATGTTACGTGACTTAACGACAAATGTAATTTACGCACAGAACGCAGCGCCACCTTTGACTGAACGGACAAGTTGCTTTGACAGTACGTTATATCTTGACTTATAGCAAGGCACTTACCGCTGAACGCGACCACTCCTCATTCCCCTTATCATTTTTCGGCACGACGAGTCTCTATGGCCCTTTCCCCTGCACATATAAAGGACAAACACACTCTTAGCATCTCTTTCCAACATTTCAATTTCGCGATATAACTATCTTTTTTAATGTCAGCGTTAAGGCATGCCAATTCGTGAAGCTACAAAAATATATAAATTATATGAAGTTGATAAAAGAATTTGTCATTTTCGTGTCTTTTTGAGCCATTTATAATGTGTCTTGTGTTTTGTTTTGCGTTTCAGTGCTTTCTCTGATTTCTGTTTCTTCTTCATTGTCTTCAATACCGATTTAAAGGAGTGTGTTTGTCTATGGTTTTATATGTGCATGGAGGATTTATTAATAAATATATTAACATCAAATAACTCTCTAGTTGTTCGCCCAAGGGAAAAAGGTACACGTCCACTTGTTTATCGAGATGGTACAAGAGGCCAACCGACTTTTCTGTGCAGAGGCAAAACTTGAAACTAAAAAATTCTCATAGCAACTATATTGTAAAAGAAATGTTAACATGGAAGGCAGCGCCGCCCTCGACTGCACAGATAACTTGGTCAGACCATATTCGCGGCGATCTGTAATTCACAATCAAAATTGTCAACCTTTTTCTCTTGTTGAGTGTTCCACTGTTAAGTTAATAGTTATAAATGTAGTGGATGCATTCAATATCTATGTCAGGAAAAAGCATTATGTGGTGAAGCTGTAATAAAAGGTATTAATGTAATAGTAAAGGTGTCATAGTTTCAAAATCTGTCAGGCTTCATAAGGATGTTGAAACAACAACACTCTGTTAATGTTAATTGTAACATATACGTACCACAAATGCCCCTCGGTGTTGTCTACTATAACATATAAGGGACGCTACATTCAAGTGTGTGTAGATGAATGTTCGGGCAAAATGCCACCCGGTCAATGCCATTCAGGATTTGGCGAGCCGAGCCGAATATGCAAGCTTTGTGTAAAAGCCCACATATAACGTCCGATCGGCACGAGTAGATATTGTAACTGTTTCGGGTCGGCATGGTCGAAGCGAATAAGTTGGTAGCGTCACTCATGTACAAGTAGATGCTGTTACAGTCGATGTAGCAAACTCTATACATGAAAAGTGTAATATAAAACGTGATATGATAAACAAAATAAATTTATAAAATATTGTATGTGCATGGCGTGTTCAGAAAGAAGGTTCGTTGTCACAAGAGAGCTTTCGGCTTGGCATAAACATTTTAGCAGAAAATAGTTTGCTAGGTTATTCTCCAGAAAACGTCGGTTCGAGTCATAAAATGGGAGTTTTATACGGTATGCCTTAGATAAAAGTAATGGAACTTGTGTTAGCAGAATTAATACGGTATTATTCTGTAAAAAATATAAAAGCGCCAAAGTGGGTACATGATATAACGCTCTTGATATGAAAAGTTAGTTTGCATTTTCTTTTATCAAAAGTTCAGAATGCTGTTCTTTCCGAATATTAACTTGAAAAGTCTTGTAAAAAGTTGTATTTAAAGACGAGGCTTAAAGTAATTAGAGATAAAGTACTACTGGATTTCTAACCAGGCCTATGTCACTCGATGGTACTTGTGCGCGTTAAACACCGACCGGCCGCTGGTCGCCGGTAGATAAGTAGATAGCCGTATCGCGTTCGCGTTAAAGTTCATTTTCGCATGCAGCCGTCAGCGCGGAGAGAGTAGGTTCAGTTGAAAACGCGGGAACGCCATTTTTTGTACGGAGTTGTTTATCTATTACGGAGTAGTTTGTGACCTTACTAGAGGCTTCGGCGCGAATTTACTCGCATAAATACTGATCCCGTGGAAGTTTCGGGATAAAATATGTTAAACCAATTCCCCAAAAATGCACACATTTTCGCATTAAACGCCACGGAAGTAACCATTTCAAGGGTCCAAGATATTCGACATTACGTCATCATAATGGAAACCCTTCTACCGTGCCACCAACTTTCATATTCTGTAGCAAAAAAACTGGAAGCAATGCATTTGTAACGTGGCTAAATGTCAAAATTCATTTACGCGTAGAAGGCAGCGCCACTCTTGACTGAACAATTAAGTCTGTCGGGCTTTACGGGAGAGCGTTCAAATGACGTGGAGGGTTTTGATCGTGATATTAATTTTCATCAATCGATATTTTTTATGAGGTTATAAGGAAATTTGTTTGCTCGATACGATCTATTTGAAATATAATCAAATTATTTACGCATAAAAGCAAATTATTAACGCATTTCTCTTAATGATTGTCATACATTTTTTTTTTCTATTTTAATAAGGTCCTGTACGGTTGTATTTTATGTTGATAATACCACACAGTTATTAAGGTTATTTCAGAAACAGAGTGCTTGTCTTTTCTAAATGAGAAGTATTAAGATGCCTTTTGAAAATCGGAAAAGCTGTGATTTTCTAAATAAACTGTTTTGTTTTAATACTAAAAATGTTGTTCAATATAATTTTCGAACAAAAAATGTATCGTATTTCTCAAGATTTGAAAATCTATCTACATCAACCCTCTTAACAACACCCCTACGTAACAGCCCCACCAGCCTGTTCAAACAGAGCATCACATTAACGACATCTTAAGTTACAAAATATCGACACGATTTCCGTTTATCAGAAAATTGCAACATACTTCACGGATATAATTATGTTCACTGTTTTATAAAACACACTTAGCTTCAGTGGCATTACATTAAATTTAGATAAAAAGTTAAACGTGAAAAGTACACGGTTTTCATCCGTAGGCCACCATTTCGCAAATATTTTATATTTGATATTTTCTCCATAGTTCTCAGTTTACTACAATTGGGTAGATGGCATCAGATTCAGTTATACTCGTTAAGAAATGATTTAAAAATAAAATAGTAGTACTGATTTACAAGGTTTTGGAATAACAGAAATACAGCATACAAGGAATTCCAAAATTTGTAAAAAAAAACCTTAATATTAACACACGGGGACATTAAGACAACTAACTACGCGTTACTATATCGTTGTGTATGGTAAATCCAATTTTTCAAAATGTTTTTCATGATATTGCGCGTATACACATTCAGGGCCTACGCTATTGCATTATGAATTACAAATTTCTATGAAGCGTTTTCCTACATGTAACCATTTCAATACAATGAAACCTGAGAACTATTCAAATGAAGATCTATTGTTCTTTGGGAAAATTATATGCATTATCATAATAATATACAAATGTGTATAAATAATTTATTAGTCATCTACCCAATCCCATCTGGGGCTTTTCTAAATGCACTTCTTACGCAACATAAGTTATTATTATTTATATTTCAGGCATTTCTAACTTAATGAAAAGAAAAAAACACCAGCTACCCATAAACACCGTCTATAAACAAACAGGTATTTCAATAAATCCCATATATTAGGTACAAATCACAACTCAGGTGCAGAAGTCATAAGGAAGTCAATATTACGCGGAGCCATGCCATAAACTTTATTACGCCTATAAGGTTTGCATCATCGACCCCGTACCGAACCATTGCTTCCCCTCGCCTGTATCAATTTGCCCAGTTTTTTGAACCCTATAGAATTAGACCCAATTCGGAAACAGCTTTACTTATATCACGCATTAGATTTAATTGAATTTTATTTGAGTTTTTGATTTTTACGAGTAGATTTGAGGGTGGGCAGAAAAGCGTACATATACAAAAATAAACAACCATGGCCCGAGAACCCAAATTTAAAAACAATTAAAAACAATTCCATTTATTTTACGTACTACAATAACACGCTTATCAATCCTTCCAACCATCAAAATAAATTCCAATTTAAAAATACCAAAAAATTGAAATCTACATATCTTCTTCACGAAAACCCAATACAGACCCTCTCCCCAGACTCCCAATCTATTTGAGATATATGATGTCCACCTCTCGAACACGAGATGAACGTTAAGACGTATTGAGCCCGCTTTATTGATGTAACGCCAAGGCCGTGTGACATAAAAAGAATTTATTTCAGGTACGAACTTGATCAATGGCTTTGAGGCTCTATGCAGACAGAGGTAAGCGTCTTACGAGTATTAGCGCGTGTCGCGTTTTCTCCAAATGTTTTTTAAATATAAGAGCCTTTGCTCAAGAGGTTATTTGTGAACATAAATTTAAAAAACCAACTCACAGAAAAACCATGCTTGTTTAATAATAGCTACACCGATTCTCATCAACATGGCTAAAAATACTCTCGATTCATTCAACTTTCAAACAAAAAAAATTAGCTCATCAAAATCGGTGCATCAGACGGATACACTCCTTAAATTTATCCCATCCTTTTGAATCGATGAATAGTAAACATTTTCCATTTGGCCCTCGAACTTCAACAAACTTTTAAGTTTTGCGACGAAGCGTCAAAAGTAGATCAATACCTGCCTGTCAGAAAACTCTAAGGGGAACAAACTGTGCACGTTTATTATCAAATAATCACCTTTATTAAACAAAAATCGTATTTTCAAACAAACTTTAAAAAAACCCAAAATTTTTCATCCGCGGCTGAAGACATTTAAACTATCTACGCACTTTACAGGCTTAGTATAAACAAACTTTTTCAGACGCAGCTAAAATACGAATCCCGACTCATAGTTAAACACGTTCTTAATATAAATCCTTTAAAGGGAGAAAGGAAATTTGATATTGAATTTGACGAAACGATATTTGGCATCAATTCAATCTGCAATATATTAAAACGTGGTGAGAGTTTAGGAGCTTCATTTGTAACTAGAGCATTTCATACGAGAAATTATATAAGGGGCGCTACCCACATGTCCAGGCCGGCTACTTGTTGAACAGCAACGCCATGCCAGCCCGTATCAACTGCTACAGGATTCAGAAGGAATATCGTAATTAAATACGTATAGCATTGTTCTTTTGAATAACAATATACTATTACTATGAACAGGAAATATTTGTCTGTTTATTTATATGCACAGATGAACTAAGAAACTAAATAAACGATTCAAAAATACTTACCAATTACAAAGCCAGATTATCTAAGAGCAATAAATTTTCCCTCATATCCCCATAGGAGTAAGGCAGGTGCAACAAAACTAGAATTTCTAGTGTCATATATAAAAGTGAACTTACATAATATAAAGATAAAACATACACTTGTCGTATAATAGAATAATCTGCACTGGACACACGTCGCTCCTATCCAACATATAAATGAAAACGATCTCCACTGAATTTCTTCACAGGCAGTCACATACTCAATATCCGAAATGCCAAAAACCGTTGTAGATTTCTCGAGTATATTTCCAATAAAAAATGGAATAACTCACTCGAGTATGTGAAGAGGTGTGGGACGAAAGAGGGGACACGGGTCTGACATGGTAGTCAACGATTTTTGCCAGCCAATCTTCATGTTATAAAGTTTGAAGGGACAGTTCCTTAATTCATATATTTTGAACACATATGTACCCTTTATGTCCTAGTAAAGTATGCCGAGAATATTTTGTTCAGTCACTTATTTTTGGTTCTCGGAATAAGTTGTGAGTTCCAACATTCATTAAATGTTTGTTAATAACAGAAATTAAGGACAAATTTTAATTTATTATGATGTATTACCGTGAATAGTGTATTAATGTATACTCGTCTTCAATGAAGAAAAACTATTACATATATTAAAACTATCATATTATATTCATAGTACCCTGGCGTATTGCTACTCACATTACTTGAGTAGGCGATGTTTAGTAACGTATATAAATAATTTATTTTCGAACTCTGGGTTCCATCCATAAACATGAGCGAAGGGCTAACTGCGTCATCCAGTATTGTTGACATTACTTTTCTACATAATTTTTGTAGCTATGTTTCTTTGGTCCGTTTTATTGAAGTACCTGAATGTTACAGTGGGCCAGGGTAACGCGGCGTACGCATTCCTACCGAGTTTGTTGCTGGTTCTTTGGCAGTAGATGACCCTTCCGAACCAGTGGTATTTTCAATATACGACGTGCTAAGCCGAGGTCCGTGCCCTCTCGGGTGCCCTTAGGCGTGTCGTATGTACGAGTAGTTTAAGTTCCGGCTAAGCGCCCTCTGTGGCAATAGCATTTGAAAGTACAGTAGGCCAAAAATATGGTAAAAATGTCATAAAACAGTAAGGTAGATTTCCCCATATTTTTACCATTCCTGACTTAACCTACAGCTTTTTTTGGATACAGAAAAAGTTATCAACCCTTATAAGTATTGACAAAACTTCTATCACTTGACTTAACTTCTACAATTTCTACCATTTGTAGACCACTGTCTTGGGCGCTTCTGCACACGCCAAACGCACATAAAAACACGGACGCAAAACTAGATGTGTTATGTGAATTCACATATCTTTGATCTCCACTTTCACCAATCAAATCCAAAAAACGCAGAACAGAAAGTGACACTCTTTGGTTAACATTCCACCAGCTGCGTAAACACCACGCTCAACACAAGACACCGAACTGTCCGTCGGATCGAACGCAGCCTGTCAATATTCCATGAATATAAATTGACAGCCTCGATCGTTTAAGACCAAATCGATGGAAAATATTGATGCAAGCGTAGGGTAACTGAGCAAGTATGGTAGACAAGAATGCACAGTAGATATCGCTTTTTAGGGTTCGATCTTGAAAGTGGGACAGAGCTAGACAGTTATACAGTTTCGTTAAAGAAAATAATATATCTGTCTCGTTTCTTGAGGTAACAGTATATCAATATGGGCCTAAATTTATATAAGTAAAATTAAAATCGTAAAAAATTGGACGTACAAGGTTTTTGAAGTCATTTGTTGCAGTAAAGATTGCATATTTTGATCAAAGTATCTTGAAGAAAAACGACACATTGCAAGTGTCTGTTTTAAACTACTTTAAATTTGGAATTAGTAATCATCTGTGAGGCTTTCTTTTTGAGAATAAGTTTTATATAATATATAGTTATATAATATAGTTTTGATAGTGTTTTTAATATTGAACAAGCAATTAAAATATGATTATATATGGAGTCATCTAAAAACATAGAAGTTCCGAAACCGAATCAAACCACTCATAATTTCCAACGATCTTTAACGATCTTATTTCGTAAAATCAAACTTTTTAAGTTACAATTACGCAATGCAACATTTCAAATCTAGTTCGTATATTGAATCCCATTACGTACATTGCTCGTGAATACAGAACCTTCACTAAACTATTGCCACACACACTTAAACAATTTTTCAGATAGCAGACGTTGATAGATCTCACGTTACAGACGGCTGGAACAGAGATTTTCAATTTATGGGTAACTGTGCCACAGGGGTAAAAGACAGTACTAAACAGGATTTATATCTTCGGATTATGGCCGTGATAAATTTCAAACTACGTTGAGAGATGAAAAGCGAGATAAGTCCATGATAACATAGCGTGATTTTGTTGAGATTTATTTTTCTAGAAATTTCGTTTTTCTCGTTCGGTTTTAGTGAGCGCAGACTAAACGGTTCGAAAAGAATGAAGTTGATACAAAAAAAAAAATAAATAAAATAAACTATAAACCTTACTAATCTTATCTCAGCCAAAAAGTTAGATAAAAAGCGTCTTTATTTTAAACACCGTAGAATACATATTCTGGAAACTAGATACACAAATCCTGCCAAAACTTGATAAATCCGATTTTCCTCTCTATGAAATATAAAATATAGAAATTCTTTATTTGACCGCTTAAACTCAAATTCAAATATTTATTTCCTAACATTGACTATTACTTGTTCTTATTAATGTCAAATAAAGCATGACTCTAGCACCAGTTCGGAAAAACCTTCGTGGAGAGGAACTGGCAAGAAACTTCACGGGTATAATTTTTTCAAAATAAATTTACAATGTCTCTGTAACACTATACAAAATTATTCTTATCTGCATCTGTTAGCTCGGCAACGACGAACTCCCTCAAAAGGCACTCGTTCACGAGTTAACGCGAGATCCAACCCTCGCCCTCCTCAACCATATTGGAGGGAAGTGAGCGACCCGTCACCCGATGTTACCGTAAGAAGACGTACTTTAGTGACAATTACGCTATAGACATTAATCGGGACGAAGGACTCTACGAACAAACAGACCTTTACACATTACACATGTTTTATTACAAATACTAGTAAAATCCTGTTAATGAGGGGATTATACCCAAAGGCTTTTATTGTCCAAATAATCGGACAGTTTTGAATATGCTTTAGCACACAATTTCAGCTCTAATTTAGATGAAATCAGTTAATGTAAAAAAATCACTTAACAGATTTCAGCCTTTGTGTTCTAGAACTTTCAACTATTTCCTCTACCCCCAAAAAGGCAGGAATGATAAATAAAGGTCCTTCATAAGATAACGGGACTTCGGTTAATTTGTTCGATGCTGTATATTTGCTATCCATCTTTCATGTATTATGCAACTATTTTCATAGCCGGCAAGCGAGCACGCGCGCCACCTAATGGTAAGTAGCTTCCACGCCCATTGACATCGTTAGGTACGACTAATTTTGTTTACTTATCAATATTGAATGTAATCACTACGTCGACTAATGATGCGTTGGCGATCGTAGGCTTCAGCTGGAATTGGCTTTCCTCCAGTTATTACACTGACTGTTCATTTCCGGAATACAACCACGTATATCTGGTTATAATGTCGATCAAAATAGCAAGGGCTGTAGTACCGCTCCAGACGAGATCTTAACAAACGAAACTGTACTCACTTTTTTCGCAATGGACAGTTTATTTGTGGACCTTTTAACTTTCACCGGACTTTGCGGCTTAGCGCTGAGGGCGCTTAGCCGGAACCTAAACTACTCCTACATACGACACGCCTAAGGGCACCCGAGAGGGCACGGACCTCAGCTTAGGACAACGTATATTGAAACTGCCACTGGTTCGGGAGGGAAAATCTACTACCGTTACTTGGCCTTACTGTCGAATCTATATAGTTCATAACTTTTTATATATCGTTTGGTGTGTTATACACCGAACAAATTTTTCTATGTTTTCGATTATAAAAATATTAATTACATTTCATTGCACCTTATTCGAAAAAATCCTTTAAAAATGTATACTCCCTTTATAACTGAAATATACAACTGATCAACTTTTTTAAAAGTTGATAAAAAATAGGGCTTATAATAACAAGGACGTTTGCAGAGTTATTCTTTCATTAAAAACTTTTAATGAGTCGGGCCCTTGTTCTGTGTGCGCTCGTACTTATGGAGGCATCTACTTGGGCAGCCTTCATGTTTACGGCATTATGGAAATATTTCAAACAATTACTAAGATTAATATGCAAATACAATAAAGGTATTATTTATATAAGAAAAAAATCTTGTAAAAATTTTTTCCTTGAACATTTCCGTTCATCCTATTAAATATTAAAACGTTGTTGTGATGTATTTGGATCAAATTATACGTAGGAAGACTCCTGTCCTGGAATTATTCTACATTTTTTACAGCAAGAACTGCTTTTCATTTATAACTTATTTCAATTAGCATGTTATTTATAAATTAACTACGATATTCATTCAAGTATCCACATTTTCAGACTAAATTTTTAATTATAAATCCCCATATTGTGTTATGGGAATGAAAATACAGTACACTGGGGTAAACATACATATATAAATAGAACAACCATGATACCGTAACAAACATCTGTTCCTGTATCATCTGAAACCTGGACTCGAACCTGGGACCTCCGGCGTATAATCCACTACGCCACTTGGCCGTCATATTTGGCTTCTCACAATCAGACACTAACTGAAGCCATAACTTCTCTTATAAACAAAAAGGAAATCATTAACTCAAGATAAAATATTAAACCGCTTCAATATTTCAAATTACACTAGAAAATGTTGTTAAACACTTGTTGACTATAGGCATATCACGAAGAAGATTTTATAGTTGAAGCGAAAGCTATAGGCACTGTCGGTGACATTCGCCGAGGAGCGGCAGGGGTTCCGATCGGATAGCTGGGAATATATGCGAATGGAACATAAGCTAAGTAATGGGGATGGAGGTGTGATAGAAACTTGTTATACTGAAATGAATTTAACACAGCACAGCTGTACCGCGGTTTAAACTTTAAATAGTATATTATGCAACTAGTGAATAAAGGACGGATTTAAAGCGAGGGCCGTAGATGAGTCACGAGCAAGTGAAGGATTCTAACGATTGAATCACGAGCGTAGCGATTCAACTGTTAGAATCCTGAGCGACGCGAGTGATTCATGGCCCTCGATATAAATTCGTACTTTATTCAGGAGTTGCATACTATACTTTATACCATGACTACGAGAAAAAGACATAATTTAAGCGAAAATAGAAATTTAATCAAGAAATAATAAATGTTACATTAATTGAAATGGACATTATTATTATCATTAGGGTGGTCAACTTGTGAAACAATATTTATTTTTTTTCTATAATGGCAGCAAAGAACCCAAAACAGTTTTTAATCTAATGCCAAACTCCTTGTCGCAAATATCGACCAATCAAATCTTTGCACCAAAGAGTTTGAATTTCGAATTATAGCGCAAGGAGTTTGTGTAGGCATTGAAATAGAGATTGGATATATTTTGTGTCCAAATTCAAACACCAAAACAGTGAATAAAAGGCCTTTTTATTCACTGTTTTGCGTGAATAAAATAAGCTTTTTAGAGTAGGTATGGTATAAACATAAGTATTGTGCATGTTTTAATTTCATTTAATACGAAATAAGGCATTGCAATAAAGTCTTAAATAATAACATAAGGATTGATGTTTGCTTTTTTTTATATCCGATTGGTAATGCGTTTTTTTAAACATAAACTTTAGTTATCGAAAAGATCTGTCCGAGAACGAAAGCATCAAAATCATTAATAACGGCCTATCAAAACAAAGTACGTTTTCTTGGCACAGGCATTTTTCATCAAAAAGTTTTACTAAACAACCGGCATCCTACGGTAGTCATAAGAATAATTCACCCAGTCTTTTTTGCAATCTACGAACGTTCTCTTGTTTTAAACAGTTCATTACTATACCTAATCCAAAATTCAAATTTTATTGAAACCAAAATTAAACTCTAAATATAGATAGCCAAACTAAAACGGAAAGCTGTACCTCTCACCACCCAGGATATCAGATAGGAACTCACCGAAGGAGTGTTTTACATATAATTGAATAAAATATTGAGGGTTCTGGAGTCAATAGAGAGACGTTGCGACCGGACCGCGCTGCGCTATGAATACTAACACAATGCGACATACGGGCGAGTAGATGGGAAAACTGGACTCGAGAGTTTTGTAATGGAAAATTATTGTGTGGGAATTTTTATTTAAGATTTTTTTTAAACGCAGATACTTAGTGAGCGAAGAACGTGCAAGCAGGCAACCTTGCCTTGTTTATTTATTATCTCTGCTATATATCGAATGGAAAAATATTTCTCTCGAGAGAGAGCTACAGCATTTAAAATTATTTTATGTTCAATCATAGAGAACATTTCAAAAGGGAATTCACTAATTTTGTCAAGAAATTTCCTTGACAGTGAAACCTCAGCTGATTTATCGATCGAATCATCGATCCACCCAACAAAATTTTACAGATATTTATGATTGCTTTATGTGCTTGCGAATGTAGTAATAAAACATATTAAAATAATGTCTAACAGCCGATTGGCGTAGTGGGTAGTAGCCCTGCCTCATACGCCGGAGGTCCCAGGTTGAAATCCTGGTCGGGGCATTCACTTATGTGATGAACACAGGTTTTTGTTCTCGGGTTTAGTTAGTCATATTCATATATATATAGTATGTTTAATCTGGAATTCCCCCTCCCCCAGTTCGCTGTATAGTCATCCACAACTCGAGCTCCACTTACTTTGAGGCCATACAGTTGGAGTTGATTGTTGATTGGATTGGCTGGGCATTTATTTATTTATTTATAAAGTAATATGATAAAGAGGTTTTATGCATAATCTTACAATAGTGTTTGGTTATCTAGAGTTTGGAAGAACAACAGCTACTTAACAATTAAACCTATCTTATCTTATAACTTAACAGCGCAACCAATACATCATGAAAAACACACTTACAACCATATAATTATCAAAACAATTTCACAACCAGAACAATTCCCTTCAAAACATTCTTAATTGATTGACAAATAACTCCCTACCCCCGTCATTCAATAGTCCATTAAACATTATTTAGTTTTCACAAAGAAATTATTATTCCTATCGGATCTAAAGCATATTTAAGCCCCCTTAAATATGAAGTAACAATAAGAACGTCCCAAAGGACGTTCCAGACAAAAGAAGTCAGAAAGGGAACGTTTAAGAAATAATGTTATTTGTAATCCGTCGACTTTGGGGATGTAAGAAAACTTTTTGAAACTTTCGGGGCCTGTAATTGAAAAGTCAAAGCGAATTGATGTAAATGGCGAAGGAGTTAAACAATGGGGATTTATTTCAAACGTCAGATATTTTATTAGGTTTTCATTCATCTGAGCATAGTTTTATAGGTGTAATAATTTTCCTGCTATATTGAGAAGCTCGTACAAAGCGATTAAATTTAAAATGTTATCGTTTTCACGTAACTTCAAGTAAAAAGATGCATTCTGTCTTTGTTAGTTTAAAAAACCCTTATAGGAATGTCGGTTTGTGTATAAACACACTATAGCCACTTCGTTAGTTCATAACCTTATATAACAGATATACAAAGAGCCAGATAGTTTTTCCATTAAATAATCTAAGAATCTCCGTAATCATAAACAAATGAGACATAATAATAATAATATCTTTAATATTGATTTATTTGCTACAACGCGAGTACAAAGCGGTGTTGACACAAACAAAATTATTCCAATTCACAGTCTGCCGGATAAAGGCATGCAAATGTTAATATTGTTTAGATTTCTTGTCAATATTTAATTATACTTTTAAACGTCAATTCAAAAATAATGATTGACATGTATATTAATTTAAGAAGTAATAACATATAATTACTAACTAGCATTTAAAATGTATATTTCTCCGTAGTCACCATTAAAATTACAAACAAATTAATGACATTGTCGTTCATATATTCGTCTTAACCATAATACAGTTTATTCACCCAAAAACCTGAATACCTTATATTTATTATTATTATTTCGTGTTTATGGCAATCAGCTGTTGTTACTACACAATAAATATTTCTGCCAATTTCAAGTATTAGTGTAATAAATGTATTTATAAAATTAAAACATTGCTTTCAAGACATATCTGCTAAATCTACCTCATATATTTTATACCCTATATGTCAGATTTTTAGAACTGTCAGGGAGCCGATAACAAAAAACGACAGAACCATGACCTTATAAACAAAAGCATAACATTTCCAAACGTCAAAAAAAAAATCTTAAAAAAACGTCATAAAGCGTGCACGTAAAGAAATTCCCGCCGAAAGCGCCTTTATTTGCATATCTATAGAAAATTTTTCCTCTGAATATAAAAGCAGACGAAGTTATATTAACTTCTCAACTTATTGTGTAGAAAAATGCTGTGCAATAATGAATATCAGATGTTTTGATACAATGAAATTCTACGGTTCCTACGTTTTTATATATTGTCATTTATGTATAGAATTTGCTTAGAAAATTGTCGATTATTCTTATACACTTATATATACAAATTAAGGAGCAGGTCGTAGGTGTTTTATTTATAAATACTGAAAGTGTTGATTATATCGACTAATGGTGCGATGCTGACCGCAGGGTTCAGATGAAATTGATATATTATATATAAAATCAAAGGCAATTTGTGATAATGCGTGTCTGTAGTAATCAATAGACGTTTTATATACATTTAGGATCCAGTAATCGCACCGGCGTTCCTTCCCTTTGAGCGGAACACAACCACGTATACGTGTTAACGGCGGTCAGAATAGAAAAGACCACCCCAGATGAGATCTTAAACAAAAGAAACTCTATTACCTAGGAATAGAGCCCGTAACAAACGTAAAGACGTAACAAACTCTTAACAAAGAAACTCGACAACCCTTTGGACTTACTCACAAGAGACATGACCGCCATCTTGGCGGCTCAATGAGATCTCACGGTTCTCATTTAAAAACTAATCTCCTTACTGCAGTTCGATCGACTATCAGTTGAGTGAAGGGTGGCTCTGTTTCTACGCGCAAATACAGTTTGACAGTTAGTCACTAAAAAAATGCTTTAGCCCCAATTTTTGCTACTGAACTAATTGAATCGCATTCGCTCATCGAGATTATTATAATAAAAATAATAAATCCCGAGAC
Source organism: Marasmarcha lunaedactyla (assembly GCA_923062675.1). Classification (NCBI taxonomy): domain Eukaryota; kingdom Metazoa; phylum Arthropoda; class Insecta; order Lepidoptera; family Pterophoridae; genus Marasmarcha; species Marasmarcha lunaedactyla. The sequence continues at coordinate 16,483,657 of OV281363.1, read as the reverse complement.
TATCACACCAACTGTATGGACCCAAAGTAAGCAGAGCTTGTGTTAAGGATGACCATAAAACCAACTGGAAGGGAACCCTCAATAAACATACATACATAAATACAAACAACCATGACCCGAGACCAAACATCTGTGTTCATCACACAAATGAGTACTCCGGCCAGAATTCGACTCTGGGACCTCCGGCGTATGAGGCAAGGCTACTAAACACTACGCCACTCGGTCGTCGTGTAGGTCGCATTAACAAGCTCCTGAATTAGACAAATTAAAAAGCCCGATTGCTAAAGTAATTTACCCGTGTGATTCCTGTTCCTTGGAGATTTCCGGGGGAAAATGCCCCATGTCACTCTTACAGCGGAGACGAATCTAGCGACACCTCATATGTAAAAATCCGTCAGACGGTTTAAGTTCCAGAGCATGCCAAAGAAATATACATAGAAACACACATAAGTACATAACCCGCCTTCTGATAGTTAGTCGGGTAAAAAGATAAATGATTTGTTTTTGTTAACTATCCATAAGCAACAGGCTATACTTTATCCCTAAACTTCCACGGGATCGGTACCGTACCGGGAGAGGGACCACGAAAGGACCCACAAGCCTTCTTTACACGGAATATTATGTAACACAATTTTAATCCATTATCCAATCAATAAAATAAACACAATATTTAATAATCACCTTCGTGAAGCATACAAATAGATAACCATCACATATTTCGATCGATGTAATACAAAACAAACACGAATGAATTAGCTTAATCCGCAATAATTCACTTTATAAATCTGCAAATAAATCGATTAAACAAACAGGGCTTTCTGATCGAATTAATGCTATTGGTATTTTATTTCACGAGATATCTTATAAAGTCACTTGTGTGTGATCGATGACGTAATTTTTCAAATACAGTTGGATTTTTATAGGCTTTAATTTATCCAGCCATTCTCACTGGATCCGCAGTTACACGGGTAAAGTCTGAAGGGTCCTCTCTCATACAATACCTAACCTGATTAATTATAATTATTTTTTAATAACATAAAAAATACGTTCAATGTAATACAAAACTATGCATCCTCGAGAACACCAGCCAACACTTAATTAAACAAGCTTAGTAATTAATAAGCGCCTTGTCAGTTAAGCCAGGCTTACGAATACCAAGTTGGATAGATTCCAACATCTTATAAAGTACACTCGGCGGATGCCCAGGCTAAGGCGAGAATCGCGTGAGCGTTGTTAACTCCTTTGTAGGCGCTCTGCATACTACGGAAGGACGACACTACATGCGAGTCTGAACCTGCACCGACGTGGACTGTACCACGACCCTTTGCTAACAGAGAAAGACTAAATTTAGAGGCTTTTCCGAGCCGAATGCCATCATCTTACCTGTTGTGGCGACAAGCCGTAACAGTGAAATTTATGTATGTTTGGTACTTCTTAAAAAGAGGTTTAAAATGGAAGAATGGACACAATGGACAGTGGGCTAGGATATGTAGCATTGAAGCCATCCTAAATACATACAACAAGGTATAGCGTCGATATTTGAAACAATTATGCTAGTTCTACTTTGACTGAAATTCAATGTAATCAAAAATCATTATTAAAAAATGAAACAATTTAGAATTTTACAATACCATATATAATTTACCTAACACGGAGCTTTCTGCAAAACATCTTAAAACATAATTCAAAATCGATAACCAAGACCTAATTTCCTTACACTGGAAATTCTCCAAGGCCAACGTATTCCCAACAACGTAAAACCTTCCAAATCTACGGCATCACATCGCTTAAACTTATATATGGAACTTGGCTCGCCTCGTCCACCTGCTTTAGGAACAAAGGACCCAGAAATTTTAGCTCCAAATATACGGATCTTACAGATCGTTAAATCTATCATAAATCTTTTCTTAAGTTTTCACGATACATACTTTAAATAAAACACTTTTTACCGGATATTATATATATATATATATATATATATATATATATATAATATCCGGTAAAAAGTGTTTTATTTAAAATCTATCATACCCTGTGAAACAATGTTACCGCAGTAAAGGAAACAAGCAGTATAGTGACTATGCCAAGTCTTTGAGATAAAAAAAATAGCAGGGCGCGCGTCGATTTATCCTGTAAGTTTCCTCTTGTGTTACGTCACCTACATGGTATGTGAAGTGATTAACACTAAAAGGGTTTGCGATTTAAGTAAGATTTTATACAGAATAAAATTTAAAAGGTTCTAGTTTAAAGTCAAAATAAATCTGGTAGTTAAAAATTATATTTTAACATCGCACTGAAACCCCGGTTTCATAATTAACAAATGTACTAACAGAATAAATACTGTACTAACAAGCATGCTATACAAATCAGTTAAGTTCTGTCTAAAATGTAGATAAATTTGTACTAAATGTAATTTTATAAATAATTTTGTTTTATGGCCATGACTGCAACAATGAGGGCCGCATGGTTATTTTGTGTACCTAGTCCTCTATAAATAAGTGATGATCAAGCCTTAGAATAAAGTTATAGGATCACAAATAAGGTTAAAATTAAAAAAGAAATAATGCGATATAGATACTAAGTCGAAGACAAAATGCCCGATTCTGTCCGCTGCCGTGACTACATTGTATCAGGTTGATTTTGAACACCGGTAAGATTTTTACTATCTCATTTAAAATATGTATTTTCCCATCTATAAATCACCGGGTTGTAGTACCTTATTGTACCAACACATCACATTCATCTATTTCGTTAACACAAATCATTTTACTACACATTTCCTCTACTGTGGCGCCTCTCTCAGTTCCAAGTTTTCCGATGCAACGCAATATAGTATGCAGATTTTTCATGTGGCTTCCGAAATTCTTTATTGGCGCCCGAATTGGGAACACCAACCCAGCGAGCATGTGTTGTAAGCTGTTGATTTAAGCGTGTAGGTTTTGCTTCAACTCTTTTGGAAAGTAAAATTATTTAAGTAAAACAGCCAAAAGCTAAGTTGAAAATTGGGAATGTATAAAATTTTATATTTTGGTGCTCTTTAGAGTTCCTGCGATGGACGCATAGAAGTTTATCGTGCACTGCGATTAAAAAAAACCTGTGTTAACCAAAATTCTCAAAATGGTATATTGTAATGGTAAAAGGTTGAGGCTTCAGAGCGTGCCAAAGAAATATACATACATCTGACTTCTGACAATCGGGTAATGACAAGTTGTAAGCACAAATTAAACTGACGTCAAAAAGCTCGCATTTGAATAATGACTAAGAACCCTCTCGAACAGCCCAGCTTTAAAACAAAAAACAAACAGCATCAACTTCGGTTCATTCTTTCAGGAGCTACGATCCCGCTCCTATCTGACACACAAACACAGGCCAATCTTGTAACACCCCTCTTTTCACGTCTACCGGTAGACGCACGCAGCTATAACCTCTAACTACAACACAGTTTTCAGCTCCATCCCTTTGTTCGAATTGCAATCGCTGAACGGATTCCGGTTTTGAATCAGTTTTATCTAGGACTGCGCAGTGTAATTTTCTAACCAAACAATGTTGGTTTCGATGAAATAATGGTTCCGTTGTGTACAGTAGTCAACTGTTTGAGGTGTGCGAAATAGGCTCGATGGTGGTTGCTTTTTAAAATAAACGGTACAAAAATAACTATAATTGTATTAAAACGCCTTCACCACATCAGCCTCCATTCTCCCACGGCATAGACTTCAGCGTCACCCAGTTGAGGCTGTGTCAGGTAATTTGAAGTCCATCACGCTTTCTGACTGCGGTTGACGGACTTACACATATCTTCGAATTAATTTCCTAGGTAAGTGGGTTTCATTTACTTTCGTGGTAAAAAACTCCCTGGTACAGTCAGCAGTCACGGGGATCGAACCCGGGACCTTAAGATCGAGAAGCCAGCGCCTTCACCACTGCGCCACCGAGGCTTGCCTACAGCACCAATATTTCATTTCAAATAGGGCGAGGTGGACATAAGTATGATAGAATCACCTTTCAAACCAAACTCTAAGCGAAATCCAGCCCGAGAGTCACGAAGAAACTCATTACGTATGAATGGTTCTTTGCTGTATCCTTCTACTATAAAAAACAAATGTTTACGTAATTAACTCCCTACGCAAAAAGAAGGGTGTTGTAAGTTTGAAGTGTGCGTCGGTCGGTGGCATCGTGTTTGCCATACGATTCTACCCGTTCTGATGTGTTTTATTGTTTGTTTGAAAGCTAGGAGAATAGAAAGCATTCTTGGCCTTTTTGGTAAAAATTAGTTCAGCCGTTGAAAAGTTATGCGAGTTCATTCTATCAGTTGAGAAAGTTTAAATAATATGGTATAACAAAAATAATCCCAAACAACAAACACACCAGTAATCAGAGCTTGTTTTATGGATGACTTGATTGGAGACCCGGTATAAACATATAATGTATAAATATAAACAACCATGACCCTAGAACAAACATCAGTGTTCATTACACAAATGAATACTCCGACCAGGACTCGAACCTGGACTCAAACCACTGACGCCGCTCGTTCGACTCGAATACACAAATCACTATTTGGTCAATTTATTTTCAACACGTTACACAAAAGCTACAAGACACCACAGAGTTGGACAAACAAACTTCCCAGCCACGTTTCCTTGATACCAGCTCTCCGCTAACTGATTTATATTTCTGCATAAACCGCTGAAAGAGTGCAAATTCATGCAAATTGCTGCAACGTTCGACATTTCACGCTGTTCCTTTTGCAGTTTCCGCGTTGTGTTGTGTCATCGGATCGTTTCGTGTTGCCGAGAACTTTAGTGTTCCTTCTTTATTCTTTTTTTTTCTACTAAATTGCTTAATATTCTCGGAGCTTTTTTCCCAGCTGTTTTTGGAAGTGTTTATTTATGCAAAATAGCATTGAAGACGTTGAACGTGGGAATGGTCCAACACAGAATGATTAATAACGTGAAGAATAAGGCTTGTGCAAGATAATTATCGATTAATACCAATAATTGAAATTGGCCCAACAGTAAAACTAAAGAGAATTGAAAAAAGCGAATCAATTTAATGTACATTAACAAGATGGCGGCAACAACACTCAGACGTTTCATAAATTAATTCATAATTTTCCTAAAGAATGAATTGATAAAGAAACTTTTTACTTCTTCGTATCCGGCAGACGAGCTCGAGCTCCGCATGATGGTAAGTGGCATCCGTGCCCATGCACACCATTAGACAGAGATGTTTTGATTGGTTGTTGTGTTCTTTATTGATTAATGATATGCGTTGCCGTCCGTGGGCTGCGTTGGAGTTGCCTTTGTTCCAGCAATCGCACTGGCTGTTCCTTCCCTTCGTCCGGAACACAAGCACGTAAACCTGATTATCACGGTGGTCAGAACAGAAAGGACTGTAGTACCGCCCCAGACTAGATCATAATAAACTTACTACCACTCGAGTTGCAATTATTTACTGTTTCCTATTTTAGAATATCCTTGTAAATGAAGATTTCAAGAAAAAATAATCAAATTGCTATATAAATACTAATTGTTCAACACAGTCATTTAAATGATCATTTCGACCATATTCACAATTCGCCCTGTGGCCTAATGGATAAGGCATCGCTACCCTAAGCCGGGGATTGTGGGCTCGAGTCCCACCAGGCGTAAGCGATGGAGAATACAACAGTCAGATAATATTTAATTATTAATTTATCAACTTCCAACTATCATTACAGGCAATATAATAATTGGAATGTTTACGTAAAATGTATAATGTGACCTTAGTTAATTCGCCCGGCATATTGTAAAAACTAATCCAGTATTTCGGAATCCGTGTTGAGGAGCTTCAGTTTTCCCAATTTATACCTTGAACACATACATTGCTATTCCCAATTCTCTTCTCACCCTTAGTCCATTGTAGCCAACCATTCCCAGAATAAATTGATTCGGATACATAAGGTAGAAAATATAATTATATAATCAATAACATGATAAAATTTTGATCAAAAATAATATCTAAAATAGGGACTCATAAATACCCATAAACGTGTTGATTCGGGAAACCGTGACACTAAAGACGGAGTCTGTGCAGAGTAAACAAAACTAAGTTTTCACTATTATCATTAAGAGTAATCCATAATGTTCGGACGCTCCAGCCATTAGCGGAGAGATTTTAAGATTAAGCGACATTTAGAGTGGTGCTGACCGGGAGAAACAATTTTTTATACACGCAAAACAATCACAATTTTAATTTAAACTATCGGTTGCCTCTATGTGAAAGTCAAATAACAGGTGAGTGCTAACATTTTTCTAGGTAATTGTAAACTGTACAAACGCCGAAATAAACGACAAGAGGCTAACTGTTGTTTTTGGAACATTTATTGAAATCATAAAAAAGCTATAGTAGATATCTGTTCACAAAACTTATCATCAGCTAAGATTTAAAGGACCGTTACATCTTAATTTCTTGGTGTGCTACAGATGATCTCATGATCTTTGTTTTAACTAAAGTAACAGCCGATAAACAAGCACCCAACCCACGTGATGGAACTAGCTCAAACATTGAGACTGAAATATATAAAACGGGTTGTACTAATCTCAGACTTACCAAAATGCCAAACAAAAAGGGGCTTTATTTCAAACTGTATTGTAACTAATGAAAATTCAGTAGACCATAAGGGCTCCCGAATTGACAAGATTATAATTACTATGTACTATAATACAAAAAAATGCGATTTATAGATTTCAATCTTAGAAACAAACTTTTACTTATAAGTCAAATATTTTTATTGTCTTTTGCATATTTAAGCATTACCATACAGGGGACCATGAGAAAACTAGAATAAGTTCAAAGGTATGTGAAACAACAGTAAATGCACACTCAAAGAAACAACATCGACCCGCTCCGCTCGGCTCTAGCTGCCCGACATCCACGCAAAGTTCACAAATCAAGGAAATTGCAAATCTCAAGATTGTGAGCAGAAAGTTGGAGCTGCGGCGCGACCCAGGCTGAAAGGCCATTTAATCTTTACGGCTTTATCGTGGGCACGAGTGGAATATCTGCGCGTTATTTGCATTTTACGACGATTTAATCAATATAGTTGAGAAATATAGGAAAGACAAACATATCTGTATTGGTTGTATCTACTTTGTAAACTGAATTAATTTGTTTGATTAGTATTATCTTTTTATTTTTATAAATTTCAAAGAAAAGCCGGGGCCCTTATTATTTGCATTTAATTATAATAAACAGTTTTTTGAACGGACTATTAAGGTAATTTGTACACATTGGGCCCTGAGAAATAATAAGCAAACTTAGAAGGATGTTTGCTTTTTACAAAAATACCAGGTTTCAAATTAACCATCATAAAACAGAAGAAGTTTACAAAATATTTTATTTAAACTAATCAATCTGAGTTAAATGTCTCTTTTATTAAAAGGATGTTCAAAATAAATTACGGATCAACAAGTCTTAAACCCGCTTCAGCCAAAAAATGTCAAATACAACACTACAAGTTGAGTCACCAAAATTTTAACCAAAATGAAAAATATTCAAACCACACCAAAATACAAGAAAAAAAATAACACTAACTTGCTCCCTACTCACTCAAAAAATAACTTTTACTACTACATTGAACTCGCGAAAGCTCCCACCCGATGTTTTAAAAGCGATATCACGGACAAAGATACTCTTTGCATTGTTAAAAAGAGCTTTTTTACAGCTTCCACGAGCTACAGGAAGCTTTCCAAAGGTGCTATTCTGTAAGCTTCGACATGATTTAGCTCTTTGCATTTTGAATAAATGTTTCCTTAAAAAATTATTTAAAAGGTAATGAAATTTTGGATTAGCTTTCAAAGGAATTAAAGGAGGTAATTTAAAATTGTTCTTGCTTTATAATGTATTATTTTTTTAATGAATAAGCCATTACTTTCCCGGTTTCAGTGGGGTTAAAGAAGGTCTTATCTTACATTAATTAGTTGCATTCGTTTTTAATTATTTTCTTCTCAGTTACATTTTATAAACCAAACGTATATCGTGGTCGCAAGTTGACATACATACTTGCTTTTAATGTTTCGAGTAGGGTAACCAAGAAAGCGTAGAATGCGTCTTTTTTAATTAAAGTACTTGACTAAGGTATCATGATAGGCTACGGGTGTATCAATAAATCACTGCACTTCCTTTGATCAGGGAGATCATTAAAGCCTTTATAGTGAGGTAGGTTGAAGTCAGGAGCAGGTATTTACTTTCATTTAAGGGTCAAATGAAAGCCTACGTTTTTAACGGTTCTACGATTTAAAAAGAATAAAAAAAATCAAAGTAACTATAGTATTAATTTATAAATTTATATTTATAACTAAAGGATTAATTTATATTAAGCGGAAATAAACTTGAATAAATTTTCATAATTAATTTTACTAAGGATTCCAGCGGCATTAGATTTTGAAACCTAGAATTCAGATTTCCTAGTTTATGGACTTTCTTCATAAGTATAAAACATTAATAAAAACTAGATTTCATCCCTAATATGGAATCACCCCACCACCCGCCCATGCGACGAGACATTTAATGCAAGTGAGTGTCTACGACTTTTAAGTAGATTTCAAGAGAAGCAAATATTTCTTTTTCTCTGCAAAATATTGGACGTTCCTCTCAGACGCTGTCTCGGCGAGGTGATGTGGGAAATGTTCTTTTTTTGTTTAATGAAAGCAGATATTTCATTTATTTTAAATGCCTTTTTACTGGTTAGGACTTTGTCAGCTGTCTCATCTAGTGGATACCGACGATGAAGAAGAGGGCGCTACGACATTCGTCGACATTGGATTTTTTAAGAAAAATATTTAAGCGTATTGCTTTCAGTAAATCTTTACTAGCATAAAGGGGAGTCCCATAAATTACAAATTAAATAAATCTTCAAAGTCAAATATATCTTAGGCAGTATACTTTCAATACAAAGTTACTAATCTTATTCAGAATCTCGTTGCTTTATTGAATGGACTAAATGAGACCCGTGAAGTATCACGAAGGTTTCTCCGAACTGGTGGTAGAATCTTGCTTTATTTGTTAACGTTAACAAGAACAAGTAATTGTCAATGTTGAGAAATTAATTTTTGAATTCAAATTTATCTGCCCCAAGTCCACCTATGAGCAAGGAAACATGTCGTACTCTCCAAGATTAGAAGCGACAATTAATTATTGGTTCACCTGCCGTGCCGTAGATATGCGCAACATTCATCAGGAGTGTTTAGATTGAACAGGCAATATGCCATATCTATCTCCAGAAAGCGTTACAAAAAGGTTGATGTTTCCGGTACATATAATTGTGTAGAGTAAATAACTATGTTCCTGTGATAGAAGAAAATATCATTGATCGTGGTAATATCGAAGTCATGTCAAAATATGTGACATCGGACAACAGTTGCCAGTTTGAATCCAAAAGGTTTGATTGATCATTTGAAATCATAAACATTTTTCTTCGGTTTATTCTTACTAAAAATTGTTGAAGGGAAAGAAATAAAAGTCAAAGAAAATAATTAAGTTTAAATCCAGTTCAAACATATTTCAACAAAACTTCGAACATCAGTAGTTAAGTGATCGGATACATGCGTTGTTATAAGTGTTCATATATTAAACACACAATTTATATATTTTTATAAGCTATAGTAAAACCTTCAATTGAAATAAAATAATAAAAGGGAACTACAAAAATTTGGTCGCAGAAACATGTCTTTGATGATTGGATTTCATTTGAATTTCAATTAATTTATAATAATAAATACTTTCTACTCGGTTTTTTTTCCATTCGAATGGGACACAAAGTATTTCTACAACCAACTACCACAGATTAAACAGCGTTAACTTGACCAAGCAAACTAGACAAACGGATGGCATACAGATTCGCTTTTTACCCTTTATTACTAATAAAAAAAAACATATCTTGATAATTTAGTAAGGTAATTTAATTTAGTAAATGAGCACTGGTATAAAATGCCAAAATTAATTGGCTATGTCGCTTGGCCAAGAAGTAATAACGCTATGGGAGCGTATTTGGAAACTATATCTTGATAAACAAGAGGTCAAAAGCAAGAGACGTCATGAGCTCAACTATTAAAGCACCGCCTTTATCTTACTTCAAAATATGAAAAGTAAGTCCCTGATGTAATTAGATATCTATTTGTCTTAAATTTTGCAAGAAACTTAAAGGTATTCTTTGAAAACAGAAAATTAGGAATCAACAGGTTTCTGTTCAAGGGGAGGCAGATTGTTATGCAAAATAAATATTGAGGCGTCTACTTACATGTGTAGTCCCAGCTGTCTTGGTCGTTTTTGAACACATTTAGTCTTTCCGGCTGTAACAACAAAAATATTTGTTTAGTTAGTAATTGAAAGAGACTAGCAAAATACTTGTAACAGCGGATACTCTTGTAGATCATATAATTTATGGACTTCTTATTGTTCATACTTTTTAACTGTTTATGCGAATTCACAAAAAGTAGTTACATTTAGCAACCAACCTGAAGATTAGGATAAAACGCTTAGAATTTAAACATGGTTTAAATAATAAATCCCCAGACAAACACACAAACTGTATGGCCCTAAAGCAAGCAGAGCTCGTGTTATGGATGACCATACAGCGAACTGGGGGGGATCCCAGAATAAACATACATAAATATCATCTGTGTTCTTCACACAAATGAATGCAAAATTGGGGACTTAAGGACTTGCATACAGGATAACGTTACAGGATAGCCTTTATCCTGTATTCGGCGGTGGCCGAACGCTCGAAATAATTTTGTAATTTGCAATTACAAAATTATTTAAATTGTCTTCGCGTAAGAAAACATGCAACTCAATTTCTGCCTCCACAACAAGGCATCAACTTGTGTGTGCCCGCCAGGCAAACCAACACGTGCATTAAACAATCGCACACACCGCACGTTTTCGACTCGTTTGCTTTTCAAACAGAAATCTAGGAATCGAATTGAATGTGTGATTTGAGATGCGACGCCGAGGCGAGAATCCTTGATAGGGAGGGTTTATATTAACTACGATCAAAATACCGCATTGTGTTTTGAAAAAAGATCACGAACTCATTTATTATTCAGTAATTTATTTTAGATTCAAAAAGCGAGGAGTTTTCTTTTGAAGCCAACGTTTTCTTAAATAAATTAATCCACAAAATTATACAATTTTTCAACAAATTAGCTTACTGCAATTCTCCAACAGTTTATTTAAGTCTCTAGTCTATCTAGTAGCAAGTCTTAAACTAGTAGCATGGAAGTTCTCATCATTCTACTAAACATTCTCGTCGCAACTATTTGTTGCGATAAACTGAATTTTTCCCCAACTACAGTTACATGGGCCGCGGAAAGCTACAGCAGTTTTGTAACGCCGTCACTAAGATCTAAGATTCGCAATTTTCAAAACACAACACCCTTGCCATAATACGTACCCGCGAAACACGTTTGATAGATTTCTGAATAAATCGAGTAAATGCTCTCATTTGTGTTTATTTCTCTACTGTGTTTATTTTAACGAGCATGCGATCCACCTCATGGTAAGTAGCATCCGTGCCCAAAGACATCATGAATCGAACATGTTATTGATATTTTTGATTGTCCATTTATGATGCGTCGCCAACCGTAGGTGAGTCCTTTAAGAATCCCTTCATTCGGAAAACATGAAAACGCGGTTATTATGACGGTTGAGATATATAGGAAAGATTGTAGTACCGCCCCAGACGAGATTTTAACAAAATAAAGTCTAATACCACTAAAAAATATCGCCATCACTTAGTACCTATTCAAACTAAATCAATGGCTACCTTTGTGAGATCTGAAAAGTTTAACGGTAATCGATCTAAATGTAAAGCGCATTCTTGAGAACTCATTTGCGACCGAGGTACTATAATTTTTTTTACATTGGTGAAAATAAAAAAATGAGGTGCATAATTTTAGCACCCATTTCTTTTATTCAGAAACAGACAAAATATCAACTATCTAAACTATCCTACTGTGATCCTAGGTGATATTATCATTTATTTAGAAAATATAAGTTATTTTTTTTTAAATCTTTTATTGTAAGCCATACACCTATATAAGGTTAATTCGGCCTTTTCTTAATTTTAATTTTACAAAAAAATATAGGCAGACATCATTTCTTTCCTTAACTCTAGAGATTGTACATAAAAGCAAATTACGCGTTTACTATTGACATTTGCAAACTTAGAAGTAAATACTAGGTGGAACATAAACATGATATCTTGCTTAGTACATCGTGTATCTACTAATAGTCTATTTCTTAGTGACTCATTAATCTGAAATTCTACTAGAAGGTGCATAAGGTCCTCTTTCGTATGACAAACAATACAATTGGGACTTTCAGTTTTACGCATGAGGTAACCAAAATTGTTAAATGGAACGTGACCCGAACGTAGTCTAAAGCAAGTAACTAATTCTTTACGTGTCATTTTACCATTTCCGAACCGAGGCACTTGTGGCGGTTTAGCAGTAAGGGATTTGTACCAGATACCTTTTTCGTTAGAGACGTCATTAAAGTGTGTCTGCCATTGATCGTAGCAACGCTAAAATATAAGTTATTCTGAACCAAAACAATTTTGAATTTTATATTGAAATTAAGTATATACATTAGGAAACTTAAAAAAAAGAGCAAAATCTATTATAAACTAAGTAATTTTTAGCTTAGCTTACTCACATTAAGTATAATAGTTTTTACTATAACAGTATGCACGTAAATGCATTATTTACGTAGCTATTATATATTTTATCCAAACGCCCATACAATTTTTAGTAGGATTTACATGTTGTGACGTCACAACTCGGTACCGTTTTGTACGGAGCGTTTTTCGGCGACTCGCAGCAGCTCCTCGAACATATCGCTGTATCTAGAAAACTATAGATTGTAAACATACCTACTGTTACTTCTGCAATATTCTTTTACTGTTGATAAACTATTTAAATATGTTATAAATTTTAAATAAAACACTTTTTACCGGATATTATCGCGTATATTTTAGTTAATTTTAAAATTATTTCGACGTTTCGGCATCTTTGCAGTTGCCGTGGTCACGATAGACTAAGGTGTTGTTCATCTATTGCCAGTAATAAAAACTACATGATTGTCAATACATATTACTGGCAATAGATTTTTTATCCAAATGCATCATCTCTTGAAGTGACACAGATATAATTCTTCGGGAGTTGATTACTGCAACTTACCTTAAGGGCCTACGTTAGGATAACAATATATTCTTTTTTTCATTCATAAACATTCCGAAACGAAAGAAATAAACAATTGCTTTTAAAACGAGAAAAAGGAAGATAGCGACAGCTGCCAATCGCGTTTGAAAAACAACGTAAGCGCCGAATCGAATATTTCCTAATTTAAAAGAAAACTGTCAAAACAATTAAAAAAGTGTTTTGAGAAACTATTGAACAATAAAATTCAGTGGAAACATTAATCTATTTAAAAGCATGAATAAAACAAGTATTTTTCGCGATTTTTTTCTATAGTATTTTGTTTGCAATCATGTTTTGGACTTCGAGAGTCTGATAACTAACCAAACTTCATCATATCCAAAAAGCAGCTTCATAGCTTGCGTTGACTGATAGATTAAGGTCGATGAATCTATCAAGTTTGTGACGGTTGTCTATTTCGACCTCTTTTTGTCAGTAAATTTTATTTTTTTGTCGTTCCCGACGTAATTTTAAACTACGAATTACGTAGTGTCGGAGAACGGCAATGTTTTGATTTGACAAGCCAGTCACGAAAAATTATCCATCATAACAACTAGAATCTATTTATTTATTATTGTTTCCGAGTTTATTATTCAAAATTACATGTTTATCAATTTTTTATTATCTACAATCAAAGTTTTCATGAAATCAATAATTTATTTTTACGTACACGAGTGTGCGTAGCCAAAATTTTTGGCATTTTTGTATATTTTTAATTTTACTGCAAAATAAACATAGAAGAGAGCTTTGGTATTTCCTTTCTGGACCCTCAATTACCACTCCGCAAACAACGCGTTACACACTGGCGCCGACCATTCAAACGCAGTTTATGGAGAAGAGAGGAGGAACAATATCAACAGAGGAATAGCAACATTAAAAATATTTTTTTATAATTATTATTGAGGTCAGGCATAAAACTTTATTTGTTACCATTTTCAACCATTAACATTCACTAGTTAGGTTATATATCTACTATAATATATCAAATTACTGCTAAATTATTCAGACATTTAAGTTTCTTTAGTTTCTTTCGTTATAATATCTTTGAAGAAATTTTCTGAAGGCACAACATTTATTCTATAACCCAATAATTTCACTATTTAAATAACATTTTCTATTCATTTTCATCACTTGAAAATACGTATATTTTTAAGGCTCTTTTCTGCATAACGACTATTAACAAATTTATTTCACTTTAACATTTTTTTTTTTGGATTTTGCAATGAATTTTTCACAACTAAATAAACCTGAAATAATTTATGAATTAAAAATCAGAAATATAAATTGCAGCTTTTATAGATAAAGATCACAGAATTTGGGATACCTATATAAACAAAATACAGTTTGCTATTAATACTGCGGTTAATGAAACCACAAAATTCACTCCATCATTTTTAGTATTTGGTAGAGAAGCTGTTACATGTGGATCTATCTACAAAAATAAAGATTCCAGAGATGAACTAATTTTCAGTCCTAGGGATGTATATGCTGAAAACATAGGACAATTAATACCTATCTTTTCCGAAGTACAGAAACGGTTATTTATTTTTTTTTTTTTTTGCTGCCGAGGCACCCTCACGGGAGGGAGGTGGAAGATGCGTCATGCATACCCGCCCGCAGGTAAATTCCTCTGCGGGGGGGTTATGTGGGACTCACCAGAATGGCACCTACCCACTAAAAACCACCTGTTGGCTGTGGTAAGCGTATACCTTTAGCCTTCATCGGAAGCGACACCCGTCGGGAAGTTGGGCGCGCTGGCGGAGACCCGCTAGCGGGTCTTCCGCCTGTAGTGAAAGTTGCACTGAAGGTGCTCAAAGGGACATGAGTTGGTGGCCGTTCTGGGCAGCCTCCGGTGAAGCCGGGGCTGGGCAGAGGTCGGCCGAAGCATGATTTAGGGATCAATTCATTTAAATGAACCTACAATGAATTGAGAAGGGAACTATGCTCCGCCAGAGCTAGCAAACGCTCTGTCGGAGTACGTGAAGCCCTAAGTTTACGGGCTAAGACTGCGATTTCACTAACATCGACATTTTTAATAGCGTCGCAGACGATACGCATATCGTCTGCTACGGAGGATTGAGGAGTGGGTTTGTATGGGCGAGGAGCCGGGATGGGATTCGATGCGGGACGCTGCCTCCAGTTTTCTGGAGCAGGCTTGGGCTGAGTAGGCTTTGCAGCCGGAGGAACCCGGCTACGCAGCGGCGGAAAGTTTTCTTGAGAAAGGCGCGGGGCCTGTTTGGGAGCCGCCCTTTTGAAATTGGAGCGCATACAACGGGGTGCACGAGGGCAGCCCCTGTAGTTTGCGGTGTGGCCGGACTGGCCACAAAGCACGCAATCGGGAGGAGAGGGAGTTTCAGGAGTGCGATTGCACTCCTTAGTGAAGTGCGGGACCAGGCACTTGACGCACCTGGGCGGTGCGCGGCAGTTGGCTGCCGCGTGCCCGTACAACTGGCACCGATGGCACTGGCCGGGATGACCGCGGCGATGAGGCGCCTCGATTGAGATCCCAGAGAGGCCGCAAATAGAGCTAACCCCTTTCAGGATCTCTCTGGACTTGGGGACGTTGGCGAGAATCACCAAAGCGAGAGGGTGTTGCCTCCCGTACTTGCTGTGCATTTTATGCACCGCGAGTGCCGGGAAGCCTTGGGACTGCAGATCCTCCAGGATGGCCTCGTTCGATAATTCGAACGGGATTCCCCTGAGTACCGCTCTGATCTTACGCTCTTCTGACAGAGCATAAGTGTGATAAGCATATTGCTTATCGGTGAGGAGCTTTGTTAAAGCTCGAAAGTCGTCTATCGACGAGACTAAGATTTTAATAGATTCACCCGAGTTGGCTGCTCGGATGTAATGGATTTTGTGCTCATTGCACAATGTCGAGACCTCGGTCCATTTACCCTTTTCCCGAAGGAAAACGGGTGGTGGGACCTTGGCCTTGACAGAAGTTGGGGCCGGAGCGGGTGTTGAAGACACCGGGGCAGCTGGCGTTGAAGACGCCGCAGGAAGTATAGGGACGGGCGTCGAGGGCGCCGGGTCTTGTTTTGAACGCTTCTTAGAGCGCTTCTTAACAAGCGTAAAAGAGGGAGACTCAGGGCCAGTTGGGGTGGCGTCCGAGGATGACTCGGTCGCGGGTGCGCGTTTGCGTCGCGGAGGGGCGTCTACTTCGCACTCCATGTCACTGGAGGAAGGGGACGCGGGAGGGCCTAAGACCTGAGGGGTCTGGGGAACTGGGGTGGCCTGAGGGGCCATTGTGGACATTATCGTCATGAAATGAGGGATGAGAGAATCTAGGAAACGGAACTTGTCAGCATTTATATGTATGCCTTCAGCACCGATACTATCAGCTAACTTCTTCCTAATCTCAACAGAGCTTAGGGAAGCCATTGCGGAGGGGTTGGGGAGGGACAATATATGAACCTAACAACGATGACTAACTCCCTAAAACCACCCTACACGCAGTAGGGCGGTTGAGAACGACGCGGATAACTTACTCGAACACAGCACTTGAAGTCCTGGAACAACGAATTCCCGTCGACGAAGCTCACGTTCCACGAGGTAATGAAATGAAATGAAATGAAATGAAATGAAATGAAATGAAATGAAATGAAATGAAATGAAATATTTATTTCTCAACATTGACAATTACTTGTTCTTATTGACGTCAAATAAAACATGATTCTACCACCAGTTCGAAAAAAACCTTCGTGAAGAAGAACTGGCAAGAAACTTCACGGGTATATTTTTTTCAAAATAAATTTACAGAGTCTCTTTATGTCTATACAAAATTATTCTTTTCTGCATCTGTTAGCCCGGCAAGTCTCCCTCCCCCCAAGTATCCAAACGACGAACACCCTCAAACGGCACCCGTTCACGAGTTAACGCGGGATCCAGCCATCGCCCTCCTCAACCATATTAGAGGGAAGTGAGCGACCCGTCACCCGACGCTACCATAAGAAGACGTACTTTAGTGACAATGACGCTTTAGATATTCATCGGAACGAAGAACTCATCGCACAAACAGACACATTACACATGCTTTGTTACAAATACTAGTACAATCCTGTTAATGAGGGAATTATACCCAAGGGCTTTTATCATCCAAATAATCGGATAGTTTATAATATGCTCTAGCACACAACTTCTCCTTTATAGTTTCTTTGAATTTGTCAACAGGAAGACCTTGGATATCCTCAGGAACCTTATTATAAAAGCGTATACATTGACCCATGAATGAGTTAGTGACTTTATGAAGCCTGCTATTATGAGCTGCCAGCATATTTCTTCCTCTTGTGTTAACATTGTGCAGATCTTTTTTTCTTTTGAACAAGGTTATGTTCTTTTTAACATACATTAAATTTTCTAAAATATATTGTGAATGGAAGGTAAGAATATTTATTTCCTTAAATTTACTTCTAAGTGACACCCTTGGACCGAGCTGATAGATTGCGCGGTACGGTTAACAAGCCACTATTCGCCGTGAAAACGGCGTTAGAAACTTATTAGAAGTACGGTTAACGAGCCACTGTCCGCCGTGAAAACGGCGTTAGAAACTTAATACGGTAAACAACTATGAAATTTGGGTGCTCAATTAGCGCGGGGGCTAAAAGAGCGGGAAGGCGTCTGCGATCGACGTGCGCTCGAGAACGCACGCAGACCGAGACTGGGGAGAAACGGTTATTTAATGCACATCAATATAACTCGGTCTGCGTGCGTTCTCGAGCGCACGTCGATCGCAGACGCCTTCCCGCTCTTTTAGCCCCCGCGCTAATTGAGCACCCAAATTTCATAGTTGTTTACCGTACTAAGTTTCTAACGCCGTTTTCACGGCGGACAGTGGCTCGTTAACCGTACTTCTAAGTTTCTAACGCCGTTTTCACGGCGAATAGTGGCTTGTTAACCGTACTTCGTGGAACGTGAGCTTCGTCGACGGGGTTTCGTTGTTCCAGGACTTCAAGTGCTGTGTTCGAGTAAGTTATCCGCGTCGTTCTCAACCGCCCTACTGCGTGTAGGGTGGTTTTAGGGAGTTAGTCATCGTTGTTAGGTTCATATATTGTCCCTCCCCAACCCCTCCGCAATGGCTTCCCTAAGCTCTGATGAGATTAGGAAGAAGTTAGCTGATAGTATCGGTGCTGAAGGCATACATATAAATGCTGATAAGTTCCGTTTCCTAGATTCTCTCATCCCTCATTTCATGACGATAATGTCCACAATGGCCCCTCAGGCCACCCCAGTTCCCCAGACCCCTCAGGTCTTAGGCCCTCCCGCGTCCCCTTCCTCCAGTGACATGGAGTGCGAAGTAGACGCCCCTCCGCGACGCAAGCGCGCACCCGCGACCGAGTCATCCTCGGACGCCACCCCAACCGGCTCTGAGTCTCCCTCCTTTACGCTTGTTAAGAAGCGCTCTAAGAAGCGTTCAAAACAAGACCCGGCGCCCTCGACGCCCGTCCCTATACTTCCTGCGGCGTCTTCAACGCCAGCTGCCCCGGTGTCTTCAACACCCGCTCCGGCCCCAACTTCTGTCAAGGCCAAGGTCCCACCACCCGTTTTCCTTCGGGAAAAGGGTAAATGGACCGAGGTAAAAAAGTAAAGTAAAGTAAAGTAAAAACAAATTTATTGTTCTCACACAGTACACACTATGACACATAGTTAAAATTACATTAAAAAAAAAAACAAGTTGAATAGAAGAAAACAGAAAAAAATAAAAAAAAACTAAAAGAACATTATGTATTTAAAATCCAATGTGCACTGCAGTAACAAAAGGTCACACAACTCAGCTAGTGCTTTGTAGCTAGGGGCAACAAAGCGCTGATTTTCAGTTGTGGCCTAAACAAAGTGCGCTGAAACTATGCACACAATATTATTTTGGTGCTACTTAATTAATATGAAGGTACTTAAGATAAGGAAATACATATTATATAAATAAAAATAAGTAAATAGTATAATATGAAATACATGCTATTGAAATAAAAGTACAGCAAATAAAAAATTAAAAATTAAAAAAAAATGATATTGAGAAAGTAATTCTTAATATTTTGACAATTTAGTTCTAAAACTACTTGTTGAGCTACAGAATGTCTTTTTTACCAAACAAAAAATATTTATATCGTTTTATAAATGTGACTTTTAATAATTGCCGTTGTAAAGGAGGGGGTAGGTTGTTCCAACAAAAAGTAGCTCGATAACGAAAACTACCCTTAAATGCAGCTGTGTGGTGTTTATAGTTTTGCAGTAAATATTTGGAAGCCCTGGTATTATATCGATTGTCAGAGGAAGACCAGCGCAATTTATCAAATAAGTACTTAGGCATCTCAGTTGTCACAATATGGTGTACAAGAACGGCAAAATGGAGTTCTCGCCGTGACTCAGTATTTAGCATTTTGGATGTATGTAAGTAAGGTGTTATGTGGGCGCGAGGAGGAATATTAAAACTGTATCTGCAACAAGCATTCTGTACTCTTTGGAGACGCCTCCTAGACGCTGATGTTGCCAAGGGCACGTATACTGAGTCTGCATAATTCAGTCTGGACAAAACCAGAGCTTCACACAGGAGAACACGTGTTTCCATACTGAGCAGGTCTCTAATGTTATACAGTACCTTCAAACGGAAGAAACAAGATTTAACAAGGTCCTGAATATGCTTTTCAAATTTTAATCTGCCGTCAAATAAGATGCCTAAATTGCGTGCTTCACTTACTTTTGGTACTATTTGGTCTGAAATAAAAATTTTAGGATCTCTACGACTGATTTCATCAATTTGTATTTTGGAGCCTAAAACTAATAATTTTGATTTACTTGGATTTAGTACCAAAGAATTTCGTTCAGCCCACGAAGCAATCCGAGCGAGATCATCATTTAAAAGATTGGCGGCAAAATCAGTGTCATTTGGATGACAAGGTGTGTAAATTTGAGTGTCGTCCGCATAAAGGTGGTAATTACAATACTGTATTTGAGAGGTGATGTCAGACGTGTATATTATAAAAAGTAAAGGACCCAAAATAGATCCTTGTGGCACGCCTCTTTGGACTGGAAGTATATCAGAAAAGAAGGGTGGTCCAAATTCGTTGTGAATCTTAACACACTGAAATCGCTCAGAAAGATAACTGTTAAACCATGCAACGGTTCGGTGGCTTAAGCCATAATATGATAGTTTGGAAAGAAGAAGAGGTAAATTAATTGTATCAAAAGCTCGCGAAAAGTCCAGAAGCGTAAGCAAAGTACCGCGACCCAAGTCCTGTTCAGCCAAAATGTTATCAATAATGTCCAACATAGCAGTGGTTGTACTACGGCCACTTATAAAACCTGACTGCTTATCGGGCAAAATGTTATTAGATTCGAGATATTCTCTAAGTTGAACATAAACCACTCTTTCCAACAGTTTGGACATGTAAGTCAAGATACTTATAGGTCTAATATCTTTTGGAAGCAGAGGATTACTAATTTTAGGGATTGGTGTAATTATTGAGGTTTTCCATGCTGTAGGAAACGTGGAAGAGACTATAGATTGATTAATGATATTTGTTATTATTTTTAAATTGTGAGGTAAAGTTAAAAGAATCATATCTCTGTTTATTCCATCATATCCAAGGCAGTTCGACTTTATGGACAGTATAACTTTAGCAATTTCGTGTTCTAACACTGGTTTTAGCTCAAACACAGAATTAGTAAAACGGTGAAACTCAAAATATGAGATTTGTGACAAAGGTACGTTAATGGGGCCAGGAATATCTAGAAAATGTCGATTAATGATGTTAGGATCTTTTAAATTATCTGGTAAAGTAATATTTTTACTGTCGAAACTAATATTATTTTTCAAGTTCCTCCATAACATCTTTGAATTAGTTTTATAACAGTTTACTTTTTGATTAAAATATGCTTTTTTCTCATTTTTAATGGCTGCAGCTACAGTTTTTTTTATTTCCTTGTAATGTTCTAATTGCTGTTCTCCTCTAAACTTGCGATACCTATTGAATGCTACTTTACGCAATTTAATCATTGACTTAATAGTCTGTGTAATCCAAGGCAATGACCTATACTTTAAAACAAATGATTTGACTGGCGCATGTTTGTTAAATAGTTCAAGGGTATAAAAGTTGTAAGACTCAACCATATCATTGACATTTTCAAGATTTAAAATTGACTCCCACGGTAAAGAAATTAAGTCATTTTCAAAAAATTCTAAATTAATATCTTTGATTGGTCTGTAAGTGATTGTTCTTGGTATAGGTTTTTCCTTTTTAAATGCTAGAGTGAAGTTTATCATAACATGACCCAAGGATGATGAAATATTGTCTAGTGAAATATCCCTAACCTTCACATTTGTGCAAACTAAATCGATAAGAGTTTCACTGCCACTGCTTGTAAAATGAGTTGGCTCAGTAATTATTTGATTTAAAGCTAGTGAAGTAATAAATTGTATAATTTTTTTTGTAGAACAACAATTTGCATCCATAATATTGATATTGAAATCACCCATCAATACTATATGTTTATAACTACCAAAAGCCAAAATAGAATCTGTAAGAGCATCCAGAAATACATCTACATTTACCCATTGCGGCCTATACGCAGTTCCAATTAGAACCTTCGTGCCGTTAATAGATAAGGACAGCCACATTTGCTCAACAGAAGCTGGCAGATGGGACAAGACTCGAACTTTTAAATTATTGTTTATATAGAATCCCACTCCACCACCCCTGCCATTGCACATGGTACTTGGTCGAGGAAGGTGACGTAATCTGTACCCAGGAATTGATGGAGCTAATGCATCCTCTCCTGGCCTCATCCAGGATTCATTAATGGCAAGTATGTCTGGGCTGTGCGAGTCAACAGCCAAAACCAAATCATCTTGGAATGTTCGTAAGGAACCGGCATTATAAAGTGCTAATTTTAAAAATTTATTCTTATTAGCCATTTTTGATTTGTAAAATACTTATTAAAATATTTGTGTAGGATTCCTTCGCAATTAAAAGTAAAAATAAAAATTCTAAATATTCAATATAATAACTGTATAATAAAATGCATTCAAATAAATAAAACATCACACAAATTTCATAAAAAAATATTGATGGATAAAAAATAAATGTATAACATATCACAGATACTATCCTTATTAATATGATTATGTAATTAAAACTGTTAATTAAAAAAGTCAACCTCAGTGTAAATAAAAAATCTTCAAGGGCAAATAATTCTTTTGTTACTGCAGCACGAACATTAGAAGCAAACTCATGTGTATTTTTATGTGCAGGTTTACCATACACCTTATACCCACAATAGATTGAAACCATAACCATATGTTTTACAAAACATGAAATCAGTTTAAAGAATAAAAATTGGATTGCCATTTCAAAACAATAGCAGAATATTAAAAGAAGTAGAAACCATGACAATAATTTAAACTGCAAACCAAGTACCTTAAAAATCTGAGCTACAAAAAACAATTTAATCAAAAAAGGTAGTTTTATCATGAAAAACATTAAAAATAGCGCTGCTATCTCGCCAAAAATAAGAATAAAAATTTGGTTTGAGTTTTTTTTTAATAAGCTAATTGTAATATAAGAAAGATTATGTACGCACTGTATTACATGAATGTTCACTAGGTAATTAAAATTGGTATATAAGCAATGCAAAAGCCTGAACTTAAATTTAGTTATTAAATTATGAAACAAAAACTTATTTTTATTTATCTGATCCAACCGACACAATACCAAAAACTCGTTTTAAGTCATTCACAGATCGTATGCGATGGGCTTCGCTGTCAGAAGTTTTTCGTGCAAAAATACGGCCTTCCTTAGACCAAACATACTTCCATTCTGCACGCCGACCTGATTCGCGAGTCTTATAGAAAAGGTGTCTGTTTTCTTTAGATAGCCTCTCGTTGATATAAAACCTTCGTACAGGTGTAAGTACTCCAAGGTCAGAGGTATCAGCGCCGCGGCGCACGCGCGCGGCCTGCAGGATGCGGTCGCGCAGCGCGCGGCGCACAAGGCGCACGGCAACCGCGCGCGGCCGCGGCGCTAGCACCCCCGCGCCGGCGCCGGCGTCTCCGTTGACAGCGATGTGGGCGCGCGGAGGCCCCACGCGGGTCACACTCACCACATCATGATCTTCTATCGTGATGCCTATTTTATTGCCAATGAGTTTCACTAATTGGTGCAAACTTTCAGACCGACTCTCAGGAATGTTGGATATCGAGGATACCGAGGTCTCGACATTGTGCAATGAGCACAAAATCCATTACATCCGAGCAGCCAACTCGGGTGAATCTATTAAAATCTTAGTCTCGTCGATAGACGACTTTCGAGCTTTAACAAAGCTCCTCACCGATAAGCAATATGCTTATCACACCTATGCTCTGTCAGAAGAGCGTAAGATCAGAGCGGTACTCAGGGGAATCCCGTTCGAATTATCGAACGAGGCCATCCTGGAGGATCTGCAGTCCCAAGGCTTCCCGGCACTCGCGGTGCATAAAATGCACAGCAAGTACGGGAGGCAACACCCTCTCGCTTTGGTGATTCTCGCCAACGTCCCCAAGTCCAGAGAGATCCTGAAAGGGGTTAGCTCTATTTGCGGCCTCTCTGGGATCTCAATCGAGGCGCCTCATCGCCGCGGTCATCCCGGCCAGTGCCATCGGTGCCAGTTGTACGGGCACGCGGCAGCCAACTGCCACGCACCGCCCAGGTGCGTCAAGTGCCTGGTCCCGCACTTCACTAAGGAGTGCAATCGCACTCCTGAAACTCCCTCTCCTCCCGATTGCGTGCTTTGTGGCCAGTCCGGCCACACCGCAAACTACAGGGGCTGCCCTCGTGCACCCCGTTGTATGCGCTCCAATTTCAAAAGGGCGGCTCCCAAACAGGCCCCGCGCCTTTCTCAAGAAAACTTTCCGCCGCTGCGTAGCCGGGTTCCTCCGGCTGCAAAGCCTACTCAGCCCAAGCCTGCTCCAGAAAACTGGAGGCAGCGTCCCGCATCGAATCCCATCCCGGCTCCTCGCCCATATAAACCCACTCCTCAATCCTCCGTAGCAGACGATATGCGTATCGTCTGCGACGCCATTAAAAATGTCGATGTTAGTGAAATCGCAGTCTTAGCCCGTAAACTTAGGGCTTCACGTACTCCGACAGAGCGTTTGCTAGCTCTGGCGGAGCATAGTTCCCTTCTCAATTCATTGTAGGTTCATTTAAATGAATTGATCCCTAAATCATGCTTCGGCCGACCTCTGCCCAGCCCCGGCTTCACCGGAGGCTGCCCAGAACGGCCACCAACTCAAGTCCCTTTGAGCACCTTCAGTGCAACTTTCACTACAGGCGGAAGACCCGCTAGCGGGTCTCCGCCAGCGCGCCCAACTTCCCGACGGGTGTCGCTTCCGATGAAGGCTAAAGGTATACGCTTACCACAGCCAACAGGTGGTTTTTAGTGGGTAGGTGCCATTCTGGTGAGTCCCACATAACCCCCCCGCAGAGGAATTTACCTGCGGGCGGGTATGCATGACGCATCTTCCACCTCCCTCCCGTGAGGGTGCCTCGGCAGCAAAAAAAAAAAAAAAAAAAAAATGCAACTTATTATAACAAACATCATCAGAATTTAGAATTTAATAACGGTGATATTGTTTGGAGGCGAAACCATGTAATAAGTTCCTCTAAAAAACATTTTTGTGCTAAGTTTGCACCCAAATTTATTAAATGTAAAGTTTCAAATAAAGTTTCACCATTAATTTACGATTTAGTGGATATGAATAATAACCCATTAGGTCGTTGGCATATCAGAGACATTAAACCTCTACCGCGTTTAACTTCTTCTTTGAGTGACTAGATTGGTTGTTACCAATTACTTTATATGAATTCATATATAATTATTGCTAATTATCTCACGGCGAGCATAAGCCGATTCTTTTTGTCTTATTTTTTTTCTATGCACCTCATTATCGTTTGGCTATACCATTAACATTGACGTTGGTCAAAACTTATAATTAATTATCATCATCGTAGTATTAGGTTAACTTATTGTGTAATTTATTTAATTACTGCAATTCTAGGAGTGTAAACTCTTATTTTCAATATCTGTATTATACTTTATAGTATAATTTGTTAAATGTTATCAATTTTTTTTCTCAATTTTTTTTTTCAAGCGGTTTGCAACTTGTAAAATTAAGCCTTCTGCACGAGCGTTTATTAAGGTAACTCGTTAAACTAAACCATACCTATGTGTATTATTTATACGCTTGAATCACTTTCCCGTGAGAATTATTTTCATATGTTTATTACATAAGTATTTTAATTACTTCACAAAAGACCCTTGGATTTTATTTAAAAGTCAATGTTTCACGACTGGCTATGATTTTCTTTTCTTTCCGGCATATTTATTTCAGTCTTTAACTGAAACTTGTTTATAGTAATCACCGTGCGGGAGTTAGCGACACGTTAAAGAAGCCATAAGCTATTAATATTTTCAGCGGATGGCAACTATTAAAGCCTTTTGCCGTTGCGTTCAACTCTGTTGAGTTGACTTATTTAGGATACGATTCCTCATAAGCAACTCTAACTGCATGATGTTTTATTTCCAGTAGTTGGAATAAGACTAGTATGAAAGAGAATGTATGTTGTAATTATAATGTACGTTGATGGAGTTGAACGATGTATATTAACATTGTATATTCCAGGAACATGTTTAAAATTTTATCATTCATGAACCATGTAATTTAAGATAATTATTTAGGATTTTTTTTTTCTCTCTCTCGTCTGTTTTGTTTTTCTTTTTCTATTAAATAACTTGTTGATATGCAATATATCAGTATTATTTTTTTTCTCATATATACAGGATGTTTTTTCAGAAAAATTCTTCTATAGGATGTTAATATTAATTTTCATTTTGCTTTTAATTATTATTTTTTTTTGATCGTTCTTTCATTTGGCAGATTAAATATTAAAATTCGATATGTATATGCGGTTTATTTTGATTTGGTTTGAATATATTTTTTTAAAAACTATACTGAAAAAATCTTTCAGATTTTTTTTCCCGGCCCCCGGGGTATTGTGACGGTTGTCTATTTCGACCTCTTTTTGTCAGTAAATTTTATTTTTTTGTCGTTCCCGACGTAATTTTAAACTACGAATTACGTAGTGTCGGAGAACGGCAATGTTTTGATTTGACAAGCCAGTCACGAAAAATTATCCATCATAACAACTAGAATCTATTTATTTATTATTGTTTCCGAGTTTATTATTCAAAATTACATGTTTATCAATTTTTTATTATCTACAATCAAAGTTTTCATGAAATCAATAATTTATTTTTACGTACACGAGTGTGCGTAGCCAAAATTTTTGGCATTTTTGTATATTTTTAATTTTACTGCAAAATAAACATAGAAGAGAGCTTTGGTATTTCCTTTCTGGACCCTCAATTACCACTCCGCAAACAACGCGTTACAAGTTTGTGTAATGTGCCCTCTTAAGTTACCTTTGCCAAAACACCCCAACGCCATCCATTTTCCGCTGACCCATCCATCGCGTTAATAAGACCTAGGTCACTTAGGAACAGCAAGGTTACCTAGGCTATACACAATGTGGTTTCAATTAACCCACCTCTCTAGGGTTATTAGCCAGGGTGGTTACACTTGGAGTAACAGTGACCAATCATTAGGATAAAGGATTCTGTGTGGGGGGTGTATACATAATTTCCTTTCTATTTTTTACTAAAGATTTCAATTGTATCCGTGGTACACTTGATCCAAATCTCATTTACTAAGAACAAGAATATGTTTTCCATAATTGATTTTAACGTGCACTAAAATTCCTATA
This sequence comes from Marasmarcha lunaedactyla, assembly GCA_923062675.1. Lineage (NCBI taxonomy): Eukaryota > Metazoa > Arthropoda > Insecta > Lepidoptera > Pterophoridae > Marasmarcha > Marasmarcha lunaedactyla. The sequence continues at coordinate 16,456,623 of OV281363.1, read as the reverse complement.
TAACACCTCCACTGCACTAACTTATATACCTACTAGTATTCCAAATCAAATCCCTTACTACGTTTTAATTACACACACAGACACTTGACACGCACATACACACACCCAAACACTCACTCACACACAAACACACAGTCATACTTATAGTTAAGTTTATATAAAATTTAAGTTTCTAAAGGTACACGGCCTACGTCCTACGGCACAAAGGGTATTTGTTAAAATCATTGAATAGGAAGAGCACTGACAGTTCGGTAATATTTTATAGTCTCAATATTTACAAAAGTTGTACAATCTTTTACAATCAAGATTAATGTTACCATTATTATGGAATCTTCATATAAGCCCGGATCAAGAATTCCAGAGATTATCCGTAATAAATTATGAAGCTGATATGAAGAGAATCGCTTTTTTTATTGCGCTACACGGCGCCCTTGATAATGTTTTCTTTTATCTTTATTTATTTATAGAGGACTAGGTACACAAAATGACCATGCCGTCCTCATTGTTCCAATCATGGCCATAAAACAAAATTATTTATAAAACTACAAAGTACAAATAATAATAGGATCGTTGTCCGAACACATGTGCCCATGTTTCGAACGTTAAATACCTCACCCGGGATAAATATGTTGGTTTTTGTTTACTAAGCTTTACTAATAAACTGCAAGCTTTTACAATAAAATATTACGTGTCTTATTGCGTATGCACAGCTGTCTGATTGCATGTCAATTAGGCAATAAAAAAATCGTTAAAACTTAGATATCTAGGATTCGTTCTACCCACAGCAACAATTTCAACTCACCTACTCTACAAGTAACCAACTCAAAGGCACCATAAAATACATCTACGTCATTGGTCGAGGGCTGAATTAAGACCGAGTGCGTTCGGTTTCGGTAAATGTTTCTGTTTACTCTGGCGATGGATATTAAACCTTATTACCAAGACCTTAAATTGTCTCTGTTTACTTAAAGGCTTAAATTTTAAGACCAAATAGGGCGTAATAACAAGAAATTCAGATCGAAAATGGGTAAACAATTATAAGGAACTCTGATTTCAAGACGTATTGTTTATTTTACTATGTAGCTTTATCTTGAGATATTGGTATTAAGCATTAAATATGCTTAACACACATTGTTCTTTGACTGTGTGTTTCGTTGTCATACCTTAATTACGAGTTCGATTATCCCGAAATTTTGCATATACATTGTCAAGCGTGCAAAAAAGATACAGAATACGCCCATCCAGACAAAACACTGTTACCGACAGATGCGACGGCACAGTCGTGGCAAAAACGTAGTATTAAACAAAACAACATAAAACAAGAACAGTCGTATTCAAATTGCAAATTTAATTTTGAACATAAAACACAATTTCATATCTGACATGTACTCACACCCCATTTATTAACAATAATATAATGAATAAACTGTCCCTTTTTGGGCGCTACGATAATTTTAACGCGAGACGTGGTCCGCCATGTTTGCTTTTCGCGCGTAATTTGACATTTGGCAAGCATGGTCGGCAAAATGGCGCCGAATCTGAAATTTATGTTCACTGGGGGACTTGATTAAGTGATTAGAATTTTCAAGGCATTGTATAAGTTAAGGAAGTATAAATTATAACGTCCTTATTACCATAATATAAGAAGATACAAATATTACAGTCCATATAATGTTATACATAAGACTCAAGTACACTTTACATAATGCAGCTTTTCATTTATCTACGTAACATCTTCAACATGTTCCATCTTATTTTATTTAATGTTACAGTCCAATCATAAAGCAACCCTTATGGTCGGACTTAGAGCTAAGGTAGTTTCTTAAGGCGATCCTTAATATAGATTTTGGTAAGCGAATCTAGCCTTAGACGAGGTATTGTTACTACGTCTTCTTTTGGAAGCGTCGGGTGACGGGTCGCTCACTTCCCTCTAGTATGTTGAGAAGGGCGATGGCTGGATCCCGCGCTAACTCGTGAACGGGTGCCGTTTGAGGGTGTTTTTGCCAAACTTACTGATGCAGATAAGAAAAGTTTTGTTTAGACATAAACAGACACTGTAAATTTATTTTGAAAAAATATACCCGTTAAGTTTCTTGCCAGTTCTTCTTCACGAAGATTTTTCGGAACTGGTGGTAGAGTCGTGTTTTATTTGACGTCAATAAGAACAAGTCATTGTCAATGTTGCGAAATAAATATTTGTATTTAAATTTTGTATTGATGAAGTATAAATTCGCTGAACATTATGTATATTTAGGCGCCCCTTGATATCTGTGAGTGCGGCTGTTACCACATAAGCGTAAATTCAAGTTATTAATTATTCAAATATCAGTTAATATATCAGTTCAAGTTCCAGCCTCTGAAGTAGTAACATAACATAACCATTTGAAGAAATAAATATTACCCCTGATAACTCTTACAAAGAACAAGCTAGCTTTGTACAATGAAAACCACAGACATCCCCTAGAAAAACTGACCCTTACCACTTTTGGAGACAGAATATTTTCGGTTACCCACCTAACAACAAAGGGTTCAGTTATGGATGCTGGCGTACCTACGAAGTTTTTGGGTTATCATAAAGCTGATTGTAGCGGCGGTCGGTAGCTTGTATCACACATATCTGTTGATATTATTTCGAACATTGTTTGATAATTTAAAAAATTTCAAGCTTTAACCACGTTTCGGTACCTAATAAGATTTGGACCCAGACTGATTACCGGTCTGACCATTTAGCCACCGAGAAACTTAAAAAGATCATTCCATAATCATAATTAAATGTATTTATTTATTTTATTTATTATTTATTATTATTGTATCTGTAACAATCTACCCACTTACAAAACAAACGTTTCGTATAACACGGTTTGACATTTTGACGGCTGCCAAACGCAATTAACTTACATACTTACAATTTACAAGCACACGGGCCGCGTGCACAAATTAATTAAACCATATAAACCGAGATGAATGAGCATGATTCAGTATTTATTTCATTTTATTTGAGAAAGGAAAGCAAGCTATTTTAGATAGCTAGACAAAACCAATACGTACTTAAATAACCATTAGCTAATTATAAGCTTTCACAGATGGTTCGCTATATGTAAGAACTATCATAAACCCAATCCGCCATTTTCTCAGTGACATATACATAGCAAAATATCTGCTGAAACCAACAACCGAGCCGTTGTCACCGTCAGCTTTCGCCATCCGAGCACATTGGAATGCCACGCCCCGCTGTATGGAATCGGTAACATGAATGAATTAAGTTTACGTTTGGTTATCGACAGCAGCAACATCTTAAGAAATGGGTATTTAAATATGGATGTTACTGTTAAACTGTTTGAATTATGAGCGAGTTATGCTTGACATGTTCAAATTAAACAAATTAAAAAAAACCTTACTTCAATCATTAATTCTCTGCAAATAACAAACATCATGTTGTGTTGCTGTGTTTCAAATGTATTGTGATGCTAGTAAACAAGCATATGATCCGTTTAATGTTAAGCGGCTTAAGTGTCTATTGACATCATATTATATCGTAGTGCACTGCATTTTTATGAAAACTCGGCGGTAAAAAGAAATATCTTTAACATTTTTGTTACACACGAGGCTCCAAAATCATCTCCAAAATAAACACCCATTCAAAATTCAACCCACAATTTGCTCACAAACTAACACAATACAACATGTCTTAAACCAGAAACCGCGTTAAATCCTGACATTTCAAAGTTGAATCCCGTTCGTTCCCGTCTAAGAATATTGAAATATCCTCAACCGCTTTATATGCAGTAAGTGTTAAACCTAAATGCTGGACCGTAAAAATACGGGAGTACCTACAGGAACGTTTAAAATGTAAAGTTGGGCATTGGGAAAGGTTTAAATCGGTTGGATGTAAGTGCTGTGGTATTACAGCTTTCGATTTTGTAAATTTTTGAGGTATATTTATTTGGACGGCATCTATTAGCGATCATATAAGAAGGCGTGTCTCAAAGACATACGTTTCAGTGGTTGAGCATACCGATACTCCTGCGGAACGATCGACCACAGGCCAGTAAACAAACGATCTACTTTCAAATATTCAATTTTTAACAAAGACAATTGCTTATTTTTAACGTTATGTAAAACATAACTATAACACTACATCGGAAAGGAAACATTCAAAAAGAAAACTGGCAAAAAACTTCACGATAGACATTACTTAAAAATTAATTAGCAATAGCTCTTCTTTCTTTATAAAGTAATTCTTATCTGTATCTGTTAGCTCAGCACGTCTCCGTCTCCACAAATTATCCGTTCACGCACAATGCGGGTTCCAGCCATCGTCCTCCTCACCCTTAGAAGGCAGTGAGCCACCAAGTAGGCTGTATCCCTAGTTTATTTGTTAACTTTGTTTCTTGTCAATTCATACACCTTTGTTCCATCGTGGAATTCCATCCTGGAATAAGAACGTATAAGTAATATTCGCTTGTCGGATCGATATTCCAACAGAACGATTTTCTCCAACGGTGATTTTTAAAGGCAAATTCATTAAAAGTTTACCGCGTTGTCAGAACATATCAAAACGCTACTTTTTGTCAGTATTTGCCACTACAGCAGTGTCCTCGGAGACGAGCAAAGTGAAGCACCATTAAAGCACTTCTAGCCTCTCACTTGAAAAAGGCAAGCGTTCGTACAAAGGTGCCGGAACCTTCGCTGGTAAGCTATGCTGGATTTACACTCTCGAATAATGCAAAAACTAAATTACGCCATTTTTTTCAAGATTTAATTCACATATATTTTACATTCATACATAATTGAATAATATTATTTACCTTCTGAGGACATAATAACAAAGGTTCTTGTAAGACGATATCATTTTGGGAATATCTCCAAAATTGATTTTATACATTTGACATAGGCATATTTTAGGTGTATAAATTTTACAAACACGAGCTCCTTATAAATTGTTCCTTAATGTTTCACCGACCGAATCAAAAAGGTGACATTTAAGTTTTGATTGATCGTTCATTATCCATAATTACTAACCATTCAAACTCCCTAACTACTTTAATTAATATAAATTGCTGATCAAAAGCCAAAAGTTATGAATATAAGTTAGATACCTACTTTGGTTTTTAGTATCTTTCATAAAACAAACTCGTGTCTCTTGTCTTTTAAACTACCTTGAAAATGAAATATGAGTCCTTTTTAAAGGAGCATTTTTCGGACATAGTTGTTTTTTTTTTTTTTTTTTTTCAGACAAACACACCAACTGTATGGCTCCAAAGTAAGCAGAGCTTGTGTTATGGATGACCATACAGCGAACTGGGGGGGATCCCAGAATAAACATACATATATAAATACAAACAACCATGACCCGAGAACAAACATCTGTGTTCATCACACAAATGCATGCCCCGGCCAGGACTCGAACCTGGGACCTTCGGCGTATGAGGCAAAGCTACTTACCACTACACCAATCGGTCGTCAAATAGTAATCATCATTGAACTCACGGATCAGAACTTTTCTCCTCATCAAACTGTCCGTCCATATAAACGAGTATATGTGTCTGCAAAACTCGAAACCGCACAACGTTGATATTAAGAAGGAGTCTTTTTCATACACTATTCAGTCAAAAGATTCGCAAAGAAACTATTAAAAACGCAACCTTTGCCAAAAGCGGTTTAATACGCAATACACAAGTAAGCAGATACCACTTTTAAACTCTGCCCATCCACAAAACATTCGCATATTCGTCCGGGAATGTAGTAGTAGCATAACGGAACAATCCCCTGTCAAGGCATATCATAGCAGAGTAATGTTATCGCAAGAAGTAAGACAGTGCAGCACTCAGGTTGTCGTGCAAAATGGAAAACTAAGAAAAATACAGGTTTTTGAACAGTTTCGTTACTTGAGATTAAAGCTGTTCAACTACGAGTGAGAGACGGGTCGCTAGCGTGGTGGACTAAACAGTGCCTTAGCCTTATTTGTTTGAGGCTGACGCTCGTTTACCTGCAGTTGGGTTATCATTGCTGTCTAGGACCACAGCAGCATATTAAATATTCTAAAATAAACGGAGATAAATAAAATTAGGACAGTTAATACTATATTTATCTACTTTTTAATGATCAAGCTACATATTGTTCATAGACAGAAATCGCCCGGTAAGCTGTCGTACAATAGAAAGTTTCTACTATTTATACCGTACAATAGAAGATAACAAACTGGGTAACAACGTACACTAAGCTTGTTTGTTTGATCTGTGCACCTGTCCTGTTTTCCAGTACTTGCAACTTCTTTCAGTTAACGCCTACTCCTATTTCTAAGGAATAAGCAGAATATTCGAATAAACCATTATTTAGCATTCTAAGCGTTGTCTGAAGAGCCTCATAACCTCAATACTATATTACTCAAATACAGTCCATGGATCTTATCAACTAAGCCTAGGGGTTAAATCACCTGGATGATTTGTATCTACAAACCCTTGACATGTCGTCTACCGTACCAAACGTTACCAAGAACAAAGTGAAATAAATGACAGTCTAGACTACACTAGATAACTACATCCTACAGACCGACCAAGTGATGCATGTACTATTTTAAATAAAACACTTTTTACCGGATATTATCGCGTATATTTTAGTTAATTTTAAAATTATTTCGACGTTTCGGCATCTATCGTGACCACGGCAACTGCAAAGATGCCGAAACGTCGAAATAATTTTAAAATTAACTAAAATATACGCGATAATATCCGGTAAAAAGTGTTTTATTTAAAGTATGAATCGTGAAAATTTAAGAAAATATATACATGTACTATTTACCCGACCAAGTTAAAAATTCTCACTTATTTACGAAATGTTACTGAAACGGGTCTCTTTTGCACAGAGCGCAGTAAATTGCATCCACTTTGAGTTTTCGTATTACGAGAAATTTTATCTTAGAAACTCTATAATAAAGACGATTTAGGAAATATTTTGGAAACTTACAAATTCCAAATGGTTTGTGGTGAGTTACTACAGTCGAACAATTGGGTTAAAAATTCAACGCTAATTAACTAATGGCGAAAGTAACAAGCTTGATGACAATTAATTATTTTAAACTTATTAAAAAAATTCAAAATCAGGCAACATCTTCAGCGAAAAAATAACTTTCTTATTTATAATTTATAAAAGGAATTCTGCAATAAAACAATTAGTTTGGTAAAACTTACCAAAAACATTAACGATTTCCAAATACTCTACAGTTAAATACTAGCTACAGTTAAAACGTTTCTTGAACTCACACTTCTTACACATTTAAAGTTTACACTAAGCGCTCAAGCTGCAACAAAAATAAAACTTGTAACACAAAACGAACCCAATATAAATCACAATTATAAGCTCTGAAGAAGCCGACGAAAGTTCATTATTATAAGCTTTCAGACGCTGTGCAAAATGAACCAACAAACTTTAGCACACTCTTCTAAGACTTTAATCACTTGAAGGCAGGTGACGACCGGTTTTTTCCCCTTTTTTATACATTAACTTATATTTTTGTAACTCAGAGCTTATTAGCTATAAAAATAAATGGCAAATTAAGCAATCTGTTTGTTTGGATGAGAATATTGCCCTTTTATATATTTATTAGACAACAAAATTCTTTTAAGCAAAAACATGCTTGACGTAAAACGTAATATAAACTGAGAATATGTATGATATTAGCAGATGATCTGCATCTCCAAGAAACATACATATTTCGAGTTTACCCATTTACCAACATGTTTTTGTATTTCTATGTATTCAGTTAAGGCGAAATATGTAATGACTTATATGGAAAATAAAGATTTATTATTATTTAAATAATAATTGTATAGACAAATTGAGTTGCTTGCCAGTTCTTCTTCTGCACGTAGGTTTTTAGCGGGGTAAAAAAGGTTAGAATGTGCCTTTGAAAGTTTAGACTAAACTTAAACATAATATTTTACGCCAAAAAGGTCCCAAAATGTAACTATTTTGTGGTTCGCCGTGTGTGTTCATGGTATCAAAATGCGTCATAACAAATAAATTAGTTTGTTAACTATAATCTCAACATTACAGTCCAATCAGATATGAATATTGAGCTTTTGAATATTGTAAGATAAACGCGATGTATATGACATTCAGTTAAGCCACTCTGCTATTTATTGTAAAACAGCATGATTTATGTTTCATTTTCTAGAGCAGGGTTTCTCAAAGTGAGGTACGCGAACTCTTAGGGGTTCGTAAGACGATACCGGGGTTCGCGGCACGATTTAACCGACGGTGGCTAGACGATTATAGGTTAAAAATTACTCCTAAAATCAACTCAATTTGCGCAAAGAAACTAGCCAACCCATCACATTGGTACTGTAGTTGTTACCTTTTATTGAATTAAAAAACAAAATTTTTTTTCAACAGCCAAATGTTTTTCTTTAGGTATAGGTGTGTTCGCTGTGGAGCCATAAGTTTAAGAACCCTTGGTCTAGAGGCACCAGTAAAATAGGAACTATCAGGTTTATTCTTGATAGATAAAATACATTCTTCTTACGGTTGCGTCGGGCAGGTCTCTGATTTCACTCTAATATGGTTGAGGAGGGCTGGATCCAGCTTTATGCTCGTGAAAGAGTGGTGTCCGCAGATCAGAGTTATTTTGTAAGACAATAAAATAATTACTCACGCAAAGTTTTTTCACAGTTCTTCTTCACGTCAATCAGAACAAAATATTGTCAAAATTGAGAATCCTTATTTTAAATAACATCGGCACTATATTGAGTATTAATCTTTCTATATTATTATAAAGATAAAATCTTTGCTATGTATTGACATGGAATCTATAGGTAAATTGTGAAACTACTAAACTGATTTTTATCACTAGAAAGCTACCTTACCGGGAAGTAACAAAGGCTATTTTTGGTAACAATATTCCCATGGGGTTTGAAGTGTGGGGGATAAAACCTCGCCAGAATTACAAGTATAAGTCGGATTTCCTACAATATGATTTTCCCTTTTTCCACTCTAGCAGGTTTTCTGTATACAATTGACTCGTCGTCGTTGCATTTCAAAAAGTAACGAAGCGTTTTATTTTAACTAGAATACAAACTTTTTTTGAGATTAGTATCACACTGTTATACTCGATTTCAATATGTTAGATTTCAATAAGTAACCCTTCTATAAATAATATTTTATTTAACACAACATTGAAAGCAACTGTAAGTAGAAACAAATTACAGATATTACGCAAAGATTATTATTTACGATGGGTTACAATTTTTCTCGCCCTAAAGTTGTAGCATTTAATTTAGTTGTAGCATCTAATATCGACATCCTGAACCCAAAAAATCTCAAAGGTTTTCGACGCAGATCTTACAAATTTGTAAAATATAACAGACAAAATACTAATAATTGTCACAAGATAAAATCTTCAGAGATAAAACAAAAAAACCAAGCAAAGTTTTGTTACCTATCTTGCCTATCTTACTAACACAGTAAAACGCCCTAAAAATTATGTCAGCAAAGCTACAACTAACAAACTAAACATAATAAGCATAATAAGGAGATTCAAAAGTACTCGAAACTGATTCGCATTCAGAGGATCGCAACATTTGGGAGGTGATTTAAAAATGTACTTATAATTCCACTTAGAGGGCTCACGGCAGATTCCGTGTAAAACGTTTGTAAGAGCGTTTTACCTTTTTATTTTTGCATCGTTTTTAGAATATGTAAGTACGTATTTTTTTGCGTTTTAGGGAATGTGTGAATAGGTTAATTAATAAACCAGCTGTTTGAAAATGGATGACATGGAATCCTGTAACCGGGCCAGCTAAGTGGAGCAGGGGAGGTCGAGCTTTCACCCTCAAGTTCAGCGGAGTAACCTGCTCGTGGCAATGGCACGATTTTAGGGTAACCCGCTTACGGACCTCATTCAATTGCACCACAAGTAGAACGAGCTGTAGTGATTAAATTCCACATTTTATACCCTTTGCACATGAAGTTGCTCTTTCCTCATTTGATCTTGCCGATCATAGGGATAATTAAGTGGGATTGGGATGTCATTTCTGTATTTCAAAATAGACTTAGTTAGTTTTGGTTGGAACAAAATAATAATACTAAAATAATAATAGCTCCTGCAAAAATTGGCTTTTAGAAAGAAAGAAAAAGACATCATAGCCTCGAGACTTAAAACTATTATAATAACTTAAGTTAAGACGACATAACAATATATAAAGAAATATAAAAAAATAAGAAAATAGAACCAGATTTTTTTAAATATAACTTGGCAGTCCCTCATTCCGCTTGGTGTGGAAAGTGACGGAGATGTCACACTGTCACTGACTTAGCTTTTACAAAAACTAACAGTTTTAAACAAATTATTTCTTAAATATATAATAATTTTTTAATTTTAAAATTTGACAACCGAGTAGCATAGTGGTTAGTAGCCCTGCCTCGTATGCCGGAGGTCCCATGTTCTAGTCCTGGCCGGGCATTCATTTGTGTGATGAACATAAATGTTTGTTTTCGGGTCATGGTTGTTGATATTGATATATGTATTTTTATTCTAGGTTCCCCCCCCAGATCAGTGTATGGTCACCCTTAACACATGCTCTGCTTACTTTGGGGCCATACAGTTGTGATTGTCTGGGGATTTATTATTATTTATTAAAAGTGTCACACCTATTTCCGATTTACTCTGCTTTGATTATTTATCCGTAGATTTATTGTTTGCCTAAAATATAATGTATCATCTACACACACACACAAACAAAGAACACTCTAAAAAGAATTTAAAACTCTCCATCCTCAATACTCATTAAAAATTAAAACAAAGCACAAACGCAAAAAAAGTTCAGTACCGCATAAAAGAGTAACTGAAAAAAAAATGGCATTGCATCCGTCGCATACCGGAAACCGCATTATTTTTTTTTAACCCCACCCTAATCGGAAGTTAAATGCTTTCTTTATTTCTCTAGTGCAGTTAAAAATTGAGGCAAAACGTGGAAAACGTGGGTAAAGGTAAGCGCGCACTGGGGGTATGTAATTTATTCGTTGCGTGGAATTTGAGGGAAACGAAATTTCTGTTCTTCTTCGAATACGTTCTATTTTTATACAGAGGAAATGCTTCATTTCAGTCCGGCTGCGCAGGCTAGGAGTAAAATAATGTTATTGTTAAAATTAAAAGTATGTTTTGCTTAATTTTATGATTAGGTAATGGTACTGCAATAAATTAATAAAATACAGATGCTATAAAGCAGTATTATTGTAACTGCAAGGTAGGCCGGAGGACAGTGGGTTGCTGAGAACACATTGCCACAATCATTTGGTATCATTTGACTGGGAAAGGTATGAAAATAATGTTGTAACACCTGCCCAGTCATTAGATAATTTACTTCTCATATATCAGAATAATCAGAATAAATACATTAAAAAACTGCGCCTTTTTTTTATTTTTAAACTTTTGAATATTCTTTAACTCCAAACGTAGTTTGAGCTTACAAAATAAATTTTTGATTATACCACAAAATAATTCTTAATATCATAATTGCAGTACCTTGTTTTACCTAGACAATATAAAATTTTATGTGAAAGACGTGGGGCTCTCTTAAGCCAGACCATGTATGGAAAAGTCAGATGAAGCGTTTCTTTGTGTTAAGGCACTGGCTTGTCCATTAAGGTCCCGGCGACTGCCAAATATTTAAGAAAATATTTATAGTATGTGTATAGTTTGCCAAACCGCAGTATGCAAGCGTGGTAGACTTTAATTGCCTACCACCATCCCTTAGTTGGCTGAGATCGATGTGTCTGCAGGGGAATGATGCTGGCTGTCATGGTCGTTTAAACGTTACCATCGTTTAACTCTGAAAGTACTAAACGAATTTTCAAAACTTTCTCGCAATTAGAAAGGTTCACTACCTAGAAGTAGCATAGGGTAAAATCAATCCTGAAATTCCTACCTTATAAGGAAACATTTAGTTTACAATATCTCTACATCTAGTTATACATTGATCTGATCCTAAACTCTGTTGCAAATTCAACGACAACTTGAAAAAAAAGAGAGTACCCATGTACAGGTGATGTGGGAAGCAACACAAAGAAACAAAGTACTGTTATCAAAATAAATTAAACTACATTTACAAAGTTATTACAACAGAACAGCATAACTGAATGAGAAAAGCATGTAAAAAAATTTGACAACAAAAACCAAAATCACCAATATCTAATAGTAATAGGTTTTTATACAGGTTAGTTACAGTATGCCGCACTGTAAATCCATGATTTCATTTCACAAACTGTAAATACTTGTAATCAAACATTCTAGCATGTAATCATTGCGCAGTATTCTCATGTTTTTAATTAAATAATTACACGCCTTTACACAGTCCTCTGTTTCTTTGAGAGAATTTATAACTTGTTCCGCAACTTTGCAAACACTAATAATATTTCACAAAAGACTATTCTCGTTATACGCTTTTAAAACAGGAAGCATACCACCAACTTAACATTATACGTTTTTAATGTCGAAAAAGTATACAAGTACACTTTTGAAAACCATTAATTTACTTATATTTTTATCCTTTACGTAAACACATTACATTAAAAATAAATTTAGTATCAACCTTGTAATTGAGTTAAAGATACATTATTGCTAATAGGTATTTATAGCTTAGTGCATTATTTTATAAAGCATGAGATAAATATGTTCTAATTTACACATAAAGAAGAGAACTTATTAATGTATCCTTTAAAACTCTACAAGAGTGACCCAAAAACACGAGTCATTATCATTACATGCCAAATCAACAAACTCTAATATACTTATCATCTAAAGTACCCCATTAAGAGTAAACGCATAATAATATTTTTCTTAAAATCAAATCGCTTCCCATAATCGCTGCAACATAATATTTCGATTTACAAAAAGGGTTGTTATTAACCGCGCTATTATTGTCCGAAAAGGGCCTATTCAGCTTAACAAATGTTGTATACCTGGTAGGTCAATGACCCTCGGACCGAATGTTGAGGCACAATGGCAGGCCCTGACAGGGGAATGTTACAAATGTCTTGTACAACAGGTGACAGCTTATATCGTGGAGCTGAGATAGTTTTAATAAGGTCGGAATAGGTAATTATTCTCCTACTGATTATTCAATTTATACAAACTTTTACTTAAGAAAATAACGCATAATATTTGTAATTTCTATTTATAAGAGAGATAACAACATATTTTTTTTTGTATACATTTTTTTGACCTCAAAAGCACTGGCCGTTATTTTTATTGCTACAGATATGGAAAAAAATGTACCAAGCAATTTTTTGTAATATTATATATTAGGTTATTTTTGTAATTCAATATATTTTATAATATTAGGTATAAAAATAAGCCTAACTATAATTCTATTATTAGTGTTTCAAAACATAATCAATCAAATTAAATGAGAGCCCCAGTGTGAAGTGTTCGTACACACACCCCTTATACCTACTTAATTCTTTATTCTAAAATATAGGTATCTTCAAAGAAAGTAACGTTTCACGATAATAAAGCGATAACAATCTTGTACATTAATTTCGCTGCTAAGAAGCCTTTTGTGATTATTATGACTTCGCCTTTATATTAATTTCAACGCGTATGGAAAGTGTAGAAAATAAAGGCGTGTGTCATCATTGAGTGAGAAAGGAAATAAGTTTGCATTTTGCAAATAAATAAATTGACTATTCAGGGATAATTTCGTATATATATTTTTCAATTACAGAAATTGTCCATACGAATATGTTAACAGTGGCTTAATTTAAAAGGAAACAGGTGATCGATGTATTGGTATTGTGCGATTTTTGTTTAATACACTATAAGTATCTATGATTATTTACTCCTAGCTCTTACTCGACACATGTATCGATTATTAGGTAACCAAAAAAAAAAACAGTTTAATTTTTTTATAAATATGTCTCACAAAATGAATTCTTGTCTTAATCAACATGGTCCGGTTGTCGTAGTTCATGGGTCTGCTGTATTTTTTCCTATTGGAAAATACGAATAAAACTAAGAAATTGTTTCAATGTTTTTCAATTTCCCCGGGATCATTTAAATCGTTTAGAATCCGAACACCTGTGCACACGTCCAAACAGTTCGACGGTTCACAACCAAATAACGGAACGCTTTCGAAATTCGAAACGCCTTTTTCGTTTTTTAAATCTCATAGCAAATTGAGCCAACACCCCGGTTTCGATGCTGCCTGGATTTTATCACATTCTTGTATTTTTTATCTACATCGAGACTCGTATTTTACCATTTACGTATTTTTTATTTTAGTGTCAAGTTTTATTTTCTAACGATAAGTCAAAAAAGTCTCAGAAAACACACATCACGCACCAACAACGTCTGTCATCAACTCGAAATTTAACCTCAAAAATGTTCGCATGTTGCGTTTTTATCCCAACTTTTTTACCATTACAAAAGAAGGCATATTGGAGCAATTTTCGTACCGTAATCGGAAACGAGAGGCTGGTACAGTCAGCAGCACAGTTTCAGTTTCGCATTGGAATCCCGTGTAATGTCGCCGTACCCTAGTATGCGGGCGTCTACAAAACATCGACCGACGCGCAAGAGATTCTCGTCCTTAGTCTGGGCCGACTGTGCGTGGAACCTACACAATGTATGCTAATGAAACAGCGAGGTTAAAAAGACAATGTATTGTCAGTTAGGGCGCTCTCATTTTTGATTTTCGATGTAAGAAAGGTCTTTTGTTCCTTTGTGGTTTCTATTTTTAAAATATGATGTATTTGGAACGATGTTATACGACTGTAAAATACGATCGTGACAAATGAGTAAGAAGAGAATTATGAATTTCTTAATGATTTAAAAAGCATATAAAACAAAAACCAATGTAACGTATTGTGAATAATGCCTCTATTGCGATTTTTTTAGATAGTTTTCCAAATTATATTTTTAGTTATTTTGGCATATTTTTGGTAATTTTTTTTTTATTGTAGCTTCATAAAACTATTTATGTACAAAATGTTATTATTTTACAAACATAATAAATAATATTTAACTATGTCGAAATAAATTCTTTTACAATGTAACTTTTCCTCATCAACTTTCTTCGCTCAAAGAATATCATATTTTAAAAACACTTTAAATTTAATAACAATGAAATTTAAACAAAACTAGCGAATGCAATAAGTAACTTGTAGCCCACCTGATGGTTAGGGAGCGAAACAACTGGCTACAAAATATTATAGAATTAACATATTGATAGCTCATACTGCGTGGAAATGTAAAGTGCAAAAATGATAATATATAGTTATAAAATGTAAACCTAATTGTCACGTAATGTTTGTGCAGTTTAGGTAAGAAAGAAACACGTTTTTGTGCATATCCAGCATGAACCTTCATGTAAACCCAATTGTCACGTAATGTTTGTGCAGTTTAGGTAAGAAAGAAACACGTTTTTGTGCATATCCAGCAGGAACCTTCATGTAAACCCAATTTTCACGTAATGTTTGTGCAGTTTAGGTAAGAAACACGTTTTTGTGCGTATCTAGCAAGAACCTTCATGTAAACCTAATTGTCACGTAATGTTTGTGCAGTTTAGGTAAGAAAGAAACACGTTTTTGTGCATATCCAGCATGGACCTTCATGTAAACCCAATTGTCACGCAATGTTTGTGCAGTTTAGGTAAGAAAGAAACACGTTTTTGTGCATATTCAGCAGGAACCTTCATGTAAACCCAATTTTCACGTAATGTTTGTGCAGTTTAGGTAAGAAAGGAACATGTTTTTGTGCGTATCTAGCAATAACTTTCATGTAAACCGTGACAATTGGTCACGTAATGTTTGTGCAGTTTAGGTAAGAACGAAACAGGTTTTAGTGAATATATACAGCATAAACCTTAACAATGTAAAAAAGTCGTAACTGAAAAATGTCTAAATGTATTTTTAATAAGCGCTATAATTTTACTAAACCATTTGAATATTCTTCGTTCGTTTAACGTCCCATTTTGGGGCCTTGAGAACTTAAAACCACTGATAAATTATCGTTAGAAACTATCGCGCCACAATCGAATTGTATATTTCGGTATCGTCACGTCAGAATGCCGCGATATTTTAGCAAAAAGGTTCGATAGAAATTAAGAAGAAAACTTTAAATTTGAATATGTCGAATAATATGAAAGAATTGAAAAAACAATAATTTATAAACGTCAGTTGGTTGCGGATAATTAAAATATTTTTTTTCATTGCATCGCTAAATACACCAACCACATCTTTCTCCGATGACGGAACAAGTCAGACCCTATTGTTTTTTCAATTCTTAAACTATTTGATATACTGACTAACGTACATGCCATTCACTAATATATAACACTATATGCGCAGTAAGTTACCGAAAATAGCGCCCTCATTGAAAGGTTAGCTTGTCTGTGTGTTAGTACAGTAACTCTACACCTTAGTTAAGTGGCGCTTCAGTAGTGGGTGTAGGTACATCCAGCTCAAAACTACGAACAGAAAACATCTTATATTAAGAGTAAAAAAATCCATTCGAATATACAATGAAATTCAAATTCAAATTCAAATTCAAATTCAAAAATTCAAAAACATTTATTCGTGACAATTGAGAATATATAAAAAGAAAAATTCTTACAATAAATATAAGCAATAACTATTTTTTTAATAAAATTGTCACGAATCGGTCCCAATTCAGCATAATGCTAGTCATTTGACCAGCGCTGATCTTCCATTGGGGCCGCTTTGTGTAGGTGATGCCGTCAACCTTTACACCGTGAAATAAACAAGTACAGTAACAACAAAACATAGAAAAAAAAATACATGCAGAAGGACATAAAACATCAAAAAATAAATAATTACCTATATGTATGTTCAAAAAGAAAATAAATAATATGAAGAAGTATAGGTTACAGAACATTTTACAGAAAAGACACTTAATTAGAATATAAACTACACTAGTACCTTAATACTTAAAATAAAAATAAATGTACATAAATAGAGAATAAATAAATAGAAAATATGAGACCCAAACACTTAGATAGCACTTGTGTCATGCTTTAGGGTATTTTCACCTCTCTGATGTTCTATCAGAAAACATTTTAATTTAAATTTAAATGTTGCTATGCTTTTTAGATTCCTGATAGGCGGAGGAATATATGTTTCCAACATTTAGAAGAGTTGTAACTAAAACTGCCCCTAAAAGCCATAGATCTGTGTCGTTGAGTAGAGAGCTGCGCTGCGCATTGCCGCCGGGGACCATACGTTTTAAGACGAGAAAACCATGATAACTTATTATACAGATATGACGGATTGGTGTATTTGACGACGCCGAAAAGTAAACAGGCTAGATGTAGCTTACGACGATGCTTCATTTTAAGTATGGAGTGCCTGTTTAGATACGGGCTTACATGAGCTCTTAACGGAATGTTGAAGCAAAAACGGGCACAGGCATTTTGTGCTCTTTGTATGAGCCTCTGAGTTCTACCTAATATACGGGGGCCAAAAACCGTATCCATGTAATTTAACTTTGACAAAATTAAGGATTCTACTAACTGTATTCTTAATTTTTCAGCAATGAATGGCCTCACCCTGTACAATATTTTTAATTTGTAAAAGCAATTTTTCACTGCATTGGCAATATGCTTTTCAAACCTCAAATCACAGTCCATAAGCAAACCCAAATTTCGCGCTTCGTAGACCCTTTCTATCAGTTCATTCTTAAGCCTAATGCTCTTAGTGGGATTCAATTGGTGGATTTGATGCTTTGAGCCAAAAAACATGTATTTTGTTTTGGAAGGATTCAGTAAAAGCGCATTATTATCAGACCACAATGATATCCTAGAGAGATCTTCATTCAATTTTGAAATAGCATCATCAACGTTTGAAGGTTCAAAAGATATATACACTTGTATATCGTCAGCGTAGATATGGAAGTTGCAATGTTTAATGTGAGTCTGTATGTCCGCTAAATACAATATAAAAAGAATCGGTCCCAAAATAGATCCCTGTGGGACACCACTTTTTACACCCATCTTGTCTGATTCCAATGAAGATCCATCACTCAGATTCACGTTGACATATTGCGATCGGTTATTGAGGTAGCTTTGAAACCATGTTATGGTTGCCAAATTAAAACCATAATAATTAAGTTTGGATAATAATAAATCAATATTCAAAAAATCGAACGCCCTAGAGAAATCTAACAGTACCAGTAGCGTACACTTCCCTTGGTCCTGGGCACAAAGTATATTATCAGTGACGTCGAGTAAAGCTGTAATCGTACTACGTCCCTTCCTAAAACCCGACTGTACTTCAGGTAGAATATTATTTAATTCGAGAAATTCAGTAACTTGTAGACATACAGCTTTCTCAAGTATCTTGGAAGGACATGGTAATACACTAACTGGTCTAACGTCTTTCAGCTCTATCGGGTTAGCAAATTTTGGCAAAGGGCGTACAATAGCGAGTTTCCAGATATCAGGGAAAACAGAGGATGTAATTGACTTATTTACAATGTCAGTTATAATTTCCAACGAGCTTGACAATGTCATCGTCAACATGTTCAAACTTATAGTGTCACCTATAGCATTAGATTTTAAAGTACTTATTATTTTAGAAATTGTTTCCATCGATACTGGTTTCAAGTTAAAAGTCACGTCGCTAAATTTATGAAATTCGAAAAATGTCAATTGTGAAATGGTAACTTCGGAAGTATCTGATAATGTCAAAAAATGATTATTAATTAGATTAGGGTCATTAAAATGTGAAGGTAATTCTTTAGAATCCTGTGGCAAAACGTTACTTTTAAGATTTTTCCACAGGAGTTTTGGGTTGTTTATTGTATTATTAATGTTTTGCTTGAAATAAGCAGATTTTTCATGAAAAAGGGCCTGATTAACAGTAGATTTTAACATTTTGTAATACTGTTTTTTAGAAAAGGTTTTATTTTTATGATAATCCTTCATAGCTTTGTCCCGTAACCTCATCATTGATTTGATTGTCGCTGTTATCCATGGATAGGAGCGATATTTAATAAGTGTCTTCGTAGGTGCGTGCAGGTCAAATAAATCTAGTATACATTTGTTAAAATTAATCACTATGTCATTCAAATTAGAGGTATTGGAGATTAAGTCCCATTTTACATTTTTAAGATCGATGTCAAACTTATCAAAACAAATATCCCTTAACGGTCTATATCTGATTGCATAAGGAATTGGCTTTTCGCGTTTAACATGAAATTCGCAAACTATCAAACAATGACCGTAAAGAGACCCTACATGGTCCAACGTAATAGACTTAGTACACAAATCAGAACACACCAAATCAATGAGCGTACTACTAGTTTCAGTAAAATGTGTAAATTCAGTGACTAGTTGTGACAAGCCGAAGCAAGATAAAAAAGTGTTCAGTTTTACAATATCAATGTCATTTTTTCTGGCTATGTTGATATTAAAATCACCCAAAACAATCAAATGGTCATAGTGAGAAATTGAACAAACAGAGTCAGTCACTGCATCAAAAAATAGATTTACGTCCATCCAGTGAGGTCGGTATGCCGTGCCAATCGCTAACTTCCTTCCGTTAAGAGTCATTATAAGCCACATCTGTTCCACTAACCTGTGTTGGGGGTCTACTGGATGAGGCCAAATCCGAACCGAGGCACTTCGCTTTATATAAAATATATATATGAAATATATATGAAGTAAGTGTAAATGTTTATAGTACTGGTTTTTACGTGGATTCGCTCACGAATCCCTCGGGAAAAGGGGCCCTAGCCAAGTTGCAGTCTATGATCGCTAACGCTATACAAAATACGTGGACTGTATGCAGCGTATCAAGTAATTATCGTATTTTTTTTCTGGATGAGGTCATGCGTAGTTGCGTGTAGTTCTGACTATGGCAAGTTTCGTTACGACTGGTTGAGCACCCCTAGCATGAAAGGGTGGTTAAAAAGATTTCGCACGTACATTATAAATGCTTCATTTCAGTCCTGGCTTTCGGCTGCCCAGGTAAGGAATAAAATAATGTTATAGTTAAATTAATAGTATTTTTTTATTAATTTAATGATAAGGTAATGGTATTGCAACAAATTAATAAAATACAGATGCTATAAAGCAGTATTATTGTAACTGCAAGGTAGGCCGGAGGACAGTGGGTTGCTGCGCATTGCCACAATCATTTGGTACCCTGGCTGGAAAAGGTATGAAAATTATGTTGTAACCCCTGCACAGTCATTAAATAATGTACTTCTCATATATGAACCAGAATAAATACACTATACACAACTATGTCTTTTATTTACTTTCTAACTTTTTAATATTCTTCAATTTCAAAAGTATTTTGAGCTAACAAAATCAAACTTTTGTTATTCCACTAAATAATTCTTAATATCATAATTCCAGTACCTTGTTTTACCTAGACAAAATCAAATTTTATGTGAAAGATGTTGGGCGCTCTTTAGCCCGACCATGTATGGAAAGTGAAATGAAGCTTTAGGATCAAAATAACATTCAGTGCGGGCTGTACAAATATTTTTCTACGTCTGTTTCTCCAGGCGTATATAACAAGTACCTACCTGCTGAACATGCGATCTTTTTTCGTCAAGTGAATTAGAAAACAAAAACCGGGCCAATGTAAAATAAAAAAAGAATATCGTTTCACCACTTCACTGAGTTTCCGAGATAAAAGGCGCTTCAGTTTTGTCAACTGAGGTAAATTTTTTATACAAAGGTTAATAGAAATAACTTTTTTTTTAACTCTATTTACAGCCGGTAAACCAGCAACCAACCTACCTGATGGTAAGTGCCATCCGCGCCCACGGACATCGTTAGTCGTAGGTGTTCTATTTATTAATAGTGATTGTGATTATTATATCGATTAACGCAAACAAATAATAATAAAGCCCCAGACAAAGCCGCCAACTGTAAGGCCCCAAAGTAAGCAGAGCTTGTGTTATGGATGACCATACAGCGGACTGGGGGGGACCCAGAATAAACATACATGTATAAATAACAACAACCATGACCCGAGAAAAAAACACTTATGTGTATCACACAAATGAATGCCCCGGCCAGGACTCGATACTGGAACCTCCGGCGTATGAGGCAGCGCTACTAAGTACTGCGCTACTCGGTCGTACGATGCGTCGCCGCCCGCAGGCTTCGCTTGGAATCACATTTGTTCCAGGAACAGCGCTGGCTGTGCCTTCCCCTTGACCGGAACACAACCGCGTACACGTGATTATTACGGCGCCGGTCCAGATAGGAAGGACTGTAATACCACCCGAGGACCAATGACATATTACATATAGACCAGTCATACCCGAACATTATCGCACAAAAAAATGGCGTCAATTTAACTGTAGATACCTACCCGATATATATACAGTAATAAAATTTGTGGGAGAAGGAATACGGTTTACTTGTTGTAAGAAAGAGATATCTATGCACTTCGTTACGTTGCTTCGCATTGATTGGTCGCGTTTTTTTTTTCGAAATGAAGTTTGTTTGTAGCCCGTAGGCCTTTTAAATTTCACCGGACTTTGTAGCATACCGCTGACGGCGCCTAGCTGGAAGTTAAACTACTCCTACATACGACCCGCCTAAGGGCACCAGAGAGGGCACGGACCTCGGCTTAGGACGTCGAATATTGAAACTACCACTGGTTCGGAAGGGTCATCTACTGCCAAAGAACCAGCAAGAAAATCAGTAGGAATGCGTACGACGCGTTAGCCTGGCCCACCGGTGGGTTAGGCGATTCGAATGCCGTGTTGCCCTATTTCTAACTGGAACACTTTCCTTGGAACGCGTTCCTTGTTGTAATATCATCGTCGGGATCTGTTAAGACCCATAAGTACCCATGACGAAGGCGGCTCGGTCCCGGACGCGTTTTATGTGATCCGCAAATACGTAAATTGTCACAGTATATAGCGTTGTGTCTTTTACTCCCACATACAAAATCATATTACATCTCGCTCTTCGAGCTGTTGAAATGTATAGCCACGTCAATTTTAAAACGTCATTTTAAATAGCAAAAATAAATTGATTAGTAAGAATAATACTAATAATACGCTTATGAAGATAGCACAAAATTCTGTAGATTCCCCGCATCTTCTAGCTAATATAAGGCTTAAAGTGCAAACAAGGTCCTGCAGGCTGCATGTTCCCCTACACTTTACCAACAGCTCTACCAATTACAGGCAAAATTCATTTTATAATTCGACCTTTTCAATTCTTCCACAGCCCAAGTTAGAAAAGCTATCTCTAAGACTTCGTTTGATTATATTACCTTATTGTATTTAGGCTACTTTCATTATATCTGCAAAATCTGCTTAAACACAAATATTGTTTACCTATATTTAGCTGATCCTGTCCTTGTCTGTTTGGTTTTGTATGTATATTTTGTGTGTCAATATTGTTTGTTTCTTAGAGGTTTGTTTTTACAGTAACCACTATAATGTTTTATTGTCATTGAAGCGATTCTGAATGTTATGTTACTTGTTTCTTGAAGGTTGTTTATGTTGTATGCTATAAAAACATGTAAACTTTTTCAACTTAATAATCGTAATTATTGATATTTATATGCGAAAACTTTTAATTTGTG
Organism: Marasmarcha lunaedactyla; assembly: GCA_923062675.1. Taxonomy (NCBI): domain Eukaryota; kingdom Metazoa; phylum Arthropoda; class Insecta; order Lepidoptera; family Pterophoridae; genus Marasmarcha; species Marasmarcha lunaedactyla. Next base: position 16,434,048 of record OV281363.1, on the reverse strand, counting down.
CATAGAAATGTATTTACTCTGTTATTTTTAGTTATGGAAAACTGTTTGTTTTCCGAATAAATAAATAAATAAAATAGTTATAAGAAAATAGTACTTACGCATTAAAAGAAACGCAAATTCTTTCTTTAACAGTAACAGTGTAATTAGTACACTGTCTAAACACACAAGAAGGCATTGTACGGTTTTGTATACAGAATTGGAATAAATTTTATTTGACGTGTAACCGTGACACTGGGTTGCACAAGACTAAGTGAAATAGCGGGCAATTGCCTTTCATTTGCGTTGCCAGTATTGCCGAGGAGAGATCTTAACAAAGAAACTGTATTTTCACTAATATGTTCAAAGAGTATTTACACAGCTTATTGAATTTTATTTCTTGAGATTAAATCCGGTGCAACTGTGCTGTCGATACGTTATTCACACACGCCATACTGAACTACAGTTATACGTTTATTTTCTTTAACCATAAATAACAGCATTTACTGATGCTCACTGTACAAAAAATGCTCATGTTTGCGAATACTTAGTAAAGTCCACACTGTGGTCTCACTCATCGTAACATATTTTTTTTATTAAATAATTTAATCAAGCACAAATTGTATTATAATTCATTATCAAAAGATGTGAATTAGAAAAATGATGCAATATGTCTTGTTTTGTATTATAAAATATAATGAGTCTTGGTATTTATATAACAACTTCAACAGAATTCTACGCAACCTGGAGAAACTAAGAAAGTTTCCACTAAAAAAGAAACTTACTTCTTGGTGTTAATCTTAAGCTACGCGGAGACTGAAAAGTTGCTGTCTGTCCCAGTTTTATAATTCTGCCTACACTACTACGCCTACACATACGTTCACACAAACACACACACACATACGTTTACACAAACACACATACACATACACATTTTTCATATTTACTTGTTCTTTTTGTTAATTTACTTGTTTTTTTTTTGTAAATCTTTATTTTACTTTACTTTTGATCTCCTTATGTCAAGGTATGTTTAAATAAAGAGTCAATGGCTCCCGAGTCACAGGTCTTCCTATTTCGGGAGTTCAGGGTTTTTCAAAAATATGTATGTAGAAATTTATGTACCTACCAGATTATTTCCATTTTTGTTCTAGTTTTAAGTAATTTCTGTAAAATATGGTGACCAAATAACATTATTATTATTATTAATGAAATTGATTTTATTTTGTTAATTATTTTATTAATAAACTATATTACTGTTTGAATGATTATTTTACCATTAAAACGCTTTTAATAGGTAAATTCAAACTAGAAAAAGATATCAACACGGTATCTATCCTTGTGTAATATTATTACAAAGGGGAATTAATTGTTTTTATTTATTTAATGCAATCGATAAATGATATTCTCTCAACATAAGAAAGCTACAAGACCCAGGAGTAAAATAGGATATATTTTATTCCGAAATGCTCACAGAACCGCAAGCTAAACGGATGACGCCGTCGTTATGACGTAAGTTACATCAAATCGATCCCCTTACACGCAACATTGACTCATGTTATTAACTTACAAAAACATTATATAATAAATGAATGGTTGACTCACCTTAGCATATTCAATTTTGAGTGTACAGCATCCAGAGTATATGTCGCAGTCGTGCAGAGCGTCCTTCGCCCGCGTCGCCGACTCCACGCTCTCGAACGTGAAGACATGGTTAAGGAAATCCATAGTTCACGTTGACGATCTAGTTGTTACTTGTTGACCAAGCTAATTATAAATTATCTAGCAAAATTTATCTTTTAAGTCTTATATGTTATAAATGAATGGTTTGTTTTAGGTTTCATTGTCGTGTAAAATTGGCCTGGTCGAGTGGTTGATCGATTCATGTGTCTGACATAAAAAATATACAATATTTTGTTTAAATAGTCGATGTAAACATCAAGCAGTTCTGTTAAAACTGAGCTAAAAACCCTCACAATAAAAGAATAGAAATAAAAATCGAGTTATTACATTCAGGATCTAAGATGCCTGAGACGGCTTCGCAGATAGACGGTACTATGCCACAAACAGACACACAGACACATCACCCTCTTTTTGTGTCAGTGATAAAAAATACAAAATAGTAGTTTCGCATGTTCTGTTGATTTTTGCGGTAACAACTTTGTACTCATTTTTACCCAAAGACGTCTACTGCAGGATAAAGGTGGACTAATTTGTATTATATTTAAAAAACAAAGGTGCAAAAAAAAATATAGGTCATCTCAAAATTATTTATTACCTTAATGCGAAAATCGCCTCTGTTATAATTTTTGTACGTACTAAATAAATGTCCCTTTTTATTAATCTATTTGTTTACTTCCTTTAAATGTACGAGTATAGTGCGCAATAAAGATAATTATTATTTTCGACAAAACGCAACGTATCATTTCAAGCGGTCGAAAGTGAAAAATCAGCCCCTGGATTACTCCCGAAAGTCTTAAGTTTGCAAACAAACCGGTGTTCTTTAATAACAAGTTTATTATTGGACTTCTTAGACGAAGCGATAAAATGAAAATATACTTTTAAGATAATGTTGACGGGAAGAGCTTTTTTAAGCTGTTTTCTGAAGGACCCGAGGTTTTTGTAACAATAATATTTTGTTTGGAGTTTTTCATGGGGAATTTATGAAAATTATGCTGTTACGTTTGTTGATGTTAACAACGACAAGGTGTACAAATAAAATTATCAAAAAGTGAAAACTGACTTGACTGAAAAATATCTTATATTGTTGAAATATAAAAAAAAATTTTCTTAACCAGATTTAATAACATGAAACGAACTGAAAACAATGAAATCCTATAAACCAATTTATAGAATAAATAAGCTGATACTATCTGTAACCAACACAAAATGCAGACAAAGACTTAAAACTATTAATTGATTTTTTTTTATTGAAAAAGGATAAGACGTTTGTCTTCTATCTCACCTGATGGAAAGTGACGATGAAGACGAAGGTGTTACACGTCTATCCACGAGATACCTATTCACTCGACGCTTGAAAGAACTGGGACTATAGTTTTCTGGAAAAACAGACGCAGGCAGTTTATTCCACACCTTGGCGACCCGCACCAAAAAGGAACTATCGAAGCGTTTGGTTCGACTTCTTGGGATATCTACCATGAAGGGATGGAAGGTCTGTCTGCGTCTAGTAGTCCGATGCAAGAAGGTTGTGGGTTGAACCTGATCAAAAAGAGCATTCGCGCACTCTCCAAAATGTAATCTGTAGAAGACTGCTAAACTGGCAACTTTCCGACGATGGTCGAGGTTTTGCAGTTTTTTGGTGGTCAAAGTTGTTAATAATTTTTAAAATCCTTTGTTTCACCAAACTCCCTCCCTCCCGAGACACATTCGAAAATCGATACAAAATCCAATTCAAAACGACACAATATCAAATAAAACTTTTCCAATTCATTATATAAATTGAATTTTAACTGAAATTGTACTTCACTCATTTCGCCACAGGAGGTGCTACGCGATCGTCGTAGCCGTCCGTAGTTAAAATGCTACGTGCTACGATATTTTAATTCCAACCCGTAGTCAGATGTCTTTGATAGTCTTAGTCTTTGTAAAATTAAAAAGTTTCTTGGAAAGTAATAATAATGCGTTTATAATGGAAATTGCGAGCGATTGGATTTTATATCTTTTGTTATGGCCTTTGTTTAAGATACAGACATTTATTGAGATTATTATTTTAGAACATAGAGCTGCATACAATTATGTCGTTTTATGAATATTTTACTAACACTTTAAAACCGGAAGAAGGATCCATCCAGGATGGTAAGAAAGGAATGGGCTCATGGATATCATCTGTTTCTACCTTAAAACACGATTGTATTGAAGTTATTAATTGAAATTGTTTTTATATGTTTTCGATATATAAGCGGCAGGCAAAAGGACGATGCCAGAAAAATAATAAAATAAAATGTATATTCAATATACGGACAATTATATATTATCAACGATGGAAACTTTTTTAGCAGTCTCTCCAAAAATAGCTTTAGACGAAAACAATGTATTCCTAACAAATATTCACACCTCCATACAAACATCAAAACTTAAATTTGCTAGAAGTTAAACCACTATCAATTTCAAGCATTACTTTCCCACTTTTACCGTCTAAGTGAACCGTGATAGTGAAAAGTGAACTGAGTTATCGTTTTAAGTGAACTAAAATAGTAATTTTCCAAAGAGACAACAGGAGTCCCATTAAACCAATCCCACGTGTTAATTTAACAAAACAAAACTTTGTCAAATAACTCCGAAGTTTCTCGTTTTTAGAAGTTATTACAACTTTTTTTTTATTAATTATTAGCAGGCGTTTGTCTTCCAATGGATGCATGTCTGGAAAAACAGACAAATATACAACTTGAATATATTTCCAATTGCATTTACGTCGTCGAAGAAATATAGAAATGACCGAGTTAAATATTTGAGATGTTTCAATTTTTTTGTTACTCATTTACATCTACATAATATAATAACAAAAAGAAAATAATCCGAACATTAACCAAAATGATCGAGAACTTCTTCGACTGTGTCGAGATGTTACCGGCTAAATTACCGCTTTTAAACCACAAAAAAAAATGCTTCTTACCCTAACATGCTCAACAGCAGATATTTTTAAAACCATAACAATAAGCCACAGAGCAAGTTCGAAACAAATATCTTACAAATCGGAAGCAAACAATGAAACCTAGCTGCAGTAAAACGGAATCACCCATTAGACTGCATACAAATAGTTAACTGGAACTTCGATTGAATAGTTCCAACAAAGAACTACATCCCTGTGGAGTCTACACTCAATTGTTCATCCGTCGAGGACAAAAATTTGATATACATTTAACCTTTCATACATAGAGAGAAAGATGAAAACTTTATTGTTGCTGTAAAAATAAAATTTTCTTATTAAACTTGATATTTTTTAGCTAAATGCTAAAATATGAAATTCTTGTATCTGAAGATGATCTTAACATATTGTTCGTTTAGACTGTCACAGTAATTTATTTGATATGAATATTTTTCAATAAAAAATATGTGAAATAAGGTATGAAACAAAGAATAATGTTGCTATTTGTGTAGTGGTATGGTTATCGATTTTTTAACATAAATATTAAAATAATAATTTATAACACTTCCACACACTAACTCCAAGTTTTCACTTTAATCTAGAACGGCCGACAGTTAACTATTCCATTCCACCTGGAGTTGAGCAAACTAACTTAAACAGTACCTATTTCGGAACAAAGTAATGTTTTATTACTTACTTAAGATTTAAGCACACAACTCGAGTTGAAAAGGTGAACTATTAAAACGATCCAGCGAATTCCACTTTGTTACTTTATGGCTTATCTTTAAGTTAAGAAGAGTTTAACTTATTATTCACGACATTCTCATAAAATATGTGCTGCAAATGAAAACGAATATAACAAGGTTCATTGAACATTCTGTTGTAGAGTATCAAACTATTTTGGTTAGAGTTTTCCCAGGTCCTAAATAAGGCACGGGTTACTAAAATATTAAAATGCGACCTGTGAAAAAACTCCTAGGACCATTTAAAAAAAATGTATGCACGCTCAGTGTTATAGGGCGTTTTTACTGCTCCAAAAGACACTAAGTTTAATTTTTAAAAGATTTTGTTTCATTACACAGATTGATTGAAAAACTCACTTCAGGGAATATTACCTAGATTTAGACCTTATATTTGTAAGAAGCGATGAGGACACAATTCTGACACATATATAAAAATAATTTGATTAATAACATTCTGTTTCACTCCCACTAACACGATTACAATTGCAAATTGTCCAATACCGACGTCACTTCAAACAGGTTTTTAAGACAATAAATTCTCCAAGAATTTGTATTGTAAATAATCATCAAAATAAAATAATAAGCATTAAAATTAACGATGTTAGAGCGAACCTGCATAGCTGGCGGCACACATGTTTTTTACGATCGTACGGACAACAAAAACGTCGATGACAACAGCAATAAAAACGGACATAGAGATCATATCGACTACACATTATATGTATAAGTGCTGTCACACTTAGCACGCGGAGCGCATACAAAATAGCGTACTGAGCCTCCGTCGACATCCCCGTGTGAACCTCTTATGAAACGAAATACTAAACATTATAGCTAAACTCATAAGTTTTGCTTATACAGTGTGACATTTTTTTATCGTTCGGGCAACAGGCCCATGTGCTTCAGCCCACAATTATGTACAACATTAACAAAGAAACAATGTAGTAAAAATTTAATAAAAATTCGAATCTCGAAAGTTGCATACTTGCAGGTAATTTGCCTATTTTATGACCGATAAAAAAGTCACCCGGTATATTTGATATTCCAGATTTATTATTAAGTTATTATTTCTGGTTAATAGTTTCCTTTATAATAATTAAATAAAATATGATAAAAATAATATAATTAAAAGAGTATAATTCTTTTAATACGTCATTGTTTTGCCAACTGTACATATCATAGTTAACCGATCATCAATAGAATCAAAAGTGTGTTTATGTTGCAGACATTTTTACGAGCACATAAAAATGGTAGCATCGTAGTACTAAAACCGCGTCCGGGTAAAAATAAACCATTTTTATGGTGTTATATTGGTTTACAGAGGTAAGAGATGGGGTAAACAAAACATATTTTCATCAAAAATTTTCCTTTTGGAATTATGCAACAGCGGATGACCTTCGTATGGACTCTGGCTGAGTATCAAAATATATATTTATTTTACACTGGAATTTTCGTGAATTTACAAACTTTTGTCACGAAACGTCTAATTCAGTTTTGATTTCGATGGCTAAATTTGTTTACTTGCTTACATATGACTGATTTGAGAGTGTTCTTAGCTACGATTCAAAACATCTTATTCCTACTTTATAAACTCAAACTTATTCTGACAATAATGCGGAAGTAAATTCTATTTGAAAAGGATATTCCACCATGGCCTGCACGCCTTTCTTTTTGAACACAACGATCCTCTGCACTTGTCCGTGTGGCGTGCTGATTGTGTGTATTACATCCTGAAAGAGAAATAAATAAGGTTAAAACACAAATTACAATAATATTAGAATGTCTTATGGAAAATTGGGGAACTATTGAATATTTGTCAAAGAGCAGATCCCGGTTACAACGCAGAATCAAAACGAGAGATCTTGTTGCAGTACGACGTATCACTTAAGCCGATTTCATTTGCATTGCCGAAGTATTTGTGAATAAAATTAATACTTTCGCGTATTAATCAGTTAATTATCAAAATTTACCGTAAGTTAAGTGGCTATTATTGCTAATTCATTGATTGGCAATTCTAAAGATATAATCGATTTATTTTTTTTATTTTGGCATTTCTGAAGATTATAATTCTAAAGATACAATTATTATGCGCGACTGTCCTTGTTGAGCCGCTGAAAATTATTTATAATTGGTCACTACGAACTGGAGTGTTTCCATCTCTTTGGAAAATTGCAAATATTACGCCGTTACACAAGTCTGGTGATAAATGTGATGTTATGAATTATCGTCCTGTGTGTGTTTTGAGTTGATTGGCAAATGTTTTGAAAGGTTTGTATATGTCACTGTGTACTATCATTTCAAACACACGTTGAATCCTAACCAACACGGATTTATATCCGGTAAATCAACAACCTCTAATTTACTGGTTTAAACCAATTACTTATGTCAAACATTGAATTTCCATGTGCCGTTATCATAATGGAATTTGTTCGCGAATTGGCATTTTAAATTGTAGCATCGCCACTTATAAATCATTATTGTACGTTAATATTTGATAAACATAACGGCTATACATAATGCATTAAAAGACCTATATCATCTTCTACTCACAAATTACAAACATATCCCTAACTAAGTCAACCATCTCTACGCTTCCACTGACACATATTCCAGCGCATTGTCAAATAACATCTAAGGCACAAGTTAGCAGTTGTTGGAGTCAGGCTGATCGGTGCAACGGGCCGAGCCAAGATGGGATGGGCCGAAGTTGCTAGCAAGCTGCAGAACATTTTCAGAGTTAATTTGACTCTTGGTGCTTGAAAGTGCATGCGGTCAGTGAGAATCGAAAAGTGCCATCAAAGTTAGGTCTCTTAATATTTTTATATTTATTAATATATTAAGAAGTGTAAGGCGAATAGAATGCGTAAAGATCAAAAACAAATATTTCTGTGAACGGCTGAAACAGACATATTTTACAGAGAAGTAGTACAGAAAAAAATCTATATATTATAATTAATCTACTTTATATCAATTGCCTTAAGCTTCTGTCATTATTATTTTGTGTTAAACGAAACTACTCAAAATTAACAAAGAAAAATTCAATAAAAAATGTTTACAAACTCATGTTACATGTAATATGTAGCGAAAAATGTTTTGTACCATTTAAGCTAGTGAGTCAAGTCGATACTTTAGGGGTGGACATTTTAAGGATAATCTTTCTCGAATACGGTTACAGTGTTTCATGTTTCACAGTCGTAGTCGCCTGGCTTTCTACGAAGGAGGTCCCAGGTTCGAGTCCTTCATTTGTGTGATGAACACAGTTGTTTTTTCTCGGGTAATCGTTGTTTCAATTTATTTATGTATGTTTATTCTGGGTTCCCCCAGTTCACTGCATGGTCATCCATAACACAAATTATGCTTAACTTGGGGCCATACAGTTGGTATGTTTGTCAAGGGATTGTAATATTATTATTACATAAATAAATGATACATTTATATCATTTTGTAACATGCGAATATACAGAATCCCATTGCAATTTCTCATTCACCTCCCCACAGGAAGTAACAATAAGTTGGCGAGAATCGCTGGAAGAAAATATGCAATAAAAACAGCCATTTTCTGCAAAGCCACTAGCCATTCCACTCGATATTGCCTCTACGGTTACGTTGTATGAAACATATTTGTATTACATGTGGAATGTACGGTATTCTCTTATAGATATTTATATGGGTTGGTTGGTTTTAATTATTATCGGTAAACGTATATTAAAATCCATTAATTTTACAAACAGTTGCAAAGGCTACTTTACGGCCTACATGCCTAAAAAACTACTACTATTTCAATTTTTCACATAAAAGAAATTAGATATATCTGTTACAGTACATTTATTAAAAAAACAATAGAAAACAATTAGGTTTCAAAAGTCTACCCCAAATTTGATCGAGTGGAAATCTGTTGACGGATTATCTTTTAGTCTCGCATGCCAGTCACTCGAAACATGCGAAAAGTGGACACCAGGACCAAAATATTCAACTCCAATGAAGCTACAATAAAAAACACAGCAACTTAACATACAACACAACAATGTACCAACGTGACAGAACAAAATAAGTCCCTACCTGCTACAGGTCAACGGATAAACAGGAAGACACTTCCTAACAAGCGCAATAGGATTGTATGCAGTGCTTCGTACAGTTGGACTTGCATTGATGTATAAACAAATGGACGACGTATCATTACACAACGATTTTGAAAACTGTCTTCCGATTTGATTTGAGAATATTTTTAGACTTTTGAGTTTGAATCATTTATTAAATGTGAGAAAAATTTAATATATTATATTACATAATTGGAACACAAACATGTCCTAAAACTGTGTCCTGATTTGATTTGAGAATATTGGACATTTGAATTTGAACAAAGTGTCATTCATTCAAACAAGATTCATTCAATATATTTTATTTTATCATAAGAACACTTCGAGAAAGTAAAAATATAACGAATTCGGCTTGTAATATTCATTCAGTAATATAGGTACACCTACAGTAAAAAAAGCCCGCACAAAAACAACCTTTCGGCACTCTTATCAAAAATGTTTTGGTACATATAGCAGGTACACAATTTAGAATAGGATATAAGTTGCTAATGTCGTGTCACAGTCAAGCTGTTTACTCGTAGCTTTTATTTACTACTAAATTTACTTTAAAAGTTATCATCTTATGCAGCTTCTATTATGAGACGCACATTAAAATCGTTTTGGGTATTCCGACTGGTTTGGTTCGGACACTCATATCGCAAACGCGAAGTCCATACGTTTATACGTCAAAAACAAAACAGACAATTTCCTCAAGAACTAAAGCAGGAGTCCGAGTTCATTAACAAGTTTCGACAATCCACTGAGATTGTCTTTTGAAGAGAATAATGACTTCGTTTGTGAATATACAAGTTCTGAGTGTGCTTTTAAACTAGATTTTGAAGGTCACACTTGACCTTCAAAATCTAGTAAATCTTTGTTCCGTATATGAATTGCTTCATTCCTGCAGTACTTTTTGATGGCCAAACAAACAACTGGGAAAGAAACATACCATCGTAGACGACCGAGTAGCGCAGCGATTAGTAGTCCTGCGTCATACGCTGGAGCTCCCAGGTTCGAGTTCTAGCCGGGGCATTCATTTGTGTGATGAACATAGATGTTTGTTCTCGGGTCATGGTTGCTAATATTCGTACATGCATGTTTATTCTGCCCCCCCCCCCCCATTTCCAGTACGGTCATCCATAACACAAGCTCTGTTTACTTTGGGGCCATAAAGTTGTTGTGTTTGTCTGGGGATTTATTGATCTTATTATTGTCCACTGTGATTTAATATAACATAGAAACCACAAATAAACTCAATTCAATTGGGTTTTTGACGCCATTTGAAAATGCAAGTTTTTATCATTTATTTGGAAAATATAAGATATTTTGAACCAAAAATGTTTTGAAAAATAAAGTTTTTAATTCAATATCGAAATTATATAGATTAGAGAACTTTAAAACGAAGCTAACAACTTATTATGATAGTATTCGAATGTTAATTTTTTCATAATATTAGCTTACTGACGTTAAATAACTTTTCTATGCATGTAAACGCATAATCTACGTAGCTATTATATCAAAGATTTATTAAGGATTCACAACTCGGTCCCGTTTTGTACGGAATGTTTTTCGGCGACTCGCAGCAGCTCCTCAAAAACATCGCTGTATCTAGAAAACTATTGATTGTAAACATACTGTTACTTCTGCAATATTTCTTTACTGTTGATAAACTAATTACATATGTTTTAGAAAAAAATTGTCAAGTTTAAATAGCATGAACTAGGAAAAATTGTTTTTGTCTTTCTTGTTAGAGAGTGATATCATCCTACGGCTTGATTTATCTTAGCACATGGCCGAGATTTCTCGAACAGCTAATCACGTCCTACGAAAAAGTTCTACAGCCCACTAAGACATTGATCGACTGCATAAGCAATCGCAGTATCAGCATACTATTAACAACCTTTGAATATAAAATATAACATTTTCACAAGACTGAACTGCCAACTAACCAGGTCCATTACTATTGTCCAAACAAATTATCCGACCAACTCCAACTTAAGTTTCACTCAACGGATTGTACCTACGGGACTGCAATGTTAAAACAAAACTTTAAAGACCAAGTTTCCCTTGGAAGTAATAATAAATTTGTTGTAGATTGTTAATCGAATTAAAAACTCGGATGATGGATCGCTTCGGGAGGTAAACTTTAAGATGGATATCTTTTGGTGGTTGTTTGTTGGTCATTTTGAGGCGACAATTATGAGATCTTGTTTTTTGTTGAGTAGGTTTTATGTATATCAGATATCAATGGAACTCTTCGTTTTTGGTAATTTTTTGCAAACTAAAGGTTCCAGTGCAGTTTCAGACGCGGCTATTAAGTCAAATTTGTGGAAAGTTTACTGGAGTTAAAGCCACAGTTTTGTGGCACCATAATAACATGTTTTTTATGTTAGGCATCACAAGATTGTTCCTGAAGCCCTTTAGCACCTCCTTTAAACAATCGGCTCAGTTTCTGTCGGAGAACAGTATGGCTGTGTCATCAGAATATTATGTTGCTACGGGTCGATCTAAATCTCTTAAGGAAGATAAATCGTTTAAACGATAACCATGAGAAATAATAATGGCCCTAGAATACTTCCCTGAGAAACTCCGTAACGAACTTACTTAGGACTATTTATGTCCGAACGCACTTTGAGACACTATAATGTAGTCATAACTGGTTTTATAGCCTTTTAATTAACAATAAAACTAGTTGAGAGCAGTACCTCTTATGACGACACAAGCTATGTCGAAAGCCTTCGTTAAGTCAAGTAAAATAATTCTTATAATTGGTTTAGTAATTTCGGAGTATTACATTTTATTTAATTATATAATATTAAATAAATTGCACTTTTTTAAATGATCGCTATAATTTGCAAAAAAAGGCAAATAAAACAATCTGAATGGTTATCTATATTAATAATTGATCTTCTTTCTTTGATACATAACTACAAGTCATTTAGTCTAACTCTTGTTAGACCTACGTTTCCAATGCCTAAGGTTAAATAGCCTAATGGGGGAAGGACTTAATTATAAAAAAAAAGCACCTCGTGCCGTGATGAATACAAATCTAACCTCACCCAATTGAACCTGAAGTTGAGTTAAGCGTAGGTTTATTGATTGTAGTTGAGTTATTTAATTTTACAAGTGCTAATGTACAATATATCAATTAGTTTTTAAGGGGCCAAATAATATCATCCTTAAATAAATAATTCCTTCCATCCTTAAATAAACCTTTGAACGCTCTCACTACTTAGTTCTCATTTACAATCACATCAACATTCACAACTTGGTAAATTAGGATTAAAACCTGTTAAAACCTCTTTAATAAATCTAAATCAAATCTAAAGATAAACTCTTTTTCCAACCAAAAATCACTTTTAGACCGACACAGTCGCCCACCACTTGCAAAACTGCCCAAAAAATACAAACCAAATTATTCTTTACAAAATTTATTTTCGACATGAAATTTTCATTATTCTTCTGTTTGTTCGTCCCAGCTTCGTAAAATAGAATGATAGCTCGAGTGGCACTACTGTTTTAATCATTCTAAAGTGGCAGTATACTGCGACAATGTCTGATGGTTGAGGGAAAGTTCTTGTTTTAAATACTCTAAAGTCGGTAGGAAAAAGAAAAAATTGTGATTAAGGTTGCACGTAAAAAATATCCGTTTAGTAACTAATCGAGAGAGTGTATTCATGTTAACTATATTTTAGATAGCTTCTTTACGACCATGCTATGGGACAAATCATTGAGATACATCTGAGATAAATCTAAGATCAAACTTTTCACCAACTATTATTCAAATTACAAACTTTTTTGCTACATCCTGTAAAGTATATTACCCGAACTTTTATTTAACACCAAATAAAAGTTTACTTTGAACACAAAAAAAAATGCTTGAGCGAATTTTACACACAGACAAAATAAAACGTTACCCAAAGAAAATTAATTTCTTGCAATTCGCTATACAACAGAACAGATATCACATTTTCCCAGCATCGTAACAGACTAACCTAATTACTACATTACAAGCGAGAAGCAAAGCCGGGCGCTGTTCGTTTATAAGGCGTTTATTACGTGCATGTGTGAGTGCACTGCGCTCCAGAATGGATTACGCTGCTGTAAACTAAATTAATAGGTATCTTATAATTATTAGCTTTTGTGTAATACGATATGACGTTGTGCAAGGTTACGTAGAACAAATATAACATTTAAGGGTGCAAATGATTTCTAGTTGGACGAATGCTCTTTAATAAATAATAGATTTATGGTATACTGATAAATCCTTGGCGAATTATGAATTGATATGGTTATTGATGCTAGTGTAAATTTTTATCTTAAACTTGTAAAACATTTGTATTTGATTTTGGAGAAATAAACGGAGTACATTAAGGTTAATTCGCAGGAAGGAGGAGCTCTGGATCATGGGAGATAACAAGTTCTGTGCTAAGTTTGTAGAAATTTCTGACTAATCTGCATGCGTTGAGTATAATTGCTTTTTCTAATAATTGCAATGAAACGGACGCGTCTTGAAACGGACAATTTAGATATCCTAATATTTTTGAACGAAAATTTGTATGTTATTTGATTGTTGGCAGCACTGATGGCCATAGATAGACAAACCCACATTAATCACAGTCGCCGGCGGCCATTGCTTTTGTTTACTTTCACAGACTTTAACTACTTTGTGTGCTTTCTCGGAGCACAGGTTTATTGTAAAAAAAACGTATAGTTGCAAACTGGCTTAAAGTTTTATGTTAAGGTGAGGTGAAATTGTGATGGTTGTATTTGAAATGAAATGAAATGAAAGTTTATTCGGCAAGTTACACATAATCATACACCATTTATAAAATAATATATATTATACATTTGTTTATGCCGAAATGGTCTCAGCTCAGCATAATGCCATCAGCGCTGACTGTGGCGCTGGTTTTCAGCTGCAACCGTAAAGGACAGCGGAGCGCGTACTTAAAATAGAGAAAATTAACATCCTTTTTAACAAAACTTACACTATTCATATACAATTTATAAACCACAATCTATTTTTAGCTACACAATAAAACAAACGGAATCAACTTCTTCTTTGAATAAAAATAACTCCATATAAGAGATATAATTTAAAAGCAATAAAATAAAAATAAATAATTCAAAATACAATACAATAATCTACTTATTGTCTAAATGAGTGAATAAAATAAAAATAAAAAAAGTAAAATGTTTACAATATACCGCTTAGTTGGCGATCAAGATAATACTTTTTTAATTTACGTCTAAAAGTACTGGTGGAGGAATGGTGTTCCAAATCTTGGCAGCGGTATATTTAAAAGAACCTTTAAACGCAGATGTTCTATGATGGGGAACTTCAAGACGTGCAAGTCTTGCTCTAGAGGACCTAGACAACTTATCGAACAGATATGTTGGTTTACGATTTTTGACGATACCAAATAAAAGCGTGGCGAAATGAATGCTTCTCCGAGAGTTCATGTTCAATGTTTTAGTCTGATTGATGTAAGGTGTTATATGACTTCTCGGTGGAATATTCAAACAATACCGAATACAGGCATTTTGTGTACGTTGAATCAAACGTTTGGTTCTTTCCAACAGTCTTGGGCCATAAAGAGTATCAGCATAGTTTAGCTTGGAAAGCACTAATGATTCTACAAGGTTTATGCGTAGAATTATTGATAGATAGCTTCGGACTTTATAAAGCACTTTCAAACGGTAAAAGCAATTGCGAACTACCTCCTGAATATGCTTCTCAAATCGCAGCTCACCATCAAATAACACACCCAAGTAACGCGCGTAATTTGTTTGACTAATTGGCTCACCCTTAATTGTAACAATTGGATTTTTGATAGCTATTTTATGAATCTGTTGCTTTGAGCCGATGATCATAAATTTTGATTTTGAAGGGTTGAGAGCAAGGCAATTTTCGCTTGACCATCTCGAGATTCGATCTAAACCCTCATTGATTCTTTGAACAGTCATGCTGACATTATCAGGTTGGCAAGACAGATAAAGCTGTAAATCATCTGCATACAGATGGTACTTGCAGTTTTTAATACAGTTACTGATATCGGCAGTATAAATAATGAAAAGCAACGGTCCCAGTATGGATCCTTGTGGCACGCCACAAGCGACCGCTGACTTAGAAGATGACGATGTCGTACCATCACAACTTTTTACATGAACATATTGGAAACGTTCGCTCAAGTAACTGTGGAACCACTGAGTCGTAGGTAGATCCAATCCGTAATATTTTAGTTTACACAATAATAAGGCGATATTTATTGTGTCAAAGGCGCGAGAAAAATCTAAGAGCACCAAAATAGATCCCGACCCTGCTTCCTGTGCTTCTAGAATGTAATTTGTAACGTCTATTAGTGCAGTAGCAGTACTTCTATGTTTAAGAAACCCTGATTTTACTTCTGGTAGGATATTATTTGTTTCTAGATAACCCATCAGCTGCAAGTACACAGCTTTCTCCATCACTTTCGATAAACATGGTAAGAAGCTGATTGGCGGGAGATCTTTAAAATATTTAGGGCTAGTGATTTTTGGAAGTGAATGGATGATCGCGGTTTTCCACGAATCAGGGAAAGTACTCGTGGTTATAGACCTGTTTATAATAGCGTGTATTGCAGGTAGGGTATTAGGTAGAGTGATAAGGAGCATGTCGAGAGACATCAAGTCATCACCAATTACATTGGACTTCAAACTTTTAATAATTTCTAAAATCTTTCCTTCTTCTATGCATCTAAGACTGAATGTCGACATGCTGAATCTTTGTAATTCAAAATGTGACCTACATGAAGGATTGACGTTGCTTGCATCAGGTAAAATAAGGAAATATCTTATGATATCTTCCACACAGCTCAAATCAACTGGTATTTCCTTATCTGCCTTAGGTGGTAACACGTTAGATTTTAAATTCTTCCATAATAATTTTGGGTCTTTAGTATAAATGTTAATATTACGTTTGAAGTAAGCACGTTTTTCATGAGTAATTGACGAATTTACTAAATTTTTTAATTGTTTGTAATATTCGTAATGTGTTTGTGACCTGGTGTTAAGAAACCTTTTGTGTGCTGAATTACGTAATCTCATCATCAGCTTAACATTGAAGGTTATCCAGGGATACGCTTGCTTTTTCACTGTTACGGTCTTTAAGGGCGCATGTGCATCTAGTAAGGTAAGTAATAGATAATAAAACGTGGTCACCATCTCATTAACATCACGCAGCTGCAAAACCCTACACCAAGGTACTGACTGAAGATCAGATTTAAAGTTGTCTATCTCGATATTTTTCAATGGTCTATAAACTATAGTTGTTTGTGGAATTTTCGGATTTTTAAAAGAAAACTCACTAATAATTAGAGCATGGAAAGTCAACTTGGTACTTACTACGTCATTTTCTATATTTCGAACCTGTGCATCAGTACAAACTACGTCAATAAGAGATTGGCTGTGGTCAGTGAAATGTGTTGGTGATGTTACTTGTTGCTTTAATTGAAGAATGTTTAAGAAATCTGTGAGTTTCAAAACGTTGACATTGTTTGTGTCCAGCAAATTAATATTAAAATCACTTACCAACCGACCAACGCACCAATAAGACCAACCGCACTTATCGATTCGGACAGAGCGCTTAAAAAAAGTGTCAACTTTTACCCAATCTGGTCGATATGCTGTCCCTAATGTGATTTTATTTCCGTTTATCCTGAATTTCGTTCGACATGTAAATTAATTGGGTGATCAAATATAGTAAACCGAATGCCCTTTTTATCAAAAAATCCAACTCCTCCACCGCTCCCACCAAACACCTCCAAAGATCTTGGAATACCCCGAAAAATATATCCCGGTATGGATGGGGCTCCATCCTGCTTACCTGGACGCAACCAGGTTTCGTTTACAGCTAAAATATCTAATTTATGTTGTGACACTGCAATAATCATTTCATCGTGGTTGGTTCCAAGTGAACCCGGATTGTAGAGACCAATTTTGAAAAAATGTTAATTTGTCATTGAGAACATTATAAATAACAGTAAGATTGGCAAGTGAACACGTATTAAAATTATACTTATATAGATTAAAAACCTTAACTGATTGAAACGCATTATCTTTAAAAAAATTATACAGAAATAATTATTATAAAATGTTATTATTATTTTCCCTTTATTGTTGCTTATAGTAGCGTAGTGGTCAGTAGCCCTGTCTCATACGCCGGAGGTCCCAGGTTCGAGTCCTGGCCGGGGCATTCATTTGTGTGATGAACACAAATGTTTGTTCTCGGGTCATGGTTGTTTGTATTTATATATGTATGTTTATTCTGGGTTCCCCCCCAGTTCGCTGTATGGTCATCCATAACACAAGCTCTGCTTACTTTGGGGCCATACAGTTGGTGTCGTTGTCTGGGGATTATTATTATTATTATTATATCAGTTGAAATATCGATTTTGAAGTGCGCCAGGCGCACCACGATGGTTCGCGGGCGAGGCGCGCCATCGTTTGCGAGTGGAGCCGCGGTAGACGGCGGGAGCCCTGCACGCGTACAACTAACTATGTCCCGCTCTGTTAGCTGGACCGCGAGTTCACTAGATAAGGTCATCACAATATGTGAAAGGCCTTCTCCAGGTTGCTCTGGAATACAGGATATTTCCAGGTCATTTAACAACAGGTCCTGATCACGATCATTGAGCTCAGACTTTAGCTGTAGTATCGAGGCTTGTAATTCATCGACTTGTTGTAATGTACCATTTTCGACCTTTGCTTCCACCTGATGTAACCGCTCCTCAAATGAACTCATACGCGATTCTATCCTGTTAGTGAGGTTAGCCAAGGTATCGTTCAGGGCCTCAAATTGACTACGTGTAGCCCTGATCTCATCTGCAATTAAACGCATTTCCAATAGTATGGACTGCGCCTCTGAGATACTTGCAGCAGTGCCACTAGGTGCGACATTGCTATCGCCAACCGCAAGGGGCGCATTTGTGTCCAACAACTGGGTCTCCGGCGGGCTGTTTGCCGCGGCTCCCCTCTTCCAATGAACACCCTCAGTTTCAGCAGCACGTACTGGTGTATTGTCTTTTTTAGGCTGTTTACTGACACACATAATACATTTCCAATTATCCTTGTGCACTTTAGTCATAGTATTAAAAAAACATTTCACAGACACATTATCACAATCAAGATCGTAGTATTTTTTGCACAGTTTGCAACACAAAAATAGTTTATCCTCAATAACATTCAAACAACCAGAGCATGTCTTGGAACTTATTACGATTATCGGCAAGATATCGTCACAGGAGGTCAACGACCGATAGTTGACAGTTCAAACGGCCACTGGTTCACGCACTTTTTGAGTCACTGTATATTAAGGGATTTGTTAAAAAATTGTTAAAGATTTAAGATACGTACACTTCACTGTTATTAATAAAACATAAATTGTTTTACTCCGTTGAATTTATAGAAGAAAACTATTAGCACATAAACTATTAAGAGTAGGATTTTACACTCGATTTTAAAATAAAACTGCGGACGAAACAGAAATACGTCAATAACGGTTGCCGCGCTCCACACTAAATCCTTGTTATAACATATTCTCAAAATTAAATGGAACAGTAAGTTATAATCTTATGAATACTTACTATTTGTATTTTGATTAGTTTAGTTCGAAAGGTTAGTATTGCAATGAATCGGACAGGTACAGGCGCGTTGAAACGCACGTCCGGTTCAATGCGTCAGTGGCTGTCCGATTCATTACTCCTGTATTCCTAGTTTAGTTTTGTTTATTCATCAGATGCAACCAAAGAAGAGAGTTCGTCCGGAGAATCTGCAGTGGAAGAGGTATTAAAAAAAGGCCAGTCGATTCGCTCAGTTGCATCAGCATAAAGATATCGAAATCATATTTGGCTGATATCGGTAACAAAGCTAATGGGTCTTTAGCTATGTTTACTCATGATCCTAATATTGGAAATAGAAGAATATTATCCCAGGTACAAGAAAAACAACTAGCCGATTATTTAAAAAGATTTTCGGGGATGTGCTATGGTTTAACTACGATTCAGGCAAAGGAGCTTGCTTATTAGTTTGCAGTTGCACATAAGCTAGCACCCAAAAACTGGATTGAACTCATTCTCGCTCCGATCGCCACCCGGTGCGGACGTGCAAGACCCAGTTCTCCGTTGATCGGTCCCTTCCCGATATTCCGTGGCGCTCAGTCTACTGACGTCACGGTTTAGCGTGTTGGTTCCGTTCTACGGTTTTCAAGGTTTTTCTACTCCCTCTGAGTGCTATCGAAATGCGATTTTTCTTTGCGACTAAGCCCCTTGTGTTGTGCTTGTGCTGAGTGCAGTGTTGTGCCCAGCGTAAGTAGTCTGGTTTCAGTACAAAGGATACTTAACGGTGACAACGAATTTGTACTGAACCAGTCCTTTTATTTTTATTTTATTTCTCTATTTTATTTATTTTTTCTTTTCTCCTACTTTCATATTTATTTTTATCATATCTGTGTGTTTTCGTGTGTATTTGTCCTTTCTGTCGGTAAAGGTTGACCCTAACGCGGTCAACTCTTTACCTGCGTACCCTTTTTTTAGGTTTCTAGGTAGCGGCCTTCGGCGTACTACGGTTAGTTTTAAGTTATTCTCCCCAGCCCCCTACCGCTGGTAGGGAGGTTAGCCGCTAGGGTTCGCTAGGTTTTATTTAGGAACTCTAGGCATATATATATTGTTGTCCCTCCCCAACCCCTCCGCAATGGCTTCCCTAAGCTCTGATGAGATTAGGAACAAGTTATTTGAAAGTACCGGTGCTGAACGCATGACTATAAATGCTGATAAGTATCGTTTCATGGATTCTCTTATCCCGCATATCATGGCGTTAATTCCCTTAATGGCCCCTCAGGCCACCCCAGTTCCCCAGACCCCTCTGGTCTTAGGCCCTCCAGCGTCCCCTTCCTCCAGTGACATGGAGTGCGAAGTAGACGCCCCTCCGTGCCGCAAGCGCGCACCCGCGACCGAGTCATCCTCGGACGCCACCCCAACTGGCCCTGAGCCTCCCTCTTTTACGCTTGTTAAGAAGCGCTCTAAGAAGCGCTTGAAACAAGCCCCGGCGCCCTCGACGCCCGTCCCGGTGTGTCCTACACCCCCTGCGGCGTCTTCAACGCCTGCGGCCCCGGTGCCTTCAACACCCGCTCCGGCCCCAAATTCTGCCAAGGCCAAGATCCCACCACCCGTTTTCCTTCGGGAAAAGGGTAAATGGACTG
Organism: Marasmarcha lunaedactyla; assembly: GCA_923062675.1. Lineage (NCBI taxonomy): Eukaryota > Metazoa > Arthropoda > Insecta > Lepidoptera > Pterophoridae > Marasmarcha > Marasmarcha lunaedactyla. Next base: position 16,413,414 of record OV281363.1, on the reverse strand, counting down.
AGGTTTCGACATTGTGCAATGAGCACAAGATCCATTACACCCGAGCGGCCAACTCGGGTGAATCTATTAAAATCTTAGTCTCGTCGATAGACAACTTTCGTGCTTTAACAAAGCTCCTCACCGATAAGCAATATGCTTATCACACTTAAGCTCTGTCAGAAGAGCGTAAGATCAGAGCGGTACTCAGGGGAGTCCCGTTCGAATTATCGAACGAGGCTATCCTAGAGGATCTGCAGTACCAAGGCTTCCCGGCACTCGCGGTGCATAAAATGCACAGCAAGTACGGGAGGCGTCACCCTCTCGCTTTGGTGGTTCTCGCCAACGTCCCCAAGTCCAGGGAGATCCTGAAAGGGGTTAGCACTATATGCGGCCTCTCTGGGATCTCGATCGAGGCGCCTCATCGCCGCGGTCATCCCGGCCAGTGCCATCGGTGCCAGTTGTACGGGCACGCGGCGGCCAACTGCCGCGCACCGCCCAGGTGCGTCAAGTGCCTGGTCCCTCACTTCACTAAGGAGTGCAATCGCACTCCTGAAACTCCCTCTCCTCCCGATTGCGTGCTTTGTGGCCAGTCCGGCCACACCGCAAATTACAGGGGCTGCCCTCGTGCACCCCGTTGTATGCGTTCCAATTCCAAGAGGGCGGCACCCAAACAGGCCCCGCCCCTTTCTCAGGAAAACTTTCCGCCGCTGCGTAGTCGGGTTCCTCCGGCTGCAAAGCCTACACAGTCCAAGCCTGCTCCCGAAAACTGGAGGCTGCGCTCCGCATCCAATCCCATCCCGGCTCCTCGCCCATACAAACCCACTCCTCAATCCTCCGTAGCAGACGATATGCGTATCGTCTGCGACGCTATGAAAAATATCGATGTTAGTGAAATCGCAGTCTTAGCCCGTAAACTTGGGGCTTCACGTTCTCCGACAGAGCGACTGCTCGCTCTGGCGGAGAATAGTTCCCTTCTCAATTCATTATAGGTTCATTTAAATGAATTGATCCCTAAGTCAAGCTTCGGCCGACCTCTGCGCAGCCCCGGCTTCACCGGCGGCTGCCCAGAACGGCCACCAACTCATGTCCCTTTGAGCACCTTCAGTGCAACTTTCACTACAGGCGGAAGACCCGCTAGCGGGTCTCCGCCAGCGCGCCCAACTTCCCGACGGGTGTCGCTTCCGATGAAGGCTAACGGTAAAATTTTACTACAGCCAACAGGTGGTTTTTAGTGGGTAAGTGCCATTCTGGTGAGTCCCACATAACCCCCCGCAGAAGACGGTATTTTCCTGCGGGCGGTATGCATGACGCATCTTCCGCCTCCGTCCCGCGAGGGTGCCTCGGCAGCAAAAAAAAAAATAAAGACTGGATTGAGCGGCAAAAGGCGACGAAGGATTGGTTTCGTGGTTTCATGAAAAGTCTCTAACCAGGGCTATATCTTTTAATCATGAAAACTTAAAAATGTTTTACGAAAATCTTGCAAACGTATTGAATAAACAAAATTTGAACCTCACATGATTTGGAACCTAGACGAAACTGGATGTTCAACAGTGACCAGCCCAACAAAAGTAGTTGCTTCCCGGGGGTGTAAAACAAGGTTGGCCAGGTAATATCGGCAGAGAGAGGACAGTTAGTGACAATGCTGGGTTTCATTAACCCTTCTGGTGGCACCTCCAGAAGTTACCTCCAGTGTTTGAATTTCTTAGAGGTCATTTCAAAGAATTTATGTTACAAGGTAGGCCAAAAGGGTCACTGGGGTTAGCTAACCCAAGTGGTTGGATAACAGAGGAGAGTTTCTACAAGGCCATGGCACACTTTGTGAAATATGTGAAGCCATCTGAAGAAAATCCCTGTTTATTACTGTGCGATAACCATTCTAGCCACATAACAGTTGAAGTCGTCACGTTGGCTAGAGATAATAATTTAACAATTTTAACGTTTCCACCTCACTGTAGTCATCGCCTCCAGCCACTGGATGTTTCTATTTATGGACCTTTTAAGGCTTGTTATAGGAAAGCCATGACCGCATGGATGTTATCGAATCCCGGCAAGATAGTATCGATATGCGAAGTGGCTCAATTTGCCAACACTTCAATGGAAAATGCTATTGCAGAGTTTCAGAAAATTGGTATTGATCCATTCAATAGAAATTCATTTACCGTGGAAGATGTTTTAACATTCTTTGTCACGGATAGACCTGAAGCAAAGATCCATAATGCATAGGTATCAACACATAATGCTCCTGGGCCTTCAGCAGAAATACCACCTACTTTCAATGTTCCTGAAACTCCTTTATCTGCTATCTCCTCTAACTTCACTCTACAAATGACAGGTTCAGAACCAAATCCATCGGTTTTATCTCCTGAATGTATTCGACCATATCCAAAAGCATTGCCTGGAAAGAAAACTCAAAACCGGCCCAGGAAAACGAAGAGCACGGTTATAAATGACACGCCTGAGAAGGACGCATTCATTGAAAAACAATCAGCTGAAAAGAAAAATCAAAAGAGGATCAAGCTAAAAACTTCTAAAAATATTAAAATGCTAATACAGTCATCATCAGAGTCATCAGATTTTTCACTTCGAGAATCGGATGATTCAGATATTATTTCTGAAGGGTCTCCGTGTAATCTGCCATCTACATTTACTTATAGGGCTAAGGGAAAATGCAACGTGTAAGATAAAGCAACAAAGATGACAACTATTGCACTGTTTGCAATGGGGCTTATTTAAGCAATAGCGTTGATTGGCTTTTGTGTGCCATTTGTAAGAAATGGGCACATGAGACATGTGGCCTAAACGGAATACACAGTTATTTTTGTAATAATTGCAATTGATACTACAGTAGGTAACGGAAAGAATATATTTTGATGTCTTGACTGATGATAACTTTAATTTTAGGATATAAGCATAATATAAGGAAACACTTTGTGATTGATTAGTTTTAATATTTATTCAAGGTGTGTTTTTGAAACCAATGTCTCATATTTGTCATAAGATTAAGAACATAAGTGAATATATTGTTGTTTTCGTTATGATTTTGTCACCGCTATTTTATTTTTATCTCAGTTTATTAGTGTTTGGTTTGTTAAATAAAAGATAAGAACTATGCAATTTCCTAGTCCGTTTCAAGACACCCACTGTCCTTTTCATTGCCTCCTGTGTCATGAAACGGAAATTAAAATACTGCAATAAATATCTTTATATTTCTCTAAAAATGTTTTTTTCTATGAATATGGTGTTTTACTTATAGTATATTACCTCAGAACTTCGACTTCGAAGCTTTTACTGCGGTGTTTTATAATACTCCAAAGTTAAACGTCCGTTTCATGGCAGATCTCCCATACTTGGAAGCAGTTTGCAGGGCGGTATAAACTGTTTCAAGACTGATGTAGTTGTTTCGAAATCACTGCAGTTGATAATATAACTATGGGGACTATTGCGACTTTATTATAAATATTATTTCTCTTTGTGTATATAAAAACTATACGATTTCAGAAGTCAATAGTAATTCTCTATCACTACCAAGAGGAAACATTTGTTTGTTTGCTAGTATTTGGTAAACTATGAGGGCCAATGAGCCGGTTTAAAACAAATTCCAATTGTACAGAAGTAAAAGAGGCTACACTCACCCCGAAATGCCGAAAATATTTAAATTCGTAAATAAACGTACAATAAAGGGTTTTCTTAAGTATGAAGCCAACATTTTGAAGCGCTATCGACAAATGATTTGCATTGACCGCCGAGGGTTTATGTACTTGAGCGTTTCCGTGCTTCGGAAGGCACGTTTAAATTCAAATTCAAATATTTATTCCTCAACATTGACGTTTACTTGTTCTTACTGACATCAAATTAAGCATAACACAACCACTAGTTCGGAAAACTGACCAGAAATTTCACTTTCAAAATGAATTTACAATGTCTCTTTATGTCTATACAAAATTATTCTTATCTGCATCTGTTCCCTTAAGTATCCAAACGATAAACACTCTCAAACGGCACCCGTTCACGAGTTAACGCAGGATCCAGCCATCGCCCTCCTCAACCACATTAGATGGAAGTGAGCGACCCATCATCCGACAGTACCGAGACATCGAGACAGACCGTCAGGCACGGTTATTGTCGCAAGATAGCGTTCGTGAGCCCACGTCAGAGGCCTGTGCAGTTTCCAGAGGCGGCTTGATAAACACTGACATTAGGGGTTGATACTACCTGACATGATAAGATGTAATACCAACATTTTTGTATCTACGATAAACATTATTTCAACCAATTAAATGCATATAATTTGCAATTAAGTCTTCTCAATGGCGACAATTAAGACTTAATAGGTATACAGAGACACCATATAAATATTATATATAAAAACAAACATTCAGAAGATGTGTTTATAAAAACTAACTTTACATCGAAGCTAAATTCTGCGCTCATGCCAAAAAGACTAGAACGAGTTGGTACTAATGAGGGAAAATTAACACTCAACGAGAATTACGATTTATTTGAAATGCCTTTTTGTGGATTAAACTCTGGTGTCATATTTCCCTTTTATACAATTGAAATACATACACATGACGGAGCGGACTCATGACGAACTCCGTTTATTTGGCAACGGCACTTGTAGTAGAAGTGCTTCCAATGAAAGAGAGTGAGCAGAACTGAGCGAGAGAGCGATAAACGAAGTTAAAAAGTGGAAGGGGGGTACAATCCTTCCTATTTTGACCGCCATCAAGTTTACGTGGTTATGTTCCAAGCAAACGAAAGAAACAGCCACTGCAATAAATGGAACAACTGCAATTCCACATGAGACCCACGATTTTTTTTATGCCACCTAAGCAGCACCCTCACGGGAGGGAGGTGGAAGATGTGTCATGCATACCGCCGCAGGCAACCGACTTCCGCGACGGTGATGTGGGACTCTCCAGAGTGGCACCTACCCACTAGAAACCACTTTGCCGGCTGTAGCATGGGAATGCTGTCAGCCTTCATCGGAGCGACACCCGGGTTTGGAGGTGGGTGTGCAAGCGGGGAGCCGCTAGAGGTGCAAGTGACAGTTCGGATGATGATTATTCTCGTCAACGCATTATTTATCGAAATAACAAACACCTACGATTGCCCACCACGATGATGCCCATGGGTGGGGATGCCAATTCCATCCAGTGATTCGCATGTGCGATAGCGATTATGAACACTGGACACTAAGGCTACATTTTCTCATTCCCAGGTATAACCACACGAAACCCCTAGTCTTCTAAAAGACAAACTCCAAGCTCATTGCTTTATTCCCTCACAAAAGATAATACAGGTCGTAGCGCTTCGACAAGGTCCTAAATATTAAACTAGTCTTTGATATTGAAATCTGTACAATTATGTTGAAAGCCTTTCGCGTTGAATATTGATACAAGTTATTACAAATAATCGAGTTTGTTAATCACTTTAATAGAAACCTTTGAAAGGATCAATATTCCTATAAATAAAGTATAAATGGAAATTTGATTTGATTACAGCTTGTATTTTGGTGAGAAAGGGTAAATTAAAATTCGTTTTTTTAAAGTGTTCCAAATTATTAAGCTTCCATTCCACTTCCACAGAGCGGAGGGAGCGGATCCATTACCGACTCCGTTTAAGATTCGTAATGTTTGGATAAGATATATTAAAATGCAATAAAAGTACGAAACCTATTGCCACAGTAAGAATTTAAATCTGTGTGCCTTAATTACAATGGTAAAGTGATTTTTTCCGTTTATTTATCTACTTGTATAGTACAATCATTTGGTTCTAAAAAGGCTTTCCTGAAAATTAAATTGGTAATTTTATTTTCAACTTTGCCATCCCGTATCTTTGTCGCTCGCACCACCATAATTGACCAAATTACAATATAAAATATAATATAAAAAAATAATAATAAAAATAAATATAAATAGGTGACAATTATTTTTACTCTATAAGCCCGTTTCCTAGCATAACCTTCCACTCCTTCTTTACATTACCAACAATGAATTTGCAGTCCACACTTAACGTACCTGTAACAAGACAATGATAATTGTTAGATCACTAGACAAAGCTATTTATTTCCTTAAAAAAATTGTACCTATGTCAAATACCTACAACCATTGCTGTTGCTTTCTGGAATACGAAATACCCTAAAAGTATGCTCTGTATATGGATGTGTACTTTTAGGCTTTTACTTATTTTGTTATTTTATTTATTAAGATACACCAACAGTGAACATATTAAATTTACGTAACATTTCTGAAGTCTATATACTGATATGTGCACAATTTATAGGTGTATACAGCGTTCACTGTACAGTGGCTAATGTTACATGTAAATAAAACTACAATTCTATAAAACAGAAAGAAAAACGATAAAAATAAATGAAATATTATTTTTTAATTAAATTAATTGGGAGTAAATAAATAATTAATAATAATAATAATAATAAATCTCTTAGGTTTTGTTACGTGTAGAAGTTAAAAAAGTACAACTTAAAGTCTTTCACTACGTACTTAAATAATTTACTTTTGAAAACATTCTTTAAATGTTCTTTTAAGTAACCAGAGTAAAATAATGCATATTTTTATACCAAACACTTGTCCTAACACACATCCCAAATTACTAGCACACCATCACCACCCTATCCTCAAAAAAAAAAAAAACACAACATTTTCTTAAAACTCCACTCCGTCCATACTAAAGTATTCATGGCGACCATATTACACGGACGGGATTCGAACCCCAGTCCTACTCGAGTGGTCGTTAAGGTTCCGAGCTGGAATCTAATATGCACGAGTGTTCCGCAGCTGTATTGTGGGAAAATTGAAATTAAATTTCTGTTTTCTGTAAAGAAAGTTGGTGGGTTGGAGCAGTGAGGGAATGAGAGACTTATTGTTACTGATTTTTTGTTCAGATTATTTTAAACTTTATCTGTTTCATAGATTAACTAAAAAACGAGTAACATATAAGGAACAGAAGAAGTGATTTGTGATAAGATCTTATATTTTCCCTTGAATTATATAATCGTAGGGTTGTAGTAGAACTTGCTAATAAGGTTTCAATTTTGAAGAAAAGATAAATACAAAGCTAGATATCTGCGACTTATAAATTCTGACGATGCGTCAAAAACTTGTGATTTGGCACGAGAAGAGCATGAAACAGCATGATCTATTAACGAAATGCAATAAGAAAAAACTAAAATAAAACAATCACAATTAGTTTAGCAAAACGGCTAGCCGGCATGATGACAACTAAATTACGTTTCGGCTAGTATGATGAGTTTTAAAATCTAAAAGTAAAAGCAGATTATTTTGTTAAATTGATAATTATTAGCGAAGATCAAATAATTAAGAAACTAAAACTAAAAGGCGAACAATTATTAGAGTAGAAATCAATTTCGGTCAGGCAGTCGGTCCGTTCTGCATCCGGCATCCGTGGACGTATTCGTTGTTGGTGTTTTATTTATCAATATTGAATGTGATTATTGTATCCAATTATGATGCGTTGCTGTCCGTAATTGCACTGCGTTTTCCTTACCTTTAACCAGAACACAACTAGGTAACCGTGATATTGGCTCTCAAAATAAGAAGGACTGTAGCGCCGAGATCCCAGACGAGATCTTAGCAAAAAACTCTACTAACACATTTTGTATTATTTGAATCGTGTAGCATTTATTTCAGATCAATCAACAAATCTGCTGAAAACAAACACAAAACAAAAAAATCTTTTGCAGCTTCGACCCACAGGTGCACACTAAAAACCCCTTCCGCAGCTTTCTTTTCATACAGTTTTATTTGGGTCACTTTCGAGCGAAAAGTCCATTTCTTTATACATCAACATGAACAACACATTCGACCCCCTAATAAACAATATAAAAACAATTTGAACCTGTTCTCACAACTAGAAACCGAAAAAAAACTTCCATACGAGAGCTACCGATAGCAATTCAAAATACAAACGTCTAATGGTACCGTATTGCAATTGAATCGAATGGAAAATTGCAAAGCGGCGTTCCGCAGGGTAGCTCTCTAGGGCATTGTGTAATGTATGGTAATTTCATTTGCAGAAAGAAACGAGGTGCAATTTCTTAGAATTTGTGTGTTTTTGGGTTCTTATTGTGTTTTTCTTTGATTGTTATTATATGGTGATACGATTGAGTGCATATAAAGGGTTATTTAGAAGTTTATACTATAGGAATTAGTTTTAAGAGGGTTTAGCTTATGTTAATATACATAGGTGGGCTAGTTTTACACATTTTCTGTAATTAATGAGATAGCATTGTTCAAGTTGATTTTATCCAGCTTTTTAAACTATACTGATTAATTTGATATAAATTTAAAGATTTTGCTGACCAAAGTAAATACGTATGATGGCAATGGATTTTACTTCAAACCTCAAATATGTAAAGTTGTTATGAAACATAAAACGATATTTTACATTTGCATTTGAAATACTGGTTATAATCAGAATACTGATGATTTTTATAAATAATATAGATATTTCCTTAAGTTTTCACGAGTCATTTTGTCAAATAAAGCACTTTTTAACCGGATTTTCCGGATATCGCGTTTAATTATACATTTATATTTTAACTCGACGTTTTGATACCTTAATAGATACCGAGGTCACGAGTGACTTAGGTGAGAGGCGTCTTGACATTTATGAAAGTATTGAATTTTCTTTAGAAAAATAAAATATCTACACACAAAAAGACAAACAACGTTAAAAATACATCTTCTGATAAAAAAGCAAGACTTCATAATACATACTCTTCGCACGTTCAAGACAACTTATTCGTCACCTTGACAACTTAAAAACCAAAGAGCCTAGCATCCAAATATTTCAAAAAGTTAAAAGCAATCCAACCTTCTACACCATATGGTTCACTTTTCCAAAACTGAATATAAACTAACAAATCATATGGACAAGGATAAATTATTATAGCAGGACAAAGTATAGTCGCTGTGGGTAAAGGGTATGACTCATAGGAAAGGGAGGAAACGTGCTGCGATATGTCAAAAGATAAACCCGTTTTAGACGAAGATGAAAATAAACATTTTGTTGTTGATTTAAGCTGGTCAAGTCTACAGTAACTTAAGTCTCACGATCTATGAATATTTTGTGCTAGAGCTTGTAAAGCTTACGAGCTTGCAAGTCAACTGGCGATTTTGTAAGAACAGTTGGTTTTTTTTTTCGATTTCCTATATGTATGTTGTCTTCGGGAATGTTGCTCAGAATTCAGGCCTGAGGACATGTGCCGATTTCCCGAATGGTTAAACTTCCCCCGGTGTAAATGTAAGCAGCTTAATCTCCTAGACAATATTAGAAAGTCAAGTTTTAACCCATATCAAATAAAAGTAAAATATTGTCAAATGCAGTGTTTAGTGTTCTTTGCCTTACACTACTACTTTATTCATTTTATTGCATTGGCTACACGGCAGAAATATTTGCTGCTGAGCTACCACAGATTTCTGGAGATCTACATTGCAGGTCTACATTGCCCTAAATGGAAAAAAAACCTTTCAAATGGACTTGTTATGGTTCCCAGCCTTTAGGCCGATAAATGCTAATCTAATTATAATTAATATCCAACCATAACACTATCAACTGCCAAATTAACAAACCAATGACAGGGCAAAACTAATCGAACTTCAAACTACCCTCAGATCCACAATAGAGGCGCGTTCGAAACTCAAACTACAATGAGACAATTAACCGCCGCCCGCGCCGGAAGTCAAGCGAGCTTCCGTACTCCTTCCGGTGGCAAGTTGCATCGCTAACATGTCGCTGACTTCCGGTCTGGTCCAGTTAGTGGTTGTATGCTGTTTCGATTGTATGCAGCGTTCTGTTCTGTTAAATGAGGAAATGACATGGACATTATGTCTAAACGTACTTACATAAAGTTTGAATGAACACGATGGCGATTAAACGTGCCGAATAGGATTCCTTCAACAGTATTGTTCGAATAAAAGCTTTAAACGACAAATTTAAAAATCTTTTACAGTTCATGTGGTCTCGCTGTAGAAATCGTTACCATACATTATGCGCGGTAATACGCAATATCTTGTGAGGCCTTGTCAAAACTGCATTGAACTAAAACTATTTCGTATAATCATTGCAAGTTTGTGTAGTGAAGGCACCAGGATCTACGCAGATATTTTACCTAATTCCCTCTGATAAAAAAACTAACCTATACTGTAACTAAATATATAATTACATTTTCTTAACCCGTACAAACTGAAGGTACGATTACAGTAATAATTTAATTTATAGACAATCAAAAATAGAAAAGATTATCTATTACATATCAAAAATTCTACCTCTGCGGTTGGAATTTAATTAAACTGTTTCATTGTTGAAAAACAAATAAATTCTCCCGTAGACAACTAGCGCCGCCGGCCGAGTGTGCTGTGATTATAGAACTAACTGCGGGCTAGCTTGCTCAAGTTCTTTGGTACATAGCCTAGAAATGAGGGCAGTGGATTAGCGATGTAGAAAAGATATAACTCATTTAATTTCACTGTTTGTATTTTTTTTATCGATTTTCGTTCCAAGATGAAAGTTCGATAATAGTTTAAAATTTTACTTGAACCGCAATTTTTTCAGTACGGTCAACCATGTTTATTTTCTATCATTTTTATTCTGATTTATAAAAAAATATATCATTGTAAGTGGACTAATCTAGACAGTGATTCAATGGCAGCCTGATGGTATCATACTGTAGGGAAATGCCGCAGACATCGAAACGATCTTCACACTGCAGAAAAGAATATATAAATAGAAATTAGTTATAGAGAATCTCTAAGAGAAAAGTTTAGAGATTATGGAAAATTAACCCTTGCATCATAATAAATTTATGAAAATATAAAAGTAAGAAAGTTAATCATGACAATTGTTACTTTGTAAGAACTGTAAGTTAGCAGAGGCTGGCAAAAGCAGCAAATCATTTATTGGACTGTCAGTCCGTTCTAACAATAAAATACCGAAATCATTTCAATCCCTGCCCCTCAATAAGTTCAAGAAAACTATTAAGGAAACACTACCGCTAAAAAGCTTTCTATAAGCTACAAGATCAAAGATTATTTTGATGAGAAAAGGGCGTAGGATTGCAATCCCCACAGGCTAAGTCTTTTTCTAATAATATCATACAATGTAACCAGCTTGGCTGCGGTGTTTCATCAGCACGCACAGTTATCTGTCATGTGTGTGTTAATATTTCATGTCATCGTCAAATTGTTGATGTCACAAGTTTTTATAGAAGAGTCCCGAGAGGCTTTTACCTCTCCTTCTATCCATAATACTTTTTAAAATTGTATTTATGCAATCTCCATGAAAAGTAAGAAGACTTTTGCCAAGTGTAAAAATTGCTTACCTATAATGAAATAAAAAATTTAGAATTTTGACCGAGTGGAGTATTGGGTAGTAGAAGCCCGGCCTAATACGCTGGAGGTCTCAGATTTGAGTACTGGTCGGGGTAATTGTTTGACGATATTGAAAAAACTGTGTGACGAACAAAGATGTTGTTGATATTTGTAATATATGTGTGTTTATTCAGAGGGCCCCAGTTCCACAACGCAAGCTCTGCACAGTGTGTCAATTATTTTTGGGAAAAGCGAGAATTAATATCCTGTTTCTATCTTAATTCATTATTTTCAAATCCACAGCATTTATATTATTTAGTTTATTAAATTACAAACAAACCGAAACTTGGACTTAACCAACTGCCATCTCCACACTACACCCACAAGCAGCCGTCCAAAGCAAACTAGGATTTCATTAAACCGCGTCAGCCGCTTGAGGCCCCTTAAAAAGACGACAATTTTAAAAATAACCGCCTTTATTTCTAAGGGAAATGACGTAGATACTGTTGGTTGTGTTGGTTTGAAACTGTGTGAGGAAATATTACAAACGGCCGTGGGTTGAACTCGTTTTTGATTGGGAAGGATGGTTTTCGTCAATAATTTATAACAGTGCATGATATCTGTGTTGTAGGTTTTATCGTTGTTAATTCAGCTTTATTAACCCCGGTGGTTTGTTCGTCGTGCTTATTACCAGAAATCAGATCAAATCTAGTCAACAAATAGACCACCGAAATTTCATTAAACCACCTAAACTTCTAAGATGCATGACGCTGTAGAAAAGCCCAGAAAATCACGTATCTGCATGGCACAATGCCTGTCCCTATTAAAATAAAATATCAAAACCCTCTGATGTAGAAAAAACTGCTGAATCTTCAAAACTATCCTCGAAGCTAAAGGGACTAATTTCTTAATACATACATTATTACGAAATAATCCCCAATTCTAAAGTATTTCTCATCCCTACATACCCTAACAAATCGAAACACCTTCACACTATTTATTCCCACTACAGTATCAACATCGCGATTCATACCAAACAAAACTTTTCACATTTTATTTAAACAAGCCATCAACCCAACTTTGCAAAGCACGATCTCCAAAACGTCACATTTTAAAAAGCTTGCGTCCACTTTTATTCACAAAACTCAGACCAACTCCAAACTGAGCTTTAAGCTCTTCTAGATATTTCTCAAAGCTTGCATACGAACAAACGAAAACTGCAATATCTAAGGAGACTAGCTTATAATAATAAAACTTTAGGAAACTTTTCAAGAAGACACCTACAGTTTTATGGTACGCAGCTTTTGTACTTTCCTTGGGCTCTGTTTAACTGTTAGGAGCTTGAAGCTGTATCTAGTTTTAGGCTAAAGCAGCGGGCTTTACGGAAAGTCTTCTTTGTTCGTTTTTGTAGGGATCTAAGCTCTTGATTTATTTTAATGCGGGTTTAAGTAATTGTTAGCATTTTGAAGATAAAAAAGAAAAAAATCATAAATGAAAATGTTCAAATATTTGTTTGGCTTTTTTAGCTTTAAGATTTCCGGAGGTACCAACTTCGAATCCTGGTGCAGATATTCTGGGCTCCCTAGTTCGCTTTATGCTCAACCTAACACAAGCTCTGCTTATTTTGAGGCCACTCAGGTGGTGTGTTTGTCTAGGGTTCATTTCTTTATTTATAAAATCAACCTATGATAACTGTCTGATGCATACATATACATATATTGATAAGACTTAGGTATTTTTCAAGAACAACTTTTATATTTGCATTCTGATTTACAAACCAATTAAGAATATGAAAACTACAAGAATTTTATTTTGCCTTTGTGCCTCTAAAAGCCAGTGAGGGTGAGCTAAAAACTCCAAACATAACCTACATATATCACATTACATACATAGGTCCAATCCGGACTAAACACCCATTCTCATACCCATTTGATCACACAACCCACAAAATTTAACCCCACACATGTCTTACCTACACTAAAACCAAAAACCGAGCTAACCAGTTAACCCCTGACTTGCTTAACCGGAACACAGAATGCCTCAACTATATCCAGCCAGAGGTCACAGCCTCCGGTGGGCTAAACTCCGACCAAGTTACCTCTGCATACAATGGCGGCGTTGCCTTCTACCTTAACACAACCTACTTTTACACTACCTTTGCACAACTAGTTGCCATACGAATCTTTTGGTTCCAATTCTGTCTACTGAACAGTTAAGTTAGTGGCACTGTAAACCTTTTGAATTTTACAAAACAATACGCCGCCGTGAGAAACCTGAGATTTAGCCCTTAAAGCGGAATTAATTTTAAAAATAGTGGCTGAATAAAGAAACGGCCGTCGGTTTAGTTTTGATTTAAAAGTAAATGGTTACAAGAGGACTCAAAGGATAGGATCAAAAAAAAGTGTAACTAAAATAAGATTTGCTTTCTATTTGGATGTACAATTGGTGTTCGTATTACGCGGAAAAAATCAATCATCAATTTAATGTGACTGTTGTCAACTGCCTTAACATGACTATGTATGTATATATGGTTACTGGTAACTGGATTCATTCCTTTCGAGCAGGTCGAAGTAGAGGTTATTTGAGATAAATTTTGACATGTAACGACCATATTTTATTTTGTACAACTTTTATGTAGAGAACTTGAGAACGCAAAATATTTTAGGAACAAAAAGAAGTTTATGCTGATTAACCTTAACTTTTCGCAATTTCATTTCAATAGCTATCTAAAACGGTATATATGAACAGAGAACATCCACTAATAGTTTAACAATGTATAATCACATCTCAACCAGAGTACGACACGAAACAGCAAAAGGCCTGAGGTTCCAACACAGGACCATCAAACATAAAAGTTACCTTTGGTCTTGACATCCTCACCAATCACATAATTAAAGAAAAACGAACACCAAATTTTAATCCAATTCACAGAAACCAAAACAAATATTTCAATCAGAATCAAAAATAAACCACACTGCTGTTATTGACAGTGCTAAAAACTATCGAAAAACCTTTTGTTCAACCCAAAATGTTAGGCAACCAAATAAACTGAAGTTAAATACGGAGTCAACCTTACGTTGTAGGGAGCCTTAGCTACACAAACATTTTTTTGCGGAAAGCTTTTCTGTGTAGTGTCTTATTTTACGCTGTAATCAATCACGGACCAGCTTCGGTTTAAACATGTACAGTTTTCTGTGCAAAGTTGTTCGTAAGCAGAATATTCAACGTTTCATGTACATTATGGAATGTGTGAAGCGAACAAGAATACTTAGAAGAGAGAAAATGCACCATGGCAATGATTTTTTAACAATTACATTAAAGTGCCCGCTTTATGTTCAGGCTCATTCGGGTCGGCCGAGCTAAAGATGCAGATAAGAATAATTTTGTAAATTTATTTTGAAAAAAAAAATATACTTGTGAAGTTTCTAGACAGTTATTCTTCACGCAGGTTTTTCCGAACTGTTGGTATAATCATGCTTTATTTGACAATAAGAACAAGATATTGTCAATGTTGAGAAACAAATATTCGAATTTGAATTTGGGTAGTGAATGCGGGCTTTATACAGGTCAGTTCATTGGGTTCTTCTCACCAAAACCCGGGCGGCATGGCCGTGCGGCATTTTTTCCTGAACGTTCACTTACATATATATGACTTTGCAGCCCGGCAGTTCCGACTGATGCCGGCCTGCAAAGTCGTATGTATGTAGCCTCCCTTACGTAATATTATAGTGGTAAGTCGCTCGTTGCAAGACAAGCCTTAACATTCCCACCGCAGGGATACCAGCCTCAACCAAGTAGGGGGTGGTTTCAGACTATCAATAGATAATTAATAAGAACCTGTTAAAACCTACATGTAAGAAAAACCCTACTATGCACCATTAAGTAAATAATTGGTCTTCTTTCCACTTCTCGCGATAATAACAACTCATGTTATTTCATTTCACTGCCTGCGTACATAAGCCGGCAGCAAAGCTCTTATGACACTTTCTTATCACACTCTTATGGACAGCTTATACTGTCATACTAAATTATACATTTCGCCGACGCCGGTTCATATAATGCTGTAGTTTTGCAAAAATACCAAACCGGCTCTTAACGATTAGCGGATGTTACCTGAAATCACCCTAGACAAATCGGCTAGCCGAATTGTAATCATCAAAACTTTTGTAATAACGTAAAACGATGAATTATACGATTTTCCTGCGGTATACATATTTAAAGAGTAACTATTTTGATGCAAAATACAATCAGAGACAGCAATGGGTTGACACGGCAGGGTATTTCAAAGTGTCTAGACTGCAGTAAATTTATTTTCGTGACTACATCGATTTTATATCGTGTTACAGTTTTGAGTTCTTGTGAGGAATAAGAAAGTGTATTATTATTGGAAGGATTCTATTTTTAAAATGTTTAAATACCTTTTAAATCACTTTTAAGAGAGCTGACTGGAAATATATATAGCTTACATGCCATCTCAAATAATTTTAAGCAATAAATCTTACGCCCGGACTGTCGTCAAAACATTAATTAAGGCGCTCCTAAGTAAAGATTTTGTAAGGGAATTCATATACTTTATCTATACTTCATCCGCCCAAAGTATCCATTAACGTCTCTGCGGGCGGCCGTTCTGAGTTATTCTGATTTAGACCTCTCCTGTATCACATATAATCACTACTGACCGAACAGTCGAACACAAGAAGTTTATTATAGATTTACCACCTTTAAAATACAATTTAAGAGAAGTACCGCTGCAAATGCACGGTCAAATGGGACCCAAAGAAGACGTTTCGACGATAAATAATTTGCAATCCACCTGCAACATACAAAACTCGAAAGATGATAGATCTATCAATTTTTAAAAACACCGACCTGTCCTTACTTATTCAAAAATTCTACAACAAAACAAACTCCGTATTGGTATATAATAAAATATGCACATTCCTACTGAACGAAAATCAAAATGGCTGACTTGCAAGTAGCGCGCCACGAAGTCTGCGTCTATTCGAGTCCCGTCACTGGCTAGCACGTGGTATTCTAAAAATAAATACGACGAGCGATAGCACCGTCGAGTGATAATATAGAGCATGCTCTAATATATGAACCTTGTTAATTTTAAATTCTATAATTAAACCCCTGATGATAGAAGCAGGTTTTAACATAGTGTATGTTTGTATATAAGAACCCTAAGGCTAAATAAAACGTACTTAGACTAGCGAAAAACCACTTTATTTCATATTATGTACAATACAAATTTTGGAAAAATGTGACAAAAGCGATTTTCTTCACTATACAGTATACAATAAATTCGCTTTTTGTTTGACTATTTTTAGGGATTTCATTAGTATCCACAAAATCATTGCGAGGAATCACTTTACTTTACTAATAAAACAATTTAAAAAAATTAAATAATAATATATTTGTAGAATTTTTTTCTTCCGTTTTGATTTTATGTTACATTTGCTTAAAAAGCTGCACTACGATATTTCTTTCTTTCTTTTTTTAGCCGTTATAATAATAACGTACAGATAAATGACTTTCGAGACGTTTTTGCATTTGTAGTAGTACTTGTATATTTACAGAAATTCTAAACCTGAAATTAAAATTTCCTTGTACAGTCATAAAAAAGAGCTACGTTACATTTTTAACAAGAAAATATATTAACATTCAAATGTCAGTGGTGAATGTCAAATAAATAATAATTATATTTATATACATCGCTAACTGCTATGAGGTCTATTTGGGAAGGGTAGAAATTACAAAAACAAATGAATGTTAGTGAACTGAACCGTACAGTTGGCAATGAATTACTTATCAATACCATTCTATCGAGTCCTTGTATGGTGTCGTAACATATACTTTGAATAGTGGTAATGGGCACGTATGCCGTTCACCATCAGCTGGATCACGTGTACGGCTTCGAACAATATGCAGTCAAGTTTTTGAACAATAGAGTTTTCGGAGAACGTAATAGGAAGGACTGTGTGTAGTCTGGGGCGGTTCCACAAGTCCTTCCTATTTTGACCGCTGTAATATTCACGTTGACCTTGTTGCTGATTAAATGGAAAGAACAGCCAGTGGAATAACTGGACCCGAGGCCAATTGAAGCCAACGCCCAGCAACGCATCATCAGTGGATATAACCATCACATTCAACATTGATAGATAAAACACGTGCCCCTAATGATGTTCAGAGATGGGTTGCCTACTCGTTTGCCGGCCTCGAAGTCATAGTAGAAAAAACGCTAAAGAAGGAACCTCTAAACTGCTCAGAAAAAAGAGGAAGCGATTTAGTACTCCACAAGACATTATTGAGCAAGACTCTCAAATCCAATAAATCATTCCACAACTTTTTTTGTCACTTTTTTTCTGACACGCGACAAAGTAGAAGGTCGGCCACCTGCGTTGTTATTTGAAAGAGATCTGCCTTTTAACTACATTATGACTATTTTGAAGATTTCATCACGGTCTTTTGATGTTTTTTTTTATTTATGTGAGGGATTGAAGAAGGATGTAAATGTTTTCTTTAAGGTTTTTCGGAACAACATTTTTTAGATATGAATTACTTTCAGATGCTGCACTTAAGGCAAAGCCCGTAAGCCCGAGCTCAGATAGACTAGTCAAATTTTTGTCATATGGCTTCTATTAGATATAAATAGTCCATATCTATAGTCTTCGTCAAACTATATACCTAATATTTAATGTATTTAACAATTTTCACAAAAGAATGTCGAGTAGTTTTTTACCCACCGGCCCTTTTCCTCTCATTCTACCTGTCTTTTAAAGCCGAACTTGAAGTGCGATGGAAGAGGCAGATGAATGAAATACACTTTATTGCAAAAACAGCTACAAAAATGAAAATACACAAAAAAGAATTACATTACAAAAGACAATGACAATAAAGCCGTCTATCCTTATCAGTAAAACAGTGATCTCGTCTGATGAGAAAGATGAAGTAAAACAAGATATTCATTAAGTGTAAACCATTTTTACCTGTGATGGAATAAAATATATTGAATTTTTGATATTCCGTCTCAAAGACAAAAACTTTTGCCTTGTGGTCCGGTGGTAATAATTTATTGACCCAAACAAAATCTCAGTTAAATAGAACGCAGCTAAGTTAAGACATACGTAAATTACAAAACATCGTACAGATACAATAATCTCCCCAAAAGACACCAACTACAGAAATAAACTTTTTAAAACACGAATAATCCCAAACTGAAAAATATATCCCACCCATAAATACTTCAAGAATTCAAATGGCGACGCGAAAATGTATTTATATACAGCCACCCGCGCATATTAAATAACTCATTTCACCGTTTTAACACATGTTCATGTCATTTGGCATTAGCGGCTATTTATTCATAGATTCAGTAATTATAATGAGAGTTTTGATTTATTTTTGGTAACGTAACTCCATTTCGTTAATGCGGCATCACTAACTCTCGACGAAAACTTATAGATCAATTGATTGGAAGCAATAACATGACATCAAACATTGTTTTTTGTAGCGAAGCGTCTATATTTTAGTGTCTAATAATGGTATTGCGGTATTATTACTGTTATCATTAATTCAGCGGATATAGCTATGGTAAATTGTATGGGAGCCAAAGCATACAAACCTACAAAGTTCTTAGTTAGTTAAACCTCTAAACCTTAAAGAGAGAGATGCAATCTTCATTTATAATAATAATTCATAATTCATCAAATTTTTAATAGAAACTAATTACTGAACGTGGTACCTACAAGTTGCTAACAGTTTATCCAGATTTTCATTTCTTTCATACAACCTGAAGCTTAATTATCTACTGAAGACTTACTGAAAAAGAATAAATAAGTATATAAATCCTGTACTCAATTTTAGGCCGAGACAAAACACAGATTAACTATTCCAGGCGTAAATCTCCTCACCTAATCGCAGTATCTTAGTAAAGATAAGCGAATTAGCAACGTAGTATAAAAGAAGGATATCTCTTTAGGTTCAGAAATTGGATGTTACATATTTAAAGAAGAAGGGGAGCTCCATAGATTTGTTTTCGTGTTATTCCTAAGGGTTGGGTTAGACTTGGGTGTTTATTCACGAGTAGAAATAATATCGCAATCGTAAATTGTGCACCTCAACAGAATAAAATATAAAAGACTACAGATTATATAAATATCACATTCAAATTATTACAAATATTTATTTTGCAACGTTGACTCTTACTTGTTCTTACTGACGTCAAATAAAGCATGACTCTACCGCTAGTTCGAAAAATCCTTCGTGAAGAAGAACTGGCAGTTTATTTCAAAATAAATTTACAATGTCTCTTTACGTCTTTACAAAATTACTTTTATCTGCATCTGTTAGCTCGGCGACTTTTCCTTCCACCCAAACTATCCAAACCACGAACACCCTCGAACGGCACCCGTTCACGAGTTAACGCGGGCTCCAGCCATCGCCCTCCTCAAACATTGCGAGTCAAAATTACAATCACCGTCTTGCCTGGCTCATATTGATTTCTATTCTGAATATGAGTTATGCCTAATCTAACATTTATATTGAAACAGTCTTCCACTTATTAAATTAAGAACAGTTATTTTAAGACGTAAAGCTCTCAAAACCCTTGAATTGGAGTTACGCGGCTTATGCATGTCGAATATTGTCTATTCATACAAATTTTTTCTGGTTCTTTCATGTCGCAGTCAACATATAAACCTACTATTTCATGTATGTAATAATTGTTATGAAAGAGTGCCAAGAGGTTTTATTTCCCGCCGGTCCGTTTTTCTTCTCTTTAACACCTTTTAAAGTTAAGGTTGTTTTGACGCTTTGATGAAGAAAATGAAGTAAAAGAAGATATTTCAAATACTGATACTACTTAAACCGTAAAGCGGATATATTTGTTAGTCTAGATGTCACTGACAAACTTTTGAAACTGAGGAACCAATTTTCAAATTATTCCACATCAGAAAACGTAACATAACTCAGGGTCCGTAAAGTCTGTCCCGAAATTCCCTTGGGATCAGGAATTACGAAGGAAAACCCGCTCAAGTGCCTCTTATTTAACATAATTTTATTAAAACTATAATCGTTAATTTTTCTCTTAAGAGATCATAACACTGAGTGCTTAAACGTTTAAAATATCTTTAAGACTCGTTGTTATTAACAGTTGCGAATCACGTAGACATCTAGCCGTGTCTGAAGGAAACCAATTAAACAAGGAAGGAATTTCACAGCCCCTCCACTTTTACATACCCGAAGAAAAAGTAGACCCCTTAACCGCATCACGTGTAAGACCCTTAAAGCCTGCCGTAGAGTTGTTCCACCGATCTCAGTTATTTATTGTCAGGAAGTGCCCTATAAATACTAGAGCAGCCGAGCTCAAAGGTTGTATAGGTGCGGTTTATATTATTCACATATTTTTTTGGGTGTTAATCAGCTGTAGGTCTATGTAGCACAGATTTTTTTTACTACAATTTTATTTATGTACTATTTAAGCCTACAAATAAAAAAGTACGTTATAAAGTGATGCCTAAAGGAACTTCTTAAGTGGATTTGTTCTTTATAATATAATACGAATGTACGAAGCAATGAGGGACAGAACCAAACATAAATATACATGATCGAACTCGTTTTTCTGGCGTAGAATGTTGCATTTTGAATATAACAAAATGGGCGGCAAAATCTATAGCTAGATGAATGTTTTGCTTATGGATATGAACTGCCAGATCGGCACTAACCGAAAGAAACAAAACATGTGTAGTTGTTTCAGACAGGCCCTGTCTTTTAGTTATAGCCACTTTTACCGACTGCGACAAAACCTGCAACAGTAACACAAGAAAGTACAAAAATAATCAAACGATTCAATACAACAGCAATATTTCTTTATTGCCATCATAACACAAACACATAAAAAAAAAAAGAAAATAACACAAGCATGAGACAATTTAGGCGGCCTCATTACTAAATAGCAATCTCTGCCAGGCAGCCTAATAGGTGAAAGGGATATGATAATGACAGGATTCTGATGGGCATTACGAAAAATTTATATAAATTACTGTTCAATAACTAATATGGATAAACATAAATTAATAAATATACTACATACATACTTATATACACACATATGTAAATGCCTCACCTACATATTCATCAGAGAGGAGGCTACCCTCCTAAAAGAGTGATCAGAAAATATATACGAGCATTGTTGCAGAGTTAATTATTTCCGAAAAGCCCTACCAGGGGATTAAGTAATTATTCAAAGTGGCCTAGAGACTGCCTCGTGTGCGCCGGTACAATTATACAATAACACATCTTACGAACGCCTGCTCTATATTACTATTATATAGAGGAAATATTTGACTTGTTTAAATTGATATGCTGTATGGTATGTAAAGTAATTATGAGGTGTTCTAAAGATTTTTAAAGAAATTCGTATGACGACGTCACGTCACGGATTAGTTTTTATCCTATTAAAATCGGATCGAAAAGTTTGTTATATAACCTGGAAAGACAACTCCACCATTTTTTATGGATTCTTGATGACAGATATTTATTGAAAATATTGACATGACAGTTTGTTCAAAAAAATTTTAAATTAAAATAAATGATGCTACTTTATGATGTCAAATCGAAGTTGACTTAGTCACTTTTACCCTCGAGCTTTTACTAACAAAATAAATCATTAGAAGTGATATCTCTAAATGGTTTTTGAATTATAAGCAGATTTTATTTCTTCACATATCGAACTGATAAGCTTAGAAACTACTAAAGCTAGATAATACAAGAATAATATTTTATACCAGTATTCAGGTGGGACATTATGTTAAAATTAAATGTATCTCCTTCACTGAAGTTCTTGGGTCCGTGGAAAATATACTACATTTACAAGTACATTTTGGACAGGAAGGTTCCTCCATTGCATCCTAGTTTTCATTTACAGTTTGAGATATGGTATTCATACGGTTTTCTGTAAACACAAAACATAAGATATCAAAGAGATTTAATTTTGCACTTTATGCGTATCCATCGGCAAGTAACATACTTAACGAAACGCAGCCGATACAAACATTTAATTACAAGGCGTCTAAACGATGTTTTGTCGTTATATGACCGACATCATGATACACATGTTAATTATAATGTAAGTGAAAAATACACCGCAGACATTTCATATTTTACGTTTTATTGTGTAGCTTCTACATTACTTTTAGGTTGGGTTTTGTGAAATGTGGGATCCATTTTTTAAACCCCGTATTATATAACCCAAAAGTTGGGGGGATTGAACTTTTGGGTAATTTAAATACCTACAGATTTATACAGTCCTATATTGACTAAGCGTTTCATCTTCATCTCGTCGAATAAAAAGAGACAATAAAGAAGAAAATGTTACGCGCCAAGAGATGCCTGTTCGCTCTACTTTAAATGACCCCGGAGCGTATAAGTATAACTTTGTCTTTTCATTATATTTATAAAGTTTATTTGTAAAGACACATTCTCACAAACTCATGCCTAGCCAATTGATCCAATCATAGCTAGGAACTCCCAACAAATCATATTGCATACAAACAAAAAAATTGCACCATAATTGGACCACTAAGGAACTATGCCATAGACTGACGCACACATTAAAAACAAACGCCACACGAAAATCTTTTCAGACTGTTAAAATAATATTTTCCTACACGACTTTAAACCATCAAATTAAGAGATTCAGACAAATTTACAACACCAATCACATTCACACTATGTCGGTCCTAAAAACTCAAATTTGCAATGAAATAACCACTAACAAAAGTCGTTACAGAAAACAATCTTAATCCTTTTCACGCTAGATCGGAAGCACTAAATACCGTATAGCAATAAAAAAACTAAAATAAGCTTTATTCGTACGACGCTTAAGTTTACATTCATTCACCTGACAGGTAATTAATCTTTCTTGTAAAAAGTTTGCATCGATGTGGACTTATGGAAGGATTAGTTGCAGTAGAAGTCTTAAAAATAATGTAGGGAAATAAAAACTGTGTCAAATGTTGTTCGTTTTTGTATAGGGAATTTCGGACTTCGATTCAATTCACCATTGTTCAATGACCTTAGGGCCTAATTTCCAGAAATGTTAGTTCTTTATTTTAATCGAAAACCAAAACAGCAATATTTGTTTAGCAATTGTTTCAATTCATAATTGATCGTCTCAATAAAAATATTTGGCTGAACCATCATAACCTTTTAAATATACGTTTCAGCTTAAATCATGCCACGCCCACAAGACAACAACCTAAGAACAAATAGTCACAACACTGACAGATTTTTACCCACAACTAAATACTCTACAACTTGCATCACTACTCCCAGTTTATTAGATCCAGTCAGTAGGAAGGGTTAAATTTGTTAAACTGCTCAATGTTGGTTTTTGCGGATTCCTCGGAGTCCCTTGAGTTCTTAATAGATTACCTAAGGGTCGTTGTTTATAGGTCCTGGTATTAAATGCGATTGATAGTTCACTGTTTATTTGTGTAGTAAACGAAGATGGATGCTGGATTTTCTCGAGAGATAAATTCGTTTTTTTGGTTAAGGGGTGATATTTTAAATTTTGTTAAGAAATTATTCGACAACTTAACACGTCATTCTATTTTTGAAACCCTTGTTATCTAGATTGTTGCAACAGTTAATATGTAGGGATAAATATGAGCAATAGCATGTAATCACTGTTTATGTTAGGCTGTCATCAAACAGACAATAACTCAGTATTTTGAGACATTATGGATTGAGCTTTTGCAGAGATTCTTTGAGTCATTTTGGTAGAAATGGGAGAGCTGTTTTTATTTTTCTATTATTTTATGTTAATATTAAAGCATCTCACACAATCTACGGTCTAGCTCAAATATTAACTTATTACACGAAAATTTTGTGAAATAACGAAGTCTTTTCAAATTCCATTTTCAAATGAAACTTTTTTAAATGTTCTTTGCACTTATACACAAGCTATTGCATTTAAGCTAGGTGTAATGTTAAATACATATTATAAACCCAAAAGTTTATGTAAGTAATAAAGATTAAAAAGAGAATTGGAGTCCAAAGCCAATAAAGGTGTTTTCTGGACCAATTTTATCACACTATACAATAATAATAATAATAATAATAAATCCCCACACAGACACATCAACTGTACGGCTCCAAAGTAAGCAGAGCTTGTGTTATGGATGATCGTACAGCGAACTGGGGGGAACCCAGCATAAACATACATATATAAATATCAACAACCGTGACCCGAGAACAAAAATTTATGTTCAACACAATGGAATGCCCTGGCCAGGACTCGAACCTGGGACCTCCGGCGTATGGGACAGGGCTACTGACTACTACGCTACTTGGTCTACGAGTTTTTTATACGAGTCATTAACATAACAGTGCTTCAAATGTTATCGCCCTTAGAGGACAGAACTCCTCAAAATTCAACAGGAACAAAATTTTCTACAAGATAAAAACCGTTTTCATATCCACCTACTATTCATTTATTTATTACTCTTAAACAACCACTACCGAAATATTAAATAAGAAAGAACCCACATGGATTTCCTTCACTTGCGGGGAAATGCAATACTTAACAAGGGGTGAGTTTAATAATTCATTCTCGTAAACTAGGCTGGATATGTCGGAATGCCCACATATGTAGGGCAGAGGGTTGGTAGTACAACATGTTTTAATTTTGGGTATCTGTTCTGTTTTTATAACACACCATTTTAATTAAAATAATTAGACAGTAGTTTTATTAGCGTTGTTAAGTTTTGATTACTTATTAGTAGAGGGCAGTAACCCTGCCTCTCATGTACGAGGTTCGAGTCCAGGTCGATGCATTGATTTGTGTGATGAGCACAGATGTTTGTTCTCGGGTCATGATTGTTTATACTTATATTAATCTCATGTCTCTCAGAACTCGACGAACTTAACTGGATCTTATTCAACTCCATAAAATAGTGCATTCACACGTGAACAGTCCCAATCTATTGCAGTCTATAAACTTTAACACAAAACCTTCTCCTTGTCGTTATAACGCAATAACATCTCACGTAACCAGCCTTTGGCCAGGTTTTGTCGCCTCTATGAAGAGTACGATGGTCGATGCTCTTATCTCGATATATTTAATCCGTCACCTCTCCGTTTTCGCTCGCTGCTTGTCTGTTTCCTCAGGGACATTACCTAAGAATATTTTTATAAAAGTGTAATAAGACATTTCCAAACTGTATGTGAACTATAGATTAACCAAAATTTTTATATAGATTAACAAAAATATATCGAGTTCTCAAGTAGCTTAATGTTATTTGGAGGGAATGCTGAAATGTTAGGTACAAGAAAAAGTAAACAAAAAAATACTTAAATTTAATAATAAGAAATTACATGCTATTTTGCTAAAAAATCTAGCTATCTATCTAAGAAGCTAGCTATTTCCGGCTGTTACATACAAAATATTACGCAAATAAGCTTTATCTTTACTTCCTGAAAGGACAGCACTGAATTACCGTAACCTACGTATGAAGTCCAAAGGACTATTAATATTTGATTGAGAATGGAAGGTACATTTTTTAAGGAAGGAAAATTCAATGGAAGGTGTTACTTTTTGCCGCTGGCGATCCTCAACAAAAGCTGTTGAATTTTTGACAACACACGTAGCCAGCCCTTAGATATCCGGTTTTGTACGTATGAATTGTTTAGCGGTACGCCCTTGGCGAAGGGAAAGTACAGGTGTTGGTTTTAATTTATTTAAGTAGCTATCTGTCTGTTGCGGTATTTTGAGTCAGCCAGTTCATGTTTAGTTCGTTTTGACCACAACGAGATGTTATGAAGGTGTCATGACATTAATAAATCTATAAGTTTTCGAAGTAGTGTTATTGTAAAAAGCTTAGTCTCCTTGTGAATTGCGAGCTAAACAATCTGTGTTTGCTTTTTCCTTTTTTTGTGTAGAATATAATTAAAGGTAACGTCGTAAGTAATAAATAAATAAATTGCCCAGACAAACGCAGCAAACTGTGTGGCTCCAAAGTAAGCAGTGCTTGTGTTATGGTTGACCATAGAGCAAACTGGGGGAACCCGGTATAAATATACATTATATAAATATAAACAACCATGACCCGAGAACAAACATCTGTGTTCGTCGCACAAATGAGTGCCCCGCGGCCAGGTCATGATCCTGGTGCCTCCGGCGTATGAGGCAAGGCTGCTAGCCATGAAATTATATACATGACATTATTTTGAAAGAAACTAATTTATTAGTTAGATATTGCATACCCAATTAACAAATTAAATATTAGACTCAACCAATCCAATAAAAATAATTCTTCCGACTCACGCCTTAACCACGTAACATCATTATAAAAACAACATTTTACAATCCTTACCTGCCCTTCCGCACCTAAAAAGCTACACCAGCGCCATCTAACTAATCCAAAAAGTACCAAACATAACATTCACTGAAATAATTATGTAACCTCAGCGGAGGCCCAGGCTAAGGCGAGAATCGCTCGCGCGTTGTTCGGTCTTTTGTAGGCGTTCCGCTTACTACAGGGCGACAACACTGCATGGGATTTTAATGCGAATCAGAGCCTGCATCGGAAGTTACCTAAGGATTAGACGGAAAGTTCACGAAAAAATGAACCTCTAAAGAGGTATTTTAACCTTTAATTTTTCTCCCGATGAGAAAAGTTTTAATTGCATAGGAAAACAAGGTAAATTGTTTAGCGTCGCGGGTATTGCAGTTATTTCTTGTTCAACGATGAGTTAGAAGTGCGTTGAAATTTGTAAGTTCGTAAAGAATTGTTTTAAAGTTGATTTTTACGGCCCGCTTGGTTTCTTGTTTATAAATTTATAATTGGTTGTACTCGAGCGAAGTAGAGCTTGTTTTTAATAACTGCTAAGGTTGTTGTGAATTTTTAATAGGCTGATTCGTACAAGTTTAAGACACAAATTACAGTGAGAGATCGGAGACCTGGATAGGTGATAGCTCTACTGCTTAATATTCCTATAAAACTTGTGTAATGAACACTAACAGACTGTTTCTATTTATGTGTTTGTTTGTCAAGTTAACATCTCGTCTGGAACGGTACTTCAGTCCTTCCTTTTACGCGGTCGTGTTCCGGTTAAGGGGGACGAACAGCCAGTGCGATTACTGGAACTGATGATGCGCTCATCAGTTCACATTGCAATCACATTAAATACTGATAAATAAAAAACCAACGACCCATGAGGGTCACGGGTGCAGAAGCCACTTACAATGAGCTGGGTCACGTGATCACTTACCGGCTACGAAAACAGTAAAAACGACTGTGTTTCCACTGAGCGACCCCTCTATGTCTGTATGGTCATGCAAGAAACCACAGTATAAATACTTAGCGGACTGTTATATTTGTACTACGTAAAGTGCAAGCCGGCAGTGCTGACTTAACCCCCTGGATCCTAGCTCGAAGCGATTAAGGAACTCACTTTAAGGGTGTTACCACACCAATCGATCGATGGTAGCATGGAACAGGCAACGTCGATTGCGGTGGTAACACCCTAAGTCAGTTTGTATCAACATCAAACATTTTCTATTTCAATTTATAATTCTATTTTCATTTAAGTGATTTGCTTTGTCCGTTATAACAGTACGTACTTATAATTTACTTGGCTCCTTCAAATGCCTGCTCATGAAAAAGTAATTAGCGGCGAACTGAGGACTCTCCGGTCTTACTTAAAGCATACTTACAAAATACGGAGTGTTTGCATCTTAGTCAAAAACACTTACCTGAGAACAAAGAGACAAGAATAAATTAAAACCCATTGATCTAAAGTCTAGACAGCTAAGGGGCCGTCCATTAAAGTCCATTAATCACGTGATGTTTTTTTTTGCATTTTTTATCAAAAAAATTCTTGCCCCGCCCCTATGTCACGTGTATTTTTTAGTACCTACAAAGAATCTTAATTTTTTTTTAATATTTATTAAATACAGGTATTAGTATCATCTAATTTTATTTTCACACTACAAGCCGCTATCGGTTTTGTACGCGTTTGCCGAAAAAATAAATACACGTGATATATTACTACACCCCCCCCCCCTCCCCTTGTGATATTTTGTGATTACTTATGGACCCCTCCCCCCCTTTTGAGCCTCACGTGATTCATGGACAGCCCCTAATAAGAAGACGAGTATAGCTAATTAATAAAATAGTAAAAACGAAAAGTTACAGTTCATTTTAAGTTCTGACCACGTGTTTTAAACTGAGTCATTGTTTTATATTCGTTTCATTTAACACACCAACCAACGCGTCGCAGAACACGTCGAGGCAGGTTCATTATATCTGACTGAACGCAGCCCTCACCCAGCCCCGTATCATAAACGCAGTAAATATGCTGGCAACTGTTTAATACCGCTACGTATCGTATTGTGAGCGATACGTATTGTTACCTTTTAGCGTTAACATAATATTAAAAATATCCAGAGCTTGTGATACAGTGAACTAGAGGGGGGGGGGACCGAGAATAAACATACATTTATAAATATCAACCACCATGACCCGACAAAGGAATGCCCCAGCCAGGACCCGAACTACGCTACTCGGCCGTCAATAATATTAGGTTTTTACCTATGAAATTGCCGTTTTTCACGAAATAAATGAAGCGTAATTTTTTTATATATTTTTTATTTCTGTTCATCAAAATAATCAAAAAAATTCATTGGTAGCTTATTGATGCCTTTCTTGAAGAAATCAGCTGGACGGGAGGCAACAAATTCTTCAAAGGCATTTTGTACTGCCTCTCGGGTATTGAATTTTTTTCCCGCCAAGAAGTTATCCAAGTTCTGGAAAAAGTAGAAGTCTGTAGGCGCAAGGTCTGGTGAGTACGGCGGATGACGGAGAACTTCCAACCCCAACTCTTGTAGCTTGGAGACCGTCTGCTGTGCAGTATGAGGTCGCGCGTTGTCGTGCAGGAGCAGTGGAGCCGAACGATTGACCAAAGCTGGTTGGAGACGTGCGAGCTTCTCCATCATTGTGTTCAGTTCTTCACAGTACACATCTGCAGTAATGCTTGTCCCGTTTGGCAAGAAGCTGTGATGAATTACACCCGCGTTAGACATCACTTTTCTAGGGGTAAGTTTTCGTTTAGGGCATTGTTTGGGTGCTGAACCAGGGTCCAACCAACTTGCTGAGCGCTTACGATTGTCAAACAGGATCCATTTCTCGTCACAAGTAA
The DNA here is from genome assembly GCA_923062675.1 of Marasmarcha lunaedactyla. NCBI lineage: Eukaryota > Metazoa > Arthropoda > Insecta > Lepidoptera > Pterophoridae > Marasmarcha > Marasmarcha lunaedactyla. The sequence goes on along the minus strand of OV281363.1, from coordinate 16,383,877 downwards.
CAATGCGGTTCAGAATTCCTTCATTTGTATGCCTGCTGAGCAGTGCAAGGCACGTCTCCACGCTTACTTCGCGCTGGCGGTCATTGAGTTCGTGGGGTACCCATTTGTCAAGCTTTTTTACCTTGCCAATTTGACGCAAATGGACCAATATTGTTTTGATGCTAACGTCGAAAGCTGCTGCTAATTCAGCCGTGGATTGAGTTTCATCAGCTTCCACAATTGCCTTTAATTCGTCATTGTCGACCAAAGTTTTCGGACGACCACGGGGTTCATTTTTCAGGTCAAAATTTCCAGAACGGAAGCGGGTAAACCAATAACGGGTGGTGCGTTTGTTTGTAGTGTTTGCTCCGTAAACGTCGTTGATGTTACGTGCCGCTTGTGCCGCTTTGCTGCCACGACGGTACTCATACTCCATAATTACTCGAATTTTTAACTTATCCATGATGACGAAAAATGTTGACATAACAAAACACTAACTATTAAACAAATGACGATTTTAGAAAAAGAATTCCATGTTTGTCAAATAAAATTAATTTGAAATTAGAATTATCAGTCAAAAAAATATATATTTTCATTTGAAATGGCCAGTACGGCAAAACGGCAGTTTCATAGGTAAAGACCTATTATTTCTTCCGAGTACTTCGTGTTCCGCCTGCCTTTGAAACACACTATACGGTTACTAACCCATCGAAGCCTCAAAATATTTCGAGTAGAAAAACCACACAAAAAACACACACACTAACCACACTTACCACAAAAATAGAAACTTTTTGCAGGCACCTCTCAATTTTAACTAAGGGTGAATTGGGTAATTGTAATAATTTGAAAATCCAAGTTTTTATCATTTATTTAGAAAATATAACTAAATTTGATACAAAAAGTTTTTTTTTAAATAATTTTTTGAATTGTATATAAAATTGTATGGACTAGAAAACTTTAAAGACGAGCAAAAAAGTTATTATTTAATAATAACTTTTACCGAGTAAGTACATATTATTTTAACACTACGTTACGTTACACGCATTTTTAGCTTTATTTCTATTACAATAAGGTTTCAATTGTATAAAATCATTATTTTTACAATGTAACTTATATTATTTTGCTACATTAATTAGTACTATATAATATAAAACCAATCGGTCTGAGTATCCGGTATTGAGTATTGATCATAAATCGTTGCAAACGTTTAAAAGAGTAAAAAGCATCAGTAGTATTATTACTTAACTTGTAATAACCAAAATCCTGAAATATTTTCTCTACAATTGCTAATTGACAAAAAAACCGTATGACGCGCAATAGCAAACAAACCTATTTACATATAATCGCATGTAATTTGATTTGTTTTGACGTTCTGCGACAACTGCGCATTACTTGTTGATTGTTTGCAGACTGCTTTTATCGCGTAATAAAATGGTGGATCTTAATACACTCTTACCAAGCTACAGCGCAAAAATAATATAGTCCATTGTTCTACAGCATGAATGAATTAATCGAAACCGCCCAACCAAATCGCACCCCCACGCATCAATCGTGGACATTTCTCCGCAGATGACATTGACATATGAGTACGCGCGAGACAAATGAATGAAGGAACCATCCGACGAACGAATGAAGACAGGATCTCTATTGTGTATCGTTAGGGACGAGTTATAGGGACTATCAATTAAGGAGTTAATGACTTTCTGATCACTGAGTGACAGTTTTCGCCTTCTTGGTGGGACTGAGAGACTGTGCTAAGGAAATTTGGATAGCTTTATTATTATTTATGTATTTATTTAAAAATTTCTATACACACCAGTAAAAAAAAGGTTAAATTACTTATTGGCTGTATAGAAATTTCTACCAGCTGGCTTTCTACACTAATATGTTAGCTACTAAAACCTTTCAAAATACGTTAATTTATTGTTAGTTTTACTTGTCATACGAATCGTTGTTTGTATTATAATGGCTGTTTCGATATTGTATCGACCGTGTCTACTACAGTCAGGAAGACAACGCTAAACTGAATACCAAAGGCGTTGCGTTATATCAAACAAGAACAACACCAAGCAATCTATCCCTCTAGATTTAATAAAAAACACTTAAACCGTGTGAATGTTTATTTTATTTTGGGACAACGTGGCATGCTACGGTAACACGATAAAAATGTAAATTGTAAACAAGCGTTATCAATGTTATCAGCGTCTCTGGCCTTGTCGTAGGTACTGGCAGTTTTCTTCTCCATCGGGCTGATGAGGGCATTCGAATTTACTAGAATTTGGTGTTTAGTTCTGAAAGCACAGCTTATTGTCTGTCGAAAATGCTTGAAAAATACGTCTTCGTAATGAAATAAATTAAGTAGATATAGCTTAGAAAAAAGCTGAAAGTTTCGTGAAATCCCTGAATACTTAAATTACAGACGCATAATACTTTTTAAAAATAACTATGTTACTGACTTGTGACGTCACACTTCTGACGTTTCTCGGACATTTGCAAATTCACCTACATATCAGTTTATCCTGTAAAGTATTGCTCGTACACCTATTTTTCTTTAGGCAACTTTTGCATTACCTCCATACTTTTTTAGACATCTCCATATTTTTGCAAGTGGTGACCGACAGGCATCTACTCTAGAGCACCTGTGTTAAGTTTGTAGGATAAAGTCAAAGTGATTTAGCTATTACACTTAACTCTGGCTTCAGATTCATCCTCTTCGGGTGCTGTTACATTAATGGAAGCTTAAACTGCTCCTACACATTAATTCTTAAACATCTATAGAAAATACATCCATTAATCGACTGGCCGATGCAAACAATTCAGTATTGCGATGGACACACGCTTCGGAACATAACAGATTCCACCACCACATATATTCTCGAGTATTTAAAACTCTACTATTCTTTATCTACGGAGAGACTACGACTCGCCTGGCACAGCAGAGATATGGCGAAGCGCCACTTACTATAATTTGTTACGTCGGATGGCGTTGCATCTCATTTGCATACAGAAAAGCTTATTGAGCGCTTGAGAATGGAGCGCTTTTATTGAATGTTTTTGCCAAATCGGAAACTATTGCAGTACGGTTCGAAGTTAAAAGTTTGTCAACTTTATTTGTGTGATTGAATAGCGTCCAAGTTGAAAATCCTTTAACTGTATATGTAAGAGATTGTTAGGTGACACACACATATGAATGATTCTTGGTACAAGTTTAACAGATAGTTTTCATTATTTATGTATGTATTAAAACTTTTTTTATCGAGGAAAGCCGTGCGGATTTTGGTGAGATTAGCCGGATTTGTCGAACTACATAAATCTCGATTGCACTACGATCGGCATTAGCATGTGCAGTAGATGCTTCGGTTAAACAAATATTGCTAACCCGATTGGCCAAACAAAAAAAAATTCTTTTAATATATCAAAATAAGAACTCAGGCGTGTAAAATGTGCAGCCAAATTGCAAAACTGCATAAAACTTAAGCCACAAAAAAAAAACAAAAGCTGACATCACACAACATCTGTCAACCCAACGTCAAACAACAAACACTTAAAAGTTTTCAAACACTAAACCACATTATACAAATTACTTCAGAAAAGAATTAAGCGAGAACATTATTTACCACCTTATCTACAGCACCACCAATTTATACGTTCACTAGCAAAAACTGGAACTAAATCATTTGTTAAGCGACTAAACGTACAACTTCATTTAAGCGTAAAACGCAGCGCCACCCCTCAATGAACAGTTAAGCTGGTCGGAGCGTACTAGATAAATCACATCAGCTGGTGTTGTTTTGAAAAGCCGAGTCTTAGTAACAAATAGTCGGCATTTCGGTAAGTGATTTAAAACATGTTTTTTTTTTCTGAATAGTAACACGTGTTTTCGGGAGAATGACTTACTGGTGCGGTGAAAAGAAGATTAACAGGTTTGAGTACGTGATGTTAAATGAGCTATTTGTAATCTAGATTCCGTTTTTTGCACTGTTTTAAATCTCGACTGTCTAATATAAGTAGTCTGCTTTAAATGTTGTCTTTTTATTAAATTGTATTTATCTCTAGTTATCTTCCAGTTCGCTAAAGCCACGTAATAGTCTCAAAACGTCATAAGGATACAAAATATTTGTTAATTGAGACGTAACTCTACTGCTAAACATTTTTTATAAGAGAAATTACTTTTCCGTCAGTTGTTAGTTATTACAACGTGAACGTGCCCCTGGTTTTGACAACACGTGTGTCGGTAAGAGTCACTACTGAATATATATTATCACCTTGTGATACGTGGGAAGGGCAACTCGTCCGGTCCAAACTTCGCATCAACCTATACTGAGGACTTTCACCCTCAAGCTTTAAGCTTTTAGGGGCTTTTCAAAAATATATGTGATTTTAAAGGTTTACCTTTGTTTGTGAAAGATATCACTGGAACAAAGGCAATTAAGTCTGCGTTAGGAAATATTTAGAAGTATTTAGAAGGATTACGGTGTCCAAGGCCACTAATGCCATCTACCATCAGTTGGATCGTAGGCTCGTTTGCTGGCCATGAAAATGTAATAAAAGATGGGAAAATATAAGTCAAGCCACACATTTCTTTATTGGCCACGTGATCAACGAACACCCATGGAAGTCGTTAATCGTGGGTATTTCAATTATTAATATTGCTTGTGATTATTATATCAACTAATGATGCGTTGCCGACCGCGGGCTTTGTTCCAGTAAGTGCACCGGCAGCTCCTTGCCTATATCCGGAACACGACCACGTACACGTGGTTATGACGGCGGTCCGGACAGGAAGGACTGCAGGACTGAGAGATCTAAACAAAAGAAACTCTGCTGGCATTAAAAGAACTGCATGACACAATTGTGAGACTGCTCTTAATGAATTTATCCTTAAATAGCTGAAAAGCCTTGTATCCACATCATCCATGCCGCCGAGTATCCCCCGCAAAGCAGGCTCACAAGTTGTTAAGCTCTCAGTGGCTTCTTCAGAACATACGCGTGGTGCAATGTGTAGGCTGTAGAAGGAAGTGAATTTTGTGGGTAGTTTTGTTGAAGTGTTGATGTCGTTGGGCGAACAAATGTAACATTTGCATGTCGGCTTCAGTTCAAACGATCGAGTTCAATGACAAAGTCTCGGAAAAAAGGCGAAACAAATTCGAATCTCACAAAATTTCTAAATTCACGACTCCACAATATAAAATAAATGTCTGTTGATCGCAACCCTGCAACATAGCTTCCTCAGACCCTGTTGTCTAGTGATAAATGTAGTTACTGCAGTAATACGAGGAATTTCTCTAAACATAAGCAAAGCAGCAACAAACTTTGACGGCCGAGTAACGTCGATAGTAGCCCTGCCTTATTATAAAGAGGTTCGAGTCCTGGTCGAGGCATTCATTTGTGTGATGAGCACAGATGTTTGCTCTCTGATCATGCTTGTTAATATTTATGTACGTATGTTTATTGTGGAATCCCGGCAGTTTGGTGTATGGTCATCTTTAACACAAGTTATGCTGACTGCGGAGCCTTAGAGTTGGTGTGCTTTTTTGAGGATTAATTATTCAATTTTTATTATTACTTCTTCTTTATCATTATATCACGAACAGCGATCCCAACAAACTCAAAAGCAGTATCAAAACTACATTATTACAAACTAGATCTCCCTTAGAGCACACTACAAACGCCACTCCACCCGCGGCTATTGCGTCTCAAGGCGGCGCGCGTTCTTTTCAAATGGGATTTAAACACTTTGCATCCGACTGCGCGGAAAAACGTATTGTGATGTTCAAACAATACCGGGAGACTAGCTTGATAAGTAGAAAGCAATGTTCTATGAACGAGAGATTCAGAGGTACCTTTGTTGTTCGCGTTTTATTTTTGGTTAAGGCTGGAATGCACGGATGCGGACCGTTTGAAAACCTGACAATTTGTTTTGTTTATATGTTTGTGATTTGATTATGAATTGTACAATTTCTATTTGCACACTGATTATCAGCAGCGTGTGAACGGACCATATTATATTTAAGATAAGATCATATTTGTAACGCAAGTACTTGCAAATACAGAATTATTTTAATTATCATTTATATTTTTTTGTGTATAAAACAGTTACTATTTGTAGGGAATTTTCAATGTTGGGGCGATTGGGGTCTTCATTTATTCATTTATATTAATGGTATTCAAAATGATGCTGGTTTTAAATCGTTTTTTTTTATGTTGTATTTTATTATATTCTAAAGTCTAGTTTATTTGGTCGTAATCGTCAAGGATAATCTAAATCTATAAAACTTAGCTTGGTCGTAGGGAATTAGCAGATATTCAAGTAGAACTGTGTTTCAATTTGTACTATCTGAATAAATGTATACATATAAAGGATATCGAACATCAATTATTAAGGATTTTAGAAATTTACCCTAAATTTAATTCATATTTTAGTTATTACAACGTTTGTTCCTCAATTAAACCCATACTGAAAACATGAAAAGCACATTTTTAAAGCTTATTTCTAACTTAGTTACAGCTTAAAGTTGACTGATTAACTTACACCCGGCGTTGCGAACTTCTTGCTTCTAAGCCTAATTGAGAAAAATACAAAAAAGTCGCAAAAAACTTAGCTCTCTCGATCCTTTCCAAGTTATTGACAGCTGTAAGCTTGGTTTACACTGGTACCTCGCACATAAAATATTATGAAATATTTCTACAGTTTCATGTTTTAAGAAGATACAAAATTCTAATTGAAATATTTAATTTTCACCATTGAAATGTCATGTCAAATGTCAGAAACTTAGAGATGATAAAGCTGATATATGTGTCATCTTGCATAAGTGAAGGTACACACCTGGACTAAAAGTTATAGATAAACGAATAATAAAATAATTAAATTACATTACTAACCATAAAAAGAAACTTTCCATCAGGTGAGATAGAAGACAAACGTATAATCCTTTTTCAATAAAAAAGAAACGTTTAAAAAAATTTTGTATACCGTGTAAACCTGGCGTGACTCGTGATGGATGTCGTTTGTAGCGAGCAGCTTAAACCTGAGAATTATCTTTTTAACTTAGTTTTTGAGAAAGCTAACTTAATTAGGTTAGGTTAGGTTTTGAAAGTACAGTACACACAACATTACAGAGTCAATCTTTAAGGACGACTATATTACACACCATTATCAGGTGTCATACACATGTGTAATATATATTTTACAGATCTCTCTTTGCACAACCATGACAATAGTACAATATATCAACAAAAAAAAAACATATACTTAGGTATATTTATTTTAATATTAACTAACTGCTACACCCACGATCGCCCTCGTTGACATCAGATAGTCACTTAATGCCCGCTTAGTTACAGATTTTACTAAGAATAACTAATCTTAGTCAAATAATTGATAAAATATAAATTCGCTTAGTAAGCTCTTTTATTGACCATTGGCAAATGAATGCCAATACATCTTTATAAAAGTCATTAATAGCTAGACCGACGGAAAAATCCTCTCGGCACTCTCAAGTAGTGCCTACATGACCCTAATAAATCACAGACACAAGACAGTATGATGACAAAAACCCACATTAGACGCGACCAATCAAACTCGACATTCAGCGAGAGAGTAGACGAATCGCAAACTACGCCCCCTCTTCAAGAAATGCTGTCAGCATTAAAAAGAACTTTCAATAATTTAAAAAACGCCTTGAACTTGTAAATAAAAGGTTTTGTTGGAAAGTGAATATATGTCTAGACATAAAGACTTTATATCGCTAACAGATTTCTTGCTGTTTTCCACTCTCAAGGTTGTGAGCTTTATAAATACCGAACGCCAAACCGATATGCTCTTCACCACCCAAACAACCAGAACTTCAACTAATTAGACATGATGATCAATGAACTGTCATAGTTCTTGTGAGTATATTTGTCAACTAAACATAGTTATTTGGTTGAGTTGCTCATGTTTAAATGAAGAGGCGGTGAATAGCAAAACCTAAAATATAATGACAAATCATTCTCATATTTTAAAGAAAATATTGAGACAGTTTTGATAATATCAAAGCCAAATATCATAAAACAAGGTTAACAATATGAAAACATACACCGGTGTATAACACTGACAAGAAAGCCAACTAAAACTAAATCCAATTATAATCTCTTCCTACCCTCTTATTCAAATCATCTTCCGATTATTCCTCTGAAATGAATCAAATTACGTCATTATTATATAAATGACGTCACTGAAATCTCATTGGACCAACCTTTGGAATTGGGCGTATTAATTTATTCGGAAAATTAGAAAGCGTCCATCTTATATTGGAAATCGGGTTTCTTATTAGTTCCATTACAATATTTTGTAAATGGAATAAAGTGTCGCGAGCTTATTAGGAAAGAGGCGGCTTATTGGGAGGAAAAATATAAGATTTTAATTTTGATACCCATCATATTTTCCTTGGTTCGCTTATTTTACTAACATTGGCATTACACTCTGTTGTGTCCTTTCACAAATATGAACACAGAATTTATACTAATCTATTTATACTAATCGAATATATACTACTATTATCTTCTACTATCTACTATCACACTACTTTGTTTGCTTAAGTGTGATTGATTATTTCTTTTCGCAAAAAAAATTCATCAAAGTCTAATTCAAATATTTATTCCTCAACATTGACAATTACTTGTTCTTATTGACGTCAAATAAAACATGACTATCACCAGTGCGGAGAAACCTTCGCGAAGAAGAACTGGCAAGAAACTTCACGGGTATATTTTTTTCAAAATATATGTACAATGTCTCTTTATGGCTATACATAATTATTTTGGAAGATATCATCATTAGGAAGTACATAATCCAGAAGTATGTTTCATCCCGGATTTCCCAGGGATTCGGAACCACGAAACCGCGCCGGGACCCCGGTAACTTGTAAGTTCCAGCAGCATTACTGATTCATATTTATATATACAAATAAATATCTTTTTAAACCGATTTCAAATTTACCAGTAATTTTTTCTAAGCAAATTTTGACCCTTTGATTTAACCCATTGTACGATTATTAAAATAAAGCAACTTACAGACAGGTTTCCTTTTCACAAACCACACATAATAAGAATTTAAGCGATATCTTATCTCATATGTAAGCGACCCTATCTACACACATCCGAGTCGGCATCAATCGGCACGGCCGAACTACTCAGTCATATATGAAGATGAATGTTCTGGGAAAATGCCGCCAAGACATTGCCGTTCGGGTTTTGGCGAGACAAACCGAATCAGCCGATCTGCACAAAGCCCATAAGGGCTACGCGGTCGGCACTTGCTGAACATGAGTAGTAGCTGGTAGAATATGTGGGTAGGAGCACCCCTTAAATGAACACTTACAGTTACGTGAGCCCTGTAGTACATCGAACATAACACATGGCGTGATTTGCCGACGTTCGTGCAGAGTACTTTGCCAGTTCCATTACTACAAATATTAAATGCGGGATAAACACGTATATTTGCCATTTATCATTGGGTTCAGAAATAATTAAAGTGTATCAACAGTTGGCTAAAAATGCGGTCCATCACTTTAAGGTGACGTTCATTTGCACGTCACAAAACATTAACAAAAAATTAACCCGATTAAACAGGTGAGATGGAAGACAAACGCCTGCTAATTATTAATAAAAAAAAAACAATTCATCAAGTTTCAAGTTGGACTAAGCCGTACGCACCAAATGTTCCCGATGCAGCTCCATTTTTTATGACACACATTAGTTTCATAATGCTGGTAAAAAGAATTGAGGGTAATTTGGAACAAATATGTTTTTAATTTTGGATAATGTAATTTTTTTTTTAAATAAGTTATAACTCGCCATACATAAAAACTTTTTTGTCGCAACAATTTTTGAGTGGCCAGGTATTCTGGCAGCTAATGACTCAATCTTGCAGCTATTTTGTTACTGTACCTCTAAAACAAGCCTTTAAATTTATTACGCAATATATTGGTGATCCAAGTAAATGACCATTCTTTAAAAACTTATACATCTACATTAATATAAAAATAAAGATGTTTTCTGTTTTCCCTTATTATACGATATTTAGTACGATACGTTGTATTTAAACCATTGCATGTTGTTGAATTGCCATTTCTCGTTCCGATCGCCACGCGGTGCGGACGTGCAAGACCCAGTTCTCCGTTGATCGGTCCCTTCCCGCCATTCCGTGCCGCTCAGTCTACTGACGTCACAGTCTAGCGTGTTGATTCCGTGCTACGGTTTTCAAGGTCTTTCTACTCCGTCTGAGTGCTTTCGAAGTGCGATTTTTCTTTGCGACTAAGCCCCTTAGTCTTCAAAGTGCTGTGCTAAGTTGTGTTGTGCTTGTGCTGAGTGCAGTGTTGTGCCCAGCGTAAGTAGTCTGGTTTCAGTGCAAAGGATACTTAACGGTGACAACGAATTTGTACTGAACCAGTCCTTTTTATTTTTATTTATTTCTCTTCTCTATTTATTTATTTTTCTCCTATTTTCATATTTATTTTTATCATATTTGTGTGTTTTCGTGTGTATTTGTCCTTTCTGTCGGTAAAGGTTGACCCTAACGCGGTCAACTCTTTACCTGCGCACCCTTTTTAGGTTTCTAGGTAGTGGCCTTCGGCGTACTACTGTTAATTTTAAGTTTTCCTCCCCAGCCCCCCTACCGCTGGTAGGGAGGTTAGCCGCTAGGACTTGCTAGGTTTTTAGGAACTAGGCATCTTTTATTATACTTATTTTTACTAATATTACTGTCCCAACTTTCCCTTATGGATCCGCTAAGCGTTATTAACGCGTTCACCCAGGCACTTGCTGCGGTAGGCGTCTACATCCCGAATGACATCATAACGCAGGCCTTGCAGGCATCAATCGCGTCCCCGGCCCCTCAGGCCTCAAACCCGGCCCCTCAGGCCTCCGACGTCGAGACCCCTCAGGTCTTAAGCTCTCCCGCGTCTCCCGCCTCGTCCGAGATGGACTGCGAATCGGTCGCATCCTCTCACGCGTCGCGTCGTGAGCGTACCGCTCCCGGGAGCGACTCCGAACCCGCGTCTGATACGTCGTCAGATGCCGTCACCTTAACCGGCTCTCCTGAGCCCGCGTTTCAACTCGTCGCCAAGCGCTCCAAGAAGCGCTCTAAGAAAGCTTCGGTATCTTCAATACCCGAGCCCTCCCCGGTGTCTTCAACACCAGCCCCCGCGCCGTTAAAATCGCTCGTAGTAACCGCGTCTCCGTCGGTCACATCGAAGCCAGCGACGCGCTGCGCTCCCGTCCCGCCGAAGCCTCAGCTCCCTCCGCCCGTATTCCTGCGTGAAAAAGCGCGCTGGACCGCGGTTTCAAACTTGTGCAAAGTGCACAAAATTAATTACTTAAAAGCCGCCAACGCTGGCGATACAATCAAGATTCAAATAGCGACCGTCGACGACTTCCGCGCGTTTACCAGGTTACTCGGATTAAACCAAATCGCGTATCACACCTACGCCCTCCCGGAGGAGCGTAAGATCCGCGCAGTACTACGGGGCGTCCCGTTCGAACTCAGCAACGAAGACATTCTCGATGACCTTAAGTCTCAGGGTTTCCCGGTCACAGCAGTGCACAAGATGCACTCCAACCGCGGTAGGCGTTTTCCGTTAGCGCTAGTAATCCTGTCCAATACTCCCAACTCGAAGGAGATTTTCAAAGAGGCTCGCACAATTTGCGGACTCTCGAACATCTCCGTCGAGCGTCCCAACCCCCGTGGTCACCCTGGGCAGTGCCACCGCTGCCAGCTATATGGCCACGCAGCGGCTAACTGTTCAGCTCCCCCCAGGTGCGTTAAGTGCCTGGATCCCCACTTCACTAAGGAGTGCACTCGCACTCCCGAATCCACTTCCCCCCCTGCCTGTGTGCTGTGCGGCCAGTCCGGCCACACAGCAAACTACAGGGGTTGCCCGCGCGCTCCGCGCTCCACCGTCAAGAGGGTCGCGCCTAAACCGGCGCCGCCGCTCACCTCCGCTAACTTCCCGCCGCTGCGCAACCGGGGTCCCCCGGAAGCAAAGCCCGTTCAGCCGACGCCTACTCCGGCTCTGTCTTGGAGGCAGCGTCCGGCCGTCCCACCTGCACCTTCCCGACCCATCCCAGCTCCCGTAGCTCCCGTAGGGCCGCGTCCCGCGTTGTCATCTTCCCCTCAGTCGTCGTTGGCTGAGGACATGAAGACCGTGTTCGACGTCATCCAAAACGTCGATATTAACGAAATTTCCGTACTCGCACGCAAACTGCGAGCCGCCCGCTCTCCTCAAGAGCGTTTATTCGCGTTAGCCGAGCATCACTCGCTCCTAAGTTCGTTGTAAATTCTTTTATTTTTGTATAAATTCGTAAATAAATTAATTTAATGTCTAGACCCGCGAATCCCGCGTCCAGTCGTATTAAACCTAAGGGCTTATCCCTAGTATCTTTTAACGCTCGTAGCCTTAATACCAACCTTCCCGAGATTAAACTGTTCCTTCAGAACAAAGAACCTGACTTATTCCTTCTCCAGGAGACATGGCTTACTCCAAACCGCTCCAGGGGATTCGCTATACCTAAGTACGCGTTTACTCGCAACGATAGGCCCAACTCCGACGGTTACGGCGGCACCGCTATATATTACAAAAGAGGCTTCCATTGCTGTCCTCTCCCTACCCCTCCTCTCCTCAACATGGAGGCCACTGTGTGTAGATTGGCTATGACTGGTCATCCGACCATCATCATAGCTTCAGTCTACATACCTAGTGGTACCAGACCAATCCGCAGCGACTTTGAGGCCATTCTCGCCCTCGGCCATTCAGTCATTATGTTCGGAGACTTTAACTCCAAACATACTGACTGGACGTGCCTATCGACCAACACCAGCGGTATCGCTCTCCTCGACATCACCAACTCCCTTGACTTAGACGTCATATCCCCCATCACTCCCACTCACTATCCCAACAACCCGACCTATTCTCCTGACATCCTCGACTTTGCAATTATCAAGCGAATCAATCTTGATCTCAGGTCCATCGAACCGCTCGATGACCTAGGCTCCGACCATCGCCCCGTCTCCCTCGTGCTAGGCGCGCCTAACGTTAACGTCACACCGCCAAAGACCTTTACCAACTGGAAAGGCTTTAAAAATACGTTAGTTTCAGCCTTAGAGGCACCGAACTCTCCGCTCGCGATTTCGCCCGACCAATTAGACAGCCCGATTAAAATAGATTCGATAGTCGATAATCTCACTGATGCTATCAACTCAGCCATCAGCGACAACGTAATCATTGCTAATCAAGGCAAACCCGCGCTTCCCTTAGCCGTTAGCAATCTCATTAAAGCTAAGAACGCGGCTCTCCGGAGAGCCAAGAAATATCCCACGCCCGCATATAGAACAGCTGCGAATCAGCTTCAACGTAAAGTTAGGTCGCCTCGCGGAACTCCGTGACACTCAGTTTAACGATCTCATGGAGAATATCTCCCCGTCCCACCAAGCGTATTATCGAATGGCCCGAGCTTTACGCGTAGACACCGCCTCTCACGTTCCTCCTCTCACTCGCCCCGACGGCACCATTGCCTTCGAAGTCGAAGAGAAAGCCGAATGCTTCGCCGACAGCATAGCGGCACAATGTTCGCCCAGCACGCAACCCGCGGATCCCTCCCACATCCAGGCGGTGGAGGACGAAGTTCTCCGCAGAGAATCTCTCCCTATCACCGACGACCCCGTCACAGTATCTAATGATGAAATCTTGCTTCTCATTAGAAAACAAAAGTCCAAAAAGGCTCCGGGTGCGGATGGAATTTCCAACCACGCACTTAAGCACCTGCCACAGCAGGTGCTTACCTTGTTAGCTATCATCTTCAATGCCTGCTTCGACCATAGCTACTTTCCAAAAGCCTGGAAAGAAGCGACAGTCATAGGCATTCCCAAGCCGGGTAAACCTCTGAACATCCCGGCTAATCACAGACCCATCAGCCTCCTCAAGGCAATGTCTAAACTTCTCGAAAGAGTCATACTCTCTCGAATGCGGAACCATCTGTTTCCAACGGATGGCGACCCTCTCATTATTCCCCACCAGTTCGGCTTTCGCGCTAAGCACTCCTGCCCTCAGCAAGTCCATCGAATCGTCGAGTACATTCTCGAAGGATTCTATCCGCATCGTAAAAAATCAATCGCGGTTCTCTTTGACGTAGCCAAGGCTTTCGATAAAGTCTGGCAAAGCGGTCTCGTTTTTAAACTCTATTAAATAGGCTTACCGGTTCGCCTAGTCAGATTAATCGCGTCGTTTCTTAAAGACCGTACGTTTCGATTCAAACATGAAGGCACGCTCTCCGCGCCTCGTCCCATAAAGGCTGGAGTCCCGCAAGGCCCAGTCCTCGCCCCTCTGCTGTACACCGTGTACACTAACGACATGCCCATCCCGCCAAAAGGCGTCGAACTCGCCCTCTTTGCAGACGATACCGCCCTTTACACTAAAGGTAAAAGGATCCCGTATAACATCACCAGACTCCAAAAGGCCGTAAACGCCCTCGGTGTTTGGTTTCAAAAATGGCGTATCGATGTCAACCCAGAAAAGAGTTCTGCCATTCTATTCGACCACAAACGTCGTAATCGCCGCAACGATCCCCACATTCGAATGTTAGGTATTCCCATCCCCTGGAAGCGCAGTATCAAATACTTAGGCGTCACCTTAGATCAGACGCTTTCTTTTAAGCCACACGTCGATAGAGTAACGAAACTCGCGCGTTTCTACTTAAGCCGCTTAAATAGTATGATAGGTAGAAAAAGTAAAATGTCTTTTAGAAATAAACGTACGCTTTATAAGGTCTGCGTTAGACCCGTCATGTCATATGCTTCGCCAGTCTTTGCCCACGCCAATCCCTCCGTCCTGTATAAGCTGCAGGTAGTTCAAAATCTCTTCTGCCGCAGGGCCACAGACGCACCTTGGTATGTGCGCAACGCGGACCTGCACAGAGATCTTGAACTACCTACAGTGCAACAGCACTTCAAAACACTCTCAGAATCGTTCTTCAAACGCGCCGAATCCCATCCCAATCATCTTGTTCGAGATTCAGTCTCATATACTGCTCCTGTGTTAGATTCGAAATTCAAAGTCGCTAGGCCGAGAAACGCGCACACGGGCGAACCTTCGCAGTTAACTTTAGCTCTCGAGGCCCTTCAGGCCGCAAATCCTAATTCTAACGTAAATTCTAATTCTAACGTAAATCCGAATTAATGCAATTTTTATTTTTCATTTTTAATGTTTTTATTTTTACTTTTCATTTTTGAGCACCTTCAGTGCTATGTGAATCTCAGTGGGTGACCCCTTAAGGGCCCGGCTGGCGCGGCCTCTTTCTCCAATTGGCCGTCGTTCAGATGAAGGCTGAGTGGCAAAAATGCACGAGCCGACAGGGGGTTTTTTAGTGGGTATGGTTCTGGTAGGCGTCGGGACGAGTCCCACATAACTCCGATCGCGCGCGCGGAGTATGCGTCAGAGCATTTTTTATGTCCTCCTGCCATTCCCGTGGAGGGGAACCAAAAAAAAAAAAAAAAAAATTGAATTGCTATACCTACTATCTTAAAAGTCACAAATGACAAAAAATAATTTATTTTATGTTCTACCCTTAATTTTTAAGACGACCAACCCAAACCAACGAAAGCCGTCTAAGACACTTAAGTGAGATTTTTTAGTACGTCAGACAGAAACCGAAGTGAAAAAAATGTGCTTTATAAAATGTTTATTCTTAAATCCTACATTGCTCTTAAATTAAATTGGAATTGAATAAGATTGAATTATTTGACTTGACCCGGTATTAATGTAATTTCATTTTAAATTGATATAAATTCTAATCACGTACAACCGACCGATGACATAATCATACCATTTCGATGATTGTGAGGATTCTATGTTTACAGTGGGATACGTTTTCTGGAATGTTGTTATTTATGTTTTATTTTTAACTTTTCAACTGTCCTTTGCGTATTGTGCCCTCGAATCACCACAGGCATTGGCAGAATCATCAGCGTTGTTGGACATCCGTGCAGCAACATTAAGCTGAGCCAAATAGCCTGTTTACTTACTGCAAAAGTTTAGTTAATCTTTTTCATGTATACAATTCATTGTTATTTGTTTCTGTTTGTATGTGTTGTGAGTAAATAAATATTTTTTCTTTCTTTCTTTCTCTTTGATCTTGTTCGCAATAAGTTTAATCTTTGGACTGTATTCTGAATTGAGCCACACAGTTGCAAAAAACTACAACCTAGTCAATCATACTAATTTATAATGAACAAATAGTTGAGTTCATTCCCGGCCCTCCATAAGCTTTTGGTTTCAGTACTTTACGCAAAAAATGACTATACCTTAATTTTTATAACATTTTATAATAATTACTAAAAAGAAAGTCAGAACCAAATTATGTATATAAATATATAAAAGACATAAAAGCAAATCAAAGAACATGTAACTGCGTGCAGCTCTACCGACAGACAAGGTTCTCGAACTATAGGTTAATCATTATGCAAAAAGAAATACTTGAGGTAATCTTTATGACTTAAAATAGATGACATAGATATTCAGTTGAATTAATTACTTTGAAAAATGTCGAAATCATAACATATTAAATAATATCACAAAAAATATATTGATGTCAGCTTTATAGTCAAATATTTTATTTTTGTGCTTTTTATTTGCTTGGCTTTATGTGCGAAATTATTTTCTTTGATCGGCAACCCTCAATAAAAAAAAACATTCGCTCTGTTTTTGTGCAACAAGAGAATGCAGCCTGCTCACTAATAAAATAGCAAACTAACACAATAAATAATTAATTTGTAGTTAATTGTTTATTTTTCCTTTTTTCCCTTTTAAATGAAGTAACAAATATTTTTAGATTAAAGAATTTGTGGTGCAATACAATATAGTTATTATAAGTTTACTCTAACGATGGCTATATTAACACTAAAAAAAAAACTAATTAGTATTTAGCTCATGTGATTATAAAATACGGTATTAACCTTATTGATTATTATAATAAAAATAATTATAACTGTATATTTTACTGAAATATAAGTGGCCGACGGCACGAACATTTTGAACTCAACCCTTTAACAATAGTGTGTCGAGCGGTATTTTCCTCCAAATTATGTCCTTTCGGTCTATCCTTAATACCTTTTAAAAGTCTAACATCCATGAAGTATTCCAGTAACAAGTAATAAAATAAAAATCTTTTGGATTGCGGCAATCCAATACTTTCCCACTTTTCCACAGTGCCAGGTTTGATTTTTCTGAATCGGATATTACGCCAGACACACACAAGCACTGAGCGGAAATCGTATCCAATCTGTAAGTGCATTCATTTTTCATTGTCTCTCTCGGGAGACTGGAACTAGCATTTTTATATGGGCGTTTGTTTTGAATTAAAGAAGAATACTTTGCACTCCAGGAATGTTAGTTTTGCTGAATTTACTAAAAATAAAGCTTTGCTCTTTTACTATTTCCACGCGACCCGATGGTAAGTGACCCGCGGTCATGAATATCATTAGAAGGTGTATTTACCAGTATTGAATGTGATTATTATACCGACTAATGACGCGTTGCTGACTGTAGGTTTGCTCCTTGCCACCTTGCTGTGGAAAACCACCGCATAAACGTTATCATTATGGCGGTCGAAATAGGAAGGCCTGTAGTATTCGATCTTAGACACCATAAAAAAATCTACTATCAATAAAATTTCCTAGAATTATATAAACTAATATTATTACGAAAACATACTACAATCAACAGCAAACTCAATTAAACATAAATAAGAAGAAACGAGAAAACCGTGAAGCCCATTCATCGAAACGAAACATAATCAAACATTTTAAAAAAAGCGCTCCACAGTCCCCTAGCAACCGAACTGCAAACGATCGGCTACAGGAAAGAAAATGAGAACATTCACATTGAATTTTACATCGGTCTACAATCTTATCTGTTCAACGAAGAAAAATTCTTAACGAAAGGATTCTTATCGCAGTTACGTTGTAGAAGAACTGTCAACCTAGAATGCGGCGCCACCTTCGGCTGCACAAATAACTTGGTCGGACTATACGGAGCAAATTCAAAAACAGTGCTATTTAGAATCGTTTATTAGGTTGAAAAGGTAAAAGTACGCTGAAATATTAATGCTCGAATTATATCCAAAGGCCCGGGTCAATCTAAAATTTTATTTCGTTTATTAACTTAAGTAAAATTTTCTTTCGTTCGTTTATGAAAATATTGGTCCCCAAAAGAGCGGTCAGCACTTTTTAACGTTTGTATTTTTTAGGAAATCATACAGATTAATGTTTTTGTACGCCCAATTTAACTTAGAATAAGTAAAAGCTTAATTGCTTTGAAAAGAAGCAGGCTAATTAAAAATATGGGACATGCATACTTGACTTAATGGATGGGGAATCGAGTAACTTTAATATAATTTCCTTCTTATATTTTGCCAATTAGATTACTTTGAGATAGAACGTGATGCCTTACATAATAAAAAGTCGCATAAAAGAACTTTTTTCAGTTCTCTGTTCAGAGTGTATTTCTGCCAGCTAACACAATCAAAGCTAATATGCAAGCCGCTTACACCACGCCACATAACATTTCTCAAAAAATCAAAATGCACACACAGATGCCGCTTAAACATCTAAATCATTTTCTAAAATCCATTCAATAGAATTCAACTCGACTCAAAAAGTCGATTCAAAATCGGACGACCATTAATCCAGAAATCCTATCACGAAATTTAGTTATTTAGCCCAAATTTATTAGGTTTGGAAAATCTTACACAAGCTTTTTATACATTTTAGAGAGGTCGCGACATCTACTTAAATATATTTTCTTCGTATCCACTTTTAGTCCCGTAACTGACGTGTAACACAACAAGTAACATTTACCCTTAATCATGACATTTTTATTTTATATAACAAACATTCGAATCCCTTGTAGCGTCGCCGTCCCGAAGTACGCAGGGCGCCTACAAGAGACCGAACAAAGCGCAAGCGATTCTCGCCTTTAGCACGGGCTTCCGCCGAGTTTCCCGCCCATCGAACTAGCCTTGTCAGGCGCCGAGCTTACAAAGCCCGCCAAATCACGATGACTCCGCTTTCAACTCACCCAGAAAATGGATACCAACGTTCTGCGTGAGGGTTTCCTTTCGTTGTTCATCTGATGACTCAGCGGACTGCGATAAGCCTTTATTTGTAGGTAATTAGGGATCAATATTGTGGAATAAGGTTCACGCTTGGCGTGTGCTGTGACGTATGTTTGATGGCTATTAGACATGTGAGTTAAATAGGTGGTCAGAGGATAATGTCTTATTGTTTGATGGTTTTCAATTACTTTTATTCGGTGTCAAAAGGAAAATTGGGTAAGAATTGCGTTTTATTCGGCATAATGCCTAATTCACACAAAACATTACGAAGAGTCTCAAATAACTTTCAACAGCAAGCATAAAAGGTATATTTTAAATAAAATTTCAATTGAAATGTGAAAATGTGAAAAAAAAATTGCTCAGCCCAATAAGTGGGGTCAAAATCTATATTTTATCATTTCTAGTTTTCACTAAAACAACAAGAGCTTTATTTTTTACCATACCGCGCCTTCCAAATTTCCACAAAAATTACCTCCCTAAAACTGAAATCCCCACAACGATTAAATAAGACAACCCTTTTAGAAAGATCACGCATCGCAAGTCATAAACACACGCATTTAATTAAGTAATCGCACAAGCGGCTCGCACAATGCGCGTCAGAACAAACGCCTAAGGGCGTTAACGCGCGCCAGATATACGCGTAGAGCTGTAAATTCACGGAGCAGTAAAACGCGTTACCATGTTATGGTTTAATACGAAGCAATGTTAGATAGGAAGACAATGAGCTTAAAGCTTATTTAGAGTTAAGTAGCGTTTATGTGTATATTGGGGGATGGATTTATAAAATATACAAAATGTGGAGAGAGAGAAAGGAAAAGAGAGAGAGAGATTTGTTTGTTTCGTTATGAGAATGAAATGGATGAATGGAAATTGCCTTTGAAATAGACATCTGGGGATTAAAAATAAAGATGCTTGCTCTTCAAAATACATCAAGTTAATGAATAAATATGGCATTACTCTTAGGTCCCTACATATTAAATAGGCGTTTTGTCGTACTGGCCACTTTGATCTGTATTATCCTCTTTGGTTAAGAATTCTAATTTCAAATTTAAGCAGCTATTTACTCACGCATTTGTGTTTCGAAACCGTAATTCATTTGTTTTTTCCTCTTTTGGTTATTTCTTTACGTCATATTTTATTTTAAACTGAAATATCTGTTATTGACGAGTACGAGTTTCACCGTGGCATCAGTGCTGCAGAAACGGCTCGAAGTATTAATGCTGTGTATGGCGGCGGTGTCGTAAAAAAAACACAGTGCGTTTTTGGTTCCGACGTTTTCGTTCTGGAAATTTCGACCTGCAGAACAAGCCCCGTGGACGGCTGGAGACCAAAGATGAAGAATTGAAGGCTGTTGTGGAAGCGAATCCATCGCAATCCACGTCCGAGTTTGCTGTAGGCTGCGGTGTTAGTGACAAAACTGTTGAATCCACTTGAAGCAAATTGGGAATCCGTGTTGTCTACGCCTGACGCTCTCGCGGCCCGATACACCACAGACGCGACAAAAAAAGCCCGCGTCAAATGTCATCGCGCTTCCAGCATGGATCGTGTCTCCTGTCGGTCACTGTCGCGAAGCTTGAGATCCTCTCTACACCTTGTAAATCAACTATTAAACAATAGAAATGAAGCGATTTAACATATACGGATAAACAACCCCACTGCTAAAGATATTTAACCGTATTATTCCCGTTCTCGCGGGAATCCTGAACTTTTTTTCCAATGTCACCTCCACAACTGAGAGGAATCTAAAGACACGTTTTGTGTTGAAATCAGTCAATACGTTTAGGCTGTAGAGCAAGCCGAAGTAATATAAAACATACTCACTCGACAATCATAACCCTACTACTGACAACGTAAGCAGTTTTAATATAGTGCGATTTCTTATGAAAAAAGCATTTCAGGCGAGATTTCAGCAGAAGCTGTATTTGTGTTTTCAAATATTTGGACAGCCGAGTGGCCTTGTGGTAAGTAGCCCTGCCCCATACGCCAAAGGTCCCAGGTTCGAGTCCTGGCCGGGGCATTCCTTTGTATGATAAACACAGATTATTGTACTCGGGTTATTTATATTTTTTTATTCCGGGTTCCCCCAGTTTGTTATATAGTTTGGGACCATACCTGAAGTTAGTGTATTCGTCGAGGGTTTCATTATTTAATAATTACTACCATGGATATCATCTTAAAGGTATCAATAAATTTAATTAACAACAAACAAAATTAAAAAGGCATTTCAAAAATGTTATCGATACCAAACTTCACCAACCCAAACACAGCATCGATAAATCTCAAGTATAAAACAATTTTACAATTTTCCACACGACTCGGTATTTATGGCGATATCGTTAATATCGACATATTTCTATTTTACGACAGGCCATTAAATTGGGTAATTACTTCTTTGGTGCCTTCGTAAAGATGTAATCTGCTAAAACAGCGCTATAAAAAAAACATTGCTTTCAGAAGAAAAGAATGAAAGAAACCAGTAAATCCGACAATTACCTAATACAAAATTAACGTTATGGGGGGGGGGGGGGGAAATTGAAGTACGTATATAATACTATATTACATGCAAACTTATATAGTTGAACTAACAGACTGATGACGACACACACAGTCAACAGAAAAAACACAGCGTGAAAACCGACATAAAACACAAATTCAAAATAAACTCCTATAATTCCTTACACACTCCGATTATCAAACACAATAAGAGTAATAAGAATTTCATGAAACGAGTTCATTCGCGTTATGAATCTGATTAACCAAAACCAGTTAAATAATCTTATTTTATACTAAAAAACGAATATTAAACTCCAATTCACTTATGAAGAATAATCACCATAATACTCCCATAAATCCATTAAAATTTATACTGCAGAATCGTGTCCTTTCCAAAACAAATAGAAAAAAAAACTCAAAATAATCGCCACGCAAATTTATTTTACGAAAAGTCCATCAATAATCCAAAAAAGAAACGGTAAAGTGACGGTACGTCATTAGAGACTCCCTCTCACACAGCCAAGACAGATTAAAGCGATACCATCAAAGACGCAAACTTTATCAAAGAAAAACTTAATCTTTGGTTAAACTCTTCGGTCTGAGTGGCTGACAGGGATCTGATCTATCTATTAATGGGGCTGAAGTGGCGAAGTAATATTAAATTAAAGGTGTCTTGTTTTAAAGGAAGAATAAGGGGAAGTTTTTAAGAGAAAATAATGACGGCAGTTTTTATATTACGTTATACTTTAGAAGGTCCACTTCGCGTACATAAATATAATAGTAATAAATCCCCAGACAAACACACTAATTGTATGGCCACAAAGTAAGCAGAACTTGTGTTATGGATGACCATACACGTGATTATCACTCAAATGAATGCCCCGGCCAAGCCTCGAATTTGAGATCTCCGGCGTATGAGGAAGGGCTACTAACCCCCATGCTGCTCGGCCGCCGCCGTAAATGAAATGTAAAAAAATAGATTTCTACATGAAACCTTCTAAACCACTGCCGTTACTTCTGCTACAGCTAGCTAACTGTTAAAGCACCATTTCAATCGACTAGAGGCTCCGGTGCGGTTTCAGCAATAAATAATTGATAATAGAGACTTGTTTTGAAAAAATTTGGTAAATAAATATTTGTTTATTATTATTATTAACTATACAATGCATAATAACTGTAAGGTATATTACTATAAGTACAGCTCAAGTAAATTAAGGTGACTGCTCAATAGGTGAAGGAAACCCTTATACGAGAGAAATAAGTAGGTATGTGTAAGTCTGCGAACCCGAAGTAAGTTTTTTTAGCCGGGGAATGTGGGAATCACCAGAGTGGCACCTACCCACTAAAAACCACCTTGCTGGCTGTGGCATGGGAATGCTAAGCAGCCTTCGTCGACATCGAGCGACACCCGGTTAGAAAAGGGGGTGCGAACCCGCAGTAAGCAAGCATGGTGGACTATAAATTGCCTGAAACGACTGTGTGGAGTGGTGTCCCAGCAGTGGGATGGTTAAGGCTGTCGTGGAAGTGTTTATATTATTCGATTTCACTTTTAAGGATTTCCAACTAATGGGCATTTGAAAGCCCAAAGTCGGTAAATAATTACAATCTCAGATTTACTTAACGCCGAGAATCTTACACCTACAACTTTGGTGAATAAAAAATTCAATCTTATACACTGGCCTGTTTCGTTTTCAGGCAGTGCTCAGGCAGTCACATTATATCTCGAATTCGAGATGCGAGTCTATAGACAATTTCATCTCCACCGCTGGCAAGCCCTTGCTGCGTGTCGATCGGAAAACTTCGCAGAATGTCGAGTTTGACATCGCCAGAACATCAAATTTTAAATCTCGATCGAAAAATCTGTAGATTCGAGATCTTTCTCTAACTTTGACATTATCAAAAACATGAGAATAGTATATATCGTATATGAAACATTTTAATAAAAGAGGGATATTTTTTAAGAGATTCTTAGAAGTAGAAAACTCCAGGAAATATAATTGTGTAAGTAATAAAATACGAAAAGCGAATATGTTTCGGTTCGATTCTTATTATGGTTTCATTGTTCAATTTTTCATATAATCAAAAGACATAAAAATATTGTGCCTGATACAATGCGATCCAAACATATAAGGTACTTTATGATGTTGATTTGAATATTCCACGTGTCAGCCTTCATGCTTGCTATCAAAAAAGTCGCAAATCGCATATGCATAGATGAAATTATGGGAAAAATGCCGTCGGGCTTATGCCGTTCGAGTTTTGGCGTGACGTTTCGAATGAGGCCACCCCAAAAGGACTTCCCGATCGACGCTTGCCGAATATGTGCGGTAGTCGGTTCAAGCCGGGCGCTGAAAGATACTGCGAACATGTAAGTGCTTTCTGTCGAAAAAGATATTTTATAGTTGAAGCTATATAGATAATCTGAGATATTTTTGGTACTTTGAAAGTGATTTTGATATTTACTTGTATCTTTCCTGAAAAAACAGATTTAAAGGAGAATTAAAACTGCAACGGATTATTTTTAATTTAATTATGGGACAAAAAAATACATCAAACCATACATTTTTAAACATTTTAAACTTTCCCGAAGAAAACGTTTCCAATTTAATCCCTGCAATATTAAAAGGGTCTCAAAATATGTTTACCTTTTATAAAAACATTTCAAAGCACATATTTTAAAACGAACACACGCCATCAAATCTACAGTTATAGTCCTCTTAAAATTAAATGAAATAAACTTAAGCAATAAAATAATTTCATCCCCACCACTTCTCACACGAGTTGAAGTAAGTACCAACTTAAGTTGCAACTAAGCGATGATGCAACTTATGATTAAACCGAGCAGTCTTTACGACGTCTGCGGAGAAAAACTGCTAAATTAAATTTGTGAATTTTGCTCGTTAATTAGAGAAAAGTTTAGTTTGAGTGTAGAAGGTGAGCAAATTGGGGTGATCATTAAAAGATATTGCGCATTTTTAAATGTTTTAGAAAAACAGGAATGTTTCGACAGAAATGTTATTTCGACGGATATAACAAGGATCGTGTTTCATCATATTCAATCATGTTCATTATTATAGACAAAGAACTTATTTTGTTTTGAAACTTTTAACTTTGTCGTAGCCGGCAACAGAGCACGCGGTCCACCTTATGGTAAGTCACATCGGTGTCCATAGACACAAATTAATCACAACTGACATTGATTAATTATATTGTTATTTCTTGATTAGCGATTATGCCGCGTTGCCAACCGTAGTATTCCGTTGGAATATCCTTTGTTCCAGTAATTGCACTTGTTGTTCCTTCCCTTCATCCGGAACACAACTACGTAGACCTGATTATTATGGTGATCAAGATACGAAGGACCGTACTGCCGTCCCAAACAAGACCTTAATAAAATAAACTCTAAACCATAACTAAGTTAGCTGCAAGCAAACAAGATAACTGTAGTGAATTATTCGTATTTTACTGAATCGTTTGATTGAAACAGCAGGTAACGGAACAAAGACTTTGCCTCGATCATTCTTCCTCCATTCGTTTGAAGTAAAACGTCCACTTACACATTGTTTACTGCTTCTAAGCACGTACATTGCAGAGCTTCAAAAATGTACTAAACTTACCTGAAAAAAGAAAAAAATCGTAATTAAAAAGACGAAATAAATAGAATATAAGGGTTTTTAGGTCAGATATTTTCTTAATAAATTTTGACAATATTTTTAACGCCAAGTGTGTGATAAATAAAATTCTGTCGATTTAGTTAAACGGACGCACAAACAATAACAGAAGTTAAAACTACCTCATGAAAAATTTATTAAGTACCTACATGTTATTTACTATATTCATTCAACAAAAACTACAAACAATCCTGTGATAAAGTCAGGTGGCAAACAATAAATTAATAAATTCCCAGACATTTCACAGTAAACTGGGGGAGAACCCGGAATAAACATACATATGTAAATATAAACAACACACAAATGAATGCCCCGACCTGGTCGGAGCCTGGGACCTCTGGCGTGTGAGGCAGGGCGAAACAAGGACACTAAATAAAAAAACGAACATTCCCCTTCCCCATTCCCTTATCTTGAAATAACAAAATCACTGAACCAATCTTAACTTTAAACTGCGACCAGAAAGACAACAGCTTAAGAAACTATCACACGCGGGAACAGAACTGCTGCGCGAACTTGTCAAGTGCTAAGTTTGCTGGATTACGAGCTCTTACTGTAATTAAAAACGGAAGTTGCTCGTTTGTGTCTTAGTAGGTGTCTGTAGGATTGAGTCCAGTGGAATGGTTGTCCTTTTATCGCGGTACCGTATTGTCGTTCTAGGGGCCGTAGTTTGATTGTATTTGGAAAAATGAAAGGGAATATCTTTGAAGAAGTACTTCTTAGTATTGTATTAGGTTTTATTGCAATGAAATAAGTGGTTAGAGGCATTCTGAAACCTGAAATCGTAATTGGTATACCATTGTCTTTAAATGCATAGCAATTAAAACAAGAGCAAACTAATGTCTATTTCTCACTAAATTGGAATTATTAATGCGTAACGTCAAAACCTTTCACAAAGGGCTGGTCAGGTTGTTTCGTAATGCTCAGATAACTTTAAACAGTAGAATATATTTTAGTCTTGTCATGTTACAAAACTCTCGTGATAAAAGTTATCTGATCATTGAAACATCAGTCAAACAACTTAAATAATAAAAAAATCTTGCCAGAAAACGCATTCAACCTCCCAAGATTTTTTTTTTTTTGCTGCCGAAGCACCCTCTCTCGGGAGGGAGATGGAAGATTCGTCATGAATACCTCCGCAGCCGTCTGCGGGGTGATGTGGGACTCACCAAAGTGGCACCTACCCACTAAAAACCACCCAAATGGCTGTAGCATGGGAATGCTGTCAGCCTTCATCGGAGCGAATTAGAACAACTAGTAGATGAACCTCCGCAACCCGGTGTCTCATACAACGGACAAACTCGAGCGCTACAAGACCTTGCACGCCGCTTTCCGCCGAGGGTCCTCGAGACAACGAGGCAACGAGGCGTCTCCGACCGCGTAAACAACACGTTGGCAATGATGCTGGGCACCTTGTGTAGGTAAGGTGGGTCTTTTAAAAAGCGATACTATTTGTATCTGAGAAAGAAATGTAAGTACATAGATGCGAATCATTGTCTAATAATATGACTGCTAATAATTGTTTCACATACCTTTATACTATTCTTAAAAAGGTAAAAATTTGTTAGTGTACATGTGATCGATAATCTAATAATCAGTAGATATAAAAATGTCCTGCCTAAGAAAATATATTTAGGTACTGTTTTCTTTTACACAAAAAACTTTGAAGGCGTCCGTTTTCAAATAAAATCTAAAGGCGTTTCAGAAATCACATGACCAGAATTGAATCATAATAATTTTGAATATTCCGCAACTTTAAAAAAAATTAACCACACACAAGATTCTCCAGCATATAGCTTTTAATAACCCCGTTCACAAAAAGCTCCTAAAAACGAACGCATCTTAAACATAGTAAAACATTATCTTTCGAGAACAAGACAGCAAATCCTATTACGAAGAATCCTCTCACAGTTTCGACTCGCATCCAACAAAGTACCCCGTTGTTTGTGAGTGCGTTTAAAATTTAAATGTGCACAAACATCTAGGACTTCCGGATGTTGCTTGTTCTTGGAGCTCCCACGGCGAAATGTTAATCTGGAGCCTTGAGATGCTAGGCTCTTAGTCTCTTGTAATTTTTAATTATTTTACTGCATCTGCGTTTGAGGATTTTAGTTCGCATAGTGAATACATTTAAATTTTAAGTCCTGGTTACATTTTGCATTATACTTTTAGATAACAAAGATAGGAAGAATTCGTGGAATGAAGACTGTTTTCGGAAAATCTAAAATTAGAATATAACTTCGTATAAGAAAGTATTATTAGAATATTAACATTCAAGAGTAAGAAAAGCGAGCTAAAAGATGGTACCTCGTTGTCTTTATAGACATGTGCTTGCTTTGATGCTAAAAATTGTTCTCTGCTCATCTGTACATAATTTTTACTTCCATTCAAAGTATTTTTGAAATCAGCAAGACACCATTAAGCCTGTACGCTCCAAGTCCCGAACAGGCCTCATTAAGTTTCAATCAACTTCGAAAGCTAAGCTCCATAAATTTACCGTCCGAATTTTAGGCCGAAAATCGCAACGTTGACGATTTCCACCGGGTTCGCACATCGAAATACATTTTAGTTATAAAGGTGCTCGCATACACTAGTGATAACCAGTTTCAAAATTCTGCAGTGTATCACAGTAAGAGAGTCAGCACGTAATATTTAATTTTACTTTTATAAATCATATGTTGTAATTTTAAGTACATAAAATGGCTGTTTGTTTCCCGAAAAATGAAAAATAAAATAAAATAAATACGTATGGGTCAACTGTTTTCTGATATTCAATGTTTCTTTATCTTAATAACCGAATTCAGCACTGATTTTCGAAGAATCACAAAGACAACTTAAAAGTTATAATTTTTTATACCTTGTTTTGTTAACTAAAGTTTAATAAATAGCATACAAACTTCATCTAACATTCTGCCACATAGCACAAGAGTTTCGTAGAAGCACCTTTACCAAAAAACTACTCGCTCGAAACAATTAGCGAACTGGTGCGTGTAGGGCGACATGTAATTACGATATATCGCTGGGATGAGTTATTGGCCGGCCACCGAGTCGGGACATGCAGTTCCACCTGACCAGGGTATAGCGAATGGATATTGATTGGCGTTTTTATTTATATTAAACTCGATTGCTGTCAATATTGAGCTTCTGGATTTAGGAGATATGAGTTTTTATTGCGGTGTGGATGTTTCATTTATGGTTACACTATTGAAGTCTGTATGTTAAGTATGTTTAGGTTAACAATTATGAGTTATAGCTTGTTTGTTGAAAGGATTCTTGTATAATACATACCCATTGTAAAAGATTGTTACGCTAGCATGAATCTATAGATTCACAAACCACAATTATGATTGATTACTTATATTTGTTTGCAATTATTGCAACATGGAATAATTATAATCTGAACTAACGGAAGGACAAATGTTTTCACTAAAAAAACTTCCTTGGATACATAAAGTTTGTATCGCGGAATTATTCTTTATCATTAACAAAGACGCGCCCCACCATTTATTTGTTCCTTTTACCTTTACCTTTCTCTAATCGATTTTATCTTTACAACTCGTATTATTGTAAAGCACAAATATTTGTTTGTATGTTTGTTTGTAATCGATAAACCGATTTAAGAAAAATTATTCCACCATTAGATAGCTATATTATCCAGCAGTAACAACATTTATCCCGATATTCCTGTGTGAACAGGAGTAACGCGGGTGAACCCGCGGCGGGAAAGTATTTTCATATACACACATAAAAGGATTTTTATATAATCTTGTGTATCCAAGTTTCTGACAGCAGCAACAGTTCGTCTAGCTTTGCATGCGAGTGGCTGGAGCGGCGCCGCGGCCGGCTGTTGGCACGTTCCGAATATTGCTTGAAAATTACGTGCTGGATAGATATCGGGCGGTTACCGGTAGGTACCAATAATAACTATAAAATCCCCAGACAAACTCAAAAACTGTATGGCCCGAAAGTAAGCAGAGTTTGGGTTATGGATGACCATACAGCGAACTGGAGGGAACCCAGAACAACTATAAATATTATATAAATATAAACAATCATGACCCGAGACCAAACATCAGTGATCATCACACAAATGATTATCTCGATCTGGACTAGAACCTAGGACCTCCGGCGTATGAGGCAGGGCCACTACGTCCGTCGATAATCAAACGGAGCTTTAAATTACACCATTATTATTTACATACGTGTGTAATATTCTATGATATTTTCTAAACTTCAACATCGGATTAGGTACTCTCCGCGTAAAGTTTCACTACACATATGTTTATAAATCTGTAAAATTAAAGAATACTAACAAGAATAATAACACTGTGTTACCATATCCATACAATAACACGATTCTACAGCATTTCAAAATTTAAGTATACAACAACGCTTCAACATTAAAATGTTTTACACAAATTTCGTTGCTTTTATTCCTCCATAACTTATGGCTAACATATACTGTTTTAAGACCGACAAAAACCCTGGACTGAACCAGCGAAGATCGCAAGTAAATATACTTGATTTAACTCATATTTGTAAGTCATTCCAAAAATCCTGCAATAAACTTACCGATTGACAGACGGCACATTAGGGTTGGCAGTACAGGAACGACAAGGCCGAAGCAATGACTACACATATTCGGCTACTGACGGAGTAGCGCAATCGAGCACCATGGTAGTCGGCCGCATTCGGCTCCTTTCGTCAAATTGTGAACGGCATCTTTCCAGAACTCTTATCTACGTATATTAGACTATGCCGCCCGGCTGTGCCAATCAATGCCGGCTCTAAAAACTGTATTCTGCTATACTCTGCTGCTGAAGTCCGAAGCTATTTCTTACACAAATAAATCAAACAACAAATCTACAATATAGGAACTACCCGCGAATCGCATGTGTGTCCCGCTTGCATCTTGTCTTTAGAATATTTTGTGGTAAATAACTGCTGAAACAGAATTGAGCGGATCACGAAACAGCAGGGCATATCCGTATTTTTCTTACTACGTCGCTTCGGCGTGTAGACAAAGAAACGTATTGCAATTTCTAAAATAAACTGTTTTCACTGTGGATTTAAAGTATTAATTTCGTTACACAAGCTACATATTTCTTGTATGGAGTACTGTAGCCACCTTTGGGATGGTTCTGCAAAGTACCAACTAGAAGCGATGGACGCAGTTGACCGAAGAGCCCAAAAAATTATTAACAACTTTGACCCCACCCAACAAAAAAACTGCAAAGCCTCGACCATCGTCGGAGAGTTGCCAATTTAGCAGTCTGCTACAGATTACATTTTGGAAAGTGCGCGAATGCTCTTTTTGATCAGGTTGAACCCACACCCTTCTTACATCGGACTACTAGACGCAGACAGGCCTTCCATCCCTTTATAGTAGATATCCCAAGAATTCGAACCAAACGCTTCGATAGTTCCTTTTTGGTGCGGGTCGCCTAGGTGTGGAATGAACTGCCTGCGTCTGTTTTTCCAGAAAACTATAGTCCTAGTTCTTTCAAGCGTCGAGTGAATAGGTATCTCGTGGATGGACGTGTAACACCTTCGTCTTCATCGTCACTTTCCATCAGGTGAGATAGAAGACAAACGTCTAACCCTTTTTAAAAAAAAAATACATTTTCGTAGCTACCAAAAAGGCACAGCGATCTATCTGACGAAAATATTTGTCAAAGAAAATAATCCACAGAGAACTCATTCTTTGATATTGCCGTAACAGACCGTAAGACTTCTTTCTTTGTCATTGGGCGTCTCTTTCTTTTAACCGAAACATTTGTGACGATGCAGTTAGCAGATAAAAATTATTTTAATCTCTTCATTATCACTATACATCATAAGACATCATCCAGTAGTATTACGGTGTATATATTATTATTAAAGCGGTACATTTAAATACTAACGCTATCTTTAATTAACGTTTCTACGCGCCGCCGTAATAGATTTTTTGTCTCAATAATTTTAGCTCCCAGCGACAACTCAACATTATTAGGAAATAATATTTCCGCTATCCGCACGTTCGGAACGGCATCAATCGCCACTTCGTGTTAGAAAAGTCGTATGTGCGTAGATTATCGTTCGGCTAAAGCACCGGCTTATTATGCCGTTGGGTTTTGGCTTTACAAACTGAATGCAAACTGAAGGCTTTACAAAGTCCGAATAGACTGGGTAGTAGTAGGTAGAGTAGTAGTAGTCCATAATAGTAATCGCAGTAGTGGAGTTGTAGTAACTATTTCTGGTCGGCTTCATCGTTCAGCAAGTACATACAGCCCTCACATGCGATTAGCTCTTAACAAACAACCAAAATCAAAAAAGTAAAAACATAATTTCTCAGGTACTGGAACTTACCACAAACTAGCTTGACTTTGTTTAGTAAAACCGCTAGAAACTCATAACATAACATAACATAATATTATCAGAAGCGTTTGAGATGCCATCACGGTAAACGTTAAATTATCTAGTTAAACGTATTAACGATATAAATGCAAGCAAATCTGAGAAAAATCTCCCTTTTGAAACCATTTTCTTTATGCACAAAGAACTGAGATCAAAAAGAATACAATATGAAGAAACCTAAGAAGAAGATAAATATTAATTGCCGAACTAATGAGTTTTGACAACTTAAGCGCATTAAGCTAACTGCTCTAACGGTGAAGGAAAACAACCCGAGGAAACCTTCATACCTTAAATAATAAATAAAATAAAATACCTAAGAATTTATTTCGAAGACTTGTGGCAATATGCTAAATAAAAAAGGCAAACGTGGAGGGCTATAAATTGTTGGATATTATGAAGGCTGTCGTAAAAAACTGCCAAGTTTTTTTAACCGAAGTCTATTTTGATTTATTAATAAAAAAATTAAATATTTAACACGCCCATCACGAACACCTACTCGAATTAATCCGGTCAATTTCACAATAAACTGAACACAAACGAGCAGAACACGAAAAGGCAATACATTGAAATTAATTAGTTTTCATATTAATTAACTTTGTTATGGCTGCCACGGAAAATTATTGAAATTTGAAAACGATGAGTAGACTCTTTACGGAAATAATAAAAGAGAACTATAAGTTTTTGTTGTACATTGGTCATAAGCGAACTTGTCAAAAAAAATGTATATTATACCCTTCAGATCTTTACTACTAATAAACAAAACCAATCTTGTGAAAGAAGTGTCGCTAAAATGAGGTTTTTTACTTAGTTTGTTTCATTCATTAGGCCATTGTTGTACTTGTTTGGCCTAATGTGTCAAAATCAAAACCTGAAAATTGACCATCAGCCCAAGCTAGCCGCCGCTCTACTACATCTCACACACTTTATCACTAAAAAGGGGCTGGCGGTCTTGCTCTACAATACCGGAGGACTTTTTTACCAATCTAAGGGTGCTGCCACGCCAATCGATAGATCATCGATCGGTGGTGGAATGGAATATGTAAAATGTAATAATGGACGTCGATCGATAGTTTCTACTAGACCAATCGTAGGTGGTGTGGTAACACCCTAAGAAATGGCGCGTGGGCTAAGTCCACAGTTCCAAGTCACTTTCCCAAAGACTAGTTAAAATCAAAAAGGATAATCGACTCTTTGTACGACATAGGCAGCTGCATTTTGTATGAGGAGCCGAATTTATTTTTTCATTACAGCAATTTTCCCTCGCAATTGTGGTCTGAGCGCTTGTGCCGTTTATCAG
Source organism: Marasmarcha lunaedactyla (assembly GCA_923062675.1). Classification (NCBI taxonomy): domain Eukaryota; kingdom Metazoa; phylum Arthropoda; class Insecta; order Lepidoptera; family Pterophoridae; genus Marasmarcha; species Marasmarcha lunaedactyla. The sequence goes on along the minus strand of OV281363.1, from coordinate 16,350,898 downwards.
AACAATAAAAAATTCATGCAGTATATAACTAAATAACACATCATTCTCTGTATAATACGACCCATACTATCCAACATGTTTAAATCACCACTGAAAACCCAATATTCATGTACAATACTATACAATTTTAACCAAATACAACACAAAAGCGTGTAACCAAAAACTAATGATGTGTCAGCAACTGTCAAATTTGACATACATGTCAATTTCACGGAAATAGTTAAAATGAACGCATTATTTAGTTCGTGTAAACCGATATCATAATAGCCCGAACGCAGTCCATTATTGCGTATAAATTTGGGAAGCTGTTTATAATACTGTAAACAGAGACTGCTTTTATTTTCTATATTTAATAACCTATAAGGATTTAGGATTGTCTTAAAGGAGTTAGTTAAATACTGCGTCCTTTAACCCATTTTTATGCATATATAAGTCATTAATCAAATTGCTAAATGGTAGTTTTGCATTATCTTGGGACACTATAAGGGTTTTCACTATCAGTGTTGACTAAGTAAAGCAATATCATTAAAAATGTTATACAGGTGAAAGGAGAAACCCACCTTCACATACATGCCTGGGCCCAAGGCTTTTATTGAGTTAACATTATGAAATTTAAAGCTACAGATAGATATAATATCAACAACATGATCAAAAAAGCTTTAGAACATTTTGCAACCTGAAAACAGAGTTATAAATACTTGAAATATGGTAAGAAAAATTAACAGTAGAGGGTGTACTAAGGCTACATGTATTTTTTGAGAATTATTACTATTATGCACAGTTCATTTGCATATATTTGTTAGTTTAAATAAGCAAAATAAATAATTATTGATAATGCATAGTGGAGACCCAATTGAAACACTTATTTCACTTCTTTACACAGAACACTCGTGGCGCACGAAAAGAAACGAAACAAATGACCGTTGGAGATTTGACATATGCTATATGACATACTGCTGTGATGCCAAAATCCTACATATTTTTCAAATGTTTTTATTGATATCTTCATAAAATTTGTAAACATTTTTCAATAATCAAATAAGTATTAAGCATATTTTTTTTATGAATTCTTGATATTTCCAAAACAGTAATCATAGTACATTCATTTCAATTTATTTTGTTTCACAGATCTAATATATTTGTAGTGTTTTTATGCAAATATAGAATAATTTTATGTATTTTCAACATACATTTCGTTTTGTTAACCGCCAAGCCCACAACTTTCTTCCTCTTTTGTTTTTGATAACTTAATAAACTTACAAATCACTCAATTTTAATATAACTAAAGCTCTGCCTTTCACGACTACAAAGCTAAATTCCACGCAGAAGTATACTGAAAGCCATCCACAAATACACGCCCTACTCTTCCTAGTCGCCGCGCACCGCCTTCCCTAACCGAGTGTCGTTCCAATGAAGGCTGCTTAGCATTCCCATGCCACAGCCAGCAAGGTGGTTTTAGTGGTTAGGTGCCACTCTAGTGAGCCCCACATCACCCCGCGGTGCCCGCGGAGGTATGCATGACGCATATTACACCTTCCTACCCGCCGAGGGTGCTGCTTCGGCGGCTAAAAAATAAAAATAAAATCATAGTCGCTTACAGTATAGGGCGCATCTTCGTGGTCAGCACTCTCTGTAACTCAGTCTATTCTAAAGAGAAACCCAACTAGCACAAATGGTTGCGAATAGGCTTTAGAGCGTATCATATTGCAACTTAAGGTGCTATCGATAAGGTCTATATCCTGCTCTAGACTCCTTATGCAACAGATATGGCCCTAAGTGGGCACATCGCATAGCAGGTCTAGAGCGTATCATATTGTGCCTAAAGGTGCAAATTGCAGCGCCTGTACCTCTGATTTGCCACTTTGATTGAACTGTTAATTGAACGGTTGAGTGAACGATTAGATTTTGTTCATTCGTACCTACGTTTCGTTTCTGTAGTTGCAATGTTGACAATATTAATGGCGTGTGACAGTTTTTAAGTGAGAACTACAAAACATAATATAGTAAGTACCAAATACTTTAATTCAACTATTTGCTATATCTGTACTGAAAAATCAAGTGGGATCTTAACTTTACTGCAAAATGCGTATATGTTTATTAAGTAAATTTACACGCCATAATAATTTCATAAGAATTGCAACAAAAAACAGTGTATATAAAATATGGTTATAGTAGTTTAAATAAAACTGACCAAGAATATAATTGATATAACAAGTATTTATAGCGAATTTACGTAGTAAAGTTGTAAAATCACTTCTTTTGTTATAACAAAAACACGTTTAGTAAAAATAATGTAAATTCCTCTAATTTACATTATTTTTAGGTTTTCATAAAAACATTTCATTAAAGATGGTGAATCGTTTTGTTACTATAAGTAATAATTTTCACCCGCTTACTTAAATTTTTGCTGTTCAAAGTGCTAAAAATCACCTTTCTTATTACTAAGTGGTCCAGAGAAGGGCCATAGGAGTGAATTTTATTTAGGATTATTTTGTTTTACGGGGAAAATAGTTTAGGGATCAATTGACAATACAAAAACCTTTTTTTTGGGTAACAATAATGTAATACACTCAATATTGGTTAAGTATTATGTATTTTAATACAATTATATTTTCATTTCAGCTATTGAACGGAACTACAGATGCAGCATACAATACTTTGCCATGAAAACCAAACAGAGCCAAGCACCGAAAATTACATAATAATTCGTTAAAATCCAAAAGGCACAAAAACTACAGAAGTACTTTTCTTTTAAGAATTTTATAAAAAAATTTTTTAAGATCAACATTATACAAATATAGTTGTTTCCTTGTAAAAATAATAACGTAATTATTAAGTTTTTATACGTTAAATACCAAATGTAAAATAACTACCCTTTCTGGGTCAACAATATCAAAATAAATTATGAATAATTAAATTTGATATTAATGTATCCCGTAGTAATATCTTTTGTTTTTATAACAAAGGGAACTAATTAAATTAAACCTCTAACCTTCACAAGTTAAAACTTGGGTAAATTCCACAATAACAAATATTAAACTTTCTACGGAACCCTCTGCTAAAACTTAAGAAGAATAAGAAAAATAATAAGAACCAATGATGCCATTAAGGTTCATTTTATCATCCTTGTAGATATTCAAGTGGTTTAAGAGTTGATTTTGCTTCCTTTTGGAAATGTTGGGCGTAATGGTGGTTATTGCTTCTCGTTTCTAGCTATAAGACACACTACATGTATAAATTACCACTTAAAGTAGCAATTCACACTCACACTGTAGCATAGAGTGGTACAACAGTGGTAAGGTGCTCAATTTTAACCCTGTAGGTGGTATTAATTGAAAATTTTAAACCCATAGTCCATTTTATAGACTTTATTTATATTTATCACTTCTATGCAGTAAGAAGTTGTAATTTTGACCCAAATAGCACCGATATAGAACTTTGAGGCATAAACTTAGCTGCAATTATCACTAATGTGCTAGTTGGGAATAGCAACATGATAAACTTGAAACTAAACCAAAAATATATTTTCTTAAATATAAAATATCCCATGACAAATCTGCAAGAACAATTAAGAAACATCGTCTTTAGGCAGAAAAAACAAACAAACACAGGAACATGCATTCTCACGTAATGGCTATTGCCGTGAAATCTCGGTTGGCAGCACTAACTATAGACAGATTCCTTACCAAGCTGACCCTTAAAAGCGCCATTAACTTATACTAGCTAGGATCGTTGTGGTCTCCTTTTGTGTGTCCTGCAGACGTTTATTGAGGATGCTTTTAAGGCAGGATATACGGTTACTTCCTTAACAAACAAAAATATACGTAGGTTGGTGTAAATGTAAACAAATCGTAGAAGATTTCCTGTCCAAAAACGGAGGAACCTAGACAATGAAATGTTATTGGCTTGCAAATTTGATTCAAAAGGTATTATTTTCTATCTGTTTAGTACACACAAAGAAAAAGGCGCGTTTTTGTATTTATAGTAATTAAACCTCACAAAAATTCCATAGTCCATTATCTGAACGAGCCACCTATTCAACACAATGATTCAGCTTCAAAATTACCTGATTTGTCGGCACAAACAAGCTAAGCTACCACACTATAATAAATCAAAGCGACCTAAAAGCCAGGAAGAGCTTAATTCCTACAGAACCGTCATGAAATTCTTGTCGCTCAACGCGATGTAAGAACTTGGGGATCCACTGCCCCTTTTAGAATCTGCCACAGTGTAGAATTGTTTGCAGTGGTACGATGGATCTAATTCAATGTATTTAGATTTTTCATTTCTAAAATCACTAAAGAACTTCGATTGTATTAAGCCTTAAAGAGAGTAAGATGGACATTTTGATACAATTTATGAATAGGCCTCTACCCATGAGCATACTATGTAAGATTAATAAATTACTAAACCTTTGCTTCAAAACGATTCTAGGACAGGTCTTAATCACAACATGTCATTAAACATAAATACAAAGTTAGTATAAATACATGGCATGATACCAAATACCTATAAAACATTTCAACCGTCTGATAAATTACGTTTTCTTAAACCATCTGACAAATATCGTTTTTTTCCAAGCTTTATCAAATAAAACTGACGTGATTAACTAAAAACCTCTATCCAACTGTTACCCTTGTCCTGTGGCCAAGAATCTGAACGCCCTTTGCATCTGTAATAGGGATAATAATAACTACAAATATTTGCCCTCAAAAGGGCGAAGGTTCAACTTTTGCATAATCTGAAAAGTTTGTCTCCGTTGATTACGGAATCCGGCCTATATTAACTATACTGAATCCGGATATTAAATATCTTAAATACTATGTATGTATATCGTAGTGTCTATTTTTGAGTATGTATTCTATGATTCATTGTCTAAGGTTTGAGATTTAATAATAAAATAGTAAGCGAAAAGTTGGAGCAATTAGAAGGGTGCTAAATAATAAGAATAATAAATAAATAATCATCAGACAAACACACCAACTGTATGGCCCAATAGTAAGCAGAGCTTGTGTTATGGATGACCATACAGCGGACTGGGGTTGAACCCAGAATAGACTTACACATATAAATATCATCCACCATGACCCGAGAACAAAAATTTATGTTCATCTCACAAATTACTGCCCCGGCCAGGACTCGAACCTGGGACCTTCAGCGTATGAGGCAGGGCTATTAACCACTACATACTATACGGCTGATATACTTACCACGGCTAAATAATAAACTGAAAAACGATTTTCTCTTTAAATATATAGTGATGAGGAAAATCTCTGTAACAATTTTGTCAAGTATGTTTATTACGCTGAATAAAACAGAGTCGCTTTTTAAATGAACATTAAGCTGAAACATAGCTGAGGTAATTCTGAATATGCGTCATGTTTTTCAACGTGAAACTCATTGAATATTTACTTTTCCATGTTCACACTCCGACACTACACAGAACTTCTCCCCAATCATCGTTGTAACAAACTCTAATCAAACGTTTTTAACAGATCATTTTTACATCAGCCTCATTTTCTTAGAAAACTAATACGCAGTTTTCGTATTTCTCGTCGCTATCCAGCAGAAAAAATATCTGGTATGTCCGATAATTTAAAGTAAAAACTATCGCGAATTATAACTCATGTAAATAAAAACCACACAGTTCCAACAAAACAAATCACAATTATTACAAGTCATTTTTAGAACTGTAATTTATACTTGTATCAAACGAAACCTATGAAAATCCCCAGATATCACAGCGCAAACAATGAATAAATCAATCCCGCACTTGAAAGGCGGTCAGCCACAACCACTCGACGGGAACGCGAATAAATCACAACTATCCGCATTTTGAGAAAAGCTGCCGTGGCCGGAATAATTGTGTGAACATTAAATTATTATATAAGGTCAATTAATGGAACCATCAGTAGTCCATTTCTAGATGAAATACAATGCAAATTTTGGTTAGTAGTTTCAACAATAATCATGGGCCAGTATCAGTTTCTGTATTCATAAAATTATTTTAAATTATGAATTGGTACACACGATTGTCCTCCACCTCACCCAATCGAAATTTATGAAGAAGACAAGAATGGCATACTCCTGTACAAGTAAATAAATAAATATTTCAACAATCACACCACATTATCTAGCCCAAATTAAGTATCATTAAGAACTCGTGTTATGGATACTAGATAACGGATAAATAAAGAACTTTTCATATGTAAATATTAGAAATAAACTTAAATAAACATACATACACATACATGACAAGAAAGCAAATATAATAAAATATCTGCCTCTACCAGGATTCGAACCCGGGACCTCTGGCATGGAAGGCAAGAGTACTTATCTCTACACCAAACAGGCCGTCTGGAAAGTATTTAGGCAGTGGTAATTATTTATTTTATGCTTGAAATTCCCAGGGTTTATATATCGGGGAAAACTGGCAAGTATTGAGCGACACGAACCAAAAACGAGCCATCGAAGCGTTTTCCCCAACAGTTCAGCACGTCAACTATAAAATGTACCATCGCGTTAATATAGTTTAATAACAAACTTTTGACCTAAACCAAGCCATAAGGGCTTAATAGTAATCAACACAAATGAACTATGATCCAACACGAACCCATTCTCGACAGTTAACCAACTGTAACCAGCTACACTGTGGTCACCAAATCCTCTCTTCACGCGGTAACGTGTAGTTTCTTCACTGCGAAAGTGGACATTTATAAGGGTGCCTAACCACACCCATATACAGTTATAAGGGTAATACACGGAAGACGGATGGCTGGTAGAGCAGTTGTGCTGGTAATTGCATCAGCATAATTTTACGATTGTGGAGTGGGAATCAATTTAAGTAGGCCGGCATACAAATTATAAAGAGAGTTTATAATTATAAACATTAAAAAATTTTATTGTACATTTTTTAAGTTGTAGTATTTTTCAATATATTTTTACTGTATACACACCAGCGCAACAAAAGGTATGAAAAATGTGGTCAGCTAATAATGGTTCGTCAATATAAAAATTGGTATTTGCGCCGTTTCTAAAATAAAATTGGATCGAACAGGTATTCTTGATGTTTTAGCAAAAACGAAACGCTTATCACGTCAAACCACATAAGCGTAATTCATAAATTAAGTATATTATTACTGGAACAAAAAATCACAAAAATCTTAATAAATATGTCAACATTTATTCGATCCAAAAATTACAAACACACCCTACACACTATATCCACTATCCAAGTCAACACGAATTACAAGACTCATTAATCAAAATAACTAAAAACCTTATTCAAAAAACAATTTTCTTTAATTTTGTATTGAAATTCAAAAATCATTTAATTCAACAAACAAAACAATCAACTTTTTATCTCAATAGCAAGCGATAATTGTAATAAAACGTTTTGGGTGGTAAAAAGGTAATGGTCTATAAATCGTTCTATTTTGCTATAATAGGTAATTAATTTCTAATGATAACCTAAGGGTTTAGTGTTAATTTAGGCAAGTGAAATTTTGCTGATAAGCTACTGTAATGGCTATTGGAAATTATTGTAGACTACGAAAGAACTGTGCCGTTACATTGTATAAAATTTTGAAAAGCTTTCTTTTTCTCCATGCATTAAATCTTCAGGGCTGAATAAATATCACTTTCCTTTATCATGCGGAATTGAGATTTTACTTGTTGATGCCTTTCCAAGAACAGTTTAAAAGTAACTCTTGATATGTTTATACAAAATTCAAATTCAAATATTAATTTCTGAACATTGACAATTACTTGTCTTATTGATGTCAAACAAAATATGACTCTAACACCAGTTCGGAAAAACCTATGCGAAGAAGAACTGCGAGAAACTTCACGGGTATATTGTTTTTTAAATAAATTTACAGTGTCTTTTTATGTCCATACATAATTATTTTTATCTGCATCTGTTAGCTCTGCAAGTCTCCCCCCTCTCCCCAAGTATCCAAACGTAGAATACTCTCAAACAGCACCCGACTGTTTATATCCAGGATTGAATTCCAGATCAAAGAATTATTAGAAGCAAACAATTTTCAACAGGTTATCAATATCAAAATTAAACTGTAACGCCCACATCGGTTTTCTCCAAAATGCTATCGTCTGCTACAACATACAGCTTATTTTGTATCAACAAATATAATTGAAACTGGTAAATGCGTTACTAATATAATAATAAACGCGTTTAATTATATTTTTACATTTTACCTCGACGTAGCGATATCTTAATAGATACTGTATCTGCGTTATAATGCGTCGTGAAAACCTATGGAAATATCAACTGTATAATTTTTTTTTTTTAACTATTATCTTCTACTAAAATAAACACTTGATTTTATATAAACAAATCTTTGATTGGGTAGAAAGTTTATAAATTCTTCGCAAAATATTTGACTGATCAGATTACATTCAAAACTAAGTAGCGTAGTGGCGGCCTGCCTCTTTCTTACACCGGAGCTCCCAGGTTCGAAAACGCAAATGTTTTTTCTCGGGTAGAGGTTGTTTATATTTGTGTATGTGCGTTTATTCTGTATTCCCCCCAGTTCGCTGTATGGTCAGCCGTTACAAAAGCTCTGCTTACTTTGGGGCCGTACAGTAGTTGGTGTGTTTATCTGGGCGATTTATTATTATTATATAAATTTTTCAGTGCATTTTGATATTGCGGAGTTGCCATAAATAAAAATAGATTGATACAAGGCATGACACACTAAGGTAGAATTTAAAACCAAGTCTTTTGGTCTGCGAAATGCACTTGTACGCATGCCCAGAGACCGTCTTCATAAGTCAAAGATTAAGACGACGCCAAGACGCTTACCTTCGACCTCATACATCCACGTCGGATTTCCACACAACCTCTCAACAATTCATTCTTACCTTGAACCAATAAATTCATCTAAAATACAGCCAAGCTTGTCAGCGGGTTATAAATTACTTGAAGGAACTGGGTGTGCTGATGTGGGGACATTAGCATATGAGAGTAGGAACTACTGGATGCTGTATAATTGATTTCAGTAATACATCTGTTGGTTGTCTCATCTCGACTATGGTTGGAGCAAAGAAGGTAAGGTCTTGTTTAAGCATGCGTTGGCAGAGGCGCTAACCAATATGTTCGGGCCAGCACTGCCAACAATCGGCACGGCCGAGCGGCAACAAAAATTCGACACAAATGCCATCCGGCCAATGGCGGATAGTGCAATGACGGTTACAAATTGTCTTGAATATAAATGCCTGCAATAAATACTGTATCCACTTTCTTATAGACGGTATAATTTTGTTGTAACGTCGCTGTTTAAGACGTGCAAAGGTGTTTTCGTAAAGTCCAATTATGGCTATAGAATCTAGATCTACGCGGGTGAAAACGCACACAACTTCTACCCATTTCTTACAAACACGTATGCATACATAAATAATAATCCACCCAACAATGAATTTCTCACCTGTGTGCTAATAAATTCGTACAAGACACAGGCGCGGATGTCTTGTCAGAAAGTCATAAATCACGGGCAAAACGGAGATAATATAGAACGTACCTTGATAACACCAGCGCGTTTTTCATTGTGTTTAAGTAAAGAGAGAACTGAATTTTTTAATCTTTGTGAATTTCAAAATTATCTTATTGTTTTACAGTACTGAATGAATGTTTTTTTTAAATCTTTATTAATAAACATGGAAACGGTATGGGTACGGAAAGGTACGGGTTCTCTTTATTGCTTCATTAGTAATTATCACTAGTACTATAAAATAAAATAAATTCCTCGGATAAAAACAGCAAATGTATAGCTTCAAAGTAAGCAGAGTGTGTTATGAATTGAATTAACCACAGAGCATAGGTACTGGGGGAACCCAGAATAAACATACATATATAAATATAAGCAACAATGACCCCAGAACAAACATCTATGTGAAGATCCCGTCTGGGGAGGTACCGTCCTTCCAACTTTAACCAACATAATTACCAGGTTTACCCACGTTCCATATTAAGGGCCGGGAAAGCCGGTGCAATTACTGGAATAAAAGCAATTCCAACTTAAGCCTACGGTCGGCAACGCATCATAATAATAATAATAATCCCCAGACAAACACACCAACTGTACGGCTCCAAAGTAAGCAGAGCTTGTGTTATGGATGACCATACAGCGAACTGGGGGGGATCCCAACTATCTGGGAAACATCAACAACCATGACCCGAGAACAAACGTCTGTGTCCATCACACAAAAGAATGCCCCGGCCAGGACTCGAACCTGGGACTTCCGGTGTATGAGACAGGGCTACTGACCACTACGCTACTGGTCGTCTAATTAAATAACAATATAGCTATTCAACATCTTGAATTAATGATGTCTCGGGTCGCGGGCTCGTTAGTCGTTATGACATGGTTGGAAAAAATATCTAAATGATTACTTGTAACAAATTAATTTGCTAAAGAACATGGGATGTAATTTTTTCCGATTTTTCTGATGACGGTAACCATCACATCGGCCCGTTTCGGCTTGAGTTTGAATTTTAGGACAACCTGTATAAAACATACGGGGACGTAAGTACATCTGCTATCGGCAAGAACAACGTCTCTAGTACTAAGGTTACACAATAAGCCATTATATAACGCGAATAGATTGTCTTTTTCATTTTAGTATTACAAAAAAAAACCTGAAATACAAAAGCGACTAAAGAACATAAAAATAACACATCAAAAACGCGTTTGTCCATTCGTAAATTTAGACAAAGCGTTAAGCCGCCGCTCGTTGGACGCACACCATATTATGAATAACTAATTGACTCTTCGTCCGTTCGTCCCATCACTCCCACTCACTATCCCGACAACCCGATCCACTCTCCCCACATCCTCGACTTTGCGGTAGTTAAGCATATCAACCTCGATCTCAGGTCCATCGAACCGCTCGATGACCTAGGCTCTGACCACCGCCCCGTCTCCCTCGTGCTAGGACCGCATAACGATAACGTCACCTCTCCTAAGACCTTTACCAACTGGAAAGGCTTTCAAAGTACGTTAGTTTCTTAGTGGGTAGTGGGGTTCTGGTAGGCTCGGAGCGAGTCCCACATAACTGCGATCGCGCGCGCGGAATATGCGTCAGAGCATTTTTTATCCTCCTGCCCTCTCCGTGGAGGGGAACACGAACGTCCGTTCGTTCATTTTTTTTTTTTTTTTGCTGCCGAGGCACGGAAGATGCGTCATGCATACCGCCCGCAGGTAAACCCTCTGCGGGGGGTTATGTGGGACTCACCAGAATGGCACCTACCCACTAAAAACCACCTGTTGGCTGTAGTTATTACCGTTAGCCTTCATCGGAAGCGACACCCGTCGGGAAGTTGGGCGCCCTGGCGGAGACCCGCTAGCGGGTCTTCCGCCTGTAGTGAAAGTTGCACTGAAGGTGCTCAAAGGGACATGAGTTGGTGGCCGTTCTGGGCAGCCTCCGGTGAAGCCGGGGCTGGGCAGAGGTCGGCCGAAGCATGATTTAGGGATCAATTCATTTAAATGAACCTATAATGAATTGAGAAGGGAACTTTGCTCCGCCAGCAAACGCTCTGTCGGAGTACGTGAAGCCCTAAGTTTACGGGCTAAGACTGCGATTTCACTAACATCGACATTTTTCATAGCGTCGCAGACGATACGCATGTCGTCTGCTACGGAGGATTGAGGAGTGGGTTTGTATGGGCGAGGAGCCGGGATGGGATTCGATGCGGGGCGCTGCCTCCAGTTTTCTGGGGCTGTGTAGGCTTTGCAGCCGGAGGAACCCGGCTACGCAGCGGCGGAAAGTTTTCTTGAGAAAGGCGCGGCGCCTGTTTGGGTGTCGCCCTCTTGGAATTGGAGCGCATACAACGGGGTGCACGAGGGCAGCCCCTGTAATTTGCGGTGTGGCCGGACTGGCCACAAAGCACGCAATCGGGAGGAGAGGGAGTTTCAGGAGTGCGATTGCACTCCTTAGTGAAGTGAGGGACCAGGCACTTGACGCACCTGGGCGGTGCGCGGCAGTTGGCCGCCGCGTGCCCGTACAACTGGCACCGATGGCACTGGCCGGGATGACCGCGGCGATGAGGCGCCTCGATTGAGATCCCAGAGAGGCCGCAAATAGAGCTAACCCCTTTCAGGGTCTCTCTGGACTTGGGGACGTTGGCGAGAATCACCAAAGCGAGAGGGTGTTGCCTCCCGTACTTGCTGTGCATTTTATGCACCGCGAGTGCCGGGAAGCCTTGGGACTGCAGATCCTCCAGGATAGCCTCGTTCGATAATTCGAACGGGACTCCCCTGAGTACCGCTATGATCTTACGCTCTTCTGACAGAGCATAAGTGTGATAAGCATATTGCTTATCGGTGAGGAGCTTAGTCAAAGCTCGGAAATCGTCTATCGACGAGACAGTGATTTTAATAGATTCACCCGAGTTTACCGCTCGGGTGTAATGGATCTTGTGCTCACTGCACAATGTCGAGACCTCAGTCCATTTACCCTTTTCCCGAAGGAAAACGGGTGGTGGGACATTGGCCTTGACAGAAGTTGGGGCCGGAGCGGGTGTTGAAGACACCGGGGCAGCTGGCGTTGAAGACGCCGCAGGGGGTGTAGGGACGGGCGTCGAGGGCGCCGGGTCTTGTTTCGAGCGCTTCTTAGAGCGCTTCTTAACAAGGGTGAAAGAGGGAGGCTCAGGGCCAGTTGGGGTGGCGTCCGAGGAAGACTCAGTCGCGGGTGCGCGCTTGCGGTTCAGAGGGGCGTCTACTTCGCACTCCATGTCACTGGAGGAAGGGGACGCGGGAGGGCTTAAGACCTGAGGGGTCTGGGGAACTGGGGTGGCCTGAGGGGCCATTGTGGACATTATCGTCATGAAATGAGGGATGAGAGAATCTAAGAAACGGTACTTGTCAGCATTTATAAACATGCCTTCAGCACCGGTACTATCAAGTAACTTCTTCCTAATCTCATCAGAGCTTAGGGAAGCCATTGCGGAGGGGTTGGGGAGGGACAACAATATATAAATATATATACTATGAACCTATCAACGATGACTAACTTCCTAAAACCACCCTACACGCAGTAGGGCGGTTGAGGACGACGCGGATAACTTACTCGAACACGAAGACTCGAGGCACCTGGAACGACGAAATTCCGTCGACGAAGCTCACGTTCCACGAAGTACGGTTAACAGCCCACTGTCCGCCGTGAAAACGGCGTTAGAAACTTATTAGATGTACGGTTAAAACCCACTTTCCGCCGTGAAAACGGCGTTAGAAACTTATTAGAAGTACGGTTAACGAGCCACTGTCCGCCGTGAAAACGGCGTTAGAAACTTAATACGGTATACAACTATGAAATTATATATTACGACAACAACCAGTGAAATTTGGGTGCTCAATTAGCGCGGGGGCTAATAGAGCGGGAAGGCGTCTGCGATCGACGTGCGCTCGAGAACGCACGCAGACCGAGACTGGCCGTTTGTTCAAGTTAGTTACAGACTGTTATAGAAAGTTTTTTTACGAGTTTATCGCGAGAACAATCCTCTTTTTACAGTAAAATTTATCTGCTTTTATTCTGTAATTATTAGCAATATCGTATGTTTTTTTTATTACTGAAGCAGATGTTTTTCTGTTTGTTTTATTTGCCATTGGCCACGTAAGTAGATAATTTTAAAGCAGTAGGCATTTTCCTGTTAAGCTTATGTATATTAAGCACAATTTTAATCGCCTTAAATTCAAATTCAAATATTTATATTGACTAGTTAATTAAAGTTAACTCTACCAGTTTGGAAATACGAAACCCAATTTGGGACGAAGATCTGGCAAGAAACTTTCATTTTTTTCCAAAAATATTTACAACAGTACTTATGTGTATACAAAATAATTATTATCTGCACTTGTTAGCTCGGCAAGTCTCCCTCAACAAACATCCTCAGAGAGCACCCGTCCACGGGGTAAACGCGGGATTCAGCCATCGCCTTTCCAAAACATTTAGGGGTAGAATATCGAAATATACTACACTACAAGCAAAATTTCACCTTTCTGTGTCTAGGGGTGATAGGGCTGGGCGTTGACAAAAAGAACTTCGATGTATATATGCCTACAGTACACGACCAACCCAACTCGACAGCTGTCAATTGTGACGTCATTTATTTTGGATTCCCCAGAACTAGTAATTATTTACCTAACCCAAAGTGTTAAGCGGCACCTCTTGCGCAACGCCAATTTCGTTTATGATTGAAAGATACGAGTTGCATAAGAATTTCCCGTTCGTCTTGTTCGTTTGGCTTCTCTCCCACAGTTGACATTATAATTTATTTCCGCAAAACTCCGCTCACCATTTTTAAGACCCGTTTTAAACATTTTTCAGAGCCCGAGTGCGTTCAGTTACCGGAGCGGACAGTGATCAACGATGTTTAAATAGAGATTAACTTTTTAAATGCGCGTTTAAACGAGCGCTTAACTTAAATGTAGGAGGATGGTAGTGACTACTAGTTGCTTTTTGATATAATGTTGGTTCAACTTGAAAAGAGAGAAAAATTGATGCTGTATTTATTTTGGGTGAGAGGTTAAGAAATAAATAGTGCAATAGTTAAATTTTGTATTATTTTGTAATATAGATTTATGAAATGAACCTAGATGTTTGTTCTCGGGTCATAGTTGTTTAAATTGATATACCTACGTAAGTACATTTATTCTGGGTTCCCCCTAGTTCGCTGTTTGGTCATCTATACCACAAGCTCTGCTTACTTTGGTCCATTCAGTTTGTGTGTTTGTCTGTGGAGTTATTATTACTATTAATTCACTACACCACTCGGCAGTCAACGGTATAAAATAAATGTATAATTTATACTGTATACGATGGTTTAGAAGTGATAATTAGTACGTAACGTTCCATATTTAAGCTAACGCAGCCTTAATTTTTCTGAAGACGGGAACGTTTCAACTCTGATTATTTATCAAGTTTTTGTACCCAGGATAACTGTCTTCGGAAATTAAGCACATGGGCTCAAATCACAATTCTGAGCAACGTTCCCAAAGAAACCACAAATCAAATGCAAAAAAAAAACTAAATTAAATATTGGCGGCTATCCCGTTTGTAGAATATTTACAGAACGTTAGAGAAAGTCACCTTGGTACATACAATCGAGTATTATTATTCAATTATCACAACGCAACACAACACAATCTCCCAAACGCACTGACTATAAATCCTCCATCTGTCAACTAAGACGGCCAGTGGCGACACCTATCCATTGCGGGCGGGAAGCTGCTCGCGCGGGACACGCATAAATCTACTTGCGCGCATCCGTCCTGTGGGAATACAATGGCTCCGGAAACTAGAGAGCCATAGGTGTAGTATTGTTGTGCTAATACATGCAGAATTCGGTATGTAGAGTAATTTTGATTCATTCATTTTTTATAATTTTAAATGATTTTTTACAGAAATTCGCACGGTGACATCACGGCGTAATTAGTTATCTTTTTAAAATCGCATTGCCAAGTTTGTTGCAATGGGTGAAGAACTCTACAATTCTCTACGACAGATATTTCTTGAAAACACTGACGTGACAGTTGAAACAAAAAGAAGTTAGCAAATGCTGCTGCGTTATGACGTCAAATGGATTTGATTGTAGGTCAAATAATGTTTTGCATTAACGTTAAAATAAGCTTAATTGCTTTTACTTGCGAGCTTTTAGATACAAAATATATTATAATGAAGTGATATCTCGAAATGGTTTTTGAATTTGAAATAGATTATTTTTCTTTACATACCGAATTTGAACAAAGTTCTTGTCTTAGACACTAAGGCAGAGTTAGTTCTATAACCTTTGTAAGTCGTTCACCATGTCAATACTTCAAATGTACTCGTAATATTTAAAGTACGTAACTTACTATTTAATTTTAGAACGCAACGAGTTCTTTCACAAAATATTTTATTTCAATCTATGTACTATTTATATTTCTCCTCTTGGTTTATTCCATCTTATTTCATATCATTGAAAGATGTTTACTAACACCCACATTACAATCGTGTGGTTAGCACAACTGAAAAAAAATTAAATCCCTGTGGGCTGACCCCTTTGAGAATAAAGGTTCTTGAGAACCAAAACACAATGGTATACTGTAGGTTTTGTCTATTTCAGGCGACCAACCGCCCTATTAAATCCTACGTTATCCCACAACAAAGGTAAAAACAGCGCCGTGAGTTCTGTGCCCATAATTAAACGGCGCTACCTACATATTCAAGTCGGCATCGATCAGCTCTGCCGGGCGGCATGTATAGATGATCGTTCGGGAAAATGCTGCCCGGCATTGGCCGGTTTTGGCGATACGAACAGAATGGGCCGATAATAATAATGTGCTATAATGCCCGAAAGGACTATTCCATCGGCCCTTGTCGAAATGCGCAGTAAGTGATCCGGGCCGGCATTGCCATTCAACAAAATAATGCTAACTCGAACGTACCGGCCTAAGGAATTTAACTTAAAAAAATAAGTCCAATTCCGGCTGAGACGAAGTCCACTTACACAATCCAGGCGCGCTTATAATTTTATGTAATTTTTTTTTAATTATACTAAAAAACATAGGATGAATGACTGAAGGGGTTACCGTTCATTTTTGTCTTACATTCAGCATCTTTCACTCGAAATGAAACGTCTGAACACAAAATAAAACTAGAGTGCCAAATGAACTCATTAATGAACCGATGTTGGATATTGGCAAGCGGCATATTTCACTCTAGTGAAGCGTCTGATCTACCCAAACATATGATAACATCCATTAATTGTAAAAATTTCCCTCCAAAGTAATAGTTTTGCATAATTTAATACTTCTGCAGATGGTTATTAATTTATAGTAGTGTGCGTGTATGGATACCATATTAAAAGCAATAATGCGAAAATTTATAAGGGAAAGGATCAATAAAAATAATGAAAAGAAAATTTTAAGTAAATCCTAGTGAAATGGAAACAAAAGTGATCTTCCTGGTCTTACGTAGGTAGTTCCTGACCCCGTGGGAAGTTTATGTGAAGTACAAGTTTAGTGCGTTTTCAACCTCGCACCTCCTGAACCCGCTGGACTCTTTATTGTTTCAATAAAGTAAATATTTGATTCTGGAAAATACCTATACAGGGTGTTCAAAAAAGTATTTTACAAAAAAATATTCCAGATTGAGTAAATGTTTAGATTTTTTTATGGAAACACCATGTCCAAATGAAAAACGATTTTTGTAGACGAACGCTGAAGACTAACAACTTTATAAGAATATCATTTCAATTCAGCGAATGAACATTGAAACCTTACACGATAATACATCTATTTTAAACCGCATAATTCTCAAACGACAAATCCATTAGATCCAGAAAAATTTCTCATGAAAAGAAATCCTCTGCTTATCGTAATTTGAACCACACAAAAATCCTTCTTCCGTAGGAAATGCAAACCGCCATGAAAGAATTACTACCCCTACATTGTCTGTGATAGGTGATAACTAACTTAACAACATATGATGGAATCATGAAATATTATTCCTATGCTACGATGAATCACATTAAGATCAAAGTGTGTGTAATGAGCGAAACGGCTCCTATTGATGTATACACTAGAATACTACACCAATCAGGCTGAAATTTCGTATTCAATTAGCTACTCATATTAAGGCATAATCAAGGACTATTTCGTAAAAAAAACTGATCGAATTGAACTCAGCGTAACTGTGTTACAGAATAATATACCTGTGTATATTGTTGAGACTCCATGCATACATACATTAAATGTGGTATAAAATATTGTTATTTGCCATTAGGGCTCTTACGGCTGCACTCAGAGATATCAAGTGCTTACTAAAGGCGCTCCATTATCTATAATTATCTTTTTCTATACTATACATAAGTCTAGATTGGCACAGCAAAATTTTTCACAATTTTATAAAACAAAAAATACACGCATTTTCTTAGTACATTAGTTGATATAAATGCTTTTAAAATGTATGTTAAACGGATAATATACTGTAAGTACTTTAAGGGTCATTAACATTACATATTTCGCATGCAATATTAATGTCACATTAAGTATATATGACTGTTTAGCGTTTTCCCCCGTTTCGACATGGTAAGACTGTAATGTTGTTCTTGTTTACTAATCGTTAAGTAATCGGAGTCCAATTTATAGCCAGGTAAACGTAGTCAGTAAGACCGGTCCAATAAAAAAGCCGGGTCAGAAGAAAATGACAGAGAACACACAAAAAACGCAGAGTCACTTCGCACAACGACAAAAGACTGCGTCATGTAATGGCGACATGATATGGCGTCATCGACAGGCACTGGTGTTGCCAGCAACATCCCACCTAAATTGTACCTAACATCAATGATTTTACTATTTAGTTATTTTTTGTATTTTTATAGTTAAAAGAATAATAAATATAATTATGTTTTATTATAATCACAACGTGGTTATTAATTTATGGTGATATTTCTTCACAAGTAATCATAGCACTCGATTCAAGCTTATCAGCTTTCGATTTTTAGAGTAACATCACTAGTGTTTAAAAAGAAAAAGGGTTAACTGACGCAACATTGTAACGACGTTGAGTTCTTTAGATCGGAAATTGTTTATTATGTTTAGAATGGTTTATTAGTGAAAGCAAATCGTAAAATTACTCGTGTCGGTCATTATTACAATAAATACGTAATCGTAATTGAAAAAAGTTAAGCAATTGTGCAGTTCCAACAAAACAAAAAAATGTATTATTTTATGCCCGCCGTTACAAGGTTACGTTGTTGAATTTTGATGAATTGTCAAATGTTACCTATTAAAATGGCCTGCTTCTTAGACACGGGTATTAAAATGAATTATTAACAAGAATACAAGCAACAACAAAACGAAAAATAAAATGATAAACAAAATTTCTTTATTGTTAAAATTAATAACGTATATAATGGAACACCTACCCCAAGCTTTCTTAAGCTACCGTTTGTTAAAAGCTGCGAAGAGGAAACTCTACCATAAATTATAGGCTTGACGCTTTTTAAACTCCGTATAAGAAGGGATGTTTTTCAAAAGCTCTTCTTTTCGTTTAAAATGACAAATTGACTTACTTGAAAAGCTTGCCCAGGACAAATTTTGGCTGCACTTACCTGTAACAAAAAAGGATAAAAGATTAAAAAAAAGTTATTGAAAAGGATCAATTTTTTATATATTATGTTTGTTGAAACTGACAATACCAATGTGTATACGGCCACGTATATACCACAACTGTGCGGGGCACCGTGCCGCAGCGATTATCAGTAAAATTTTCATAGAAACATTTCCGAGAGTTTTGAAAATATTTGATTTTATAGATTGCAGTGTGCTCTTTCCGAATTTCAATTTTGCCACCTCGTAACTTTCCGCTCGTGCCGCCATATTGGAAAAATGTGGCCTAATAGCAGGGTTGTCACAATACTTTCTTTCTAAATCATTCCACAATAAAAACAGTTAAAAGCAAATGAAACTGAAGAATATTTCCTAGAATTTATTTAACAACCTTTTCTTCGTTAAATCAATAGCTTTAGCGCCACAATGTGTATCCGTTTTATCACAACTGTGATTGAACGGTAAGCAGATCGAGGAAATCATCGGCGCATAACGTGACGAGCGGCAAAGTGAAGCGACGCACGGTGCGGCAGACCTTCGTCCTCGCTTCGGAGGGTACATTCGTGCCATACCAGTTTTCAACTACGCGACTAAATCACCAAAGTAAGGAACGGCCATTTTTTCACAGTCCTTGTTTTATTTATTACATTAACCGATTCCTGGCCCATGACGCACCTAGCGCGTCATGAAGAACCATTCAGGGAGGACCATTACGCGACGAAAGCGTCATTAAAAAATTGTTGTAAATCAAATTTTTATTTAATTCAAACAAAAAAGCCTTTTATTTAATATAAAAATTAACACATTCGAGTCACTAATATCTGTGGTCACGACATTTTTTTGGAAAACTAAATTGTCAAATTAAACCTATTAACTAAAATATTTAGTGCATGGAATAATTTTTAGCTCATCAAGGTCAAGAACTAATAAACCAATATCTAGAACGTCTCCTGCCCAAAAAACCCCTATTAGTTTATGGTTTATTTTTGAATAAAATGGTCACACGCTCATTTTCGTCTTAATACAAACAAATGGTCGCGTGGACCTAGAACTTATTACGTTTACTAACAGAAAAATATTTATATGCTGGCCATTCTATTTATGTAAATAATTATTATGCAAGCTATGATATGTATGGCCAACGAATTCTTAAATAATAACACATAAGTGTTTGACCGGCACTTTAAGGGTCAAATAAGGATTGGTGTGGTAGAAACCGTCAAAATTTTTTTACTACAAATTGACCGGTCGACGTCGATCGATTGGTGTGGTAACACGCATTCGCCAGCCAATTTGTAGTAAAAAAATTTCTGTTGAACAGGCAGTTTACATTCTTAAATATTATAAACACTGCCTTATTCATCTATTCATTCATGTTAATCAATGCAAGTTGATCTCCGGAACCTATAACTAAAGTAATTTTGTTGTACAATAACCTTATAAATTTGTAGGTATGTGTGGTCTGCCAACCCGCAGTAGGTGTGATGGCCTATAATTGTCTGACGCCACCCCTAAGTTGGTAATAGTAGTAAAATAATCCCATGCACCTATACATTTATATGAAGATATGTGTAGTCTGCCAACCCGCAGTAGGCGTGATGGCCTAGAATTTTCTGACACCACACGTCGGCCCGTCAACGTCGATCGATGGCAGAATAGAACAGCCGACGTCGATCGACGGTTTCTACCATACTAATTGATCGACGGACGATGGGTTGGTGTGGTAACACCCTAATATGTTACCCTACCAGGTTCCAAGGACTGATAGTTCTGCTTGAATGGTCATCGTCTCATTGTGTTTCTATTTCCGATTCGGGAATATATCTGCGTTTTCTAATTAATTCTGGTTCAAAATTATAAAATATATATACTTAACTAATCAATCCAGATTGATGCAATATTATTCCTAAGTAGTAATATCTATAGCTATTTTACCACCCTATATCAACAATAAATTCAACAAAAAAGTATAAAACGTTTACAACTCCTGGTGGAAATCTGTAACTTACCTTCCATTTCCTATAAAACGCGTAGATAGTCACTTTAAAACACACTAAACTAATAAGTACAACATAATACACAGTAAAAGTTTTCACGTTGTATAATTATAGCTAAAACTGCTTAAAATAGCGTAAAAACATTACCGGGGGCCAACCACGTGCTATGTGCGTTATCATTCAGGGAGGCCCATGACGCGACTCTCGCGTCATTGAGTTTTGTATGGAGCCGGGGCGGAAAGGCTCGAAAAATGAAGGTGGCAAAGAATCGGTTAAAGGATTGAAAGGCTCGATTGAATTCCAACCGTTCGTCATGTCTTTGGTTAAAAAAAAGTGGGGCGCGTATATTGTATTATGGATAATTAATTGAATGCCCTAACGTACCCACCAACTGTAAGGCCCCAAGAGCTTGTGTTATGGATGGCCGTATAGCGAACTGGGGGAAACCCAGAATTAACATACATATAAAATTATTAACAACCATGACCCTAGAACAAACATCAGTGTTCATCACACAACTAGAAGCACGTTCGCTACTCGGCAGTCACCGCTCTCTGACCGATAAGCGACGATCTCGACGCATTTTATCAAAAGAGATTTTGTGAGTGACTCACTTTAAGGATACTCTGAATGCGCACAAGTAGGCAACTGCGTAGACAAAGCAGATATTTGAGATTTGTATTTGTACACGTTTGCGCGATTATTTCCTGATTTGATTGTTCCTTCTTTGATACGGGTATTAATTATGTAGACATTTTATATTTACAAACTGCGTAATACGGCTGAAAATGTTAAGCAAAATTCAAAGCATGGGAAATTTTATAAGAATTATGTTACATAATTGAGTTTTCTGCTTCGAAAGATTACGCGTACACAGAAATTCATTTGCAACGCTTGTTTGTAAGTATATCGCAATTACATTAAAAGTTACCTATATTTTTTGTCGGAGCTTTTAAGAAAATTAGAATCGAACCAATTTATTACAAAAAATATCATTATCGAATCAACTTGCTCTGTTAAAACGTTTGCCATTGCATCGTGGATAAATGGGTACTTGCTTGCCGGAACATTCTGGTCGGCAGTATTTTTTGGACGGCAAAGCAGACTCGAAGAACTTACCGAACATTGTAGCTTTTCGAAATTGACAGTTTATTTATGGCCCTATGGGCCTTTTAAAGGCTTAAGTCCATAGTGTTTGAGCCGTCGACCGATGATGTTTCAGCATATAATACCGTCATGATTATTTTTAATAGATTGACTATATAGTCATAAACCATATTTAAAAGGTTATTGAACAAACTTTTTTGTTTTTGGTATTTAAATTAAATAATGAAGTCAAAGGAAATCTTACGTACAACACTAGAGTCACGTGTCCAAAATCTTAATTAGAATATAGAAAGAAGACACATTTATACATAAGACTAACCTAAAGGCTTTTAAAAGAAGAGGTCTGTACCCGCGACAATTCGAGGAGGTCTAAAAATGCGAGAAACTGACGCTACTGAGCCACATTATCTCTCGACCCGCAGCGAGTGTTTGTCGCGCTTAAACTTCACACAAGGAAAATCAAAAAGGAAATAACATGGGAAGTAAAAACCTAAAAAAAAGGAAAACCGAAAGAGCACATCCACTTGTTGCAGAATAACAGAGCGAATATATTATATTGGATTGACGTATTTGAATTTTGAAGTTTGGTGGTACGGATCCCGAACTAAAAAAAAATAAAACTCACAAAAAGTTATAGTTGCAATCGAAATAATGCTTTGCAAGATTATACAATTAACATAATTAATTTTGTAATAATTTTTTGATTTTATTTATTTAGTTTTAAATGTGTTTACGTTTACTTTACTGTTTATGAAACATACTTTACTTTGTCTTTAGAATAGGCCACCAGCAAAACTTCTTTTGCATTGAATCGGTAACCCCAACGTTGCGCAGCTATTGTATGGAGACTCCTCACGTTTCGTTTTTTATTAATTGAGATAATTTTATTGGAAAATATTTTAGTTCTGATACTTTTTTTAATAATCATTTACATAAATGATACGAATTATCGTGCATTCCATTCGTCCATTAAGTGCTGAAACATAAAGCTTACTGACGGCCTAAAATGGACTTAACCCTTTGACCGGACTTTGTGGCCTAGCGCTGAGGGCGCTTAGCCGTAACTTAAACTACTCCTGCATACCGTGAGAGCACGGACCTCGGCTTAGGACGTCGTATATTGAAACTACTACTGGTTCGGAAGGGTCATCTACTACCAAAGAACCATCAAGAAACTCAGTAGGAATGCGTACGACGCGTTAGCCTGGCCACATTATGGCTTCTGCAGAAAGGGTTGTCCATTTGGGCATTACGCTTTTCCCGAATATACCTGTATATACATTTGACTTTGGTGCCGGGACAAATATGTGGGTAGCGCACCTTAGTTGCAAGGTTCCGTTGTTGAGGCCGTATTCCAGCCGTTCTTCTTGGGCAGTTCGTACAACAAATACCTTGTAAACAATGAGTCATTGAAATACGCTTTCAAACAAAACACCAAACGTCATTAATAAAAACAACCCTGATAGGCCTCCTAACGAAAACAACATATTTATCTACTTCTGACAAATCGCATCCACCTACTACGAATCACTGCAACAGAACTGTTTCTCCCCAATACACCCCCCCAAAGACATAATAAGCCGTCTGTTACAAATGTCGAGACCCTGTCAAACTGATGTCTCGCCACGCCACGTCACAACGCTGTAATCCGACAAGTTGACGTGTACGTCAGTGCATGATTACAAAGCATGACAACGTTTGTTTAGCTTCATTGTCAAAATACAATTATGTGAAAAACGTGGTTAGGGTTCGATTCTCCTTGTACCTCTATTTTTCAACGTATTGAAATTTGTTTGAGAAATGTTATGAAGATATTTTTTATTTACTATAAATTACTCTTGAAATACCTACTTTTGATGAAACGTCACAGGTTATGATATAATAACATAATTTCGACATCTTTGTTCGTAGGTACAATTATGGGCACAAAACATACCTACTTATTTTTTATGAAATGTATGTAAATTATTTCACTGATAAATATTCATTACCGTTATAGAATAAACCCCTTTTTGAAAATCGAGTTATTTAACTATTGCCGATAATGATTGAATTATTTTAACTCCAAGGTCAAACATAAGTCATTTAAAATAATGTGGAGAGAATTTTTGTGGGACTAAATCTCATTTCCCAAAACCTTATGCATTAATATAGTTGTAACATCATGTCACAATAAAAAGTATACAAATCCACTACCTTACCACCACCACAATCCCATTACTCCCTTCCATTAAATCTTTAAAAAATGTTTCGGAACACGGGGCGTGAGCATGCAGCCTCGCGGACACAATGCCCTGTGTTAACAGTGTAAACTGGACCGTGCGAGAAAACGCCAGTCAGCATGATTACTGCAAACATGTTGTGGGCTTCACTATTACAGATTGTTATCTTACGTCTTACAGGATTACTTAAATAACGATAAAGTAATCTTCAATTACATTTAGGTTTAATTCGCGCGTCATCTTAAGAGCGGGAGAGAGTCATACTGTTTGTCTGCATGTTACATGACGTAGCATCATATCTGTCTTGCTTCTTGTCTTTCTGTCTCATGTTTTATGTGAGAGTTTATTTATGCAGACCTAAGTTTTTTTAAACCTCGGTGCGATGTGACCTTCTATGTGTGTATCTGTGGCATCATAAATAGCGCCTAAACGAATAAGCAAATTTTGAGGCTGTTTTTGTGTGCTAAACAATTGCTCTATAGCCATGTATAAAGAAAATTGAATAAACCGTTCAATACTTATGCGAGCTTTTTGCGGTTTTTTTAATTGTGCTTAAAACCGAGCATATATTGTTTTTTGTGAGTCATATTTTTCTGTAAAGACCTTTTATTCATATAATCCTGTTTTTTATGGTTTTACAAGCATATTGGCAAGTTTTTAAATTATAACGTGTAATTATATTCGTAATATTACTCCGTATAGTAGACCAAGTGTGCGAGCGAGGAGACTTTTTACGGAAATTTACCAAGATAGAGAGGGGTAAATCTAACGCCGTTGTAACCGGTTTTCAATGACAAGTCGTCACAAGTCGGCACACCAACCGGAAGTAATCGGTGCAGTCCAGCGCGGAGTCGCCTTCTATACATTTCTTCTGCCAACGTAGTTGTCATTAGTATATTTTAGTTCCGAGTTCGTCAACTGAACAGATAGGTTGTCGGCACTGTACATTTACCTTGGGTTCGACTAAACAAATAACACAATGACAACTCAGAGCTGGTCACGCGTCACTACACTGTCAGGTAGTCTTTATCCGAGTGATAGATAAGAAATAGCGTGAAAATGGAGTGAACATTGATAAAAACCAGATTCGTGGACTTTGCCCAATTATATCAAAGTTATATAATTTTTATCGACATTAATATAATAATAGTGACATTAACTGTACGATACCAAATCAAGGTTGCGTTTATATTTGCATTACATATTGAACTTAACAGGAAAAATAAAAAAGAGAATCAGCAATAGGTAAGTAATGAACAAATACACCTACTCAATCGTGACGACCTGTTTGGTATGGAGGTAAGTAGCCTTGCCTTCCATGCCAGAGGTCCCGGGTCCGAATCCTGGTAGGAGCAGATATTATATTATATTTGCTCTCTAGTCATGGATGTGTATGTATGTTTATTTAAGTTTATTTCTAATATTTATATATGAAAAGCTCTTTAGTTTATTTATCCGTTATCTAGTATCCATAACACAAGTTCTTAGTGATACTTAATTTGGGCTAGATAATGTGGTGTGATTGTTAGAAATATTTATTATTATTATTTATCGTTTATTTCTCAAAGATTAAAACGCGGAGCTGAGAGGTCCTACCCATATATTCGCATCAATCGGCACAGCCGGGCGGAAAAAGCTGAACAAAAAGCCTTTGCCGCCCGTCAAAAGCCATTCGGTTATTGGCAAAACGAGGCGATCGCCCGCTCGGCACTAGCCGAATATGTGTGGTAGTAATACTGCCCGCCCGAAAGCTTAAGCAAAACTTTTGGCAAAGCTGTGCCGTTTCGTTTTCCTTTGGCGTACACGCAGCCAAATGCCCGAACGTCTACCGCTTACGATCGAACACGGTGACCATGCCATGACATGGGAGGAGGGAGGTCCGTAGCGACTACGTGAGCCGGTACTGGCAAGGATCCGGTCTGATTCCTTGCCGTCAGATATGTTGAAGCCTAATAAGCAATCATAATATGATAAACTGTTATAAAAACTAATAACTTTCAGAATAAAAAAAAACCGTTACGCATATTTCATTCGTTTACCATGACAAGGCATTATTGAGGAGATACAACGCCACTGGGGAAGTTCGCTTGTAAAGCTATACTTAATATATATATAAAATATACTAAACTATACCTTTATAGATGTTGCTATTATAACAAAGATATATTTGTTTGTCCTACATTAGTAATCAATAAACTCTAAAAATACCTTATCTTTTTTTAGGGTTTTTTTTTGTCTCACGGTCAACTTGAGACTATCTTTTTATAAAACTATCTTTTTTTGCCTACTCGTAACAGTATGGATAAAAAATTGTGAACCTTAATATTTTAAAGTGCTGTTATGTAATAAATAAATAAAAACTCAAACACTTTTCTGTATATGTATATTTGAACAATAGCCAAAGCCGAGTATCGATGCATGGTTAATCCACTTTTATTTATTTTTATTCCATTCATGTTTGTTGATGATGGTAGTTGGGTCCTGGGTTTGAGTCTAGATGATACCTACTTACCGACTGTTAAAAGGAGGGTTATGTTTTTCGAGTGTTTGTTAGTGTACTTATTTGGTATAGTCTACGGCGTATGAGTGACATATGAATATTATTTTACGGATTAAATAACACGGATGAATAACTTCAGCATTCGGGTTTTATAATACCTCAAATAGTTGTTTATGTTGACTGTGCAGCTCGTAAGTAAAGTCGGAGGTAAGCCCAAGCAAGCATCAGGAATACACGCCATTTTGACGGTTCCATGCAATCCGCCGCAATCTTGTCAGGTCTGTGGCTGATCGTGTCACTGGAGCATGGCTCACAAAAATGAATACCTCTCATTTTCTATAAAAATTGTAACACAAAAAGGTTTTTCGTTTATAAAAGCATCCTATAATATACCTTTTGCTTTGATTTTGCCATCAATATAATAATAAGAATCCATAATCAAACTAAAATACGTAAAATAAAACTATCACGTCATTGAAATTCTCCTACAGAAATATGAGTCACCAAAATCGAACCTTTCACCGCAAACCGACAGAACAATACTTCGTACCACTACGGCATTACTGCGTCACAGAGGATACAACCATTATAGACATTTTATCTTTAGAATACAATTATTGCCAATAATTGTATTTTTGTAATTGCACACACAGCTGTATAATAGATAAAACAACGCAAATGACACGCAGCCATCTTATTACCTAACTAATTATGAGCTTGATTCCTTCAGTCAAGGACGCTATCGGATAACTCAACCAAATTAAAGAGTTATCCAAGTTGGGTAGTGTCAAGGCAGAGGTATTCTGCATTTGGTTGGTTAAATAACATGACAAATAAAACGCTGTCTGTTTGTTTGACAGTGTTTGAGCACGATAACCTTTTGATCTGTGGAATTATCAGATAAAGAATTAACTAACACCTGTTATTGAAGACCAATAGTTTCCTGGAAGTTTGTCGCAATGCCGATCGGGTACTACATTCGAACTGTATCAAGGCCCGAACGGCGTTGGCCGGGCGGCATTTAGCCCCACCGTACATAAACTCGACTTTATCCCCCTCCAGTGCTGATTAGTCGGCCCTATCATACCTGAACTTCACTCCGAGAAGACAATCAAACGCCTAGCGAACATAACCCCAAAAAACCCCAAATGGACATATCTAATTATATATTTTTTACATGATTAATAATAAAAGTGAGGACAATAACTCGCTCTGGTAAAGGTAAAACCGTTTTGCGTGAAATAGTATCAAATGGTTTTATTTACTTTCATAATAATAATAAAGTAGTACGTCATAGGCAATTAATCGCTGAAATCAGCCATCAAAGACAGCGAGGTGGAAAATTATTATTATAAAAGCTTAGAGCCTAACGCATTTTCTGAAGCTACTATGGAGACGAAGAAACTACCAGTTTAGATTTTAAATTAAGTTGAAAATTTAAATGATAACTCACTTAACATAAATTCTTAAATTATGGTATTTTTGAGTAACTTTCATTAAAGTTATGAGGCTGTTTACTTTATGCGTAAACACACAGTTCATAGAGATTTAGTAGCAAAAATAGAAATCCGAAGAAACCTTCTACTTTGTTTTAACAATTTTTGAAACTGATACGGTGGCAGTTTTGCGAAAATTCATAAAAAAATCGTAACTCGAAAACTATGAAAAATCGTAAAACATACATTGGGGTGATTCAGATACCTCTCAACACGAGGCACCCTGAATAGAACCCTGTCACAAAAAGACTATTGAAAGGTACTAATAAGAATAAAAATACTTGTTAGAACCAAAATATAAGTACTGATAAATTTGTTTAATTGCAATTAAAAAATTTTCGCAGGATTATGATTCGGTATCAAACATACGTTTTTATTCCTGCGTTTACTCTGCTCAATACTTTATTGCAATCATAATTTTACAGGTGATAATGATTAAAAATAATAATGAATTTATACGATAACAATAAGTAAAATTATGCACCTAGTTTAGGTGTTGTGCCATCATGCAGGAGAGGACATTTTGTGGTCATTTTTAATTAAATAAATTATTTCGATATATTATTCGTTATACCTATTTATGTCTAATTCAATTAAAATGTTTTAGTTAAGTATTCATAGTCGTGTAATACGAGGGTGGGTTGAAAAGTTCGCGGCCTAAATAAGAAAACACAGGAACAATGCAATTTTTTATATTTATTTTTCTACATACTCTCCTCCTAGGTCACAGCACTTAGTCCAGCGGTCCTCCAAAGCCTTGATCCCATTTAAATAGAAGGTCTCGTCAAGGTCTTCAAAAGGGCATCTACGGCCACTTTGACCTCCTCCTTGGTAGACAATGCCATTCCACCTAAGTGTTTTTTAGTTTTGGAAAAAGGTAGCAGTCAGAAGATGCCAAGTCAGGTGAATAAGGAGCCATCGATTCTGCAGATGCGTGAACACGAACATTGTCCTGATGAAACAAAACTTTCTTGAGCAACAATCCTGATCTTTTAGACTTTATTTCTTCGCGTAAACGACGCAATAGTGTGCAGTAGTATGCAGAATTTATAGTTGTCAACCAAGATGACACCGTTAGAATCCCTTACCATTACCTTGTTTACTGAATAACACACCTTGGCTTTCTTGGGGGTCGGAGATCCGGGTCTCTTCAATTCTTTGGATTGTTGTTTGGATTCAGGAGTATAGTGATGAACCCATTTTTCGTCCATAGTAACAAACCTTGCCAAAAATTCATTTGGATCAGCTTGAAAAAGCTCTAAACAGTCTCTAGAAATCGTGAGCCGAGTTCGTTTCTGTTCAACTGAAAGAAGCCGCGGAACCAATATCTTGCAGACACCTCGTGGAACCCTAATTTGTTAGCGATCATGTTATGTGTACGTTCATATGAAATCTCTAGAGCTTCAGCTATCTCAGATACCTTGAATCTTCTGTCTCCCATGATGAGATGACATATTTTTTCGATGTTTTCAGAGCGGGGTCAT
Organism: Marasmarcha lunaedactyla; assembly: GCA_923062675.1. Lineage (NCBI taxonomy): Eukaryota > Metazoa > Arthropoda > Insecta > Lepidoptera > Pterophoridae > Marasmarcha > Marasmarcha lunaedactyla. Next base: position 16,320,983 of record OV281363.1, on the reverse strand, counting down.
CTTTGATGCTCTCTCGTCCACGTTTAATTCAGCTGTCCACTTTTTTAGCATTGTATACGACGGAGCAGATGTTCCTAAAGTAGCTCCACCATATCTTCATAAATCTGCTTTGGAGTTAAGTGTTTCTTGTGGAGGTATTTGATCAAGGCACGATGCTCCTACTAAACTTTTCATTTTTAAAATTAATGAAACTACTCTCACTTAATGTTCAATAAAATAAATAATCACGCATGTATCTCAGAGAAAAATTGCACAGAGACTGACAAAGAGTGAAGGAGACTCAAGGTTTCATGTGAGGGTAGTTTTATAATAATATGACAACGCTATCTATGGTAGGCCGCGAACTTTTCAATCCACCCTCGAAACTTTTTTTAATAGGAGTTGTTTTAACGAGAGCCTGAATCTTTTATAATTTTTTTCATGATACATATATGGTCATATTTTTCATTGATATATTCCGGTAAGTGATTATATGATTTGATTGTCATAGCCAAAGGACCCGATGAGTGAGTCTTTCTTAGTTCGGGCTGTCAAAGGACCTGTCACACTGGATGCGTTGTGGATTTCGTTGCGTTCGATTCGACCGGGCCGCAAGACGCAGATCGCAGCTAGAGCGAAAAGCCCTTTAAAATCGTTGATTACACAAAGAAACAAGATTATAGTCTACTTTCAGCGTAATATAACACATGTAAACAAAATGTACTTACCCACAAACACATAGCCAATAAAATATTTGTTAGTAAAACAGCATTATTTTATTAAGTAATTGATTAGAAGCTGATTCATCAAATAGGTGCCATAAATTCCTAAACAAACAACACTTACTAGGTTAACAAACTACATGTCATTTCATAAATAAATCTTCAAGTTTAACATTTCACTTGAAACTAGCAACGACGCACGACTTCACCCGCGCAGCTCCAAATAAAATACAGTAGGTATTTGTTACTTCTAGATGTTGTAATAGAATTATTGAATTCCGTTAATAAATTTTTTTCCCTTTTTATGCCAGCGACTCCAACCGCATTCTGCTATAAATCAATTTCTAAATAAAAAACTGACCTTCATTCTTGGGTGTTTTCATGCATCCTTTAGGAGTAAACTTTTTGGGGGAAAGTACAGTCATAAAAGATCTAAATATACAAAATGAACACAAAAGCAGACGAATATATAATCGAACAGCCGCAACCCAGAGAACAATTTTGGAACACAGAACACAAAACTAAAAACATTCATAAACAGAGATTTCCAAAGTAGCTAAATATGGTATAACAGTATATATGAAAGTCAGCGAATGGATTACGGTTGCATTCCGGGCAATGGCGCTAGTGTAAATTAAACTATCTTATTATCCTACATATTTACCATTTTTAAGAAATACATAACAACGAACGTATACATAAATGTGGATGAAGCAGCTTTCTAATAGTGTAATATTTTTTTAATCAGTTCTGTTATTTATAAGTTGCACATACAAAAACGAACAAACCTTTCCCCTTAACAATAAAAGTCTAGAACTACAGCTAATTAGACCATTTTTTATCGCATTTACCAGCAACATTTTCATAAACTGTATTTATCCTACCAAAACCACGATTTCAAATAAAAATTATATCCAGACCCTTCAACTTTCTCTGCAGTCCCTCGGCCGTCGACCCAAAAGGGCCAAAAAAACACATTAATAGGCAACGCGGCCCAGCCATTGTAAGAAACTGGCCTCCATTGCCTTAATTCGACACCGTGTTTTGTGTATTCATCACATATTTATAACTTGGTCAATAATCAAAGACTGTAGTAAAAACATATTATAGTAGAAATATAAACTGATTCGGAGATCAAAGTTCACATAATAAGCAATACGACTTTCGAATTTGCAAGTGTTTCCATATTCATATGAAATTAATAGAATAAAACTATCTGCCACAAAAAATTAATAGCATTTAAATCCAATCCTTTCCTCTGCAATAATTTAAAAAAAAACACAGTCATAATAATCCAATTAGAAAATAAAACTAACACATATTACCAACAAAAATTTATTAAAAAGGTTACTTATTAACTTGCAGATCACAAAAAATAACAGTTCCAAAAATCAAACTTATTCACTCAAAAAGCATGATTAAAACTTATTTCACTTTCACGCCGACGCGCATGCATCCAGATCCACATTTGCACCGATCAGATGCGGGCAGGTATCGCTGGCGACGAATAGTATCATCTTTGCAATCTCCGAGGGGCATAACAGCGTTTTGGAGGGCAAGGCTTCGGATATAGCAGCATATGTCTCTTCTAACTGCTCCTCTCCTATATTCAAATTTAGAATAAAATTAGTCCTCGTCGGTCCCGGGCGTACACCGTTCATCCGAATCCCAACTAACGCCAACTCAGACGCACCGACCTTTGTGAATTTCTCTAAAGCATCCCTTATCATGGAAAACGGTAAGAATCCTGGGCTCGTTCTTAAAGGAGCTCCGAAAATATTTACTATAGAACCTTTTGTAAGCTTTAAATGCGGGACACAGAGTTGGGTCAATTTGTAGGGAACTCTTAAATTCAGAGCTACGAGTTCATCAAAAGCTTCCATGCTGTTATCAAAAAGCGAATTCATAAGTGCTTTTCCCGCGCAGTTGATCAACACATCGATTTTCCCGAATTTTTCTGCAGTTTTTCTGACTAACTCCTCGCAGTTCTTATCGACGGTCAAATCCAACAACAAACACAAGGGTTTTTTTCCGTACGCCTCACATGATTTAGCGACATCTAGGAGTCGTTTCTCATTGCGTCCAATGATGGTGAGTTTGGCGCCGCGTTCTGCGAAGGCTATAGCGGTTGCGGCGCCGATTCCTGAGCTGGAGCCGGTAACAATAACGACTTTGTCAGTGAAGTCGAGCGATTGCGCGGACGCAGCCATCGCGCCAAGCGCCCGAAAGGTACTAACGTAACGTTACGCAACTCGGCCACGGTCATTAATACGTGACTGTTGGAACCTGTTCGAGTTAAGTGCAGGTGGAATGACCCACAGTCCCACAGACCCATACTAGTTACGATTTCGTGCATTCTATTTATAAATCCTGTAGAGTTTGATTCTTTCCGAGTTTTGGATAGTTTGATTTTACTCCGACGATTAAATGTGATTGTTAATTAAGTTAAGTTGAGTTATGTTATTTATTTATTAATATATTTATTGATCTACACCTTAACAAAGTATCGGTTTTATAAACTAAACATAATTGGTTAAAAATACTATCGTATAAGAAAAGGGAAAATTTCTTACGAACCTAGCTAAATCGTATCGTTACGTTAAAGGCCTGAACTTAATGATGTTGATTTAATTACACACAACATTAATAGTTTACTTAAATTCATCGACTGATTATTATTGCAACACACATCACATCAATTTGTTTAGTTTACTAGTTTGGTAACACACTTGTCCAGAGTCTGGAGAAACTGGTAGTCTGTCATATTCGGAATAAAGCCATTTTGTACAAAATATCATTCTTGTTCTGCGTAAAATGGAATATTTCTATGTTCTACTGACAGGTCATTATTATTCATGAACAAAAGCTTATAAAAATATATCCATTTTTAGGATACAATATTTAACTTCAAAACTAGTTTATTTATAGATATCCGTGTTGTTTTCATAACTTGTTTGTTACATTTACATCAAAACACATTATTCATAGATTCAGCGCGTCGCTGAATGATAATTACAAGTTTAAAAGTGAATCGAACCAACGACCAACGAAATACGAATATAGGTTTTCTTTAATTTACAAATTTTTAATTTTTTTTCCTGTAACGCGCTCTCATTTTATATTAAGACACAAAAGTGTAAATAATATTTTAAAACACTTCATAAACAAAGTATAGTTATTGATCTTTACAATTCTTATAATAAAATTGATCCGTTATTGTTTTAGTTGTTTTAGTTTTTAGTTAATTGTTAAAGTTTTAGTTATGCGATTGTTAGTCCGTGATTGGCTGTAAGTTGCGAATAAAAATATTTATGTATCTAAGAGCGGTGGATTATGTAATAATTAAATAAAATATAATATCCTAAACAATTTCACTGCATATTTTATGTACATGTCGCAGCCGGATGGTTGATTCGAAGTTCAATCAAATACATCTAGCCTTATTTTTAGACTCAATTCTTCAGACCAGCAGCGGTTCGCCGTTGCCGCCGAACAACGCTCATTTGGTTCGCTCGCCTCTCGCAAACTGGAGGATATCAAAAGTTTATTAAGAAATCGTATATTTTAGGCTTTATAATTTACTATTAAACATTACGACTATCCGGTTAGTAGAGTAATTCCATTCTCCTGATTCCTGATTCCATACAAAGAGAGTCGGATATCAGCATAAATTGTTAGTCCCCAATAATCAAACAAAATTTCGTTTTAGTACCGTAGTAAACATTGAAAACAACAAACAAAATTGTATAAAACAATTCAAATAATTTTGAGTACACTGTTGCTTTTGTACGCGCCTGACATACTAAGGGACGACAACACTGCAAGAGATTCGAACGCACATCCGAGCCCGCAGCAGCGCCGACTGTACCTGTCTGGATTCGAGCATGAGACCGCTAGAAAAAAAACATTGCCCATCATCAACATCATAACTAACTAATTCGACGAGAGTTAATAATTTAGGCGGCTGTATAAGTTTTAATTTGGACTTTAAACCAAATTTGGCGGCTGATTGTCTGCTACAATGTTATCTGCTATTCGTAACTATCTGGTCATTGATCGATTGCCTGAATCCCACTGCAAGCGTGCTAACCGCCAACTGTGCAAGGAATTTCTTCAAAGAAATAATCGACCAATAGAAAAATAGACAAACCCCTCTTCTCTGTATACAAATGTATTGTTATTAATCTAGTTATAGGGCAAGGAATGCAGCTTCATATTACGTTAAGATGTCGTCTGGGGCGGCACTACAGTCCTTTGCAATTGGGTATATGACAAAAAAAATTTTATTTCATATTTAAATAGTTTATCGACAGTAAATAAATATTGCAAAAGTAACAGTATGTTTACAATCAATAGTTTTCTAGATACAGCGATGTGTTCAAGGAGCCGCTGCGAGTCGCCGAAAAACGCTCCATACAAAACGGTACTGAGCTGTGACGTCACGACTTGTGAATGATACTGAAATTGTATGGGCGTTTGGATAAAATATATAATAGCTACTGTCATAGTAAAAATTGTTATATTTAATGTCAGTAAGCTAATGATATTTAAAAATTTAACATATACTTTAATAAGTTTTTGCTTCTTTTTTTAAGTTTTCAAATCTATATAATTTCGATATTAAATTCAAAACTATATTTTTCAAAACATTGTACCTGTCAAAATAACTAATATTTTATAAATAAATTATAAAAACTTGCATTTTTAAATGGTGTCATCTACCCAATCACTGGGACAAAGGCAATTCAAACTTACACCTACGGTAGGCAACGCGTCGTCCGTCGATATAATAATCACATTCAACATTGATAAATGAAACAGCTACGACTAATGATGCCCATGGGCGCGGTTGCCTCTTGCCATCAGATGCGTCGCGAGCTGGTTTGCCGGCTATATCTAGTTATTCCGCAAATAAAGCCACATATACTTACTAAATACACAAAAATAATTCTTAGACCAGTTTTCCTGTTAGATCAATGCTGTACTCGACAGATTACAATACAATTTTTTTATTCTAGAAACATTGGTATGACTTAGCTCTGACGTCAGTTACAAGGTACAGCAGCACCGCTAAATTATCTGTTAAGTAGCAAAAATTGGAACCAAAGCATTCGTTCAGCGACTATACGACAAATTCACGCTTTACTGCACAGCCCCCATAGATAAGTGGCATTAGAATATATTATTATTATTTTGTGTTTTATGGCAATCAGCTGTTGTTACTACACAATAACTATTTCTGCCAATTTCAAGTATTAGTGTAATAAAAGTAATACTTAAATTAAAACATTGCTTTCAAGACATGTCTCCAAAAAACCTACTATTAGAATATAAAGATACATACACGAAATTGACATATGCCTTTGATTGAACGCTTTGTACGCGTTATATCTATTTGATACCTTTTCGTCGAATGCCAATTGTCTAGGGGGGGGGGGGACAGATGAGTACGTTGGGCTGTAGAATACTGTAGGTAGATGAAATTCGACGACCGAGCGGTGTTGCCTTGCCTCATACGCCGGAGGTCCCAGGTTTGGTCTGGTCAGAGCATTTATTTGTGTGGTGAACATGTGTGATGTTTGTTCTCGGGTCGTGGTTGTTGATATTTACACATGTATGTTTACTCTGGGTTACCCCCAGTTCGCTGTATGGTCACCATGACACAAGTTCTGCTTACTTTGGAGCTATTCAGTCGGTGTGTTTATTATTATTTATTACGTCACCGTGAGTTAAGTATATAGTGGCGAGAGTTTTTATGCTTCGGTTTGTATTGATGACGTAATCTTCAATTGCACAGTAAATGTATGAATTGGATTTTGGTTTGGAATTAACTTTGAAAGTTTTAATAGGTTTACTTAGTGCATTGTAGAATAAAGGCGCCGTTATTCAAGACTAAAGGGCCCACGTCGTTTTACCTATGTAACTCGTTAAGCCGTGAAAAAAATACCTATAAAAATATCTAAGATAATAAAGTTACGTGGACAGGAAAAAGCACGTCAGTAAATAGTCTCGTACATTGACGACATTCCATTTGCTGAACTTCTTTTTAATAGAATAGAACAGAATAGAATAAATCTTTATTGCAATAGGTTGCTTAAAATTAACATATTTCCTTAAATATATAAATACCTACTTACTAGCAATTCAAAGTGAAAAAGGTGACAACTCAGCCTAATGCATCACTAACGATTGAAAATCATTAGCAAAGCGCTGATTCTCGGTTGTAACCTCAGTCTGACACAAGCTCTCAAAATAAAAGTTGCCATTTCGTTTGAACATAAAATAAAGAGAAAAATAAAATAAAATAACAGTTTTACACAGAAATTAAAAGTTACCATATAAACATTTGACAAGATCACATATAAAATTTATTTATTTATTTGCAAAACACAACAGATAACAATCAATTATATACCAGACAGTCAAGATTACAATCATGCAGATCCAAATTGCTATCCTAAAAGTGTTTACACGACAACTTCGGCCATATAAAGTTAACTAAAGTATATCATAGGTTAGTATTGATTGAAGCTAAATATAAAAGAAACAAGGCTTAACGTAAAATTTTGGTTAATCTATAGTTTACATACAGTTTGGAAATATCTTATTAGACTTTCATATCTTAATATGAAAGTCTAATAAGATATTCAAAAATCTTTATTAACTACTTACGGATACAGCACTTTGAAAAGTTTACGTGATAATGTTAACATTTCTATAAACAAGAAGTAAATTCCTAAATAATACTACCATAATTCAAAAATATCACCCTATCATTGTTTAAGAAAGAATTTCATTTCGCTTTCAAATGCCTTTAATCTAAAAAAAAGTTTACATCCCACACTAATTCAAGGCACACGCGATCAACACCACACCGTTACAAATCATGACGATTTAAAAAAAGAACATCATAGTCATGATGAGAAATCGAACTATTACAACTAGTTTTTTTTTTTTTTTTGTGGTAAAACAGGAAACTGGTTTCATACCACACAGCCACATTATGAAAAATCACATATCCTTAATATCAAAAGCCTAATTTGCCTCGCCTCGATTACCATGACGCATACCATCAGAACTATTGTTTTTTAAGGAAAAATCTACAAAAATTAGCTATCAATAAAAAAATATACTAAATGGCACCTAAGTCAAATTTTAGTCAATCTTTATGAATTGGCGACACGTGTTGACAGAAAATAAGGTGGATCAGGAAAGGTTTTTGTTTTTGTTATGCCTCATGTAGACAGAGAGAGAGAGAGATAGTGACATCACAGTGGGACGAACTTACGAACTGATGAATTTTGATATAAGCTTCTTAGTAAGTGTTTTAGTTAAAAAGACATTCAATTTGAACCTTTTTACGACCGAGTGGCGTAGTGGTTGGCTAATACGCCGGACGTCCCAGGTTCGAGTTCTGGTCGGAGCATTTATTTATGTGATGAACTCGGATGTTTGTTCTCGGGTCATGGTTGTCTATATATATACATATATGTATGTTTATTCTGGGGTCCCCAGTTTGCTGCATCCCTAAAACTTTGCTTACTTTGGGGCCATATAGTTGTGGTGATTGTCTGGGAATCACACGCAATAGAGATGGACTATTGCGAGTGTACATAAAATGTTAAATAAATAAATTTAAAAGAATAATCATACATTTCTTATCGTCTACAAAGTTAAATTGATAGTTAAAATGTTCAACATCGAAATAATAAACACCGAAAACTTGCCACAAAAACTTCAAGAACATTTTGCTATAAGGTATTTATAGTAACAAAATATTTTTAGTACAAACGTACTTCTTATCGCTAAAATACTATCTTCAACTAAACAAACAATATCCGCAATTTATTGACACTTGTTATCTTATACTTGATAAACCGTACTTACAGAGTGAAGTCAGACGTACACAAACATTAAGGTTAGCCAGACGTGTCAAGTGTTTGAGTAAAATACGGTAATATACAAGAAATCGTCAAAATGGGCATACACTGAATCAAAAAGTGAATTCAAAACTAGTTAATCAAAGTTTAGTGGTACCAGGAGATCATATATTTGAAATAATGGAACTTGACTTTAAAGACAAAGTGGTGATTGTAACTGGAGCTAGTTCAGGAATAGGAGCAGCCACATCCAGAGCTTTCGCTAAATACGGAGCGAAACTATCGCTGGTAGGACGAAACGAAGAAAGACTGAACAGAGTAGCCAGAGAATGCGACAAGGAAAACCCAAATCAACAGCTCTGTGTCCCTCTGGACCTAACCAAAGGAGGTTCCTGCGAAGAAGTTATAAATAAAACCATGGGACACTACGGCAAGTTGGACATATTGATTAATTGCGCTGGAACATTGAAAACTTCAACCCTATTTGATTCAGACCTATCCGCCTTCGACGAGATGATGCTCATTCATGTGAGAGTGCCGTATTTATTAACAAAATTAGCTGTACCACATTTGATGCAAACAAAAGGATGTATAGTGAACGTCGGCAGCGCGATGATAAATTTACATAAAAAGTATTTAATGCCATATTTATTATCGAAATCAGCTCTAAGGATATTTACTTTGCACGCTGCAAGTGAGCTAGCAAATAAAGGTGTCAGAATCAACGTTGTGAGTCCTGGAGTAGCCAAAACTGATTTAATAAAGAATTTAGACTACACAGAGCCCTTGACATCAGCTATTTTATCCTGTATGAAGAAGAAATCACCCACACAAGAACTGATACACCCAGAGGAAGTGGCTTCCCTGATTCTTTGGACCTGTAATGATGAGCTGCCTAATGTCAACGGATCTAACTTAGTGCTTGATGCTGCTGCATCCTTTATTTAAGAATTGTGTATCCTTGAAGATCATAAAAGACTTCTGCAGACTGACTCTAAATATATACGCGATCTTGGTCAAATCACTAACGCAAAAAAACTCAAAAATAAAGATTTAATAAATAAATAAATAAGATAACCTCAACAAACAAGCCAAAATGAAATGTATACTACAATGTTAAGTTTACCTGCGCCCTGTAACGTTATCACTGCACGGATATTTGTATACCATAAATACATAGATAAGACTGTTTAATTATACAGATAAAAAAAGCTACGTTTTTTTACTGATACTATTAAAACATGTAATAGAGCCTAGGATTGATGGCGCTATAGGCTATAACTGAATTATTGTTACACTGTAACATAACATTAAATAAATGAAAGTCCTTGAAAGACAATACTTGTCCATGTGAGAGCCTTAATGGCAATGCCATATGCCTTTTAAGTTATAATAATTCAACAAAAATGGTGGTTACCCTGTTATGAACAGTAAACAGTATTCTCATGTGTGATCACAGCTATAAACTTTTAGCAGTTTTCTTCATCGAATGATTAAAGCACTGTTAATAATTCTTAATGCCTTAGATACACAAAATAACTGACTAAAACTAAAAATATAATTAAAAAAGCCTTAAATCGAATTCTCATTAGCCTTTCTTATGAACACTATTAAAGATTGATGTAGTTTTTGAGTTACATCTTTACCTTAACCGCTTTATCGCAATTGGGTACATGACAAATTTTTTTTAATATCATATTTAAATAGTTTATCAACAGTAAATAAATTTTGCAAAAGTAACAGTATGTTTACAATCAATAGTTTTCTAGATACAGCGATGTGTTCGAGGAGCCGCTGCGAGTCGCCGAAACACGCTCTATACAAAACGGTACTAAGCTGTGACGTCACGACTTGTGAATCATACTAAAATTGTATGGGCGTTTGGATAAAATATATAATAGTTACGTAGATAATGCGTTTACATGCATACTGTCATAGTAAAAATTGTTATATTTAACGTCAGTAAGCTAATGATATTTAAAAATTTAACATATACTATAATAAGTTTTTGCTTCTTTTTTTTAAGTTTTCAAATCTATATAATTTCGATATTAAATTCAAAACTATATTTTTTAAAACATTGTACCTGTACAAATAACTAATATTTTATATAAATTATAAAAACTTGCATTTTTAAATGGTGTCATCTACCCAATTATACCGCGACATGCTACGACCAGGGCATATAATCTATAATAAAATAACCGGTAAATTATTCGAGCTATTTATAACTGCTGACGTATCCAAGTGTGACTTATCAAAGGTAATATTTATCGATAAGCGTCAACTGGGTGGGATTTTTAAACAGCTGACTTGTTATACCTTATTTGACTTTGACTTGAAACTTTTATGACTTTCCAAGTAGAATTAGAAAATCATAGGATATGTTTTTTTTTAAACAAAAGCAAATAAGTATAGGTGACGATGGCGGCCTAATGGTATGTTTTTAGTACCGTCGAAAAGGAGTAGGCCAACAGTCTGGGATGCAACCTACATAGACACCCACCCTATGACGAGCGCTCAACCTGGCTCGGCTGCTAAAGTGTGAAGCATAGGAAATTTCAAAACTTTTGAGGAACGTTGAGGCTGGACCCCCATATCCTAGGGCAAGGGAATCTTCAGTGAAATTTCGTAACGATTGGTGAGTTAGCTCTCGACCGTAACTTGTGAACCTGGAACGAATTTTGCATACCTTCTTTTTATCGTTAAAGATCTAACGCGGTAAATCTGCCAGCTTTTTGGTCACTTTGCCTTCTTTACATATTAATTTGGGCATTGCATTCTATTAAACATTTTTTCTTGCCGCGTTTTTCATTTCCTGGTCCTCATTTTTAAATGTTACTATATAAAGATTCTACGTAGGTACATCTCAATGGGCATGTTTATTTCACACCTTGGCAACTCTAATCAAATAAGAGCCATCGAAACGCTTGCAGCTACTTTTCGGTATACCCGTATGCACACATACACATGTATAGCAATATTAGCATAACATCTTAATTTAAGGCGTAGGGAACATAGCTATATATTATCCCCGCGAGATCAGGAATAAACGGAAGAAGCAGCTTTGCTTGTCATATTTAGAAAGAGGATAAGCTTTGTTCATTTAATTTTAACCGATCAATTCCTAAACTACTTTATCATGGGAAAGGTACATTATTCCAAGGGTGCCTGATAATAAAAATAAGAAACAAAATGAACATGGGTGAAGCATGTGCTAGGTAATGGTTGGACAATTGATATACCTCTACAGTGACATAAGTGTATAATTATTAATTAGCTCATTACGCAACATACTCTAATAGGTCCAATGACGTACAGGCAATTTACGTAATTAGATCAAAATGAAATAGGAAACGATGCTCTTCAATTGACAATTGATACGATTCTCTAACCAACATTTTTCTACAGATTTCATATTTGTAAAAGGGTTTATTTCCAGATTCTGCATATGGGCGAAAGGGTCTAGGATCCAAGAGACTTAAGATAATAAACGAAGACAACGAATGTCAAAATTCAGTCGAGAACGGCACACGTATTGGTTTATTCTCGTTAATGATAGTTAAGAAGGTTATATAAAACATTTAATAGCAACTTTTTACAACTTCTGTATACTAAGCAGACTCCTCTGAAAGTGAAGAGACGAAATTCAATTTCAAATATTTATTTCTCAACATTGACAATTACTGGTTCTTACTGTCGTCAAATAAAACATGACTCTACCACCAGTTCGGGAAAACCTTCGTGAAGAAGAACTGGCAAGAAACTTCACGGGTAACTTTTTTTCAAAATCAACTTACAGTGTTTCTTTATGTCTAAACAAAATAATTATTATTTGCATCTGTTAGCTCGGCAAGTCTCTCTCCCCCAAGTATCCAAACGTCTAACACCCTCAAACGGCACCCGTTCACGAGTTAAAGCGGGATACAGCCATCGCCCTCCTCAACCATATTAGAGGGAAGTGAGCGACCCGTCACCCGACGCTGCCATAATAAGACGTACTGCTGCGTGACACCGGAAGGAAACATATCTTAGAACTTTGTCACAATTATCTGCAAAGTCTGACACAACCCTTTTTTCCTGGAGTAACGCTGACGCTTATGAAGTTGTTAAGGCAAGCTTGGTATGCAGGATCAATTTCTCTCTCTGCAACAATGCGTACCCAGTAACGTCTGGGCTGACTGAAAACCAACACTACTCCAAATCGCTGATATCAAAGTTAATGTTTTTCTATAAGACGCATCACAAGACGCCTATCAACTTATAAATTAGATCTGCTGCAACAACGGTACTGTATAATAGATTTTGAGTTAGGATATGGTTGGTATGCACAAAAACGTATATATTAAATGAAAATATTAGGTCTTTACCTATGAAATTGCCGTTTTTCACGAAATAAACGAAGCGTAATTTATTTATATATTTTTTATTTCTATTAATCAAAATAATCACCCATGCAATCAATGCATCTTTGCCAACGCATTGGTAGCTTATTGATGCCTTTCTTGAAGAAATCAGCTGGAAGGGAGGCAACAAATTCTTCAAAGGCATTTTGTACTACCTCTCGGGTATTGAATTTTTTTCCCGCCAAGAAGTTATCCAAATTCTGGAAAAAGTAGAAGTCTGTAGGTGCAAGGTCTGGTGAGTACGGCGGATGACGGAGAACTTTCAACCCCAACTCTTGTAGCTTGGAGACCGTCTGCTATGCAGTATGAGGTCGCGCGTTGTCGTGCAGGAGCAGTGGAGCCGAACGATTGACCAAAGCTGGTTGGAGATGTGCGAGCTTCTCCATCATTGTGTTCAGTTCTTCACAGTACACATCTGCAGTAATGCTTGTCCCGTTTGGCAAGAAGTTGTGATGAATTACACCCGCGTTAGACCACCAAACAGTGACCATCACTTTTCTAGGGGTAAGTTTTCGTTTAGGGCATTGTTTGGGTGCTGAACCAGGGTCCAACCAACTTGCTGAACGCTTACGATTGTCAAACAGGATCCATTTCTCGTCACAAGTAACAATGCGGTTCAGAATTCCTTCATTTGTATGCCTGCTGAGCAGTGCAAGGCACGTCTCCACGCGTACTTCGCGCTGGCGGTCATTGAGTTCGTGGGGTACCCATTTGTCAAGCTTTTTTACCTTGCCAAATTGACGCAAATGGACCAATATTGTTTTGATGCTAACGTCGAAAGCTGCTGCTAATTCAGCCGTGGATTGAGTTTCATCAGCTTCCACAATTGCCTTTAATTCGTCATTGTCGACCAAAGTTTTCGGACGACCACGGGGTTCATTTTTCAGGTCAAAATTTCCAGAACGGAAGCGGGTAAACCAATAACGGCTGGTGCGTTCGTTTGTAGTGTTCGCTCCGTAAACGTCGTTGATGTTGCGTGCCGCTTGTGCCGCTTTGCTGCCACGACGGTACTCATACTCCATAATTACTCGAATTTTTAACTTATCCATGATGACGAAAAATGTTCGAATGCGTTGAAAACAAAACACTAACTATTAAACAAATGACGATTTTAGAAAAAGAATTCCATGTTTGTCAAATAAAATTGATTTGAAATTAGAATTATCAGTCAAAAAAAAAATATTTTCATTTGAAATGGCCAGAACGGCAAAACGGCAGTTTCACAGGTAAAGACCTATTAATAGCCATATTGATAGATTCGTCCTAGTACTCACTCTAGATTCCACGCACAGCTCCACTGGAGACAATAAGGCTGTCAGCAGCGTTTCAAAATTCTTAGTAGGTAAAAGCATTATTAAAGTTCATTATTTAAAATTCCTTATATTGTATAACTTTTTAGAATTATGTTATCATCTGAATAACCTTCCAAAATTAACACAAACTTGATCCGAAAACCCAAAATGTTCAAACAAACCAAATCAATGACGTCCAAAACGGAATAAATTATATTTAACTCACAACAGAAATCTACAGATTAGCTGTAAATATTCACTAACAATCTTTGCTTGGTTATGTGTGACAGTAAGTTCGTTTGTGCGTCTTAACTCCGGAACAAAGTGACAGTAATTGAAGATAACTTAGCAACAGTGTAGTGAAATGCGCGACGTGGGCCATTTGCCAGTTGAAAATTAGTGTTTTGCTATTGAACGCTGACTTTGATAGCTAAATTGTAATAATGAACCTTTCTCGACGATTATAAGTTGATACTATTTACTATGTAGTAGGATAATAAACTGCTGAATTTGACAAAATAAAAACCCGACTGTAGTTATTTTACCGCGTAATTCTTGTTCATGTCGAAATCCTATGTCACTAGTAACGTGGGTTTCGTCGCGACGTTTTCCTTTACATTCAGGCTTTATGTTGATAAGTTATGAAAAAACTCATTAGTTTCGACCCGGGACGACAATTCGTACAACAACTTACAGCGGTTTGAAGGTTTTGGCACCAGTGCCCATCGTCTTTTGTCATTTTTTGAGAGCGCACTATTTAGCCTCTGTGGGGGGCCCCCTTAAATGGAAGCGGCTCACTTGTATCAAGCTTTAAACATCCCTGAACGAAGGCCCTTTTCGTAAAGAAATAAGGTGATGAAAAAGCTAAACCTTTTTAATCTTTTTAATGTGGTTACAAGCGCAGTAGTACATAAGCAGCAATTTGTAAATGTGTTTAAGGACCAACCTACTTACGAAATAATTCAGATATTAGCCGCCCAGAATGTTTTCGCGCATGGGAGCTACCAGACTCCCGTTGGCCAGGATAACCTATTACAAAGGCCGCCATCTTCCCGCTTACAGTGCCCAAGCTACGAGGGATGGTCGCTCTGAAAGGCCTGTCAAAACTGATTCATGACGTCTCTTTGTTGATGTTTTATTTAGAAGAGATTAAGAAGCCTCCTTATTATAAAAAATGGCCACTGATCCAATCAGGGTCAAATGACTTAATGAATATATAAAACTTTAGATTTAAGGGAAAAAATGTATAGTAATGGAAATGGAGGAACAATTTGAATTTTAGCGCGCTATTTACAATAACAATAGCAAAAATATCAATTTTATCGCTGTAAAGCGAATCAGAACGGTTATGAGCAGTTTTAGCGCTGAAAGCTCATTGGGATGAAAATGATAGGGATGACAATGGTGAAAAAAACACGTTTGTTTTTTTCGTAACTTTGAATCTTTCTAGTAAATTACATGAACTTTTGAAAAATAATTGAATTGTGCAAGGTATTTTTCATAAATTACAATAAATGAAAAAAAAAACAAACATAAAGACTCTGTTTCTTATAATTATTTGTTATTTTTATACAAAGGCAAAAAATTTTACAATAATGAAAAAAAAACAAGTTTCTACAATTTAATATCACTATCGAGGGCATCGTCAACATGAATTTCATCTGGTTCATAAAATGTTACATCGTTTTCTTTCGAATTAAACAAATTTTGTCTTAAGTCAACAAAAATGTATTTAGAGTCTGTCAAGCGAGTCTAGTCCCATGAAAAAGGCGGTAAATTCAAAAATCTTTGAGGTGTCAACACTGATGTAACACGCTGAAAATTCTAGATACTTGAAATTCTAATAAAAAAAATTTTTAAGGATAAATAAAAGAAAAAGCATTTTAATGTAGGTATTTATTTGTCACTATCAGAACTTAGATCAGTATCAAGAAATTCAATGCCTTCATATGAAAAATCACTGTCAGTATCATCATTACGTACAGAAATTATGAAGGGTTCCAACTCTGTTTCTGATATCCTGTCTCTTACTTTGTACTTATTTTCGACACTAATAGTGTGATCTGTGCATTTTTTTCAATCACTGGCTGTGACACTATTAAAACATTCCTTTATAAGATTTTCCATTTCTTTACCAGGAATTCTTAAATTTTTGCTGGCTATTTTTCTTTTAGCCAAACTCCATATCAGTTCAATTGCGTTCAGGTCACAGTGATATGGTGGAAGTCAATACGTCTGAATCTAAACCAAAACCGAAATGCTGATCACATCACTTTTAAAATACATAAAATTATACAATTGTGCTAAAAGTATCAACATGTTGTAGCCAACCTACCTGATGTTGAAACGATTTCATCCAAAAGTCGTCGTTTTTCCAATAACTCGTTGTCAATTTCATTCTTTACATGATTATATTTATTAATCATTGTAAATAATAGGCTCCTGATACTACTTTTAATAGGTTTCGGCATTATAAAATTAAAAATTCAACAAAAACAGGAATGTTTCGAGGTTAACAACAGAATTTGTGGCAATTTGTTTGACAGATAATAGTGTTGCCATTATAAGAAATCAGCAAAATGGTTGTGGACTAGACTCGCTTGACAGACTCTATTCAATCGATCAGCTGTCAAACGGTTCCGATCTCCGGTGTGTTTCCTCCCAAACAAAGACCAATTTCTCTCACTAGCAGCTGATGGTGGTGGATTACTCAAAATTGTTATGGCAACAGCTGACAATGGCTTTCTCTGACACATTCCTCGCCACCAGTCATTTTGAATCGTGCGAAAAATACATGTAAGAAACGTAAAACTACGTCGTAAGAACTCAATGTAAGTTTCTGTATTTTATTGAAAAATACAATGCTCAATTGAAAAAAACATGTATTTTACATGTGTGTTACAACCCTTATTGAGAGGCATTCAGAACGCACCCAAATTGTCAACGTCAAACGTCATTTTTTTTTTGGCAAAAAATCATAAACTTTGATTATCAATCATTAAATTTGTCTAAAGAAAATACTTCTTTAAGTGATTTCTGGAAAATGCTGGCAATACTTGATCATTTAATTTTGAAACGTAACAATCAATTTATTCCTGCCATTTCATAAAAAAAATTTAGTACCTACACAGTTACAAACAGACTAGCGTTTTGACCAAATTAAATTAATATGGAAATAGTTTTAGTTACAGTTTAGTTTATTCCTTTTTTAACAGAATTGGCATCAATGTTAAACAAATAACACACAAGAAGCTTGTAAGAAACTGTACATCACAGACATACAACTACTTAATAAGACATAATCCTTCCTGTGCGAATCCAATTAGAAAAGAAACCAATTCCGGTCAATATTTTAGTCCAATTTAATTAGTTCCTGGTTGGTTTAAATGGTCCGTCGTATTTGTCAATAAGTTCTTGTACGACAAAATAATTAAAAAATATGTTAAAAGGCAGATAACATTTTAGCATTTTTAAATGCTTTTAAAAATCTCAGAGTGCTCTTCGTGGTCGATAATAGTAATAATAAATGCCCAAACAAACACTACCAGTAACAGTACGGCTTCAAAGCAAAGTTTGTTTTACGGGTGACGATCAAGAGAACTGGGAGGAACCGTACATATATAAATATCAACGACAATGCCCCGAGAACAAACATCTGTTCATTGCACAACCCAGGACCATGGGACCTCCGGCGTATAAGACAGCGCCACTACCTCTGACGCCACTCGGCGACGATAATAAATTAGCGGTTTGTCATTGTTTAGTATTCTACTACGAGCCCCAATGCAAAAGTGTTCAAATATTACAAGTGTCTAATATTCGAAGTAAAATTTAGATAAGTAAATTTAACTTTATTAATTCAATAAATGTACAGTGTTTTAAACACTAAATGGAGTTTATTTTCAATTAAAATAAAGTAACAAAGTATATCCCTATTTAAATAAAATACAAAAACAATCTTGGGGGACCAACCACGCAATAAACTCCCTCCGTCGCATTCAGCGGCGCAACACAGTTCGTCTACCACTCAGTAGCGTCACCTTTAGCATCGATCACGGCCTTTATTCTTTGTGGCATCGTTGCTACCAATTGTTCACAATATGGGTGTGTAGTTATTGAGTCTCAGACAAATTAAATTTTTTCCTGACAAATCGGGACTACTTGACACCACTCCATTGTAGGGATCTGATTCCGGTTAAACCAAGCCTTGGTCGTTCTCGCAGTGTGACAGGAAGCACCATCTTGTTGAAAGGTGCAGGCATTACGACGTTTCATTGGAATCGAGGGCACGAGACTTGTTTCCACTGTTTTGGCACTCTACTGCATTAACAATTCCACCTACAAAATGTAGACGACCCAGACCTTGTACTGACATGCAGCCCCGTGTCATTACCGATCCAGGAAACTTCACTTTTCTTTTGATTCAATCGGTATAGAATGCTTCATCTTTATTTTCGACCTCAAATTTAGATTCATCACTCCATATTATTTCACGCCACTGGTCTGCAGTCCAGTTTTCATGATCTTTAACAAATTTCAGCCTTTTCTTTTTTTGGAGAGGCGTGAGTAAAGGTTTCTCTTTAGCAGTATAAAATCCATAGCCCAATCGTTTTACGATCCTCTTGCAGGTATCGACAGATACCTCTTTGTGAGACATCTCTCTCCACTTCAAGGTAAGTTCTCCTGCGTGGGCACGACGATTTTTTAAAATGATTTTCCTGCTCGATTTTCAGCTTCGCTTGTGATTCACGGCCAACCAGGTTTTTACAAACATTCAACCGTTCCATTTTTCCTGTGATGATCGATGATGGTCTGAACTGTCCGATCTTGGTAGGGATAAGTCATTGGCAATTTGGTAAGCAGATTTGCCATTATAGCCACAGGCTACGAATAATTATTTTTCGTACTTCGACGGCGTTTGGTTTCCCACGAGCCATTTTGTTTTAAAATAATAACAAAATTGCATGAAATTATGGATTTTGTATGTTTGGAAATGACAGTGACCTATCTTGTGACAGATTATTTCTATTTTCAAATTGAATTTTACAAATTTTTCTATATAAACATGTAGAATTGAGACATGGACGATCACTATTGAGTTAGTCGTAGCAAATTAATAAATACATACTTTAGTACCTACAAGAAATTTTTCTTTAAAAGTGCCAGATTCACAACAATAAGCTGGAGAATTTTACCCTATTATATATTTTTTCCAAAGGCCTGTTTTATGAAAATGTAGTAAATTTGAAAACAGGCAACCTTTGCAATATATGACTGGACGAACTCTTTTGCATTGGGGCTCGTATTACTAATAGTAAAATTAATTGCTTAAATAACCTGATCTTCATTCTGAAAATAGAATCCAAGCATGGAAATGTACGGAGCGTTCACATTTCACGTTTCATTTTATATTAATTTGCATATCCAAAAACATTATTAAATCACACGTGACTTAATTTAAATTGTTATGATCAAAAATAATATTATGTCTCATGAATAAATAATTTGTACTAATACTTTTGCTTGGTATTTATACGCCATGTTGTCAGGATAAATACAGGTGCAGTAAATTTTGTTGTTCTGAAAGACCTGAGCTAGCTGAGTGGTACGGGTAGGTACCATGGAAAAATCTAAATCTACGATATTTTTTTCAGGTTTTGGTTTATAACTTTTAAAGGCCACTACCCACATGTTCGGTCCGGCTCGTTCGGGTCGTTAGTATTTGTTGTACGACAATACCGGCCCGAAGCAATTATTCCTGATCGGCAAATGCAAAACGGGTAATCTATTCGGGCTCTAATCAGTTCTACGCATTCGGCTCGTGTCACCAAAACTGGAACGGCAAAATGCCGGGCGGCAGTTTCTCGAACGTTTATCTACACAGCGCGGATTAAAACTGGCCTGATAATGTGGCCTGATACATGCATGTTACGGAAAGTCACCTTTTAATGCTATTGAGACAAACAAAATTCATAACAATTTGAGCGAAATTGCATCTCTGTAAGTCCAGAGATAGCGTTTATCAGTAGTTGGTCACCACTGTAGCAGTCGTCTGCAGAGCAGAATACCAATAATATTGAGAGCCATCCATCCACGCAGACGCGTCTCACTACTTTTTTGAGTTCGTGGTGTGCGATCTCGACCTAACGTCGGTTACGTACAAGCTAAATCGAAGAGCTTCAATAAAAGCGCATGAAACTGCCAAGTCATGAACATCACATAATGTATGTAGATAGGAAGAATTCTTGACTCATACGTTTGTCTTTTTAATATAATTTCAAACATGCCCTAAACCCAATTTTTTCCTCAGCATTTCTTTTATATATATTTTTGTACTCAAAGCCGCCGGTTACTCGCTTATTTGAGAACGGCATTATTTTGTTAATGCTGATATCTATACAGACGATTTATATTAAATATTTATAAGTGACTCATAGTAACACGTGTAATTAACATATTTAAACAATTTAAATATAAAAAGTTAAACCGTTTTGGTCGACTTTTTTGGTGTGTGAATATTGCGAATAGGCATTGCCTATATTAGCGTATGGAATTAGAGTTATCTTTGCGTAAGCAAAAACCCTTGAATCCAAAATAACCTATTTTGATGAATTGGTTTTTAAAGAATAATTTCACTAAGCGTTCTAGACTATTTTGGTTATTTTGATGTATAAATTGTAAAATTCACGGAACTTTAGAAATTACAAAATCGCGTTTTGCTCGCGATCGCAGTTCACTTTGATTTTTTGATAACTGACAATTTAGTACAAAAACAAAATATTATATTTGACTACATAAATACATACACACGGCTTATAACTTTACACTGGTCACGTTAACAAACAAAATAGATAAGTATGGACAATGGTGATAACGATTGCGATTTATACCTATTCAAAAATAATATTATTCAACGCTAAATTTTACAAAGTCGTGTAAAACTACCATCATTTGTTTAACCAACGTTAGTTAATTGAAAAGCCCCCCAAAAAATAAATTTTATTCCATTTCCAACTAAAAAATTACCGTTCTCAAAACATTCAATCCACCTTTAAAATCCATATGCTGAGTCACGCTTGCCCAGCAGTTTTATTGCAATTTTCCTCAAACCGGAGGTATTCTTGATGAATTCTGTTGTGCTACAAAAAAATATTTATCATAAAAGTGCTGTCGGAAGGTCGTTACCGACGATAAGATGGACTGAATAGACTAGATTCATATGTATGTTGAATAATCTGGACTTTGGCCGTAGCATTCCGACTTTTCTGTCAAATGAAAGCTGATGACTGTGATGGGAGATCTTTTGGTGGTTAGTTTTTGGGTCCATGGACATAGGTGGTTTTATGTTGAGGTTTATGCGATGCTTGGTGTGTACCGTTTTGTTCCAGTTGAGCAGCATTTGAGTTAGCGACGATCTTATACACTCCACTGCAAGCGAACCGAACCCATTACGGACTCCGTCTAACTCGCGAACGTAAAATAATAAATACTTGGATGAAAACTTCTACTACGAAAACTAAATCAGATAAATAAAATACTACGTATCTTATCTTCATAAACAAAGAAAGCAAAACATTAAATGAAAATACACTACATGCAAATATTCAATTCTAGAGATATAACACTAATACATATAATAATAATAATAAATCCCCAGACAATCACAACACAACACAAACTATGTTGCTCCAAAGTAATCAGAGCTTGTGCTATGGATGACCATACAGCGAACTGGGGGGAACCCAGAATAAACACACATATATATACATATATATAAATATATATATATAAACAACCATGATCCGAGAACAAACGTCTGTTTCAGACAAATGAATACTAGGTCGAGGACTAGAACCTGGGAGCTCCGGCGTATGAGGCAAGGCTACATATAAAAGATAAAAAATATTTAAAAACGTAAAGATAAAAATGCTGGTTCAAAATCAAAGTGTGCAATGAACTAGATTTATGCACATTATAGTAAATAACAGATGTATAGCTTGTATATATGTTGACCCGGTAGAACTGTGCGGCCCAGCGCGCCCAACTTCCCGACGGGTGTCGCTTCCGATGAAGGCTAACGGTAATAATAACTACAGCCAACAGGTGGTTTTTAGTGGGTAGGTGCCATTCTGGTGAGTCCCACATAACCCCCCCGCAGAGGAATTTACCTGCGGGCGGTATGCATGACGCATCATCCACCTCCCACCCGCGAGGGTGCCTCGGCAGCAAAAAAAAAAAAAAACTGTGCGGCCCTTTCCAGCAGAGATACCTAGCCTCTAACAGACAGGCTTTGGACCTCCCACGTATGAATTTTATACGAGGGTTACACTGAAAGATCTTAGAGCTGGCCACTTGTAAACAATATAATAAAAAAATAATTTTACATTTTGAAACTGGAACTCTGCCAATATTATTGAGTATGTATTCAATTCATTTGTCATTTGTTTTACTATTTGGCAGCAAATTGATAATTGTCTGTGTCACGTCAGCATGAAATTTAAAGCTAGAAAATTTTCGTGAAAATGATTTTTTATGACTTTGAATTCATGTAAGTCAAGAAGAAAAATATGAAAGACTACGATTGGCATTTCACAATAAAGCCCCATCTCGTGCCACGGTTTGCAATTGGTAAAATGAGTTTAAACGAGGTCGCACTAATCTTACCGATGATCTGCGTGAGGGACGGCCTACGGCAACGACTGAAGATAACGTCTGTGTTGTGTGGCGTATGATAGAGACTGACAAAAGAGTGACTAATCAGCAGATTCGGACAAGCTTAGGCATCGCTATGAGTCAAGTGCACATAATCCACCATGAACATTTAGCGGTCAGGAAGCTTTGTGCCCGGTGGATACCTCATAATTTGACCGAGGGCCAAAAACTCCGTTATGTCGATTGGTGCCGTGAAATGGTTGAAAGATTTAACCAGGTGACTCAAATGCAACTGCTCAGTGAGTGTTACCTTCCGAGAGTTGCCAACTAAAATGAAGAGAGGTAGAAGCGTGGGAACAAAGATGGTGACCTCGTTCTTCGAAAGGGCATGTCATTTCGCGACAATTGTTTTAGAGGATCGAAAAACACTTTCTGCGTAGTGGTACATTAACAACTGTTTGCCACTTGTCTTGGAAAAAGTTCGGGAGTAACGACCTCGCAGTAGGATCCTCCTTCACCACGACAACGTCTCGTCGCACACCGCCAGATGAACGATCGACTATTTGGTGAGGTCAAATGTGGAATTACTAAGTCACCCGCCGTATAGCCCCGACCTCACACCTTGCGATTTTTATTTATTCCCTAAAATCAAAGAAAAACTTCGAGGAAAACGTTTTATGTACGGCGCGGAAGCTGTCGCTGCGTTTCAAAAGGCCGTCGAAGAGACCCCTAAGGACGAGTGGGCAAAGTGCTTTTCTCAGTGGTTTCATCGGATGCAGCGATGCATTGACGTGAATGGACACTATTATGAAAAGATATAATAAAACTAATAATTAGCTAGTTAAATCAGTTTTTGATTTTCTAAGAACTCTCAGTTTGACCCTCGTATGTTAGCATTGCTAGATCCCGCGTTAACTAGTGAACGGGTGCAGTTTGAGGGTGTTCGTCGTTTGGATACTTGGGGGGAGGGAGACTTGCTGAGCTAACAGATGCAGATAACAATAATTTTGTATAGACATAAAGTGACACTGTAAATTAATTTGGAAAAAAATACACACGTGAAGTTTCTTGCCAGTTCTTCTTCACGCAGGTTTCTCCGAATTGGTGGTAGAGTCATGCTTTATTTGACGTAAATAAGAACAAGTCATTGTCAATGCTGAGAAATGAATATTTGAATTTGAGTTTGGAAAGGTTCTTGGTTACGGGGGCTTCTCGCACAGCTTCAGTGAACGCATAGGCTAAAACTTCACTATTTACTTAATGAGGTTCCTGGGCCGGTTGCAGTCGGCATGCTTAGAGACTTTCTGATCTGCATTCATTCTGGGTTTATAATAATATGTTACTTTTTATCCATGCATCTCTGACCTTGTATTATGGATGACCACACGGCAAACTGGGGGAGGGCGCAAAATTAACATATATGACCGAAATACAAAAATTGTGTACGTCACCAGGACTCGAACCTGGAATCTTCGTCTTATGAGGCTGGGCTACTACCCACTGCGCAACTCGGCCGTTCGCAGCCTATCTAATGTTGGTCTAGGTAATTATGACATAATTAATTTAATTAATTTTTTGACAAAATTTTCTGACAATTTTTTTTTGTCGGCTTGTAGCTGCCTTTCAAAAGCAGAAGTTTACATATTAATGTTGCTGTTTTAGTTACCAATTTTCTAAGTGTACCAGTAATAAAATATAAAATTTTAAATAGAAAATGTAACTACAAGCAAGTATTTTTAGACAGAACTCTAACAACAAAATGAAATAAAATATTTATGTTTCAACATTGACAATTACTTGTTGTTATTGATGTCAAATAAAACATGATTCTACCACCAGTTCGAAAAAACCTAACTGGCAAGAAACTTCACGGGTATATTTTTTTCAAAATACATTTACAGAGTGTCTTTATGTCTATACAAAATTATTCTTATCTGCATCTGTTAGCTCGGCAAGTCTCCCTCCCCACAAGTATCCAAACGACGAACACCCTCAAACTGCACCCGTTCTCAAGTTAACGCGGGTTCCAGCCATCGCCCTCCTCAACCATATTAGAGGGAAGTGAGCGACCTGTCACCCGACGCTACCATAAGAAGACGTACTTTAGTGACAATGACGCTTTAGATATTCATCGGAACGAAGAACTCAACGAACATACAGACATATTACACATGCTTTGTTACAAATAAAAGTACAATCCTGTTAATGAGGGGATTATTATTTATATTAAATAATCGGATAGTTTATAAGTTATAGTTAGTGACTTCATGAAGCCTATTATTATGAGCTGCCAGTATAATATTTCGTCCTCTTGTGTTAACATTGTGCAGATCTTATTTTCTTTTGAACAAGGTTATGTTCTTACATACATATAATATTTATATATGTATGTAATTATACAAACAAACATTAAATTTTCTAAATGGAAAGTAAGAATATTTATTTCCTTAAATTTACTTCTAAGTGACACCCTTGGACCGAGCTGATAGATTACGCGAACAGCCCTTTTCTGCAGAATAAATATAGTATAATATGTCGGCAGCACTCCCCCACCTGCTTATGCATTAACAAAATCCAAACTCATCTCTAGCTATTCTCTCCCACCACTGCGGTACTAAACTAAACTCCTGGTTTCTGGGATATCATTTATTCAGTGAGAACCACTTCCCGGAATTATCCCGATGCAGTTTTGAGGTCGTTAATTCTTAGTTCCTACTGGGAGAACATGGAATATAATTATGTTGAGAAGAAATATACGAAAAGTAAAAACGTAACACTTTCCGGTTCGCTGTTTTTAGAGAAAGAAGTATTTTGTAAAACTAAACATCTTCATAATATATGGAGTTTTCAACGTTGCAAGGTTAACTCACAGTAGTCTTTATATTTTCTACATCCCTCTGTAATCATATTTTGAAAAGCAGGAGGTAGTACGTACCTGAAACAACAGAAAAATTGTTGACATTATTAATCTATTATTATTATTTTATTTATTTATTTATATTTAATATTTTTTCTTTTTGTTTATTTATTTTTTAAATTAATTTTCACATTTTCGAAACCTATAAAGTTGTCAGTGAAAAAAGCAGCGCTTTTATATCTTTCCCTGTCCGGAAGATAAAGATTCTGTAGCAGATGGAGTAACATTGATTACCCAAGTCCACTTTCAACCACTGCACCGCATCGCCCAGCTGCCTTGTGCTTTGCTGCCTTCCACTCGATAACACCACCCACCCGACTCGACTCCGTTCTGTCCGACTTGGGGCCACGTGTTCTTATATTTTATTTGAAAGTCCGCCCAGCTCTTCTTTGCTCCACTTACACAGTTTTTACTAACGTGAATTGGAGATTTCAATTCAGAGTCCACTTCTCTACACTCCACCCAGCTCCCCATCAGTGGAAACGCACCCTTACTCTGAGATAAGAATTTTGTTCTCAGTTTACAAGTTGATAAAATGTAAAAGGGGTTTTCTCGCGTTTTTTACGCTAATAACTTTGTTGGTAAAATGGACCCTTAAATTTGACCTTATCAAGTTGGTACAGTTCAAGTTATCTTCTTTATTTTGGGATGTACAATGTTTAGCGGCATTAGTGTTGGAAATTCATTAGTATTTTATTTATTTCACACACGGTAAGGATCCAAAATCAACAAAATTATGGTAACGCACCCTGATTACAATAACTGTGGGTATTTTACCAAGAACTGATTAGGGTAGACTTCTTTCAAGGCATGAGAATTTAAAACGTAAATAATGTTTCTTCAGTTATGACACTCCAGTGAAGCATATGGATAAGGATAAGTAAGGACTGATACCTGTAAAGAAAATTCCTGTCAATAATCTGACCCTATTGTGGTGTTCCAATCTGAGTGAGTAACAAATACCAACAGCAAAAACTATTTTAGAAGCATGACGTATTCAAGACTAGAACAATAACGTGTAACCTAACACCCAACATTTTAATACCATCTTAAAATAGATCCCATCAATTAAAACAAATATTATTATAAATCATATCACAGTCCATTACAGTCATTGTACCAGGGCGACATAAATAACACGTAACAATAGCCGCAATGGTTAATGTTGCAAGACCGACATGTAATTATGTTATGGCGCCGATAGGTGTCAGCACTTGTGTAACGATCGTTAAATATTATGTTTTATATGAAAAATATATCTGCAATTTAAATATTAATTTATTTACTCTTTATTGTTTACCATAATACATTTAGCGAAACATGGGTACAATGTTTAAAACAATAGGCGGTCTTTTCGCTGGGAAGCGATTTCTTCCTGACAACCAGGTTTTTAAGCTTATTAAATGGAATATGGCAAGGGATAATGGCTAAACAACATTTCAAAAACAAAACAAAAAAGGAACAAAATTTTTAGTAATTTGATGTGAGTGAAACACTACAAATAAAACATTACAAGTATGCTTAAGTACATATATTGGAACTTTTTACAGACACATATATACACACAGGATAAATAATTACGTTTATTTCCATAAGTTTATACAAAATGACTATATATACCTATACCTATTATGATGACTTTCAAAGCCTCGCTATGCGCTTATACGTTGGTCTGTTAGTCTGGGTATTTATTATTAATATTGACATATATACTGTATTTAAAAAAACTCAGTCAATACTTAAAAAATGCATATACTATTTCAATAGGTTCGCCGTAATCCTTAAAACTATCAAACACATTAAAATAATTATTGCCTATACAAATATCACCATCAAAAAATTCATTAATTTCGACTGATTCAAACGAAAACGTTAAAATTTCAAAGCAAATCAATCGCGAACATAAGCTAATTCGTATAATTTGATACATTCCTATAATTAGACTAACAAATTTCGACACAGATCGTACAATACAAACCGAACGAGTTCAATCACTTTGGGTATTGATCAATCAGAGACGAGAATAGAAACGATTGCCGCCATTGAACCCGGAACTTTCAAAAGGGAATAGGAAGCGACAAGAGCTCGTGTCGGACACGTAGGATTTAGCATTATCTTGCATTAGTACAAAAATTGTTTTATACGTAACTTAACTCTATATTTCAGTTTGATGCATTGTAGATATACGTCACTCAGAAGTGAGGGAAAAAATGCCGTAAAATATTTAGTAATAAATAAAGTTAATATACAGGACAAATGCAGCCTTGTTACAATTAGCGAGTAACTATTTTCAAGTAGTATTTAGCTGTTCGAATCTTTGATAAATTAGCGGAAGCTAGTTGACAAGATCCTTAAAAACGGACCTCGAAATTATTTTACAACTGTACATACTTTTAAGAAATTAAAATGGGAGAGGGCGCTGACCCCTCAAATACAAACTTCTTTCAGTTTAGAGGTCAGAGATTTCACATAAGCTTGTAGCCTTTTCTGAGTTAACACGTTGAAGTGAACAACGTGATTACCCGTCTTATTCTGTAAAATATAATGTGACACAACGTATATACACGTCAATTTTATATTATTCACCCCTGCGAACAACGTGATTCCACGTCTTTTCTTTTAGGCATAACCTAATAGCTATGTCCTTCCGCCGTAATGTATCAAGACGACAATTAGACAATTTTATGACTAAATCACGTATATTGTAACAACGGATATAGACGTCTCTTTCTTTAGTATGTAAAAATTTTGTGTCACAACACAACTTGTAGCCATATGGGATGCTCACTTCAACGCTAAAAAAGCTAATTATTATTATTATTTTTCCCGGTTACCCGATTTTACCGAACCGAACCGACAATATACGAAAAGACACGAATACAAACTGAATTAAATGGAATCCAAATATTTTGTCTTGCTCGCAAGCGCATGTTTTGCATAGTTCTATCTCTTTTATGACGGGGAGAAATGTAATTGAATTTGTGTGAGTTATTCTATCAGTGGTAGTTACGTAAAGTTATTTAAAGTAAAGGTTCGATTAGACTTTCCAAATCTGTAAACGCCACACGTGTAGATTCAGGTTCACAAAGGTATCTAAATATTTAGTTGTCAGTAGCCCTGCCTCATACGCTGGAGGTCCCAGGTTCGAGTCCCGGTCGGAGCATTCGTTTGTGTGATGAACACAGATGTTTGTTCTCGAGTCATACTTTTTTATATTTATGTATGTATGATTATTTTAGGTTCCCCCCCCCCAGTTTGCTGCATGGTCATCCATAAAACAACTGATCGTCTGGGGATTTCTTTATTGTTATCTCCAATAGGCAGACAAAAAACTGGTAATTTATTTGTTTTTGATCATTTATCGGATATTGTCCCTTTTCGATTACCCGCTAAAGAGCCTATTATACATAAGCAATTTTACATAATTGCGTAAACCCCTGTTACAGATAATAATATGTAGTTTACAGAACTAATTTTACATTTACAACACGCCGTTCTCCCTAAGCTGCCATTAACACTATCCCATAATACCTAGTACCACAGGGGTCAACAGCGGGTCACAACCGTACACAGCGCAACAGAACATAACACTCCAGGGCATTACATAACGCGATACGACCCAGCATACCAGCTGTGCGACCGACCGCCCATATAAATGAGGCTGCTCTCAAATATCGCTGTAAACTGAAAATAATGACATTTAACTGGGAAAATCCAACACGTGATGACATACGACAACTTTTATGTACCCGCTTTGAAACGAACAGTTTAAGTGAATTTAAAAAAGCGTAAATTTTTTTCTGATAAATTCATAATTCTAATTTGATTGAAGATTATAGTAATAGGAAAAAGTTAAGCGAATATCCGAGAGAAACTTGTGCACCCAACCTTTGAAAACAGCTGGACTTAGTTTTTCTGGAATTTCTTGAGGTTTTTAAGTCAAATTCAAATTCAAATTCAAATATTTATTTCTCAACATTGACAATTACTTGTTCTTATTGACGTCAAATAAAACATGATTCTACCACCAGTTCGAAAAAAAACCTTCGTGAAGAAGAACTGGCAAGAAACTTCACGGGTATATTTTTTTTTTTTCAAAATAAATTTACAGAGTCTCTTTATGTCTATACAAAATTATTCTTTTCTGCATCTGTTAGCTCGGCAAGTCTCCCTCCCCCCCAAGTATCCAAACGACGAACACCCTCAAACTTCTAGTCTTAATACTATTTGGTATAAGTATTGGGTCTATGGTGTTTAATTTGACGTTTCGTATACATAATACAATGCAGCGAGGAATAATATAAATATGATAAAATAATTATTGAAACGTATAAAAATATAGCTTTATATTTTTCTAGGTACATGTTGACGTTGAATGGCTTTGAACGTGGAGTTTCATACACATTTGCATCCGGCATCCATAATGTTTAACAGAATTCAGTTTAACAATCCTGACTATTCCCCAATGCAGTTTACGAGCCCAGATCTTCACGACCGCCACTTAGCGTGCAGCAACACAGACCCGCGGCATTTACTGGTAGTCTTCGACAAAGCGTAACAAAGTGTTTATAACATTCACTTACCTATTGAGATATCAAAGTCTAAATCAATATTTGAGTAAATATTAAAATCTGTTCTAATAAATCTAACGTTCTAAAATCCCAGCAGCAGTAACTTCACGAAGCAGCGGAAACCACCCAGTTTTCGTGTGATTAAAACTTTACAGTAGATTTAGTTTTTTTATTGCCTGTTATTTTATTATTTATGATGGTCATAGTACACTATATATAGTTGAAATGATACTGTATTGAATAATTAATTAATGATACAATTATATAAATATATTTATATATTCTTAGGTAGGTAATTAATGAAATAGAACTGACATGGACATTGTTTAAAAATAATTAAGATACATAACAAAAATTTTCTGTTTTTTGTAATCGATTTTATTCGTTACTGCATTTGCTCAAGGTTGTGACTTGTGGCTGATAATCAGCCCTTTGCTTCCTGAACTTCTGACGCTGAGCTATGACCTTTTGCTCTGCTACAGCATACATGCATGATACTCTTGTTTGGGCTCTTGGTAATTCATATTTATTTTTCTTTTTTATGTAAACCTCTTATTGTGCAATGTTTGGGTATTTAAAGTAACAATAAAGCTTTTTATCTGTGTATCTATCACCCTAATCAATAAGACCCAATAAGACATGAAATGAAATGAAATATTTATTTCTCAACATTGACAATCACTTGTTCTTATTGACGTCAAATAAAACATGACTCTACCACCAGTTCGGAAAAACCTTCGTGAAGAAGAACTGGCAAAAAACGTCCCGGGTATATATTTTTTTAAATACATTTACAGAGTCTCTTAATGGCTATACAAAATAGTTCATATCTGTTAGCTCGGCAAGTCTCCCTCCCCCCCCCCCCCGGTATCCAAACGACGATCACCCTCAAACGACACTCGTTCACGAGTTAACGCGGGATCCAGCCAGCGCCTTCCTCGACCATATTAGAAGGAAGTGAGCGAACCGTCATTTGACGCTACCACAAGAAAACATCAATCCGAGCATACCAAACGCATGACTAAAATCGAAACACTAAAAATATCGCCCAACCAGGCAAGCTTTGCTCGCCGCTAATTTATTGCGAGCGCTCTCTATCAAACGACTTGGCATGAAGACACGGGAACAAGAACAATACAATACAGCGAGGAACAATAAAAATAGCCGCGAAGTATCGTCTACATACATCGGGAGTAAATCATATAGTCTGGCGTGTTAGTGGCGATATTAATCATGTCAAAATGATTATGGATGATTTAAGCCTAGGATCGCGCTGGTCGAGACGTTGAAAGCGTTATTGTTTAGGTCGACCGTGGAGAGATGGACTTGATGGATGATTTTTAAAATGGCAAAGCTTGTATTTGGGGCTCCAGGATTTTTTGTATTTTGTTTGTTTGTGTATGTGATCAAAATTAAATTTCCATACACATCCTGACGTGGTTATACGGAATGGTAGGTAAATTATATCTCACGGATTGCGATTGATCTCAAATTTTCTGAGGAGAGAGATGAATCACAAATAACCTATACAGATATATAACATGGTTATACTGAAAGCCTAAAATGCCTTAAAACTTACATTTTCTATGAATACAAGATGTTATTCGCGAATACAATACACATCAATGACTAAATATTCGTTCCTCGAAAACTATTATAGTTCAAAATCTACCTTATTAACCACCAGGGAATTTAAGCAGCGACACACAAACCATCACATGTCCTACCTATAAACCGCTACATCATAACTTGAGAACAGCAAATACCTTATATACGAGCACTCAAAGGCAAGTGCTAACCGTAATTTACCGGACTCAGTAATGGCTTTTACAGACGCATTTGATGCAATTAACGTCGTGGCGTACAGATTTCTCTCGCCTGGTCGCTGATCTATGCCGTTTCTGAGCGTATTAGAGATGTAAAATGGATTTATTGGACGTTAAGATTAACATGTATGTTGCTTCGTTAATGTGGTGTGTTCATAAAGTAAGTTATGATGAAGACATCAAATGATTTTAGATTTTATGTAACTTTATATATCAAATAAATATCCCAATTTTTCGAGCCATAGATAAACAATTACAAGGCTCGATATGTTATGTTAAAGGAAACTCAGAACCCTCCCAACTGAGTCATCTTTTGAGCTAAAGAAAACCTAAATTTCCATGTTTCTGTTTTAAACCTATAGTCCTACTACAAAAAAAACCGTTAAAACCTTAATTATCTTGAATGTCAGTCTGTGTTGACGTTTCTACTTTTTTTTGCATAATTTTTAAATTACTTGTTATATATTTAAACAATGTTTTAAGTAGTGAGACCAAACTTCAAAAAGTAGCTACACAGGTTTCTTCACTGTAATAGAGTGTAAATTAGCGCTACCATTTATTATTTATATCAACATGAAGTATCCCCAAAAATCTTAACGATCTCTCAGTTCTGAAACTCAAAAAGACATACCGACCATGTCCTCTCCAAAGATAACACCACCATTGAATACCAAGCCATCTCTACGACTAAACTTTCCTAGTAAAACTTTGAGAACCACTGAACGGCAATTTACGCTCCAAGCGGGAATTTAGTACGTTTGAGAAACACAGACATTGTTCTTATCTATATCTGTGCATAAGATTTGTAAAGTTCTTGCTTTTGAATATGGTCGTGAGTTTGTTTTGTATTTAAGATGAAATATGCATGAACCTAGTTGCTCATATCTGAGATGTTTTGTTGAACTTTTCAAAAGTATATGTTTCATACACTACATAGTACAGATTGCAAAAAAGTACTTATTCTAAGAATAACAACTAAAGTCCAAAAAGTTATTTCATTGTTCGGTTTTTATTGGTACTGAGGGCGCTCAGGCTAAGGGCGAGAATCGCTTGCGCGTTAGCCGGTCTTTTGGTAGACGCCTGGATACTAGGAAATGACGACACTACAGGGGATTTCAATGCGAATCTAAACTCCCGATTGTACCTGATTAAATACACGTGCTTTACCAAACATACATGTAGCAGTGCAAAAGAGCCTAGCGTACCACCATTTATTCTAATTTACGATCAAAACGGATTCAATAAAAAATAAGATTATTTAAGATTATTCATCTTAAAACCACTCGTTTCAGATTAAACCGATCAGTATCCCAATACTCCGACCACTTGCTACTATCGCAGCTAAACTTACAGTCCGATTCAAATGTAAACTGTATATAAAGCTGGTATTCTCATTACTGTAGTCCCTGTAGAATAATTAATTTTATTGAGGATTTGATGAGATTTATTAGTGATAAGAGATGGTAATGGTCGTTTCTGTTTTAACTCGTTAGATATGTTGTCGAGATGTTATTATGATGTTATTATAGTTTTGTTTCTAGTACTGAGTCCTTTCTATTTTATCCGTCGTAATAACCGACAGCCAGTGAAGTTACCAGAAAAAAAAAACACTTGAGTATTAGAATTAAATGTAGGTATGTAATTAAAACAACAGTTCAGAAATATTTGTTATATTATTTGTTCAAAGGAAACAGTTATACTACGGGATTTACAATAAAGACTATTTTTATTCGTTACGATTAAGCCATTAAGACGTATGTTTACAATTCTCCCTGTATAAACTGGTAAATCCAATATTGTTAACGTGAAAAATTTTTTTGTTATATGTAATCAATACATACTCAAACGACTGTACGGTTTTATAAATTAGTTTACCATAATAAAGATACATTAGCCTGAATGGATCATCCAATACGGATCAGGAATAACGTGGATGAAATAAAATCCAAACATCCAACACATCGCAAACTGGAAAGTAAAAATGTTATTAATATCCGGGTGCACATGTCCGCCGTCGATGCTTATCAACGACCGACTGACGTCCTCGCCTCTCCAATCGGAAATTTAAACTTTTGCAACTACCCACATTGCAAGTAACATAATGAAATGACGTCACTGAGACGTTCAATTTCAGTTTTCCAGAACGGAAGGACTGTTTTTCTTATATTGATTTTTATGTTTTCTTTGAAATATGAAACGTTTAGAGGTTGTGAAGTTTTGAAATATTTATTTAATATTTGCTGGAGTTTAAGAGCTACTATTATGTGTAGTTGTGAGCACGACAAATATATTTTATTACTAGCACGTGATATATAAAAAAAATTACATACCTATATATGCAAGTATAGTAGTAATTCTCGAAATCTTTTGTGAAGTAAAACATCATATACGTTGTTTTATGGTGACAAGAGCAGTTCATATGCCCTGTTCTTTATATGTACTAAGCCAATTAATTGCTCATAAAAGTTCATTACCCACATCACGCTCACAAAACATCTACCAAACTGTCTACCCGTCTCAAAAACAAACATTAAAAAACATCATTACTCTCGCAGAAAAATAATTAAACACAATTGCACACAAGTCAATAAACTCTCGGATTTAATTTGTTTACTACAAGCTACTTAAAACCATCTTCCAAATCATTTTGATCCGTTAACACTTAAAGAACTCTTTCAAAGCGTGGCTCAAGATAAACTGGACAACCTTTGATGCGCTTTGGCATACATCCAAGCATGCAGACATGCATTTCGTGTTGTTGAACAAATATCAAGCGTATTACATATGTCGTAGGGTTGTAGATCAATCAGCGTAGACGGGCGGGAGTTATTGATATTTGATAGCTCAGCGTTATTAGACATGGCGATATTAAAACGATTTTGAAACGATAAATCTGTTACGGGCCGTTCTGTACGATACTGGGCAGTGGGTTGGAATTTGTTAACCAGGATGCAATATGTGTAATTGTAGTGATCTAACTATAATTTTTACCACTTTCTTGTAAAGTCAGATTTTTCTTAAATAGATAAGCTAAAATGGTGTTGAAGGTATCAATCAAGCAGTAACTTTTTTCATGCAAGTATTTAAATGACTATATTGATTGTATAAACTTATTACGATTAAAGATTAAATTCAAATAAAACTCAAGTAAAACGTTCATTCATTAGTTGCAACCGTTTCTTCGAAAAATTGTATAAAGTCACAAAAAATTTTTAATTTTCAATATCTTCCAATCTAAATATAAGAAAGTGAAACGTAACTCTATCTAATTTATCACGAACCAGAAAAAGTATTAAAAAACGTGACACCTTATATAGAATTCTGCACAAACAAATCCAAAAAGCCACAAAACAGAGTGTTCAAAGCGATTTCTAACAATACCTACTTAAAACTACACATCCTTGCCTACTATTCCATGTCTTGTTTAAGACTCGATTCTTTACAAAAACGAGGGTAGTTCCAAATATCCTTCAGGGCAGGCAGTCAATGATCAATTTCCTTTGGGTCGTTTGAAAGGGCCAAAGATAAATAAACTATGTACTCTGCGGCCCAATTAAATAGGAATCTAAGTGGAGGTGCAATAAGGGTACTTGTGGTTGGTTTACTGAGGGTGGTTGTTTGCTGCACAGTCGCGAGTTTTTGTTGTTTTATGTTGAATGTTGTTTTATTTCATTAAACTTTTGGCTTAAAAATGGATCCAGGTTGAGGGGATAAGCACGCACCTCTTGGACAAGCATACCAGCCTGGTCTTCACCATCACTATCAAGTTTTTCATTCACTTTAAATTAGAACACCAACGCCTGCCAATTTACAATAAAAAGCAATCACTTTCCATCCAATTACATTACTATCACACGAAAACTTATAGCCAAAAAGCAAAGAAATACATCCCATTGGTCGTTCTTTTTCCTGAGACAGTTGTATTAAATCTTAACGTATACGAAACTAACTTAATTAATTACTTAAACTTTCAATATTTGTATTGCTCTCTAACCACTGAACGCTTTAGACAAACCCTGTGTTATTGACACAATAAAATAGTTTATAATTAGTATTATCTTAGGTTTTCAAAATTCATCAAAGTTACTTAACGAGTTCCCTCAACTATAGACAGTTCCAAAGACGCGACTTCGGGACTAGCAAAACAATACGAAAACTTTATGTTCCTCGGTAACATTTAGAAAGCTGCCTTTTGCTTTTGACAAGGTTTATTTTAGATAGATTTACATTTTATTCGAGAATTTGGGCTACTGAACGGACAATGCAACTTAATCACAAACTATATATCGTTAACTTAAAAATAAATGTCACTGTAACATGACACCATCAAAGAATAAATTGTGTTACATATTTAATGTGTTCAAATAGTTAAATAATCATCTGCTATGCATGCATTCTCTTGAAAGTAGTCGGATGAACCAGTTTCAGTAAATAGTTGATTTGAAATCCTACTTATTATCTTTGATTAAAGCAAAATATCGAAAGATAGTTCAATAAAGACAAAAAGTAGAATGAAAATCTTGCTCCCGCTCGCCAAATGTTTTTCTTGTCAAAAGATTTAGCCACTGCGCGAACCGAACACCGACAGCATACGAAGCGACGCGAATACAAAATGTCCTGCTTGCAATAGCACATAATATTTCACATCATTATATCGGTTATACATTTTCCAAAAGTCACTCGGTACGTATAATCTTTCATAATTCAAATTATATTTTATAGTTTGTTTGACTGTAATTTCAAACGGGACCTAAAAAATATACGCCAAATCCCCACGTCGATCAGGAATTAAAATAAGCCATCTGTACTAATCATACATAAATATATTTCGAACAATTCTCGAATAATAACATTGTAAGATAGGGATAATTTGTATAATTTATATAATCCTACACGTTATTCCAGGTCAATTTATTCGTGTGTGAAATTTCAAGTACACGCTTAAGCAATGTACTGGCCGAGTAGGGGGTAGTAGCCTTGTCACATACGCCGGAGTTCCCAGGTTGGTGTCCTGGTCGGGGAATTCATTTGTATGTACACAGATGTTTGATCTCGGGTCATGGTTGTTTATATTTATATACCTATGTATTTTAATTCTGGGTTCCAGTTATCTGTATGTTCATCCATAAAACAAGCTCTACTTACTTCGGTGCGTTTGTCTGGGGATTTATAATTATCATATACAAAATAAACTCACATCGAATTTCTCGAATGCCCGCCACCTTTCATATCGACCAGTTTCTATTTCCGTAGGACAGCCAAGAACAATTTTCTATAGAACGAGCCCACTTTAAAAAATACATTGAGCAAAGAGGCCACATCAATTTTTGAAATGCAGCCACGCCAACTTTGTTACGAGGCAGCCTTCTATTATATTATTTAGAGTTTAAACAATATTCATAGTCTTAAATGGGTTAACAAAAGGCATATTTGTCATGTAAAATTGATAATTAGATTCAGTTTTTATTCTAACTGCCTTTTCAAAAGCTTCAATTAACCCAATCGGGTAAAATAAGTTTTAGTAGTTCTAAACCATACCTATTCCATGAGTAAAATGCTATCATGCTGTCTCTCTAGTTCTTGTGGATACCAACAATCGAATAAGAAAATTTGCCAACGCCACTCAAATTACCCACTGTTAATGATATAGAAGCCGTATTCAACCAAATGCCAAAAACAACGTTTTATACAAATAAAATGTACTTTCGATCACTTGTAATACTTGTGTCGAAATTATCTGAAAGTACCACGTCATGTAATAGAGAGGTCGGTACAATGCGCTAGAATTTTATAGCAAATTGGCGTTTGACTGACATTTTGACACACCGAGACTACGACGGTCTATGAAGGATATTTTGTAACGAAATTCGGGCTATTTATTCACCCATAACACTGCTTACTTTGAGGCCATACAGTTGGTGTGTTTGTCGGGGGATTTATTTTTAATTATTATTTATTTATCTTTTCCGCGTGCCCCTCGACCCTTTTACTTAGTTGAGTGTTGCTAGGTGCAGTGGTTGAGTCTGTGTTGTCTGTTGGTCAATCAGCGTTTTTTCAATAGGTAGTATTTACGATAGCAGAATAAGGAACAGGTAAGCATTGTTTTATCAAGCACATTTATATCCAACTTATATTTTTCTACAGTTGATTCACATTATGTCACCACAGTTTACATCAGGAAATATATATTTATACTTTTTCGTCAAAGAATTTATTATAATATAAATTAATTATAATAAAAGCTTTAATATAAAACCACCGCTTTATAATACTCATTAATACTCATATAATATATAATATGTTCATAAGAAAAATCGTCCCATGTTCTGTTGGCATGACTCTGAATAACACAAATCAATGCTTATCACATAATACGTAAAACTTGATAACATTCATAAACGGCTCGATACTTCAAACAAAATCTTTCAAAACACTATCTCTTCAGTAAGAAAAACAAACAATAAACACAAGTAAATCAAAGGCATGGTTTATTTGAACAAAACAAAGACACACTTATTTTAATATATTAAAAAAACCGGAGATTTATAGGCATCCAAACATCTAAAGTACTTCTAAAATGAAATCACCACAAACAGCAAACATTGTAACGTTTCAACATAACCCTTATTCAATCTATTCCTATCTTAAAATCAAATCCCAGACCCTCGACCAAGCTGACTGCACAACCGTCAAACATAACGTCATTTACTTTGGACGCAAACAGTAAAACGTATATTTTATTCATTTCGGTACTAAATGCCACTATTTTTGGCCGCCACTTGTTTCGCATTCCTTGTTTCACTTACTAGTTAACTAGAGTCGAGTATCACTGAACTAGTCCACAACTAGTCACTATCTCATACTGGTACCACCATTAACAACGAAACTGGCGCCATTTGCATTTGGACAAACGTCACTCGCCACAAAAACCACCATTCGCGCCACTTCTTCAGGTTCCACTAATCTAAAATCCTGAGACAGAATCTTATACATTGATGGCATGCTTTCTTCGTCTATTGCCAGGTTAGACATTATATTCGTCCTTGTCATTCCTGGCTGGACAGAATTCACTCGTACACCTTCCCCTGCTAATTCAGCAGCGGCCGATTCAGTAAATCTATCTAAACCTGCTTTAGCTATTGAGTAGGCTAAGAATCCATGTCGCACTCTCGTGTATTTAGCACCAATGATATTCACTATATTTCCTTTTGACTTAACTAGATGCGGCAGCGCTAAGTTTGACAGTTTATACGGCACTTTAAGATTAATGTTCAGAATCTCTTCAAAAGCCTCTAAATTTTCGTCAAAAAGTGAAGTTAGGATAACTTTACCAGCACAGTTCACTAATACATCAATTCTTCCAAATCTCGCTATAGTATTCGAAACGACTTGCTCACAACTATTCGGTGACGTCAGATCTAGTTTTAAAGCTAGCGGAGCATTTCCTTTCTCGGCTTCACATTTCGCGGCAACAGTCTGTAGTCTCTTCTCGTTTCTTCCCACAATAGTGACGTGGGCTCCCTGTTTAGCAAAGAGTATCGCACTGGCTGCTCCTATACCGGAGCTACCGCCAGTAATAATGGCGACTTTTCCTGTGAAATCCATGACGTCCGTCAATAGACAGACCGATTCACGAACTGAGCCACAGTCACTGAGTAGAGATAACAGCGATGATTCCACGATGTTTGCGGTACGTTATATTTGCTTATCGTGTTGACACAATATATTCAGACAGTACTGTAGGTAAGGTTTTATCTATAAGGAAAAGGTCATAGAAACAAAATAATTAAAATAACTCAGTGTTATTTATGTATTCTATAATTTGAGGTTAGAATTACACACTTTTTTATTTATTTATAGCGTAATAAAATACTTTGATACAATAAATAAAAAATTGTAATTAATAAAATAGAATAAAACTCGAAGTTGAATATAAAAACTAATCATGTTTACTCACAAAATAGTCTTAAAATTACATATTTATTATGTAGTAAAAGCTAGTTTTCAGAAATTCTTTTCTTGATAATCTAAAAACTTACACAAGCAGCAAACTAATTCTTTCTAATATCTTTATTAAAATACATAAATCAAGATTTTTTTTTCATTATCACAATTTGTTTACATAAAAGATTTTTATATAAAAGATTTTTGTTGTCGTTTAAGTTCTGCGAAATTTAAGTATTTTGAAGTAGGCAGCAATGCTTCAATATATTATCAAATTTTTCTTTGAATCAAAATTTATAATTTTAAACTAATTTTATAAATTTTAGTATAAAATTGGAAAAGGCGATTAATTTAGTTACTACGTCTTAGATTTCATTCGGCCATAAACTTTCAAAATTCCTTCAAAACATATCCTACTAAAAACTCCTACACAACTAATGACTCATCTTCAATTGGCTTGCCCTCCAGCAATCAAGTCTGGCCTGCAAAAGCCACTATTAATCCGCCCAGCCATTACTGGTAGTGTGTCGATCTATTCAGACAGACGTCGGCTGTGATCGGACGGTATTAATCCGATGCCGGTGTTTTAGTTCTGCGGGTGTTGAGGGTGGGGTGCCGCAAGGGTCTTACTTAGGGCGATTTTTCAAAGGAGAAACCCACCTTCCCATACATGCCTGGGCCTAGGCCTTTTTGAGTTAAAATTATGAAATTTAAAGCTACAGCTAGATATAATATCAACAACATAATAAAGAAAGTTTCAGAACATTTTGTAATCTAAAAACAGAAAATACTTGAAATATGGTACAAAAAATTAACAGTAGAGGTTGTACTAAGACTACATATTTTTTTGAGAATCATAACTAATACACTCAGTTCATTAACATATACTTGTTAGTTTAAATAAGGAAAATAAATAATTCTCAAGAAAATATAAGCTTGGTACACATTTTGTTAATTGATACTGCATAGTGGAGACCCAATTGAAACACTTATTTCACTTCTTGATAGAGAGCTCTCGTGACGCACGAAAAGAAACGAAACGAATGACCGTTGGAGATTTGACATATGCTATATCACATACTGCTGTGATGCCAAAATAAAAATAAAAATTCCAACATATCATTCCAATGTTTATTTTATTTTTAACTTCATAAAATGTTTAAAAATGTTCGTGTGAAATAATCAAAAAAGTATGAAGCATATTTTCTTTTTTTAATGAATCGTTGATATTTCCATAACAATAATCATAAAAATGTGAAGACGCCGTAATCTCAGTACATTCATTTCAATTTATTTTGTTTCACAGATCTAATATTTTTGTAGCTTTTTTTATGTAAATACAGAATAATTTTATACATTTTTTAACATACATTTCGTTTTGTTAACCGCCAAGCCCACTTTTTTTTAAAGCCGCCTAAGCAGCACCCTGCACGGGGAGAGAGGTGGAAGATGCATCATGCATAACTCCGCAGGCACCGACTTCTGCGGGGTGATGTGGGACTCGCCAGAGTGGCACCTTCCCACTAAAAACCACCTCGATGGCTGTAGCAAGATTTTGCGACACCCGATCAGGGAAGGGGAACGCTAGCGGAGACCCGCTAACGTCCTCCGCCGGTTGTGAAAGTTGCACTGAAGGTGCTTAAAGGGAAATGAGGTGGGGCCGGTTTGAGCAGCCTCCGGCAGAGCCAACTTTCTTCCTCTTTTATATTAAGTAGACTTAAAATTTTTTCCATTGTTTGTTGTGTCTCGAATTATTCATATTTTTATATTATTTGAGATGCTGAGGAGATACAA
The DNA here is from genome assembly GCA_923062675.1 of Marasmarcha lunaedactyla. Lineage (NCBI taxonomy): Eukaryota > Metazoa > Arthropoda > Insecta > Lepidoptera > Pterophoridae > Marasmarcha > Marasmarcha lunaedactyla. The sequence continues at coordinate 16,279,000 of OV281363.1, read as the reverse complement.
AGAAAATATTAGAATTGACCAATAATTCTCTTGTTAAAGACTGGATCCGCTAAAAACTTCGTTTAATCAACTCAAACCAAGACGGTCTTATGAAGCAAAGCAGGAAAACGTCCGATTAAAAATAAATCAAAACATTCGTTCTCAATAATAATGTTCAGAAGTAAATTTAATTCCAGAATATCAATTCCAAATTAATATTCTGGAATTAACAGCAGATTGTGCATTCAGCATTCAATTTTATAAATGTATTGTAAAACTAAGTATGTAAATATCCTCATTTCCATTCATGCTCCATCAATCAATATGTACTTAAAATAAGCTAATTATTATACTATATCTCCAAAATTTTAGTAAGAAGATTTTCATACCACGTAAGTATTTCTACATTCCCTCTTCCTTTCTCAACTCGAACCAAACCACTAGAACCTCACAGCGAGCGTTTCAAACAAAAACCTTCAATCGGCATAATGGACGGAACTGGATAAGTCCGGAGAGCTCACTGGTCATTGTCTACTTTGTCCATGGACACACTTGCTGTGACTCTATGAGCTTAGATTTGTAATGCCATTGTATGCTGAGCTGCAATTTGTTTTGTGCGGTTTCACTGTGGATAAGTATTATCGCGTTTCGATTCTGTTTAGATATGTAAGAACGGGTTTAATTGGTGATTATTTTTTGATAATTAAGAACTAAAAGGCGTCTAGCATCGATTATTTCATTCAACTAACTTAGTCATCTCAAGAAGCGAGATAAATAATTATGCTCTATACAGTATAACTTAATTGACTTGCTTGTTCCCACTCTCAATAAGGCGCACCCATCAAAGGGAAAATAATTATTAAGGGCCATACTGAATCAAATATGCGAAAAGAAAGTAATATAGATTTAAAAGTGTATACAATTCAGATTAAGCTTTATGTTATATAAGATGAGTAGATAAACATTTACCACATTCTTGTTTCAAAAATACCGTTATTTTACATAAAAAAGTTTACAGAGCTATAGGTATATATTATCTGATGACAATAGATGAATTTGCAATTTGAAAACAGGGTTGTTCCAGACTTATTTTGAGTTATAAGTACCTGTTCCTTTGATATGTTATCGACAGACCCTAAAACAAAAGAAATAATTTGTAAATAATATTAGCAACTAAATAATTCAAAAGCCCACCGGGGTCGACAGACGCGAGGGTGAAACAGCACAGGACTTCATTTCTCCACTATCTTCAATTGCAATGGATTCGCGCCCATGAATCCCAGCCATAGCCCAGAATGACAAACTACGTTTATGCCAGCCAACAGCAAATATTATTGTAGCAACACTGACGCTGTTGCCTAAGTGTGACCGCTTCAAGTTTTGTGGCATTATAGAGGCATGTGCTACTAAAAAGTTTATCCATATGTACACTTATAAACTAATATTAAAAAAAAGAAAACATCCTTTTGTTAATTTTTTGTAACTCGTAATAAGTGACTACTGAACCTATTGTAAGATCGATCCCTTTAATTGGCGCGTAATTTTCGTAAAATAATAAAAGTCCCTTGTAAAATAATACGCTTTCAACATTTCTAATGCGACATGTCTTACTTACTTCGCTGTGTATTGTCTTAAGAGATAAAATACACGACCAAGCAAACTAGACGAACGGGTGGATTGCCACCTTCCCTTTAAATTTTTTACTACTAATCAAAAGAAGCGCTGCGACATAAGTTTATTCTTATAATTTGTTAATTTATTCAGGTAGAAAACAATTCTAGCAAACAATACCGAAATAAACAACAAAAGAAACTGCTGCACGTATCCGACATACATGGAGTCACGTTTTACAGTTGGCTTGGTCAATACACGTCACGTGACACGTGATTGTAGAAAGATGTCTTCATTTAGCTGTCAAATTGTATACGTCCTGGCTATCTTCCTGTTAGACCTGCTAGAGTAACACGATTGCATAGCTTATTTTCCACTTTCCCCATGTAAAACACTATTTAAGAATCGCAGCATCTCCCTCAGTTGATTTTTATCAAATGACGCCCCTCAACCCTGACTGACCTAACCCTAGAACCGTGAAGCTAGATTTAACGTCCCGTTTAACTTAAAACGCCCTGATCGTTTGCGTTTAAACCAATTTTAGAGTAAATCCGTTTTCGCAATAGAAAACCAAACAATTCCAATAATGTACACAACTAATAATTTACGGTCTTTTTTGTACTAACAAATTATTTGTAAAACGAGGAACACTCTCGACTGATCTAGCTTCCAAACCAAACAACTCCTCACCAGAGTTGGTCCATTCGCATGTGAGACATTTAGAACCACAGTCAGACAGACAAAATCACCATCACACATAAGGTTTTCCTAACAATACAAGCACTTATATATCTTTATTTTCACAGGGATAATATTTAAGCCTAAAGGGCCTTCCATATTTTATCGATCTTTGTTCGGGACCTTTCAAAAGTTTTACTACGCATATATTTAAGCCGCGAAGGACTCCGGGGAGTATGAAACGTATCATACAATGCTGATAAAAGCGTGATGTACAATAGAAATAAAACGAAATGTATAATATTGGAACACTTACTTACTGATATGTTGTTAACAAAATTAAAGCATTAATAATAGGTCTTTACCTATGAAACTGCCGTTTTGCCGTACTGGCCATTTCAAATGAAAATATATTTTTTTTTTAATGATAATTCTAATTTCAAATTAATTTTATTTGACAAACATGAAATTCTTTTTCTAAAATCGTCATTTGTTTTATAGTTAGTGTTTTGTTTTCAACGCATTCGTACATTTTTCGTCATCATGGATAAGTTAAAAATTCGAGTAATTATGGAGTATGAGTACCGTCGTAGCAGCAAAGCGGCACAAGCGGCACGCAACATCAACGACGTTTACGGAGCGAACACTACAAACGAACGCACCACCCGTTATTGGTTTACCCGCTTCCGTTCTGGAAATTTTGACCTGAAAAATGAACCCCGTGGTCGTCCGAAAACTTTGGTCGACAATGACGAATTAAAGGCAATTGTGGAAGCTGATGAAACTCAATCCACGGCTGAATTAGCAGCAGCTTTCGACGTTAGCATCAAAACAATATTGGTCCATTTGCGTCAAATTGGCAAGGTAAAAAAGCTTGACAAATGGGTACCCCACGAACTCAATGACCGCCAGCGCGAAGTACGCGTGGAGACGTGCCTTGCACTGCTCAGCAGGCATACAAATGAAGGAATTCTGAACCGCATTGTTACTTGTGACGAGAAATGGATCCTGTTTGACAATCGTAAGCGCTCAGCAAGTTGGTTGGACCCTGGTTCAGCACCAAAACAATGCCCTAAACGAAAACTTACCCCTACAAAAGTGATGGTCACTGTTTGGTGGTCTAACGCGGGTGTAATTCATCACAGCTTCTTGCCAAACGGGACAAGCATTCTACAGACTTCTACTTTTTCCAGAATTTGGATAACTTCTTGGCGGGAAAAAAATTCAATACCCGAGAGGCAGTACAAAATGCCTTTGAAGAATTTGTTGCCTCCCGTCCAGCTGATTTCTTCAAGAAAGGCATCAATAAGCTACCAATGCGTTGGCAAAGATGCATTGATTGCATGGGTGATTATTTTGATTAATAGAAATAAAAAATAAATAAAAAAATTACAATTCATTTATTTCGTGAAAAACGGCAATTTCATAGGTAAAGACCTAATATTAATAAGGTTGAGTTGCATTACTGGCTTAGTTATCGTTTTAAGTTTTAAAAAATTACCTTACCTTACCTTTGAAAATTACCTTAAAAAAAACCAATAATAATCACTTCAGAATTCAAATGTTATGCGTTTCACCCTCGTTACATACATTACATCTATACTTTGACAGATTTATACTTGACCAAACTTATAACATTATTATTACTATTAACTTAGCGTTATTTATGACGTCATTTTCACCAGTGCTGAAATGGTGCAATCCATCCTCAATTACAAACATCTATTTTTCTTTAAAAAAATTATTTCAAAAAATATATCATTCGGATGAAACAAATTACTGATGAAAAAAATTGATGAAAAAAAAAATTTCGACTACTTCCTCAGGGTATGTCTTTATACCTAAGAGTGAATAACAACAGTAAAAAAGCTATCCTTAAGTTAAATTTCAGCTATAAATTGCTTTGATATCTGCATCGATATCGGCCATCGGTCTCCTTTGCCTTCGATATCAACATAAAACTGATCCCTCCTATTCCGCCATACTGCGTAAAACCCAACTTTACGACTAATCCCAAATATCACCCCTACCTCCGAGACGGGTATGTCCCTTTCAAGTTTCACCGCTCGCTGTTTAACTTCCGACTAAGACACGAATTGAATTAAGCGGAAAAACAATCGTTTAAAAGTCGCCGGCAGCGGTTCTCAGTTCTTTTTTATAGCCGTACTTACTTAGTTTCGGTTGTGACAGCGTTATATTAAAAGACGATACTCTGAAGGAAAGTTGTGAAGTACGAATGTTTGTTTTTCATCTTTTTGTGTTTGCAGTACAATAAAGCTGCACATTATTATGTTATTCGAAGTTCAATGGGATTTTACTGCGAGTTTGAATCAGTAATGAGTAGAATTACTCATTCGAACTCGCTCTACAGATTGCAACAACACCAAATATGTATATTTATTGTAAAAATGTAAACACAACGCAAACTTTTGACATAACATATGTATCCTCTTAAATTAATATTTCTTGTATTCGTTTTCTTGTCCTGGTTAGCGTGACCAGGCTGGGGCAGAATTATCAGTGCATCGATCGCAGGAGCAGCCGCGCACTGAGACGTGGCCTTTTTGAACTACTGCAACACACATTGCATTTTAGAACATATTTTGTTTCTCTGTGTACATAATGATTTGATTGTATGCTACTTATTTTTAATTATTTATTTCTTATTGAAATTGAATTTGAATTGAATTATCACTGTTTTATTTTGTGTGTTAGTACGAGTGTTTTTGTAGTTTCAAATAAAAGATTTGTCTATCTATCTATCTAGAATCACAGAACGAACTAAGTTACAAACAATGACCACTAAGTCTAATCTAAACTAACGACCACAAGGTATAACCCAGTGCTAGGTATTCTTAATAGATTCAAATATACAGCGTAACTTTGGAGTCAGTTGCTAAATTTGGTGTAAAGTGTAGATCGAAACAACTTAATTTTGGACTTCCCACACAACTTACACGACACAAATTACAGCCGTATTCTTTGGGAAAATTATTCAGCTACACGATCAGATCGTCGTCGACACCGAATTTGGCAGCTGACTCAACAAGTACCCTGTATTCCCGACTGTTTGCTACAGCTGTTGCTAAATTATGTTACTACCTATTTACACGGAAAAAAAGGATTTCTTAAAATAAAGAAAATTTACTCCAGTTAAAGCAAATTTCATAAGTCCAAGAAAACGATTCACTCATATATAGGGAAAAGAATATTTTCTTAAAATAAATTTAGGGATAATCTTGGTTAATTTTCTTTAAAATAAGATTAATTGTGCTTATATGAATAAAATGGAATAATGTCACTTCAAATCAATATTTTCTTGTAAATCAAATAAACATTTACTTGACTGAAGGTATTATTCTCTTCAATTAAGAAGTTACGTCTTTCATTTAAAACTTTTATTATTTTAAATTTAGTTAATATTTTCTTTAATTAAGAAGGGATGTCTTTCATTCAAAACTTTCATTATTTTAAATTAAGGTAATATTCTCTTCAATTAAGAAGGAATGTCTTTCATTCAAAACTCTCGTTATTTTAAATTTAGGTAATATTCTCTTCAATTAAGAAGTTACGACTTTCATTCAAAACTTTCATTATTTTAAATTTAGTTAATATTTTCTTCAATTAAGAAGGGATGCCTTTCATTCAAAACTTTCATTATATTAAATTTAGTTAATATTTTCTTCAATTAAGAAGAGATGTCTTTCATTCAAAACTTTTATTATTTTTAATTTAGTTAATATTTTCTTCAATTAAGAAGGGATGCCTTTCATTCAAAACTTTTATTATTTTAAATTGAGGTAATATTTTCTTCAATTAAGAAGGAATGTCTTTCATTCAAAACTTTTATTATTTTAAATTGAGGTAATATGTTCTTCAATTAAGAAGTTACGACTTTCATTCAAAACTTTTATTATTTTTAATTTAGTTAATATTTTCTTCAATTAAGAAGGGATGCCTTTCATTCAAAACTTTTATTATTTTAAATTGAGGTAATATTTTCTTCAATTAAGAAGGAATGTCTTTCATTCAAAACTTTTATTATTTTAAATTGAGGTAATATGTTCTTCAATTAAGAAGTTACGACTTTCATTCAAAACTTTCATTATTTTAAATTTAGTTAATATTTTCTTCAATTAAGAAGGGATGCCTTTCATTCAAAACTTTCATTATTTTAAATTTAGTTAATATTTTCTTCAATTAAGAAGGGATGTCTTTCATTCAAAACTTTTATTATTTTAAATTGAGGTAATATTTTCTTCAATTAAGAAGGGATGTCTTTCATTCAAAACTTTTATTATTTTAAATTGAGGTAATATTCTCTTTAATTAAGAAGGGATGTCTTTCATTCAAAACTTTCTTTATTTTAAATTTAGGTAATATTCTCTTCAATTAAGAATGGATGTCTTTCAATCAAAACTTTTATTATTTTACATCTGAATTGTATTTAGCTATGAATACATACATGTGATCAAGCGACCCCACTGTTGTGCTATTAAATTTATTACATAAAACTGTTTTGTGCATTGGCGCAGCGCGCGTGCTCAACAGTTTTATGTAGGTACTTAACAACGGAACAGCCTAGGTATCTTGAACGCGCATATGCCTTCTTTTCTTTGACATTAACAAATGACATCGTAAAACGTGAAAGACATACATATACTTCAATATTTTTCTTAAAACTATTTTACATTTATAATAAAAAATATGAATGAAACATGCGTTCTTAGTTGTTCAAATGAATAAAAGTCTTATTTAATTTTAAACAAGTAACATTTATTTATTAACTATGGAATTAAAATTTAACATTCTGAAACATCAAATACAAATATTTGCTTCTAATAACAAAATCTTAAGGGGTATAAATTGTACTTAATACTTAACATTTTACTTTTGTAAAGAAGGTAAGTACCTAATCAACATTCACAATGATAAATAGTATTGAATTGTAAGTAAATGACAGTGATCAAATCGTGTACCTTCTTGAAAAGATTGTATAATTATTAACATTTATACTCTTAGATATAATAAGATTGAATACAACAGTCACATAATAATATTTATAATATTTTTGTGACTGTTATGTGTGATTACACATTACAATTATTTATGAGGCACTTATATAATCAACACTCATCTCTAGCTTTCAGTTTTTAAAATAAATAATTTCTTAGTACAAATTAACATAAATAGTTTCTTACTCGCTTCTTTCAAATAACAATTCTAATTAAGTACTAACTTTAAAAAATCAGTCAAATAATATTATTTCTTTAACATATTATTATTTATCATTAATTATTGGATACTAATTAAAAGTTTTTAACATAAATAATTACTTTTCATAATTTAACTTAAATATTTTCTTACTCCCTTCTTTAGATATACACTTACTTCTTTGACATATTAAGCATAAAATTGTCATTACATGTTATCACTTTATTCAGTACTAATAAAATCAACACTTACCTATCTCTAACATCTGTATTTTTACATAGAATAATTTCTTTAAAATAACTTGAAAAGTGAAAAAACTTTATTTAGTTTCATTACACAGTGGTAACCAAAAAAAATCAGTCAAATAAAAATACTTCTTTGAAATATTAAGCATAAAAATTGTCATTACACATTAATATTTTATCATATGGAAACAGGGACTGTCTGGTATAGAAGGTGGTGCCATCAATGCATTATTTATCTCTATATATCCCTCTTATATATCTCGGAGTTACTATAATATAAAGACTACCATTGAATTTAACATGTGAATGTGTGAACAAATTAATTACCTTAGCACAGACAAAATATGCTTTCAATAGCTTCCTGCGTGGAGAATTTTTCTTTTTTATTGAGCCTTCCTTTTGGCCGAATTAAATGCCCTAGCACACAAATTTTTAATGGAATTTTAACTGTAAAATAATTAAAATTTTCATGTTTAAAAATCCTTTAAAATAACAAATACAATTTTTGAATTAATGATGAAAACTTACAATCATCCTCCAAATTCTCGACAGATATTATTAAATGTACTATATTTTCTTCCTGTGTAGGTCTTAATTGTATCATTTTTTTATAAAAGTCGTCCCAATAAAGATAGAAGTTTAATCCCTTTTCAGGGAACATTAAATCAAAATTAATGTTTATCTGAAAATTATAAATTACTTATAAAAGTGAAATCCAATTATTATACTACTTTGTCTATTAATATTTTTTTGTTGTAACTAGATAAACCAAGTTTAATGTTTCAAAGCAAAACAAACTAGATTGAAAGTTGTGTACAAATAATATTTACTTACTAATACATCACTTCTTGGATGATTTAAAATGCAAATTTTCATACTCTGCCGCTCATCTTAATTCATAATCTTCTTTCCATTTGATCTCCACATCCTCCCATGGATAAGAATGATTTTGGAGCCATATAAGGGCAGACTTATAGCTTTCTGCAAAGATAAACCATTTTTTAAGAATCTATTAAAAATGAAAACAGACAATTCTGTCCAAATACTAGTTTTTATCTATAATACAAATGACAGAGTATAAATTTTTATTATTTTTGCCGCCAATATGTTATATGCAAAATGCTTAACATACTATCTAATTATGATAAAAATATTAATATAAAAGGAATTTATATACCTGTTTACAATGTGGGTGTAAACATGTTTAATAATGATGTCCGTTAACTGATTTCTTTTTGTATTATTTAGGCATCCAAAATTTTTATAATAGTCAATAACGCTGCTCCCTCCAGCTGTTGTCTGCAGTAAAGTAGACAAATCAAAATCAGGGAAATTTCTGGGGCTTCTTGTACAATTTTTTCTTCATAAAATCATGTATAATGCTGATTCCATCAAGGGAGATAAAGGATGCCCCATCAACCTTATTATCAAGTAATGTGCTTGTGGTACTTAATGTGTTTGATTCAGTTGGAGTCTGAAAAAATTGTAAATATTAAGAAAGCCATCCAACACAGATAGGTATTGCACAAAATTACTATGCTGCATTAACTGAATTACCACTACATTAATTATTTCAATCTTTTTTGTTTAAGTTTAGATAATTATACCTACATATTATTTATCTTAATTATTACACTTGTTGCATTCTATGATTAATACTTAATATTATGTTTAGGTCTATAGCTAGCTAGCTAAAAACTTACAGTTGCAGTTACTAATTCAGCGACTCTTTCTTTAATACAAAATCTAGTGGCCATGTGGGGGAATAGCTATATTAGATTTTCTTCTGATAATTTAGGTAAAAGGTCTATTGTTATATCATTATCTGAAAAATGTTGGATACAAATTTTATATATAGGAATCTTATAAGAATAGGAGTACACTGAACATCCTACTCTATATAAAGTTTATAATTTATGAAAATGACTAATTGTTGCCACATGACAGTACCTACAGTGGTAGGCCTGTATCCAGCATTGGGCGTTTCCCGCGTTTCCCGAGACTTTATAACCTTGAAACTACAAAAAAAATCATCCATTTAAAGGTTCGCATGTAAGTAATACTATGTTTATTCTGAAGGGCAGCGTATAGGACTAATAGAATCTGTTTTATATGCACCAAGTGTAACACTTTGTACCACACGTAATGCAAGACCACGTGCGTGCGAGGCAGCGAAGGGTAGGAAATATAGATATGACGAAATACGATGGCTGATTACTCACAGAAGACAATCCAGGAACAGATAAATGCACACTGTTTTTCTAAAATTCTACAAATACGACCTACTGATAGATTTTCTAGATCCGAGGTTTCACGTTATAATAAACAAACACGTAAAAACTTACCAATAAATGTTTTTATCTTCTCGCACCTTCCACGAGCAAAGCAACTCTGCTAAAGTGTTTATTTTCGCCTTCCAAATTCATTTTTTGCTTGAATCTTCTCATGCATGTGCGTGATACGAAGTATAATTAAACATGAACATTTTAATTTAATTACAGTAAAAATTCCATCACAAATTTGTGCGCTAGGGCATTTGCCATTTAATTCTGCCAAAAGGAAGGGTTAATAAATAAAAAGAAAAATTCTCCACGCAGGAAGCTATTGAAAGCATATTTGCTGTAAGTAACTATCACATTGTTCACACATTCACATTCAATAGCATTCAATCACCAACTAATAACGGTCAAAGCGCGTGTCCCGCGAAATACGTTGCGACCGCGACAGTCGGTGACAGAATAAATAAGAGGGGGATAAAATGTTTAACTTAAGATTATCTATTTTTGTTCTGAGTAAGTTTCAATTTAGTTTAAAAATATGTTTTTTTATGGCAATATAAACGTGTTTTTTAAGAAGAGAAAGTTTTTTATTTTTTCAAGTAAATTGAATTTTTATTCAGAAATAATAATTTCTTACAAAGAGAATAAAAAGTATTGAACTAAAACAACAGGTCAATTTTCTCCGACAAAATCTGTTTGTCTTGCGTTAACAATATATATACTTGAATGTAGAATGTTTGAATTTAAACTGTGTTGACCCGATTCAATATTATTAAGAAAATATTAACTCGTGTCAATGTCTCATAATTTTGAGTTCAATTAAAATTTTCTTCAAGCAACTAAGCTTAATTGCGTGTTATTTTTGAAATTTAGGTAGGTAATTCTTTTTTTGTTGAAATACATTGATTTATTATTTGTTATTATGTGAGTACTAGCCGGTCCCCCCCAGTTCCAGCCGCGCAACTCCTGCTCCCGAGCCTCGTGGGAATTTTGTGATAAAATTTCCTTTGCATTTCATATAGTTATGAATCTTAGAACAGATATTGACATGAGAAAAGACATAGGCTACCTTTTATTGCGAAAACATCTTCTAGGGGTTGAAAAAAGGGATAAATATTTGTATGAAAATGTACTTATATAAAACGCCTTTATCAAAAAACGGACCAATTCCATTTACAAACGCAATACGGAGATGCGTGCAAAAGCAAATTTTTTATATGGGTCTCGTTTGAGTTTATATATACATAATATAATAATTTAAAGCCGCCAGATATCGAAAGTACTTAACTTCTTGTAGATTGGTTGGGTCTTTCTTAAGTAACTACGTCCAATTAATCTAAAACATGAATAAAAGTGCAAAATATATATTATTTACTTAGATAGTGTGAAAACCCTTGCACTTTTGTAAATCATGGCAGATGTCAAGATGTTGATGTTTTCGCTAACATCAAAGGCGATTGCTGACTGTATGTTAGACTGTGCTATTACTTTTTTAACTATAGGTAGGTACTGATTGAAATGGGGGATGACTGCTTGTATGAAAGGTTTGACGCCTATAAAATATGTAACGTACTGTTTTAAGCGTTTGCAATTATAAAAGCTGTTGCTTGCGACTTTGTCCTCGTGGAATAGTTTATTGCGTTTGTAAATGGTACTGCTTCATCTATACTAATATAATAAAGCTAAAGAGTATGTTTATTTGTTTGAACGCGCTAATCTATGGAACTACTATAGTTAAGTATATTATTTATCCCAAAATCCCGGGAACGGGAATGAGAGTTACGCAAGTGGAACAGCAGGGACCGGTTAGTATTTTATATAGGCAACACTTTCACTGACGATGAGGCCGTTTCTCGTTTGATATTGGGCGTAAACAACAATAATGGGTAAATGGCAAGTGCAAACATATAAATTCCTCCCGATCCCATCAAATTGCTTTATAGAGTACTATCGGGTTCGTGAGGTTTCTCCCGCGTAACTCCTGACGCCGTGGGAATTTCTTAGCAAACCAAAACCCAGTCTATGTTACTCCTGGATAATGTAACTATCTAACGATAAAGAATTTTTGAATTCGGTTCAGTAGCTTTTGAGTTTATTCTTTAATTACATACAAAAATACAAATATTTCCACTTTAAAATATCTTTAAATCTTTGTTTGTTACTAGAAAAATATAAAAAATTGAAGTTAAACAACCGCTTGATTTGCTTCAAAAAGGTAATTACATTTTTGATGTTAACAATATTTTTTGTCAATATAAATATGTTTTTTTCTATAACGAAAAAATTTTCTTGTTTTAATTCTATTTAATTTTAATTTACAAATATTATTTTGTTACATAGACAAATATGAAGTATTGAAATGAAACGACAGCTTGATTTGCTTCAAAAAGAAATTTTTTTTCAATTTCGTTGAAAGAAATATTTTTATCTGTCAATATAAATGTGTTTTTTTTCTGTAAAGAGCGTTATTTCTTGTTTTATTTCTGTTTAATTTTAATTCAAAAATATCATTTTGTTTCATAGACAAATATGAAGTATTGAAATGAAACGACAGCTTGATTTGCTTCAAAAAGAAAATTTTAATTTCGTTGAACACAATATTTTTTTATGTAAATATAAATGCGTTTTTTTCTATAGAGAGCAATTTTTCTTGTATTAAGTGTATTTAATTTTAATTAAAAAATATTATTTTGTTACATAGACAAATATGAAGTATTGAAATGAACGGACAGCTTGATTTGCTTCAAAAAGAAAATTTCATTTCGTTGAACACAATATTTTTTTATGTAAATATAAATGTGTTTTTTTCTATAGAGAGCAATTTTTCTTGTATTAAGTGTATTTAATTTTAATTCAAAAATATTATTTTGTTACATAGACAAATATGAAGTATTGAAATGAAACGACAGTTTGTTTTGCTTCAACAACACGTTATTGTCTTGGGTTAACCAAATAAATACTTGAAACTTAGAAATATATATATTTTTTAACATGAGATCAAATTGAGTCAAACCGATTCAATATTATTTTGGAATAAGAAAATGTTAATTCTTTTCAATGTCACATAGTTTTGAGTTAAGTATATTATTTTTGTTTTATTTCAACAAAACGGTTTTTGACGCAAGTAAGCGTTTACTTAATGTTAGAGAATATTTACTCCATTTGAGAGATTTTCTTATTTTGTTCCAAAATATGACGTATGCTTCGATAAAACAATCCAAAAAGTCAAGGTGAGAACATTTGTTTTAGATTTAGATAAATAAACAAGTAAACATGACCTTTTGTTTCAAAACACACACTTTCTTGATTTGATGAAAATGTACTTGCGTAAAGCTAATATTACCTTGAAATCCCAAGAAAACCGATTTTGTTCATTTAAGAAATCCTTTTTTTCCGTGTATTTACTCTAAAATCAAAGGCTTACTTCAAATCACTTTCAAAAATAGTTCTATTAGGTAAATAAAACATTTTACATTTTGAAATCAAAAACAGTGAGGTTCAAGACGCCCGTCCTCTTTCGTCACTCGTGACCATAGTATGTGCAATGTCTGTTAGGCAAACATCGAGTTAACATGTAACAATACAATTAAACGCAATAAAATCCAGTAAAAAAGGTGTTTAATTTAATATGATGAATCGTGAAAACTTATGTAACTCAGGTTCACTGAGCCTTTAGTACAACCACAAAATGCCATGGAGTTCGAAATAACAGTAAAGAGTCTCAATATGAACTTTAATACTTTTCCCATTAGATATAAACTTATTTGGCACCTATTACACTAGAAGTATATAACTTATAAATAGCTATGAACGTAGCTGTGTAGGTCAGTGCGCAAATATGCATTTTAAACTTAAAATTACAGTTTTCAAGTTTAATTTGTTTCTACTTCACAGTTGACTAACCTGTTGCTTATTTTAATGACACTCCGTGTGTTGGTTTACTTTGTAACTTTGCAAGGTAAGTAATCAGGGGCTTGAATTAAACGCTAATATTTAACTTGGTTCTAAACGTGAAACTTCATGCAACAATAGTACTCAACATTTTGTCACAAATATTTTGAGCCCAGTTTTGCGAAATAGATTGTCCACATTTGCGTTTCTTTTGATGGGTATTTGACAACATTTGAAAATGCAAGTTTTTATAATTATTTAGAAAAAACAAAGTTATTTTGACGGTGTCGGTGGCGCAGAGGTAAAAGCATTATTGCTAGAAGTGCAAAACATACAGTACAACCAAAAACTCCATCGCAACTTCCCAAAAACGATCCTACTTTTCAATACTTCAAAATATAATTGAATTAATAACACAACACCCAACCACAGAACTCTTCCTACTTTGAAACTTACTACGCCATAAGCAAGGCGACTTAGAAACATAACTTGAACAAGTAAAGCTATGTTCCGCATAGTTTTGTAATTGGAATTTTCTACTTCACTTATTTTATACGGGTATAGTATAGTGGTTTTAGTATTTAATTGAGAATATACGCTGCTAAATTTATAATCCGTTTGCGAATAACTTTTGAACTCTGCTGGATTTCACGAAAAGCGTGTCAGGAAAAATGAACGTAATAAACTGAAAAAGATTAAAAAGTTTTTATTTAAGTTATTCAAGAAGAGTGTTGGTAGTGAAGAAAAGAAATTTCGCAACCATTTTATGAACATTTGTTTGAGGGTTCTATTTTAACGTCCAAGCTCACCTACTCTTATATCTGGGTCGGAAGTATTCGCTGAGCGGCAATGCCGGCCCGGACCATCTACTAGACATATTCGGCAAATAGGCACAGATCAGGCACTCCATTCTGCCTTTACACAGGTCGGGTCATTCAGCTCGTGTCGCCAAACCCGAACGTTCATCTACGCATGTTCGACTTTGCCACCCGGCAGTGCCGATCGATACCGGACCAGAACCAGAACCAGATTCTGCGTAGCAAGTGAATCCATCTTTCTTTAACTTCCTATTACCTGTTCACAAAGGTAAATAAGCATTTCAACATTTACTTTCATAAAACACCAAAATCAAAAGACCTTAAACGCTTATTTAAAATTAATTTAAGTATCTCTAAGAACTACATAATTCTATAACATGGCGAAATATTTGTAATTAATTTCCATCGCACACTCCAAGTTGAGGGTAGTCAGAGAAACTTTCCGATGCAGCTTTTAAAGCGGCACGTAGCTTATTTGCGAGCTCTTCAGTTTTATAGACGATATGTTTGGTTATTTAAGGATACTCGTACTTTTGGTTATTTAATGTCTTCAGGAAACATTTACTGATTTGCTTCCGCAGAGTTTGATTTGTTGAAAGGATTTATTCGTGTAGGCTTAGAAAGTTTTGCGAAAAAATAATTTTATGTTTGGAACGCTGGCGATTCATATTTTATTTTGAAAATTCGATTATTTAAAAGTTAATATATATATTTTTGCCAGCGTTATGAAACTATTGTGTGTCATAGAAAAATGGTTCTGCGTCGGGAACATTTTCGAACGATTTTTTGAAATGAAATGAAATGAAATTAAATATTTATTTCTCAACATTGACAATAACATGTTCTTATTGATGTCAATTAAAACATGACTCTACCCACCAGTTCGAAGAAACCTTCGTGAGGAAGAACTGGCAAGAAACTTCACGTATATATTGTTTTCAAAATAAATTTACAGAGTCTCTTTATGTCTATACAAAGTTATTCTTATCTGCATCTGTTAGCTCGGCAAGTCTCCCTCCCCTTAAGTATCCAAACGACGAACACCCTCAAACGGCACCCGTTCACGAGTTAAGACGGGATCCAGCCATCCCCCTCCTCAACCATATTAAAGGGAAGTGATTTTACAACTTCAAGTTCAGCTTGAAACCTAATCAATCGTTTAATTGACTTCAATTAATTTTTATAAACAAGGCGCCTTCTAAAGCAACTGTGTACTGCTGGTATACCGGGATTAAGGGTGGTCACTTAAATTTGAAGGATGAAGAAACAAGGGGTCGTCCTTTGATTCCTGTTACGGAAGGAAAGCTAAAAGTTATTGCTGCTGCGAGCACTCCGCGACCAAGACAAGGGATTTCCTAAACACCACACTGGTAAAACTTGTAGGTCCTCCACCTTACAGCCTTGATTTGGCACCGTATCAATCTTTCTAGTTCCCTTAAATTAAAAACCAGCTCAAGGGGATACAGTTTCCTTCGCCAGAAGATGCGTCGAGAAGGCTAGAGAGGAAGAACCCTTTGCTGGCTGAAAAATGTGCTTTCAAAATTGTTTAAGACATTTTTAGGTTCTGTAGGTTCAGACATACCCATAACATACTTAATACATAACCAAAATTTCAGAGTGCCCCACGTATATCAAGATAAATACCTACCAATATAACCGGCTCTTCCAAAAATACCGTGTCCTCAAATCTAATAAATTACGTAGAGTACGTAGAGTAGATTAAGACGGGTCTTTTTTGTATCTTTTCTGAAAATCTTACCTGAAAATAATGATAAATTATTGATTAATTAAATATTATAAATAGAATAAAAATTGCGTGTTCGAAGACTATGAAACGAAACCAACAAGAATAAACTTCCAGAATGATTAGCACCCGGAGCTAAGGTCTGCATGTCGTTATAGCTTCCAAAACTGGCAGACTACTAAAACAGGCAACTAAAATAATATAGTTAGTATTATTTTAGTTTAAAATGTGACAGCGTCAAAAATGATCTTAGCACACTTAAGAAAGTCATTAATTTATTTTATTGGATCCGATAAAAAATCCAGAAAGCAAAGGTATGAAATTGGATAATAATATCCCAACAAAATAGAACCGAGCTAAACGCCTTCACGTAAATAAAAATTGCGATATTTAAAAATACGCAAGCTTTTCTTCAGCCTTCCTAAAAGGGTTTCTTTTTAACTGGACATTCCACTTGCTAAAATATATTTTATATATTGAGACGTATTTATAGTATTCTATTAAACTACACATTCAAAACTTCACTATTAAACCATGTTTAGTTTAAATAATATATAACCGTGTTTATATAATTCGTTATATAACACGTCAAAAATAAGATTTAAATTTAGAAAATGAAAGAGTTTCTGGAAGTAGTATTGATGGTACGAGAATTTTTAGTTATAGAGTGCAGAGCGTAACGTAGTCGACTTGCGAGGACCTGAGTAAAAATATAAGCTAACTCGGGTGTAAATATTGGAATGAATAAGGAATTGTTAATGCAGGTTATACATGGGGTGCAATAGTTTTAATGCTTCTAAAATTTAATCAAAATGTAACCTTTTGGAATTAACACTATAATAACTGGCGATCAGTGCAGTAGTATTAATTCCCAACAAAGAATACCTACCTCAATAAACTTATGGTTTCAAGATATAAATAAAATAATCTTTTAACACAAACCCCATATTCCATCGTCCAGCCCTACACCTAAGGCACCACTCGTATGCATGATGCACAATTTTCACGTAAAATGCAAACCGTTATATTGAAATGTGCTCAAACGGGAGCTGCTTACATATCGATTCAAAAGTGGGATTTAATGGGAATCGCCCGGGATATTATAAAAATGGGTTTTATTGGGAATTGAATTTATTTTGTGTTGTGCTGTTTTGTTGTAAATATCAAGATGGAAGTATGTATACGTAACTAGGAATCGAAATCAAATTTACCAAGAACTGAAATACATTAAACAGTACATTACATAACATACATTTACAATATTTTAATAGAATAAAACTCACCCTCTACTTTATTATCCAAACAAATATAAAGAGGGAGATGTTCTGACAATCTACTAGCAAAAACTAATTTAAAGAAATACTCTAACGCAAGCTAAATGTAGTATCTTATAATTTAATATCCACGCGCTTTAGTTCAAGATAACTAAAAATAATAGCTTTTTGAGTATGTTATTTAAAAAGCTGCTCCGAAATAAGACCAAAACAACTTGACCTCTAGCAACATTAATCCTAACCAACAGCAACCAAGCCAAAATCAACATAAAACTAATTTCGAAGGCGATCTTTACTGACCACCCTCTTCGTAACCCTTAGAGGGTTATTCCGACCCTTGCAACTTCACAGATAGCCTAAATAGTTATATGGGGTGATATCATAAAATGCATTTTGAAAAGGTCTGGAGTAAGAAAGTTAAATTAAAAACAACGGTTTTAGTTGCGATACCCTGATGTACATGAACTGTTTTAATTTTAATCTTAGTGAGATAAAATGTTATAGAAATTTAATTTCAATATTACTTCTATAAACAAGTCATACAGTTAAGATATTTGCTATAAAAATGATATTAACAGCATAATCGTTTTGTAGATATTATTCAGATACAACATTTTTTAAATTCAAATATTCAACCTTTATTTTTAGCACTAAATGACTGGACGAACTCTTTTGCATTGAGGCTTGTATAAATCGCTCTTTGGAACATCGCTCAGTCATATTCGATTTCATCATTGTATTCTATTGTACCGACTAAATTCCCCCTGTGTACATCAACAAAAACCTCCGTTATTGGAGCGTAGCCTGCTACTTTAACTCCGATCTCCAGAGGGGATATGATAGGAAATGTCGACGAAAGATGCCAGCAGTTTATTAGAGAGATGAAGTCGACGAGGAAAGTTTCCGAGAAAATGATTTGTTATGATTGAGATGTGAATTGAATTACGAAAGTTTGAACGGTCTTGGATAACATCCATTATTCATCATCAGGATCATCTTTAAGTTGATCTTCTGATCAACTGTATTAAAGATTTGTTCCTTTATTAAAGAATATTAACTATATAATATATGAAGGCCGAGTGGCGTAGTGGGCCCTGCCCATTACGCCTGATGTCCCAGGTTCAAGTCCTATTTGAGGCATTTCTTTGTGTGATGAACACTGATATTTATTCTGGGGTCATAGTTGTTGCTATCAATATATGTATGTTTATGGGTTCCCTATTTTCTTTATTTATTTATTTATCATCACATCAATCCACTGCTCTTAGTAATGTTAATATAAATATAACATATTTGAAACCGACAGCCATTTATGGAATTATATATTTTTCCCTAAGTTTGCTGTATGGTCCTACATAACACAAGGTCTATTTACTTTGGGGCCTTTCAGTTAGTGTTTCTCCGAGGATTTATTTATTATTGTTTATGAAGATACTGCGTGTTTAGTGTAAGGATTTTTTTTAAGCGTTTTTGTATATCTGTAACACGAAAATCTAAATGCAAAATTTTACTGCAAATAATACCTATCAGTTTTACACAATCACCTAGTTACTAGATCCCTCTCTCTCCCAACACACACATCTTCCAAGAAAATAAATATTCAAGAAACACCATCCCCAATCGAGTACGACACAATTCTTTTCAACTTTGACATGGATATATCCAATAATGGGCCGTTGTCAGCAACACAGGTGCTTTTGATCCCGGATTCCTGATACGACCCATTATTACTAGGGTACAGCGAGACAGGGTCATTTGACACTTTAACTTGATGGCTGTGATATGTATTGGAATTTCTGGAATTCTGTAAGAAAATTACCTTGAATTTGTTAAAGTGCAATCAAGATTAGCGAAATTACACATGTAAGTTACATATTTCGAACGGCAATATCTTAACACTATTTAATGAACAATTAATGACAAAAATTTGGAAGATTAGGCATGGAGTCCTAATAACATATTTATGGTTCAGGATTGCATAATATCATCATGATTAACTGTCGCTCCTTTCACTAGTTTCAATATTAACAATTGGCAGGTTTGTCTTCCATCTCACCTGATGGACAGTGAAGATGAAGGCGAGAAAGTTCCACGCCTGTACAAGAGATTTGAAAACACCAGGTTATATTAGCCGCCGACCAACTTAAGATCCTTTAAGTTTACTGTTATAAGTTACAAATTTTACGTAATAATGTATTTCTACTATTATAATAAAAAATTCTTTGGAGTATCCGAATAAATAAATGCGAATAAATAAATAAATAAAACACTATTCTTTTAGTCCGACTATAAACTGCTAAAAAAGATTAAACCTGCTATTATTGCGGGACAAATTTAACGAAATATTACTAAATCATCTTGGACGTACCCTTCAAAATCAAAGCCGCAGACGGTCAATATTTAAATTTTAACCAAATTAGTTACTAATATTATTAATTCCATTGAAGCTTATTAGAATAATCATATTAATCATGTCAAAGTATAATTTGCTAATTATATTGGCAACTCGCGTTACTAGCGTCGGAACAGATTTACCAATCAAGATGAACTTATAATATTATGAAATCTGTCGCTAAAAGAAAAATTATTATTCGTTGATTTATAGAAACCACGCCGGTAATGTGGGACCTGTTAGGAAGATTCAGTCGAAAGTGGCATATTCACAGAAACACTCAACGAGGATTTACGGCAATCGTTCAGTATAATCACTTACAGCTACAATGATCGAGGTTAAGTTTGCCGAATTTAAGGTTTAAAACTTTTTTCTCTACGGGTCAATAATTATCAATGCTTACCTATGGCTTTTAACGGATATATCTACTTCTGCTAACCGTACGTAGTACATAAAAAATAATAACTATCATTATAACACTTTTCTTACATGAGTTAAGTATAATCAATTTATTACACCCCGCCTGTATCATTGAACTATAGACAAATTCCCCGTAAATTTTCATTTTAACCTAAACTTTACTTTTCCTAAACCTAATACTTTTCTACGACCAATCCTATAGTGTCCAAGTATCGGATACCAATAAACGCTTTTATCCATTTAGGAGCCAAAAATTCACCGAAACTAAATCCGAGAATCATAAACAAACACAAGACAGCCAGACAAAAACTCTAATCAATGAAACCTGAGACATGACCAAACAAACAATACATTAGTAAAATGCAGAAAGACAACATACAAATAAGAGATAGAATTATTAAAAAATAGGTATCATGTAACATGATCAATCATAAATAATCTGGATAGATTTTTTTCGTATTTTTATGACACATTAGGGCAGATTCGAAAACGGATCGATTTGCGTCATGGGAATCGTTTGAAACGGAGGGTGCAAGTGGGTTTAAAAAAGTTACACCAAATTCGTATTAGACGAGCTTGGAAAAAAAAACTATTTTTACATACGAGTGAAACAAGTAGAACACCAAACCAAGGAAAATAAAATGGCTTTTAATGCGCTAGATATAAGAGTTGATCATATAATATTAATTTACTTGTGACACTAGGTACTATTTCTGTACCTGAAAATTTTATATAGATACTGTGTAAAAAGCTTGACTGTCAGTCAAGACATGACTTGCGTGTGTTTCTTTCATGCAGCAGTAAATTTTTGTACCTTCTATTTCATGTTTCCAACATTTTAGATAAAAGAGTGCCGAGAGGTTAATTTACCGGGTTTTTTTTCCTCTCGGTCTACCTATAAAGAAATCCAAAGTAGTAATAATAATTATAAATAAATAACTCCCCAGACAAACACACCAACTGTATAGCCCCAAAGTAAGCAGAGCTAGTGTTATGGATGACCATACAGCGAACTGGGGCGAAGCCCAGAAAATACATACATATATAAATACAACCATGACCCGAGAACAAATATCTGTGTTCATCACACAAAACGGATGCCCCGGCCAGGACTCAAACCTGGGACCTTCAGCGTATCGGCTACTTACCAATACACCACTCCGTCATCAAACTACAAAGTTGTTGTGTTCGCGTGACTTTCATTAAGCGCTTCTCTTTGTTAGCCCACTGACAGGTTCACATATTCGAATAGCGTATGAGTGCCAAACTGTTATTATCCTACATCCTCGGTGCTACAACCGAATACTTACGTCATCTAAAAACTATATATTCTAAACACATAACCAATTATCCCCAACATGATCGTCCATAGATAATAGCTATAGTACACGCGTAATGTATTGTAGCTGTGTCCTAGTCTAATTGACCCGGGCTGCAGAGTAATCAATTACCGGGTGATCATGCCATGTCTGTCCCGTGCGCGTTAGGAATGTAAGTCCAAGTGTAATATTGTATATGGGTGTTTATGGTAGTCATTGGTTCAAAATAACAAGCTCACCTTCCGATTCCTGGACATTAAAACAACTAAATCACAAAATCACATAATCTCGGCCGAGAAAAGAAAGATGATGCCAGTTTGAGGGCTGATTGTTCAATGCTCAGATTACTTATATCAGTAGGTACAATTATTTTAAGAACTTGACATAATTTCTATGGAATGTCTTGTCAGCTGTCAAAATTATTCTACTGATAAAAGTTATCTGAGGATTGAAAAATCAGCCTTAAATCCGATTCACTAGTTAGTTATGAGAAACTAAGTGAATTTCCCGGGACGTAAATAGCCTTAAATAATAGTTATGATCCACCTGTGATCAAAATTTTAGCTACCTTAAACCTACATTTCAAATTTATCTATCAAATACAATAAGAAACATTTCATAAACTATAGTCAGTTCTACAGGGATATGCGAATGCAAAAAACAAACTTTCCTCAGCTGTATTCGTGTAGTGGGCAGTAGCCTGCCTCCCAGGTCCCAGGTCTGAGTCCTGGTTGGCGCACACGGATGTTTGTTCTCTGATCATGTTTGTTAATATTTATATTTATTCGCTGTATCATCAACTTTAACACAAGCTCTGCTTACTGGTACTGCCATATAGTTGGTGTGTTTGTATGGGTATTTATTTATACTACATTTATAATTATTACATTTGGAGATAATTTTGTTTTACGAGGACTTAACATTCGTCAAATTAGTTTGTAGTTTTGTAGATTAAAAGTATTAATTTCATACGAATTGTTAAATTTACCAACCCAGCCCGAACGTCTACGTTGCCTGCTTCTAGTTATTTTCTTTTAAAGTTATAAATAATTATTATTTTCTCAAAAATTATCATAGTCCTTGTTACAACTTCAAAAAAATTCAGCAGCTCCCATTAAGTTCACCAAATTATTATTCAACCAACGGATAACTAGTGTCTTGAATGTTAAGGGCAATTCGTAAATTCCTTTCAATCTAAAAGCCCTCTTGGGCTGTTCAGGGCACAAGGGCAAATTAGGGTTCATTCGTGCGTTGTTCATCTACCTTTGGAGCCCTTTTTATGTCCACGATTGGTGGTTTAAAATTGTAGGTTATTGAGTTAAGGACTTGAGCTTGATTCGAACAAGGTTGGAATTTCGTTGAGGCAGTTTTAATAATGATCGAAGCTAATATGGCGGTCCATTTTAAATAATATTGTATTTCGTAATGCATGTTTTTAAACTGTGTCGCATTCATGCCTTTGCCATTACCTCAGCCAGAATGAATGCTGCGCATAATGTTAATTTATTAATTTCCCTCAACACGGGCTTCATCGTATGACTATACAGCACTTTGAAACAAAAACTTAACGGCTTCATTCAGAGACGGCAAATGGTCACTGATGGCATTCCATATTCAATATTGTACCTGGCAGATCTATACTTTATTTATTCATAATCAAGGTGTTGATTTTCTAAGCAAAATCTATAATTAGAAGAGCATCAATTATGTATTAAAGCGCTCTACATTGAAAAGTACATAATAATAAAAGCACATAAAGTACATAATAGTTATATATAGTTAATATTTACTTAGCCTTAATGAATACTCAATACATTATTGATATCATAATTTTACAGGTAAAAATAGTTAAAAAATAATAGTTAATTTATATAATAAAAATAAGTACAATTATGCACCTAGTTTAGGTATTGCCATGCAGGAGAGGACATTTTGTGGTCATTTAAAAAAAATATTTGGATATACTATTGGTTATACCTATTTATGTCTCATTAATTTAAAATTATCAATTAAGTAATGTGTAATAACATTTCTTTATAGGAGTAGTTTTAGCAAGAGTCTGATTCTTTTGTAATTTTTTTTTTCATGTTTGATATATTCCGGTAAATGTTTATATAATTTGAATCTCTAGGTGGGATATAGGTTGTATAAAGATATTTTTCCGGAAGGGTCTAAGGACGTATTTACCAGCTAGTTCGCGTTTCGTATAAATAATTTAGCGTCTCTGAGTGCGCCCGCAAGTATACTTGTATGTCTACCTGATGATCTGCGCGTGATTGTTATATCGACTACCGCTGCGTTACCGCCCGTAGTCCTCAGTCGCATCGGCCATAGTTCCAGTTATTAGAACAGCGGTTCCTTGCCTCCGACCCCAGACGAGATCTTAACAAGAAACTCAAATTCAAATATTTGTTTCTCAACATTGACAATTACTTGTTCTCATTGAAGTCAAATAAAGCATGACTCTACCGCCAGTTCGGAAAACACTTCGTGAAGAAGAACTGGCAAGAAACTTCACGGGTATATTTTTTTCAAAATAAACTTACAATGTCTCTTTATGTCTCGCGAATTCTCCCTCCCCCAAGTATCCAAACGACGAACACCCTCAAATTGCATCCGTTCACTAGTTAACGCGGGATCCAGCCATCTCTCCTACCATTCTAGTAAAAAATTGACCATTTGAAGAGAAACGAAGTTAAACTTTACATGGCAAATTTTTACCATTAAATAAAATAAAAACGGAACTATCTAGAAAGATGCTGAAACGTCGTACTGAATATGAAAATAAAACTCTCCTTAGTTTGATTTGAATAATGGATCGCGAATGAATGAATAATGGACACTAAAAGCAATATAATAAGATAAACTGTGAACTGTTAAGACGAACTAAAAATGTTTCTACGAAACTTATTACTCGGAAACACAAATCGAATTATGTATTTGAATTGGGAGGAGGAGCAGTTGAGCAAGTATTTAATGCCAAGAAAGATTCCAATCTAAGAGAGCTTCAACAAGAATAGGAAATTTACCTTTAGTGCTGAAATCTGATTGAGCGTCTCGGCTCCTAGAGGCGTGACTGTTGTTCATTATGAAGCATTATTTATTATTATTGATGGCCGAGTATCGTAGTGGTCAGTAGCCCTTTGGAATTCGCTGGAGATCCCAGGTTCGAGTCCTGGCCGGGGCATTTATTTGTGTGATGAACACAGATGATTGTTTTCGGGTAATGGTTGTTGATATCTATATATGTATGTTTATTCTAGGCTCCCCCCCCGTTCGCTGTATGGTCTAACCTTACTTTGGGGCCATGCAGTTGGTGTGTTTGTCCGGGGATTTATTATTATTATTATACTGAATTTATCCAAAACTGTTCTTAAATGTCCTATTATCTTATAAAACATACCTGCATGTGAATTTATTTGATGATTATGTTTACTACCAATGTATTTCACTTGTCTTTCACTTGCAGTGGAGTCTTACTTATCTCCTGCTGTGGCGTACTCTCACTGTGGCCATGACACCTTTGTCTTGGCTATCAGTTGATCGGTCTTGTGAGTCTGCTTGACCGGCAGTGAGAAAACCCTATCTTGTGTACATTGCACGACGTACACAACCCTTACATCCTCTCCCCCATCCGTCTCTTGCCTTAGGTCGCATGGCGCAGGTATCCCGCACTTATTTATACATTTTACATTTTAGGGCTAGGGCCGATAGGACTTTAGGAACTTAGGCTTCGTAGGGTTTAGGTTCACTAGGGTTTAGGTCTCTCCCCTGTCACATAAATTATCCTGTGCAGTTTGCCCATCAGGCGGACTGTACAGTATACTAAATATATTAATTAAATTTAGAATTTTCGCGTCGGATCTCGGTAGTCGTCCTGCGTAAGGACGATCGTCTTTTTGTTGCGGAGAGGCAACAGTGCGCTATTTCTCGAAGTAAGTGCTCATTGGCATGGTGTTGGTCTACATATCAATAACATACTTAAAATGTAGTAATTTTAGGATATTAAGTGACTCTGTTAGTAAGACAGTATAATTATACTTGTAATTAAAACTACGTACGTAAAACTATTGGTGCTATTTCACCGTCAAAGTTTGGGGACAAATTATAGCCCATGTTCCGTCTGGATATTGTACCTTTCTATCCTACCTTTCTATCGAAAAAAGTCAGGTTTGGTTATTTTAGACAACATATAAAAGAACATAATTATGTTTCTCCCAAATAGGACAGAGGTTGGAAATACATTTACTTCATCTTTTTTTTCGGACGATTTTTAGACTGACAGCAATATGAGAAAAACAAATAATTTTTTAAGTCATTCAATCTTTAAGATTTTTCTACAAAGTCATCACAACCTAATTAATCCACCACATACGTTCAATAATATGTCTTGAATACACAGCATACTCAAGTTTATATCTTTAAAACGGTCAACATTTCACCAGGTCTCATAATAAAAGGCTGGGTTTACACCCGTATCCCTAGATTTCCAGTTGACCTGCCCTAACCCACATCGAAGCTTGCCAAGCCGCGAAAAGCCAAATAACCCAAGACAAAATAAAACTTTCTTCACTCGTTTCCGTATTCCGCCGAGCGACCGGAGCCATCCGTCCGTGTGATCGGCACAGAGCAGAGAATCTTCGAGGAACACTAAGGAACACTAACGAGCCGTGCTAAGTATAAAACAAAGGCGCTGTTTATTTGACCATTCAGCTGAGGTAGCTACATATTTTTTTATGGAAATTTTATTTATGGCCCTACGGGTAAAATGGTTAAATTCGGTGGTTAAATTTCACCAGACTGTAGCCTAGCGCTGACGGCGCGTAGCTGGAACTTAAACTACTCCTACATACGATATGCGTAAGGGCACCCGAGAGGGCACGGACCTCGACCTAGGACGTCGTATATTGAAACTACCACTGGTTCAGAAGGGTCAAAGAGGTAGTCAGAATTATTAGTTAATAGATGTCAGCCCTCGGATTGTTTTGACACATTTCACTGAAGATCGCGTGCAATCTGAGGGTGGCAAAGAGCAAGACGGGTGTACTTTCGGTACTGGCAATAATATCTAGCTCTCTTTTTGAGATGATGCATGTTTCGAGGGAAGTTTATTTACAAGAGCCTAATCGCCACACTCGAAGACGTCAAACGGATATTTAAGACTATCTTGATTAAAGATTTTGCTGAGCAAATATAGACTTAGATTGGGTATATATTGAAGTATCTGAGAGCGGCTGTAAGTTTTATTATACTCGATTTAGTGAACTTAACAAAGCTGAAGTTAAAGCAAAAAGCGATGGGTGGAGCTTCAGAAAATGAGATTCTCTGATGCAAAAGAAAAAAGTGACACGATCGAAATACGTTGAATATAAATTCCTCTCATCATCATAAAGTAACTTTTCATAAACATTGTTTTTATGTTATTTTCTGTAATTTTCTAAGAAACGCATATTTTTATCTTACTACTACAGTAGTTTACGTTTCTACGTCACTAATAAGAAGAACTTCTTCACAAATAACATTACTTAAAAACTAGCTGTTGTGCACGCCTTCATTCACGTAGAACCCTATTTTGAGCTACGCCTATACTCACTAAGGTGGAAAGAAATCTACAAAAGTGCTAACACTTATCTCAGCTAAATGGCCACACAAATAGCTACTTTATTTTACACTACGTAGTACATGAATTCTGAAAACATGTGACACCAATCTTGTCGAAAATGGTCAAAATCGGATTTTCAGCAATATACAGTATAAAATACAGTCGCTTTTTAATTGACCATTTAGCTGAGATAAGTCTGAGGCAAATCTATGCATGCTTGCAAATATAGAATAACAAACGCACAAACATACAAACATAGGAAAATGTTTGTAATATTAGTAGAATTCGTTTGATAAAAGTTACAACGGATTTTTCCCCCCAACTATAGCAAAATCCCGAAGTAGCTTAAATCAGCATCCCTCATGAAACGAAGCGAAATATCACACTCCACTTGGTAAACGCCTGATTGTAGCGAGTACCCTTATTTTAAATAAAATCATAGCTTTTATTATAACGGAATAAGGGAGTTTCGGGGCCGGAATGTCACAAAAGTCGTCCTGCGAACGGTCGATCGTTTTTTTTTTAAAGCGCGGTGCGGCACACGCACGACAGCTGGGCGGCCAGGTCGCGAATGCCACGTGCTCATTGACCATGTGACCACGTTGGTTACGTGCCCATAGGTTGGTCAAATAGAAAAATTACTAATATACGTTTCTTTTTTCAAAATGGACAGTTTATTTATTAAGGCCCTATCTATGGGCCTATTTTAAATTTCACCGGACTTTGTAGCTTAGCGCTGACGGCACTTAGTCGGAACTTCAACTACTCCTACATACGATACGCCTAAGGGCACCCGAGAGGGCACGGACCTCGGCTTAGGACAACGTATATTGAAACTGCCAAAGAACCAGCAAGAAACTCAGTCGGAATGCGTGCGACGCGTTAGCCTGGCCCACCGGTGGGTTCGGCGCTTCGAATGCCGTGTCGCCCTATTTCCAATTGGAACACCGGCGTTCCTTGTTGTATCAGCGTCGTCAGGAAACTACTAATATACGAATGCACGTAGTCTGATGCGTTCAGACGGTTGTTGTCAGGCCCCGCAGCGGGATATAGCAAGCGGCACAGTAAACGTGCGGCAGCGGTCCGACGCGAAACGTCTAAATTAAAAGCGCCCTAAGTCGCAATACTGTGTGAATGTCAAGAGGTCAAACGTTGGTGTCGTGTTGGTCGACTCGTTGGCCAATTGGTTAAATGTTACGAATCGATATCACGTGACATCGATCTATCAGAATCAAAACCGTGATATCGCAAAATCGTGATATATATGAAGCGATAAACTAATTATAAAATAGATTAAATTTTTAAATATAATATTAGCCTTCTGACATTAAATATAACAATGTTTATTGTGACAGTATCATGTTTTTTTTTCTGCCGAAGCACCCTCTCAGGAGGTAGGTGGAAGATGCGTCATGCATACCGCCGCAGGCAACCGACTTCCGCGACGGTGATGTGGGACGGTGAGTCCAGAGTGGCACCTACCCACTAAAAACCACCTTTTTGGCTGTGGCATGGGAATGCTAAGCAGCCTTCATCGGAGCGACACCCGGGTAGTATCATGTAATCTACGTAGCTATTATATATATTTTATATTTATTATTAATATTATATTTTTGGTACGATTTCCACATTGTGACGTCACAATATTGACGAATACATTCAATGTTATTATTATTATTTCGTTTTGTAAAATGTTGTGTTGATTGTAGCTGAATTCGAATAATTCCGTAAAGGTAACATTTATACAAGAAACATAGTTGTCCCCCCATAAGTTAAGTGAGTTCATTTGGAATATTCACCCAAACACGGCTTACCACGAGTCTACCTAATATTTGACTATTAACTTAGTCCTTTTATTTTTTATTTGAGCCTGTCATCAGTCGAGCAATATGATATAATAACCAACAAGTTAGCGACCAAAATAAACAAATTTTAGCTTTTGAACCGGAACTGTCACCGATGACAAGTTAACTACATTACGACACGATCGCTCTCTACCGTTCACTTATCAATGGTGCGTAGAGAAGGTTTGGTATCCGTTGTAGCACTGATATCTCACAACGCAACGTTCGCTTTACTCGTGGTAAACCATGTATTATATATACCGGGTGAAACATAAGTCGTAAACAAATATATGTCTTTCTATTGTTTAACTTTAGTTTAAACATTTGGTAAATAAATAAATTGATTTAAATTTAATAGGTCTCTCATGGTCACCCTAATTGCTACGTTAAACTGTCATAGACCCATAGCGTGTTATTGTATTCGAATAGGGTGACCATAAGGTGGGCGTTTTTGTTATTTAAAATTATTATCAATAAAGTTTAATTGTTTCCTGCTAGAGTTAATGCAATGAATTTGCCTGAAAATACTCATATAGAAACATTTCTGTTTACGACTTATGTTAGACCCTGTATAGTTCGCGAGTTTTGTTCGCTTCGCCGTTCACGCACACATACGCAGCGTGTTTGAACACTAACAACAACAAGTAAAGGGAACGTCGCTTCGTTGGATAATAGTACTATACTAATAGTACTGATATTAATCATTTTTCATTTCCCGCATTCCCTACAGACATCGCAGCACGGCAACACGCCAACATTGTCAATCTAACCACCATCACGCATTACATAACCTGAGTTATGCGTCTGTATGTACGCCGGGACCGATAACGGATGGTACCGTCGCGTGCCGATACCGGTACATTCGCCTGTAGAGAGTAACATAGTTGGCTTTTTAATGTATAGCTTCTGTCTGAGGTTTTACTTAGTGGGGAACAGATGTTCCTGGATTGAATGTAAGCTATGTCTTTTACTGAACATCTTAAAACGCGCAGGTACGCAAAGTTAATGATGATCCTTATAGATTAGTCGTACAAACAAAGCTTAGTACCGTCAGCGGTTGTAGCTCCACATACGTCGGAGGTCATAGGTTCGAGTCTATTCGGAGCATTCATTTGTGTGATGAACGCAGATATTTGTTCTCGGGTCAAGGTTGTTTGGAATATGTTTGTTTATTCCGGGTTCCCCCTCAGTTCGCTGTGAGGTCATCCATAACGCAAGTTTCTTACTTTGGGGCCATACAGTTGGTGTGTTCGTCTGGGGTTTTATTTTGTTATGATTTATAAAGAAGGAATGCTACTGCGTCAATTTAAAACGTTCTTTTATAATTCATTCAGACACTTGGAAGGATTTATTTTGTATCTACGCGGCAACAGCTGCGCTTAAGTTTGTTTCTTTTTCTAGACGTGTAAGTACTTCTACTTTAACTAGTCCTTTGTAAGGTATTTTTGTAACAGCTTCTTTCAGGCGGTTTTGTTTCCGACTGTACATTTCAGTTGATCGCTCCGGTTTGTACAAATTACGATGGATTTAATGAAGCTTGGCCTAGTTAGTAAAACGGTGATTGATTTAAAAAATATTGCCTTTGCGACGTTTACAAACGATTTACAATTTGATTATTTTGTATGTGATTGTAAGTATTGAAAATTAAATTTGAATACGCAACTGCGTTACTTACCGTGTAGTTAATGACACCTAGAGTTAAGTTACCTTCAAGAGGAATTGCAACTCCCAGGCAAACCAGCAATGCTTCAAGGAAGCTAGCTGAAATGTATTTCCTATTGTGAATAGTAAATAAACAAACAAAATAATTGTCTGGGATACATCTCCATCTGCCACAGGCTTGCAGCAGATGGCTTTGGCATCAGAACACAGGATATTTAACACGCCTCGTGTAGGACTTGAACCAGCGTGATTCGTGTGTAACTTATAAACTTTATAGAACAGAACAAATAAATGCATACATGTTTTTATCGTCACACTTCACAATAACACAATACACTTCCAAATAGGACCAAGTTAAGTAGGTATGCTATATTCGTCTATACTGGCCTATTCACACGAACAAGACAATAAGCGAACACACGAACAACCTTGTCGTGTGTTCGTGTTATTCGGACCTCAACACAAAAATATAAGCAAACAAAGGCGAAAAAACGCGAATACCGAACAGCGATGTTAAGAGCCGCCATTACATGCATATGAACTAAAATGTTATTTGAGGGGTTTTTTACAATCAATAGTTGAGTTGAGCTGACTACACGATATAAAATTACCATGTGTAATACGCATATTTGCCGTCACCGTGCTAAGAACACCTTGGATACCTTCTTTTTCAGTATTGTCTTACCAAAATGATACATTTTTTGAGCTCAACATACCTGGAACAAACAAAGAAAAATATAATTAATTTGACTGTTCGATTCTTGTGTTGTATTGTAACACATACACACTGTCATCACACAAATCATTGGATCACGTTTTTTATTATTAATAAATATACCAATATAAACTTGCACGTACAAAATATGTTCTTTAAGTGATTTCTATTTGACAGTTACTGGCCAATGAAACTATCGGATCCGCGGTTCGAACAATTGTCGCGCTCACGCAAACATATAATATACCTTGCGAACGCACAATGCGAACGAAGTCGCTTCGTGAGATAGCACAACTACATATACACCATAGGGAATAATTCCAGCAAACATCCATCCAAACTTTTATAAAGTACAATTATTAATGAATAAAACAACCTCCAAAAATAATGCAAATCCTGTAAAATCCACGGGAAGATTTTCTGAAGATTTATCCTAATCTGTTCATAGATAGGGTTACTTAGAGAAACGTCAAGATCCTAAGAAAACTCTGACCTAAGAACCTAAAAAATCACATTCAAATTAGGTGATTAATTTCATAACCATTGTCTGAAATGAAATTCATTGTTGACATTCATTCATAACAAATAAATATTAAAATGTAACATATAAACACATTCTAATATCT
Organism: Marasmarcha lunaedactyla; assembly: GCA_923062675.1. Classification (NCBI taxonomy): domain Eukaryota; kingdom Metazoa; phylum Arthropoda; class Insecta; order Lepidoptera; family Pterophoridae; genus Marasmarcha; species Marasmarcha lunaedactyla. Next base: position 16,246,687 of record OV281363.1, on the reverse strand, counting down.
TAATGTACACACATTTTGAAACAAACTATAAAGACCGGAAGAATGTAAAAGTCATGTTTCATTTCCGTAGCTTCTAAGCCCGTGAGAATTCCTAGATTAATTTTAACCAATATACTTTTGAATGTTGAAAGAATCATAAAATTCAGTTTAAAAGTTTAGGATTTACTCCATTCCAAAGTTGAAGGCTACGTATTCATACCAAATATAGATAGATCCTAAGACATTTGCACACTTCAGCGAATCTCCATAGGAAAATTAGTTTAAAACCAAACAAACGAGATCAAATGAAACAAAACTTACAGAGAATTGAAACAAAATGTCAAAATGATCGTATATTTCCCGATGATCCGGTTTAACACATAAATAAGGGAACGAAGCCGGGACAGGTAAATTTCCGGAAAATGATAAAATGCAATCTGGGCTTGATTTTGATGGGTTTTTTTTATACTGATCTCAATTTTTTTATATTTTTTGGGTCACAGCTTATTACACTATTGTCATGTTGAACTATTTTGAAAATTAATTCCTTTCTAGGAAAGCTATGCCAGGCCTATGTCACCATGTGCTTACTCGCTAACTTCCTACCGGTCGCTGGGTCGCCGGCGGCCCTTGTCAGAGTAGATATAGCCGTATCGCGTTGGCGTTTAAGTTCATGTTTGCACGCAGCCGTCAGCGCGCGGAGACAGTAGGTTCAGTTAAAAGAGCGGGAACGCCATTTTGTACGGTCTGATTCATCCATTATGAAGTAACTAGTAACCTGTGGAAACACCATTTGGAAATAGAAAAGGTTTATAAAATTTGCCCACGAGATGAGGAGTTTGGTCGCATATCGTATATCCACCAAAATAAGCTAAAATGATGATTGCTATCAATACGATCTCTTCATTCTTCGAATCAAAGGCGAAGTAACTAAATAAAATATTTAAAAGCCCACATTATAAATTCTGTCCAGTCCAGTATAAACATCTTTTAGGAACCGGACTGAATTTAACTAACTAGCACTCTAAACTCTTAAACCAACCGTTATGTGGCTTCCGTCCTGAATTAAGACCACCTGTTAAGATACATTTCAAGAGTTACCTATAGAAAACCAATAAACTGGTGAGTAGGTGAAGACAATAAGACAGAAAACGACTGAATATAAACTTTGAACTCGATTATATTAAATCTTTATTTACAAAATATAAAATGTATCATTAGTATTTATATGATTATTGTAAACGTTTTTGGCTCCCACATTACATAGGCCAAGTAAACGATTTATCTACTAAAAAAAAGTATTCATAAACATATCAATTTCTAAATATACCATTACCCACGCAAGTCGAGAACGCAGTACGAAATGCGAGTCTTCCAGCATTTATATCAATAAAATTATTTACTTTAATGTCGAAATAAATTAGAGGACTTATAAATCTAAGTCGAAAAATTTAAGCTCAAACCCCTTAGTACCATGAACAATATTTATTCCCCATTAAACATTATCCTACAAATAGCGAATACAGACACACTATGAATTAACTAAACATCCGTATATTTTAACTTCTCAAAGCCAAGACGATCTGGACTTTACCGAGCGTTAAATCACCCTATGAATATACAAACCACCGTGCATTAAGTTACTAGCTTGTAGAGAGATAGAGTAATATATTTTGGCCGACAGCTTCACTAATGATACTAATATTTTTTTTACTTAATCTTAATGACGTGGCAATTTGTTTTTAAATTATATTACCAGTGGTACCTACCAGTGCAGTTTAGTACTGACCATCTAATTATGAAGCTGAACAATTTTCCCAAAGAAGCAAGAGTTGAATAATGAAAAAAAAAGTAACTTTGCATACACTCGGTGCATACGATCATGCATCAATGGGAATTCCAACTTTTTGTTTTCATTTGTTCAGTTCCATAAAGTGGACAACCTGTTGGGTAGTTATTTTATCGTGAACAAACAAATCTTTAAGTAAGTTCTATATAATATTTATATTTTATTAATCAGTTATCACTCCATACATTCCAACTATCTTGATTTACAGTAAAAGCTATAATACCTCAGTAAAACCTCCCCATTGAATTCACCGGCTTGTAAATCTGACAGTTTAGCATAATTGTCACAACAGTTTTAATAGTCCCCCCACTATTCCCTAAACCATGGTTTTGTTTGTAGAGGTTAATCTAAGTTTAGCATGGGTTCTTATCAAAGCTTTTTGTTTCTTTAGAGTTATTTTGGAACCAAGGAACTTTTATATCATAAAGCTCAAAGTTATACTAAGCGTGGCCTACGATATGAAGTTACTACACGTAAATAGGAATAAGGAATTCTGTTTGGTAATCCTATGTGTGTATAATGTTGACTAACGTCAATTAATGACTCTGTTCACGATCTAAAGGTCGATACGGGCGCTTTCAATTTCGAGGTTTCTTGTTGGAGCCCTACTACGGCACGTTTTCTGTGCAGTTTCTACACCGCAGCAGTCTGAAAGCAACCATCTAAATACAAGCGCAAATGCTGACTGTCGGCTTGCGCCTTAAATAAAGTTTTATTTAAACTTTGCTTCTTTTTACAATACATATGCATGCAACAGCCTATGCATACAAACACTGCCGAGGAGACCTTTGTTACTTTACAGCTATGAGAAACATCCTAAAGCCACATAGCTAATAACTTAAGAAATAACAACAAAAGCCGTACAAAAGTCACCGAGTAAAGGTAACACTTCTAAGTTGAACTAAGCGCATTAAGGTTAGCTTAAGTTTCTAATAGTTTCCGTGCAAGTTGGGCAAGTTACTTATATGTTGCAGTCAGTTACGTATATGTTGTGTCTAAATGTTGTGGCACTGTGTTTACTATTAAAGTAAATTCAATTAGCAACAATATATTACGTTATTTATGTTAACCGTAGTTCTGAAAGGTTAAGCGAGGCTGCATTCTACAAGAAGTCCTACAAGGATCGCAAGCCCGCGAGTTCTACATTTGTTAAACGGAAATCCCGGGTTCCCCTCCGCGGGGAGGGCAGGAGGATATAAAAAATGCTCTTACGAGGTTATGTGGGACTCGCTCCAGCCTACCAAAGCCACTACCCACTAAAAAACCCCCTGAATGAGTCTGGCAATCATTTGCCTCACAGCCTTCATCTGTAGCGACGACCAACTGGAGGAAAAGGTCGCGCAAGCGGGGACCCTCTGGAACCCGCTGGGAATTAAATAGCACTGAAGGTGCATTCATAGCACTGAAGGTGCTCAAGGTGAATTAGAATTTAAATTGGAATTAGAATTTGCGGCCAGAAGGGCTTCAAGTTCGTCGGCCAGCAGCGTGGCTTCGTACGCGAGCGCGTTCCTACGCCTAGCGACTTTGAACTTCGAATCTAGGACGGGGGGAGTAAATGAGACTGAATTTCGAAATTGGGTTGTCTATTCGGGATTTATATAAGTTGGCTCATTCGGCTCGTCTCGACCAAACTCGAACGGCATAGGCCCTGCGGCGTTGTTCCGGCGCGTTTGTCTACAAATAGGTATGTGGGTGCCTTAGAGATGGGGAAGTAGAATGGCAACAGGATTTCTTTATGCAGGATTTTCAGCAAACTTTTGGCCTCAATCTTATAAAGGACAATGTCACAACCTTCTTCCAAAACGATCTTATGTGCATAACTTTAAAAAGATATATCATCTCGAATCTAGTCAAAATTATGTATCCTAACGAAAGGATACTATATACATTCTGTACGTCAACTTATTTCTCTACAAAATCAAATAAATAAATGAAAAACATAATCAAAATCACTTCGTCAATCTACTGATGACAATCTTAACTAAATGTTTCCTGTACGCTTCGCCTTATATGTATATTCCTCAACCTCCTTCGTATAGTCCGAACAAGTTATCTCTGCAGTCACGAGTGGTGCTGCCTTCTCTGTTAACATTTCGTTTAGTACACGGTTGCGATACGAACATTACAGTTCTAATATTTTGCAACTGCACAGAAAAGTTGGTTTCTAATTTAAGCGACGCACCAAATGAAAAAAATATAGAAATAATAAATCGGGTTTAATTCTTCCGTTTCAAAAATGGTTGTTTAGATAGAGATATCTGTGATTGCTAATTAGTTGCCGGATCAATCAATCTAAAAGTAAAACTCAGTTTTATGCGCTATGTCAGAAAAATAAACTTCAGCTTATTTTGATTATTTATTGGAATGATCTATACTTATTTTATTATTCACGACAAAAAACCATATCCATATAATCACTTCGACAGACACACAAACACACCGATTATTCTTATAACACTCCTCGTTTTGCGACGACGTTAAAAAGGAGATTGGCACTCGGTAATTTCTTTCTGAGAATCAAAGGTTTTGTCGAAACCGACCTAATTCTTTTTGGTACATTATTTTTCAATTGAAACATTCCATCGCATTTTTTACACGCATAGCTACGTCCTGTTGAATGTCACCCACTGCGTTTTATATTCACAAATATGAATTCCAATATCGGATGGAATCTCAGCTTGAGACGATTCAACAAATCTATGAGGATACGTAGCTTCATCCCTATATTGATTGACCCTCTGAAACGAAAGATTTTATATTATTTAAATAATAATCCATTTCCATATCCGGCAAACGAGTACTCTACTGATGGTAATTGGCTTCGGCATCCATCAACTTCATTAGCCGCAGGTTCAGGACAGGACAGGTTCAGGGCAATCAATGTTGAATGTCATTACTAAGTATGTCGTCTAATGAAGCGATGCCAACCGCAACCTTTGTTCCAGTAATTGTGCTGGATGTCCCTTTCCTTTGACCGGAACGCAACCACGTAATCGTGGTCATTACGGCTGTCAAAATAGGAAGGTACCTTTTGTTAAGATCTAACAAAAGAAACTCGCTGCCACTAATTTCGGTAGATTATATTTGTACATATAGAACAAACAAATTCAAATATTTAATAACAAATTCAAATATTTATTTCTCAACATTGACAATTACTTGTTTTTATTGACGTCAAATAAAACATGTTCGGAAAAACCTTCGTGGCGAAGAACTGGCAAGACAATTCACGGGTTTATATATTTTTTTTCAAAATCAATTTACAGTGTCTCTTATGTCTATACAAAATTATTCTAATCTGCATCTGTAATAGTATTCGAATATATCGCACAGAACCTCGGGAACAGTATATTTCTTATCGGTAAGATGTTTTTTCTTTAACCTAAATAACGTCTTTGGAAAGTTTCAGAGTTGGGTTGTAAAAGGCTAGGGAACTTTCACTTCTATATCACCTAACAGAAAGAGGCGATAAAAACAAGATTGTAACACGCCTGTCAAAAAGCTGTCTGTTAAAATTTGCTTTCAAAAGATTCGCAATCCTTGGAAGCTCTTGGAACACAAAACATCGAAAGGACTTGTCCAATTATTTCAATACGAACTCTTATTGATAATTATGTTGTATTAATCGAATCCAACAGTTATTTTTGACTCCCTCCAAAAGGTAAAATATTGTGCAAATACGACCAAAGATGTACAAATTTTCATTTTAAAATAAATTATTTCGTACTATCTCGTATCTCGCACTAAAATATTAGAAATACTTATTAAATACTCAAAACGAAGTCCTATAATACTTCTTATTGGCCGTACGTTTGACGAAAACAACCTGCAAATTGGCGGCACATGGCCAACATACGCCAACTACGCCTATGGCCAGCGGCAGCGACGGTTAAGTATTCTTAAAGCTAAATCTTTGTGGTCTGCCTCATTTCAGAATTTTGTGTGCGGTCCTTTTGAGAGCGAGTTCTAAAGAGATTTTTACAACAATGTCTTAATAGTGAATTTCCTGACGCTGCACCTTGCTAAATACTGTTCCTATTTAGAAACGATAATTACCAAACCAGACACCATCAAAGATGCTTCATGCTCATCCCAAAGGTAAAACTTAGTTTGAAAGGATACCGGATCATATGCTAATTCATTGTGTCAATCAGTAGATTTTTTTTCTCCGGCTGTTATTCCAGATAAATACAATCCGGGGATTTCAAAGGTAGAATGAATACGCTTCTCATGGATAGGCGTGTCACATCGTCGTCTTTAACTTCCGCTTCCATCAGGTGAGTTTGACATTTGGATGTTACGGTGGATCAAAAAAGTCAATTAAATTTAAAACACATTTACTTGTCGAATGAATACTTTTGAGTTTTTTTTTATTTTTATTGAAAAAGGATGAGACGTTTGTCTTCTACGTCACCTGATGGAAAGTGACGATGAAGACGAAGGTGTTATACGTCTATCCACGAGATACCAATTCACTCGACAGAAAACAGACGCAGGTAGTTCATTCCACACCTTGGCGACCCGCACCAAAAAGGAACTATCGAAGCGTTTGGTTCGACTTCTTGGGATATCTACTATAAAGGGATGGAAGGCCTGTCTGCGTCTAGTAGTCCAATGTAAGAAGGGTGTGGGTTCAACCTGATCAAATAGAGCATTCGCGCACTCTCCAAAATGTAATCTGTAGAAGACTGCTAAGCGGGCCACTTTCCGACGATGGTCGAGGCTTTACAGTTTTTTGGTGGTGAGGTCAAAGTTGTTAATAATAGTTCGAGCTCTTCGGTCAACTGCGTCCATCGCTTCTAGTTGGTACTTTGCAGAACCACCCCAAAGGTGACTACAGTACAAGTAGTCGAAAATGAAATGTTTAATTTATTGTTTTCAATATTCCCTTTGCCGTTAACGCAAACATTTACATAAACCAGCCAAAGAGACTTTTAAATAATGTTTATTATTACTTTAATTTTTAGAAGAAACCTCTCTTAATGAGGCCACAGCATTATCTCAAGAAGCTATATTTTTCGTCACGCCACAGTCGAGTGACTAAAACAGAGAGACTGATTACACCTCCAAGCTGTGTACGGTCAACGTTAAAGAACCACAATGCACGATTTTTATTTTTCAGAGCAGCAAGCGAGGATGCGATCCATCTCACGGTAGCTGGCAACTGTGCCCAAAAAATATAAATCATAGCTTAAGTTGAAGACAGCGTTCGGTACTGGATATCACTCATGCCAAAACCAGATACAGGGCAGATAAACTGCCGCATGCTCAAGCACAGCGTCGGGAGAACACTGATAAATAGCTGTTATGTTGAGAATGATAATTAAATAGGATGCACTAATAAATATAAATTGCTTTTATGTATCATCTGTATTTTGTATTTTAATTACTTATTGGGTTAATGAGACTGCGAAAAATTGAGTGTCACGTAAAACTAATAATGTGATCTTAATGTAAACCTTTGTTTAAGCTACTTGTAATTCAGTAACATATTACTGTGTGTCTGTAAGTCTTCCTAAAATGAATGAAAAAAGAAATAAGATTTAATGTACTATTTATAGCCGGTACAGGAGCAAGCGACTCACCTGAGGGTAAGTGGCATCCGCATCCATGCACATCACAAGTCGTAGGAGTTTTAGTTGAATTTGGGGGTAGGCAGTAAAAACGAAAACACTTACCTTGCCAGCTCATTAGGTTTTTTATTTAAATAAATTACTATATATCGCTTAATCATATTATAAGTAAATATTATGCAGTGCTAAGCTATTGTGCACCTGAAAGCTTCACTTTCCTGTCCATTTTCAAAACAAATTTTACATTATAACCTCACTTCACTTGCACTATGGAAAACACTGTGGAAGACTTAAAGAAGTCCATCAAGGATATGGCTGAACTGTTTAACAACAGAATGACCCATTTTGAACAGGTACAACCATCTCTGCCACCTGAATTCACCAGCTTCAAAACATTCATCATGTCACATTTGGCTAATTTGCAGCGGCAAATAGATTTTCTTGCCAAAGAAACTGATCGGCTGGAAATGCAAGGACGTCGGAAAATTCTTTTGATACATGGAGTCCCTGAAAGCAAGAATGAGAATGTTATCACAGTTGTCACACAAATAGTGAAAGAAAAGATGAAGCTCACAAATTTACCTTCAAATTGCATCTCCCGAGGTCAAAGATTGGGCATTAGTTCTAACGCTAGTGTGAGGCCTTTATTGGTCAGCTTTATGGATCATGAAGTTCGCAATAAAGTGTGGTTTTCCAAAACTACTTTGAAAGGCTCCGGTATCACCATCTCAGAGTTTCTCACGAAGCTCCGACATACAACGTTCTTGTCAGCACGTGAAAAATTTGGCATCTCAAAGTGCTGGACTCGGGATGGAGACATCTTCGTCTTAACAAGTGACGGTGCCCGACATCGAGTTGCAACTCCTGCTGATGTAGATGCCATCGTAGATGTCTCACCTTCTAGCCCGACAAAAGCTGCGCCAGCGTCGAAACCAGCGGTTAAACCCGTGGTTAAGAACAAACGTACGGCTACTAGAAAGTAAGTCTCATATTTAGCGTAACTTTTATTTAAACACATGAGAAGATTATAATAATTTACAATCGCAATATTTACAATCAATGTTTTGTTTGTTAGTGGTATCTCTCTCTCTTTCCTGTTATTTTTCCATCTCACTCACGCGCACTTAATTTATGTCGATTGGTTGACATTTGTATGACGTTGACATTAAGTCGACAACGAGTGATTGAAATGTATAATTACATGTGGCTCCTCAGTGTTTCTACTTGAAGTTTTTTGTTATTTTTTATTTTAATTATTGTATTGTGAATGCTACCAGGTTAAGAATAAGTTTGCAAATTATTATTTTTATAGCAATATCTTGCAACATTAATTCTGTACTGCATTGTTTTCTATTGTTGTATTATTATTGTAATTTTTTTTTTGTTTTTTTACTGTTGTGTACACCACTAGCCGGCAGGTAGATAGAATAAGTTTCGTGGGTTTATTTGCGACAAGCCATTCCGTTTGTGATTTTTTTCTTTTTTTTTTAATATAGTTTTCCGGGTTAAGTTTGCTTATTTGATTTGAGTCACACACGTTAAGATAGACGCAATTTTAACGTTAGGTGTTGCCATTATTTATGTACATCTTTTTATTTATGTAAATCATATACTTATTTATTTTCTGTATTATATATATATATATATATATATATATATATATATATATATATATCTTTATATATTTTTGTATCTAAGCATTTCTATTTATGTCAGATTCTAGCTCTAGTTGTAGTCACTCGGGTGGCGAATCATTTTTTTCCGCTTGTTCCTCACTTAATAATAGCTTTGATGATTGTTGTACACTCGGTACGAATCTGAGGAACGAGTTGCAAAGAACCAAAAATAGCTTCAACGTTTGCCATATCAACGCACAGAGTATACCATCGCACCACAATGAGCTGTTGGAAACTTTTACTGATAGCAATATTCAAGCAATATTGGTATCACAATCCTGGCTTAAACCAAGTCTACCTTCTACCTCAGTTTCTATTCCTGGATACATCCTGATCCGAAATGACCGCATAAATAGAGGAGGCGGGGGAGTGGCTATTTACCTTCACAAAAATTTATCATTTAATATGTTATTTCAATCACCATCTAACTATGCGGCTGCCCCAGAGTATTTATTTATTGAGGTTATTGTTAGTAATGTGAAAGTCATCTTGGGTGTTACTTATTGTCCTCCAAAAATAAATTATTTCGATGCTTTTGAAACGGTGATAGAAAACGTCGGCCAGGGAAATCCTCACAAAATTATAATGGGCGATTTTAACACTTGTTTATTAGAAAACACTCAACGTGCACAGAAACTATCAGACATTATTAAATCCAATAATTTAGAGATTTTACCAACCTTACCGACACATCACACTAACGACTCCTCCACGTTGCTTGATTTAATGGTAGTGTCCTCTAAAGCCAAGGTACTACGATTTGGCCAGCTATTAGCTCCGGGGTTTTCCAAGCACGACCTTGTCTACCTCGCGTACAAACTCAAGCCTCAACGTATGAAACCATCAATAATTCCGATGCGAAACTTTGCTAGAATCAATATCGACAACTTATTAGACGATGCATTGGCTATTGACTGGTCTTCTATTTATACGAAACCTTGTATTGATGACAAGCTGGACATCCTAAATTACAATATACTTTCCCTTTTTGATAAACATGCTCCCATTAAACAAGTTAAAGTTAAAAGTCCACCAGCTCCATGGCTAAATGAGAATGTGCGACAGGCAATGACAAAGAGAGATAAAGCCTATAAAAGATATCGTAGGCTACGCACTGATGAGAGTTGGTTAGAATTCAAAACTGCTAGAAACAGTTGCAATCAAGCTTGCCGGTCATCAAAGCGTCGATATTTCTTTGAAAACCTCAACAATGTAACTCCAGCTCAGAAGTGGAAATTTATAAACTCTATCGGTGTGGGAAAAGTACGTCCTGATCTTGACGAGAAGTTATTTAATCCCAATACTTTAAATAACCACTTTACCTCTGTTCCAGACTTAGACAGACTAACAAGACAGATTACAGTCTCCAAACTTAGTGAGTTAGCTCGACCTACTGCAATTTTTAATTTCGAACCTGTCACCCAGGACGATATAGCTAAACTTGTTCGTTCCTTACACTCCAATGCTGTAGGTTGGGATGGTCTTAGTCGAAGAATGATTGTGTTAATCTTGAAATCAATTCTACCAGTTCTTACCTATCTTATTAATTATTCTCTTGACTCTGGCCAGTTCCCGGTATGCTGGCGAAAAGCAATTGTCCGCCCAATCCCAAAAAAGCCGAATCCCACCACTCTTAACGATATCCGTCCAATATCTGTCCTGCCATTCATGTCTAAGATCATAGAGGGAGCAGTTCATAGACAAGTTCTTAAATATCTCACTGAAAATAAATTACTAAATCCTTATCAGTCTGGATTTCGTTTGGGTCACAGCACGACAACTGCACTACTTAAGGTCACGGATGATGTGCGCAAAGCTATTGACGACCGGAAGTTAACTTTTATTGTCCTGGTAGACTTTACGAACGCATTTAACTGTGTGGATGCAGACATTTTACTCACTTGCCTCTCCGCGTTAAATTTTTCTCCCATTTCTCTTAACTGGTTTTCCTCTTACCTTCGTGGGCGCCAGCAAGCTGTACGTATTAATGACTGTATTTCTAACTGGTCTTATCTGCGCGCTGGTGTACCACAAGGTGGAATCCTATCCCCATTGCTCTTTTCAATATTTATTAATTACGTTACACCGTCCTTATCTTGCTCATATCATCTCTACGCTGATGACCTACAGTTGTACTGCCATTGTAGCAGGGACAAAGTGTCGGATGCGATTGAGACCCTCAACCGTAATCTTAAAGCCATACACGACTGGTCCTGTGATTTCGGCGTAAGGGTTAATCCTCTAAAGTGTCAGGCCGTCGTAGTGGGAAGCCCGCAAATGGTTGGCCGTGCCTCTGCGATTGATATTCCTAGATTAACCTATGATGGGTTGCCAATCAGTTTTTGTTCAGTGGTTAAAAATCTGGGGCTTTTAATTGATTCTAAATTATCGTGGAACCCACAAGTAACAAGCGTGTGTCAGAAAGTCAATAACGCACTTCACTCACTATATCGCTTTAAAAACTTCCTTCCAACTAAAGTTAAAATTATGCTTGTGCAATCCCTGATCATACCCATTATTGACTACGCTGACACATGCTACTTGGATATCTGTGAGAATCAACTAAACAGGCTAGAACGGCTTCTTAATAATTGTATCAGATTTATATTCAACTTACGTAAATTTGACCACATATCTTCCTACCGAGAACAATTGCGATGGCTTCCAATACGTAGACGTCGCGACACTCGTCTTTTGTGTGTGCTATATTCTGTGCTCTTTGATTCTTGTTGCCCACAGTACCTCAAAGATAAATTCTCCTTCCTTCATACCACACATCAAAGACAACTAAGATCACTCCAGAGTCTGCTTCTAACAACACCAGTTCATAACACTGCATCTTACTCGTTTTCGTTCGCTGTAAGAGCAGTGCATTTATGGGACGCACTGCCAATTCAAATAAAGAAAGCTCCTAACAAATATCAATTTAAAATTCGATTAAAAGAGCTTTTCTTACGAGAGGTGCAGAAGAAATGATTTGCTTCTAGGATTAACATTGAAAAGTTATTATGTTATATTATTTCATCTCATTATGTTTTATATATGTATATTATTTCAATTACATTGATGTATGTATATGTATGTAATAATAATTATTAATGGTTACATCTGTGTAGATATACTTTTATGTGTTTTCTCTGTTCGTTTTGGTTCATTATTTTTTATCTCATACTTTTACTTAATAATAATTAGCCTACCTTACCCATGTTCTTTGTCATGACCCACATTCTTGAAACTTTGTTTACACTGGTTCTCCTACCTAAAGGTTGGCTGGTAGAGAATGCCTTGTGGCATTAAGCCACCCTGTACAATATAATGTGTGCAAATTTTAAATAAATAAAAATAAAAAAAAATATTCTTATTCTCATGGAATGGAGAATTTGAAAAAAAATTCTTGACGACCGAGTGGTGTCACTAATTAAAGTTCGCTATATGGTCATCCATGAAACAAGCTATGCATACTTTGGGCACATACAGTTGGTGTGTTTGTCTGGGGATTTGTCATATCATCCATATCATTATGTCAGCTGATGACATGATGCGTTGCCAGTTCCTTCCCTTTGAGTAGAACACAACCACGTAAGTAAAGGGTAATTGATGTTTGCGAGCTCTTCGAAGTGAGAATGCTTAATGGGAATGCAGTTTTGAGGATAAAACATAAGCCTTTAAAAAGTAGGTCATCTTTCTTTGGCGGCGACTGTACCTCTTTCTGAAAAGAATCATTTTCTTGATGTTTGCTATTAAGAACGGCTGCAAGTTATTATTTTTGTTGTCTTTCATGATAGGCTTGGAAATTGATTCAAACTTTGTTTACTTTAACCTGTCTAAAAAGTATTAAAGCGGGGAGAAAAGCACGTCGTCCCAAATATTGTTTACAAAAAAGATTTAGCTACACCTTAAAGTTTAGCATTTGGGATATTTGAGCGCCTATAAGTTGAATTTCGAGGAAAAGGACCCTTTACAATTTGATAACAGTGTAGGCTCCATAAGAACGGAACAACTTATGAAGACCTTAACTAAAACACCTTAATATCTTTGAATTTATAAATTTTATTCTATAAATACTACGCACATTACAATTTAGTGAAAATAAGATTTCGCTTAATATAAGAAGACATTTGTACGATATTACAATTGCTAAAACAAGAGATGTAAATACAAAACGAGACCAAAAATATATATAAGATAAGAAATAAGCTCTTGGTTTTCAAAAACGGAATGAGCCGAGATATAGAATAGGTACTGATGATGTTGCTATGTAGCAACGCTGATCTTCCGTCAGCACCCGGGCGTCACATGTTGCGTAATTTCGATCTCGCCTATCAACTACTCCCCCTCGAAAACACAATCACTTTTACCCTCTTCACACAACTTTTGCTCATCTTCAAAGCATATTAGCTTAACCGATTAAAGCAGAAACGACACATCATCGCTTCTTGTTATAGATAAAAGTGTTACACTAATATCCCTTGGCCCTTTCTACACGCCTCGTCCTTTATGAGACCAGAGGCAACGTATACAGTGGACGCGCCATTTCAATTAGTGTATTTTAAGTTAAACAGCCAATTATGGAAGCGTAAGTTTAAATTCAGTCATTCTTAATTGCTTGCATTTGTTTATTATACACGTTCGCAATTAGCGAAACCAGCATCAAAAAGATTTCTATAATTCGTTGAAAGTTTGGAACAATGAGTAGGTATGCTGAAACACTACTTTTATTAAGAGTCTGTTTTATATTCATTTTAACATAATAATTAATAATTATTGATTTATTTGTTACTAATTAAATGTAAATATCGGCCGAGAGGTAGTAGCCCAGCCTCATATGCCGGAGGTCCCAGGTTCGATTTCTGGTCGAGGAGTTTATTCGTTGTTGTTTATATTAATGAATGTATGTTTATTCTGGGTTCCCCCAAGTTCGCCTTGTCTTCGTTCTGCTTACTCCAAGGACATGCGGTTGATGTGTTTGTGGGGATTATTATTATTATTATTATGAGATTGAGTTACATCTCCTCCCATTTCTGGGGATCTTATATTTTGGACGCGAGCTTTTGGTAGAACGGCAAGAATGCACATATCGGATGCGTTTTTGATTAAGGGACAGGAATTTACGAGTTGTTCAGATATTAGAGTAACTGATACCACGCCTGTGGTTGAAATGACTGAAGGAACAGTTTTTACTCTTTTAACCCTCCACTGAGTCTTTAGTATCATTATTATTATATTAAGAAAATAATTTGTTACTTAATAAAATAATAATAAATCGACATAATTACGGTTTAAACCGACCCATACTAAAAATGTGCAAATTACAAACAAAATAAGTTAGACAAAAGTGAGCAGTCCAACGCTCACATCGTCGTTGGTCGCAATAAAAACTGACCTGGATTCTTGCTAAGCAACAGAAAAATAAGGGCGGGTTTTATTTGCCTCTATGAAGGTTGACCTTTATTCCCGTGTGTTATGATGAATGTGCTCAAGATTTGAGGGCAGTACCTTCGAGTGTATAATGTAATAATAAGGGACTTATAGCAATGCAATGAACTTGTCAACATTAATTAATACGTGCAACAGACTTTTTGGACAGTACTACAAATAAAACAAAACAGAAAAAAATACAAGAAATTTTAATGCAAATCATTAATGGTCTAGAACTTTATTCTCACCTATGCCTAGACAAAATAACAATATTTTTTACCTTAAATAACTTTCAACGCTTACAATATTTTATTTGTAGTAACCAAAAGTTTACAACCAATCCTCTCAACTCCGTATGAATCACAGTAAACTGAAACGTCTATTTTGACTTAGGTCTCACATCAGACTGGACATCCCAATATTTTCTCCGACCAACAGCATCCGAAACGAATTCAAACTCCTTCATGTGCCCATTTAAATTAGTATGTAAAGCAAAGCCAGACCCGCGTCGACGGCGCGGCGACGAGGTCGCGACGGCTGAATAATTTATATTTCGCCGCGCCGACTCAACAAGTATACGATAGCTACAGGGTGGTGCGAGAAGGAAATACAAAATATATTCCTTGCTAAGAACATTGGCGTGGTTGTTCATTACGAAGTTATCTCACGAAGCGACGTGCGGTTTACTTGTAGTTGTTCGTGTCGAAGCACGCTACGAGGGTCTACTTTTATTATGTTTTCTAGAAATTGACAATTTTTTTTTGGCATTATTGGCCATTTAAATTGCACCGGTCTTTGTGTTATTGTTATATTCAATAACTACTAACAGTGGTATAAGCGCGAGTGGGACCGCTTCCAGAACCTTGTTTGGTATTTCTCTGGACCTGGGAATTTCCGCGGTTTCAGTTTTTATTTACTGTCTGCGCCTCTTCCAACGTTACCGGTTTTAGGGTATCAATCGGTGGGTTGCCGCATTTAGTTTCGACTGTGCTATTCACAGTTTCTAAGTGGAGGGAGTTGGTGCTTTCTACTCGGTGTACATTGTTGGGCTAAGCTATCGGATAGGGTTTTAGTCAAGATGTCGTTGAGTCATTGAGGGCGAGAGTCATGGGCGGGGCCTAAGGAGCGGAGACATCAATGACACGGTCGAATCCATCTTGAGACTTCGCCAAGCTCCAGATGCGAAAGCGAAATCTCTTCAAGAAGCGGATCGAACAATTCTCGCGCTCACGCACACATTTTATATACCTTGTTTTTACACGTGGTCATTTTTTTACTACCAGTAAGGCGAACGTCGCTTTGTGTGCTAACAATACAACACATCGAGTAAAAAAAAAACAAACTGAAATTTGAGAACTGCTGGATTTTACCCGAAAGTAGTTCATCGCCTTCAGCAGATAAGGAATTTTTGTCGGGAAACTTGCAAAAACCGATATTTATGACAATTGATCTTTAATAACTTTTACTGCACGTGTGCGGTCGATGGAGATTTACAGTATTTTTTATATTTGTAATAATGCCTTTTAGGTCTATGCAAAAACTAAGCTCTGAATGAATTAATGCAAACTAAAATGTCTATTTTCAACGGGCTATTAAATAAAAATAGGGCAGAAAAGAATCTACTTTACGAAGTGACCTCCTCAGTACCTATATATATATTGATCACTTTGATTGCATCGGTCGCGTATGCCTTTACTTAGCTGAACACAAATAACGATATTACTACAAGCTTGCCTTGCTATGAAGCGTCCTCATTCGAAAGAAAAGGAGAAGTCTAACTCTAAATACTGTTCAGATACTCAATGTCTTACGGTAGTTCACTCATAAATAAATCAAAACACCATTAAAGACGATTACGGTGGGTCTAGTACAAAATTATCTGAAAAAGTGTCCCGAGGTAACCCACACAAGCACATAATTAGGAATAAAATAAATCACTTGAAATTTAAATTGTGTATTTCATTCCAATTTTGCTGGGACACTAATGAACGCAGATCCGAACTCTATTTGTTTGTAAGTCAATGATTATATTTTACGCGCAAATACCGAGAACAATTGGTGGGTAGCACAGCGAAGCCGTCTCAAAATTTGCTCAAATATTCCAAGAAAAGTAAAGTTATATTGAATCCACTGACTAATTAGTAAAAGTAATTTTCCTTACCCCATTTTGAGCTTTATAAACAAAATTCTTGGTAATAAGCATTGAACTTTATATAATAGCTCAATAATAACGATCGTTGACTGATCTAAGCTGAAGTTACCAATAATTGCACATTAGCTAGCCTATTTTCGTGCATCTCACGTGATGGAAAATTAATGATGAACAAAAAGACTGAAGAATGTTACAGAAATATTCTATACAGTACCTACTCGAATAACAAATTGAATTATAACATTTCCTATTTACAAAAATATCAATTCAGAGATTCTCAGTTTCAAACATCCAGGAACTTTTTACGACAGCCTGTATACAACGCGTGTCGTAGAAGCACTTGGAAATGCAAGCTGGCTTTTTGTGATTTTAATGGCTTCCTACTCTGTACTAGACTGGATTTTATTAGTTTAAGACAACTATGCCAAAAGGTACGGGGTTTTATGAACACATACTTATGAATACGTTCACACATATGGACGCGCGCACAAATGGCTTTGACAATTTTAAATGAACACAACATAAGTTTTATGATATCGCAAAAACCGAAAAATTGATATCCCAAAAATTCGCCAAAAAGAGCAGTTTCTTACTAACGCCCTCTTTCCAAAATGTTTCTGTACCCTTAACCGACCAGCTAGGGCTTCTGGGCGTAACTATATCGTTCCAACTAAACTTCGGGCAACAAACTGTGTCCATGGCTCAAACTGCTTCAAAGAAGTTGGAAATCATCTCGAAGGTCCGACGGTACTTCAGCCATGAACGGCTACTTAATTTGTAAACAGCTCAAGTTCGACCTTGTATGGAGTAAGTACGACCTTGTATAAGTACTGAGCCACCTTTGGGATGTTTCTGCAAAGTACCAACTAGAAGCGACGGACGCAGTTGATTGAAGAGCCCGAAAAATTATTAACAACTTTGACCTCACCACCAAAAAACTGCAAAGCCTCGACCATCGTCGAGTTGCGATCGAAAGTTGCCAGTTTAGCAGTCTTCTACAGATTACATTTTGGAGAATGCGCGAATGCTCTTTTTGATCAGGTTGAACCCACACCCTTCTTACATCGGAGTACTAGATGCAGACAGGCCTTCCATCCCTCTATAGTAGATATCCGAAGAACTCGAACCAAACGCTTCGATAGTTCCTTTTTGGTGCGGGTCGCCAAGGTGTGGAATGAACTACCTACATCTATTTTTCCAGAACACTAGCAGAGTCCCAGTTCTTTCAAGCGTCGCGTGAATAGGTACCTCGTGGATAGACGTGTAACACCTTCGTCTTCATCGTCACTTTCCATCAGGTGAGATAGAAGACAAACGTCTAATCCTTTTTCGATAAAAAAAAAGAAAAGCTACTTTCAATATAATGTTTCCTAATCACATGTCAAATATTCTTAAGGAATGTTGAGATGCGAGCCAGAACCGTTATAGAGATGTTATTTCATTGTTTCACGTCCCTGGCAGATAACTTCACCTTATTATATGAGCTGCTTGTCAATGTATTTACGAGTTCCTAAATCTAGTAACAGTTCTTGCTAGATTTAGGTTAACTAAGGTTTCTGTCAAGTCCACAATTAAAAGCAAATGCGGATTTTCGACATAGAAATCTGCTACTAAAAATTCAAAGAAAAACATTGAAAGTTACAAATTATCTACATAACTAACCACACAATAAATAATTAGCACAAGAGCATCCCACTCATCTTACTTTCGCTCAGCTCCCATTTGATGACCTCATATATTTTCACTTTCACTCAATTCAAACCCAAATAAGTACCTACTTAGACATTTCAATTGTACCATTAAAATATCTCCAAATCTATCATCAAATATAGAAAACCCTCTCGTCTGACTCTAGAGCCCTCAAGTTTATCATCAAAGGTATGTCGAATGCCTAATAAAAACTCCTTGAAATTCTCGATGTGATTTGAAAGGCTCACCTGTTTTGGATTGGAGTGCCTGTATTCTGGGAACCTGTATAACATATTTATCGATAATTCAAGTTCGAATTCAAATATTTTATTACTAACCTTAGTCTACCACCAGTTCGGAAAAACCTTCGTAAAGAGGAACTGTCAAGAAACTTCACGGGTAAATTTTTTTTCAAAATCAATTTACAGTGTCTGTCAGTTCACGAGTTAGCGTGGGATCCAGCCATCGCCCTCACAATTCGAATGATTTAAAATCGATTCAAAGATCGATTAATTCGATTTTCCGACCATGTTTGTGTGCCACATGCCACGCGGATAGTCTATTCGATCTTTACGCACTTCGGCACGTCATGGTCATCTCGCCAAAACCCATTGATCGGGCGGCATTTTTACGGACGTTCATCTAAATATTCGACTTCGCCACCCCGTTTTTACTGTACTGTGCGTTTTTCTGAAATTCACCTGTTGGGAAGTTATAATGATCTAAGAGGTACCTATTTACTCCAAACTTGATAGCTCCAGGATTAAATTTGTCTGAAAAAAGCAGATAAAACTTCATGTGCTCATTAGATTCATGCAAAAAGTCCATTGATATTTCTTCGTCACCACGCTCTCTTGGTCACCTTTTGCACAGATATTAGACAATTATAAAATAAATTTATTCGACTTTCGACAGCTTGAATATTTTACTTAAGTCGCATAACAACATCGTTCCTTAAAGTACGAGCTCTAACGACAGTTCAAATACGCGGAGGTCAGCGGCACTTGTTGAATTCACGCAATTGTGTTCTACCCTTTTGAATTACAAGTTTCACGGTTTGAGAGTAAAAGGGAAGTAGTACCTAAATTCTTTTTTAAAGTTTAATTTTAGTAGATAATGTTTGATTTTCTTTGGTACCTAAGGAGCCATATATCTATGTAATATTGGGGCCGTCATTTACCAGACTGCCGGGCGGCAAAATCAAAGATATTTGGATGAACTCGGAAAAAAGTCACCCAGCTTTTGCCGTTCAGGTTTTGGCGAGATATTACACCCTGATTGGACTACCCGATCAGGACTGCCCGAATAAGCGTGATAATAAAATACTGCCAACCCGGACATATGAGTAATCAACGGTTGCGATTAGACCCACCTACAATTTGTTGTATCGTTTTCCCTTAAAACATAATCGCAATCAATATTTAGCCACGCTGTACAATAAACCACAAAGTAAATCACTCGAATGTCCAAATAGTACGTACAGTCAACAGCGACTCAACCTGCTACAAAATGTCAAATTTCCTCAGTTAATTTTGAACTCTATTCAGATAAAGTCGAGGTTGAACATTTATTGATAAAAATTAACACGTTGTGGTAGGTAGATGAACTGTTGTCTGTACAACTCAACACGCTTGAGATCAGTCTGTCTGTTTGCGCAAGAATAACTCAGGATTTGAGCGCGAAGCGTAAATATTATTTGAGGAGTCGGAGTATGGAGAAGATAAATGTTTATTATCGGTGTTAAGATTTTCTTGAAAGTATGAAACTAAAACGGTTATACATTTAGTGGTTCTGTTGGATCGTCAGCAATTACTATTTCTTTAGTCTACAAAATATAATATAGATAAAGATATACCTGCCGTATAAATTATTTTCACTTAGATTTGAGTAAAATGTAGGCGGAAGCAAAACGATTACTTATTTCAGCTTACACATTGAATAAAAATAAATTTGTTTTGAACAAAAACCAGTGCTATTGTAAAAATCTTTTGCATTCCATAAAGATTGCTTTATATTATTAGGTCTTTACCTATGAAATTGCCGTTTTTCACGAAATAAATGAAGCGTAATTTTTTTTAATATTTTTTATTTATATTAATCAAAATAATCACCCATGCAATCAATGCATCTTTGCCAACGCATTGGTAGCTTATTGATGCCTTTCTTGAAGAAATCAGCTGGACGGGAGGCAACAAATTCTTCAAAGGCATTTTGTACTGCCTCTCGGGTATTGAATTTTTTTCCCGCCAAGAAGTTATCCAAATTCTAGAAAAAGTAGAAGTCTGTAGGCGCAAGGTCTGGTGAGTACGGCGGATGTCGGAGAACTTCCAACCCCAACTCTTGTAGCTTGGAGACCGTCTGCTGTGCAGTATGAGGTCGCGCGTTGTCGTGCAGGAGCAGTGGAGCCGAACGATTGACCAAAGCTGGTTGGAGACGTGCGAGCTTCGCCATCATTGTGTTCAGTTCTTCACAGTACACATCTGCAGTAATGCTTGTTCCGTTTGGCAAGAAGCTGTGATGAATCACACCCGCGTTAGACCACCAAACAGTGACCATCACTTTTCTAGGGGTAAGTTTTCGTTTAGGGCATTGTTTGGGTGCTGAACCAGGGTCCAACCAACTTGCTGAGCGCTTACGATTGTCAAACAGGATCCATTTCTCGTAACGTAAATTCACAAGTAACAATGCGGTTCAGAATTCCTTCATTTGTATGCCTGCTGAGCAGTGCAAGGCACGTCTCCACGCGTACTTCGCGCTGGCGGTCATTGAGTTCGTGGGGTACCCATTTGTCAAGCTTTTTTACCTTGCCAATTTGACGCAAATGGACCAATATTGTTTTGATGCTAACGTCGAAAGCTGCTGCTAATTCAGCCGTGGATTGAGTTTCATCAGCCTCCACAATTGCCTTTAATTCGTTATTGTCGACCAAAGTTTTCGGACGACCACGGTGTTCATTTTTCAGGTCAAAATTTCCAGAACGGAAGCGGGTAAACCAATAACGGGTGGTGCGTTCGTTTGTAGCGTTCGCTCCGTAAACGTCGTTGATGTTGCGTGCCGCTTGTGCCGCTTTGCTGCCACGACGGTACTCATACTCCATAATTACTCGAATTTTTAACTTATCCATGATGACGAAAAATGTTCGAATGCGTTGAAAACAAAACACTAACTATTAAACAAATGACGATTTTAGAAAAAGAATTCCATGTTTGTCAAATAAAATTAATTTGAAATTAGAATTATCAGTAAAAAAAAAAAATTTTCATTTGAAATGCCCAGTACGGCAAAACGGCAGTTTCATAGGTAAAGACCTATTATATTTATTGGTAAGCAACTTTTGAGCCCTATAGCGCGTCACTTTGAATGATAATCCCATTCCTGAACGGCATCAACAATACACTGCAACAGCGTTGCAGTAACACTCACTAATGCATCAAAATGTAATCGTTTTGAAATTGCGCACGAGTAGAGTTGGGTAATAACTAGAAACATATTTATCGATACTTTACGACATAGCATAAATAAAGTCTTCAAAGTCTGCGATTTTCAGAAGGTAATATAAAATACTAATATCTACTACCTTTTTTCATTCTCGTCGATTCCATATTTTTCGGTTTATCGATCCTTATTGAAATAAAATGAAATAATTTGTTCTTTCAACGCAGATTAAGACGAACTTGTTGCCGTCTTTCAATCAATCCGGCAAGACCTTCGTTTATGGTTTTAAATAAGTTTACTAATGTTAATGTACACAATGTACATAAATATATAAATTCTCATCGGCAAATATTGATTATCCAAGATTGTACAAGAAAGTTAACAATCACTCTTATTTAACCAAAATAGCTGTAAAACTTAGTCTTTACCTATCGGGATATGAAAATAGGACAAGCGAAAAAATCAACCCGTAGAGAGATAGATCACATTTTTGGCTGACTGTACATCATAAAGAGACACGTTTTTCAATCTAGGTAAACGAAATAAGTAATTCGATAGCGAATCTTATTTTCATATAAAACAGATTTTCATCGACCCAAACCCATCACTAGAATTATATCTTGTAACTCGGCGAACTTCGCAGCCGCATAACTAGTTCGAAACAGAGCGTTCACATAATACCAAGTATTACCTGGGGACTGCCTTGACGAGCATCTTTTACAACTTTTAAAGATTCGGGATTTCAATTTTTTTTTAACTTTAAACTTGCTATCATAATATAGACTGCTATTGATACAGTTAAAATGAATTTAAATTTGTGTAGAACATATTTGAAACAACAAGAAAAGCACATATTTTTTCACGCCTAGTTAGCGAAACTAGAATTTGATTTAAAATAAAAAAAAGTGATAAAAAAAAATCTCAATTCGAATGAGCTTAATAAAATACAAGACACAAAAAACACACAAAAAGCAAACCGTGCTACCTTTCATTTACTCGAACAAAGATGCAATACATACCTGAAACAAAGAAAACAAACATTGATAACGTGAAATAAACCCACATTTTTGTCCAAAATCAATTAAGTATACCAAAAACGCCCTTATATCATATACCTTCATATCACGAAGACGGCTGTAAATAAATATTAAGGTAAAGTGTTTTTATCTACACACGGCACCATCCCACTTATTAGACTGTGTATTTTGTTTATTTATTGATAACGCTCCAAGCTACATGGATGATTATAAAATTAATGAATATAACAAAAACAAACGAACTTTGGTATCTAATACTACGATCTTTATAGCGTAATACATTTTCTATGCTTAATGTTACCAGTCCTAAATTTAAATTTCAATATCTCAATAGTTACTGTGTGTGGGTTGGATCTTTTCAATGGATACACGTCCAATTATATCAATACTTGTTTCAACCAGAGCCTGGGTTTGTGACACTGGTTGACGTCCAGAACTTCATCTTTCTATGCAACATCTATCTATGCATGTAAAATCACAATTCTAGTCTACGTTTCACTGACCAACGCCCAAACCGAACACTTCGACCTAGAAACCTAAAATATCGCTATTCTATCTTTTTAAGGTATGCACAAGGACAATCGAAATCCATATCCCCGGGGTGGGTACCTCTGTGGAATGCAAAGAACAATTTGTAATGCGGAACCCACCAACTTAGTTTTTAAATACTGGGCCGTTCAAAGTATTAACGATCATAATGGGGTAATTACTTTCCATGTTTGAGTGCTCTGATAGAAAATGGGAACAATAAGAATAACATGATTTTATTAATTCATCTATTACTGAAACTAAATGCTCATATTTCAGGCCACTTTGAGAAACAATAAGCGTTACATTCTGTATATGTATTCTAAGTACCAAATAATGTAAAAAATTAGTATTCTATATCAAGATTAGTGTGAAAAAATCCCTCGATCTCAATGTCCCAATTACCTTTGCTCTTGACCTGGATATTAATACTATGCGCCATTTAGACGTTCCAGTTTTAAAACATCTTTTTATACCCAACTTATAAGCATATCTTATAATAACATTTTATTAGAAGATAATATACGCTGGCTGCTGGCACTCTTCTTTGCGCTAATCGTGTTTTTATGATCTTTAAGATCAAATATAATACTATTTCAGAAACTTCCCGTACAATAAATCCAACTGACACTCCACCCTGCACTCTCAAAGACACTCAAACAACCAATACAACTTTTCAACGGTCAAAGGACCCTCAACTACAGACAACATCTCATCCAGGTTAACAATATTACAGAAAACTCAACCTTAAAGCTATACAGCTGAAGACGTAAAGGACACTCAAGAGAAAACCCCTTTAAATGCAATCAAGAATCCTGTCAATAAGTTTGGAGATCTCTGTAAAATGTTGTTTAGCAAAAAACGAGGTTTTCTTTCAAGAGGTACGAAGTTCTTTTTTCAATCTGCTTTTAAGTTTTTATACCTAATTTGTAAAAACGTAAGAACTATTTTATTTTACGTTGTTTTCTTTAAGAGAAAAGTTGAGATCTCTCTTTATCAAGGCCTATTTTTACGTCTCCTGTGAATATTTCAGTATTAAAATAGCCTTCTTAATAGATTCTGTATGAATAGACTTGTAAAAAAAGCACTAAAAATGATCGACTTGTAGAAACTAGAAATCTCGAGCAATAATTAGGTACAATGAATGAAATATAGTAAGTACAATCAAGGTGAAAGGTGACATAAATTAACCCGCCGCGGCTTCGCAAGGGTGATAGAAAGTTAAATTAGTGCTTTATTTGGACAAATACATGATTCCTCTTACATTTTTGTAGCAATAACCTCACCGGCGGCTCTGACTTAATTTAACAAAAAGCGGTTATTGTGACCTACCTGTTATACGACCTATAACCTTGAGTCACCACTATGTACCACATGAATGGTTTCCGCAGCGCACACCAATTAATGACTTTCGAAGGCATACATTATTAAAATTTTCTTAAGGACTATTTTTGAAAAAAAAAATCCACCCACATTACTTGCATTCTATATATGACAGATATTTTAATTTTGTTTATTTGTTTCTGACTTTGTCCGTTCCAAACAAACATGGAAAATATCAAAGCTTTCCTCTTTATCTTAATACTATAGACAAATTAAACTTTCAGGCTTTTCTATGTGTGAATACCGTTTTTTCCAAATCTACACCATACATACATCCACCTTCAGTTACTACACCTGTACCGCAAAACCTTCCAGCTATAAACCCCCACGGTATAACTTCTAAAGGCATGAGCCCACAGCCCCACCTATCGCATGTTCCGCGCCAACACTCACCTGGCCTGAGCCTGGCGTCCAGGTAGCTCACCTTACTTGTTTTCTGAACCGCATTGGTCTTCGTACAAAGGTCCTCCACTTTATTAACAATGTAGACTTGTCACAATCACACTCACACAATCATAACCACAATCACTATTAATAAATAAAACCCCTACGATTAACGATGTCCGTGGGCGCGGTTGACACTTACCATCGTCGTGTGTCGTGCGCTCGTTTGCAGGCTGGTGAAAAACAAAGGCACTCTGTACAATCGCGATCGAGATTTTTAAAAATGCATTTTATTTCGCTAAAGATACACATTTCTGTGACAAACACAGAATATTGTAGTATGGAAGTATGGCAGGTTTAACTCGCCTATGCAATCCCAAGCGTCCTTAGTAATCCTCACACACAGAGTACAATATAAAGAAGTTTCTTATTTTTCAGATGAGAGTCACAGTTATTAATTCGTAAGTAATTAGAACTCTATCTTGATGGTGCCGATGGGCGTCAAGGCGCAACTGTCCCGTCCCATGCGAAAAGGAGACAGGTGAGGATAGAATGGCAACAATTAAGGGATATTATATTAACCTATTTATTTATACGGACTAAACCAAGAAAAATATATATCATTCTGGTATCCACACAAACAACAACATCTGTTTCTTGTACAATAATATCAAATACAAATGCACACACTTAAAAACCGAAATAACGCAGGTACATATCCAGCTTAAAATACGTTCAAACATACATCCCAACTAATGAGTTTATATTAGGAGATGTTTATATGAAGTAATGTAAATATTTTACACGTTAATTGACTTTCGGTGTACGTATCGGCTTACATAATTACAGTTAATTTAAAATACAGGGTGCTTAGTATTATGTTCATCTTTCATCATGATTTGTAAAAGTATAAAGTGGTTATTAGCTTATATTATTAAATTATGAAATACTTTGGAAAATACTTTGAAGTACCAATCGTGTTCCGTCACATCTTTTTTATCTTTTTTGTTTATGTGATTATTTTTTCTGGATATAGGATTAATCTAAATCCTATCGTGTAAGGAAGCGTCAATCTAGTGTCGGAAACTAGCGGAAACAATGCGGGCCTATGATCAATCGTCTCTCACAGCAATAGATTAATAGGTATACAGCAAATTAACACTGCGTCACAATTTAAATTTAAATTTAAAAGTACAGAATCAAAGCTTGTATATCTAGTGGCAGAGCTTTAAATTTTTTTTTTAATTGGTCCATTTAAGCTGTGAAATCGACTTGTATTTTAAAATCTTGGATTTCTTAAAGATACTTTATACAACACGATCTAAAAGCCTAAATTGTTTCAGTCATTCAATCCCATAGTACGGAGTTCAAATCCACTGAACTCCATTCACCATACTAGTCCCAAATAACTTTCAATCCTCTCAGATGTTGACGCAGGAACCCTCGGTAGATATCATTTGATACCAATATTTACTTCTACGACTAATATGGTAGAATTAAACAAATATTACGATCCAGAGATGTGGACTTCGAGTTTGTACATGTGTGTGTAAGTGTGTGTTTGAGTTGAAATCTGTGGATTCAGGCAGAAGACAGGGATTATTTCATATCATTATATATTCATTATTATATAAAAATTATTATATTTTATATCAAAAGAACAAAAATTTGAAATAAGATCGAGAATAATGCGTTAAAAATCAAGGATTTGTATCCAAATTACCTAATTCACTTTCACTTTGCAACAATTACCTGAAACGAAGACAACCTGAAAGCAACGAATCATCATCAGCATATTAATTAGTTTATGCTGCTTAGCCCACCTTCCTCACACAGACTTGAACCAAAGCTTTAACACCAACTTAACGTTCCTAGAACTAAGCTTAAGTAACTAGTTAATAAACAGCCACCATCTTATTACCAAGATATCTCTAGACGCTCGCATTTAGAACGTAATTTACTTCCTCCCATAAAAAGATCCTCTTGAGATCTCACAGTAGAATCCACTACATAGATAAGCACTCGTAAAATAAGGACAGTAAACTGGATCAGGACTGAGTTTGCACGCTGCGTGATGTGTGATACATGAGTTACCAATCAAAAAGGTTTAGCTTAAGTTTGTTTCATAGGAAATTTGATTCAACGATAAAACCTTGTTTACTCGTTCATCTGGCTACTGCTTTATTCCAATCCCAGTGTCTTGAGTCAGTTGACAGTCAGCCATCTTCAAAATGCACGAATATTATTTGTACATTCGCATTATTCGCGTTATTATATAATATTCGCGCATGAAGCAGCTCCCACATCGTGATAAAAGTTAATAAAATAAGTTAATTTTAAATCTGCAAACTTGTTACAATTGAAATTCCCTCCTAACCCTAACACTAGTATAAATGCAAAAGAGATTTCTGACGTTTTACAGTATTATGGCTAAACTATTCAACTGATTATCACGAAACGTTGCCTACACGTAGCCAAGAGAACAGTACAGTTGCCTGTCATCCCGAAAAAGTAATATCCGCTGGCAAAGCTAGTTCATAACAACTCAGCAACCGTTTATGTTGAATGAACTCAACTTGCAATCTTTTAGCTAGTCCTATTATCAAGACATCTTAACTAGCAGACAGGTCAAATGATTGCCTAAGGAGCCCAAGTTTGGATTTTAAATAGCGAATTTATAATCTATGTGTATTTCTTCTAACCCTAGTTTCGCTACGCATGATCTTTAATTACGATTGCTCTAACTATCAATTTGAGTCCCTGAGTGCAGCCGTGAGCGGGTTTAGAACGTAATTTACTCCGAAGCATAAGCACATCCGTACTCTAGGGATCTCACTGTAGAATAGAACTGACTTAACTCTTAAAAAAGGACTGTAAACTGTTTACCATATAAATAAACAAGGCGTGTATTTTTTTAGTTCCTTGTCCAGAAAGACACTCTCGCGGTTTGTCAATATTAAAATGAATAATTTAATTTATACACATCAATTACTGACTTTTATTACTTAAAAAAAAGGCTCTGAGTTTACTATTTTTTCACTACTGTCGTAGCCTGGTGGTAAGTAATATCCGCATCCATGGACACAATTAGTCGCACGTGATGTATTTATCGATATTGAATGTGGTTTTTAAATCAACAAATGATGGATGACCACCGCAGGCTACAGTTGCAATACCACGTCGGCAGTCATGGGCAAAATGTATCACTGAAAAGAAAAGATTGATATGCATCTTTGGATCACTGTGATATGTATCACTCTTTTATATCTTTATCACAAATGTATCAGTTGCTCATGCCCGCGCGTCACTCTCGCTACTCAGTAGGTTTGCTCAGCTCAACTTGATCAAATATATCAATGAGAGATATAAAAGATATGATGAAATGAAAGATTACTGATTGATTTGGTTTAATCGGCAGCTGTTTCTTAGTGATGGCGCCATTTTGCGGTATCGAAACGAAACTATTTATCGGTACCCAATAACGGGTTCTGAAACTATGTATTTTCAAACTATTTGTAGCGAGTTTTCTTTTCCTAGCATTGTGCGAGCGAGATAATCATACGACGCGTGCGTGAGCGAGTGAGTTGTAAAGATACAGTGATACATTTGGATATGAACGGATATAAAGAGTGAGTGATTCAAACGGAGTGATGCATATCTTTTTTATCTATCACTCCTGAGTTACCCATCGCTACACGTCGGTCACTGGATAAATATATACATATATACTCAAATACTGCGCAAACGTGGACACTTTTGTCTCCTGCGTCGGATACAGCGCACCAGCCATTAATTTATCAATATTTTCCACATATATTAATATTATTCTCCATAAAATTATTTCCATACAAAAATATATCTCACAAAACTTAAAGCCTCTGCTACGTGCTACGTCTCCGTCCGTAGCACCTGTAGCTCTGACATAACGTAGTCGTATATCATGTTGTATAAGACTTGCAAGCATGAATTTTAATAGTCATATTATTTAATGTTTTTATTGGAAAAATAACAGAGTTTCGTTGAAAATATTTGTGAAAAAATTGTTGGGAAAGGCCGAACTTAGGTATTTGACGATGCTTTTCATTGAAGATTTTATTAGAGAAAACTTTAATTGTTACAATGTACATTAAGAAAGAATTTTGAACTTAAATTTTTTTTATGATTAGTTTTAGAAATGATAAAGAATAAAAGGCTTATACAACTAACATTATATCATAATCCATCTAACTTATTATCTGGATAATTTTACGTTAAACTGCATACAACTAACAAAGGAAACAAGAGACCTTTGGTAATTTTATATTCATTACCATAGTTTCAAGTTTCAAGTTTATTTTATTCAAAAAACAATTTTCATTGTATGCGAATGTATTTTTTTTTTTTTTATTAATAATTAGCAGGCGTTTGTCTACAATAAAATAAGTTACAATACATATTTGATTTCATTATCTAAAATTACTATTTACAATAAATGAGATTACAATAAATATAATTTCCTAATCAATCATAATTATTTAAAATCATCTAAAGAATAACAACATTTTTCCAACAAGATGGCTCTAAGCTTATTTTTGAAAATTGGAAAACTATGCGTCGTCTTTAATTCCATCGGCAAATTGTTAAATAGTAGTACCGCCTGGTATACAGGACAATGCCTCACTATTGTCAGTTTGGGTTCGATCATAGCCTTAAAGTCTTTTCGCCTTGTGTTTAATCGCGCCACTCTTTCCAGTTTGGTTTCATTTAAAATCACATTTCTCATAAAATCCGTCAAAAGTTTTAAAATATATAGGCTGGGCACTGTTAGTATGTCTAGTTTTTTAAAATATTCGCGGCAAGATTCCCATGGTGCTAGTCCAGTCATTGTACGCACTGCCCTTTTTTGAAGTCTGAAAGCTTTTTGACTATTGTATTTATAGCTGCAACAAAAACAATGCAATACTAGACATTTAAATAACTCCACCAACTAAAACATCTTCAAAACTATAACAACAAACCTCTAACATCTTTAAAACTGTGAACATAGTCGTTCAAATGTCTTCCACCTCGCTCGCACTCCTACGAAAACATTAACTTTCCTTCTCTCTCCAAAGCAAATAACCAAGATAGTAGTTCTGTTTAAATTTCCGATTGAATTTAAACTTGGGTGTTTTAAAAAAGGATTCTCTGAAAACTTCAACGTAAGAGAATCTTGATTTAGTAATACAGTCTACGAGCCCCAGTCCAAAAGAGTTCGTCCAGTCACATATTGCAAAGGTTGCCTGTTTTCAAGTTAACTACATTTTCATAAAACAGGCCTTTGAAAAAGAATAGTATAATATGGTAAAATTCTCCATCTTATTGTTGTTAATCAGGCACTTTTTTACTAAAATATGTATTTATGCGCACTTTAATTTGCTACCACTGACTCACAAATAGTGCCTCTAAATTCTAGTTAATCGATGCGAAAGAGTTCGTCCATGTTTCAATTCATGTTGAACATAGTTGAACAAAGCACTCACCATTACATACATAACTTAAATATCGCTCAGTTATTAGCCTGCCTATTAAAGTTAAATAACAATAATTGTTTTTTGTCAAAACTGCTCAGAGCCGCCGGATATATTGTTATCTTATATTTGTCCAAGTAAAGCACTAATTTAGAATACAAAATTACCTTCCAATCTATGAAAATGTGCAAAGCCCCGGGTCGCTAGTATTGAATATTTATCCGATATATAATAGGTCTTTACCTATGAAACTGCCGTTTTGCCGTACTGGCCATTTCAAATGAAAATTTCTTTTTTTTGACTGATAATTCTAATTTCAAATATTAATCTTTTAGTCCGACCATAAACTGCTAAAAAAGATTAAACCTGCTATTATTGCGGGACAAATTTAACGAAATATTACTAAATCATCCTGGACGTACCCTTCAAAATCAAAGCCGCAGACGGTCAATATTTAAATTTTAACCAAATTAGTTACTAATATTATTAATTCCATTGAAGCTTATTAGAATAATCATATTAATCATGTCAAAGTATAATTTGCTAATTATATTGGCAACTCGCGTTACTAGCGTCGGAACAGATTTACCAATCAAGATGAACTTAATAGGTCTTTACCTATGAAACTGCCGTTTTGCCGTACTGGCCATTTCAAATGAAAATATTTTTTTTTTTTTGACTGATAATTCTAATTTCAAATTAATTTTATTTGACAAACATGGAATTCTTTTTCTAAAATCGTCATTTGTTTAATAGTTAGTGTTTTGTTTTCAACGCATTCGAACATTTTTCGTCATCATGGATAAGTTAAAAATTCGAGTAATTATGGAGTATGAGTACCGTCGTGGCAGCAAAGCGGCACAAGCGGCACGCAACATCAACGACGTTTACGGAGCGAACACTACAAACGAACGCACCACCCGTTATTGGTTTACCCGCTTCCGTTCTGGAAATTTTGACCTGAAAAATGAACCCCGTGGTCGTCCGAAAACTTTGGTCGACAATGACGAATTAAAGGCAATTGTGGAAGCTGATGTAACTCAATCCACGGCTGAATTAGCAGCAGCTTTCGACGTTAGCATCAAAACAATATTGGTCCATTTGCGTCAAATTGGCAAGGTAAAAAAGCTTGACAAATGGGTACCCCACGAACTCAATGACCGCCAGCGCGAAGTACGCGTGGAGACGTGCCTTACACTGCTCAGCAGGCATACAAATGAAGGAATTCTGAACCGCATTGTTACTTGTGACGAGAAATGGATCCTGTTTGACAATCGTAAGCGCTCAGCAAGTTGGTTGGACCCTGGTTCAGCACCCAAACAATGCCCTAAACGAAAACTTACCCCTAGAAAAGTGATGGTCACTGTTTGGTGGTCTAACGCGGGTGTAATTCATCACAGCTTCTTGCCAAACGGGACAAGCATTACTGCAGATGTGTACTATGAAAAACTGAACACAATGATGGAGAAGCTCGCACGTCTCCAACCAGCTTTGGTCAATCGTTCGGCTCCATAGCTCCTGCACGACAACGCGCGACCTCATACTGCACAGCAGACGGTCTCCAAGCTACAAGAGTTGGGGTTGGAAGTTCTCCGTCATCCGCCGTACTCACCAGACCTTGCGCCTACAGACTTCTACTTTTTCCAGAATTTGGATAACTTCTTGGCGGGAAAAAAATTCAATACCCGAGAGGCAGTACAAAATGCCTTTGAAGAATTTGTTGCCTCCTGTCCAACTGATTTCTTCAAGAAAGACATCAATAAGCTACCAATGCGTTGGCAAAGATGCATTGATTGCATGGGTGATTATTTTGATTAATAGAAATAAAAAATATATAAAAAAATTACGCTTCATTTATTTCGTGAAAAACGGCAATTTCATAGGTAAAGACCTAATATTATTAGATAGATATATATATTATTAATATTTGTTAATCGATATACGGCAGAATTTGCGAACCAAACTTCTTTTGTACGAATTGGAAATTCATAGAGCGCATTTAATACAAATTGTTCAAGGAATATTGCTTTATAAAATTAAGTATATTAAAGTATAATTAAATAAAATTATTACACAAGTAAGAGTTTTTACCCTAAATTTAAGGCATTTCGGCGATTTACATGACTTGAACAAAAAACCCTTTAATAAACATTTATTAAACGACAGCCGTAATATTCTCATTGCCAATTAAGAGGTGGTGTTAAGTAGGCAATTTTTCGAATCCACAAATCATACCTTCTGCTAGTTCGCAAATTCACACGTACGTTCAATGATCTCTTATGTATGTGGGTTTCTTCACGATGCTTTCCTTCCTCGTTAGAACAGTCGCACAGTGGGGCGAATCCCTCTTTTCTTCATGCAAAAAAATATTCATATACATTTTTTACACAAACTATGCGGTTTACAAAAAATTGCAAAGAACAACTTAGTAAAGATTCATTTAGCTCTTTCCATTGGTACAAAGAAAAAAGCGAAAAAGAAAGTCGGTCCCTAAGTTCGACAAACCCTAGTTTGGCCCCACTGTGAGCCGGCTCAATGTACTTAAATTGTTAAACTCATTGCTATATCTGGCACCGGGTTCGAACCCACCCCACCCATTCATTTTCACCCAGGCGACTTTCAACAATCACCACCTACAATAACACCATGATCGATATCTAAAATATATTTCTAAACGAACATACCGCTTTCTACCCACACGGTACCGGTTTTTTTACTATTTTCAGAGCCGACAAACGAGCACTCCATCCACCTAATGGTAAGTGGCAGCTGAATCCACAGACAACATTAATCTTAGGTGTATTCATTAATAATATTGCCTGTGATTATTATATCGAGTAATGATGCTTTGCCAACTGGAGGCTTAAGTTGAAGTTGACTTAGTTCCAGCAATTGCATTGGCTCCTCCTTCCCTTGGACCGGAACACAACCACGTAATTATTATGGCTGTCAAAATAGTAAGGACTCCCCCAGTACCAACCCCCAAACGAGATCTTAATAAGCCTCTTCTACCACTTAATTTTGATTTTTCTTTACAATGCTTCGCTCGCGCTTCCCTCGGAAATAGTGTTTCTTTACATGTTGCTGCAAAGCTTCAGGATAAATGCTTACCCTGTTCTACCCTTACGCCAAATTTTATCCAAATCCATTCAGCATTTTTTGCGTGATTGAGTAACAAACACGAACTTTACATACGAACAGCAAGTAATACGGTTTAACATTGGTATTTATTTTGTTGCAACTTGCAATAGGTAGTATCCAGACTAAATACCTAAACAGAAACCAATTTATTTTGATATCAAGAGAACTATGTTTAGATATTCAGACGACATAATAGTCCAACTAAAAATGTACTTCAACTGCCACTGAGCATGAAACAGATAATACATTTTTTGTAATATCCGACAGAGCAAACACATACCTACAAACAACAAACAATATATTCCCTTGAAAGCCTGACAGTGGTATGCAGTTGAAGTCCACATTCACTGCCAGTACATTGAATACAGTTTGCGTAGGCCAGGAGCTGAGTGCAAATGTCAGCGGCCGAAACGTTAATTTCAAAAGTTGCAGTAGCTATTTAAAGTAATACGTTCAAATTGCTCATTGGTTATAGAATTAATTTTAATATATTTATCCATGTACCGATATAATTACAAAATTTATATTCGGTATTCAATTTCATGAGAGGGTAATAAAGTGATCGTACTTGCATTTGACGCAACAAAAATGTGTGTAGATGGTCACCCGTTTTTTAATAACTAAAATTCAAAATTCTTTTATTACATGACTATGGAAGTTTTGTAAAAAAAAATTACATGCACAGCTAAGAATGGCATATCACTCATGCAGTCTTTTATGTTGATTTTTAAAACATTAAAGTTTAATCATTTTCTATTCATGAATAATATGTAACACCGAAAATGCACCTACAGTTTCTAATGAAATCTTTCCGTACACCTCTAATAACAGTTTGGAGAGTTCTCCCATAAACTTAATATATCTTAGTAAATACATGAGCAAGCTTTAATTAAAACCTTACTTGAGAAATCGTTTAATTAAAACTTCTTAGTTGACTAAGTTGCTGCAATATGCATGCACTTGTATGTGACGTATCCGGTGTGCGGAGAACATTCTATGATTACAATTATTAATACATATTTGTCTTTCTGACTTGGAAAACTGAGTAATTTTATTGTTGAATCTTTTCTTAGCAAAACGTATAGTTCCCTCGCACATATTTCGTTGATACGCCACCTAAGAGTATTATTGTCTATAAAAGTAACGTCGAGTAACGGGTAGCTTACTTCTCTCTAATATGGTTGAGGAGGGCGAGGGCTGGCTTCCGCGTTTAGTCCGTGACCGAATGCCGTTCGCGGATATTCGTAGTATGGGGTGGGGGACTTGCCGAGCTAACAGATGCAGATAATATTTTTTTTGTCTATACAAATAAAGACATTGTAAATTTATTATTTGTAAATTTACAATGGTTGTTTATACTTATATATGTATGTTCTGGTTACTTTGGTGCCATTAAGTTGGTGTGCTTTTGGGTATTAATAATATTATTATTATTTTGTTTTGTTAACTATGGTTCCCTCGGTACGAATACCAGTGAAGCGATGACCTAGCCCAAGCACCCGTCGGTTTAGTTATTCTAGATATGTTTTATTATTATTATCATTAAAAAATATTTGCATTTACAAGTAAAATTATCATCTGCTCCTGAACTAGAAATAAAACACAAATTATCTGAAATGAAAACATGAATATGAAAATGTAGTTCTTATTTACTCGTAACGTTTCAGCTAATTGTTTAATCATGCAGGCACAGTAAAATTATGTAACAATGGTTACAAATAGTGTTCCATTAGCTCGAACTGTTCAAGAAATAACACAAAAAATACTTTTATTTAATTTTCGCCAGGACCAAATTAAGCACCTACAATTTCCAGCGTTTCACGAAAAGCGACTTCTGTTCAATTCGGTTCAAACAAGCATCGCGACACGACACTTGACTTGACTTGTAGTTATGTATCAAAGAAAGAAGATCAATTAATAAAATGCATGACCATTTTTTTTCTTTGCCTTTTTGCAAAATTATAACGATCATTTATATACATGCCATTTTTAATTTTTAAAAAATAATCCAGCCAGGTTCCTCGAGTCTTCACCTGCAAACTCTATTCCTCAAGAAGAGTGTTTTTTTCTAGAAAAGTAGAAGTAAGGTAGATGTTGCTTTTTTCTCTGCCTCTGGCCATTTAATAATAATAATAATCATCATCATTTATTCATAACCCACACAAATAATTAAGTCAGTCATACAGAGTAAGCTATATAATTAACAATTTTTGGGCTGTATAATAAGTTAGGAACACATGACTAGTAGACTCCTGACTCCGAAACTATTTTATGTGTATTATCAGAGCCAGTGATTCCTCCGGTAAGATTGGATTGTTTTCTTTTTATAATGACGGAAGTAACTTTTATAAGCGGTTAGGTGCAGTAAGACAGACAAAACTGAATGTGGTTACAAATAAAATAAAATAAAAACTCTTTGAATTATGAATGCTAATGTGTGTTTAGTGTGTAATTTGTATGCAATATATCAATGATGATCCCGAAGCTAAAACGTTACACAGGGGACTGATCTTTTGTTCCAGGCGCCCCTATTTTGCTCTTTTTACAAAATGTCAGCCACGCATCAAACCTTCATAAACCGATAGTTTACATTATACACGCTCGTAAGTCCATGAAAATCTCGTAAGGCGCCGCTTTGTATCGCACGCGCACTTACGTATGAGAATTTTTCAGACACTTTTAATTTCATTTTCAAAGTGTGTTTAAACTCGACTTGAAGTTTAATAGGTAGCTACTAGTAGGCCTATGTGAACTTAGCACCCGACTTTTGCAAAATGGCTCTCCTGATGTTTCGTTTTTGAAAGATATGGGTCAGTAGTACATAGTAGTGAAGTTATTTTCGTTTGTATTTCTACGTGTAGCTGTATATTGCAATCGGGGCGACCATAGTACGTGGAGATGGTTTCAAAAACCAACATTTAAGTAATTTTACTCAAGAATATAATTACACTAAAAAAATAAAAAATGGAGCCGAGAAGCCCGTGGAGCCACTAATACGCCTTCAACAGCTCATGACGCGGCCGTTGGATGGTTTTAGGCTTAATAATAGATTTTAAGATCAATCTTCCAATGCTTGAACAAATGTTTGGCTGGATAAGGGAAGTATGGAAGGTTTCACTCATCTATGCAATCCCAAGCGTCCTAATTAATCCTCGCACACAGAGTGCAACATAAAGGACTGCCAGTAGCGAAGTGGTCAGTAGCCCTGTCTCATACGCTGGAGGTCCCAGGTTCGAGTCCTGGCCGGGGCATTCATTTGTGTGATGAACACAGATGTTTGTTCTCGGGTCATGGTTGTTGATATTTCCCAGATAGTTGGGTTCCCCCCCAGTTCGCTGTATGGTCATCCATAACACAAGCTCGGCTTACTTTGGGGGCCATACAGTTGGTGTGGTTGTCTGGGGATTTATTTATTATTATTATTATCACAAAACTGCACTAAAGAAGTTTCTTATTTTTCACGAGATAGTCACAGTTATTATTTATAAGTACCTAATTAGAACATTATCTAGTTCCGGTGGGGCTGTAAAGGCGCAACTGCCCCGTCCCATGCGAAAGGGAGACAGGTGACGACAGAATGACAAGGTGTAAAAGGGAAGGAGGATGTACCTAACATTGTTCAAGCATTATTAGTAATGTTAGAATATTAACCTAATTATCTATATGGCCCAAACAGCTCATAACTCGGAAACGTGGCATAATATTAATTAGGATATGTGCCTTATAATATTTGACGATTCGACAATCAACAGATTTAACGTGAGATAATATTATTAATCAGATTTAAATTCAGAGCAATGGATAATACTAGGTTTAAATTATAATTTAATGAATTTTCGGGATTTTCACCACGATTTTCGATTTTTATTTTGCGCGTCCAATATTTCGAGGCTGTTCGCACAAATATCGGACGCGCGAAATAAAAATCTAAAATCGTGGTAAAAATCCCGTAAATTCATAAATTATAGTAAAAATAACCGCGATAGTTTAAAACAGTTATTAGGTTTAAATTCCTCCTAAAATAAGACGCGGAATTTCCAAATTCTTTAGATTTTTATGACGCTGAAGAAACATTCAAGTTTATGAACGCATCAAGATTGTGGTAATCCGGAATCGTAAATATTCCTGATTCGGATATATTCCACGCCATTTCGACCAGGACGCGATAAAATCTGGATTGTTCGGGGTACTACGCTGTCATGTTGTCAATATATTATCTTTGTATGTTTTTTCCTATCCGAGGTTCAAGTTAGAATAGCCATCTGTTTCAGTAAATTTCGTAGCGCTCTTTCCGAATTACAAGACAATAAATATTACTTGTACATTAATATAGTGGGAAAAATTTAAATAACATTAACGTGTTCAAAAATAACATTTATTAATATAGTGATTTGGTCCTAAATTTCACACACAATTAGCTGTCTTGTTTGTTTCTTTCATGTCGCAGTCAAGCTGCATAACTAATTACCTATTTCATGTATTTTACAATGCTGACAAATGAATGCTGAGAGATTTTTTTCCTCTCCGTCTACTTATACGACCTTTTAAAAACCGAAGTTAAGAAGTATTAACGCAATTTACGTGCATTGACGACCGAATGGCATAGTGGTTAGCAGCCCTGCCTCATACGCCGAAGGTCCCAGGTTC
Organism: Marasmarcha lunaedactyla; assembly: GCA_923062675.1. NCBI lineage: Eukaryota > Metazoa > Arthropoda > Insecta > Lepidoptera > Pterophoridae > Marasmarcha > Marasmarcha lunaedactyla. The sequence continues at coordinate 16,208,307 of OV281363.1, read as the reverse complement.
GAGTCCTGGCCGGGGCATTCATTTGTGTGATGAACATAGATGTTTGTTCTCGGGTCATGGTTATTTGTATTTATTTTAATACAATTTACAATTTTAATATAAGAAGCCGTCCTCAAGCACGAGTTAGGGGCGATACTGACATTTTCGAGCCGACATTATTCGGCACTGTCAGGCGGCAAGTCCAATAAATATATATTTTATTTAACACTTTTTGGAAAACTTGATTAGGTTTATTTTTTTAATTAAATTTTTTGGAATTTTTCACTGGTTTTTCTTTTTATTCGCACAGTCTTAGTTATGTATGTTTTTATTTTTGTATCCGAAGTCTATTTTTAAATTGAAAAGTTATACACCTAGATATTTTAAATCTGAATAATTTTAAGTATTAAGACTTGTATTTATTTTTTGTTTTGCTCGTTTGACTATTTTACTTTATATAATTTTCATTGTTTACATTTACTTAAACTTGCATGCTGTCGTCATCTATAATTGTGGTAATATTTAAAATGTAACTATCTTTACTTACACTATCGACATGTTATGATATTATTATGTTAGAGATCTACCTTAAATAAATAAATATTTAGAGGGTATCATCCGCGAAGTCTCATCTTACTACATTTTTGGTCTAGTTATACATTGTAGTGTGACCTTAGAATCAAAAGGAACTGGAGCGCGGCTTCGTGAATGATTTTATTCTTAAATATGAAATTAGTAATGTAATATTATTATTAAATTTAATGAAATCTATTTTATAATTAAATTTAATCTTACAAAGAAATTTAATTTCACAATTAAATTCCATCATTGTTTAAATTTTATTTTTGTGTAATGTTATTATGAAACTTATTTTTTTTTTGATGCTGAAATATTATAAATTTAATCTTTGTAATTTATCATTTAGCTTTATTTAATATGTAAAGTTTACGCATAAGTCATAATGCTGTGCTCAAAATTTTTAGGTACCGATCTAGGTCTTGATTGGTTTATATGCATATTCATACAAATATATATTGCCGATTGTTATATATCTAATAAATACATAAATGACTCTGAACGCCGAGAGTGCTGATCTGCATAAAGCCCGAACGGACGTACACCCTTTCGGTTCAAAGAGACTTCTTTACAGGTCGATGCACTATACACAAAATGTCAACCTGTCTACGTAACACATTTAACCGTTAAAGAGGCGTTTTAAATTTAAATTACTTAATAATTAGAATAACGCTCGGCGCGCATCCACCCCCATACGTTGGAAACTTGTTAAAAAGCTGGGGTGAAGTAAGTAAAGGGGTAACTTATATTAAATATTTCATGCAATAAATTATACGATGCAGGTATCTTTATATTTACACGGTATAAAACAAAGTCGCTTCCCGCCGTTTGTAACTCTGTGCGCTTATATCTATTAAGATTTTATTAGATTTATTTATTAGATTTTATTATTATTTTTATAAGGATTTTAATGTGGTTTTCATCATGAGATAGAGCGATTCAAGAGACAGGTTTATAAGTCCTTTGATGTTTTTTTGTGACGATCATTGTTCAAGATGTCGGTAGAAATCAAGTTGACCCAGAGCTTTCATCGAAAACGTCAAAAATCTAACTTCATACATGACACAACAAGCTCATGCAACACTACAACAGAAATGAAATTTAGGCATAAATGCTCTGTTACGAGTGAAAGCCGGGCCGAGTCCCTAGTTTATTATGTATAATCAAGAACTAAAAAGTTGAACTTTAATAGTCATTACTGTTAAAAAAGATTCAATGATATACTCTTTATTACATTAGAGATTCTAAAAAGATAACGTCGAAAAGAAGCAGCAACAGAATGCTTGTACGAAAGGACCTTCGTACTTTTGTGTACATCAATCGTCAACGTTTCGTAATAAACTACGAATAACCCACAGTTTCGCTTACAAATTATGTAATTCTACAAAAATAGAACATTACCTTTTAAAACCTCGATCATATATATACTGCCCCACTGAGAAAAGTCAAATAGTTAAGGATAACTTCAGTATAGATTTGCTTAGCAAAATCTATACTAACTTATGCTAAATTATTTGATGGTTCTTATTGGGGCCTCTAAGTTAGCTGCGTGTGAAAAATTCACCAACCTTGCTAACATTACTACCTCATTTTTTACGCAAACCCACACTCCAAATACTCCGTAACTACAAGACCAATTTTTGTAATAATATCTAACATGAATCTCTTATTCCCTCTTTCCTTCGGTTCTCGTCACCTGTCAAATTTGACACAAATAAATTTGACATCTTCCTTCAGTTGTTGATCATACGATATGATTTATTTTCGTAATAAACTTGTGATATTCGATATATTTCGTTACACGGTTGTTGTGTTACCTTCTGTTGGAATATATTGGATGTGAAAAGACGTGCCTTTGTAAAAATATGCTTCATGATTACATTATATATTTATAGCATTTAGGTCAGGAGCAAATATAAAAAAATATTACAGAAAATATTTAAGGTATTTTTTTGGCTCGAGAAAGAGCCAAAAAAGACAGACTTCTCCTTTCAAAAGCAATTTAAAATACTATTGTTTAGATCCTCGTAGAAAGCTTTTACATGCTTCGGTAATTTCATAACCTAAAGTTTCTATTGGAGTGCTTTTTCCAGGTATCGCTTAAGGACCTAAAATTTCTTTCAAGCTGTACTTCTACGCGGGAACCAGGGACTTCAATGGACTTCAAGTAGCTCTAGATTTCCTTGGGGAAAATCTATAATATGTAATTTGATTTTTCTTCTAATTTGATAATTGATTATTAGAAAACGCAGCATTAATTTAAAATATAGTAATTAATGTAACTTTAATGACATCCCAATTATGACTATTATTTTTACTTCCTTCTGAACACAACAAATTCTTTACAAATAAATCTTTTGTTTGTTCAGAACAGTCGGTATATACGATATATTTAGATACGATTTTTATTTTATGAAGGTAAGAATCCGCCATCTTTTCGATAGGAAGGGTAGTAAGGGATAAAGGGTTGCCTTAAAGCGTAACTAAGTCCACGCTTGTTTTCTTACTGGTTTCGTATAAATTAGGGATATATTATTTAATGTTATCCCGCATTTTATAATGCCTTAAAAAGGAAAAGGAATGAAAATGATACTTAGAAGTATCCTCATTTAAAGAGAGGTTTACATAAAACATAATTCAATATGTTCAGTCCCGTTTAGGAATTTTTACCCGACTGTCAGAAGTAGGGTTATGTTTTTCGATTGTATGTAAGTAATATATTTCTTCGGTACGCTCTACAGCCTAACCCGTTTGATGGAACGCAACATGTGAGCTGTCATTGGATTCGTCTCAGTTGTGGGAATCACATGAGCTATATACTATCCGGAATTCTAATGGAAACAGGACTTACACTAGAAAATAACTTTAGCAATCGGAATTTTTAATTTGTCAAATTCAACAACTTCTTACAAAGGCCGTTTATTTTACCCCATTAAGAGGTAAATCAAAAATCTTTTTCAGGTACACCCCTACACTACATAAGGATCCCCTGTATATTAGGTGCAAAGGTGTAGATTATGTGTTGTCTCTCACTCAGTCAGTGTAAGCATATTAACCAGTTACACACAACATACAAAAAAATATCCACAGTATCAATACCTAATTACCTAAATACACCAAAAACTCCCCAATTCTAAAAAAAACAAAACAATATTACAATAGAACAATACACCATCTTAAAACAAAAACCATTCATTCTTTGACCTCCACCACCATGCACAAAAACCTTGCCCTAGTGGATGTCTCGGGTTCGGAGCCCGGAGATCAAAGACTAATTTCACGCTCTCGAGCCGCCGTTTACACTTCATAGATGACAAGAAGTATGAGATAATTAGTTTCTGTGTGTTATGTAAAAAGATTTTGTTTTTAATTAATAGATAAAAGAAGCATTATTTAATGTAACGTCCGGTTCGTACACTAGGAGAGCCTCCAGGAATCGCATAAGTACAGGTACATCGATCTGTCATATGTTTTGAATTTTAATCAAGAGATTTAATTATTATTCTAAGGGCTGATGTTTCAATGCAAAGATAGCTTCTATCAGTACATAAGTTTTAAGAACCGAAGATCATTTTTATAAGAAGTCTTGTCATAACAACATTTATGTGAGTTATATTTTTGAACTTATTCGGAAAAACAATGTTGCTGCAGTAACGTTACTCCAACGTGTCAAAGTTATTCTCAAAACCATAGTTATCCGACGATTGAAATTCAACCCTAAAGCTTAGAGAATCCAAATGAAATAAGAGGACTCCACCGGTCTGCCTAAATTAATTACCTAAGTCCAGATGTTTTCCGCAACTCTTTAAGATTTTAGGATCTTACTGCTAGTTCTTCCTATTAATCACGTGGTCGTGTGGGTAGAGCACACGACCACGTGATTAATGTGAATGTGGGAAGAAGAAAATTCTAACTGAAGCCTCCGGTCGGCAACGCATCTTCCGTCGATACAAAAATCATATTCAACATTGATAAATGAAACAGCTACGACTAATGATGCCCATGGGCGCGGATGGCACTTACCATCGGGTGGGTCGAGTGCTCGTTTGCCGGCTGTGAAACCAGTAATCGTGCACGGAATAATAAATAACAACAGAAAGATCTTAAATTTTAGGAATCTTGTTACTATTTCTCGACCACAAATAGATTAGACTCCTCATTTTTGGACACCGAAACATTGCAAACATTTTTAGCGCTCTCAAAAATAATACCCCAAAAATCCCCATCTCCCCAGACCCTTTTTGTACAAAATAAACATAAATTTTCCTCGCCAGTAAACACACATTTTAATCCTCTCATGACGTGAAAAAAAATTGTGATTGTGAAAAAAGTGGCACAATATGACACATTATATGCATGTCACACGTAGCGTGTATGACAAATACGTATACTTTCAAACACGCGAAGAAGTGATGCGACAGACTGCTAGGCGGATATCCGTAAGGTGATAAGGATAAGCAAATACGGAACTGTCATTGCGTCTATTAAAAGGAATTACTTTTTTTGTGATTTATGTTAGAATTAATACGACCGTTATTTACATCCAGCAAATTTAATTATAGTTAATTTTGCAGCGAAACTTAAACGTTGTTTGTCATTTAGTTTCAGTAACTCAAAACATTCCTCTAACCATATCTTAGACCTATCCTCAGACACGGGATATTGACAGAGCTTACATCTCAGGCCTACAATATCAATCACAAATTAAATATGATCTAGAGACCAATTTTATAATATAATATTAATTCGTTGCGGACAAACTTTAAATAGGTATATAAAAAGCACATACATAACTATCCTAAGAAACCATCTATTCCTATTTAAGTTTAAAGACACAGTCATCAAAAAATGTTTAAATACTCTTCAGTAGTTTGCTTCACTTTACATGAAAAGAATTATAAATATCCGTATCCGAAGTTATCCTCTCGATGCAACCCTAGGAAGCTGCATGAAAATTTGCGAGTACATTAAATACAGCTTCGCAGTTACAACAGTTTCATTTTAGACGATTATTCAAGGACATTTATTATTTTTATTACACTTATTTGTCCGTGATAAAACGCATAAAATTTTTAATTCTGAAAATGTTTTTAAATTCGGCAGAGCGGGAAAATAATTTCAAAGTTTAAATTTACTTGCTGTAGTTAAGGTACTTACTTGCATGAATTTTTAAATTTCGGGGAATTCCGCTTATTGTGTTATTAAGTTGACTTACCTGAAAAATATGAAAAGATATAATTAACAAAACTCATTTAGTCGAAGTAGCGTAGTGGGTAGTAAGCCCTGCCTCATACGCCGGAAGTCCCAGGTTCGAGTTCTGGGTGGGGCAATAATGTATGTGGTGAGTAACACGTATGTTTGTTCTCGGGTCATTTATCTATGTGTTTATTCTGGGTTTCCCCAGTTCGCTGTATGATCATCCATAACACAAGCTCTGCTTATATTGGGGCCATACAGTTGGTGTGTTTGTCTGGGGAGTTATTATTATTATTATATATGAGGTAAGCTTTCGTTTTTGACTCTATTGTAAAAAAGGCTTTAACGGAAAGAAAACGTCTTTATTTTATAGCGCATACAAGAGAATGTCAAATCCATAGCTTTGCCTTTATATATAAAGATAGAAACCATTGCTGTTTAGGAGCTTTTATCACAGAAACGATTCTACGTCACATTTCTATACGTGGCAGAGAAAAGGTTTATAAGAAGCAGCGTATCCAAATAGATTGTTAGTGATAGTAAAGTTTTTTTGTTGGGGTGTCCTCAGGGGCGGTAGTAAGGTCCTTCCTGTTTTGACCACGTTTACCGGGTTGTGTGCCGGTCAAAGGGAAGAACAGTCAGTGCTACTACTGGAACTATTCCAACTGAAGCTTGCAGTCGGCAACGCATCATTAGTCGACATAATAATGAAATGAAATAAAGGAAATGAAATATTTATTTCTCACCAGTTCGGAAACTCCTTCGTGAAGAAGAACTGCCAGGAAGTTTCACATGTATATTTTTTTCAAAGTAAATGTACAGTGTCTCTTTATGTCTATACAAAATTATTCTTATCTGCATCTGTTAGCTCGGCAAGTCTCCCGCCCCAAGTATCCAAACGACGAACACCCTCAAACGGCGCCCGTTCACGAGTTAACGCGGGATCCAGCCATCGCCCTCCTCAACCATAATAGAGGGGATGACTTTCAATATAAATAAATAAAACACCTTCGACTTATGGTATCCATGTGTGCGAATGCCACTAACCTAATAACTAATAGTAAAAAACCCTATATAGTACAAGAGTAAGCTTTTAGTAAGTACGCATTTTAAGTATTAAGAAACCAAACCTCGAGTTTAACTATACTTTAAAACAAAACACTCAAAATGCACCTAATCCTTTCGAATTCAAAATGGCGGATGACATCCAAGTAATTATCCCAGCTAATAGTTATCCCGCGATACAGGCAACCTACAGCGACATTACGCTGATAATTACTGAGCTATTGGCACAGCTTTCTGTAATAGTTTTCGTGTGTCTGTTTTAGAGGAAATGAAGACGTTTGCAGAGCAATTAGGCGTTAATGGCTTCTTGTGAATTCTGTTTACGCAGATTTATACGTATAAGGGGTGATGTTCTGAATGCTCAGATATATTTTATAAGGATAATAAATTTGACAATTGACAAGACTTTCCATACAACTTATGTCTATATCTCAAAATTATTCTACTGATAACAGTTATCTGAGCTTTGAAAAATCGCTTCCCTCTAATATGGTTGAGGAGGGCGATAGCGGATCCCGCGTCAACTCGTGAACGGGTGCCGCTTGAGGGTGTTCGTCGCTTGGATACTTGGGGGGAGGGAGACTTTCCGAGCTAACAGATGCAGATAAGAAGACTTTGGTGTAGACATAAAAGACTCTGTAAATATATTTTGAAAAAAATGTACCCCTGAAGTTTCTTGCCAGTTTTTCTTCACGAAGGTTTTACCGAACTGGTAGTAGAGCCATGTTTTATTTGACGTCAATAAGAACAAGTAATTGTCAATATTGAGGAATAAATATTTCATTTCATTTGGTCCTATAACATGTAAATGTGACAACAAATACGCTTCACACTCCTTTGTGTTTTATGGTCTTTAGCATATTACAATTTCATTTTAGAACCTAATTTGAAATATCAAGTACAACCTCAAGTTAACGCAGTGGTCACGACGCTGGCTGCTCGATCAACAAGACCCTGGTTCGACTCCAGGTGATAGCCAAACGTGCCAATAAGCTTTAACAACTTAAGTTCATCGAGCCGACTGTTGTAACTGCAACACCGTTACGAAACCCTCACAGGTACGAGGAAGAGGTCCCCATATATCCCCATTCCGCGAACTTAAAAACGCTCCTACGTACCTTAGACATTATTTTGAAGATACGTGTAAAGTCTGCGAACCTGCATCAGGCCATCGTGGTGGACTCTAACTCAACCGACCCACCCCTTAGTTGTTAAGGCAGTGGGATTATTAAGGCTATCGTGTGAAGTTGGTACACATTTATCGGTATCTTGTCGTAGTTGTCGTAGAACGCGAATGTGGGTACGTACAAGTATTTATTATATTGTGGGTAGGTACAAATTATTCATAGTCAGAACGGATTGAGAGAGCTCAGCTTTATTTGATCATTTATAATGTTGTGTCTATAATATTGTGTGTATTATGTGTGTGCAGCATATGTGTGCAACAAGTGATCAGATCAGACCAGTGCAAGAATCAGATCAGCATAAGCGAGGCATGGGGTGGCTGTAGGGGAGGTTGGAGACCACTAGGGGTGCATCCCCAAATCGTATCAGCTCAGGTACCTATATCTTCAACCAGGAAGATTAGGTACAGGTTATAACCAGATAACCTCTGCTGAGCTCTGATACCTACATCTTAAACGAGTAAGAGTAGGTACAAGCTATAACCAGATAGCCAATACTACATACTTAGAGATTCGTCCAATACCGTTTAGGATGTATTTGACGATAGTAGTTGATATTTTTGATAATACGTCACGGGTGAAGATAACTGATTTGCTCAATGCTCAGATAATTTTTTTTACTCAGTAGAAAAATTTCCATAGAAATTAGTCTACTGATTTAAGTTACCTCAGCATTGAACAATCAGCCCTAATGAAATTGTTAGAAATTCATTTCTATACTTGTAAATCTTTGGGTCTATATCAGACAAAACATCGCGTCAGCGGTCCAAAGATATCGACACCAGAAGCCGGACTAGGAAGCTTGCGACAGATGACTATGAGCAACCGACGTAGCGTCTCTCTTCAAAGTTCAAAAATCAAAATATTATATTTCATCATGAGCAAAAATTGTACAGTTCGTGAAAGTCTTCTTTTTCTTCATCTGTATCGAGATTGCGTAAATACATCTTAACTTCTACTTTTAAAAGGTATTATGGGTAGACTGAGAGGATAAAAGGCCGGCAGAAAATAACCTCTCGGAACTCTTTTATAATATATTTGGGGGCGTATGCAAACATACAAAACTGCGCTATTCAAGATTTTCTGATACTATCCATAATGAGCATAAATAACCGCCCCTTTCTTACAACCACCAACAAAAACAAAAATCTTAACTTTACCATGCCTTTCTAAATCTAAATAACCGTTCACCACATACCCATAAACACACAAAACACACAATAAAACCTACACATATACATACATATACAGGGTGTCGTCAAAATTAACAGATGAGGCACTTTAATGGCCCCTAAACACATTGTTACAGGGTGATACACGACCCGACGACGACACTTAAGAATAAATTACGAAATTCATTATAAATTTGCGACTTTCTGCATAAATATATATTAGGTGTCACATGTTAGCATAACAATGCCGCTCTACTAAAGACAAATAATGTGACACTAAACACCCAGCAGCATTTATTGAATGGCAATGCCGTGGTCCGACCCAACCGTTGGACAAATTTGGCAAGAGCCGTTCAGTTAATCTATTGGGACTTTATACAGGTCGGGAGGCTGGAGGAGGAGTTCACCGGGAGGCTGTTTTCTCGCGCGTTCATCTACACATATTCGTCTTTGCCACCCGGCAGTGCCGAGTGATGCCGGCTCAAATACGTGGGTAGCGCCCCCATGATCCTAGCGAACTACATGTTCTATTTTCTGAAATCACATAGCACAATAAAATATGCAGGAAAGCTGGACTATGAGAAGCTTTACTTGATATTGTTTAGTACTTTCACGTAATAATAAAGGTACTTGGTATGACTAATTTCTATACAAGGTTTTAGCACCACCATTTTGACAGTTATCAAACTGGCTACACACTGCACATCAAAACACCTTTGCAATCACGTTTACCAGACAAAATCGTACAAGATTTTACAACATTAAATACTATATGTATTTACACGTAAAACTGATAATAAATTTGTATGTTTGAATATGCACACCCTAATCGCTTAAGAGATTTGCTACACATCGATTAGAGGTAGGTACGGACAAAAACATAGGTTTCTTGACATTCTCGGAACACACGACAGATACTGCGCCAAAAAGTAATTTATTCATAATCTCATAAAACTTGAAAAATGTATATACATAGGTAATATATAATAAAATCCATATAACTACACCCATTCTAAAACCCACAACGCCTTTACAGCCTCCAAGAGCCATCACAGCGTACAGTCATAAATAAAACTCTGTAATAAAACTAACTAAGCACATTTGCCCCGGCCCGCGCCGAGTACTCGACGACGGTACAGTCAGGCTCAGATTCGCATTCGAATCCCCTGTAGTGTCATCGTCTCCTAATATACGGCGCGTCTACAAAAGACCGAACAACGTGCAAGCGATTGTAACCTAACCAAGCCTCCGCCGGCGGGTGCGCCGAGTGTACCTCGTTATTTGTTGTCACTGTAAATAATTGTACGCCTACACTTTAAGGTTAGATACCAGATAATGGTCGGTTTCTGCGGTGCAAGCTGGAGGATGAAGCGAGTTTATAATGCAAAAAAGGTACTAAAGCGTTGTAGTCCATAAGGTATTTTAATAGTGATCTAATAGCTATGTCAAGTTATATCAAGTGTTAAGAATTGTTGAAAAGAATCCGACTATGTGTTATTCAAGTGTGTGTTATGTTTGTAATAAAGAAATACTGTATTAAAAAGAACACTTTGACAAACAAAATTAGCTTTTTAAATGTTAAGAAAAGTATAGTTCTAAAATAGAATGTGTATGTTTCTTTTAGATTCAAAAAGTTTCTTAACCCGTTCAAAACCATTTACTGACCCGTGCGATATATAAAGCCCATAAATGACACAACCTTAAAATCCTCAAACTATTTTCGATCCCGAAATCTAACACAAAACAAAAATTAAAATCGCTTTCCTAAACAAATTGGATCATATCGTTTCAAGTTCGGTAAAAACCCGCCGCCACCGCAACGTCTTCCCAATTCCACGTTGTTTCTTTAATTAAAAATAATTCCTTTCGGTAACTGCGATATTTTTCTAGGACGACATTTCACTGCCGAGTTTTTAATTGAATGTAATTTTGTCCGCTCCAAGGGTTTTACTATGAAATACTTGAATGGAGTTAATTGCGATTCAGTTGGAATTTTTCGTCTGTTAATCTTTTTTAGCACGCTGTATAAATTTTACTTTTTGGCAATAAGCTCGCACCATCGTTTTGGTGACTTTTTTTATGTCTTTTTCGTTTAATATAGCCAGCTATTGATAGAGCCTTGTCTGAGAGACCTATTTACAACAATGCTCTACGCACGCGAGATCTATAGATCTTATATCCTAAATTCAAATATTTATTTTTGAACTTCACAATTGCTCGTTGACAAATTATAACACATGGCATTACCACCTTCGTGAAGAAGAACTGGCAAATAATTTCAAGGGTGTCATTCTTTTAAAATAAATTTACAATCTTATATCCATGTGTCAGCTCGGCAAGTCCCACAAACTACCGAAACGACGAACCTCTTCAAGCAGCACCCGTTCACGGGCATAAAGCGGTAGCCAGCCATCGCCCTCCTTAAGGCCACGCGACTCCGCGCCGCCGTAACAAGTTAGAGCCTTCCATCTTTAGTGACAATGATGCTTCATTACTACTAATAAACAGAACATCTCGTTATACAATCGCCTAGCCAGCTTGGTCAAATAATATATTTGCATAGTCTCAATTCAAAAACGATTAAATACGTACTTTATTAAGAACTCAACAACAAATTAAAAAGTCATTACTCATTAATAATAATGTTCATCCAATTTTGTTAACATAAGAAATAGACTTGTGCAATGTATAAAAAAACATCTTTTTTATGGTTTGTCATAAATTAAATCCCCGGATGTGGGATGTTAAATGTTTTATAGCTCTGTAGTTTGCAGTGATCAAGTTTTATTAGTATTTCGTATTTATTTCAGTGGTATGAAGAATTAATTCGCTCTATACATTCCGTTTCCACATGTTCCAATCATGGCTAGGTCAGATGGTTTCAAATCAATACCAAATGATTTACAAGTCACTCATGCTTTCTCTTTTATTTATTTTTTTCTCTTTATTTGGGAAACAAACAGTTATGTACAATTCTTATTTACTAAACGTACAATAGCTACAACACAAACTAGTGAAGTTTCCACCTATACGATTAAAATTATAAAGTTTTTAAATTTAAGTTATAAAGGTTATAAAGTTTTCTGAAAAACATGATTGATTTGTGTTCAGTACTCTCAAAGATTTTCTACTACTTTTTGATTCGCTCAGCCGAAATGTGAAACGAGCTGCCGGCGACTAAGTTTCCTAACATCTATGGCCCTGGAAGTTTGACTGAAGATTTTATTTATTTTTATTTAAATGAACATTTGATAAAGTTCTTGCACTTTAAAATATGAAATTCTGCAACCAAGCACACAGCCCCACTAACATAAATCTAAAGTACACGTACATTTAACATGTAAATCGTCCAGAGTCGCAACAAACAGACGGACACACCGCACGTAATCCCAACAGATGCATGTGTTCAATCTTATATATACGTAGGCTGAGGTATACGTACACGCAACAATGGCGAATGAAATGGACTAATGTTATGTTGTGTTCAGCCGTTAGTGTATTCAGTACGTTGGTAGCAAGACCTATCTTAAATAGATGACGCGAGTTGATCTTACCATGTGTCTAGCAGTGATTTTTCTTCAGGTTTGAGTCCAGGCTTTTCTCGGCCGTTACCGTGGTAACGAGGGGCACGTGGCACATAAACATGGTCAGAAAATTTAATTAATCGATTTTTGAGGAGGGCGATGGCTGGATTCTAGGTTAACTCGTGAACGGGTGCCGTTTGAGGGTGTTCGTCGTTTGGATACTTGGGGGGAGGGAGACTTGTCGAGCTAACAGATGCAGATAAGAATAATTTTGTATATACATAAAGAGACACTAAACATTTTTTTTTTATTGAAAAAGGATTAGACGTTTGTCTTCTTGAAAAAAGTATACCCGTGAAGCGACTTGCCCGTTTATCTTCGAAGGTTTTCCGAACTGGTGATAGTCATGCTTTAATTAACGTCAATAAGAACAAGTAACTGTCAATGTTGACAGATAAATGTTCGAATCTAAATGGTAAATAAGGCAGTTCTGTCACGGTAAGCAGAGAAAAAACTGCTTGGTCTTTATACAATTTGACGAAGACACACCTTATATATATATTAATAAAGCTTCTAAATCTAAGTCCCTGTTCCGAAACAATGGCAGCTTACACATCTAAGAAGTTAATTCTACCAATCCGCAGTAAATCTCTTACCTCTTGGATTTAAATTATAGGAATCGGGCAAAGCCGGGCGGAAAAACCGTATATATGTAGATGACACGAACCGAACTTGTCGAAATAAATATACCCCGAATAAGCTACCCAATCGGCATAGCGCCTAGTCAAAATCTCTTCAAATGAACATGAATATCTTCAAACATCATTACAAGACGATATCACTGAACATCACTTACTGTAATGTTCATATTCACAAACCTGTTTGTAATTAAACTTTAATCAGATATAGGCTTTCAGAGGACTGGTGATAATCTTCGTTAAAGTCTCGAAACCTAGTTTCATTCTAGTTAGATGTATGGGGGAGGTAAAACAAAGAGATATGTATTCGAAGTAGGTACCATAGTTTAGTTTTAAGATTTCTTTCATATTCATATTATATAATTGGGGGTGTAAAGAAATAACAGTTTAATTGATCGGAATTGCCTCAATGATACGAATAACATTTAAAAAGAATGTCTACATTGTTTTTAAGATGAGTAAGTAATGAATTTACCAATGTTTATATTTTCAGTGTTAATATTTAAAAACTAGTTTCGATGCCTTTACACAAAAATTTACAAACGAAATGAGAGTAAAATAGGTATATAAAAAACATTTTTATTCGAAACTGAGAAAAATTAATTACTTTCCAAATGACATGTTAAAGCCAGATCACTGTACGATCGCATCTCGATCACAAGTCTCTTTACGCTACACCTCAAAATTATAACAAATATTAAAAACGTATTGCTCCAAACAAAACACACTTATTCTTAACAGAAACCACATAAAGATATTTCAGTTTTAAGGTTAATTTGTGTATGGTATCAAATAATTTGTTTTTTCTTTCTTTCTTTATAAAAGCACTTTTCCATAAGTGTCACCACAAGGAGTACATATCTTATACGATGTTTTCAAGCAAATTGTAATATACGATAAAGGGTATTGGAGTACGTGACACCGCAAATTCCGAAGTTACTTGTGTCTCTGGTAACGCTATTGCGAAGAAAATATATTGTTGAACAAAATCGATACAAACTTACAGTTGCTTACAATTTTGCGTTACAAAATCGATGAATTTTAAGGGACAGTATAAACCAAGTAAATTTAATAGTATTTTAAAAACTGTAGCAGTCTGTAGCCCCGACAATTTATGGTGTTGAATGGGCACGGATGCCGCGTACCATCAGACGGAGTTCCTCCGCATTTGCCAGCTGATTTGTAATAGAAGTAAACTTTGTTGTTTGACGTGGCCGTTCGGAGTCACTCGGTCGCACTCAGAGATGGGTCCCTGAGAGTCATTTGTTTTCTTTTTTTCAAAATCGAGGCGCACGATAAATCTTATGTTTATCGAAAGGGGACACTTTTATCAACACAAAAATACGTGCACCGCGATATCGAATCTTGGTCAACTTAAGGTCTGCATGTTACAATTTCAACTGAGCCTCCTATACTAAAACTAAGTCAAACGTATGCTTATTTAATAGTTTAATGTTGGATCAGGTCAAGAACTCTGAACCCACTACAGCATGTGTTTTTGTGTTACGACTTGTTTCTGCGCATAACTCTGAAATGTGACACCTTAGTTAGAGCATATTGGCAATTTTTCTCTTATTCTTAACAGTGACCCCAATCGATATATCTAGGATGCAAAAAACTTCAAACCCATTTAAGCGGCAAAATATTTTTCACAGTGTTTTGAAACATATTTTATGTCCATGAAGAAAAGCAAAAAAAAAATAGGTAAAGCCTATACAAAAACCCAGTACTTTTGTTAGGTTTCAGAAGTATTTATTTGTTATATCTTACTTAGATAAATTGTATCATTTAGTCCTTTCAATTTACACAGTCCGAATAGACAGACCTTTTCGGTAGCCCTGGGCTGTAATCCCAAGGGTTCCAAATAAATTAAATTTTATTTGAATCTAGTTTTCAAAACGTCACAGCCGTAAGGAAAGTTAGAATAATCCTAATTAGATTTTTAATCAAACATACCTTTCTTATTGAATATTCAAGAGAAAAGTCATTGCATAAACATATGTAGACTTTGACTTGGAAAAATGACTAACTAGAATGTAACCTACGGTTTTTATATTTCAGCAGTTTTGACTCGATCACAAAAGCTCTCAAAACGAATCGCAGGATTTCCAGAATTGTTTAAGTTGGTTGTGTTCGCTTGACGTTTATTATACCCGCACTTAACATCGGTATTCGTGTTCGCGTATTTGTCTTATGTCTATCTCATTTACGACGATGTAAAGGGGCTCTATTCGGCTAATCGTACGAACAAGACGAATCCCCCAATTGCAACACATGCAAATACGCCGAATGTATTCGAGTACCGCACCCCTGTATATGGGACCTGTAACATGGCGTTCATAATAACCGAAACGAAGTTAATGGGGATTTTAAGAATGGCCTATAATATAAAGACGCGATAAAAAGAGTTTAAAACACGTCGATCTTTGCGTTCGAGACTACCAAAAATATTGTGTTATTCGGACTTCCAACACGAACAGGGGAGGGAGACTTGCCGAGCTAACAGATGCAGAAAAGAATAATTTTGTATAGACATAAAGAGACTCTGTAAATTTATTTTGAAAAAAAAAATATACCCGTGAAGTTTCTTGCCAGTTCTTCTTCACGAAGGTTTTTTTTCGAACTGGTGGTAGAATCATGTTTTATTTGACGTCACTAAGAACAAGTAATTGTCAATGTTGAGAAATAAATATTTGAATTTGAATTTGAATTTGAACATAAGCAAACAAAGGCGAACACCGCCTAAATTCTGTTATAAACCAATAATTAAATAAAATGTTTTGTTTGATTGACAAAAAAAAATCATGGAAACACTGTTTTTTATTGCTTACATTTATTATAATATATATTATATCTATATCTCTTTTCAGTTGGTTTTAAGAGACAATAAACCCAAGGTATCTACTCCTATGTACCAGGCACACATGAAGTCTTAAGAGCTCTTCATACGTTCTCAAGTAAGATGAAAGAACAACATTGTTGCAATGTAAGAGCCATGTGGCCGATGTTTGAACACTGTCGTAGGAAATTGCAGTTGACAATAAATAGACAGGACATACTGCAGAATTAGAAACTTTCAAGTTAATGCTTCGTAAATGACACTGCGAAATACAAGTAGAGTGACATTTATTAGTAACAATATTTATGGAAGAGTTAAGAAAGGACGAACGTCGCAAGCAACTCATTCGTGAGATGTTTTGCCAATGAGGACTTAAGGTGTTTAAAGACCGAAGAATAGAATATAAAATAGCTCTTAAAATTGTTTTGAGCTCCGACGCAAAAACAAGTTAAACATCTGCGTGTCAGTTTGCGGCAAAGTATTTTTCCATAAAAATGGACTATTTTGTTAAACTAAATGAATTTAGTGTTTGGCCCAGCCATATTAGGTTGAGTCGTCCAAAAGTTATGTTAGTGTTTCGTTACGATGGATTATTTCGCATTACAACTTTGATGCCCAGAAAAAAAGTATAAACATTACTGAAACGCTTTCAGATTTTACCTCACATCTACAAAAACTAATTGTAGTCAATAAAACGGCCACATTTACCCACTAGGTTACCAGGCTAACATGCACAAGTAGGAGCTTAAGTTTATGGATCGTAAAGCTATTCCGAGAGCTGCTTTCATTCATGGTAGCAATAGGCGTTTGTGCGACGTAATTTGACAGTTAAGGATTACTTAAAACGTGCGGTGTTCCGGTTTAATACGTTATTTTATGCCGGGTTTGTCGTAATTATGTGATTGATGGGTATCTGTGATTAGGACATAGAAATAAGTAGAGATTAAATATTACAAGATATTTTGATAAGCAATGGCCACATAACAGTGCAAACTTAACTTTGTTTCTATAGGAGAATCTTTTGAATCGTATTATGAATTAAACATACTTTGTACTTAATATGTTCAGTTCATTGCGGGAAAAGTTATCGGTACAATCAAAGTTAGGCTGCGTATCTGCCAAAGCCGTGCGACGACGACGCCGTTTTAGGAAGAACTTTTGCACCTAAGCCAAGCAGTTATTAATCTATAAATAAATTTAGTAATCGTATAATCGACAAACCTACGAATTATGACCCAAAATGATCCACTCAGACGAACAGCCGCTGCCAACTCCAATAATTTTAAGGAAGTAATGAACACATAAGATATAAACATCATAGTTAAATATGATGGCCATAACAAAGTTTCCACTTATAATTACTGTTCACAGCCCTCATTAACCCAACACCCGCCGGGGGGTCTCAACTACACAGCAACTAGGCAATACATCACAGAAGCAAGCATTTAGGGGTCACATGTCAAGTGTTCAAGTGCACACAATCGTTATGTAAGTGTGACGTTCTACTGCGAAGGACGCACGAAGTTTCGGTCAAAACTTCGGAAGCATTCGCAGAAATTATAATCGTGAATTTATAAACACGTTTTAACCGGATGTATTCATTGTATTTTTACATTTTAACCCGACGTTTAGGTATCTTAACAGACAACGTTTCATGAATGACTGAGATGACAGTCGTAGTTAAGGAAATATAATTTATGTTGACTTTTATGAACCAATAAAATCAGCAATGAAGTCTGAGTGAAAGGATTATTCACATTTAATAAACTCGGAATGGTTTGTTACGTTTGCAAAACAGCGCGAAACTGTTTTAGACTATCGCGGTTATTTTCACTATACGGTTCACGAAATAGCCCGCGATCATGGAGCTTGCAACAGCATCGAAATATCGGATGCGAGAAAAAAAAATCGAAAATCGTGGTAAAAATCCCTTAAATTAATTAAATGATAGCACGAAACTATTGAAATTAACAAAACAGTTTTATTACAGCCTGTGGGTTTTAGCTTACCGATAAGAATTTGCGTTATACTTTTATATTGTAATTCTTTACGCTTTATCTGTTTGCCAATTTTGTGAAATGTAATATAACAAACAAAAAGCTTTAGTCTATCCAAAACTTAGTCCGAAGTTTCGGAGCGTAATTCCATCCTGGACGTCTTAATGTGCACACCGCTGCCCTGTCGGCCAGGTGTAAGTGGACTTGCACGTCGTTACCTGCAGTGTGCAGTCGGTTTCCAACTCTGGACCGCAGAATGGGGAGAAAGGGGCCACATGAGGCTTTTGAGGGATCTCGATCTTGAGCTGGATATCGGGTGTTATTGTTACGGGTGGTGAAGGCAAGACTCATAGTGCACTCAATCCATAGTATTATAATCAAAAGTTTAATTGTATGGTAAGCCTCTTTGTTTTTCCCAATAATCTAAAATACATTTTAAAACCCAGCTTAAGGAGGTCTCATTTTGCTTAGTCTTTCATCAGGCATAGTTAAAACTAATACTTGAAATTTCAATGATTGTTTTTTCTGCACAAGGCTTTGTATCCACCGAAGCCAAGCGAGGAAAAAGTTGTCCGATAGGATTGCCTCATTTATTCGAAACAGAAAACGAAAAACCCTATTGGTTCATTTTTTTCGTAACAAATCTCTCGAATCTAGTCGCACAGCTTTGGCAACACTTAGAAAAAGATTCTTTAACATTCATACCCACATATTCTAGCCGGCATCAATTGGCGTTGCCGGCCGGAATCATATATGTGCTTATTAACGTTCGGAAAAATGCCGCCCGGCCGATATTTTATGGGTTTTGGCGATACTATACATTTTTATAGATCTCGAATGAACGAGCCAATCGGCCCGTACCAAATCTGTGACAGTTCGGGACGGCACGGCCGTTCAACAAATACTCCCAACCCGAACATGTAGGTAGAGCGTCCCTAACAGTTTTTCATTTACATCCCAACCCCACAACGCACCTCATCGCACATCAACGTCTTTGTCTTAGAGCGAGGGAGACAGTTCAAAGCAAAGTTGCGGGCAAAGGACAAAAAATCATTACCACACACCCCTAAACATCAATTTAAAGATCCTTAATGACAATATAACAAGCACTACACATTACACAAATACAAATTTCTCCCTTAAAAAAACCCCAACCTCCCAAACTCGGCAACATTTTTACTAACAAATCTCTTCCTTAGAAACTCGATCTCCCGAAATCGGCAACACTCCTTTCCGGGAGAATTTTGTTTACCTTAATTCCTAATTTCCGTCCAATAGACTTTAATAGATTTCTTGGGGACAAAATAGAATTTCAGGGTAGGGGAGGGCAAAGGAATGGTTAAGCTCGTTTCACTACGAGTAATGATTTTTTAATATGTACAGGCGATCACTGTTCCAGGGTTACGCGTTGATTGTAAAATCACCCTTATGTATCATGTCTTAGGGTTGTATTATCTGTTTAGGCATTTGTTTCCGAATTAGAATAGGATTTATTTGGGTTTGCTTTCAATCACGTACGTGTTTAGCCATGGGGGGCAAAACGATTTATTGAGTGGTTTTCTTCACATTACTTGTATTCAGTTGCAGGTGTATTTTGAGATAACGTTTATTACATTTTACTACACGTAAAGCGAAAATAATCATCTGCATCACATTCGAATGCAGATCTTATCTATTACAACAGATAATGTTGTTGGGATGTACAGAAACATATTTTTATATTGTTATAATTGTAAACTGCTTTGTACATTACTGTTTGTGATCTCCTGAGTTCTATATTTATAAAAATATAAAGCGTTCCATGACTGCACTCCTGTTGTAGTAATGAAAGTATACATCGAAGACCTTCTATCTAAATAAATGCAATTTTACAGGAGACAAAAAAAAACACTCTTTTATGTTACAGGGGTATGGTGGTAGTGTTTAGAGAACACAAACACAATTTCAGTGACACAACACTAAGTTAGGTATCGGTACTTCATCGTCGATATATTTATTTTAATTTGTCATAACCGACAAAAGAGCACACGATCCACTGGATGCTAACTAGCATTCATGCCAACCAATCGTAAATGTTATTAATTAATTAAATTGTCCTTTGTTATTATATAAGATAAAGATCTTTCTCCGGCCATCTCATAATCATTATTGTAATACCGCCCACCTGCATCTATTAAATAATAAAATTCTCTACAAACTTGATAAGGGAATCTTCATTACTTCCTTTTCTTATCTAAATCGCTGTTTATTCGTGTTCTCGTTTGTTACAACTAACTGTGGCAGCCATCTTAGATTAGATGATTTAAAACTTTAATTATCCTCTTTGCTTGTGTCTCTGGTATTACATTTGTAGTCCCTTAGGTCTAGTTTGATAATTATATTTATCTTTAGTGTTAAATAAATACCTTTTGAATGCAGTAAACGCTAGTTTCAAATTTTTGTTGTCATTATCTATTGTATTTAAAGCGTCTGTGTGATTTTGTACTTTGTAGCACATCATATTTACCTATCTATGAAAAGCTCCAAAGCACGAAGACTATAGTCGACTAAAGTCTGATCTTGGTCTTCATTTAATTAATTAAAAATAATACCATAAATAAAGTTACCCTCCTAGTTACCTATGTTCGTTCATATAAAAACATCTGAATAATTTGGTTACTTCCTCGCGCACCGTCGACCATCTGCAAGCATCTGTGGTGCAAAAGGAGGCGGTGTTATTTAACCGGTTATGAATACCAGTTTCAAACCCAGCAAGGTACGGTAAAGGTAAGTTGTCATCTTCCCCTAGTACGCGGGACGCTAACAAAAGACCGAACAACGCGCAAGCGATGCTCGCCCGAAGGCAGCAAGAAAAAACTACTAATTAATACACATTTCTAAACATACCTCGCCGACACACTAATCAAAACACCATTAACTTCGTAATAAACATTTTAATTAACCCAAATGTTTGACCGTAAACCTATAACGGGCAAATGACTGGCCGCTCGCATCCCAATAACCGGAGGTAAGACTCATATCTACGAGGCACCGAGGGTGATATTACTGAAACGTCTAATAACTATAACGATACAGGATTAGGAATAGGGAGGGAGGTAACTGGGTTAATTGTCGATGTTTGCTTGTCGATAGTAGGCCGGGACTGTGCGGGTTGCGGATAGGTTAAGTAATTTGCTAAAGTTATAGATAAAATTCAAACGATGCTAATCAATATCGATAAAAAATGTATTACAACTTTACACGGTTTAAAAAATATTGTGTATATATTTAAGCCTTGGAAGACATTAATTTTAATAAATTAATTTCAATGACCATCATGTACAAATCTCATTTCTATTATGAGTTTCATTGAATTTGTTAATACTTTAACGGCATGAAGTATCCGAATATTTTCAAGTCGGCAAGAGAACGTGCCTTACGCTACTAAAAGCAATATTTTTCTTTTATAAAATGTGTTTTAGATACAAAAAATCGCCACTATATCATTAAAAATCGAGAATCGAGCACCTTACCCCGTCACTAGCAACTACCAGGAGATCATTACACGAATTCAATTACAACACACCCGGCTGCACCGATATGGATAAACTTAAGGGTCCACAGAAGGGAATGTACACGGAAAGTTATAGCCCGAGCATGTTCAATTGTGGATGGTAATTGTAGCTACGATTTTGGAATTAAAGAGTCACAATACTTGATAAAGTCTGTGTCAGTGATGTTGGAGTACATATCACCAAAATTAGTTTTGAGATTAATCTTTCAGGATTTAGTTATTTAGACGTAGCAGTTCATATTTATACACCAGGTAACTTTCATTTATAGACAGAAAATAGTTGTAAATACTACGCAGAGCTAGGATTTATTTTAATATTTTAAAATATTATTATGTTTTCATATTTATTTCTAAACATCAATCCGGTAACTTATCATGTTGATCAAATACCTATAAACCAATATTTATCCATATAAGATAAGCCTGCAAACTTTCAAGGAAATATAATAATAACATCATCATAATAGTGACTAGCGTTTCAGCGATATTCGTGCCGAGGGAGCAAAATAATAATAATAAACCCCCGGACAAACACACCAACTATAAGCAGAGCTTGTGTTATGGACGACCACACAGCGAACTGGGAACGAGCCCGGTATAAACATAAATATATAAGTATAAACAACCATGACCAGAAAACAAACATCTGTGTTCATCACACAAATGAAAGTCTCGGCCAGGACTCGAACCTTAGACCTTCGGCGTATGAAGCAGAACTACTACCCACGACGCTGTCAACGTGACATCCACTACCAGCAGAAATGCCGTAATGAGAAAAAATACGAGGGTGGATTGAAAAGTTCGCGGCCTAACATAGATAGCGTTGTCATATTGTTATAATACTACCCTCATATGAAACCTAGACTCTTTGTCAGTCTCTGTGCAATTTTTTCTGAGATACATGCGTAATTATTTATTTTATTGAACATTAAGTAAGGGTAAGCTTCATTAATTTTGAAAATGGATAAGCACCGTGCCGTGATCAAAACACTTAACTCCAAGGCAGATTCATGAAGATGTGGCTACTTTAGGAACATCTGCTCCGTCGTATACAATGATAAAAAAGTGGACAGCTGAATTTAAACGTGGACGAGAGAGCATCAAACATGACCCCGCTCTGGACGGCCTTCTACAGCTACGACTTCGAAAAACATCGAAAAAATATGTGATCTCATCATGGGAGACAGAAGATTGGTATCTGAGATAGCTGAAGCTCTAGGGATTTCATATGAACGTACACAAACATCATCGTTAACGAATTAAGGGTACCATAAGGTGTCTGCAAGATATTGGTTCCGCGGCTTCTTTCAGTTGAACAGTAACGAACTCTGCTCACGATTTCTAGAGACTGTTTAGAGCTTTTTCAAGCTGATCCAAACGAATTTTTGGCAAGGTTTGTTACTATGGACGAAACATAGCTTCATCACTATACTCCTGAATCCAAACAATGGAAGCGACCCAGATCTCCGACCCCCAAAAAGCCAACGTTTTTTTCTACCAAATTTTCTACCAAGGAGGAGGTCAAAGTGGCCGTAGATGCCCTTTTGAAGACCTTGACGAGACCTTCTACTTAAATGGGATCATGGCCTTGAAGGACCGCTGGACTAAGTGCTGTGACCTAGGAGGAGAGTAAAATAAAAAATTGAATTATTCCTGTGTTTTTTTATTTAGGCCGCGAACTTTTCAATCCACCCTCGTACCACAACGCACACAACCCATCATCATAAATACTGAAACGCAAACGATCACCAAAATCAGTGAACACATTAAACGGCTATAAACGCGACAGCACACAACAACATGTTCCGGCAGCTAGTTGCGCCGTGCGGGGCAAACGTCGCGAGTTGCGCATTCGCTCCGATAAGACGCAGGAAATCCGGCTCGAAGGATCCGAGGATAAGACGGCGATATACCGCAAATATTGACAGTATCTGCGGTTAAAGTACATGTTCGGAGGAATATAAGGGATCGGGTTACAGCTTTAGGTGCGCAGATAAGTGAAGTTCGTACTTTGGAGTGAACATTACACTTCTGGAGATGAAATGACGTTGATAGGATAGTGCTATTAGAGACACTATTTGCTTGAATCCGTTTTAATAAAAAGTAATTTTACTATTGAGATAACCTTTATTTTGACTGTTGATTTATGATAAAGTCTAAGGTTATTCAGAAAAATGAATTACAACAAATTATTGTCATCAAAAAGCCATTAACCAGCAAAACAAAATCAGGTTACATATCGGTATTGTCAAAGTGAAAACTAATAAATCAGAGTAGAGTGACTCTACGTTGCATTGAGACTTAAAAAAGCATATTTCTTAGTATTTTAATAAACGTGCAAGCAGGCGGGTTTTAGTAAAAAAATTTGATTTCAGTTTTGCATGGACAAAGTGAAGTTTACAAAAACAACAGTTTTAGAACTGATTTATAATGATAACAACAAAAGGTAGTCGTAAATTCTGCTCCTACAAAACTAAGCCGCTTTGGAGATACTTCGCTTTACTGCTTTTTAAGGGTTTTCGTTCAAACCAAACGACACCTTTCAGAAAAGTAGGCAAATAATGAGTTAAATGTTTTAGAAAAGAGCGTTTATAAACAACGATTAGGATTTTCGATTTTGGCGGCTTAGTGGCGCCAGTGGGAGTAGCCCAGCCTCATACGCCGGAGGTCCCAGGTTCAAGTCTTGGTCGGGGGATTGGTTTGTTTCATGAACACAATTGTTTGTTCTCGGGTCATGGTCGTTTATATTTATACATGTATGTTTATTCTGGTTCCCACCTACAGGTTTATTGTGTGGTTATCCAGACCACAAGCTAAGCTTACTTTTTGGCCACACAGTCGGTGTGTTTGTCTGGGGATTTATTATAATTATAATGGTTATCAATAACCAACCGACTCTTAAAAACAACATACGGATACAAGTTATTAAATATTTCATCGACTATTTAACCAACAATCTAACCGCGACATTTCATCCCTTCCCATGCCACATCGACTCTCACTCACGATCATCCCTGAATTTATCTCGACAGTAAACCAGAATAGGTCCCCAAAACGTTAAATGAAAATCGCTTAGCACCGGCTTGACGCATCAAGATCTGTGAACAGATAATCGCGATGTACTTCAGTCATGGTTTAGAAGGGAATTGGGTTCGCATCGATTGAGTGTAAACGTTGAGGAAAATGTGCTTGATTGACTGAGTGATCAACGTGCAGTTTAATGTGCTGGACCGGGCTGGGCTGAAACTTGTCAAATGGGTCACGAAAGTTAGTGAAAATATCGTCCGATTTTCTTTAGAAAGAAAGAGAAAACACGCAGTATAAACAGCGTTAGCATTAAACCTAAAGAATAATAGGACTTCGGTAAACAAAAACGGCAGTCGGAGAGTATTAGTATAAAATCCTTTTATAAAACAAAGAAAACAAATAAAAGTTCAACAAAAAAGCGTATGTTTAAATACATTAACCAACTATTTTCTTTTGTAAAATTTCCACTAATCGGTTTTAAAACGTTTCGCATTATTGCTACGTGCTACAGAAGGCTACGGCGCACTATGCTCAACGCTACGAAGACTACGTTGAACTAACAAAACTTTGTTCTTGTATTATGAATATGATTTTAATTATAAAGGTAGTTTTAATTTAACTAATGGATAAGATTTGTTACAGTGATTATTGTAATTAAATTATTATTTTGTGTACTCATACCATTTTATAAATGATGGGTACAGCCACAACGTCCTAATTATGCAGTTTCATAAGAAAACTCGTCAGATTTGATTGGACATGACACTAAGTAGCGTAGTGGGTAGACGCCCTGACCAGGTTCGACACCTGATTGGGCCATTCATTTGTGTTATGACTAGGGCTTGCAACCCGATTAACCGAATAACCGAAAAACCCGAATAACCGCATGCATGTCAGTTCAAATCATACATAAGATGTTTTATAATGTTAACATAAATTGAGCTCGTGCCGTATTCTACCATTGTGGCATGTAGATAAGTTGTATTACACAGTCATTTTTAGTATGTCTAGAAAGAAGCATGTCATTTTACACAGATTCATTTCAATTTATGTATTTACAGAGAGTTACTTTTACACACAGTCATTTAATAATTTATTTATTGGTCCAAACATAATACAGTTGAATTTGTTTTTACCTACATTCTTTGTCATTGATATAATCGAGTACAGTGTAATAACATTTATCTAGTAAAAACCATTTCAGTCTACTTTTGAAGTTATGATAATTATTAATTTCTTTAATGGATTTTGGTAATTTAGCAAATATATTTGGGGCCAGCCCGAAGAAACTTTCAGCAAACAATACGGTACTCCAAGGTGGAGCACAAATAGTATCCTTTGTCTTCTACTATTTAGTTTTTCAAACAAGTTGAGATTCTTTTTACAAATAGGGCTGTTTCAAGTATATAAAGGCATGGGAAAGTCAGAATTCTTAATGTTTTTAAGTAGGGATAACAGGATTCTAAGCTTTTAAGGTTATATATAGAAAGAATACAACTCTTTTGGGCTTTAAAGATTTTTCATTTATCAGTCGAATACCCCCAAAATATCATTCCATATCGCAGCACCGATTCGACCTATGCATAATACGCCGAAAGTACGGACGTCTCGCTGACTACTTTCGACAACTTACGTAGTGCGTATGAAAATTTATTTATTCTGCTGCACGCACTCTCTATACGCTCTTTCCATATCAGATTAGAGTCAACTATTAATCCTAAAAAATTTATACATTTAATTTCTTTTATTTCTTGTCAGTCATCAGAAATTAATTATATGGGTTTTACTCAAATTGTCATTAGCCAGTTCATTACTGAAGTCAATGTATTTTGGATGTCATTTTTAGTATATTTATGTCCTTATTGTAGAAAATTAATGTACTGTCATCTGCAAATAATACCATGGAATGTGTAGTTATACTGGGGAACGCATTTATATAAATAAGAAATAATAACGGCCCTAAAATACTACCTTGAGGAACACCGTGCTTGATTCTCTGTATTTGTAGAAAAAGTCAGTTTCTGTGAGGGAATATGGGCACATTCTGGTTATTTGGGTAGCTTGCATTCTATTACATATTTCACTTACGCAAAAAAAAAATTGTACATTAATACAATAAATATAAACTAACAAACTTATATTAACTTATACTTAAACTTATTATTAATATTTTTTCTTCAGTTATTTATAACAAATATTTTTACATGTTGATCTTAATAATTATGATTGTTTTTACTGTATGTTTTATTTTGAAAGAACGTAAAATTTAGTTCGTTAAATTAATAATGAATATTTCTTTTGTTGATCTCATTTTGAAAACTCAATATTATGTAACTAATTCATTTAAAGTTTTTTTACAAAATTGTTGCTTAAGTGTGTTGCATTATTTTTTACATTTAGTAAAACGTTATTATGAGCATAAGCATTATTGAAAATACAAAAAAAAATGACTATCAATGTTTTTCCCTTTTTTATATTAACCTTAAAACGAAAAACCCGAAAAGTCTGTTTTCTGAAAAAGTCGGGTTTTTGCGAACCCTAATTATGACCCAGATGTTGTACTCTGGTCATGGTTGTTGAACTTTATATATGTATGTATATTCTGGGTTCCCCCCAGTTCGCTGTATGGTCATCCATAACACGAGCTCTGCTTGCTTTGAGGTGTTTTTGTCTGTTGGTGTGTTTGTCTGGGGATTTTTTTATATAATGAAATAGCAGAAGCAGGCCATTGTGAACGCAAGCCGGCATGATTTGTCTGAAGGCTGAATGAGTGTTTTAGTTCGATGAAAATCGATAGATCCGATTTAAAGGTATGCGTGCTTGTTTCGATCAGGCAAGATTTTTTAAATTTGTGCTTACAAATAACTTGTATTAAACTCAAGTCTCATTTCCTAATTACACTCCATAAAGTTAACATTATATTGATACTGCTACATATAAATAAGTAGTTTAAAAAAAAGATGATTGTAAATGTGCTGTCAGACAAAGCAAAAGGAGGACATTTTTTAAATTTTTTTAGTGTTCATATGCATGCAGAAAACATTTACAAAACATGTCATGACAAGAAGAAGAATACATTTATTAGTATACAGCGGGTCTAACATGAAGCCCTAGACAACGCGAAGACGTAGCCAACGTGACAGCCAAATGGACGTCTTTCTACAATCACGGGTCACGTGACACGTGACGACACAGTCAACTGTTAACCGTGTCGTCATGTAGAGGTACTTCGGATACAAACATTATTTTTATTTGTTATTGTACGCCACGTATGAATTTATCAAAATAAATTACCAAAGTATTTAATATGTTGTTCTCTCACAGCGCTTGTTTTGTTTATTAGTAATAAACGATGGAAAGCCCCGGCGTTCGTCTAGTTCACTTGGTCTTTGAAAATTCTCTTGAAGAGAAAACATAGCGTAGAATTACCAAGCTAGACCAACAGAACACAGTCAGAACTAGACGTATACTATTATTTGAATCAGAAATAGGTATATTCACGAACTTCCTCTTTTTCTTTCCCATTTACTCCACACAATCACACGCGCCATTAACTTTATAACTTAGAACCGTAGTTACACCAACAGATGGGCGATAACTATCAACTATCAAGTTAAATACAACTGTCGTAAGTGACTTGGTAACTTAGCAGATAGACTAACTCGTTTAAGTGATTTTGTTAAGTTCCTTATGTGCTCTAGAGTTTGCTTAGGGTGTGTAGCGCCGCAGGGGGAGTTATTGTTTAAGTGATAATTACTTGTAACAAAAACAATTACACTGACGATTCTTATTCAATGATGCAATTGTTAGCGTTAGTTATGGCGTCATTTTAAACCTTGCTTAAATAGCACGGTTTGGTTATTTTAATAGGTACAGGGTGCCTTAATGTTCATAGGGTAGGTATTTCTAGGCTTCAAATGTTATCCATTAGTTCAAATGATGAGTAACGCAATCGTCCGGGACCCTGTAGTAACCCCTAACCTACAGGAGGACTTTTCGAATTTCGAATACATTTATTATCCTTAACACTATCGAGGCTGTCCACAATATAATGTTAGAACATTCCTCTTTGTTTTATCCCCGAGTCAAGTTTAGAACTTTAAATGTTACGTCAAAATTCTACATTGCCAGCAATGTTTATTTGCGCAATAATGTCTCCTATCATATGAAGCGCACTCAAACGTTGCGGTACGAAGATTTTGAGGTATGACTGTATGTATAGTTAATAGGCTGATTTTTATTATAAAGATTAAAATGTAAAACAGGATTTTCAGCATGACTGGATGGATATAGCTTGATTTCGAAAAAATACAGTAGATTTACTTGATAAATTATCTGAGACTGTATCCAGGTTAATTCGGCTCGTCTCCTCAAAACCGAAATGGCACTGGCATGGCGGCATTTTTACCGCACGATTGTCGATAATCGTATAGAAATGGCTCTTTTTCTTTTACACCTTATCCATTGAAATATCAACCCCGAAAACAGTTACATTTATTCCACAAAATTCCCAAAAAGCACCAACCAAAGAAAACCTACCAACATTACTACAATCCCGGGAACGTATTTCCAACTTTTCATCACAAATATATCAACTATAACAAAGAAAAAGAACAGAAGAATTCTTTTTCACAAAACTTGAGACAAAAAATGGCGTCAACTACAAAAGTATGGAAAGAACCATTTAAGTCCAATAAAAGTTGGTGTGTTAACATATTGCTGAATGATGCGAGGGTGCAGGCAGACAATATGGATTTAAAGTTAGGGTAGTTTTTGCCAGGGTTGGCTAACATTATTATGGAGTTGAGTTAAGATGGAGTGATTTGTGTTGAGAGTAACCTTTACTTATTTAATAAGGTTTTAGTTAACATTGAGTCTTCTGTTGGGATTGACTAATACTAATTATAACCTAGAAAAAGAACTTTGGGTATTTATTTACACGGGCACTTTTTAGTTTCTCATGATACTGAACGATCTGCTTGTCTTTCTCAATGTTCTTATCTGTCTTGCTGTTTGTTGTCTTCTCTAATCCAAAACATAACAACCGCATCATTTTTGTTTAAACAAATTAAACGATTCAAACATTACTCTTTAAAAAGCTCTGCACGAGATAAAGGTTCGTATGAATCAGACATTCATCTAAACAGTTTAACTTTTTATGCTTTCTATATTATTTTTATATTTATTTTCTTCAATTTTCATAATGGCGCTTTGTCAGGTATCATCGCAACATGCTCAGTTCGTTCGCTCGTCTTTTCCAAACCGCAAGATATCAATAAGCTCGTTATAAACAAAATATTAAAATCTTATATATTCTTTGCTCAGTAATTAACTATTTTACATTAAGACTAGCCGATTACTCGTCGTCTCATAGATATACCTAAACATGTAATTATTTCATAGCAGCCTTTTCATCAGTAAACTTTACATACACTCCTCTCAGCAATAAACAAACGCCTCACACGCTCCTCTTATTACAAATATATTCAGTAAAAGTTTAGTGCCTACGTCGGTATGAGAATGCACTTTCGCTCCAGGTTCTGTGGTGTAAACCTTGTGAAATGGCGAGCGATAACTTTCACAATTCATGAGCCACGACAAGTGGCGTTCGACGATTGAAGAGATTGACATAAACCTTTGATTGAAAATTTCGCACGATTATGTCAATTTCGTACATTTAGCATCCAATTCACTTTTCTATTCGAAAGTTTACTAAAGAAATTCATGTTTTCCTGTATTTTCAATCACAACTTGTGTCGTTTAGGCCAGATGTTAAGGACCACATTATTAGGCAACATTCAGTATACAAATTAGATAAACAAACCATAAAAATAGCTCCAAAGTGGAGATCCATGTTATGGCTTAGATAATTCAAAAATTTAAGATAAATAAATATTCATCATAAGCAAACTAAACAGTATTCGACCCGATCTTCATTTACTTATATCGATAATCAAAAAACCAAGTATCCAACGAACTTTCCCAGTGATCGATGCTACAAGAAAATGATTTTTCAGTCTGAAATTTAAATTCTTAAGTACCTTTGAAACAATTCTAAAATCGCTCTTCCTCCCACAAAACACACGCCCAAAAAGCTCAAGACAAAAACCTACAGTCATCGGCCTCTCATAGATCTTTCAAACTGAAATACACGGAATAAACGGCAAGTTACCGTACCATGGGCGTTGCTTAAATATTCACTTTTAAGTGAGCGAAGTTTGCGAATGTCATCAAGCGTTGACACGTGTTGCCTGAGATCAAACGTACAGTAGCATTACTCTTGCTTTTGGGTTTCAAAGGTTATGCGTTTTAATACGATTTAAGATAACTAGTATTTTACTAAAAACAAGGATTTTAAAATAGGCTATCATGCGCAATTCGAGCATTTATCATTTTATGTTCTAAAAAAGATGGCTAGTATTTTACATATTTCTTATTATGTAGCAGGCTTTAGCCCATAAGAATACGTATTATTAAAATATTTCTGTAATATTTACGAAACACTATAACTGCCAATCCATGTTTAAATCTAGCGAAAAAATATTTCGTTCCATAAAATTAAGTCAAATGTGACATTTACTTCTTGATCTTAATTATATTTTTTAGCAACCATAATATTCAGCGACATAACAATTCAAACAAACTTTCTTAACATTACAATCAAAAAGGCCTCCACTATTTGTATTATCGAACACTCACATTGCCGTGCCATAACAATTTCTAGGAAAGTGAGAATTCTATCTGTTGAACTATATATGATGCTATTATCTGTCCGGCGTATGTTCGAAATTCGAGGGTAGTTTTGACCTGTTCGCGGTGCAAGTTGGAATAGCCCAAGTTTGGATTTGATGGTCACTTTACGACCATGTTGTTCGATGGAGTTCTGGAGTCATGTAGTAGCTATTTGAGCGTAAAAGTGAGAAATGGCCTGTAAGATCGTCGAAATTCGAAGCGAATTCATAGCTTCAATTCTTATATCTGCATATAACACGCACCTGGAATATTTTTTTAATGTCAATGTCGGCCAACTTCTACACATGCACGGTGGGCGCCGATCGGGGTTGTCTGTTCGGGCTTTATCCAGTTCGGCACAATTTTTTGTTTAATATGTTTATAGCCGGCAAACGAGAACACGACACACTTGGAAGGTAAGTTGCAACAGTGTCCACGGACATCATTAATTGCAGGACCAGTAATTGCACTGGGTGTTTTAAATTCAAATTCAACTATTTATTTCTCAACATTGACAATTACTTGTTCTTATTGACGTCAAATAAACCATGACTTTACCACCAGTTCGGAAAAGCCTTCGTGAAAAAGAACTGGCAAGAAATTTCACGGGTATATTTTTTTCAAAATAAATTTACAGTCTCTTTTCTTATCTGCATCTGTTAGCTCAGCAATTTTCCCTCCCCCAAGTATCCAAACGACGAACACCCTCACACGGGACCCATTCACGAGTTAACGCAGGATCCAGCCATTGTCCTTTCCTTTGACCGGAACACAACCACATAAATGTGATTATTACGGTGGTCAAGACAGGAAGGACTGTAGTGCCGCCCCAGAAGATCTTCACAAGGAATCTGTACTACCACTTGGTAGAGTTTCATTCGGCTACTCTCGCTAAAACCCAAACCGCTTTAGGCGGGCAGCATTTCTCTCGAACTTGCATCTACTCTACACACAATCAACTTTGCCGCCCGGCAGTGCTGATTAATGACGGCCCGAATATCTTGGTCGACTGAAACTTGCAAAAAAACATGACTTTTATAAACAGACGCTTAGACTCCGCCTCCAGCTGCACAAGAAAGCTCTCAGTTTGAAGTAAAATCAACATAATTATTAAGGAAAATAAAATAATTTAACTGGCAGAAATAGGCTATTTGACGATATAAAAAAATAATGAGATATTTATTCCAATCCGCATGGATTATGAATTTTAAAAGCAATTCGTATTATTAGACATTCAACGATCATTAATATTTCCTCCAAAAAAAACGCAAATAAATATCTATTTTGAGTTGAAACATGAAGACATTACACGGTTTTTTTATTGGCTAAGTTTTAAATGACCTCACAGGCAAGTAATAATCTTGTTTCTATTAATGCACTTGACGTCACAGGCCAGTCTCGACGCCACATTGCTGGAATGAGGCGTTTTGACAGCTTAAATAATCAGTGTACTTTGCAATTCGTTTTTTTTTTTTATGAAATACTTAAAATAAATACAAATATATTTTATTTCCAGGGTCGGTAGACGGTTGTTGAAAACTAGTCAAATAGTCTATTATGTCAATAAAATTGAAACATATCAACACATACTCAAACAAATCATCAGCTCTATAGTGAATGAATAATTTACTTCTGTCTTCTTCTATCACCCTCTCCTATCACCACTTCACCCAGTCATAACAACAAATGAACAGACAATATTTTTCACATATAATATACCTACAATCTTAAATACTCTTGGGAAATTTAACAGCGGACAATGCAGGGCGGCGAGCGCTAGTGATTTATTAGACAGGCTGGCGTTATCGGGAGAGATGTCTACAAATGTACATATCTTTATACGCCAATTGCGTCGAGTTTTTGTTTGTTTTGTCTGTCTTAGATATGATCCACTTTTAAGAAACTTACATGAACCTCTTCCATCTTCATTTTCCGATATTTGTTTATGTAGTTTTTAAAAGAAGTTCTTTAAGGAGTAAAGGTTAAAATGGTAATTTCACCACTAATGGTTTGCAATGTATAATAAAAATAAAAGACGTAAACATGAATGGTACGGTACACTAGGAGTTCTAAGCACATTTTCAGCACTTTTTACAGCGGTGATGACCTACTGGCTCGTTGTTTCATACTTCACCAAATAAAAGGACAACCTAAAGCTTTCCATACCTTCGAAAGAACGTATTTTTACAAAAAGAAGAATTGCATTATATGCACGGGTAGAAGAATTAGGATGATCAAAGGAAAACGCCCTTGTTGATCAATTATAGTAGAGGCGGAATCAAGCCCCTCAAGTGGGTTCGACGACCACATTACGCTATATGACGTAATGCTTTAATACGTCACTATACAGTTTAAAAGGTTTTCGATACCGTTAGTGATTGTAGATTGTGATAGGCCCCCATGTCAAACTTGCCACAACGCAATGGATGCCGAGAGGGCACAAGATCGAGCGGTGTGGAGATTCTGCTGATGAAAGTCAACGCTTAAAATCAATTATTTAAGCCGGAATATAAAAAACACTTACCACAGTGATAGGATACGCCGGGTTCAGGATCGTGTAGAGCAGGATATGGTTCGGTCGCTCCCGTTTCCTCCGCAACTCGCCTCCTGGCATGTAGTTGTTGCCATTACTCTGTGGACAAACACAAATAAATATAACAACTGTGTTTACATAAAAAAATTGTAATGGTCGAAATCGCATCCACCCACGAGTATGACGCCAACGCCTTCGTTATAATCATGTGTTACTTAAGTTATTTATTTATTTATTAGTTCACCAACATGACAGTTACCAAAACATTGTCAAGTTAAATTTAATAATGGATACAAACTAAGTATTATTATAATAATCGGCGAATACATCGTGATAAAAAAAATAACAAGTATTCATGAAATTAAAAAAAAACTAGGCTATTAAGACAATTTACAATATGGAATAACAAAAAATTTTATTACTTCAGGTTATCTAGAGTAAAATATAAAATGTCATGTAAAAAATAAAATTTAAGAAAAATAAAATATGTCGTTTTGAATACCTATAATGTCTAAATTATTATACAAAATTATAATGGTGTAACATGCAAACAGATTAAATTTATAAACTAATAAGAAGTCGAATTCAGAGCCTTGGTAATAGTATTCATGGAATCTCCGCCTATTGCTTGATTAGTGCAAAGAAGTGACATTTTCTTTTTCAAATATTATCTCAAAAGTGTAAATAGCTTTTCTTGTATCATTAAAAGTTTGGTGTGATCATCGGGAGATTAAATTATCTAAGAAAATTAACAAATCCACAGACAAACGTACCAGCTGTATGGCCTCAAAGTAAGTAGAGCTTGTGATATGGATGACCTTACAGCGAACT
Organism: Marasmarcha lunaedactyla; assembly: GCA_923062675.1. NCBI lineage: Eukaryota > Metazoa > Arthropoda > Insecta > Lepidoptera > Pterophoridae > Marasmarcha > Marasmarcha lunaedactyla. The sequence goes on along the minus strand of OV281363.1, from coordinate 16,173,401 downwards.
GAGGAACCCAAAATAAACATACATACATATAAGTAAAAACAACCATGACCCGAGAATTGTGTTCATCACACAAATGAATGTCCCGACCAATACTCGAACATGAGGCAGGGGTAGAAACCACTACGCCACTCGGCATACTGTTTGGATATCTAGTCTAATTTTATTATAATAATTTAAACGCGTCTACGACCAGATCTACGGTGAATTTCACGGGAGTAAATATTTCATAAACATGTGTAGAAAAAATATTTCAAAATCAACAAATTTTAATTTACCGCCGAGTCTGAAAGAGTATAAATTTCCAATCAATTAATCAACTATATACGAAAAATTAAATACAAAATTAAACAAAATATGATCCCTAACAGCATACCAACGTTGTAAATAGACATGAACAATAAACCTGTAAATCAGTACATAACATAACATCCAAAAGGTAAAAATTACATTTCTTTTCACATCACGTTTAAGAAAACACCAAATTTCATCCCCCTGGGGTTAGTGAAAAAGGTTAAATGTTCTATACAACGACGCGATACGCATACTATATTAGATTCTTTAACAGAGCGATATAAGGAATACTATGAAAAACAGTTATATTATTAGATATTTTTCTGGGTTTGTCCTCCATCTCACCAAATGAAAAGTGATAGTAAAAACGGGGATGTTACGCGCCTAGCAAAGAGGGACCTTTCTAATTTTCTCTCTCAGTTAAAATTACAAATAAATACATAAATTTTTCATGAATAAAGAAGCAAAAATAGAATAAAAAATAATTATACCGATAAAATGTATTATATCCAACGGGGAAATACATCAATGACCTTCAGGAATACAACTTTGGATTTTAAAAGGTGTTGTACTCGTAGGTAAACCGAGGTCCTCTTGTATCAAGGCACTCTTTTGTCAAACGTGGGACGCTACCCACATGTTAGGGTGTTACCACACCAATCGATCGTCCGTCGATCGACGTCAGTACATTCGCATATTTATTGTACTAAGAAACAGACGCACACAATGTACACCTTTAATTATGAAATCTACAAAGGTTACCTAAATTTATCTCAGTCAAATAAAAAGCGACTGTCTTAAGTACCAATTAGAGTCCATACTCTGAAATCATGTGACAGCAATCTTGTCAATATAAGACATACATTTTTACTGAATTGTCATTACTAAACAGTATGAAACAAAGTCGATTTTTTATTTGGCCATTTATTTAGAAAATTCTCCAATAAGTATAAGCTCATTTTATAGATTATTGCCTAAAGCTCGAATAAAAAAGGAGTTAAAGCTTCTTATAGGTCGTACAGAGTCTGTCGGACGAGATTTAACCTTGGGACTCTACGAAAGAGGGTGTAATATTAGTTGTAAGAGATGTTTTTATTGGAATCAATATTCAATAAATAATAAAATGAAAATTTCTGAGTACACGAACCTGTGTACCTGTGAACCAACTCTACACAATATGAAGGGGTGGAGGGGTTGGAGCGGGACAGTTCCTGTGATTAATTTCATAATAAAAACTGCTACATAAGGTAGGTATACAATAACAATGAAAACCAGGGTTTACCGTTTTAAGGGTAACGCTAATTTAAACATATTTACAGGATTTAATAACCGTTTTTTCAAATTCTTTATAATACTGATTACATCGTAAAGTTAATAAAAATTATTTAGTAACATAAGTTGGTTAAATCCAACAATTTACAAGTACACGAGAGTGAGTGTCAATGTATTTTTCAAACTACAAAAACTGAGGTAATTTCGATGAAATTTAATATTCGGATCGACTATGAACTCGTGTATTTCTTTTTTACTATTTTCTTAACCGGCAAAAGAGCACGCAAGAGCAATTTCTTCAAACACACAATACAAAACGTAACACCACGTTTGCCTCAACAAATCCACACTCAGCGAACTGGCAACACAACACGACAAAAAGACACGTTATGATTTATAAAGTAGCAACACCGAGACGTTTAATTACTCCGTCTGACAGTTGCGAGATTTATGCAGTGTTGCCATAACCTAAATCCGACAGACGCATCCGTTTGGCGGTATGCGTCTTGAAGACGTTCGCGGAATAGAGAAAAAGTCATTTGTAGAAAAATTAAAATATGCTGCAAAGCTTCAAGACCTTCCCGAGTTGTATCAAAATTCTGTTGTAAAAAAATATTATTGTCCGTATAAGAATTTCCATTAAGAATTCTGGGTTACATGTCATAACGTGTACCTGAATACAAAATGATATTAGCATTCAGATCCAGAAAACTATACGAACGAGCTAAATGCGACATTCTTCACATATTTGTTTACTTCAAATCAAAACGAGAGCGACAGCTGCTAAAGACTAGGATTCAAATGCGGTACTTTGACTTATCCGGCTTTGACATTGCGTAGCGTAGTGGGTAGTGCGTCAGCTTCATACGCAGAGGGTCCCAGGTTTGAGTTCTGGTTGGGGCATTCATTTGTGTGATGAACACAGATGTTTGTTCTCAGGTCATGGTTGATAATATTTATTTATGTAATGAAATGAAATATTTTTATTTCTCAACATTGACAATTACTTGTTCTTATTGATGTCAAATAAAACATGACTCTACCACCAGTTCGGAAAAACCTTCGTGAAAAAGAACTGGCGAGAAAAATTCACGGGTATATTTTTTCAAAATAAATTTACACAGTATCTTTATGTCTCTACAAAATTATTCTTATCTGCATCTGTAGGCTCGGCAAGTCTCCCTCCCCCCAAGTATCCAAACGACGGACACTCTCAAACGTCACCCGTTCACGAGTAAACGCGGGATCCAGCCATCGCCATCAGCCATATGTATGTTCATTCTGGGTTCCCCCGGAAACACCCAAAAATTTCGAATTATGTAATTCCGAATTTGAATATTCCGAGTTTTTTTAATTACAAATTTCACAATCCCGAAGAGTCTTAATTCCGACTTGAATAGTCGATTCTTATTTTACCGAAATTCATAAATACGAAATTTGAATTTTCCGACTTTTATTAGTACGAAGAATTAAAAACCCGCTATGTTACTAGTCCGAAATATGGTATACCGAACTTTAATTTTCCGAAAATTCAATGCTAACATTCAGATTGTGTATCTAAAACGGGTATATATTAAAAATTATAATCTAAATCTCCTGTGACAAAAATTAAAATTAATAAGGCACATTGTGAAATTATACAAATTAGGCGCGATGACGAGCGAAGCGAGGAGGAGCAGTTAGTCTGTATGTAGATAATGCAGCGCGAGCCGAGCGAGACAGCGAGCGTGCCGCGGCAGCGGCCGGCGAAGCACCAAAAAGGAATTTGCATTTCAGTACATAAACTGCATACTCAAGAAATAACTCGGTACAAAAAACTAAATAAACTTTCTCATTTCCCGCTGACTACTTGAATGCTAGAATGTATAAATTGATGTGCTCATGCAGTTTTACAAGGCGTTTGTTATTGCAACTAATATTATTCGGAATTTTGATATTCGAGATCCGTATTTATGATATTGCGGATTATTAATAATTCGGATTGTTTATGGTTCGGTATTTTCAAATTCGCCATATTGATTTTCGAAATTATAAACGTTCGGAGTTTTGAAGTTTCGAAGAAGAAAAACTCGGAATTATGAAACACGGAATTTTCATTTTCGGAATTATGAACCATTCGGTGTTATAAAATTCGGAATTTTGAAATTCTCGATTATGACTATCGGAATTAAGCTTTTCGTATTTATGTAGTGTACCCGGGTTCCCCCTAGTTCGCGGTATGGTCTTCCATATTTTGTTCATCCACGTCTCGTTGGTGTAATCGTCTGGAAATTTATTTATTATTAACTGGTCAAATTAAAAGCTACATAGTTAGTCAATCCCAATGCCAATCAGCCGTCGAGCTAGTGCGTCGTCGGACTATTTCTGCCAGTATCACGTATTGGAGGATCACAGTACAAAAAAAAGTTTTTATTTCGCCGGGAATTAAGATATTATATACGCTTAAACAAAACAAAATACACTAATCTAAGGACGAAAGACAAACTCATAACAAGTTGTATATAGTGTTGAAGTAGTGTTTTCATTTTTATTTTTGACAAACTAAATAAATTATATACGCTAGTCAAAAATTTGTCAAATACCTATTAAGTAGTCCCGTAATATTAAATCTCATTCAAGTGTCACTCGCATACCAACATGAAAGTACGAAATAGCAAGACGGTTATACCGTTTGGCAATTAATTGAAAAGTATCAAGTTTTATAGATTTAAAATTTAATGATTTTTTAAATATATTTTAAAATGTACCTTATTATTAAGATGTGACTCATTACTTTGCCTTATCACAGTATTATATTCGGGCGGATATTAAAGAATCGGTGTTGTTTTGTACCCTCACGAAAGTCAAAATAAAACTGTTATAATAAAAATTTACAAACTATAAAAAGTATGCACAATAAAGAATGTTGTATTTGTACGTGTATTTATGTGTATGTGAGAGTAGTCATGGAATTTAAAATCTATTCATCAACGAAACGAGTCTTGACATCAGTTGGACTCTGTGTCTGAGGTAACCAAACAGAGATATCGGAACGAGGCAATTTAAAAATATACGGTCAACTGGTCCTACATCTTAACCACAGTCGCAGAACGGAGGAGGGCCAACTACCGGGCGAAATCCTGTTGCAGAAAATCGGGAAGCAACAATGACCCAAGCTAAGTCTACAGATCACTGGAGCTGTCCTGAACTAAGTGGTCAAGTTAAAGCGACATTGTTATATACCTTCTGACTAGTGATAACAATCGACAAATGTTGCCAAGATCGGTGTCACGTGATCATGTATTCTATGTTGAACAAAACAAAGTCGCTTCTGACTTTATCATTCATTCAGCTGAGATTATTCCAAGTACCTACATTTAATAGATGTTAGCCTTAATTTTCGATTAACTTATTTGACTAAGCAGCAAATTGACTATTCACCGTTCCGAGATTAAAAACCCTTTGTTCCAGTTAAATATAATTTAATTCAATATTTGCAAACAAGACCGTCCCAAGTCTGCTTACATCCACCCACCCAACTTCGTAAACTTAAGAAATAACCAACCTTTAAACTAAATAAGTTCGTTTTAATAAGACTACTTTTTAATAAGAAAACTAAGACGGTACTTTTGTCATTCTTTTACTTTTGTAGAAACAAAAAATATTATATCTTATACATTTTAATATTAAGAAACTTTTCATTTCATTTTACAAGAAACTTGATTACTAACCGACGATATTTCTCAAAATCAGAGTTAATTACAGAGTATTATAGTGCTAGATTAGTTTCTTCTGTTGAGAACTTAACAATTAACGGTTTTCTACATAAACAACCATATTCACGTGCTTTTTTTAGTAATCTATTAAACTTTGATAAGTTTCCCTAATCAAGGATAAATAAAAAATCCCTTATAAATGGTTGAATTTAGATATACTTTCAAAAATTCACACAACAAGTACAATACTACCAGTTAGCATAATTACGATAATTAATTATGCTAAATCATTACTCTGACTAGAATGTATTTTAAATAATAATAATAATAAATCCCCAGACAAGCACACCAAGTGTATGACCCCAAAATAAGCAGAGCTTGTGTTATTGGATGAGCAAACAGCGAACTGGGGGGGAACCCAGAATAAACATACATATACATATAAATATATAAAACCATGACCCGAGAACAAACACCTCTGTTCATTAGACAAATGAATGCCCGGGGCAGGACTCGAACCTGGGCCCTACGGCATATGAGACAGGTCTACAAACCACTACGGCCGTCAAATCTTTACATCTCCTCCGAAGTAGTTCAAGTCCCAGTCCCATTCTGTTCGTGTTACAATAGATTGTTTTACTTCCTAAATAATTGATTAACGATGAATTTTGAACTTTTTTTCTATATTAATGGCCCTATGGGCCTTGTAAATTTCACCGGACTTCGTGGCCTAGCGCTGAGGGCGCTTAGCCGGAACTTAAACTACTCCTGCATACGCTTAAGGGCACCCGAGAAGGCACGGACCTCGGCTTAGGACGTCGTATGATAACCCTAAAATAATTGTGTAATAGGACTGTTAATCATTACCATTGTTTTATTACTATAACAACAATAAATCATCAGAGAAACACACCAACTGTATGGCCCCAAAGTAAGCAGAGCTTGTGTTGTGAATCTATATCATAAAATCTATACGGACGATTTAAAAGAACGAACATCTATGTTGATCACACAAATGATTCGAACTTCAAACGAAAAACAATATAAATGTCACAACATGAACATTTCATGATATCGAAAGTACCTGATTCCTCTCTTGCATTGCAGTTATGGGCCTAGAGTTGCCTACACTAATTTAAATTATGTATATCTGAATATTATCATACCATCAGTATGTTAAGGAAGCAATAAAGTATTTGATTTTGTTTTTGAACCTGGGACCCCAGCGTGAGTATTTTAATAATTCTATGAAAATTAGATACATAATCATCCAAAAACAGCAGAAGCTATGTTTTATCGCGAAATCCCCGAGGGCTCAGAGACCTCCAGGTCCGATAGTACTCGCGGTTGTGCCCCGGGCAGTGCATTCACTGGAACAAAACCAATTTCAACTGAATCCAACGGTCAGTTACGCATTATGCGACTGCGACTAATGAGGTCCGTGGGCACAGATTCCAAGTACCAACTGGTGGGTCGCTTGCTCGTGTACCGGTTGTTTAAATAGCCAACAAAAAACACAGACCTCTCCGTATCAAGTGAGTTTGTCATAACGTTGTACATTAGAACAAAAATAAACTTAAACAACAAACATCGAACAAGCGTCTCATAACTCGCGCGCCTACGAGACGAACGCGCGGCAACCGCGCAACAACGCGGTTATCTCTAAACAAACCTAATAAGACAGACGACTGTATGAATATTCATGACTTTTTGTCATGGGCGTAAGGTTTTAGAGTGGGGTAAGTTATAACAAGATAGCTTTTAGGCTGACTTAGTTAAAATTTTCAAGAGCAAGAATATCGAAATACGAACAAAAAAAATCGTATTCAATCAGAATATTTCGATTATAACATGAAGGATTAGTGTGACATAGATAATTTAAAAAAAAAAAATATATATATATATATTAAAGTCTAAATGTGGTTGTTCTAGTTCGAATGCCTTATATAAGACATTTCTAGATTTAAAACATTAAAACCTAGTCGCAAAAGAAGACTGTCGTACGTTCGCAAAGGGACAAATTCTAGTGTACCCTCTTTGAAAGCTTGATGAATTGAGAGTTCTCCACAACATTTCGTAAAAATTGGTTCAGCCATTCAAACGACAAGCATGTTTGTATGTAGGTATGGTCAATCCTAAATACCAACTTTGCATACTTCATGGAGTACAAATGGTATGTTTATCTGAAAGATGCAGGACAAAAAATATTTATGAGTAGGCATCCCTTCACACTCATACAAAACAAATTCCCGCTTCTAACTTACACGTTAAGCAAAGCGGTACAATCAGTAATTAATGACTAACTCTAGCTTATTACGTCACGTCCCAGGGGAATTCGTTTTAAACTAATTCGTGCGAATATTCATATACGAAATGTTTGATAATACGAAATGTTTAATATTACTCGTGTGACTGGTAAAAACATTATTTTTTGAACAATTAACACACTATAATCGACAATCAACATCTGTATCAGTTTGCAAAAATAGTCATAAATTGAACGGCCTTAAAATGACGGCCTGTTTGGTATGGAGGTAAGTGGCCTTGCCTTTCATGCCAGAGGTCCCGGGTTCGAATTCTGGTAGGGGCAGATATTTTATCATGTTTGCTTTCTAGTAATGGATGTGCATGTATGTTTATTTATGTTTATTTCTAATATATATATATATACATATATATACTTTAAAAAATATATCTATGTGCGTTTATATATTTCTTAAGTTTATTTATCCGTTGTCTGGTATCCATAACACAAGTTCTTAATGATACTTAATTTGGACTAGATAATGTGGTGTGTTAGTTTGAAATATTTATTTATTTAATTAGCGATCAACCAGATACATTCTTAAATTGGTGGGATTATTGCACCAAACAAATGCTGTGCGAGGAAAAAGCAAGCATTAGAATCACTTCATTTTTTTTTTTTGACAGACTTGTTGCTAGCTTTTTCTAAACCTCGATTACTGCATATTACTGAATCAAATTAAGCCATATTATTTCTGTTATTAAACCTTATGACTTTTATTATCTGGCATATTTTTAGTTACAGGCAATTTCCACCAGAGATATTCACGAAAAATTTGGAATAAATCTACCTTACTAAAATTTTGAACACCAAAAACAACCTACGCTTAACTCCCCGCTCCCTTTACCCTTTGTAAGTTACTAATTGCCAGTAAAATGTATCAGATAGGTAGCTACCCCTTTGACGACACCCTGTGAGGGTTGTTGTCTCATTAATGAATAGGCAAATAGAAAGCCCTTTGGTACTTGTTTGATTGCTTTGGGTGTCAATGGGTAGGTTTGAAGCTCAATGGATACGTCTTTAAAGGGGCAGATGTGTAGGAAATTGGTAATTAGGACAAAGAAATGGATTCCATAGTTTCAAAGCGTACAAACCCGACAAATTGTTGCAAGCATCAGATAAAATATTTTGTTTCATTTTGATTATTAACCTTTAATACAAATTATTAATAGCTTAAAAGCTAATAAATGGCAGTATTATCAAGTAAGCCCAACGCAACTTTAAAATTTCGATGATTTTGAGTAAATAGAGTTTCTATAAGTTAGACAAAACATAGGTTGATCGTGTACGTGCAATGAATCTGGACCGTACAGGGTACTGGGTGGGCAGTGCAGAATAAACATACATATTTAAATATCAACAACCATGACCCGAGAACAAACATCGTGTTCCTCTTACCAGGGACTTTTAACCCCACGCCTACCCGCCACGCCACTCGGCCGCGTATTCAAACGCTATTGTCATGATAAATACCTCTGTTGGACAGGCATAATGGTTCGTGTCTAACATCAGTTTACACCAAGTAAGATAGGCACTCACAAGCCAATTTATATAATATTATTATATAATAATAATATTTAATTCAGTACCACTTGTAAATTGTACAATTTTAGTGCTTGGAATCCTCTTTTAGACTTTCCGCTCTTCTATAATAATCGATTAGAAAAAAATAATAATATGAAGACCAAAGCGTTACGTAAACATTAGAAACCATGGCATAGGGAATACAATTTTTTTTTAAACATAAATGTGTGTGATTGATTATGTGTCAATTTATATGGAGTGAAACTACGTTCTTAAAGAACAGGAATTTCAAAAATCATCCTACCTTTTAAAATAGATTTTAATCCCATCACAGGCTGCATTTGACAAAAACTCCACATAATAATAACAATATATGCAATTCGCCCCATTGATTGAATTCGTACACAAGAGCAATATATGAGGATTTAAATATTAAAATCTGCAGAGATTATCTCTTTCAATCTCTCTCTCTCAATTTTTTCCATATTTGACAAGCACATCCAATTTACACAGGGCGTTTTTATAACTTGAAAAAACGTACAATATGAACCAAAAAAATATATCAACAGTTACCACAACTAATATTCTGCAATTCCTCAACAGAGATATTTTTTTTTTCGATTGAATCTTCATTCGATGACATCAACGCGGTATTTAAACTGTCTTTAAAATGGCATTGTTTTAAAAGTCTCCTTTCATCTTGAACTCTGCTTACCATATTTATGATTCACTATTCATGCTGTACTTAAACAAGTATACAGGGAATAAAATGGCAACATTTGAACGCTACTAGCGACGCTTGTCAGTTCCCAGAGATTATGGCCACACTGCAGCCCCGTGCTACTTGCCGATAGTTTCTATTGGCCTGAGATAGAACTTGTCACTCTTTCGGTTACCAAGGGGTCCTCAGCCATAGCAAGATACATCGCTTGTAATCGACGACGCGAAGACAGTACCTGGGAAAACCTTCGTGAAGAAGAACTGGCAGAAACTTCACGGGTATATTTTTTTCAAAATAGATTTACAGTCTCTTTATGTCTGTACAAAAGCTCGTTAGCTTGGCAAGTCTCCCTCCCCCCAAGTATCCCAACGACGAACACCCTCCAACGGCACCCGTTCACGAGTTAACGCGGGATCCAGTAATCGCCCTGCTCAACCATATTTGAGGGAAGAGAGCGACCCGTCGGCAGCGTATCATTACTCGATAATAAATAAATAACCATATAAAATTAATCAATAACATATACGATTAATAATGTTCATGGGCACGGATGCCACTTACCACCAGTTGCATCGCGTCTAAGTTTGCCGGGTATGTTTTCAAAATTTCAGAAGTCATCAGGATTCACACGGGTGAAACTGCACAGTGACCTAAATGTCCCAGTTACTTCAATGACGTCACAACAAAAATACTTTTAGATTAAAATTAAAACAAAAGGTTTCCATTGGACATAAAAACACATTTGTAATAACTCTCAGTATCAAAAATGAAAACGTCAAAAAGGGACGAAAAGGTAGTCATTAGGCGGATTTGAAAAACGTACAGGACCTCCGGTGTAATATCATTTTTGATACATCTTTTTGGTAGGAATTATTTGGGATCCCTAATGGGGCATTAATGTGCGGGGTTTCAACATTTTCGGATTATTTTTAACATTAATATAAGGTATTAATGTTGTAGGTGCTCTTGATATGCTGAATCCAAAACAGCACGGTCTCAACAAAAAAAGGTCTTATTGATCAAATCGAGATGAAATACAGCTTGGGTTATGTTTGGGTTGGCAAATTTCCTGTCAATCGTATTTGTTGAACGACGGAGCCGGGCCGAACCAACTATGTACTACAAACATTCGGCTAGACCATGCTAGCTTTTAGGCCACGCGGCGTTTTTCCCGAACGTTATTCGACACAAATTCGGCAGTTCCGATTAGTGCCGGCTATTCACTTAGGGATGATAATAAACCTAACTAACATGGAAATAATTGAAAACTCTGAGCCTGTAATTTCCTATTTTATCAAATACTGATAATCAAACAATAAATCAAGTATTTCCTTGACAAAACAATATTAAGAAGTGTATACCTACCTACTATATATCTACCTACACACAAACAAACACGAACGGACCAAGAGCATTGACTCGTTACCCGACTCCACAAAAACCGCGGATGTGTTCCAGTGAAAGTGAAACGAGTGCGTTTCATAACTTTATTGTTTTAATTAGAAAGCGATTCACACGCGGCCGCTTCATTACTTAGCTTGCATTACTATCATCGGTTTTTACTTCGTTTGATGTATTTTAGTAGGTTTTTATTGTAGCTACGGCATCAATATGGCGAACGAAGTTGGTTACAGTTCAATTTGCAAATTGTATGGCTACGATTTATCCGCCAAATCCATTTTGAAGGAATTCTCTATTTTTACAATTTTCACGCAGCGAACAAGCCGCTCCATAAGTCGCTCCATACCCATGCTCATCGTGGGCCGTAGACGTTTAATTCATCAATATTGAATGTGATTATTATAATAATATAAATATTTCTAACAATCACACCACATTATTTAGACCAAATTAAGTATCATTAAGAACTTGTGTTAAGGATACTAGGTAATGGATAAATAAACTTAAAAAATATACAAGCACAAATAATTTTTTTTTTTTCATATATAAATATTAGTAATAAACTTAAATAAACATACATACACATCCATGACTAGAGAGCAAATATAATAATATATCTGCCCCTACCAGATTCGAACCCGGGACCTCTGGCATGGAAAGCAAGGCTACTTACCTCCACGCTCCACACCAAACACCGACTAATTATGCTTTGCCGACCCTGAGCTTCAAAGAGTTGCCCTTGTTCCAGTAATTACACTGTCCATTCCTTCCCTTTACCCGGGACACAGCCACGTAAACGTGATCACTATTGCAGTCAATCTCTACTACGAATAAGAGTATATGTTTCGCTTCGAAAGAAGACAGAAGCTTATCTATGCCATTAACATACAGAACAAAGATATGTTTATTTTGAAAGTACTGAAACGAAATAGAAAAATATACTTATTGTACAGGGATAACATAGGCTTATCCCAATTAGAAAATAAGGAAACAAAGCCACGCAGAGACCTCTAGTTCTTGGTAAACAGTCTAAACAATCATCATTTCGTATAAGCACATTTGTATCGTTAAATTAACAAATTTCCCAACAAAGTACCTTATACTTAATGTAAACTACCCATTTCCATCCAACATATTAAATTACGAGCTTTCACTTACCGCCAGTACAAATAACCACAACCTTATCCACAGTCGAAAACCACCCTTTTTACATTACAGCAAGGTTCAAAGTAACATTTTAATTAAAACCGTACATTTGCATAAGAACAGGACCGCAGAAGTTGACTCATGACATAAATGAGAAGATGCAAAATAGAAGCCATAATTACATTTCTTTTCTACTTTTATTATTTCAATACAAAGGAGATATTCCTATATTTCTGAAGCTATTTAATGACGAACATTAAACAATGTTATTAACAAACGAACAAGCCAACAGCAATAACCTTATTGTAAAATGAAATGAAATGAAATGAAAATACACTTTATTGCCAAACCAGTTACAATGAAAATACACAAAAAAAATTAAATTAGCGAACAAATAGAGAATGACTATATAGGCGGCCTTATCACTAATGATCTCTTCCAGACAACCTTGAAATTTATAATTTGAAAATAGTGACTCGGAACTACTGTAGGGCAGTGCATTTTGTATAAATATATTTACCAATATAGATACACATATAAAAATATATACACATACGTACACATATACATAAATACATACATAACATACTTAGATCTTTGTAATAAAATATATTCAAAAGTACCTATATAAATTCATTATGATAGAGAGAGATAATAATTCTTTATATTAGTTTCAATTGTATCAAGCGTGTTTGCAGCTTGTAAAGAGGCAGGAAGTAAATTCCATAAAGACGTGGCTTTCACTGTGAACGACTGCTGATAAAACCGAGATGTGTGACCAGGAGTAGCCAGCAGAAAGATACTGGCTGATCGCAAGATACGTTCAGGGTGTTGATGCGGTAACTAAATCGTTCGTTTAGATAGTGGGGCAGGATAGGGTTGAGCAGTATACCAAATAACAGATTAAGTATGTGAGCATTCCTTCGAAATCGAATTGGGAATCACTTGAGCTTTGTGCGGAAATCGGAACATGATCATATTTACGCAAGCCAAATATGAATCTTATGCAAGTATTGTGGAGGCGCTCGAGCTTATTTAATTGCTCTTCCGAGAGCTAGAGAGGTCCAGATAGTTACGTTAGCTATGATGTTATATTTACATTATCTGTGGACAAAAACAATGTATTTGTCTTTGTTACGTTCGATAAATTTTGTTAAAGTTTTAGGCCATTAACGAAGAAAGAAAAACACTAAAGTATTGGGCCATATTACCGTTGAGTAAATAAGAGGCAAATTAATCTATTTCAGAACTTTTATAATATCTATATTTGTCCCTAAACACCCATAGGATCCCATTGAATCCACGTCGGGACCTCTAGTAAACCCTAAAAACAATCAATGTACAAAGCTGACACTAACAAGAAACAACAAAACATTCTATTTATTCAAGAAAAAAGCATCAAAACCGACTCTTCAAAATCATTACTCCCTAATCTTTCCAATCACTGACCCGAAGAATAATCAAAATGAAATCCGACATCGGGAAAAACAAAAAGACAAATGCAAACAAACTCCCCGCAAGAAAATTACCTCGTTCATAGTTAAATATCCAGCAATTTGTCAATTTCATCTCCACGGCTATACGAGTATAATGGCTATATAAAAAAATGCGAGAGTTTGTGAAAAATGCCGCGGCGAAGAGTAAAATTGTATAATTATCGTACGTACAGGAAGTCAGGAAAATGAGATATTTTTCGTCTTGTTAGGGAGCACGATAATGTTGTATTTCTGTTCGTGGGAGTAGTAAGTAGTAGGACTGACCATGTCGACCGTAGGTTTCAGTTGGATTAATTTTTGTTTCTGTCATTTTTATTCCTCCCCTTGAAACTGAACAAAATGAGGGTGAAGTGGTGATTGCGGGTGTCAAAAATAATTTGCATCAGCATTCAGCGTTAATATTACTCATTTAATGTTTGGTAAACTGTTCATTGACAAAAACGATGTATTTGGAAGTCAATAAATACTTTAAATTATACGTAAAACGAATTATAGCGAAAGGCGTTAATCAAATCAAGACGCACACCTGTACGTATTTAAATAATTAATGCCAACGCGTTAACTTTACAATCAAATTCGTGAATTGACACAAATTCTGTAATAGCAGCTGTGATATTCCTGTACAAAACTAATTAGAAATTTTATTTGAAATTCATGTGAAATTGTAGGCTTCTTCTTCGCGAGACAAAGCAAGAAAATAATGAAGAATTAAATTAAACTGTTTAACAAATAATGTCTAGCCTGGAAAAATATGCTGAACAAAACATAAATTGCGCCATCAGTTGTGAGACCACACTATATTTCTATAACTCTTAAGTTATCTTTAAATCGCCTTTGGCAGATTTTTTTAAAGTGTTACGGAAAAAATTTTGAACTTTCTGTTAAGCTACTGTTATATCTTAATTGGTGAACCTCTTTATACTTAGTCAATAATTACGATTATTAAGTTGAAAAAGTTTACAAGTAATGTTTTTTATAGCATCCATAATATAATATAACACTTAGGACTGCTTTAATAGTAGCTACAATAAAAACAACCTATTATAACGATTACCAAAAATATCCCTAATTAGGATTCATATACAGCTATCCCTGTTAGCGCAAAGACATCATTGTCCCTGCGGTACACCACCACAAAACTATCTCTACAACACCAACGCTTTATGAGCAATGCATTAATGACATAATATATTATTAATATCATTCATTAATAAATATTGATAAATTATGAAAACCAAACAATTACACTGTTAAAGGTCGTGTACTTCAGTATCAAAAGCTTTACCCAAATCTATTATGTAGAGGCATATGTGCACAGTAATCATATTTTCCGCTAATTTAATTAAATCCCATCGAACGAAGCTACCGAGAGCGTCCATGTTGGAAAGGGTATTGTCGCGGTAAAAACACATTTTCGTGTACACTGCCAAACAACAGAATTTGTAAATATATATGAAATGATATTTAAAATAAAAAATAAAATTTAGCGTCTTCTTGATTATTCTAGGAAAAGCCAAGATCTTCACTTACTCTCCGAATTAATGAGGCGATTACATTATTCACATTGCATTTACACCAGGCCACTAAGAAAGTTTTGCGAAAAAAAGTTTTTATGTATGGAACGCCGGCGAGTTATTTATTTTGAAAATATATTTTTTCCAAATTTAAATGTCCCTTTAATTTTTTTACCAGCATTATGAAACTATTATGTGTCAGAAAAATGGATCTGCGTCAGGAACGAATTCAAGTCCAACTTGAATCGTTTAATCGACTTCAATTAGCTTTTATGAACAAGGCGCCTTCTAAAGCAACTGTGTACCGCTGGTATAACCGCTGGAAGTATAAAGAAAGAAGTGGCCATCCTTTGACTGGTGTAACAAAAGAAAATTGACAATTTGATTCAACAAAACCGGCGAATCCTGCGAGGAGATTCAGCACAATCTGCAGATTGGATCAGGAAGTGTTCATGATATTCTTCACAACACTTTTGAGTAAGGAGGATTGTTTCGCTCTGGCTCGCATGGTATGGTGCCATGACACGATTGATAAATACAAAGCAGGTTCTTCCCGCCATGTTTACGATATCATAACAGGTGACAAATCTTTGATTTATCAATATGATCCAGAAATGAAGCGCTAGCCAACAAAACGGCTCTTTTAAAACCAACGCCTACGAAAACGAAACATTTTGATCGCCAGGTTTTATATCTTAACGGGGTATTTAGTATAAATTCCCTTAATAAACCAAAGTAGCATCAATGCAGAGTGGTACACTACCGAATGCTTGCCAGAAGTTTTTGCTGCTTCGAGCAACAAGCGACAAACACGGACCTTTTGACCGCCACCACGACAACGCGCCCCCGCGCTCTCATCGATCAAGACGAGGGTCTTCCTAAACACCACACCGGTCAAACTTTTGGGTCATCCGCCTTACAGTCCTGATTTGGCACAGCGTAACTTCTTGTTCCCTAAAATTAAAAACTAGCTGTAGAAGGCCGTTGAGGAAATGCCTGTTGCATACTGGAAAATGTGTTTTGAAAAAATGTTATTACAAAAAATTACCTATAGAACATTTTTTTTTAAACTTTCCGAATGTCCATAGTCCGTTGATTTTGTAAAGGCAATAAAAATGTATCTCCAACAACTTATAAGCAGTAAATGTAGAAAAAGAACAGTGAATTATCAGTTTTCCAGCAAATGATTAGTGGTTTGCATGGTGAAACTCAAAACGAGAAATAACAACAAAGGTCGAACACATTCCGACCTTACAAAAGCTGTGTCTGGTTGTACAATTTCAGGATTATCATTAACAAAAATGGAACGTTATAAAACTCAATTAGGGCGGGATTAAAATGAGGCTTTCGTAATAACATTTCACGCGGATGGCTTGTTTTTATGCATGCTTTGTTTTTATGCAAGGAAACGAGACGTGATTCGAGTTGTAGTTTGGGAAAATAGTTATTACGATACTAAGGAAAGATTTATTTGGAAATTTCGTTCCTAAAAAAAGAATCCTTTTGAGTTCGTCATTGCTAACAAGAGAGATGATAACACGATGTTTTGAAGAAATAACTAATAAAGAAAGAATATAATGAAAGCAGTGATTTCTGTAAAATGTTACAATAAAGTAAAAATATATAAAATATCTGTATGACTTACACCAAATAGACCTGTAATATTTCTGTACCTATTTACACTTACTATTATTATAAAGAAGGAAAAATGTTTTATTTATATAAAATTGCTAAACTCTATACGTATTGTATTACGAGCAAAATCGCGCCGAAATCTCTAGTATTTAATAAACTAACGAAATAACCAAAACCAATTTCTTTAACCCTCCTACTGAGTAAAGACACGCTCCATGTAAAGGTACAAGCTGATTCTACGAATTTGTGTCTAGTACGGTCGGTAACACAATGCTTTCTGCGAGATTTATTATCATTACCATAATATGTACTATGTTTGACGTCAATTTTTTTGTACAGTAGTACTAGTATCTCACGAAGCGACGTTCGGTTTGCTTGTAATTACCCAATAACCAGGTGTACAAACAAGGTATACACGTGTGCGTGAGCGCGAGTTGTTCTATCCGCCCGGTCACGCACACATCCGCAGCGTGTTTGTATACCAACAAGTATAGCGAAAGTGACTTCATGAGTCTAAAGTTCAATACGACCCGATAAATAATGATGGTTTAATAATAATTCAAAATTTCAGTAGTTTGATTCGTCTACTATGTAAAGTAAGGTTTAATTTTGGATTTCTATACTATTTTTCTTTTGTGTCAAGTTTTGTTCAAAATTCGACATTACATATGTTTTGATAATTATAATCTGATTTTAACTAATAATAATTCAAAAAAAAAACATACATACTAATATTATCTACCTAATAATGAAATTCTCAGCATTTTCTTTGCTAACCGTATCTACCAAAAATAATAAAATCGTTTTTCCTCAATTTTCCAAGCCCTGGTATAGATAAAGAATTTACTATAGGGGCGATGGTACAACACAATGCCAAGTAGAACTTACGTGCACACTATTCCACATACTACAAATCAGGGGCAGGATTAGGAGACTTAAGACTTTTAATATTCTTTCATAAAACTTATCATACACATTTTAAATAAAAACGGGTTAGTATTGAAAGCGACAACAAAACAATTCTGACGTAAAACATGCATCAGGTGTGCTCTAAAAAAATATCGTGTACAAGATCATTGCAATGTTTAAATTATTTTATCCAAAGTCTTCATTTAGAAATTAATAGGTAAAAATAAAATTAACAGCTCATACTAATAAACTTTCTCATCGAATAGTACAGTAAAGCCTAATCGTTCAGTTTTTTACATATTCAGCTCACGCTGACCAGCGTTCGCAGTAACTGAAGCACACCAACCTGAAACAAAAGAAAAATTACATTAATTCATTTTGCAACAAACAAATTAGATATGGCATATTTTATATTAGGGAAAAGTTTATAAAAAAAAAACTTACAAATTATCTAATAATTAGGTACATGGCAATACTCGTATGTTGACAGACAACGCAGAGCCTTAAACTTGTATACAGGGGAAAATCTTCACCTAGTAAAATATATTCCTCAATAATTGTAGGCTGTGAAACTAAATTTTACTATGAACTAAATAAATAATAAAGCACTGAAACAAAATACAGTATGTATCTTAATTACTAAAGAATACAATATTGCAATAATCTGTTAGCGAAAGTATTCTCAAGACTGTCAGAACGATGTACGTTTGTATATTACTTTGGCCTAAACCGTTTGACGGATTTCAACAAACGAGGTGTAATTCGTCTTAATTTTGAAATATTATTTTTCGGAATTCCCGTGGGAACCGGGATTACACAAGAAAGTAACTCTAATTTGTCAAATTCCGCATTATCTACGCACGCAAATAAATTAAAAGAGATATACTCTTACATATATGCAAATCCTTAAATACCAGATCGAACCCAAAACCTCCAGCACTCACTACAGACATTTCATCAACTGTAGGGATCACCAGATATAAACAATTTACTATCACTAAACCATCTTTACTACCAATGTAACATACTTGAAGTCATGGAAACCTCATCACGCCACTGGGCGCCACAGCTCCGAGGTCAAAGGCCGAACTTCCCGACTTCGAAGCATCTTCGAGAGCAAAAAAACGTTGATTGGGCTAACTTTCTTACAGGTGGAGAGACGCCGTCCATTTTAGTATTGTTTTATAGGAAATCAGTATTGATAGTGTTCGGAAATAACTTATACATAAAAGTTTGGAGGGGTTGTGTTTGGAAGGGTTATTTCGGTTTATGTTTTCTGTTAGTTTCCGATATATTTTAATGACATAAATAGAACCATAGAACCAATAAACAATGTGTGATTTGTCCTGTAATTTTTGATAAATTTATTTAATGAAAGCCATTTTAATCTAACATGTATTTGAAACGCAGCTGGGTTTGAACAAAGCCATTAATGTTGGTTTAAATAAATAAATAATTTGAAGAAGACAATACATTATTATGTTTTGCCACATTTTAATATTTTAATTTTCATTCAAGAAGTCGATTTAATTTAAATGTACCCATGCTACGACGAAACTCTTAAGTCTGAAATCACACAATTTAATTATTCAAAACTATAATACTATTTCATACGTACCTAAGTTTAATTACCTAACTTTAAATAACACAAAAAGCCACTAACCACAACACAGTCGCTTCAAAACCCGGTATTGTAATCGAGACGAAACCCCTTCGTTAGAAATTACCCAGAATTCCGGGAAAAATACTATCCCTACATTAGAAATGTTCCCGAAATACCCGGAAAAATCTCGACTATCCTTAAACCCTGGAGGCAGACGACATAAAGTTAATTTTGTGCATTGCCCCTTTTTCATATGGGGTATCGGGCGGAGTTACGCTGAGCGGACACTGCAGCATTTGGACGACAAAAGGGCGTAGGATCGAAATCCCCACAGGCTATTTCTGTTTATGTTTATGAAAAATAAATTACACATGCTATGTAAACTGCTTAGTTGCGGCATTCCGTTAGCTATCATGTATGTCTTTCTTTCATGTAGTCGTCATAAACTTTTTTTTATAAGAGTGCCGAGAGTTTATTTTTTCCTTTCAGTTTACCCGTAATACCTTTCAAAAGCCGAAGTTAAATAGTATTTACGCAATCTCGGTGAAGATGAAGAAAACGAGGACTTTCAACAACTGTAAAATGTTTACCTATGGTGAAATAAAACGTTTAGATTTTTTTTTGACTGGTATTTTTTATAGAAAGTGATTTTTGCTCGCCTAGAGCTTGCACATCATTTAACATAATTAAGAACTAGGTAATCGGGCTACAGTAGACGTGGGGCTAACATTTAAAGTTAAGGTTATTAAAATTAAATACAAATACAAAATTAAATTAAATGTCAAGAGTAAAATAATCGACGCTATCACTTCTAATAGTGACCACTGCCTTCCGGTCCGACCTGTATAGAGGAGTACCTGATCGGCTCTTGCCGAATTTGTCTAACAGTTGGGTCGGGCCGGCATTACCTTCAACAAACGTTGCTGGGTGTTTAGTTTCACCTTATTTTTCCTTAGTAGAGCCACATTGGTACTTATACTACAGTGCTACTGTCCATATTTAATTTCTAACAGTCCAGGCTTAGGCGGAGATTATACAATTTTTTTCAAAAAATCCGTTATTTTTTTTTACACCAAATGCATTAAAAATTTAATAAACTAACATAAGTGGCTGCAATGGCTGTAGCTCTGCCTAATACGCCGCAGATCCAAGGTGAGAGTTCTGGCCAGAGCATTCATTTGTGTGATGAACACAGATGTTTGTTCTCGGGTTCCAGTTGTTTATATATGTATGCTCATTCTGGGTTCCTCCCCCAGTTCTGTATTAGGTCATCCATAACACAAATGCTTACTTTGTAGCCATACTATTGTTGTGTTTGCCTGGGGATTTAATTTTTTTATTAAATTAAACATCTGAATAAAACGATCATAGCTCCGCTCAGCCACAATCAAGCCTCAACCTGAACAATCTAATAGATCACGTCTGCGACCCAAAACTTGTAACGTACTAGCATTTCGTAATTCCCATATTGTCCAAACTAAGTTTTAGACAACTCGCTAATTGCGAGTGGGGCTGTCCGACATTTGACGTGCTGTGTTGAAGAGCGCAAGCAAGCGGCGATTGAACAGCTTTTCATAACAGAGATCTTGAATCACGGTTGGAAAAGACATTTCTAATACAGTTTCATAGGTTTCTGTTTTGCGCGCCTTAAAATCACAGTTACACGGTAGTGTCCCGGTTAGTTAGTGGTAGTTTACAGTCAGTGCAATAACTGGAACAAAGTCAATTTCAATTGAAGGCAACAAACAACAAGGTAACCAATCAAAACATCTGAGTAATGTTTGTGCAGATGTCACCATCAGATACACGTGCGAGTTGCCGGCTACGACAGAGCTTAAATGTGAGTTGAAAAACCTTATACAGTTTCGATTTCTTAGCCTTTCGGTTCGGATAGATTCGACCGCGCTGACTCGTTGTCAGTTTTTTTAAACTTATGGCAATATCGTAAGATCACTCATAAATACTTACATTTCTTTGAAATGGGTTATATAATTAAATATGTTTACAGTTAAGGGATATAGAGTATTATTAATAAAGATCAATTTATGGGCAAATGCTTATATACTTACGCAAATTTTCACATCATCATCCCCCATCTTCAATCATTAATAATTAATAAAAGCCACATAAAAGACTACTACTCTAAGCTTCATAGTCCCACCCTCTTTCCACAGGGTAGGTAACACAAGATGGCGCCACAAGGGGACCTTGGTTATCACTTCCTGTTCTTAATTAAAGGGCCTCTCTACATGAAACTGAAGATTAAATTACATTGGGCTCTTCCTTCATTTGGTTTTTGATTATAATATGTGATTGTAAGCACTTTTACAAGTACGTTCCTGTAAGAGGGTGTTGGTATAATAAAAGCGAATCACAGAAAAGCCTATTGCATGCACATAGTCAAGTTCACATATACTTCATAATAAATATACTTATTGTAAAGGAGAAATGGATATTTGTTTGTTCGTTTGTCTATTTGTAATCGATAAACTCTAAAACTACTGTACCGATTTTGATCAATCTTCGGCCTCGTTAAATTCAAATTCAAATTCAAATATTTATTTCTCAACATTGACAATTACTTGTTCTTATTGACGTCAAATAAAACATGATTCTACCACCAGTTCGAAAAAACCTTCGTGAAGAAGAACTGGCAAGAAACTTCACTGGTATATATTTTTTTCAAAATAAATTTACAGAGTCTCTTTATGTCTATACAAAATTATTCTTTTCTGCATCTGTTAGCTCGGCAAGTCTCCCTCCCCCCAAGTATCCAAACGACGAACACCCTCAAACGGCACCCGTTCACGAGTTAATGGTTGCAAGTGTTATTAGCACTCACAGTCAAGTTCATTAGTCTTCATTGACCATTGAAAATTGAAAAGGCGTTCTCTATCATACATGGAGAGGAGAAGGAGACTCATAACTAAGAATTAACATATTGATATTTAATGGATTGAAAGACACTATCAACGAACGCAACCTCTCACCAAAAATAGAATTGTAAAAATATTTGAAATTTACCTTTCATAAGTAAAAATTTATTTACACGAAAACGAAATGATTTTAAAAATCTAGGGGAATTATCAAACTTCTGATCCCATGGAAATATTAAAATAGATGTAGTCATTATTTCCGGGCTCTCCCTCTCTCCTCTTATTAATTACATAATATAAACAATAATACGAGGGTGGATTGAAAAGTTCGCGGCCTAACATAGATAGCGTTGTCATATTGTTATAATACTACCCTCATATGAAACCTAGACTCTTTGTCAGTCTCTGTACAATTTTTCACTGAGATACATGCGTAATTATTTATTTTATAGAACATTAAGTGAGAGTAAGTCTCATTAATTTTGAAAATGGATTTAGTTTAGAGCACCGTGCCGAGATCAAATACCTTCACAAGAAACACTTAACTCCAAATCAAATTCATGAAGATATGGTGGCCACTTTAAGAACATCTACTACGTCGTATACAACGATAAAAAACGTGGGCAGCGGAATTTAAACGTGGACGAGAGAGAATGAATGATGACTCCCGCTCTGGACAGCCTTCTACGGCTACGACTTCGGAAAACATCAAAAAAATATGTGATCTCATCACGGGAGACAGAAGGTTGAAGGTATCTGAGATAACTGAAGCTATTAACGTACACAAAACATGATCGTTAACGAATTAGGGTTCTACAAAGTGTCTCCAAGATGGGTTCCGCGGCTCCTTTCAGTTCAACGAAACGAACTCGGCTCACGATTTCTAGAGGCTGTTTAGAGCTTCTTCAAGCTGATCCAAACGAATTTTTGGCAAGGTTTGTTACTATAGACGAAACATTGATTCATCACTATCTACACCTGAATCAAAACAACAATCTAAACAATGGAATAGACCCGGATCTCCAACCCTCAAAAAAGCCAAGGTGTGTTTTTCAGTAAACAAGGTAATGGCATCGGTTTTCTGGTATTCTAAGGGTGTCATCTTGGTTGATTACTTAGAAAGAGGTCAAACTATAAATTCTGCATACTACTTCACACTATTACGTCGTTTACGCGAAGAAATAAAGTCTAAAAGACCAAAATGGTTGACAAAGAAAAATTTTGTTTCATCAGGTCAATGCTCGTATTCACACATCTGCAGAATCGATGGCTGTAATAGTGAATTGTGGTTTCGAATTGCTTCCTCATCCCCCTTATTCACCTGACTAGGCACCTTCTGACTTCCGCCTATTTCCAAAACAAAAAAAAAACACTTAGGTGGAATGAAATTTTTTACCAATGAGAAGAGCAAAGTGGCCGTAGATGCCCTTTTTGAAGTCTTTGACGAGACCTTCCATTTAAATTGGATTAAGGCTTTGGAGGACCCTTGGACTAAGTGCTGTGGCCTAGGAGGAGAGTATGTAGAAAAATAAATGTAAAAAATTGCATTATTCCTGTGTTTTCTTATTTAGGCCGCGAACTTTTCAATCCACCCTCGTAATATAGATTTGAAAAGCACGCTTGTAGTCACCATAGTTCTTCATCTAAAATACCGAGGATCCTATCAAACCCAGCGTTACGAAATTCTCATACCTCACTTCCTATGCAACCCTGGTACATTCGCGAGCGTTGGAGCAGCCTCAGATTCGAATTCCCCTGTAGTTTCGTCGACCCCTAGTAAGCAGGGCGCCTGCAAAAGCCCGAACAACGTGCAAGCGATTCTTGCCCTTAGCATAGGCATGAAAGCATTTGAAGACGAGAGTATCTTGAGGAAATCACTGGAATATTGTACGTGGCCCTTTAGTGTTATTTTTATGTAAGGTTAAGTTATTATGAGATAGTTATAAGTTAATGTAAAGTTGCACATTACAGCGATAGAGTATTGTTAACTATGTTGTCTAAGCCATATAGATATCCAACAAAAAAACTCTACCAAGAATGTCAAATATTTACAGTTCGGCAATTATTTATCATTCATTTAGCAACAATCAACATACTAATACTTATTGCAATCCTGAGATTCATCGTAATAAGCGTAGGATTCCTAATACTACAAACACAATCAACTGTACTAATGTCGCTAAAAAGCTCGCTCTGTGCACCTCTACAATAAAATAAATAAAATTCTACCCCCAAAGCGTGTATGAATGTAAAAAAGGATAAGCTATTTTCAAACTGAAAAATTATTTACCAACGAAACCTAATGCTGGAAACTAAATGTAATGGATTTCTTTCAGCTACAGTCAGCGGGCCTTACACATACCACCGAAATCATTTCTAAGGTATGTGGGTGTCCTTAAGATGATCTCCTACACTATTACAGCAGTCGGCTATTAGGCGGTCAGCTGGTATTCAACTAAATAGCTAGCCGTTTGGGTGAATGGATTTAAATTCAAATATTTATTTCTCAACATTGACAATAACTTGTTCTTATTGACGTCAAATAAACCATGACTCTATCACCAGTTCGGAAAAACCTTCGTGAAGAAGAACTGGCAAGAAATTTCACCGGTAGGTATATTTTTTTCAAAATCAATTTACAAGGTCTCTTTATGTCTGTACAGAATTCTCGGCAAGTCTCCCTCCCCCAAGTATCCAAACGACGAACACCCTCAAACGGCACCCGTCTACGAGTTAACGCGGGATCCAGCCATCGCCCTCCTCAACCATATTTGTGGATTTGTTCCGTTAACCGGCTTGTGCTTACTTAGAATAGTAAATTATAAAGCAAGGAATATCCTTTTTTTTATTATTTTCATACTAAACATTATAATCTATAATAAAGCATTATAGACCAACCAAACGGCTAGCTTGTTAAGTTGAATGTTTGATTCAACCATCCACCAGCGACGTATAACGCAATCTTTAGTGAATAAAACGAATATTTAGTACAGAAGGAATTATTCATTTTATGATATTTTATACGTATTGTAGTCCGATCCCCTATTGAATCCATACACACTTCAAGATTCTACCATATAATATACACAATATAGGCTTTACATAACGAGGCGGCATCGTGACCTACTTTCTACTTTACCTAGGGATCGCAAAGCTACGTACTATTAATCGTCCTTCGAATCAAGTTTGTCAATAACTCGCCTTACTTGTGCTATTTGCTAAACAACCTACCAACTGTGGTTACAACCTACCAACCTACTGAAAACAATTACTTCACTTCTAGTATATACCTAACTTCAAAAAACAATAAAAGAGAGAAAAGGATAGATAGTTATGTGCTTTGGCAATTTCATTTATTAGTAATTTTGCCACAAAAGACCTGGACCTGTTATTAAGCATTCTCATGCAGTTGTACTTTTTTCCAAGTAGCACGCCTTTTATGAAAAATTAAATTTTCTAAGATTTGGTTTAAAAATAATGGCTACTGTGATGCTATTTTGAAAAGGTCATAAAACAAGCATTTTTTTTCAGATGATGTGCAGTATCAATGCCATACATTTTTTTTATCAGTTAACTTTAGTCAGGCTTTTCGTAATGAAATGAAATAAAACAAAAACAATTCAACTCTTTTTCTTAGCATAGTGTGCTAGTTTCCGTCAAAATTATTACTAGGTTTCTCAAATAACTAATAACGATAGTCTTGGTAACAAAAACCGTGAGTCAAAAGATATTTATTGCAGCTGTAGGCAAAAAAGGACCAAAAAGTGGAAATTTCATAAAAAATCACAAAAGACAGACATTTACCAGACAACTTTTACTAGAGGCATGTTGGTGTTATCTGATAGGCCTAAAGTCCATCTACCTCCAGTGTCACCCTAACGTGTCATTTCTGTGACACCCTGTATGTATATGAAATTTTTTAATATTTTAATTTAACAAGTCAACAATGTGTATGAATATAGATGTAAAACCTGTTACTTGCCATTTTTAAAGATGTTAATTTTTCGTTATTGCTACATTCTTGACAAATAAATAAATAAATTAGGATAAATTATTATTGTATCTTTTCTGGTATTCTTGTGAATGTAAAAGAGAGATACATAGACTTTTATTGCGGTAGCTAAGCAGGGATTGCTCCTTCGTTTTTAGACGAGTTATAGTAAACTGGTGTTACAGTTTGGAGAGTGAGCGGAAGCTCGGTACGAACTTGTAGAACCCTCACTATATTGCCATCGATTAACAAGACGGAGACTGAGCTTCCCACCGTTTGTAGTCTTAGTGCCAAAAACTAGAACGAATTCCTCAAAAGATAGTACGAAAAGTTTATTTTTGGTTCGAATCAAAATATACCCGTGAAGTTTCTTGCCAGTTCTTCTTCACGAAGGTTTTTCCGAACTGGTGGTAGAGTCATGTTTTATTTGACGTCAATAAGAACAAGTCATTGTCAATGTTGAGAAATAAATATTTCATTTCAGTTCATTTCATTTTAATCGCTAAGGTATGAAACGAACAGCCCCCGAATCTCTTTTTCTAGATTTATACAATCCCGGGGCTTTTTAAAGGTATGGTAAATACGCTCCTCTTGAATAGACGTATCCTTATTGTCATCTTCATTTTATATCAGAAGAAATGGAACACAAACGCCAGCCAATTGTTGATGAAAACAATCTAGACTAGACGATACAATCAGAGAAAAAAACGTATGTTATACGAAGATTTACACTAAAAAAAAATTTAAAATCTCCACAGTAAATAAATGGGTGAAAAACTCCTGAAACAGGTCGGTACTTTCATCAATTTCAATTCCATAAAGTATATATTAAATTAATCCAAATTTAAACCTTACCCCAATGACACATTTAGTATTCATTAATTGGACAAACTTAGGATCTCTCTCGTGCAATTTGTCGTGTCGCGTCGATCGTGATAGGCATGAGTTGCCTGCTAATTAGTGACGCTGAGCTGGCTTGATTAGAGGCGGACTACGTGGTTATGCCAGCCTGGTACTTTGCAGTTTGCATCTTCGGAACATTTCTCTTTTTTAGAATGGAGCCAAAAAATCACCCGGATTAGTCTCTCAGCCGGCATCAATCGGCACGGCCCGGTGGCTGTGCCGAATATGACCAGGCTGCCGGCCCAAACATGTGGGTAGAGTCCATCATTAAACTTATAAGGCGACGAAACTTTTATTGCTGCCTTGGACTTTTATTTTATAATTAAAATAACTTATACCTAGGATACTAATAAGTTGGCCAGTGTAAAGAATACATCGCTCGATGACCTTTAAAAATGAACCTTACAACAACCCCAATGCTCAAAAACTGAAACAAAAGAAATTTACCAAAAATTCTGGAGGGTCACATCAAGTTCAGCGTTATAACACATGTATCTATAAACCTTCGACAACAATCTATTGGACGCCTCAAATAAAAATAAAAGTTTCGTTAGATTAGATTGACTCCTAGAAATTTGTCACATTATTTGATTACTTTGGAGCCCCTCCACGGTCCTTATAACATACGAGTCAGGCAATTAATTTTATAATCCCTTCTCTTCCTCTTATCGTGTAGCATAATACATGGAGAGCCAAACTAGAAACGCCAAAGGCCTGGCATCTGATCTCGATCGGAACAGGTACTTACAATAAAAACAGATTTTATTCACCGTTTCCGAAAAAGAGCCCGATGGTTTGCGGAAGCCGTTCTGATATACATCAATAATTGCATGAGTTTACTGTATGAGTTTAGTGTAAATATTGCTATTAGATTAATACCGACCATAGGCTTCAATTTAAATTGCCTTTACATCTTCAAATTCACAGGCTATACCTTCCCTTTTACCGGAACGCAACTACGTAAATATTAAAATGGGAAAGGACTGCAGTCTAGAGGAGATCGTTTTTTACCTATGAGCTTCTCTCTCTAATTTTTATATTCATTCGCTTCCTTCACATGTAAGTCTGTATAGGTGTCAAAAAACTACCTTTATATACGCACTCACATTTGTCTATACGTTGCGTGATCGCAGTCCCAACACTTTAATATTCAGCGAACGTACAAATCGCCCAGGGTCGCATCTTACATTTACAGTAATAAATACGACGAAGATATGAACACTTTTTGTGTTAGTCCTCTTTTCGAGATAAAGTCGCTGTGATTTCGGCAATGAAATATTCAGAAGGCCACTCAAGTTGGAAGGATTGATTTTGTTTTACATATGCTCGTGTTGCTACTTTTTAGATTTTGTGGGAGTATTATTTTTTACGAAGTTGTTTCATAGAAATAAAGAACAAAGAATGAATTGCCAGCATAACCAGACAGAAGTTAAACTCGGCCTCAAATCAAGCTAGCTCAGCTCTGAAAGTACTACTGTTTCCATAAATTCTTTCACTTGTAGAAAGCTACACTAACACAAAATAACAGATCAGACACGAGTGAAACCGCGACGGGCCCCTAGTTTTGTATAAATCTGATTAGTTCATTCGAAGCTTGGTCTTTAAGCTAATATATCATGGTACCCACGAATCCATACTGATTCTCTACTCAGACTCACCATTGTGTGGCTGTGGGTACGCTCCAAATACTTTAGTCAACTTGTCAAAAAGAGAGGTGACAACTTAGAAAAGCTTTTATTAACAGGCTCAGTAGAGGGAAAGCGACCCCGATGCAGATGCATATGATGCCATCCACGCCGCCGAAGACAGTGTACCATGGCGCGAGATACTCTGCGTCAAAAGCATTCGGCGAGTTCTCGACGAGGAGGAAGCTACTTTTAGTTCGATGAAATTGAAAGGTTATACCATACACTATACTGACCAAAGCAAACAAAATCTAAAGCTTGTCATATCACAAGTTGACTAAATTAACCCCAAAGCCACAACACTCTGGTGACATAAAATTCACTGACGTGTCAACGCAAACAACATGAACGCCAGCTCGTCGTGGTCAACAAACGAACATAGATCCAAGCGTAGCAAATAATAATACTGGCAGAGGAGGAAATGTAAGTTTAACGAATAAAGGGAGTGCACATATTCATCTAAAATTTTCAACAATTAAAAGGCTAAATTTAAATCACTCGTTTAAGAGCTAAGAAGCCGTAGAAATATTGATAACTGCAATGGTTCTGTTGCCTTCTGATTTCTAGAACACTTCCCATAGAAATTATGTCCAATTCTAAAAAATGTTTTAAAGTTGCAATGGAATCAACACTATTTAAACATTTCTTGATTTTCAGTAAGATAAAACACACACCAACACACACACACACACACACAAACTTTAAAATATTAGTGGTCAGCCCGTCGAGCCTCGTTTTACAGTGAGTGCATGTCCGTCAAATGTTTATCATGTAAGAGGTTAACGAAAAGCTGCGTTTTGCGATGGCTGCTGGATGGCAGAAGGTGTTATATGCTTCTTTAATAGTCGAATCTTTCGAATGTTTATTTTCTTACGTTGCTGGTTGTATAGGTAAAGGAGTAAGGGTTTATTATACAGCGAGGGAACAAAGGTAATATAACTCAATGTTTAAAGAATGTCGCATATTTTATATTAAAATACATAAGGCAAACTTCGCTAACACTTTTAATTGATTATAAATAAATAATTAAAGTAGAACGTACTGCTCGCGTCCACAAACCTCAACTCAAACACGACAATGGCCGGAATCAACCTGTTTACAATGTTTTGGTTATGCGTGATTGACAGCACTTCTCAATCGAGTCGCGGTGGCTAATCAGATGTGGGAATCAAACGCAATTGTCAAATATTGATCCGTAATAGGTGCTGTCTATTTTCAATGAAGTTTATCTGAATAAGTTTCAAGTTAAAATATTGCTCTTAGATGCTAAGATTAAGTCTCTTATTCGTAAAGTAGTTCTTTCAAACATCGCGTTTCTTAGTAATCGCAATTTTTTTTTTGCTCCAGTATGTTATTGCTGCATAAGTCAGAGAAAAAGAAAGAACAGATGCGCTAATCTAGTTAAACTAGGGTCTTAAAAGCGCTATGCCTTACCCTGAAATTTATAAAGCGTGCTAAGACAGATCTCAGTTAATAAGCCAATTAAAAAGCGGCTTTGTTTCATACCATTTATTGATGAAATTTCTGTTAACAATTATGGCTCCCATTTTCACACGATTGTTGTTGTATATTTCCATACTAATATGTAAACTACACCGTGTGTAATAAAGTCGTTTTTTATTCGAGATAGCTTAGCTGAGATAAGTCTAAGTTCACTGTATAGATTTCAGGCTTCGACTCTCCCAAATACAGAGAAAATACCTATTTGACCACACACAACGGAATGCATTGTCAACGCTTTCAAATAATTTTACCATTCTTTATCGCACCCAACAAAATATCCTTAATGAAACTCCCCATACAAACCCAGAACACGTCAAATTCAACTCACGCCCGACGAATTCACCTTTGATATCTGGCTCAATGTAATGTTTACAATACGAGTTAAATAACATACAAGCTATATAATGCGGTTCGTTTATTTATTTCCAATTCACTGCGCCATTTCCGATGATATTCGAGCTTTACGATGTGTTCAGTTACCTCAGCAGTTTTTACAAGTCAACTTCATCTATACAGGGGAAACATTTTCAAAAATCCTTCCGTCCACTACAGAAGGAACCCCCTGTACAAAGTTTCATGTGTTTAGGTGTACTGGTTTAGGCTGTGTATTTTCTGTCAGTCGGTGATAGTGTTTTATTGAGTGGTTTAACGACATTATAAACATGTTTCAGTATTTATCAAGGCTTATATATTTAAAACCTTTGAGACCTTTTATTTACATTTCACACACACACACACACATCAACCCAACCAAAATAAATAAAGCATTCAATTTCAAAGTTCTGAAAACACTCAACCAGAAATATTGACTTTAACCACGAAAATGAGTTCGCAAATAACCATCAGCTGACCAGCTACAGAAATGTGGGTATTTTCAAAATATCCCAACCACGTGCGCGCGCGCTTTGCTAAACAACGGACTTGAAAAGCTTAGAAATTCTAATTTTATGTTTTGTGAAGATTTTCGGAACGAGAGTATGAATCGTTTTGGCTTTGATGTTTGGGAATCATATGTTTGAAATAGGACATGAATTATGCGGAGATCGTAGCTATAAGGTTAGATTCGAATAGTTAAATACTGATCATTTATGGGCACAATTCGAACATATCTGTGTGGTTATACCCTCGTAACTGGTGTGAAAGGATTTATCATTTGTTATAACGACAATTAAGAAAATCAAAACAGTGTAAATTAGAATAACGTAAATATCAAGTATTTTATTGGGTAGGTAGGAGTTTTTAATTACGGTTTAAGAAGATTTTTATGCCACAAAAGACATCTCATGCCTCTGAAGTAATGAAAAACATAATTAACACCACCATACGACTAAAGTATTATCAAAAATAGGTGCTCAAAGTTGTTGGCAGAAGCTACAGCCAATAAAAATACGCATTAAATTAATCGGCGATCCAAAAGAGCCATTGCACCCAATGATTTCCTTTTTTAAAATTACAAATGCATCTCAGACGAAAACACTCACTGCCGAAACAGCACCCACGCGAGAAGTAAAAATAATCAAACTGACATTAAGGCAGAAGCTCGTCTAAAAACAGTAATCAATTTAAGCTCAGAATTGTGGCATTAAAACCACGAATCGAAATCGGCAAATAAATGTCGTTCAGAAATACTCGATCATCATAAATGATAACTGAAATATAACCATGGTTATATTTTTGTGGCTTTCGGCAATGAGGCCAAGGTGCTCATAGAGTCTTCAGTGATATGTCTATACGACTGGTGAGTGAAACTCGTGACCCTAAGTAATAATAATAGGTATTTCAAGTTTATCAATAAACCAAAATATGCCACAAAATAACCTTCCCTAAGGCTACTTATAAATAAATAATAATAAATCCCCAGACAAACACACCAACTGTATGGTCCCGAAGTAAGCAGAGCTTGTGTTATGGATGACCAACAGCGAACTGGAAGGGGAACCCAGAATAAATCAACAATCATGGCCCGAGAACAAACGTCAGTGTTCATCACACAAATGAATGCCCCAGCCAGGACTCGTTCCTGAGACCTTCGGCGTATGAGGCAGGGTTACTTACCACTACACCACTCGATTGGAGTGTACCAAAGATGTGCAAAGAATCTTGACTGTACGCGTATAGAAATCGATTTTTTTCTAATAAGATACCTTATATTTCTAACCTGAATCATCTCTCGTTGGAAAGGCCTTCGAGATGAGATTCAAAAAGGCAGGAGCGTCAAGGGCGTTAAGAATGAGTACGAAGGCTGGATGCGATGACTGGATGCGTGACCGTATAGCCAGTCAGAAAGAGTTAGAGCATAGAAAACAAAAATTTAATAATCGCAATTCTCTAGTGGGTATGCTAGCTCACAGCCTTAAAAACGAACCTGTCATCAAAACACACAGTAACATCTAAAATTTCATTACCCTTCAACAAACAAAACGCTCCCCTCAGTTAAAAGGTCACGTTAGGGGATGATATAGTTGTGTTGGGTCTGACAAAAACGTGGGGTAGTTTTAATAATAGGTCTTTACCTATGAAACTGCCGTTTTGCCGTACTGGCCATTTCAAATTAAAATATTTTTTTTTGACTGATAATTCTAATTTGAAATTAATTTTATTTGACAAACATGGAATTCTTTTTCTAAAATAGTCATTTGTTTAATAGTTAGTGTTTTGTTTTCAACTCATGCGAACATTTTTCGTCATCATGGATAAGTTAAAAATTCGAGTAATTATGGAGTATGCTACCGTCGTGGCAGCAAAGCGGCACAAGCGGCACGCAACATCAACGACGTTTACGGAGCGAACACTACAAACGAACGCACCACCCGTTATTGGTTTACCCGCTTCCGTTCTGGAAATTTTGACCTGAAAAATGAACCCCGTGGTCGTCCGAAAACTTTGGTCAACAATAACGAATTAAAGGCAATTGTGGAAGCTGATGAAACTCAATCCACGGCTGAATTAGCAGCAGCTTTCGACGTTAGCATCAAAACAATATTGGTCCATTTGCGTCAAATTGGCAAGGTAAAAAAGCTTGACAAATGGGTACCCCACGAACTCAATGACCGCCAGCGCGAAGTACGCGTGGAGACGTGCCTTGCACTGCTCAGCAGGCATACAAATGAAGGAATTCTGACCCGCATTGTTACTTGTGACGAGAAATGGATCCTGTTTGACAATCGTAAGCGCTCAGCAAGTTGGTTGGACCCTGGTTCAGCACCCAAACAATGCCCTAAACGAAAACTTACCCCTAGAAAAGTGATGGTCACTGTTTGGTGGTCTAACGCGGGTGTAATTCATCACAGCTTCTTGCCAAACGGGACAAGCATTACTGCAGATGTGTACTGTGAAGAACTGAACACAATGATGGAGAAGCTCGCACGTCTCCAACCAGCTTTGGTCAATCGTTCGGCTCCACTGCTCCTGCACGACAACGCGCGACCTCATACTGCACAGCAGACGGTCTCCAAGCTACAAGAGTTGGGGTTGGAAGTTATCCGTCATCCGCCGTACTCACCAGACCTTGCGCCTACAGACTTCTACTTTTTCCAGAATTTGGATAACTTCTTGGCGGGAAAAAAATTCAATACCCGAGACGCAGTACAAAATGCCTTTGAAGAATTTGTTGCCTCCCGTCCAGCTGATTTCTTCAAGAAAGGCATCAATAAGCTACCAATGCGTTGGCAAAGATGCATTGATTGCATGGGTGATTATTTTGATTAATAGAAATTAAAACAATATAAAAAAAAATACGCTTCATTTATTTCGTGAAAAACGGCAATTTCATAGGTAAAGACCTAATATTATCTTGCGATTTTCTTTGTAGGCTGTCTTTGCTTTATAAGGTATTGAATGCGTTGATAACGTAACAGTCGACTGTTTACAGTAAGTCAAATGGTCTATTATGTTTCTTCTAGTCTTTCAAGACAAAGGATATTTGAATTAACGTCAAAATTAATTTGGACGTCAAATCATGATATCAAGAATATACTTCCGCGAAATTTTTACTAATTCACAAACTCATTCAAGACATTTGCAAAATGTCCTTTACATTTTCCTTACAACAATATTCCTGGCATTGGCTTATAAATCGTAACCAAACAGATATTTCTATTGAACATCGATAATGAATCCTTCTCCGATAAGGCTAGGAATCTATCAAAGGTAAGCGAGGAACTTTTGCTGTGCGAGGATGCGTAGTGGACCTGCAAAACTGTTTTCATCCTGCCATCAGAAATACGCAATGAAAGCTCTGCTTTCTGAGGGTGAGGATGTAGCAAAGCTGTGCATTTGCTCACGTGCTTCAGTAGCTCTCACTACATAACATCCATTTGCTATCTACAAAAACCCTCTTTTCTCAATCTTCTTCACCGGAGACCAGCTAAGCAACGCCAGGAAAATGTACTTATCCTGTTGGTTTATCTTTTTCTCGCAAATCTTAAATGGATATGCAGCCTTACTATTCCTCACCCCCGCCAATAAAATGAGCGGACAAATTCAATTAGTGACGGGCTTGTACAACACGAGCGTTCTCATTTGGCACTGGTTATGCTTTGTGCTAGGCTACAGAGCGGTTCATGGGATGTGGAGGTGAATTGTTCATTTTTTCTTTTCAAAAAGCTAACATTCATGCTCATGTTTTCAGAAATTCTCTTTAGTATAAATAAAGCAAAAACTCGTCGATGACACAAACTTGGCTAATTTGAATATCAACACCTCTAAAATTTTCGAATAATGATCGATAAACTCTCACATCTAAACTAACAAGAAGGAATATTTAAAGCCCTTCTTGGCGAAATTGTACTTGCAATAGAATCAAACAATGTTTGACATAGGAATTGAAATGAGTCAAGTAAGGTTCATATGTACGATCCGGTAACTACTTAGGTATTGGTCTGCGATCGCTTTGATCTATTGGCAAGGAATTATTCCATTTCAATGATTAAATGGTCTAGAATTAAAATAATAACATGCTGGTCAAATATTGAAGGACTTTTTATTTTTTGCAATTTATATTTCTTAGCGCTCTCCTACACTACGGGTCGCTCACTTCCCTCTAATGGTTGAGGAGGGCGATGGCTGGATTCCGTCGTGTTCGTCGTTTGAATACGTGGGGGAGGGAGACTTGCAGAGCTTAGATGCAGATAAGAATTATTTTCTATAGACATAAAGAGACACTGTAAATTGATTTTGAAAAATATATACCCGTGAAGTTTCTTGCCAGTTCTTCTTCACGAAAGTTTTTCCGAACTGGTGGTAGTCATGCTTTAATTAACGTCAATAAGAACAAGTAATTGTCAATGTTGAGAAATGAATATTTGAATTTGTATTTACATATAATATAAAGTTTCATGTCTCAAGTTGCTGGCGTTGTCTGTCAGTCTGTCGGCACTACGTAGATAATTAGGAAGTTAGGATTCAGGATACTTCTAAGTTTCTCTGAAATATTGCCCGTGCTCTGTGTCACTCACAGTGCTAATGTAATACGGGTCGTTACCAAAGTCGCTAATTGGCATATTCGGTAATTTTCTATTCTCTAGAGTTGGAATTATTATGAAGGTTAATAGATGAGACATTTTGGATTGATTCGAACTTAGATTGCTGTATTTTTATATTGCAAGGTTTGTCCGTGTTTGACCTTTATTTGTTAAGTGAATGCACGGGTATTCATGGTGTTTTAATCTATTTGTTTCCAATAAAATTATAATAAAAGTATAGGTAAATGACTATGTTTAAACTATAATAGATAAAAATATCTCGTTTCTTAAAATTTTCTGCATCTGAATAACTGGGAACTATATTTAAAACTTACCTAAAAAAAACTAGTAGAGTAAAGTAAATAGTTACTTTTCAAGATGTACCTACACAAATAATAAATAAGGACACGTTGCGTAAAACAAAAGCTTAAAAAAATATTTATAGACAAATATTTCTCATAACTCAATTTTGTCTTTCAAAAACACAAACAAACCTTAATCGCGAGATTTGTGCATAAAATCTCACAAACGACCCGAAAATACACCAGCATACAAATCGAAATTTCCAAGTCATAAAACCACATAAAACACCAAACAATCCTTTTCATTAAATGGCAGACAACCGCGAAACGAACTTAAAGTCACATTTAAATTAATTCAAACTGGAGCTTAAACCAGAATAGTAGGAATCCTGTCAAATATGTTTATACAAACTTAGTATGACACTTCAAGAGCTTATAAATAAACGCTAAAACGAACATTTGCACGCAGTTTCGCTCGAGTATCGTTCGGCGGCAGGCTTAGTGCAGACTATTCTATTTCCATTTCTTTATTTTTCGATGACAGTTCTAATTTGATGTTATGCTCTCCAGCTCCATCCAATAGCTCCATCAGTATCAGTTTCTCCAACTCTGGTATTATATAACCTTGTAAGTGTGTAAACGTCACATTTTAATAAAATAATGCATACATAATGTAAAAAAACGCTTGCACAAGGTTACACAGGAGCTGTCATCGAGAAAATAAAGAAATGGAAATAGTATAAGGGCGAGAAGGACGACACTAGAGGGGATTCGAATGCGACATTGAGCCTGCTCCAACGCCCGTAGTAGCTACTTTGTTCTGGTTGATATGCTTTTTGTACCACTGACAGTGACATATTTCAAGATCATCAGTTCAATAGTAAAGGCGTGTTAGTAACAAACAAATAAACAAACAAACTCATCTGTACACGAAAATGAGTTATTTGCGTTTGATTTTAGTTTCAGACTGCATCTGAAGTGCTTTTGGATGGATCGAAAATTTCAAGTAGGGTTGGCAGCGATGAAAATGTGATTATTTTATGAATCGTTAAATTGTTGGCAGTTTAACCGATTAAATGCAGGAATTTTCGTTCAAAACTTTTATCAATCAATTATATATGATGGGCAAAAATAATCATTATTTAATTAGACTGAAATAATCGATGTTTTTTCATTACGCGATCCACCGTAGGCTTTAGTTGAAATTGCCTTTACTGTTCCGTACATTCTGCACAGCCACGTAAACGTGATTTTTATGGCAGTCAAAATACAAAGGGCTGTACTACTGTCCCAGACAAGATCTTAACAAAAGAAACTGTACTGCCACTAAATGGTAGTGTACCTGCATGTGAAGTAACGTAACGAAGTAAACCAATAAACTGCCAACCCTGCAACAGTTTTGATATTTCATTTCAATACTCAAACGCAATTTTCAACTTTATCACCATCGCAAAGAACTTAAATTCATTTGACAATATATCATTGAGAGCTGAAAATCTTAAATTAGTTTGTTATAAAGAGGTACTTTATTAAATTTATTAAGCCAATATGGAATCAAGACAGCAGTGTAGCAATTTTCATATTTAATCTTCATCTTAAAAGGAATCGAGTTATTAATTTTGTTTTACAGTCAAGTGTTTTCTGTAGAGTAATACAGGGTGCTAACTTAATCTTTCGAATCCGCCCGTGTTAACTTTAGATCGTAGTGGTTTCTTTTGTTAAAATATGTAGGTAAAGATAATAAGCGTGATGAAACGTCTTCTTTTTCTTCTTCTTCATGGTGATTGCGTAAACACACCTTAACTACGGCTTTTAAAATGTATTATGGGTAGGAGAGTAAAAAAAACTTCTCGGTAATATTTTTTCAACATTGTAGTACATGAAATAGATAATTAGGTACACAGCTGATTATGTGTGCCAACGACATGCCGCAACCAAACTGTTAACCCAGTATTTATACAGGGTGTCCCAAAATTCAACGGCAAGCCGAAACGGGCGATAGGATAGATGATAACCATCATCAGAACAATCAGCAAAAAATCCATCACATGTTCTTTAGAAATTATGGGCAATAAACAAAATAAGCAGAATTTCTCAATTTTTAAATTTTTTTTGGTTATTGTGGTTAATGTTGGTTATGTTTGTCTATTTAAAACGTGTAACCATAGCCCTAAATTACATAACTTTAATCACAATAAAAAAAATAACATAATTGCCATAAATTATCTTAAAAATAACACTTTTTGCCGAACTAAGAATTCAACTTTTTCAAAACATCTTGACTTTGGCAGAGCCTCCTGAAAAAATATTGTACTAGAGTGCCAAGCAAATGCCACCAAAAGTTGACGCCTTTAACCCGGATTCCAAAAATTTTGGACATTGAATTTTAGGACAACCCGTATATTAATTTTCAGATACAGAAAAAGCCCTTTTTGTCATAAAGTTTCCTTGACAGTTTTATGGAATTCACGTAGAACCGCGTTTACGTGGTTGCGTTCCGGATAAAAGAAAGGAACAGACAGTGCAAATTGAACAAATGCAATTCTTTGTTTGCAAACGTTTACGTTTTTTCTATTGTTTAATTACCTCCCGGCTGATCGCATAGTCCGCTTTTTATCTGGATACGTGGGTGGCCACGTGCTTTAACTCTAAATGTTTAGAACTCTTTATGGAAAGACTATAAGTCCAAATAAAAAACGGTTATTTGTTGTCGAATGGTGAAGACTAACTCAATCTGGAATAGTTTTTTGTTAAATACTTTTTTGAACACCCTGTATGTTAATTTTCTGAACTCGCAGTGCTGCTGCCTAGATCGCAGCATTTTCTGACAAATGACATGACGCCATATTGGAGGCTAAATTTCACCTGCGCAGGCCCCACTTGTAAAGCCAGTTCTGTGGTAGATCGTATCCACGTATCCGTTTGATATAGTGCAGTTAACACGACCTAAGATTTTATGTATACATGGGACCGCTCCTAGGAGTTAGATCACTTAGGTTTTACCCATAATTTACTCTTCATATTAAAACTACAAAATCAATATTTGCATTTATTTGACGTCAATGAACAAGTCATTGTCAATGTTGAGAAATAAATATTTCATTTAATTTCATATCCCAGGACATATTCCATTATTTTATTAAGTTTAGCGTGTTTCGACGAAAATATAATATTTATAATAAAAGTGTAGTTAATTGCAGTACTTAAATCGTTACGTTAATCTCTAGCTAATATGGAAAAACTATAAACAGTAAGACCTAATTTCCGCACTGAGATAATATAAAACAAGACCAAGAAAAAGTATATTTTCTGGAATTAAATACAAGAAACCGTGTCGCATGCTTTACTTCCTAATAACTTTCAGTTTTATCACGAAAGCTATTCTAGGCTCTCATAAGGTTTACACCAACCACCATACTACTTATAGACGCCGCATACTGACAATGTGTTTTACCCT
The DNA here is from genome assembly GCA_923062675.1 of Marasmarcha lunaedactyla. Classification (NCBI taxonomy): domain Eukaryota; kingdom Metazoa; phylum Arthropoda; class Insecta; order Lepidoptera; family Pterophoridae; genus Marasmarcha; species Marasmarcha lunaedactyla. The sequence continues at coordinate 16,133,710 of OV281363.1, read as the reverse complement.
GCTGTGATTTGTTTAAAACGGTGAAATAGAAACTAAGTTATTATATTAAATTGTCAAATACCTAGATAAATAAACAAAAATGTTTTTTGAATTCACTCAGTCTTCCCTCTAGGTACAGTCAGATGTTCTTGGGACTTGCTCGTCATAGATGGTGGTTTAGTTTATTGAGTTTCCGAAGTTATAATAACAAGTTATAACAATACTACGATGGCGTATATTTTATGAAGATTCAAGCGAGGTTGAAGTTACATTGAATCAAAAGCTCATACAGAAAATCTCATGACAGACGAAAGTATTCTGTTATTCGAATTTGCGAGGATTTGTACTTTGTACATTGCCAACCACTTTTATAAATACACGGAGGACTAACCTCTCCGAACATTATGGTACTTTACTCAATTTAAAGGCCAAACAATAAATTTACAAACAAGTCCTATGAGAAACAAGTTACATGAAAAACTGCAGAGTATTTAAAATATTAACAATGGTACGCTAAATGACAAGGTTTATGTTAGGTTACAGGATGTGATATGATGTTAATACTTAGAGAATAAACAAGGATGAAATGACAAAAATTCCATAAAAAAGCAACATTTCTAATTGAACATCCAAATAGGTTTGGAATGACGGAACAAATCTATTTAATTTAGAAATTAATAAAATTACTAACTAATTCAGTTTTTTGATTCGACTTAGCATTTTAATAAATCGGCTAGACGCGGAGTCTAGGCGTTGTGTGACCATCGCTTCATTCTCAGCGGTATCTAGACTTTATTAACCCTGTTTTATGATAAATTATGTGCAAACTAACTGAAAGTATGCTGGTCCAGGTTATTTTTAGCGTTACTTATTATAAAAGGAGTAATAACTGTTTGTTAGCGCAGATAGTTGGTCGTACGTGTAAAAGATTTAAAGCTGTTTTGTTTGTCAAGCACGGGAAATTAACTTTTAATAGGTTATGAAATAATAAAGAAATGATTGAGAAAAATTATTTTAGTGCAATAAGAAGAGCAAATGTTTTAAAGGACAGAACAAACGTGATAAATGTTTTTCTAATTCAATATAAAGACTCACTTACCTGTAATAGCTATTTCTACCTAATATATATACATTTTTATCCAAATACCATAAATATATCAGCTACCCAAAATATCATTAATAAATACAGTCCACAATTTGAACATAACTCACCCCTTAGAACCTTCGAATGTTCCAGAAAAACTCATCATCATTTCCATTATTGCGGAAAAAAAAATTCCCGAATATATTCCATTTTCTTACCTGTAAAATGAGAAAAAAAATCACATAAACACACTCCTCATATTTTAAACAAGTATCGCAATATAAGTGAATAAAAATGTACGAAAAAGTACCAGGGGACAATAATTTACTAGGCGGCGCGATATCATAAACAACCATATATAGTCTAAAAGCGGCCGCAAAACGGTAACTTAACCGTCGAGCGGAAGAGACGGCGCTATACTTTCAGATAGCGTTATCTCTTTCGCTCGACTGTAGTTTACTGGAATATGAATGAAATTCCCAGGTTTGGTCAGATAATAAATTTTCGGCACACCTGTTATAGTTGGCGATATTCGTTCGACCGCATTTTCTGGTTATGGCTTATTTACATTGGCGGTACTTATTCAGTGGTCAAAATATTTGGTTAATACATATAATGTGTGAGAAATAAACTCTTGTTACGAACTTTATTAGGGTTATTTTCGTAGTAATTCATATGAAATGTGACAACTTAATTTATGTAACTTTGTTTATGTTATTTATGTAAGCGGTGTCATTTTCACTGCTTATATTAAATAATGGATCGTCGCAGTGGACCGTAGCATAATGCTGACACGACGGTGTTAGAAACTAAATTATTTGTGTTACGATTGTTACGATCTTTCATTCGATTATCATACTACTTACGCTTATATGGCATAGTCTATTCCTTTGACAGTTGACATCTTTGCATTCTTTGTCTGGGTCTTAGTGAGAGAACGGAGTCGTTACTTAAGAACTAAATTGTAATCTGTTATTCTTTAGAAGACCAGGACATTGTAAAAGTAGACGCTGCATAATAGCGAATATTGAGGAATAAATACGTTTTGAAAAATAAAAACAAGTTTAGATTTAGTTTTTTATATGTACGAGGGTGGATTTAAAAGTTCACACACACAGAAAACATAGGAATATTGCAAATTTTTTATATTTATTTTTCTACATACTCTCCTCCTAGTCCTCCTCCTCCACTTAGTCCAGCGGTCCTCCAAAGCCTAGATCCCATTAAAATAGAAGGTGTCGTCGAGGTCTTCAAAAAATGCATCTACGGCCACTTTGACCTCCTCATTGGTAGAAAATTTCATTCCACCTGAGTGTTTTTTTAGTTTTGGAAATAGGCGGAAGTCAGGTGAATAAGGGGGATGAGGAAGCAATTTGAAACCACAATTCACTATTTGAGCCATCGATTCTGCAGATGTGTGAACACGAGCATTGTCCTGATGAAACAAAACTTTCTTGGTCAACAATCCTGGTCGTTTAGACTTTATTTCTTCGCATAAACGACGTAATAGTGTGAAGTTGTATGTAGAATTTCTAGTTTGACCTCTTTCTAAGTAATCAACCAAAAGGACACCCTTAGAATCCCAATCTCTTCCATTGTTTGGATTCAGGAGTATAGTGATGAACCCATGTTTCGTCCATAGTAACAAACCTTGCCAAAAATTCGTTTAAATCAGCTTGAAAAAGCTCTAAACAGCCTCTAGAAATCGTGAGCAGAGTTCGTTTCTGTTCAACTGAAAGGAGCCGCGTAACCCATCTTGCAGACACCTTGTGGTACCCTAATTCGTTAACGATCATGTTTTGTGTACGTTCATATGAAATCTCTAGAGCTTCAGCTATCTCAGATACCTTCAATCTCCCATGATGAGATCACATATTTTTTCGTGTTTTCCGAAGTCGTAGCTGTAGAAGGCTGTCCAGAGCGGGGGTCATCTTTCATGCTCTTTCGTCCACGTTTAAATTCAGCTGTCCAGTTTTTTATCATTGTATACGACGGAGCAGATGTTCCTAAAGTAGCCACCATATCTTCATGAATCTGCTTTGGAGTTAAGTGTTTCTTGTGGAGGTATTTGATCACGACACGGTGCTGTAAAATATCCATTTTCAAAATTAATGATACTTACTCTCACTTAATGTTTAATAAAATAAATAATTACGCATGTATTTTTGAGAAAAATTGCACAGAGACTGTCAAAGAGTCTAGGTTTCATGTGAGGGTAGTTTTTTTTTAGTTTTTTTAGTTTTAGTTTTATAATAATATGACAACGCTATCTATGTTAGACCGCGAACTTTTCAATCCACACTCGTAGCATAACTTTATCTTATAATTATTAATTAAAGTGAAATTTTTAATCGTCTTAGTTTATTTTTTTTTTAATTAAAAAGGATTAGACCTTTGTCTTCTATCTCACCTGATGGAAAGTGACGATGAAGACGAAGGTGTTACACATCTATCCACGAGATACCTATTCACTCGACGCTTGAAAGAACTAGGACTATAGTCTTCTGGAAAAACAGACGCAGGCAGTTCATTGCACACCTTGGCGACCCGCACCAAAAAGGAACTATCGAAGCGTTTGGTTCGACTTCTTGGGATATCTACCATGAAGGGATGGAAGGTCTGTCTGCGTCTAGTAGTCCGATGCAAGAAGGGTGTGGGATCAACCTGATCAAAAGGAGCATTCGCGCACTCTCCAAAATGTAATCTGTAGAAAACTGCTAAACTGGCAACTTTCCGACGATGGTCGAGGCTTTGCAGTTTTTTGGTGGTGAGGTCAAAGTTGTTCATAATTTTTCGGGCTCTTCGGTCAACTGCGTCCATCGCTTTTAGTTGGTACTTTGCAGAACCATCTCAAAGGTGGCTACAGTACTCCATGCAAGATCGAACTTGAGCTGTATACAAATTAAGTAGCTGTTCAGGGCTGAAGTACCGTCGGACCTTCGAGATGATTCCCAACTTCTTTGAAGTTGTTTGAGCCATTGACACAATTTGTTGCCCGAAGTTTAGTTGGGACGATATAGTTACGCCCAGAAGCCCTAGGTGGTCGGTTAAGGGTACAGAAACATTTTGGAAAGTGGGCGTTAGGTCGAAATTGCTCTTTTTCGCGGAGAATAAACAAGCCTGTGTTTACGACAGGTTAAATTTGACCAAGTTGGACTCGCCCCAATCGGACACTTTCTTTAAGGCCAAATCCGCCCGCTTAATCATGGACTCTCTCAAAGCCCGGATTTCTTGAGGACTCGCTCGCGCATTGGACATGTATCTCTCTACAACGGTGCTGTCATCAGCATAACCAATAATGCCCGGGGTTAGCAGGTCGTTAATGTGCAGCAAGAATAACGTTGCAGAGAGAACAGATCCCTGAGGTACCCCGGCATTAATTGCCATTAGGTCAGAAGAGCAGCCGTCTAAGACTACTCGAATTGACCGTTCCCTCAGAAAATCAGATATCCAGGCGCAGAGCCCTTTAGGTATTCCGTATGCTGGAAGCTTACTCAAGAGACCATCATGCCAGACCCTATCAAAAGCCTTGGAAATGTCTAAGGATACAGCTATAGCTTCACCGTGACCTTCCAAGGCTTCGCTCCATAAGTGAGTGGCATACACAAAAAGATCTCCAGTCGAGCGTCCACTGCGAAAACCATATTGGTTATCACTAAGGAGCTCGTTGGACTCAAGTTATGCCAGAAGACGATTGTTCAATACACGCTCCATGACTTTGCAAAGTATGGAGGTGATTGCAATAGGTCGATAGTTGATGGGATCTGCACGGCTTCCCTTCTTTGGTTGCACGTTAGCTAGCTTCCAGGATTTAGGGACCTTTCCAGATTCCTACGAGAGTCGATACAGGCGCGTTAGTATGGGAGACAACTCGGCTGCGCAGTGTTTTAACACAACTGCAGGTATGCCATCGGGGCCGCTGTAATATAAAGTCTTGTATAATAAAAAAGATAGAAAGTGAACAATTGGAAACTATTATTTCACTAATTCCTCCTGAGCGTCACATTTGGCAATAAGAGAAACGAGGAAAAATTTGATAAACGATCATAGAAGTGGATTTTAAAATTCTTCTCGGGAACAAATAAAGATTTGCTTTTTCAAATGAGAAATGCTAGAACCATTTGTATCTGTTAGTCAAATGACCGTAAGTCATTTTAACTAGAATCTAAAATAAAAGCTAAAAAAAATACGCTCCCGTTTTTTTACTTTTCACAAAGACCCAATCATCAAAGTGATCACGAGTTCAAAGTACCAGAGCTACATAAAACTAAAGGCAGTCCGAACCGTGATTTATTTACAAATACATCCCGGCCTATTTTAATGCATTTTTATAACCCGGGGAAAAATCGTAAAAATCGAGTGGAAAAATACTAAACCGTACATAGTAACGATTGAAAAGTGGAGTTAAAATAAAATGCAGTTTGGTTTACCGGCGCATCGGGAATACGTTATTTCAGTTGAATTTTAATACAGGAGAGTTGCAACTGTTTTATGCTCACCAGGTAAGTCTTCTCTGTTTATAATCACACCGGTTTCGATTACGGTTATTGATATTTTACAAAACAAACAAATATTTTACTACCATTTTAAAAAACGCGACTAACTGAAATTTTTTATCAACTGATAGTAAAAATCACTGGATGGTTTTGTCTAACAGATAGCCATCATAACGCAAGAATACATTTATGAAGAATTTTTGGGAATTTAAATTTTACGTTTTGATAAACGGCATAGAAAATACAAGGGACATTGTATACTGTTTCATAAGTTTAATGCAGTAAAATTTTGTTCAAGCCATTATAATAATAAAAATACTTTAAAAATCAAAAGTAATCCCAAAAATAGAAACACCAAATATCAATTACCAACACCTTTTATCAGATATTTCGAATAATACATCGAATAATTCCAAATTCAAATTTATCATAAATTCATGATTATTCCCAGAATTCAAGGGGATGATAACCCCGAGGGGGTTGTCTCAGTTGGTGAATGCGTTTTATTGAAACAAGATGTCATTATGGTCGTTTTTGAATTGAATACTCAAAAGGGAAGATATTTTTATGTAGAAGATTTGTTTGTTTCGGGGTAAATTTTAAAAGAACTGAATACTTTTCAATTTGTAAAAACAAATTAAAAAAACAGACTTACACGCAAATTTATGTATAAACACTGTTCTTAAGCGATATTAATAAAACTTAAATCAATCTCTTAACTGATAACACTCCTCTTTTTAGCGTCGGAGGTTAAATAATAAAAAAATTGTGTGAAGAATTTGGTTTCAAAGCTTGAAACGTTTTAAGACTATCGAGGTATAGTTATACGAGGGTGGATTAAAAAGTTCGCGGCCTAAATAAGAAAACACAGGAATATTGCAATTTTTCATAATTATTTTTCTACATACTCTCCTCCTAGGTCACAGCACCTAGTCCAGCGGTCCACCAAAGCCTTGATCCTTGGGCTTCAGCTATCTCAGATACCTTCTATCTTCTGTCTCCCGTAATGAGATCACATATTTTTCTGATGTTTTCCGAAGTCGTAGCTGTAGAAGGCCGTCCAGAGCGGGGGTCATCTTGATGCTCTCTCGTCCACGTTTAAATTCAGTTGTCCACTTTTTTATCACTGTATACGACGTAGCAGATGTAGTAGCCACCATTTCTTAATGAATCTGCTTTGGAGTTAAATGTTTCTTATGGAGGTATTTGATCACGCCACGGTGTTCTAAACTATCCATTTCCAAAATTAATGCAACATACTCTCGCTTCATGTTCAATAAAATAAATTACGCATGTATCTCAGAGAAAAATTTCACAGAGACTGACAAAGAGTCTAGGTTTCATATGAGGGTAGTTTTATAATAATATGACAACGCTATCTATGTTAGCGTTTATGGCCGCGAACTTTTCAGTCCACCCTAGTACTATAATTGAAGGAATTATCGGAATTCTCACCACGATTATGATTTTTAAGATCACATTTTCGACATTTCGGTACCGCCGTTGCAAGACCCATGATCACGGAGACTGATCGGAGTGTAGGAGAATAATCGGGAAAAAATGTGAAGAAGAGTAATTTTCAGCTTCAACGATTTATATTACTCACTTGTCCTGCAATATTATCCACGTTAGCCGGTGTCAATTTAAAATGTACCTCCATCACTTTCAGTTTCTATTGCACTAATAGGGATATAAAATATTGTACCTACTTTATGCTTTCTCAGATCGGCCCAAGAAGATTTCCATTTTTAATATTCTTAGATACTGTTCGGTTATTAATACATTTAGAACGATAGCAATAGAACACTCAATGGATCCACATTGAATTCCGATTGGTACCACATGGCAAAAATAATTAGAACTTTTTTTAGAAATTGACGTATACGAATGCGTCATAGACAAAAATGACGTGAGAACCGAAAACCATTCCCATCCATATATTTAGGCAGCGTATTCACAAAACAATATCGGCGTTGAGCTAAAAAAAAAGTGCACCAATGGAATAACTTTATTTTTATAATCATAAAAGATGATGAAAGTAAATAAAGTTTTCTCATTGGTGGATTTTTTCTTAGCACATCATTCAGCTTTTTCGTACAGGTTTGGTAAAGCAGATTTAGATGACGTTTTGGCATGACTAAGAAGGCGTGGTCATGACAGCGCATTGTCAGAAAACGGTCACCAAAATAAAATATGACGTGTTCCTTTAATATAAAAAAAAATTCCGCGAGCTTTCTTGCCGTACCAAAAGATGTTATTTCAAAGTTATGAGTTAGTCTGCTATTATCCAGCAGGCACGCGTGGTGACCCCCTTAGTACGAAGCTGAAACAACCCTTAGTACGAGAGGGAGGAGAACTCACTTTGGCTGATGTCCCTGTAGTGGGATCGTTAGAGCTGCTGCGGTTGTCCCGCTGTCCCAAGTCAAAAGCATTCTGACTAGAATCTAAATCTGTCATGATCGATACACCGTGAGAGCTAGTCGACCAAAATGAGCGAGGAACCGATGAAGACCAATGTCAGAGCTGGCCATTTCATTAAACGGGCCGTTTGAGGGTGTTCGTCGTTTGGATACTTGGGGGGAGACTTGCCTAGCTAACAGATGCAGATAAGAATAATTCTATATAGACATAAAGAGACTCAGTAAAGTTATTTTGAAATAAAAACCATCGTGAAGAACTGGCAAGAAACTTTACGGGTAAGTTTATCCGAACTGGTGGTAGAGTCATGCTTTGTTTGACGTCAATAAAAACAAGTAAATGTCAATGCTGAGAAATAAATATTTGAATTTAAGTTTGAACGGGTTGTCATTGAAACTGCAACATTTGCACCGCCTTGTTACCTATATCCCAAATCCGACTTCCGACAAATGACGGCTCCACATTCAAAACTCATTTGTAACTAAATACACGTAATAAACACAATTCACCAATTCTCTGTATACATACTCCCGATAAACTTAACAAACTAAAGCAATAATTTATACAAATAGAACATATCGAGAGCAGCGAAATGAATACCAATAAGCTATGCGAGCAAGTACAATAAGTTGTACAAGGTCTCTGTTTACTGTTGGGTGCGATTTGTAAGTGGATAGCGAAATTTAAACCTTCGGTAAAAAAAAGTATGGGGTGGCGTGACTTTAACGTGGGATAAACTAATATTGGTACTTGATTACCTTCGAAAAGTTACTTGGTCTTCTTTTTACTATATCCATAGCCGGCAAACCAGCACGCGTCTCAACTGTTGGCAAGTGGCATCCGTGCCCATGCACATCGTTAGTCGTAGGTGTGCTATTGAATAATAGTGTTCCGATAATACCGGAACACAACCACGTAAACGTGATTATTACGGCACTCAACATAGGAAGGACTGCAGAACCGCCCCAAAGGAGATCTTCACGAAGAAACTGTTCTATCACTTAAATTCTAAGGTCTAAAGTTGACATTTCAATAGCACGCACAGTTACCTGTCATGTTTGTGTTTCTTTCATGTCGTCGTCAAATTGTACACCTTCTATCCCAAATATTTATAATTTATTAGTTATTATAATTTAGATTTCTGACCCATTTCATCCGCAAAACTCATCCGAATTATTTTACTTCCCCATTCAGCTATATGTATATGCCCGATTCATTTAAAAACAAATTAAAATTAAATAATTATCCATTCATCGGAAAATATATTCCCTATTCATCCGGCATGAAACTGTTTATAAATACAACAAGAAAAAGGTAGAGATAGCAGAAACAGAACTTACTATATTGACATTATAAATTATATACACATTTTTTTACAATATTTTCCCTTTTAAGGTTTAGGTTAAAGTGTACGCTGAAAAACTGTAACCTCAGTCTCTTCAAGAAAAAAATAAAATAAAAACTAGATACATAAATAACCTCTTGTAACACTCAAAACCTTGTATTCGCCGGTCTTCATGACCGACGTGTAATAAAAAATTATACAGTAGGCACTACATTTCTATAATACCTTTTCGCTTTTTACATTCTTAAACAAAGAGTTTGTAAACTATTAAATACGTTCAGTCATTTAATTTTGTTTTTATCGAAATCAGTCAACACTCAATCTTAAGTAGAGGGTCCCCAATAAAGCATAGCTTAACTAAAGCCTCTCGCGCAGATCCGAGTTACAAACTGAACTGGGCGGTTAATTAGTAAAATGTGGCGGCATCACTGTCAATTCCTTCTATAACTGTAATTTTAACCCGGACTTAGCTAACTTCAAGTCGAAGAGTAAGCTCAGACCTGCGGAAATTGGCTTCGGTAATGAAGCTGACAGGAATAAAAAACATTATTTCACTACATTTAATTTTATGAGATCCTTTTCAACTCGGCCGGAAAAGAAATAGCCAACACGTCTTTGAAATACTGTGCGCTACAGGCTAATGGCCTAGACTAAAATCGTCGCGGATAGACCCCAACTATCAAAAAATACTGTCCACTTAATATATTAAAAAGCTTTATACCTCATAAAGCAAACCTTCTCGTATTAAACAAAACTAAAATTCATCACCTTTTTATTACCTCCTCATCCTTTGACTTATCAAGCGAGCTGAATGCAAAAGGAGAATGGGCAAGTTGGGCCAAGAAACAAAACCCCTAACTTTACCGGACTTCGTTTAATTAATTCCGCCTTCTATATTATTCCGTTGAGGTATGACCGGTTGTTCTTGGAGTGGTAACCGTTTGAGAGATAGCTCATAGATTTATTTGAGGTTTGTATTGTTTAAGGCATTCTTATAAGTTACAAAAACTAAATTAGTAACTGCTTCGGAATGTTTCTTTAAATAAATTCATTTTAAATCTCACAGTGCACTGTAAAAGTGCATCCCCACCCCAGCCTATATATCTCGGTTTTTTCTAGTATTTCAGTCTTTGTACATGACAAGCAATAACACAATAAAAATTAGCTGAGGCTCCGCTCTGACAAATCTTCATATACTTAAAAAGCATGAAAATGTAATCGTAATCCTGAAAGGGGTGCTAGCTAGGTAGATATCAGACTACTACTTATGTCGTTCGGGTCTTGGCTAGAAAAACGGAAAGTGCCGATCTACAGCCCGAATGGACGGGTTCAACAAATACTGTCGACCCGAATGTGCCGAACGACACGAACACAGCTTTTGAAATTGTTTGATTGAACTAGTTGGAACAATGTCTTTTGACAGCGTGTGACTATGAGTCATTGCAGTTGCACGTTGAAGGGGTCAAACCAATATTTAGATAAACATCGAATGAGAAAATATAACAATTAGAGGTTTCCAGCATTAAACGGTAAAGATTCCTGTTATCAAACTTATTTTAGTTATCAAAATAAAAAAACATAAATACGCAAAACATTTTGTGACTCTATATTTAAGCGGTCTTCGTAGGAAATCCGGTCAGAGTTTGTTGAGAAAACGGTAATAACTCATTTAAACATTTCAAAAATATAAGACAAAGATTTAAAATTCAGATATAAATGCACATATCAATAATGAAATTGTCTTACCTAATTGCATTGTCATATTTTTCGACAATATAAATATTGATGACACAAATTTCTAATTACATATTGTATCACTTGAATGAAAATAACACACAACATTCTCTCTCAAAACAATAATGATTGTAATTAATAATAGGTCTTTACCTATGAAACTGCCGTTTTGCCGTACTGGCCATTTCAAATGAAAATATTTTTTTTTATTTTTTTTTTTTATTTATTTTATTTGACAAACATGGAATTCTTTTTCTAAAATCGTCATTTGTTTAATATTTAGTGTTTTGTTTTCAACGCATTCGAACATTTTTCATCATGGATAAGTTAAAAATTCGAGTAATTATGGAGTATGAGTACCGTCGTGGCAGCAAAGCGGCACAAGCGGCACGCAACATCAACGACGTTTACGGAGCGAACACTACAAACGAACGCACCACGCGTTATTGGTTTACCCGCTTCCGTTCTGGAAATTTTGACCTGAAAAATGAACCCCGTGGTCGTCCGAAAACTTTGGTCGACAATGACGAATTAAAGGCAATTGTGGAAGCTGACGAAACTCAATCCACGGCTGAATTAGCAGCAGCTTTCGACGTTAGCATCAAAACAATATTGGTCCATTTGCGTCAAATTGGCAAGGTAAAAAAGCTTGACAAATGGGTACCCCATGAACTCAATGACCGCCAGCGCGAAGTACGCGTGGAGACGTGCCTTGCACTGCTCAGCAGGCATACAAATGAAGGAATTCTTAACCGCATTGTTACTTGTGACGAGAAATGGATCCTGTTTGACAATCGTAAGCGCTCAGCAAGTTGGTTGGACCCAAACAATGCCCTAAACGAAAACTTACCCCTAGAAAAGTGATGGTCACTGTTTGGTGGTCTAACGCGGGTGTAATTCATCACAGCTTCTTGCCAAACGGGACAAGCATTACTGCAGATGTGTACTGTGAAGAACTGAACACAATGATGGAGAAGCTCGCACGTCTCCAACCAGCTTTGGTCAATCGTTCGGCTCCACTGCTCCTGCACGACAACGCGCGACCTCATACTGCACAGCAGACGGTCTCCAAGCTACAAGAGTTGGGGTTGGAAGTTCTCCGTCATCCGCCGTACTCACCAGACCTTGCGCCTACAGACTTCTACTTTTTCCAGAATTTGGATAACTTCTTGGCGGGAAAAAAATTCAATACCCGAGAGGCAGTACAAAATGCCTTTGAAGAATTTGTTGCCTCCCGTCCAGCTGATTTCTTCAAGAAAGGCATCAATAAGCTACCAATGCGTTAGCACAGATGCATTGATTGCATGGGTGATTATTTTGATTAATAGAAATAAAAAATATATAAAAAAATTACGCTTCATTTATTTCGTGAAAAACGGCAATTTCATAGGTAAAGACCTAATATAAAGGCACAAAGTATTTACAAAATAAACCGAAAAAATCGTTATCATTTTTGATTTGTACAAGTTTTTGTTTGAGTGATTCGGATATCAGAAATAACTTTCAAAAATTTGCAGTGATAAATATTGAAACTATATCGCAAACAGCATACGACATAAATTTCACAACCGTCATCCAAAACTTGTAAATAATAAACTAGAAATTTCCTCACAAGTTGACACCTAAAATACAAACCCTTATAATCGCACGGATAAAACTTAGCAGTCCTTATTGCTCAGTCAATAAAGGCTAAAATAAACCTGAAATGATCTGTGATAGTTCACGTTTATTACCGAATGTCATCATGTCGGACAGTAGATACTAGCATATTATAGTTACTATTTATTTCATAGTGTTCATGTTCTGTGGGGTATTTAACTCATGCTGCCTGACATTCATAAGTAGAGAATTGATAGTACATCTAAAGCGTCATTGTCACTAAAGTACGTCTTCTTATGGTAGCGTCGAGTGACGGGTCGCTCACTTCCCTCTAATATGGTTGAGGAGGGCGATGGCTGGATGCCGCGTTAACTCGTGAACGGGTGCCGTTTGAGTGTGTTCGTCGTTTGGATACTTGAGGAGAGAGAGACTTGCCGGCTAGAGATATAAGATGCAGATAAGAATAATTTTGTATAGAATAAAGAGCCTCTGTAAATTTATTTTGGAAATATTATACCCGTGAAGTTTCTTGAAAGTTCTTCTTCACGAAGGTTTTTCCGAACTGGTGGTACAGTTATGCTTTATTTGACGTCAATATATTTGAAAGTAGTAAATTACGGATGATCATACTAAAAATCAAAACTGTATAAATTGTCACTATTGACAAACTCGGAAGCAACACAACTGATATTTATAATTCTTATACAATAGTTTTGCTATTTCTTGCTATGTAAAATGTTCTTGCTATTTCACAGCAATCATAGGGGTTTTATATATTTATTTATATAATTATTCATTTATTCAAAATATCCTTAAAAGCTTACATAAACAGTTAAATCTACAGTGTAAAATAAACCATGACAAATACAGGTCTTTTCTTACACGGCTATTCGCTTCGCGCGCATGCGTCTAATTACAATAATTACAAAATAAAAAATAAATAAAAATCTATGCAAACACAGTTAGAACTAATAGGATGCTACAAAAATGAACGTGATTTTTATAAACCACGTAAACCTGATCATTATGGCCATCGAAGTAAGAACGACTGTAGTACTGCCCCAGACGAAATTTTACTAATAATCTTTAATACCAATACAGAAGATTCTACCAATGTACCACAATAGCATTGTCAATGAGCGGGTAAAACCGGGCAAATTTACTAATATAACCTAGTAGTGTAAGAGAAATGAGATAACATCTAAAAAACTGAACAGTTTCCGGGCATTGCTAGAAATATAAAATGAGCACTCAGTATTATTACTTATTACGTTGATCTTCATTTAGAAATGTTTAAAAACTTCACATTTGAAAATAAACTACAGCAAGAACGGAAAAATTGTCACTTAATTAATAGTGCGTTTTAATGATAGCAAAAACAGAATACTTCTCGACAAATATGTCTTTCAGTGCAGTTTGAAAGGTTTATAATTCTCTATTCTCTGTTTCATTTCCAACCCAAAACGGACCCGTCGAACCTTTTAGTGCAATTTTTTGATCATAGCCTCAAAAGTGAAACATCTAACTACGTTTAGTATTCCGGTGTAGAAAATAATAATTTTATGAAAAAACTATTCACATTCTCCCCAAAATATATTCTATAAAAACGCGTCACATCAGCGACATACTAACGTGTTCAAATTCGTATAATTTATGGTTTCGTTTACCGCCGTCCTCAACTAAAATAACCGGATACGAGTTATTCAGTAGCTACCAACCTACTGTTTTTACTGCCAACTTTAATTATTGTTTAACACCCAATTAAGATTGAATTTTTCGCCGCGTTAAACACGTGCCATTTGATAACACCAATACATAAAACCCCAACTGTCATAACCAGAGTACGCATATCTTTGAAATAGCTGAGAACATGTTCATCAGACATGGCTATTGCCCATAGCCAGTTCGATCCATTCAGCTATCAAATGGAGAACACCGCCACAAAATCCGTAGATTCTTACAGGAGAAACGAAGGACAAAACACCACCCAACTAAACTAAAAAACACCACTACAATAATTAACCTAATTATACATGAAACACCCATACAAACGCCATATTTCAATTTAAAATTTAACAAAACAGATATTCTCGTAAAGAGTAATAAAGGCATTCAAACTAATTTTATAGTTCCTACGTCCGACTTCTTGAGTTTATAGGAAGAGCTATTTACGACCAACGCTTTTTTATATTAAGGGGGTAAAGTCTTATAATTTAATTTACGGGAAAGAAAACAGGACTCCTTCAGAGTAAATGGCCCCTTCGACATTTTTGACACAATTATTAGCCCTAAAAGCATTTAAAAGACGCCGATTTTTTGTAATTTTGTTTGGTTCATGACGGCCAAGTGGCGAGAGTGGTAGTAGTCCTGCCTCACACGCCGGAGGTCCAGGTGCGAGTCCTGGTCGGGACGCTCATTTGTGTGATGAGCACAGATGTTTTTCCTCGGTTCGGGGTTGTTTCTATTCCCCCATTTAGCTGTATGATCACCCATAACACAAACTCTGTCTTCTTTGGGGCCATAAAGTTGGTGCATTTGTCTGGGGATTCATAAAAATTAGTGGACTGTATTTTTCAATTTACAGCCTTAAAAGCATTTAAAGCATTTTGCTTGGTTTAGTATGGGGTCTATCCAAAAATTTTTTCCGAAACTTACCAAATTATTTCGCAACTAAAGATCCTCCAAACTCCAACACATTTATTATAAGACAAATTACTACAGCAACAAAATATAACAGTAAAAAATTTAGGGACAGAATTTTAACACGAAACAGTGGCCAAGACCCTACAAACTAAAACATATTGACAAAAAGAAAAAGCAATGCAGTATAAAATATGAACATACTGAAAACGAAACAATAAAAAAAGACACAATAAGATATGATTAAAAATAATGATAACTAGGTACATGATATAAAATAATAATTATACAAAAATGGAAAAATATGTTGCGCAGACACTCAGCATTCGTGCGGCCTAAACCACAGCTACCTACCTCTAGAGGTACCTTCGTACCTCTTCTACCGTGTAACTCTTGGTCCCGTGAAATTTTGGGGTAAAATATAGCCTACATTTCTCATGGACCAATGGAGCTTTTAAATAAAAAAATAACCTTTCAAACCGGCCAAGTACTTTCAGAGTTCATTTGATTACATGTACACAAACAAACAAAACCTGTATATTATCTTCTTTGTAACACTAGTATTGATTAGATTTTTGCCGAAACTTCAGTCAGATAAGATTGGAGTAGATGGTTCAACTGTAAACTGTAAATACACACTTAACTTTGTGCGGCAGCCGCCATCTTGTCAAACCGTGTTGTCGTCGCTTCGGTGTGCGTTGTTGCCCTGTGTGTGTGGGCAACAACGCTGTTGTTGTCTATATCATGAATTCTAACGTCATAACTTATAGATAAAAATTAGCCCGGTATTTCAGTCTAAAACCTAAATCCCAAATTACATCGAAATCTTAAATATAAATACACAAACGTAACTAAACCCACACCGAAGCAATCAAAACAAAACATCTGACATAGTTCCCCTTAACACTGCCAAATATTTTGAACCATTTAAAAGTAAATACATCATTCAATAAAAACTAATTTCATACACAAACATAATATGTTGTATTCACAGATCTTAATCTTAGCGAAACAGATGATTCAACGTCTGAATTACTAGGGAATGATAAACGATCTCAGATTTAGAGATAATGTTAGAAGAACTAACAATAAATATTATTTTGAAAACTGTGATTTGTTAAGCAATTTGTTTTGTAGGATTTTTTTTTCAGTTTTTTTCAGACTGGTACGTAACAAATTACTTAAGCGGCATATGATGTTTGGTTCTTTTTGTTTTCTTACTAATGTGGTTATTAATGTAAGTAATTAATAAATTATTTTAAAGATCCCGTGGAACAGATCATATATTCCAATAAATATATAAAAACGAATGTATTCGTGCGTATGGGCACTTAATTTATCCTGCTTTTTCGAAACTTATAGTAAACCAACGGAAAATATTAAAATACTTTCTCTGTAATTGTCTAATTTACGTGAAGTAAAAACCAATTATTTTTCTTTAGCCAAAAACTAATTATATATCACGTTTATGCCATTACAAGAACCAGAACGACTTATGACGCAACAACTAACGATTTTTTACTTAGCTTGCATTCTTCTTATAACTCTTAGCAAAAATATAAATGAATATGTAACTAAAGGCTCCTATAAATTAATATACGTATTAGATTGATTTGTAGGCGTTTCATAATCGCAGCCACGAATAAATAAAAGATCCCGAAAATCCATAAACTCAAATACACACACACACACATGGTACAATCGACGTCATCACTTGACTAACCATAATCAAATTTGAGCCAAAAGAGTTGATTCACCAACACGTACAGTCTGCAACATGAATGCAATCCATGAAGACTCTGTTCATCGTAGTGTGAAACCTCGCTCACTATACCAGCTTCTTAATTCAGTAAAGGGTGGTGCTGCGTTCCAAGAGTAAATGAAGTTTGATATTTAGTCATGTGACAGATGCTTTAGTTCCACTTTTTGCTGCTGGAAACATAAGTTGGTGCCACGGTACTCTGTTCACCGTACGAATGCTTCAGCTACAAAATATTTATGTCACATGGTATTTGTGATGCTGATCTATATTTAGATGTCGGCAACGACCACCCAAAAAGTGAAGAGCTCGTACAGTAAATGCATCTGAATGTATTTTAGTGATTTATGCCGCTGATATTGAAGATAAAAAAAGATTATGTATTAATGTTTGGTATGAATGTTAGTAGTATGTATAAATAAAATAACTGATAAAAGACAATATTTTGCGTTTTTATAGGCCCATCTAGCCAACTCTGATCAGAACCTGTAATCGTGTTAAAGATTGTTAGATATTTTTTCAAAAACTATGAAAAATAAAGATACAATCTCATATTTATACCTATATACACAAATCAATCGTAATGGAATAAGTTAAATAATTAATGAATATCAATAACCTCTCATTTGGACTTGTATTGCGACGTCCATATGCATACATGGTCGTTGGATGCTACACTCAATAGTTAATTTAATGTACGCAGAAACGACGCTGCAAAAGTATTTCGCTTGAAGGGTGATACGCGTCGCTTAGGGTTATTAGAAAATGTCAGTTTTGTTAACCTTGATGTGCTTCTAAACCTTGAATGAGTATTGAGGATATAGGTTCGCGGAATACCACAAACAGCGCTCATGATCCAACGATCGTCAAAGTCAAGCAACGCTCGGTGCGGCAGACCTAGGATGGGTGACCGCCAGTGGTCGAGCGTTTCTATGCTTGTCTCGGTTTTTGTCGCCAGATAACAGCTGTGAGGCCACGTCAGGGGCCTGTGGAGTTTCCAGGGGCGGCTTGATCAACTCGGACACCAGAGGTTTTTTTTTTATTGAAAAAGGATTAGACGTTTGTCTTCTATCTCACCTGATGGAAAGTGACGATGAAGACGATGTTACACGTCTATCCACGAGACGTTGGTTGCCAGTCTTTCAGACAATAAGACGGAGACAAACAAGTGTTTGTCTTTGTCATCTTTGTATCAAAACAGTAATTGAATTATTAAATTTCGGCAAGTTAATGGAGTATGAAATTCTTTCTTCATGTTTTTCTATAAAACATTTTAAAGTAGATACTGTAGTCAAAATCTAAAATATTTTCATGAACGTTTTAATCCCCGCGGATATCACATCTTACATGATTGATGACGCAACTAAAGAGCTAATATTTCACTAACAAATACATGAAGAAACTAAGCGTGCCTTAGTTAAGTTCATTAGTTTATCGCTATTCATATTTAAGAGCTTGTTGAAGCTGAATTGAAACTCATTATTTAAAGATGAGCTCATAATCACAACCTTACGAAATTGTGTTTAAATTAAATACTAAGATATAGTCGTAATAGATAGAATAATTATTCTTAACAACTGGAAATCATTTTTTTTCCACATATTGACAGCTAAAATATCCGAAACAAACACAGTTCACTTGCTCAATCATACAAACAAACAAACGAACAAAGTGACAGACAAACAGCAATGAAATACAGCGTTGCCATAACTCATCATGCTACAAGCTCAAGACCATCCAGCCAGCGGCTTTGCTTGTCAAAAAATCTCAGATTTTGGCAGCGAGCCAGGATTCTGATATTGCGCATACCTTGCTTACTACAAGGTATTTGATTTGTTCTTTATTGGGCCACTGAATTGGGTAAATATATATATTACCTATATCAAAGATGTAGAACAGTTCACTCGGTCGAGTACCACTCACCCAGCTGACGATATATCCGGAATGCGATAGCTGGATTCCGCGTGAACTCGTGAACGCGTGCCGTTTGAGGGTGTTCGACATTTGGATACTTGGGTGGAGGGGGACTTGCCTAGTTAACAGATGCTGATAAGAATAATTTTGTATAGACATAAGAGACATTGTACATTTATTTTGAAAGAATTATACCCGTGAAGTTTCTTGCCAGTTCTTCTTCACGAAGGATTTTCCGAACTGGTGGTGAGTCTTGGCTTTAATTGACATTAATAAGAACAAGTATTTGTATAAATATTTGAATTTGGAATGCGTCTTACCTTTCAACCTACTAATATGAGGCTTAACAAATAAATGGTTTATTTATTATTATTGGTTCAAAGGTTCAGCTCAAATATTCCTGCATAATAAACAATAAAAATACCTATACACAAGTCAAAAGCACAACAAACCACAGCTTGTTGATTCACAGAACAAATTCTACCATCTCAAATCGAGATCCCAATAACGGACCGATGACAGTAGTACCACTCCTCCATCTTGGAATCGCATGAGTCTTGTTTTCTGCGTCAATTTGTGCGAATTTGCGGGTAGTCGTGAAAACGTTACGAGATTGCGCGCTGACATATGGATGTTGTAACAAGTGGTTCGAATTTGTTCTGTGGTTATTGTATGATTTGAATGTGTCTTATTTTATTTTGTGTTTGTTTATATGTTTATGATAAAGATGAATTGGATAAATAAGAAAGTCGTTAGTCACATATTTGTAGAATCACATGTCACATGTCACAAATCTCATTATTAAGATCTTTGATTAAATTAAATAGCAGCAAAGATGACGTTCTTAAATGACGTTGTTAGAATGTTAAATTAATGGACTTACGGAAGGGACAAAATGATAAAATGATGAGGTGCACGAACAAGATGGAATAAAGTTACTTCGTACGAGGTCGTATGGCCTCGGTTTAAATCAGGCGACGGAGCGACATTTGTGAGGTCCTTGCGCCAGGAGGTCTCATTGGCACATTATCTCTCGCTATTTTACTTTAAACAAAGATCAAGATGCTTTAAATCGGACATTATATTAGTTCTGGGTAGACAAAAAGGAATATCATTGATTTAACTGGATTTTTAATTTATTTTATAATACAGGAAAGCAGCTACAATTCAATATAATATAAGAGAAGTATGTAAGATAATGTAAAGGGCAAAGAGGCAGATTAATGTTTTGTTAGCGAAGTAATTTGAAGTAATCAACGTTTAATTAACTTGCCATCACTAAAATAGCTTATAAAATCATGAATTGGATATGATCTCAATCCAAACTAATAATACCCATACTAAAGGTATGGCCTTTGAATAACATGAAACCTAGGTTAGGTTTGTCTATCGTCGAGTACCCCACTTGAAATAGATACACGTGTTGCAGACCAAATCGAGCGTGAACAGTAAAACCGTGCGAGAACTATTATTGAGGAACGTTTGTGTTTAGGAATTTACTCTCAATGATACTTGGTTAGCGGGACTTGTGACCGGAGACGATGAGAACATCCACTACTCGGCCAACCCATTCAAATTCAAATATTTATTTATCCACTTTGACAATTACTTGTTCTTATTGACATCTGTTAGCTCGGCAAGTCTCCCTCCCCCCAAGTGTCCACACGACAAACACCCTCAAACGGCGCCCGTTCATTCATGCATCTAGAAATATTGCAAACATGACGTCTTTTATTTCAGACACGGAACATCATGGAACAGCACGGAACCTCAACGTAGGGGCGCCCAACGTCGTACCATATTTAATGCCAGTCATTGTTTACCTGGCTCAGTTAATGATTGAAAGCGGCAGCCACTTTCCATACGTTCTTGGACACATGCCTACTGACAAAGACTATGTAATGTAATCAAAAAAGTTCTTGTGCGAAACTTGCGTCCCAAGACTTTCGTGCGAAAGATTCCCAATCTAAGCGAAAGAGCGACAAACGACATAACCACACAATACTCTTGCATCTCATATCAAAATTCCTGCAATGATTAAAAGAAAATATCAAACGCTTGTCAAAGTCACTGCACAACACAACATGTGTCGTCAGGCCGTCTCGAATTTAAAAGTCACGCCTTCACGAAATACTTTTGTTTGAATCGGATTTGACGCGGTGCTGAAACAATATTGGTATTGGGTGGAAATAATTTACAATAGATTTGAGATTGGATGTTTAACAAGATTTTATTTTACTATTATTTTTTTATCTTTGATTTCGGATTGGAGAAGCTTATTTCTTCCATGTCAACAGACGGAACGGGTTGATAATCAATAGGATGTTTTTTTTTTTCATAGTCGGCAAGTAAGTGGCCTTTGATTATACATCATTAATCGTAGGTGTTTTAAATAACCGATTTAAAATGTGTTGCCAAACGTGGACTTGTGTTGGGAATGCCATTGTTTCAGTGATTGCACTGGCTGCTGTTTCCCTTTCACCGGAACACGTAAAAGTACCTATTATAACGGTTAAAAAAATAAGGACCTTAATACAACCCCAGGCGAGAAATAACACAAAAAACTCTATTACAATTATAAAGAATATCCTGAATATATAATAGAAGACACCTCGCGGCACATTTGAGAAGGGTACTCGTGAAATGAAATATCCACACGTTTTCATTATAAAAAGTGAAATATACCCAGAAGAAAGAAGCTATCAATATGCTCATAATTTACTTCCACGTCGAATCAATTTCAGGTTTTTAATTCAAGTATTTATATTCGTTTGTATGTTTATCAATGCGCATAATTGTTCGATTTCTGAGTACGGAACGTAATCACTGGGAAAAATAACGATGTTTTATTGCTGTTTTATAACTTTTAATCATTGCTGATTTCAGTACTACTGATCAGAAAAAAAAACAAATTTTTATTCTTAGGTAGTGAGGTTTAATCTCGCTTACTATTGGATCTTTCTAGACAAACCCAAAAATTTACTGGAAGAGATAGACTATTAACTACCATTTCTTTCTGCATCAACACAAACAGGATACATGGGCCCCAATAAGTGGTTGCCTTTTCCTAGTCTAATAATAATAAGTCTTTTCTAGTAATAAGCATTGCAGCCTTTGTAAAATGCAATACTTTTTGTGATAGTTCGTCCTGACTTGAAGTTACGTTAAGTAACCGCGTCCTTGTTGGTGGATGGGGTCCACATACATCTCAAGCGGGAAATGTAGTTCCTGGGCCTCATACTTGATGGGCGATAGACCCACAGCCAGCATTTCAAGAAGCTGGCCCCAAGACTTATGAAGGCAGCGGTTGCTCTTGTGCAGCTTCTTCCCAGTGTGGGCGGGCCAGGCTGCCCGTGCCGCAGACTTTATCTGGGCATCTTGAGAAACATCGCCCTGGATGGCGCGCCTATTTGGGAGCACACTCTCAATCCGCAGCACACCATAGCGGCTAGAGCGGCGCGGGTATATCGCACGAACTACCCCGGAGCCGTCTGCGTCCTTGCGGGCAGTCCTCCCTGGGAACTAGAGGCTGAAGCTCGGTGCCGTATATCGTTACTGGGCGGAGAGGAGAGGGCGACATAGTGCCGCATTGCCGAAGTGCACTTGCTCTGAAGTGAGAAGACTCCCTGTCTTTACCCGTCCAGTCCAGCGGGAGTGGGTTCAGAGAAGGAAAGCTACCCTTTCCTTCCACCTCATGCAGGTATTAACCGTACAGCTGTACGGCTGTTTCGGTCACTACTTGCCGGTAAGAGTCGGACCTACCCTTTCCACTGCCACGGGTGGGAGGGGATCGTGACATTACATACCTATACCCTTTGAGTTTTAAACGAGGGATTAAGTTGTAATAATTATTCTGAGCTTACACTACCTACGAGATAGCGAGAAAGAGATATAACACGAATCGACAAATGTTTTAAAACTGTTACTGGCCAAAATCCATCAGAAGGCGTTTAATTAGCAAATCTAAATAGTCATAGGAACACGAAAACTGGGTGTTCCTATTTTGAAAAACGTGTGTTAACTAAGTTTATAGATATTAGTAAAATTTCATGGAACATTAATCAAGTTTGTACAAAATTAATTAAAATCTTCATACTCGGTTTCCAAATCAAAAGTTTTCAAACTTTGAGAACCACACGTACTTATTAATTTATTTATACGTTACTTTATTATTTTTGCAAGAGAAATCTCTTTACTACGGTGACGACATAGAAGAAACCTACCAGTTTTCGGAACTAAAATCTTTCTATTCTCTGTACTGCTCAAAGTAAAAAGTAATGTTTCACTTATTGCTCTTAGATATTTAAGAAATTAAAAGAGGTCATGTAAACGAGGATGGCAAAGGCCTGTTCATTATTTCCCCACTTAGTTCGAGTTTAATTTGTTGTTTAGAAGAGTTTATCATTAGTTTACCTTTTTATTCCGAGACTAAAAGAGACAGAATTTACCAAACATTATAATTAAAATTAAAAAAGTAAGTTTATTACTTCGTGACGATTTGACCCTAGAAACACACAACCAATCATCACAAGACTTTCTTTAACAGAATTACATAAAAAGGTGCACCGAGCGAGTGAAGCCGCATGCAAAACCAAGTTATTTACAAAACCCCAAAACTAAAGTTCAAACCCATAAAACCACACTAACTTTCTTTCTCCAAAATACCATTACATATGCACATACTAAAATAACTAAGTCTGAACCTGACAACGGGTAACCCAGTAACATACAACAATTCGAAGACGACTTTAAACACCTACAGCCCTAAAATCCTTTAGTTTAAGAGCTAAAATCGTATATCAAAATGTACCTGTCTGTGTCAGGTAGCAAGCATGGTACTAAAACGTCTTTTTGGTAAGTTTTGACTTATTTAGGTTTGTTCCGGATGTGGGTCGGAGATGGAATTTTATAGGCTCCTTGTATTCGATGTCTATTCCTGTTTTAGAATACGAAGTTTGACTCGTAACTGACGGAATGGTGCTGGTTGTTTTGGACTTTTAAGAAATCATGTAGGTTAACTGCGAATTTATATTTTAAAGTACATTGAGGATCGGAATTTCTGGATTTCGAAGCTGTACCATTTAATCGTGAAAAAAACTTTACAGCATTATGTTACTTCTTGGCTAGCTTCATTGTTCTCCGTGAAAGAATTCCAAAAATCCGTTTGTCGATGAAATAAAAATGCACTAAATATTTGCTATACATAAAAAGTTAATTATAAGGAGATCATTAGTCTCATCTATGTGATTGTTAAGGCTGTCTTAGTAATATTTCTAAAAATTTGTTTGTTTTAGAGCCTTGGGCATTCGCTTATTACAGGTACCTGGCGACTGCCAAGGGTGACATTAAGTTTTAACAATTTAAGTATACCTCGCTGAACGTCTCTCACGGCGCGGGTGACACCGGACGGGGACCACTAGTCCATTATACTGGGCACACCCCACGCTAATTCGGCTCAACTCAAATCGAAACCCTAATTAACAATAAAATCAACATCAAACGAGACATAAAATTAACATACCTACACATCGAACAATAAAGAATGAATCCAAGACGACTTCTCTGGCAAACTGTCAAAAATATAGAAACATATATAATACGATAATTTTCATCTGGCAATAAGGAATTTAGGCCAATTATAGTTCATGTTTCTGATGTTGGTAGCCAATAAACAAATTATCAAGGATATTAAACGTACTTTAAAAACCATTTATTTAGATTTAAGCCTAGCCATTTTTACAGAAAATTATATTCTTTCACTACTAAAAACTATTCATATTTTCAGTAAAAATCTTCTGACTAATATTTTACTACATATAATTTAAGACCTAATTTAATAAATTTCTTACATGCCTTAGAGTGGTAAAGAGCGATACAGTTTAAACTGTTTTGTATTCTGTCTCGCTTCTTGAGATGACGCGTAATTTCAGCAGGGCATGCACGACATCTCATACTGCAGAGATAAAAATCAGTGTCAAATGTTTTCGGAAAATGTATCCTATACAACAAAGTTGTTTTTTATTTGATCATATAGCTAGGTCTAAGTATGGTATACAGAGTACAGGCTAAGGGTGTTACCACACCAATCAACTGATCGTCTGGTAAAAACTGTAGGCCGATTGGTTTGGTAGAAATTGTTGATCGGCGTCGACTGTTCCATTCTACCATCGATCGATGCCGTCGATCGACGATCGATCGATTGGTGTGGTAACAACCCTAAGATTCATTGGTTGGTATATTTTTCTAATAGACACAGACCAGGTACCTATTATTCCTATTATATTTTGCTCCGGGAAAAATTAGTGGTTTTATTTTCACTGATGTATTATTATCAAGGAAAAATAATCAACATTATTTTTAGACAAAAAATTATAAATTTTTTCGTCGTACTTACGAAACCTAAAAACCGTAGATTTAAGAAAACCGGCATAAAAAGCGTAATGAAGAAAGGACCCAACAAAAGTTCATTAAAACTTTTCAAGCTTTGTTGGTGAAGATCAATTTCATTAATATTTCCAGCCAGAAAAATATTCCATAAAGCTTTTTGTCTATGCTATTTGTTTAACCGTGTCATAGCCGGCATAAGAGCATACGCTCCCGCATCCGTGCTATTGAATGAGTACATTAGTATTTCCTGATTATCCACTAATGGTTGCCGACCTTCGGCTTAAGTTGGAATAGCTTTTATTCCAGTGTTTACTGCCTGTTCCTTCCCGCTATCCGGCACGCAACCGCGTAAACGCGGCCCCAGACGAGGTCGAAAGGTCGAGATGAAAGATGTGTTACTTGCAACGTAATTACCTAACCCAAAGCACCGATTTTGAACATATTTACATCTATGGCCAAGTGAAGCAACCACTAGATATTTAAGTATTTTTTGTTATCGATGTTTCTGGGAAATAAATATTTTTCATTTTCGTCCCGGAATTCTTAGATTCAGATATCACACGGGGGAAACCGTTAGTCTTCTTGAAGCTAATAAGCTTAGTTAGGTAGGTTACCTATTCGGGCCAGCATTGATTGGCTCAGCCGGGCGACAGTCAGGTCAAAGCTAGGTATGTGCTACTTGCATATAGCTTGAAAGGGCTACCCAATCGGCACTAACCAATTATGTGTGGTGACAAACAGCCGATCGGCTAAAACTTATGTTGGTAATCCGATAAATACTGTAGGGTACAGTAAATGCCTTCCACGAACTCACGCTCGTAGTGTGCGACCATAGTGATGCAAGTAGAGGGGCGCGTCGTCTTGGGCACTCACTTTAAATGCTACCTACGAAAAAACAAAAATGTTCCTATACCACGTGAACTAAGAATTAGACACTCCACACTTAAACTTGCAACATTCGTAACCAACTTCAAAACCGAGTTTTATTTACGTACTAACAAAGTTCGAGGTTTAATTCCGAAACGTGTTACTAAGCTAAATCTTAGCTCATACATTATGCACCTCCAAAACTATGTTACCTGCATGCAGATACGCAGGGTAATTTAATGAGAGACATCTAATTACCTGAATGTACATACTTTGTACATTCATCTACTGTAGGTATATACATTTTTGTGTACAAAGAACCAATAGAATCTTCCACTCGTGACCATTACTAGGATACAGTAAATAAGTTTAATAAATGTAATAACCAAAAGCTTGAGTGACGGACTTAGCTGGGAAAACAAGAATCAAAATGGACTTAACTTAAGCCAAAGTAATCCACGAAACCAAGATGCATTTTACACTCGTACCATAATACGATAAAAATGCGTCTTTAAAACCTCATACTTTAATAATATCAAACACATTTTTCGATGAATACTTCGTCGTAGTAATCGTAGTTCAGAGTCGCGATTTTCAATCTACGAGAAAAAGACATGTATCAATATCCAATAATAACTTAAAACCTCTTTTAATCACCATCTCTTTTCACAACATTTTCTAAAAAAGAAAAATTTCCAGCTCATCCTACATTGGCCCAGTGTACATACCGACTCGTTACAGCAAGCTAAGCTACAAGTTATGAATACTTAAGTTATCTTAAGCTATTACTATCGTCGTGTAGCTACAAGCTGCGCATATCCTCAGTTAATAACTGGGTTAAAATATATTATGGGGTAGATAGAAAGGGCACTGGGGTAATTTTTGTTGTAAATTTTGCAATGGCTTAGAAAGAATCATACAAACATGTCAAAATTTTATCTATAAAAATAATACATTTGAATTTGAATCTTGTGGCTGTTTTTTTACAGCTCATTATTGACAAAGTTTTCAGCTTATCCTACCCTTTTGGTTCGGAAATTTTTGAGCGCGAACGCGACGTCCATATAATATGTATTCGTCAATTAATTTTTAATAGGTCAAAAGTTGGGCACATGTTTTTTTTTAGTTCACGGTATCTCATACAATTCTTAATTTCTCGCTTCGAAATTAAAAGTATTTATTTGTTTCTATCAGAATAGAAAGCTGTGCAATTTTATTTAGTTACTCCGTTGATGTTTCCAAATTTAACAAAAATAAACATACATGAAGAATACGTACTCATAAGTTGCATATTTGTAACGCGAAGTTAGTGTCCTGTTTTAATGAACACATTACATTACTGTTTTTTGTTAATTTTGTTTCAAACATGCCATGTTGCCAAAGTTGAAAGTTTAACAACATAATTCATTAAATAATTTACAATACGTGAATAAAACAAAACTAACACCATTTATCAAAACTCGCCGAACCATAACTTATACTTTAGCGAAATCGACCACCTCATATAATCGAAAGTCGGTTAAAATGTAGATTGTAACTATGGCGACATTTATATACTAATATATAAAGAGCAAAGATTTTGTTTGTCTGCTTTTATGTAATCGACTTAATCTGAAACTAATAAACCGATTTAAATAATTCTTCCTCCTTCAGATAGCTACATTATCCAGCTGTAACACAGGGTTCACGTTATCCCGAACATTCCACGCAGAGGCACCTAGCATGTCCTAGCGCGGCATATTCGGGTCTCCTACTACACATATTCGGCAAGAGCCGATACAGGTCAGCTTATACGGCTCTTACGCCAAATACGGAAAGGAATGTTTTCCGAACGTTAATCTACATACAGGGTTACAGGTTAAGTCGACCTATTCCCGTTAATTCCCGTTAAGTTCCCTGTAAACAATGAAACTTAGTTTTTCTAAAAAATTTTGATAAAACCCTAGATTGTTTCCTCGTTGGGAAAATGATGAAACGTAGATATTTTTAGGCACGTCTGCAAAACAAGCGCCATAATTTTTTTTTAGATATCCTTTAAAAAAAAATAATCTTTCTAAATTTTTATTAATTTTTATAACTTTCAATCGTCTACAACGATTTATTTATTCATATACATATACATTTTAAAATATGTAAGCTGATAGCGGAAAATCAGGAAATCTTAATAAAAAAATCAATTAAATTCAAATAACTCGAAAACGGTTGGATTTAGGATAGGGTGTTCCATAATCAAATCCGTCAGAAACGATGTAAACTACACGCCCTTAATGGGAATAGGTCGACTTAACCTGTAACCCCGTATACCTACTCGACTTTGCCGCCCGTAGACGCCGATTCATGCTGGCCTAAATATGTGGGAAGCGCCCCAAAAGCGCGTACTTTCAGTTTTTATCTAACACGCCTAAAATTGCTAATCACGAAACGGCCGAACACCATACTACAATAACGGCAAAAGGCTTCATTAATTAAATCATAAATTAATGAGCAGAAGCCATAAATGACGGTGACTTTGAGAAAATATCGAATATTTCGTCACGGGTTTTGTTCACTTTCAAACAATGGATGGAATCAGGAAATTAAATTAGGAACGACTGACGTACGTTAACAACTTAAAATACACCAATAAAGGCATGAGATATCAATAATTATTGTAAACATGAGGTCTTTTTGTGGTTTTACAGACTCAAGATTCCGTAGGGTTTCTGAATAAAAATACCTATATCACCAGACACACACCAACTGCAAGGCCCCAAAGTAAGCAGAGCTTGTGTAATGGATGACCATACAGCCAACTGAGGGGAAACCCAGAATAAACATACATACATAAATATCATCAACCATGACGTGAGATCAAACATCCGCGTTCATCACACAAATGAACACCCCGACCAGGACTCGAACCTGGGACCTCCAACGTATGAGACAGGGCAACTAAGCACTATCCTACTCTGCGGTCATGTATAACAATTTATTTCCTATCGCGCTGGTGCTAAAGACGGTTTTTTACAAATAACACGCGATTTTTACCATCGCAAGTAATAAGTTTAAGTTAATTAACAAACGAACAAACAATTCTTTACTCCTTACAATTACAGTAATACATCAGTAATACAAACTCAACATACAGGTAAGCAGAAAACATACATACATTTGTAACAATGTCTGTATGACAATGAGTCGCAGGATCTGTAAACTTCAATGGCTCTAACAAATAACTGAGTAAAACGAGCAAGATCCTAAACTATTTTGCTTCTATACTAAACTTATGATCACTTCTCACTAATATGGTTGAGGAGGAGGGCCTTTTGTCTTGCCGAGCTAACAGATGCAGATAAGAATAATTTTGTATAGACATAAAGAGACATTGTACATTTATATTGAAAAAAAATATACCCGTGAAGTTTCTTGCCAGTTCTTCTTCACGAAGGTCTCTCCGAACTGGTGGTAGAGTCATGCTATATTTGACGTCAATAAGAACAAGTAATTGTCAATGAGAAATAAATATTTGAATATGAATTTGAATTATAAATTCAACAAATATAATCTACCCTCAGCTATACTAAAGCACTTCACAGCTATCACCGACCGGTCAGTCTGCCAAACTTAAAAATAATCACCAGTTCGAATACCTGGTGGTTTATAAAGGTTGCAGTTATTTTTGACCCGGCGCTGTTTATAGATTTATTGATTGGGAATATGATGGATTAGCCGTCTGTATGTTTATTAGTTGCGGTATTACGAAGGCATTTCTTTAATTATGAAGGTATTTTGAGGGTGTTCGTCGTTTGGATACTTGGGGGACACATATATATAGACAGAGCAGTAGCACTAACATAATATTTTAAATACACCTGTATGGTAGGAATCATTGTTCTGTTTATTTCTTTAATATTAATATGAATCCCTTTGTAACTCCAATAAAATATTGGCTATTGTGTTATGTACAATCTTATAATGTTATGTTTTCATGGATGTCTCTTGCACGATTGTAGTATTTGTTTTTTTTTCTTTCTTTTTTACATTCTAAATTTAACTTAAGAAATAAGTCCCTTTGAATGAAATGTTAATTAATTTTGCATATAAGCGGAGATTTATAATTGGCACATGTTTATTCATAGGCTAATTATATTAATGTCGCGGAGCTGTAAAATCCTGTATAACCTATATAAAAACTGTAAAACCTTTGTAGGAACCAAAGGAAAAATAAATAAATAAATATTCGGCTCGTGCCGATCGGGTAGTCCATCGGACTTATGCAGGTCGGCACATTCCGAACGTCTTACCCGAACCCGAACGGCATTAGCCCGGCGACATATTTTCCGGGCGTTCATCCGTATACAGCGTCACTAAGGCCGCATATCTACCAAAACTCTGCGAAGAAGTTCGGTGTGCGGGGTAAGAATTCACGAACAGGATTATTTCATTTTCCTATTCTTCTTATTATTGCGAGGCGCTCATGGCCGAAGGGTTGTCACTGTCGCTCGATGATTGTCAAAGTTAACATTCGGTGCGGCAGACCTAGCACGGGTGACCGCCAGCGGCTTCTGAACTTGAGCGTTGTCGTGCTTCGCAGGCACGTTAAGCCGTCGCTCCCGGTTGTTGTCGCGACATAACAGTCGTGACGCCGGGCTTGATGCAATCTGGTGTCAGGCTGCAACCCATACATATATAAGATTTATCGGACGACTTTTTCCTCGAATACTAACCAACTTCCTAGCATAGCTTTGGTGGGTATGTAGCCTAGCCTACGGCAGGGCTACTAACAACATCAAAAACAGTTTATTTATTTTAAATAAATTGCAAATGCAGTTTAAAACAAAATCAACAGAACTAAACATACTATTATGTAACCAGCATAATTAACTTACTGCTTACCGACTTGCTGCGAGTTTCCCGCCAGCGTTGTTGACAAAAAGCTTTGTTTGGAAATAGAAACATACCTGAAACAAGAAAGTAAACATTAAATTATTTCTTTTACACTTTTTTTGCAGTGGTATTATTATGCTTAGAGAGGTGATATCACGAGTATTTCTACAAAAAAAAAAGTTTATTCCACTTTTAAAACTTACACAAAATCATCCTACATATTAAAATAATGAAAAATCACAAGACCAGTACAACTCCTAACAAAATTCATTTAATTGCACAATGCTTTTTACTCTTGAGCTCCGCAGCGCAATACTGTGCCAAACTAGACCAATTAAAAAAAACACCGCATTGTTTGACACAATTTATATCGTATGCTTTCCGGTTGACTGAGTGACACATGATTGAAAGAATCCGTCCCTGTGGAATTTCTGAGAAAAGCTTTATTTCGGGTTGTGACTAATTTGTACTGAAACTTAAAATACATTTTGTTTCGTTTGATGTTAAATTTGTTTTAGGTAGAAAGCAGTTAGCTATGTTACAGGTTGAATTACGTCACATATTGTCATCTTTGTGTGACATTGTAGGTTTTTTGTATAAGTATATTGTGAAAATTTGCGACAAGCAAGGAGAAGGAGTCGAAAGTCCCTTTATACTTTGGAACGATAATAAAAACAACAAATTTCCGGACAAACACAAATATCTTTATATATTTATCTAAGAGAATTTAAGCCAAACCAAGTTCCGTATTTAAATCTATTCAGAATCGAACAAGATAGTTTTATGTACATGTTTTTAAAATTTACAGTCAAGGCAGCTTTTATGAAAGTAAATATCTTGCTCATTTACTGAATTAGACGACTTCAAAAGCATAAAGATCTAAGTATTGACATTATCAACGAATCAAAAAAATGACCATCATAAGATATCTCAAAGCAATCTGCGACCAGAGTTACTTCTAAAAACCTGACTTACACCTGATGTTATTCTGCAACCAACTTAGTTTAAACCGAACTCGTTTTGCACAGGAGATAACAGTATAGATACTGCCCTACCAAAACAATTGTCCCGACATGGTAGGTTTACCCAGCAACACAAACACTCACATAGAACAAATCTACCGATCCTCAATTATTTCCTCATGCGCTTTCGCATAAAGAGTTTGTTTCACTGCCAGCAAGAAGCTATATATAATGAAACATTTTTTTTACTATATTCAAGGACCCACGTGATGGTAAGTGGTGTTCGCGCCCATGGACATCGTCAGTCGTAGGCGTTTTATTTATTAGTGTTGAATATGATTATTATCTCGATTTAATTATTGCCTCCTGTGATTGCACAAAATTGCAATCGCACTGACTGTTGCCCTTTGATCGGAACACAACAACTTAAATAGGAAGGAATATAGCACCGCCAAGACGAGATCTTAAAAAATAAACACTACTATCGCCAAATTCAAATCTCCTATTTTTTTTTTTGTTTTTTTTTTAATAGAAAGTTCATTAATGGGGCTTTTAAATTTCACCGGACTTGGTAGCGTAGCGCTGACAGCGCTTAGCCGGATCTTAAACTACTACTATATACGATACGCCTGAGGTTAAATAAACTGTTTAACAGATTTTTTGTTCATAGACACGACTACAGTACAACACTAAACTGAAACCAGCTCAACCACATTTAGGTGCTGCGATGGTATATCCGTAACTAAATTAATAGAACACCTGATTTATTGCATAGATATCGGTACTAAATCAACACACAATATTTTAGTTTTCTCACTGTCATTCAAATAACTAACAATAGGCAATGGCAAAGGTTAAAAAGTTACCGTCTTTGTTTAGAGAGGTTTGTGTAGGCACTGAAGATAATTTCCATTTAAATTATACTACACATGACAAGAAAGCAGTGTTGACTAAAGCCTAAAACCAACAACGCAAGCTTAGTCGATAAAAACACGACGACTACCCGATACGACTTGTACACGTGTACTTTATTGCTGGTGCCGATGGAGCAGTCTATTCGGACTCATATTGGTATTCAAAACAAGAACGACATAAATGTGGCGGCTTGTGTCCCTAATATTCATCAAACATGTGATTTTGCCGCCCAGCTATGCCGAACTGCCGATTATTTAATAACCCAGCCCGAATAAATCAGTAGCATTCCCTAATTTCAAGGGGTACGTCTGCATGTCGTACATAGACAATGTACAAAAAGATATATAGCTGGACTCTTCCTCATCAGTGGAACAACGACCTAATGCGTACACGCATCGCAGCCTATGACTCATCGACATACATTTTTAGCATTAGCGTTTGCAGTTGTTCGTATATATCTTTCTTAATGGCGTTGGCTGATGGCTGTCCGTCTTTTGTCAGCGTGTATTTAGATTATTAGATTTTGTAGATCGGCAGTATAGTGATGGCCTTGATCGTCTCTGGGTTGGTTAAATTAGGACGAAATTTTTTTAGACTCAAAAAATCAATATTTTACCCTACATAAAATAAACTTAGTAAACTGAAATTTGAAAAGATTTATTGAAGGTGTTTAATTTAATTATATTTTTTCACACAGAAAAGGATGACATGCCGTGAATGATGTGATTCTTTAAAAGGGTTTGAAGAATTTTTCTTTTTACCAAACTCACAAACGAGATCATAATTACTATTAATTTGAATGTTTTTGTGAAGCGGTTGTTTGTAATACTTAAAACTTTTGAAATAATAAAGACCGTAATAATTGTAAATCAACTCCTAATTTACTCACTAATTCATAATTGAGTGATCGTAATTCTAACTGAAAACCGCCAATATTCTAAATCTGCAGAGTATTAGCGGTTTTGTAGAGCTGGGTTGCTGGGCAAGCAGATTATGCTAAAACAGCAATGAGAACTAATAAGTTGACTGATTAATTAATTTCGATTATCTTTCAGAAATGCATGACTGTTTGAGGCAATGTGTTCAATAGACGAAGTGCATTTGCAAAGCAAAATTTTCAACTAACAGATCTAAACCTAAGCAGAACAAAACTTGTTAACAACCAGGTAAAACTCCCCCAGAATCTACGCGGAAAAAAGCCTCAATTCGTATTAAACTTTACGTTTGCAGAGCTAAATCACATTTTCTGTGTTTATTTAGGATCCTGAGGGCCTTTAAACTAAAACAATAGGATTAGCCAATGTTTTTATTAGAATTCACCTCATGTTTGGTTGTTTCTAAGGCGGTCTGATGTGTACTCACGTAGAGAAAGCTTATATTAAAAAACTTTATAAATGTTTATTTAGTTGAATTAAAGCTTCATTATATTTTAACCGCGTATTTGTTATTTTATTATTTGTTTTCTACAAAAGCTGGGCGAAATAACTTAAAAAAATATAAAGTTTTTATTTTGTTTATTACATTAATAAGGTTCGATTTTCTCCGTTCACGTTTCTGTATTAACAGATGTCCGCGTCCTACATTGAAATTTCACAGTGTAAACAAACATATACAATAAACAAATATTTAGATATTACAATAAATTTTTTATGGGAATAGAGTTTCTTAGTACCCGGCGCAGGGTTTATATAGATAGCTGCAAACCAATAGTCAAAAGCTTAAGAATTCTACCGTTGCCTTGTTTATATATCTATGAAGTTAGCTTATTTGTAAAAAAACACCCTCAGTTGTTCCAGCTAATCGAGAAATGATTTCTGGTCACAAAAGGCACGCTGAAAAACTGTATATACCTGCCCAAAGATTAAGTTTATTCCAAAAAAATATTGTATGTATGGTTGTGAAGATATTTAATAAATTACCGAATAAAATTAAAAATTTACCATTGAATAAATTTTATAACAGTCTATTTGAATTTTTGCTTTGTAAATCATATTATTCAAATAATGAATTTTTAAATGACAAATTTATTGATAATTAACAAAAATTTATAATAATTTTACTTTGTTTTACGTTGTACGTGTGCAAAATTTTTAAATAAGATTATTAATTAATCTTATTTTAAAATTTTGCACACCGACACCTTGTCGGTGGGATATTGTGAAACTATAATTATAAATAAGACCTTCAATGTACCAATTTCTTAGCAAATAAAGATTTATTATTATTATTATGTTCTTATGCTATAACCGCCATAAGAACCACGATCACGTGGCGGTTTTAAAGACAACGAACATTTGCTATTACTGGAACAAAGTCACTTCCAGCTGTAGCCTGCAGTCGGCAACGCGTCATGAGTCGATATAATCATCACATTCAATATTGATGAATAGAACACCTACGGCTAATATAGATGCGGGTGCAACCTACCAACTTACCAAGTGGAACGCGTGGTCGTTTTCCTGCTATGAAAACACTTTTTTTTTAATCCCCAAACAAACACACCAACTGTACGGCTCCAAAGTAAGCGGAGCTCGTGTTATGGACGACCATACAGCCAACTAGGGGGAACCCAGAGTAAACGTATTTCGGCGTATGAGGCAAGGCTACTTACCACTACACCGCTCGGTCGTCAAGCTTTAAAAAAGCTATAACTTTTGGCGGCTTGGAACTAAAAGTCCAAGTACTTCAGTTTCCTGGTCACAATACACCAAAATCAAGTAATCTAAAACTAGTAAAGTGTAGTTTCTTTTGTTTATATAAGAGACGATTGCCGGCAATAAATCAAATAAACAAAACCTTTCTTTAAAGACAGACGACAAAAACGAAAGTTACAAAGCAAATTCTAATATCAAGTTATTTAAGTTAATATAATTAGGCCCAGTTAAATTCGACATCCGTTTCAACCCAAAAGGGTTACCAGTACTTAGCACAAGTTAACTATATTAGACCCTTGAGTCCAATCTGCTTGCCCACATTAAGTAAGTCGAGAAATTAGCTAATATTAACATTACAAGTGCTTATTTCTAAGTAAATTTAACTTGACATGGAAATCCATGAGATCTAAGGTCTTTTCTTGGAACGTTTGGGTGCGAATGTGCGTTTGTTACGTTTTTAAGATTACCTACGGAAACTAAAATCGCATAAATTTAAGGGTAAGTAAAAAAGGGATATAATACACCTTTCTTCCGGATAAGTACTTCTGTTCCTAAGGGATGTGCAAGCAAAGCAGCGTGATATAAGCTAGTAAACTGTATTTGAGAAGCTCAGTTCACTTACATTGCTTAGGGTTTGACATTGACCACGAGTTTTTAGTTACTGCGTTATTGTCACAAACCATTTGAACGCGGACAATACATTTATACATACAACCTAGGACAACATGAAGTTTTGATTGGTCAAATATATTTTTACAAACATTTAAATCATTAAAACAGTACATTGCTTGTACGTAGCAAGCAAGCGAAATTTTGAGACAATCGATGTTTCAAACAAGTAAATAGCACACCCGACTGATAATAAAATGTGAACCAAATAAAAACCAATGTATTATATAATACCTATATTAATAGTAATAGTAAATCCCCAGACAAACACACCAACTGTATGGCCCCAAAGTAAGCAGAGCTTGTGTTATGGATGCCCATACAGCGAACTGGGGGGGAACCCAGAATAAACATACGTACATATATAAATACAAACAACCATGACCCGCGAACAAACGTCTGTGTTCATCACACAAATGAATGCCCCGGCCAGGACTCGAACCTGGGACCTTCGGCGTCTGAGGCAGGGCTACTTACCACAACGCCACTCGATCGCTAAATATATTGGTAATTATAAAACCACACAGAATAAAAATGGGCAAATTGAAATATCGCATATTTTGAACAACATTGCATTTTTATTAAGAGTCCATTAAGACGAACGAGTCCGAAGAAAAGCTATTTGTGAGCACAGATAGAAAAAAAAAACCCCCGATCCACAAAAAACGCGCATTACTTTAAGGGCGAACCGATTGTCTTCAAATATTTATTCAGCTATCAAATGAAAAACACCTCATCCTAATCGGTCAACTCATACGAGAGATATGATGCCACTGACAAACGTTGAACTTAAACAATTTCTCTTTTTGCACAGGGGGTTTAAAATAAAAAAGTATTAACTTATATAAATTATGTCGTATTTCGTACTAGCTAGAAGTTTGCCGTACATTTCAACTGCAGTGATGATAAAAACGAAGCTTTAACACGCACATCCAAAAGACACGTTTTATTTATCTAGGTATAACAGGTAAGTACCAGATAAGTTTAAAAAAAATTCTAAGTTGTCTTTTAAGTATCTTTTTAGGTAAAAGAACATAGGAATGTATCCTAAATTTAGTATTAAATTTAAATAATGACCCAAAAGCAACTTTAAGCCAGCTCGTGCCACACTCTTAAGCACCACTCAAAATTAACCCCAAAGAAACCCAAAACTTAACACCCTCTTAAGTCCCCGAAAAACACGACCTCCCTTTATCCGACTAACAAAAAAAAGGAGCACGTTATTTCCTCAAAGCAACCAATCAATTAATCATATTTCTGACATAATTGCTCCAAACACCGATGTTCACGGTTTTTTTCTATTTTGACAAATGCGTTCACCGAGTTTATTTTCGATGCTGCTTGAAAATAACATCGTTTTTTTTTCAGTATTTTTTTGTTGTAAACTGCATTGAGGGTAGACTTTGCTTGTTTTTTTTTTTAACAAGGCGTGAACTCTATTCATGGTTACAGTATGGTCTAGCGACTAATCGGCACGGACGGACGGCAAAGTCGCACATATGTAGATGAACGTACGGGAACTACGCCGTGCGGCCAAAGCTGTTCGGGTTTGGGCGAGTCGTGCCGAATGACCCGACCTGTGTAAAACCCGAATAAACAATCCGATGGGCACTTGTCAAATATGTATAGTACATATATATAGTACACATACGTAGGCAACATAATATGGATAGCGACACAAAGAACATGTGTTATCTGCGGATCTATTGTATACTATAAAGTATATATCTTTCATATGTAACTACACATTGATTTCATTTAAACCGATATTGTTTCATAGTGCGCTTCAGAAGAATATAGTAGTGGCTTAGATTAGAATATCTGAAAAATAAAAAAAAACAAATAAAAAACGAAATTAAATTTCACATTATATTATGGAACGCTTTACATTTTCTACTACATATACATGTACTACGGCTGCTTAGTTTTAATTCAAATATTTATTTCTCAAGATTTACAATTATTTTTTATTATTGACGTCAAATAAAACATGATTCTACCACCAGTTCGAATAAACCTTCGAAGAAGAACTGGTAAAAAATTTCACGGCTATAATATTTTCAAAGTAGATGTACAATGTTTTTTTATGTCTATACAAAATATTCTTATCTGCATCTGTTAGCTTCGGCAAGACCTCCCCCCAAGTATCCAAACGACGAACGTCCTCAAACGGCACCCGTTCACGAGTGCCTTGACAAATACAACTACCGAATCGTCATGAGTAAACTAAACATACCTATTGAACATTCCCAGTCGTACTCGTACCCTCATCATAAAATATCTTCATACCAATTTCACTTTAAAAAAAAAGAAAATACCACTTAAAATTTAATATTCTACGAAAAATAGCAATACACTACCGCGAACTTCTGAAAAAAAAACTGCTTTGCCTCCGAACTGCGCTCCATCAATCAAATGACGTTTGACACTGACACTGACATGAGTGATGTCGTTCGGTTGCTAATTTAAGCCATTATTGACAGCTTCCCGAGTTTTTCCTAACGGATATTTTTTTTTAATAATAAATAGGTTGAGGGAAAGTTCTATAATTGTATGCGGAGGAAAGTTATTAGCTTTTTGTTTGGTTTATGGTTCGTTTTAGGAGTTAGAAACTTAAAAGCACGTTAAGGTAATGGAAGACTCTTAGCAGTTAAAACTGGAGATGAATGAATATTCATGTTCTTGGACTTACGAGTAAATAAACTATATATTTACTATCCTATACTAGTTTGATAACGTGTAAAGTTTTAATAATTAATTAATAGCTTTACGAGCGTGCAATACAAATTATAATTATTTCATGTATACAAGGCCAATATAATCATTCAAACGCAGCTATAATATAAACTCATATATTGTGATGTAGATTATATCATAGTAAGTAGCCACACACGGTTGCTATACTATAATATATACATTCGCCCTCATTAGGTCTGCAGTCGTTCTTCCATAATTTACATTCTTGCTATATCTGACTGCATATTTTGCGACGAAATAGAAATAAATATAGCTCCGTTCGTGGTCAAAATGGAAAATATTTCGTAAAATTCCTTAATATGTCTTGCTATAATATATTTTATAGCTAAGTCTGTGGCGGGCATGAAAAGTCTATTTTTCCCATAACGACAAAGACGCTTTTCGAGAATATGATTCATTAACAAACAAATCAAAGAGTGGAACGATTTGCCTGCTTCTGTTTTTCCAGACAAATATAACCCTGGAGCTTTCAAGTGTAGAGTGAATAGGTACCTCTTGGACAGGCGTGTACGATCCTCGTCTTCATCGTCACTTTCCATCAGGTGAGATGGAAGACAAACGCCTGCTAATTATTAATAAAAAAATAATTATTATTATGAAAAAGCTTATTGTACATAAAGTTCAAATGTTTCAACATTAACATCAAAATGACAAGACATTTTAGATTTCAACGACATTTCAAAAAAAACTTTCCTAAACGGACTTCGTGTGACGTGTGACAAGAAAACAATACATTTTCTTCACAAGTACATAAATATCCACTGATTTGACGGCGGAAAACATCTTTACCAATGAGTTAATACAACCTAATTACATTAATGCTCCGACGAAGGAGGAAAACATCGTCAGGACATCCACATAACAAAGAAATTATTTCGAAGGTGTGTGTAAGGGCTGGCAAACCTCAGAAGGCCAGCGTGGTGAACACCCCTTAGACACGCATGATATCCGATATCCCTGCAGTTGGATTATGAAGGTTCTGCAATAAAGAACTGAAATATTTAGATACCTTTATTTTTTAAATGGACAGTTTATGGGCCTTTTAAATTTCACAGGACTTTGCGGCCTAGCGCTGAGGGCGCTAAGGCGGAACTTAAACTACTCCTACATACGATACGCCTACGGGCACCCGAGAGGGCACGGACCTCGCACTCGTATATTGAAGCTACCACTGGTTCGGAAGGGTCATCTGAACCAGTGATAGTTTAAATACCAAGCCAGGGGAGTAGGTTGGAAATTGACCCAAATCACATACTAATTGATTTTATGCCAACATACTTTAACAATTAAATGGCATCAGCTGGCGTGTTAAAGGCCTTCATTCGTTTCATTAAATGTAACAATCCGACCGATATTACAATCAATGCAATTGCTTGCTTAACTTTTTGTATAAAAATAGTATAGAATTTAAAATGTGTATTTTATAAATGTATAAATGATAGTGTAATCTTAAATCGTGTAAATAAGATTTTTACCCTATTAATACTTAAGTATTACACAGCAATTGTATGTTAAAAGAAATACATTTCATTGAAGCTTCCATCTGGAGCTATATTTCAAATAAAAAATTCCATCTACTCCTTAAAATGCTATGAAATGATATGAAATGAAATATTTATTTCTCAACATTGACAATTACTTGTTCTTATTGACGTCAAATAAAACATGATTCTACCACCAGTTCGAAAAAACCTTCGTGAAGAAGAACTGGCAAGAATCTTCACGGGTATATTTTTTTCAAAACAAATTTACAGAGTCTCTTTATGTCTATACAATATTATTCTTTTCTGCATCTGTTAGCTCGGCAAGTCTCCCTCCCCCCAAGTATCCAAACGACGAACACCAAAGCTAAACCTACCTACACCAGTGCACACCTGAACACGTACAAGAATCCTTAAAAACAAAACTATACGGAAGCATTAAGAAAGCACATTTAAAAATTCCACTCAAAGGATAAACTAATAAACTTATCTTCACAAACATATTTAATTAAAAAAAAAAACAATTGTTCACTTCACATACACAAATATATATTTTAAAAGATCCTTAATACATAAAACCTCTTCATAAAAATACCTAACTAAACCGAAGAAACGTACATCTAAGGTACATTTTCAAAGTTTAAATCTACAGACGATAACAAAATTAAGGCTCCTCGATACTATACCAAAACCCATCGACCTACGGAACCAGAGAGAACGTTATCTGTATGAAACTTTTAGACAGTGGGAAGAATAAATGGGTTAAATATGATAAGAAAATTAAGTAACTGTTAGAAACTGGGATGGACCGTTTTCTTACAATTTCGTTTTAGATTTCTTAAGAAAGGGCGTTAGATAAGTAAATAGAGGTCGAATCCACCTCAGTGAGTCTGTATCTGTCGTAAAAATGTTTTTCGATGGTTTAATGTAGGTAGTAGATAATGTGTCTGATGAATTTTAGAAACAGAAGATTTTATGGAATACCGGCATCAATCGACGTTGGCACGGCAAAGTCGAATATATTATATGTAGATGTATGATCGGGAAAAATGCCGCCCGGCAAATTCCCTTGGATTTCTAGCCAGGCGAGCCGAATGAGCCGACCTGTATAACGCCCGAATGTACTACCCCGTCGGCACTTGCCGAATATGTGCAGTTATTACTTCGGACAGGTCTT
This sequence comes from Marasmarcha lunaedactyla, assembly GCA_923062675.1. Taxonomy (NCBI): domain Eukaryota; kingdom Metazoa; phylum Arthropoda; class Insecta; order Lepidoptera; family Pterophoridae; genus Marasmarcha; species Marasmarcha lunaedactyla. The sequence goes on along the minus strand of OV281363.1, from coordinate 16,092,007 downwards.
GCCGTTTAACGAATACTGCAGATTCCAATAAGAAGGTAGCGCCCCTTACCATTCTGGGGTTATAGATCAACTGTTCTAAAAGCGAAAACAGACTCTGCTATCTACTTAACAACGTACTTCTTTAAATTAAAAAATAATCTGAAGCTTAAAATCAAAATCTACACCTCCCACTTGGTTCATTCAAAAACTTCATGATTACACATCAAAACCTCTTGACATTAACACACAATAGCGTTATAAAACGTTTCCCCGTTCCGGCGATGTCGTTCCGCGATATAACGTTTATAAGACAAGAGCCGTTAACTTGTGGAGTACAAAGCCAACTTATGTGTTAAATGGCAAAAACTGGAACTATTGCAACCAAATGCTAAATCTTTATCTGCGCGTAGAACGCAGCCTCACCCTGAAACAAATAGGTAAGCTGGTCGGATTGTCACTTAAATGAGACGTTCGTGGATGGTTACGAAATTGCTGAGCTGCGGAAGATGATAAAGGATCTTACTCTGGATTTATGTAAAATTTAAATAAAAAGCTTTCATAATCAATAATTTCTAGTCAATCATTCTAGTCTAGAAGATATATATGAGGCCATGATCGACGCCACGTCGAAAAATACAACGACACTAGAATTTCAGAAGCGAAAGAGAAGTCTGTCTCTTTATATTCTTTCTTTGCAATGTATATTTCATAATTATTTTAACAACAAAACTTACTTACTCCATCGGTTCTACAATGATATTCTCTGGTACTCCATCATAATACATTCGGGGGTGTGACGTGCCGCAAATTACCAGCCGACATTTATATTTGGTAAATATAAGTGACATTGTGTTTAGGGCTCTGGAATGGGGAATGGTTGGGCCGAAACTTAAGAGTTACTAAAAGTAAATAGTTACATTCAAGGTATTTTTTCTATAGAAAACAAGGAAGAATAGCATTTATTCTGTAGGTGATTAAGTAGCTATTTTGATAAAGAAATTATCCACTATTTGATCTCTACACAGAGTCCGGTGAAATTTAAAAGGCCAATATGGACATTAATAAACAGCTCATATCAAAAAATAAATCATCTATTTTATGTTAATCTTTTCAACTAGTTATCGTTGCACTCTTCAGACCAGACTGATATTCATGAAGGTACTTGATATAAAACAAAGCAGGACCAGCTAGTGCAGATGGCCCTAAACCACCTAGATGACAATTTTTCCTCTCGTCAGTAAATACTTGTAAATGTCAAATACCAGATAACCTATTTGAGTTAAGGTTTAACAATGGCTGAAATCTAAATCTAGCGTCAATAAGAAGCAACTTGTTATATACTACATAGGGATCAAAACCTATTTGAAAATGTTTGACAAAATTGGCGTCACATGTTTTAAGAAAATGTATCATATCCAGTTTAAATTAAAGTGGCTATTTGACCATTCAGCTTACATCAGATTAAGCACGTTATTTGGTGAACTGGCTTGGTAGGATATTGATCCTTAACGAACAATAATGTATACCTTTTAATACAAATTAAAATGCAATTAGTCCACTCGCTATCTTCGCATCAACTGCACCCCCGCCACTACAACAGTCAACATATTTACCGGTTACACAATATTTTCTTTCCTATTGTCCGTATTCAGCCCAACGCACCCTTCTTGCGTGACCCCTTAGCGTGACCAAAACCATGTCCAATTATAACGAGGTATTTCCGGACTTTTTTGTAGTCCATTGATGATGAAAGTTCATGAATAGATAAATCATAATCATAAAGCAGTATTCGTAAGTTTTTATTTTTTAATGGCATCTGAAAAATAATTGCTTAAGTAATAGAATTAATTTAATTTGTCTTGGCCGCTAACGAGCATGCGATCCAAGTGATGGCAAGAAGCATCCACGTCCATCTATACACTTCCTTAATCGTTGATGTTATTACTCACATCAAAAGTGTCCAGGTATCAAGTACGTTTTAGAATACATATTTCTACAAATGAGGTTTATCATACTGACTCTTTTTGATTCCTATTGTATCCACTATCTAATTTAGTATCAATTTTGATTACAAAATGAAAATCAACTGTCAAATAGCACTTCTAAACAGAGTCATGATATTTTTTACAAAATCATAACAATTTCTGCATCGGACCTGCAAATTACACTGATATGGAGCGACGAGTTAATATAACCCGAGCAGAGATGATGAGAGCCAGCGACATTGAGGACGATCTCGCAATACCACTCGCAGACAGGACCGGTATTGTATACCAGATTACTGCTCGACGGAATCGTACCAAGACCGCCATGATGTCGGTTACGAGGCTCCACAGCCCTTCAGGCTTTTTAATAAGCGATTAAACCATCCGAAACGCCAGTTTACAATGGGCTCGTGCACACAGAGAGAATGGCAGGAAGAAGACTGGCGTTGTGCGTGCTTTTTCAATGAATCTCGTTTCGGAATGAGCCCGGATACAAGACGCATTCGAGTTTGGAGAACCTCTGGACGTCATGAACGTTTAAGATATTGTCAGAAAGTTCATCCGTCTGGCGGGGGAACAATAATGTAATGGGCCGGTAATTGGATCAGTGAGAGAACCGAATTTCATTTGGATTAAGGACAACCTTAATTCTCAGGTTAACATTGACAGAATTGTTTCAGTCGTAATCATCCCTTTGCGAGGCCTGTAATGTGATTCGTTTCAACAAATGCACGACAATGCACCTGCACACACGGCTAGAGTCGTAACTGGTATTAACGTTCTGCCGTGGTCTGCTCAATCGCCAGACCTCAACCAAATTGAGCACGCATGGGATAAGCTCCAAAGAAGAAGTCCTGTATGAACGCCCCACGACAACTTTTTGACTTATTAGAAAGCACGAGGGCGGCCATTCGTCAAAATGATTGTGATGAACTAAAGCATGCCAAATCTATACAGTTAAAATTTACAAAATCTTAATTTTCTTTTCCTATTTTTGCCATTTGAATGTCGTCGTTAATTTGAGTCAATTTCCCACGATTAGCAAAAACAGTCATTCTGGTAGACTAGATTTGTTTAATATTTATTGGATAATTATTTTTTTCAAAAATTTTACTAAACCTACTACTGTGTATATTTCTCACAAATGATGCGTTACCGACCGTGGGCTAAAGAACTGCCCTTGTTCCAGTAAATGCACTAGCCGTTCTTTCCCTATATCCGGAGCACAACCACATCAACGTGGTTATTATGGCGGCTAAAACAGGAAGGACGGTAGAACCCCCAAAACGATCCACCACTTAAAATGTCCGCCTTTTATTGCAAAAGAGAAATGCACTATACCAGAGAAAAACAAACTAAAATAGTCTTGCCTTAAACTAAGAACGATTAAAGAAAGCTTCTCTAGAAAGCAAAGAATCGTAAGCGCGAACTAGTCGGAGAAGAGTCATGCGTCATACTTTTATCAATGCAGTGGCGCTTTGAACCCGCTCGTCTTTTCAATCTTGTTTGTCATTCATTCAACTCTCTCCCTTCGTTCTGCTCAGTATTTTTCTTCACAAGCACTTCTATGAGAACTAGTTAAAAAAATAGTATAAAACTTGACGATAAATAAGACAATAAATTGTATATAAAATAAGAAGGCTCGCGTTTCTTTAATAAAAAGAGAGGCGAAATAAACAAGGCCCAAAATCTTGGGTTCTGTATTATCAATAACTTCGAGATACATATTGATGAACCATAAAAAGCTAAGTCCTAAATTGTAACATTACACTATTAACTATTCGTTTCCAAGCAACAATGATAAAATACGCATTGAACTATTTTCATGTATTTTACCCAACTGTCAGAAGGAGGGTAATGTTTTTGAGTAAATGTGTATTACTTTAGCACGCTCTACAGCCTAAACCGTTCGACCGATTTCAACATAGGAGGTGTCGTTAGATTCCCCTGAATTGTGGAAGTGACTTTGGGTATCCCGGAATTCCCAAAGAAACATAGATTACACGGCGAAACAACTTTAGCAGTCGGGCTTCTTCATTTTTCAAATTCCGCAGCAATGTAAGGTATACTTTAATTTGAAAGTTTGAAGTACATTTGGAAAGGATTAATTCAAAGAAAGACTTAGTTTCTACCTAAGCTGTGCAAAGAAGACTCAGCAACTATAAATTTATTAATATTTTGCCTTTTTTATAAGAAATATGAAGTATATAAATTCCATTGGTGGAAATTGCCTTTGCGCAATGCCTGAGCTTGCATTGGCGTGTACGCAGCTCAAATTTAAAAGGATTCATATAGCATTTAGGAATATTTTCGAGGCGCTATCCACATATTCGGACCGACATCGATACGGCCTACCGGTCGTAGGTGGGACACCGTTCGGGTCTCGACGAGATGTTTATGTGTAGCAATTGCACCTTGCCGTCATTGCCGATCAACAAATTCTGCCAACCCGAACATCTGGGTAACACCGCCTGAGATTTGATGATGACAGGGGTAAGTGCTTAAACATAAGCCAGATACACCTAAAGAGAAGAAGTGTTACCAAATATTGCGACACTAGATAGGTCGACTTTTCTAAACATATAATAAGTTAATTTAGGCATAACAAACTTCATCAACTCCATGTTGATTACGACATTTTATATATACAATATGTATATTAATATACTTTTTAATAATAATAATAATTCACAGACAAACGCACCAACTGTGTGGCCCCAAAGTAAGCAGAGCTTGAGCTATGGTAACTGATGATGATGATTAACCCGGCGGCGGTAGGCGCTACCGGGTAAAAAGTACCACAGAGGTATAAAAACATGCCGCATTTTTTGTTTTTTTTACGTTTGAACGGCGACCCTATAAGTAGCTTTTTGTGTGATGTTAAGGAACGCGCTCTCCCCGCCCCGCTCTATTAGCGCCTGTCGCTTGGACCCCATGGAAGTACAAAGTGAGTATGGGCACTTTTTACCCGGTAGCGACTGTTGACGTACTATTTTATTTTGTAATAATGTTATGATCTTTAATCATTATGTTTTATATTTTTAGTTATTTTATGATTTTTGCGACACTATGTTGTATGTTTTTTGTTATGTTATGTTTTTTTTATTGTGATAATAATAACGAACTATTTTGCTTTTTTTACGGTTATAAAAATGGCTTTTAATTATACCTATTATAGATGTAATGGTATGAATAATAGAAAGATGGAAAAAAAACTGTAAAACTAAAACTAATTGCAAATTGTGCTTGAAAATGATATGCTTTGAACATTCTTTAGCAATTTGTGATGATACTTGTTATGGAAATATCAATTAGATTATAAAAATGTTTACTATGTAACTTAAATTAAATGCCAAACTAGGTGCCATATTACAAAAGTGATATGAATAAGAAAAACTTTGAGGAGACTTTATTTTTTGTTATAATTTACAAGACTGTTTAATATTCCTATGATACAGATCTCAGGTTAACTTTTTTTTAAAATAAATCTTTAATTTTTGTAAGAAATTCCCTTTGAACTAGAAAAACATGTCATATCATAAATTAATTTTAATGCACGTTCTTTTATTTTTTTGCTGTATGTATTACTAAGATAGTGTACAGTTTACATAAATAACAACATTATTCAAAGTTCATGAGAAATATCTGTGTTCTTCGTACTTTTTCACTGTGGTATTTTTTACCCGGTAGCGACTGTTTATGTTCTAAAAAGGGGTGCGCCTCCCGCCGGGTTAAAGATGAAAGCGAACAGCGAGTATCGAGCAGTTATCGCGCTAACATCTAAAAAACTTCATATTGTATACAATTTGTTTGCAATCGCGATTAGTCCTGTGGACATTTCAGATACAATCTGGATAAAACTACTTAACACAAGCAATTTTTAAATTCCGATCGGTTGTTTCATGTTGCATGCATGTTGTAAGGTTTCAATAACATATGTATTTATTACAAATATTTGGCATCACAACGCGGGCTTTTATTGGTTTTAATAAAGTAAGCGTAAAATGATGGGTTTAACTGGCAACATAAAAATAAAAAAAATGAGCATTTGAACGAACGACAAATGGGGCACTTTTGATCCAGCTTTCGTGAACGACGGACCTGTGCGAAGAATTATCGCGGGAATCGCATTTTGTTGGAGTGATAGTTTTGACATTGGAAATAAAACAAGTTAACTGTTTAGAAATATCTGATTATACTTTACTGACATTATTGTTTTTCAATTCCATTCTTGGACCTCCTTGAGTTTCCAATCTAGTGATCAATGATAATGGTATCCAGGTGTTATTCAGCTTGTTACGTTACCGAATTGTCTGAATAGTAGTTCCATACTTCTGAGTGTAAACGAAAATATTACAATATAAACAAACACATAGACAAGTGTTTCAAATATATATTTATACATTACTTAAATTATTTCGATGCAACAATATAACACGTCAGGATGTTCTTAAACCAAATCATCCAAAAGTCCTGACTGTTAAATTTATAGCGATGCATCAGGAGGCTATCAAACTCGAAACTGGATTAATAAAACTTATCGCACGTCCACACTGCTGTTCATAATGTATATTTTAGCGTAAAATTATGCCCTATATATAAAACATGCTAAGTATACTAGCGTGGATAGCTGATTATACTACGATTACTTTTGTTTGATGAATAATTTTCTGTGAAAGATGAAAAATTTGTCTGTGTATTTGAAATAAAATTTTAGTCGGAATTGAAAATATATTTCACATAACAGGTTTAAGGAAGCTAATCTCACGTTTCCACCAATGACACCGGCACTTTCGGGACATGTTCGGCACGTGCCGCTCGGGAAGTCGATTCGGACTTTATACAGGTGGACTCATCAGCACGTCTCGCCAAAACCCGAACGAGGGCCGGGTGGCAGTGCCAGTGATGCCAGCCCAATTATGCGGGTACTTTTAGTGAAACCGTACACAAATATAAATCATAATTACAAATGTTACATTAATGTATCAATAAAACGTGTCCTTTCTTCAAAAGACATTACAACTCGCCAGTCACAACCCAAACAATTTTAATCCTAAACAGGAAACAGCAGTGACAGTGAAACTTAGTATCTAATAGACAACTGTCAAATGTCATATTGAAGTCGCTTCTGATTTATTACACGTCCCATAATACAAAGAGAGTGCTAAACTGTGAGCTTAGTACGCAAATGGATTTAAGATTACTGCGTTAAGAAACTAAGAATATTTAGTTTTCACCTTAATGTTTTATTGAGAAGAAAGTTTTAAATTTAAGTTGCGGTTCCACCAAAGCTGTGCGAGATAAACGTCCATAGTGTACATGGTTCGAATCATTAGTGCGCGCGTGTGCATTAGGCACGTATTCGTACTAATTGGACATGCGCAGTTTGACAAGATGGTGCCTGCTACACGAAGATGCATACAGCTACAAAAAAAGAACCGTATTACAATCAGTCTCTTCGTCTAACCAAACAGGCGTCCGCGTAACGTCTTAATAGATCCCGACGAAGTTATTATATCAAGAAACGCCGGCGTTCAGTTAGAAATTGCACAACACGGCATTCGAATCGCCTAACCCACCGGTGGGCCAGGCTAACGCGTCGTACACGTTCCGACTGAGCTTCTTGCTGTTTCTTTGGCAGTAGATGAACATTAAGTTCCGGCTAAGCGCCGTCAGCGCTAAGCTACAAAGTCCGGTGAAATTTAATAGGCCCATAGATAGGGCCTGAATAAATAAACTGTCCATTTCGAACAAAAACAAATCGTCTATTCATATAGGAGACACGACATGATAGACAGATTCACACGTTAAACCAGATAAACACAATCACGAGTTCTTCAAAAGGAGACTGAATACGCTCCGCTCTTCTTCACTTTATCGTCACTTTCCACCTGGAAAGATGGAAGACGAACACCTGCCATTTGTCAATATAAGTAAAAACGATATCACTATTTGCGTCGGGGGTGCACACGCAACTGCCTAAATTTCATATTTTTTCCGTGTGCCGTCTGTATGTGACGTCACTCTTTATGAGAAGGGTGGGGTCATCAAATTGTGACATTATCATTACTGAGTAAGAACTGTCACAAGAACACAACAGTGACGTAATATAAAAATCTCCCTGTATTACTGCACGCAGTACTTATAACGTATCATGAAAATAAAGGGTAAAAGCTTCAAAAAAATAAATCCAGATTTGAACCTAAGCCCATCAGTAATCGTTTTATATTACAAGCACAGCAGTAGCCATTGCGAATGAAGCCACATCGAATTTGCATTCGATTACATGTCTGTTTTACATAATCGAATAACTCTGTACGATTGTTCTGTGTTTCGGTATGAAGTCATCGTTGGTTTTGATAAAAGTAAATTTGATTTGTATTTGATCCGTTTTTAACGATTTTTGAAAATTAAGAATTCACGAGTTTTTGAATAGATATTTATGAACTCTATAATATTATTATGTTGTATTACAGTTTTACCAAGACCAATTTTAAATGATGACTTCATACCGAATCACAGAACATTCGTACAGAATTATTCGATCATATAAAACAGACATGTAATAGAATGCAATTTTTTAGTTTTTTTGCAGCCAGTCCAGGGTGGTAAATTTTGTGACCCTCCTGATGGCAAGCAGCATCCACGCCCATTGACTTCATTAGTCCTAGCTGTTCAATGTATTAATACAGAATTATCTCGACTGATGGTAAGTCCCCGACCGTAGGCTGCAGTAGGAATGTTTGATCCAGGAGTCGCACCGGCCGGTCCTCCCCTCGCCGAAACACATCCACGTAAACGTGATTGTTACGGTGGTTAAAACAACAAGGACTGTTCTAAAAAGAAAATAAACTTTTGCTACCTCAAATAATACACAAAGTCTCTAAGCTGTGGAAGCTGTCCAAAATCATTTTCCTGACTATTTTGTTAGACACACAAGCATGCAAGATAAAACAAATGCTTCAAATTCCACACATTTTCTCACACCATCTCAAGTATCTTATACATTTACAGGAAACAATAATACTTTTTAAATATTTTAAAAACGTGTAACTTTTTAATGAGTAAGAGATATTTTCATTAGTATGTAAATCAGGACAAACCATTTCTCAGAATGTCTAATTTTGGATTTGTTTTTATATGCATTAATTTCGCCAACCAGAGATGCTCCACCTTTGGGTGGAGAGATGGTTTCACTAGCGTCGCTCGCTTCTGGCACCGTGGGAATTTGATAACAAATTCTAGATCTCAATAAATTACCTAATTATTGAACGAATGAATGACGGCTGATAAGCGTAGTGGGTCGTGACCAAGCCTCAAACGCCGGAGGTCCCCGGTTCGAGTCCTGTTCGGAGCATTCATTTGTGTGATGAACACTGTATGTTCTCGGGTCATGGTTGTTAATATTTATATATATTTTTGTTTATTCTGGGTTCACACAGAGCTCTGTTTACTTTGAAGCCATACATACATGTGTTTGGAGATTTATTATTATTATTCAAATCTGTAAACGTAAATTTATATTTCAAATCTTATAATAAACAAACTTAATGCTTTGCCTCTTAATGAAGGTATATTCAATTCCACTAAATGTATAATACCCGGGTATTCACGACAATACTAGAATGCCTATCGCTACCAACAAAACGATAACTCCCTGCCAGGGTTGCCAACCTATAAATAAAATTACGGCAAAAGCTCGGTTCTTACTAGATATATCGGCAATCTTAGGATTTATGTTAAGTACACACGAATCGAATGGTAGCCGCGATTCGACTTGATCCATGTTTATGCCAAAATTGAACTCTACTGGTGGGACTAAGACCAATCGCCTAGTGGACGCCTATTGTCAACATTTTTGTACAGAGAAAATTTCCGTACTTGATGGAATATAAGTGGGTGAACCAAGAACTGAAATATTCGTAATAAAAAATAATTTCAAGTACTTATATGCGATCCAATATTCGCAGCAGCCTTAATAATCCCACTGAAGGAATATCAGCCTTACCCAACTGAGGGGTGGTTTAAAGGCAACTGCGGGTTGTTATACACACCTTCGAAATAATTTCTAGAGTGTGTAAGTTTCGTCACGATGTTTTCGTGCATCATTAGATCAATCATGTTGATGTTCTTTGGTTGTTTAAACTTCTTGGTACACTTGGTAGTCGCCGGGGGTCGAATCTGCGCTTTCCTTACTATATTTCGACGTTTCAAATAGTCTCAAATAAAAATGGAGAGGTCATCTTAAACTGTGATCAGTGTGCAAACTTCAAGCGCCACGTATTCGAAGACTGTCACTAAAAGACGATTGTTTTAGATAGTTCTTCTTAGAAGAAGCCACCTTTGAAATGTTCAGTACCTACCTACCGAACTTAATTACACCTACATATGCATTCAAAAAATTGTAATGACTTTCTTAAAAAAATTACGCGTTAAATCTAGAGGATACCATAGTCTTTGTAGTTTTAAACGTGCATTATTTAGTTTAGCATTTCAAGTATCGTTGAATCAAGAATCCGAGATACGTATTTTGATTTCAGAATGCATTTTGCATGATACGTCTTTAATATGCACGCTCGTTATTTTGAATTGAATTTAACGGTCGGAAGATATGATAGGAACGCCTTTGAGATGATAAATAGTTTTGTATGGGTAAATAGGTAAGTTTCTCGGATCATGATTTTAGTTGTATATGTTCACTGTTGTTTGTTTTTTAATTACCACACAAACAAACCAACTGTATGGCCCCTACTTAACTTAAACTTACTTAGGTAAGCAGAGCTGGGGGAGAACCCAGAATTGACATACATATATAAATATCTGTGCAAATAAACATCTGTGTTCACACCACAAATGAATGCCCCGGCCAGGACCTGGGACCACCGGCGTATGAGGCAGGGCTACTATCATTACGCTTCTCGGCTGTCGGTTTGTCTGGGGATTTATTCACTATAACCCAGTAATCTGTCTTTGTGCTAACGTGACTTTAACGTGATGATAACGAACTTGAAAGTGATCAATACATCATAACTAAAGAAAAATGCGTTCGTATCCTAATCTAGAATTATTACTGGATAGTCCCAAAAGGACGGTAATGATTCCGAGTGTTTGCATGTATGGTATGTATATTTCTCTGGTACCCTCTACAATCTGAACCGTTTGGCAGATTTCAATACATGAGATGTCTTATGGTTGAGGAGGGCGATGGCTGGATCCCGCCTTAACTCGTGAACGGGTGCCGTTTGAGGGTCTTCGTCGTTTGGATACTTGGGGGAGGGAGACTTGCCGAGAATTCTGTATAGACATAAAGAGACATTGTAAATTGATTTTGAAAAAAATATACCTACCGGTGAAATTTCTTGCCAGTTCTTCTTCACGAAGGTTTTTCCGAACTGTGTGATAGAGTCATGGTTTATTTGACGTCAATAAGAACAAGTCAATTGTCAATGTTGAGAAACCAATATTTGAATTTGAAATTGGATTCGTCTTTATTGTGGGAGTGACAGGGTACATTATTTCGCGGCATTCCTATGGGAACGCTTTTTAATTTATGAAATTCTGCGGCTTGTGTTTCAAGTTATGTAGTTACAGTCGTGGTTTTTATCCTTTCAACTGTGTAAATCTACTTATGTTTGTAATTTACTTTGGTACCCTCTGAGGTTCGAGCTTTAGCTTATTTACAACTCTTGGCATATATGCTGAATTGAACCCTTTTAAAAAACATTATAGCATTGACTTATAAACAAATGGACTTCGGATCTACGTTTAAAAGCGTCCGGGAAAAATGGAATGGAAATACAAAAATGGTGTGAATATCATACCAATCTAGATTTGAGCGGCCGCCCGACTACACGTGTTGCTTGCTTGCTTGTTTGGTGAAAACTGTCAAAGTTTGATCACTCGAAGTATTCGAAACTGGTTAATTAAGGTAAAATTGTATTTTCAACTTCCTAGATGCAGCTATATGATGTGAGAACTTGTCGTAAGCAATAATTAGCTGCAATGCAATGATACACGATTTAAATTTCATATGATTTGATTTATTCATAGTTCTGTATACGTGTAGGTAAAGACAAGTTCGAGACACTTTTTGCTTCCATCATGTATAAAGACCCACCGTCCATGTGTTACGTCAATGCTCTATACATATTTTTTCTTTATGTCAACGTCATTCATTTCACGTCATTGTAGAAAAAAAGATTGGGGATAGCTGTTTTGAGACATAAAATAAAGAGCGACTTTTTTGCCCATTTAGTTGAGACAAGCACGTTTATAGGTTTCGGTTATGTCTCTAGGAGCGCCATGTGATATTAATTCATATCATGCCGATGGAGTTTCTCTCAGAAACTCCATCGGCTTCCGACGTGGTTTCAGGACTGTTATGTTAGGGACCAACGGCTTGACGTGCCTCCTGAGCACGGAAACGCTCGTGTTCTGAAACCACTGGAGCTTACCCATCCTAGGTCTGCCGCACCAAGCGTTGCTTAACTTGACAATAGTCAAGCGACAGCGAAACCGTTCGGCCACGAGCGCCCCTCTGTGACTGACTTTATATAACTAATTACGACAAAACCCTAACAACGAAAATAGCTTCTAAAATTTCCATATAACATCTCAAATCCATTGAAATCTTTTTAAATATCCTTTATTCGATTCATTTCAGAGATCACGTAGATTTCTTTACCTCTTCATAGCTTTGAGCTCTGCTTCTAACAAAGGTGCTTTCCCATTTCGATGCATGCCTTTTAGAGATTTCTGGGATACAACAGACTTCAAATTATCAGCTAAAATGGAAGTAGTATTACAGTATATTAGTTTTGTATTTAGATCTCTAAAAGTGACATAAAATCTTTTGTACTGTATGTCTATGGATATTACTAGGTTTGTTTATCAATATTGGATTTTATTAATAATATATCGCTAATGGTGCGTTGCTGACCACAGAATTCAGTTGAAATTGCCTTTGTTCCAGTAATTAAACTAGCTGTATGTATCCTTTGACCCGAAGACAACCACGTAAACGCGGTCTAAACAGGAAAGGCTGTAGTACCGCCCAGACGATATACTAACAAAAGCCCCTCTACCACCGCCAATTTGTACTTACCAGTATTTGAATAATAGTACAAACAACCCGACTGGCAGACAGGCATTTAGTTATCATGCTTTGCCAAGGCACCGTCTAAAATTGCAATCTTTTTCATTTTGAATAAACAAATTCAAGATGCATTAGATTTTTTCCTTTTACTCTAATGTACCTAGACAAATTTTAAATGTTGGTTAAGAGTAGATGGCCGATATTGTTATTTTATATAATGAATTTCAAAAGAACATGTTATCCTTTGTTATCTACATTATACAAAAATCAAAGTACAGAAGGAAAAATAAAAAAAAATATGAAATTCATTTTCGAAGGGATTGGCATTTTTTGCAAACCAAGTCATCGGCAAACATGAGTCCTTAATGGAGTTGCTATTTGACTCTAATTCATTTTGAGTATTGATCAAACCAGGTATACTTAGATGGTTCAAGTCATTTGTACGCGCGGATCTTTGTGTGCGTCTATATATACAGCAACTGTGTGTGCGTGACAAAAAATACTGTATTGATTGAGCACGCACACCAAAGCGACGACAACACGGTTTGACAAGATGGCGGCTGCCACACATAGTTAAGTTGCATATTTACAAGCGCACGCACACATAGGAGCGCGCTGTTGAACCCTAATGAGATGAACCATCTATATCTTTGTGCAACAAAAACCATGCAAGTACAGACAACTCCTAAAAATAAAAAAACACTTAAAACAGCCTAAGATATCTAAACAATTTAGATAAAACTGAACCTTTCTAGTATGCTATACCATCTGCTTTCCATCAACTCCTATTGGGATATTTGAAAGAATTAATTTAAGAATTCTAATGTAACTGGCTCTTTGCTACGCCTACGTGCTTTGGATGATGGATTGCAGTCGTTTCGATTTATTTTCGATGGTATTTAGTATTGAGTATGCCGTTAAAAATAACTAACTAATATTACGAATTACTTAAGTTATTTTGTAACAGAAAAATCACTACGCACAAAAAGGCGTTCCTGCCTTTTTAGCTGAACCTACTGTCTGCCGCGTGCTGATGACTGCATGCGAAAATGAACTTAATCGCGAACGCAATACGGCTATATCTACTCTGACAATTGCCGAGACGACCCAGCGACCGGTAGGTATTCAGCGCGCGCAAGCACATGCAGTGACATAGGGCTGCTAGAGGTACCTACTCCTAAACCCTTGAGAATTTCGGGATTCAGTGAGGGCATCTTTCCATTGATGATAAATAATTCTGAAGTATACAAATATTTCCCCTACAATAGTAATAGGTATAGCTTAGAAAAGTGTTATTTGTGAGAGACTCAAAAGGCAAAAGACTTATTATTCTATGAGAGTAGTGGTAGTAATTTATCATTTATTTATTTAAAATGAAATTATAATACATTTCATATCCAAACCTGTTACAAAAAAAATAGAAATTACCTTATAAAAAGAGAATGGCAATATAAGCGGCCTTATTACTTAAAAGTGATCTCATCGAGGCATACTAAGAGGTAATCGGAATCCTTCCTATTTTGACCGCCAAAATAACTACCTCTGATTAAAATTTTGATTGTACCAATAATACTCTCAAAAGCTGGTTACTTTCGTCCCATTTCATAGTAATCCTATTTTAAACTCCACTAATTCGATTATAACGGTCAATTAGACAATTAGCCATTTTCCCGGCATAACACTCATTCGTTCTTTGAACTCGTTCGGAATTCAAAACAATAAAATTGACTTTTGAAAAAGTATCGAAAACAAAAATTTTGCCACTTCAATATAAGAGAGTTTTGGCGCTTGGCCAACATGGCGGTTACCTTCGAGATAAAAAAACTGTATTAAGTACTATGATTGATCCGGATGGCTGATTTTGATGCGATATTAATAGAATCTTCAAATCTGGAAATCCTTTTCTAATTTAAAGAATAAATTTTTCGCAACTTTCAATGTCATCATAACTCATACCTTATATACTTATTAACTAACAACATACTTATTTTGCCAAACTTGTATACAACCTTGTAAAACGTAATAAGATAGATATTTGGTACTGATCAAAAGCGACCTTAACGCCATCTATCCAAAACTTCTAGTCAATCCACAGTTGCCATTACAAGTAATCAAAAAGCTCTCATAATTCCATATTTAAAAGTACAGTTAACAACAATTTTATTTAAATAAATATTTGTAGCGCATTCCAAGCTCGATAAAATTAAAAACAACTATAACTACCTGGCTGAAAACAAGACAGCCAAAAAAAAACAAATCGACATCAAAAAACTTTAAATATGGAAAACAACATCCTGGCCGCTTGCCGCCAAAACAGCTTTTCAAACACGGAAAGGAAGAATATCACCAACTAATTCATTCAGTTACAAAAACTGGAACTGAAGCGTGATTAAATATCAAAATTTTTTTACGCGTAGAACGCAGCGCCACACTTTGCTGAACAGATAAGTTTGTCGAGCTGTATAGACATCGATTTTGCATTCTAAATTTAAAAAGAAACACAGATGGCGGGTTGATGTCGTATCATAAAACGGATTGATCTTACGAGCTGAAACACACGGGTTCTAATTAAATTTTTATGGTGTTAATTGTCATTTAGTTTCTAGATTATTTTCTAATTATAGCGAGAAAGTTTTATTCTAATGAGAGTTTAGAATTTGAACTACCTAAATTCAAAACGCCATCATTATTTACGTCACAAAGAACTAAAAAATGTATTATTTAATTTAAGAAGTGTTGCGAGTACAATTAAAAATTAACAAGTAATGCCTGTACAATCATTTTACGGTCAACGGCAAACATTAATTTTATAGTCTTTGGTGGTGAACTCAACGTTGATTATTTATTGAGAAAATTTGACATTTTATTGTATTCTGATGAGTTGTTGACTGTACATATAAAAACTAGGATTCATAACTATTAGGTGCGTTATCCACATATTCGGCAGCAATCGGCACCGCCGGGCGGCAATGTCAGTTATGAACATCCTCAAACCCACCAACTGTATGGCCCCAAAGTAAGCAGAGCTTGTATTATGGATGACCATACAGCGAACTGTGGGGAATAGAATAAACATACATATATAAATATAAACAACCATGACCCGAGAACAAACATATTTTGTTCATTAATCAAATTTATAGAATTTTATACCAACTGTCAGAAGATTATTTTGCAATCAAATGATTTTAATGAATTTGTATGTATAGGGGACTTTAATGTACCTAATATTGTATGGAACAAGAATGTGAGCTCAGTGCAAAGTGTGAACAGTTCAGTGGCAGATGTCAGAGCTAACTTGCTTCTTGACTTTTATCACTTATGTAATCTTTCTCAGTTCAATTTTATAACGAATACTAACAATCGTTGTCTTGATTTAGTGTTTTCTTCTCTTAAAGGCATTGAAGTTAATGAAGCTGCGACTATCAGTCGTTTAGACAAACATCACCCTGCTCTTAGTGTTACAATTACTTCTATTTCTGAAAGTCGGGTATTATCGCATAAAAAACAAGTTCGTCTGAATTTTTATAAATGCCACTATGATAAAATTAAGGTTGGATTAAAGGAAATAGATTGGCTTATTTTGTTATCTTCTCCTAACGTCGATACAATGGTAACTTCATTTTATTATGTTCTAAATATACTTATTGATGATAACACGGTGAAGACTACTAAGGGCAGAGATCATTTTCCCGTTTGGTACACTCCGGCTATGAAACGTTGCATAGCAGAAAAGTTGAAATATCACAAACTATATAAAAAATACAAAAACCCTCGCGATTACGACACTTTTGCGTACTCGAAGTAAGTTTCTTATAGATCAGTGCTAACCCTGACCTAAACATAAGCCACCATACTGTAAATTCTCTTCACAACATTAATGTCACTTTACAAGATGTAGCGACAATTTTTTTTTTATTTATTTATTTGGATATCCAACAGCAAAACAATTAAAATAATTAAGCTAACAAACATGAATAATCTATATAAGCTAATGACAGGATATCACATCATGGTAAAATTTATAACAAACAAAATCGTGAAGTGGTCAGTGTTAATGCCGGACTGTGTTTGTGCAGTTGCTGCATGAGGTGTATAGTCGGATACATACAATTAAAAGGAATTATACGAAGATTATGACATCTTCGTATAATTTTAATAGTGTGATAATAGAGTTGAATAATAAATAACGGATTACTTAGTTTACAAATTTTATCTGTTTATTATATAATTATATAAATATTGTATCTTGTCTATGTGTTAATAATCGTCTGTATAATATTTTGTTTAAATTTATTTTTAGTTAGGGATAATATGTCTATATTTTTAAATAAATATTGTAATTGCTTTGGACTCTAGAGAAATATTCATTTCGACCGTAGTTAGTTTTACTTGATGGAATATAAAATAGTTTATTTTTTGATGGACGGGGATGTCGGGGCACATATATATTAAACAAAGGAATCAAATTGGGACAGTCTAATCTTGAATGAACTATATCGTGTAGGAACAGCACGTCTAATAAATTTCTTCTATCTTCCAGTTTAACGAGACCGTAATCTTTGCATGACTCATTGTAATGTTTGGTCTGGTTTTTAAATTTATAATTTAAATGTTTTATAAAAAGTTTCTGAATACTTTCGATGCGATCAATATATTTTTGGTATTGTGGATTCCAAATAACGCTCGCAAATTCTAAGTTGCTTCTTACGTAGGCGTAAAACACCATTCTGAGGCACTTAATATCCTGAATCCAAGATTCTTATAAGCTTTATCAACGGCAGCGTTAATGTGCGCAGCAAATGATAGTTTGTTGTCTAACGTAACACCCAAATCGCGGACTTCTTGGACGCGCTGAATAATCTGTCCATTAATGCTATATTTATAAATTATTGGTTTAGGTTTCCTAGTAAATGTTATTTGGACACATTTTTCGTATTAACGGTAATTCTATTTTTATCATAATATTCGGTTAGGTTATTTAAATCTGCTTGTAAATTTTTGCAGTCTTCCAATGAGTTAATGTTTAAGAAAATTTTTTTGTCATCAGCATACAGGAGGTATTTTGAGTTCTTAAAGCAAGCACTAACGTCATAAAGAAAGGCATTATAAAGTAACGGTCCAAAATGTGATCCCTGAGGAACACCTGAGGAAATTTGGATATAACTAGATCTGTGACCTCCAATGGTTACAGGTTGCCGCCTGTTAGTGACATAGGAACTTATCCATCTGAACGAATCTCCACCTATACCCAGCGTGTGCAACTTACTTAACAGAATGACATGATCTACACGATCGAAGGCCTTTTCGAAATCTGTGTAGATCACGTCAACCTGAGAGCGCTGATCCATATGACGCAAAGTATAGTTCAAAAACTCAACTAAGTTCGTATTTACCGATCGTTTTTTTAAGAAGCCATGCTGGTTGTTAGGGATATTGTTTGAAATCGTTATATATATTGCATCGTAAACAAGTTTTTCAAATAATTTGGAAATTATATTAAGTTTTGATATTGGCCTATAATTAGAGATAATTGTTTTTGAGCCTTTTTTATTGGAACTATGTGGGCCTCTTCCCAAATATTTGGAAAAGTTCCTTCTTTTAGAGATCTTTGGAATAGGATGGATATTGGTAAAGAAATTGTATTAACGCATTTAGTAAGGTTACTAAATAAAAAAATCTCGACCCATCTAAAGGTGCAGGCCACGATGGTATACCTCCTTACTTCATTAAGATGTGTGCTGATGAACTTGCTATTCCACTATGTCTAATTGTTAATCAGTCATTTCAACTTGGCATCTTCCCCACGTATTGGAAAATAGCTCAAATAGTTCCAATTTTAAAAAATGGTGATAAATCATCTTGTGAAAATTACAGACCGGTTAGTATTCTTTCTTGCTTCGCTAAGGTACTGGAGTCTCTGGTATATGATGTATTACAATACCATGTTAAACCGCTCCTGTCTCCAACACAGCATGGATTTGTTCCAAAAAGGTCGACCGTAACTAATCTTCTTGAATACAAAAATTTTTGTATTCAAGAAGATTAGTTAAAAAGTTCATGAATCACTTTTGAGATGGATAGAATCATACTTGAATAGACGATTTCAACTCGTCACTCTCATAGGAGAAGTGTCGTCTCCTGTTTTCAATACTTCTGGAGTTCTTCAGGGGTCTCATTTAGGGCCATTATTCTTCATAATTTTCATCAATGACCTCGTTATTCACCTCAAATGTCAAAGTTTATTATATGCCTACGATTTGAAAGTGTTTTATATGATAACCTCCGTCAAGGAAGCCATTGATTTACAACATGATCTGGATACTATTCAGGAGTGGTGTATTACTAACTGTTTGGTTTTAAATGTGCAGGAATGTTTTATTTCGTCTACCAAAAAGATTAACAAAGTAAAATTTAATTATCATTTAGGTGATCAATGTTTAAAGCGTAGAATTACTAAAGATTTAGGCGTATATTTGATGATAAATTGACTTTTCAATTATGTTAATAATAATTGATGTACAAAAACTCTTGGTTTTATTAGTCGTATAACAAAACCTTCCAAAAATCCTCGGAGTTTTATATATTTGTTTAATACGCTCGTACGTTTTATTTCAGAGTATTGTGCGGTTATTTGGTCTCCCTTTTACAAGGTGCATTGTAATTGTATAGAGAGATTGCAAAAAAATGGTTTTAAAATTATTTGTTTCAGATACAATCTCCATCGAAAATTAAGGTCTTACAAAGACAGATTGACTTATTTTAATATGCTCTCATTGGAGACTACACGCCGGCTCAGTGACTATACTTTTCTTTACAAAATCGTACATTCCATGGTAGATTCTTCGTCATTGTTGTCCTTCATAGATATAAATATTAATTATAGGTCCCGAAGGCCAAAAATCTTTAGTTTAAACGTTTACAGCAATAATACTTCATATTTTAACCCTATACTTCGTATGTGTCGACAACATAACGAAGTTTGTAATGCCGATTCCGCTTTTGATTTGGATTTATTTGACTGTAATTTTAATAGATATAAAAGATCAATCTACAATGTATAAAAATGTGATTGAATCTTGCAACGATGTCCTCAGTAACATAGGTGCAAATACATACATGTTTAAATCAATGTAATATATTTTTTGTATAATTTCTTGTTATTTAGTATGATCTATTGTAAGCTAAGCTATACGTACCACTAATGCTACAACATATTTCTGTAACACATATTTTGGCTTACAGTTAGGTTAAAAACTTAATGTAATATTATTTTTGTGAAGAAGACTGTAATCTGTTTTGTGTTCTAATAAATAAATTAAAATAAACAATGAATGCCCCGGCCAGGACTCGTTCCTGGGACCTCCGACGTAGCGGCAGGGCTACACCACGGACGCCACTAGTCATTCATTTTACAGAACCACGGTGTTTCTTAATGAATCTTGGATCTTTTTATCCTATATATTTAAAAAGTTTTAATTACACTCCCATCAACTTTTTCTACCAGTAGCAAAAACTAGAACTAAATCATTTCTTACGTGTATAAATGTAAATCTTCATTTACGCTTAGAACGCTGCGCTACACTTTACTGAACGGATAACTTGACCGGACTGTACACTGATGGCTGGTTTACACGCTTTAAGTGGTTAAGTTGGTAACTAAATTTTAAGTTAAAAGTTGCGTGTAAACAGTCAATTAGGTGACAAGTTCTATCTTAAAATTTAGTACGCAAGTGATTAAGTAGATTAGGATTCGTTCTATTTTTCGCAGTAGGGAAGTAGGTGGGCGGGGCTTCTCACTTAACACGTTTGGACGTGATTTTTTAGTTAAGTGCATAAGTTGACAAAGCGGGTGGCGGCAAGAGCTCGTATTTATGTCGCATTAACTCCGTTTTTCAAAATGTCGGAGTGGAGTTCAGTTTCAACTTAAAAATTTGTTGAAGAATATTCAAAACAGGAATGCTTGTGGATTAAACGAGTTAAAAAAATTTAGAAAAAAAATATATTCTTATAGAGATTCCAATTTCCGAAACAAATTCTTTTCTGAATTTGTCAAAAATCTCGTTTACCACATATCTAGGTACAGAATTGACGAATTCCTTGACATTCATTACTGTTCATCTTAATTAAACTTATGAACTTAACTACTTAATCCGTTTGGAGACACAAGTGACATGTAGTAACTTAAAATTTAGTTAAAATTTAATTTTCAACTTAACTACTTAATACATGTAAACCGCGCATGACAGCATGACGAGCCATTCATAAATTTTCTGTTTAAGTAAGTACGTCTTCTTATTATAGCGTCGGGTGACAGGTCGCTAACTTCCCTCTAATATGGTTGAGGAGGGCGATGGCTGGATCCCACGTTAAGTCAAGAATGGGTGCCGTTTGAGGGTGTTCGTCGTTTGGATACTTGCGGGGAGGGAGACTTGCCGAGCTAACAGATGCAGACAAGAATAATTTTGTATAGTCTTACAGAGACACTGTAAATTGATTTGGAAAAAAATATACACGTAAAGCTTTTTCCCAGTTCTTCTTCAAGAAGTTCTTCTTCAGTTCTTCTTTTTTCGAACTGGTGGTAGAGTCGTGTTTTATTTGACATCAATAAGAACAAGTAATTGTCAATATTGAGAAATAAATATTTGAATTTGGATTTGAATTTAAGATATTTTGGTTTTTAGGCAGGTACTGGGTCAACCGTTTTCACAGTTTTTCAAATACGGAACAAGGAAATTTTTTTAAAGGGTTAAGTTTAAAAGAAATGCGCGCGTACCGTGCGTCTGTGGTGTATCGGCCGCACTCAAAGCCCTCAAACGAGTACTTAGAGCGCTCTTAATTATAGATTTTGCTCAGCAAATAAAGTATTTTTAAAGTCGCCTATTACCAATGTAACACAAATGTAACTTCAAATTTAGTAAATTTTCACAGTTTCTGCACGCGCGTTTGATGGTAAGATGGCACACAACAACTGTATAATGTCTGGTATTCGAACTTGGTACCGTCCGCTACAGTACTATGCCGCGACTTGATCGCCACTGAGTTACTGACTTACTAGCTTAAAGATTTGCAGATTTACTGTATTCATACGAGCGGCGCGGCATATTCATATAATTATATGATATATTCATAAGATATGTGAACTACCCTCTATTCAGAAAGATCGCACACAAATATACCTTGTTTGTACACGTTGTCATTTGGTTACTACAAGCAAAGCGAACGTCGCTTCAAGATATAACAAAATAACTAACTAGAATAGTTTGCCGTGTGCGGTGTCCTAAAAGAAAAGCTTTCTTCATAATTTGGCACAGACCAAATGCTTCACATATCCATCCATACGGAAACGTCAAAACTCGCTCTGATCTTTAGAAACGAAGCAAAAACACAGATCTCGCCTTACACACCGGACCAACTAATCAAAATAGTTAACCAGTGGCACTGTAATCTATGCCGACTTGATAGTAATTAAACTAATAATTTAGTTCCAAATTTCGCCACTTCCACGAACAAGTTTGTAATGTACATCAAAAGCTTGACAGACGGTTGACTTATTTTGTTCTGGTTGGCGAGAATGTTCAATGTGTATTCGAATTTTGAAATGATTTCGTAGTTATTTCTTATAAATTTTGCTAAATGATTTGTGTTGAATAACGCCCACACATATAGTAAAGATTATTTCATATTTATGTACATTTAGGTTTTAAAAAAAATATATGAATAATGTTGGCGGTAATTTTCTAAAAGAATAAGCAAGGGGCGCATCTGCATCTTAGAGCCGGAACATTTGGTTCTGCAGTATTTGTTGATTGACAAAACTGGCCCGAAGCAATCACATATTCGGCTAGTACCGATGAGATAGGTCATTTTATTCGGCTCGTCTTGCTGTAACCCGAACGGCATGAGCTGGGTGACATTTTTTCCCGCTACAGACCTTCTACGTATACATTCATATGTATACATATGTGGGTAACGGCCTAAGTAAAAATAAAATTACTTTAAATTCTAAAATAACAAACATGCTTATTTACATACACATACAAGAATTTTCAAACAGTTTCTTACCAGTGACTATGGATTTATGACAATGGTATTTATATGAAAACAGCCTACTGCCCCTCTTTACAAACACAATATAACATAAATTAATTATCCGTGTCTTTATAAAGCATTTCCACCCTCAAAAAAACTTCAGCTTTTATGTTCGATAAAGTGTGCCGCTGCCTTCTACGCGTAAATGAAGGTTGTCATTTAGTCACATAACAAATACCTTAGTTCCAGTTTTTGCTACTGAACACATAAGTTGACGGCATTGTACAACCGCCTTCATTGCTCAATTAGCCAAACTGTCGACCGCGGGATGCGAGCAAGTAGACAGATTGCTCTGCCGCTACTTTCCACAGTTTTCCAACTTTGGCTCATTACATACCCATTTCAGATGGCGGCAGGGATGGCAAAATTTTACTTTAATTAATTGTAACTATTTAAAAAGGATGATTAAAAAGGATGTATATAATTTGAAACTCTTTTTTATAGGTGCTATATGAATGATGAGACAGCAAATTGTGCTTGTGTCCTTGATCACATTAAAAGCGAAAGATAGGTGATGTTCGTAACATAACCTTGCTAAAAAATTGCTTAGGTAATATCACATAGACATTTCGTACACACCAATTCACTTATAACGCTTCCCAACAAGCCCAGTCGAATTAGGATTTAACATCGAAAACATTATAAGCAGCAATTTTCCTTCAGAAATCTTTGGGGGAGGTAACTGAGCATCATAATGAGCTATTCCTATCTAATTCCAAAAACTAATACCAATGGTATTTTTTTATTATCGCAATTAATTTTCTGTTACGAACGAATACCAAATTTTAAATATTTCAATGAAGTACTTAATCTATTCCCAACGAATACCAAAACATAACTTTCGGTACAGTCACAGAAACAGTTTAATTTGCTTTTTAACATTATGATCGTAATGCTTAAAACAATTCACTTCATTCACGGCATTTTTACTTACGAGCAACTTAACTAACCTGCCAACTTTTTTTGCCAAAGTTTTCAAATCCGAAGCAACCAATCACAGCAAGGGGCCGTGCAAACGAACGCTAATATGTTTTATTGTTTTGGCATTATAAACTTCACATGACTGGGCCGAAAAACGCTAATTTATATCAGCTTCTGGTAGCGCTGAAAGAAGACGCAGGCTTACAAACAGTGGTTGCTACTCGGATCGAGAAAAAGGCACCGCCTGTGAAGCGGTGTGCAGCAGAAACTTTAATTAAAAATCAGTGGGTCAAATGAGTAACTGACCAACTGGTTGACCAAAAAATTGCCGTTGGTTACTGCCTAGAAGAATTAAAAATTAGTTATTAATTGTCAAAAAATTTGATAATTTTCGAGAGTAGGTAAAAGAATAAAAAAAAAAGAAAAAAGGAAGAAAAAACTCTGAGTTAACAGTTATGATAGTCATGCCAAAAATTCAATAATTTTTAAATAGTTAAAAAGTTGATGCTTTTGAATACTAAAAGTTGACTGTCTGATATTTTATAACCATTTTGATATTTTATAAGTAAGTACATACTTAATATAATATTATCCGTTGATCGTTTGTGATATTCTTTAACTGTTGCTTTTTGAAGCTTTAAATAATAATAATTGTGATTTGTTGCAAAGGTTAATTTTTAGGTACATAGGTAATTATGCTATAACATAGGTCTGATGGTCTGTGTTATTATAATAATGAACATAAAGTTTTCCATACATTTAAATTTGTTTAATAAGACTGATTCTGATTATTAAATAAATCACATTTAAAAGCATTTTATTACTGACTGTAGTATCTAATTCCATTTTACTTCTTTTGGGATTCGTTTATGAGTGGTATTCGTCCGGAATAGAAAATTAATTACGATAATAAACAAATACCATTGGTATTAGTTTTTGGTATTAGAAAGGAATAGCTCACCATAAGATCATAATGACCATTTATTGTGAAAAATTAAAAATAGTGACTCATTCATTAAACAAAAATTTTCCCTTAAACTCAAGATGAAGCAATTGGGGGCGAGTCCGGAAAACAAAACTGCCACTGTTAACCAAAGGCCCATGTGCAAAACGTGTTGTGGTACACAATAAAAAATAAATAATACTATTATAATATAAAAAGGAAAATTGTTTTGGTCTGTTCATATATAATGGTAAGCAACGGTATGTTTACAATCAATAGTTGTCTAGATACAGCGATGTGATTGAGAAGCTGCTGCGAGTCGCC
The DNA here is from genome assembly GCA_923062675.1 of Marasmarcha lunaedactyla. Taxonomy (NCBI): domain Eukaryota; kingdom Metazoa; phylum Arthropoda; class Insecta; order Lepidoptera; family Pterophoridae; genus Marasmarcha; species Marasmarcha lunaedactyla. Next base: position 16,066,668 of record OV281363.1, on the reverse strand, counting down.
GAAACACGCTCCAAACAAAACGGGACCGAGTTGTGACGTCACAACCCGTAATCATACCAAAACCTGTAAGGGCGTTTGGTAAAATATACAACAGCTACGTAAATAATGGGTTTACATGCATACTGTCATAGTATTTTTTTATATTTAATGTCAGTACGCTAATAATATTTAAAAGTTTTACAGATTTTATAATAAGTTTTTAATTACTTATGTAAGTTTCCTAACATAAAAATGTAGTTTTTGAAATGAGCGAATTTTAGGTCACAATAATAATTTTTAATTTTGTAAATAAATGTTAAAAACTTGCATTTAAAATTTTTTACAAACACCCAATTGTACAATGATTGGGAATTGGCATGACCAACGATTTAGGCAAAGGCTAGTTTAAAAAACTTGTAACAATATTGTATATATTTCAGTCAAGTTTATTTTTTTAAAGAATTGCTGACATAAACGCAACGTAAACAAAAACTCGAAAAAAAATACGCAACTCAGAAGATTTCAACAAACAAACGACCTGAATTACACAAATATTTTTAGCTACAATAGCATACTGTCAAAAACATATTCAATGACTCCAGCAGCCAACAAACACGCCATTCTAAACCTTACAGGTGTATCACTTTATATGAGACAGCAAAAACTACGCAGACAACCGAGCAATCACAATTAAATTGGTATTCCAATAATACGTTACTACACTTGCAAACATATCCAGTTCATTGTTAAATAACGACCGAGTAGCCTAGTGGTTGGTAACCCTGTCTCATACGCCGGAGGGCCCAGGTTCGAGCCCTGCCCGGGGCATTCGTTTGTGTGATGAACATAAGTGTTTGTTCTCGGGTCATGGTTGTTGATTTTTATATCTGTATGTTTATTCTGCGTCCCCCCCCCCCCAGTTCGCTGTATGGTCATCCATAACACAAGCTCGCTTACCCAGACAATCACAGTTGGTGTGATGGTCTGGGGATTTTTATATATTTATATTATATAAACTTGTATGTCAAAATTTATGGTTTACCTGGGACTTAACTAACCAAGGCTAAGGATTTCTTTCAAACAAAAACCAGCTGCATCAATAGGCTCGGGCCAGACACAGACATGTCTTCAGACTTTTACGTCGACAGGAAATCAAATATTTAGTCCTTTCAGTAATTATTTGCTAAATATGTCTCAAATTGTAATCACACAGCACACGACAAAACACTCCAACGCTACAACTTTGATCATCCGTACTCAGATAATACCTATTCATCAGTTAAAATATTTATAATACGTTACAAAATATTTAATCAATACTGATAAACTGTACTGGAATATCGAACGATAATAAAATAAGATCTTTGTACTAACAAACCATCTTCGTTAGTTGTTCTTAAGGGTTCTGTAGGACTATGTCATAGGACACAGAAAAAATAGATCACATTATATTTTAAACAAGAGGTCACGCTGCGGTATAAAATTCAAATTCAAATATTTATTTCTCAACATTGACAACTACTTGTTCTTATTGATGTCAAATAAACCATGACTGTACCACCAGTTCGGAAAAAACCTTCGTGAAGAGGAACTAGCAAGAAACTTCTCGGGTATATTTTTGTCAAACAAGTGTAGTTTCAATGACTCTTTAAGTCTGTACAAAATTATTCTTATTTGCATCTACTAGTTTGGCAAGTCTCCCTCCCCCAACTATCCAAACGACGAACTCCCTCAAGCGACACCCGTGTGCGAGTTAACGCGGGATCCAGCCATCGCCCTCCTCAACCATATATGGGGGAAGTAAGGATTAGGTAAGACAATCGTTCAGCAACTATCGCTGAACGCCCAACAAAAAACTTCTTATAACATACAATTGGTTTTGTTTTTTATATTTTGTATACGGCATGCATTACGTATAATGTTTTTACCTATGTTGAAATAAAATATTTAGAATTTCGAATTCCTAAACCTTTTGAAAGTGATTTTATTTACGTAGGTTCCGTAATTTTGAGTTCAGACATATAAACAAACAAAGAAACCTTTTATTTTTATAATTTTTTTTAACTTGAAGGGGCGCCACCCACTTCCCTGCATTAATCGGCACTGCCGGGTGGCAGAATCGAATTTACGTGGATAACCGGTTCGGTTCTGTGGATGTCCGGTATGTCTCTCGAGTTTTAGCGAGCCGAATCGAACCTACCAACCTAAATATAGTTAGAATGGACTACCCGAACCACCACCGGCACCAGCCGAATATGTGTGGTAATCGCTTTAGTGCCTTGTCGTTTGCAAATGCTGCAGAACTGAATATGTCAAGTCGAATAAGTAGGTAGCGCCTCTAACAGATCTTAATAAACAGATGTTATAAAAAATTTTCCATGTGATATCATCGATTCATACACAAATGAAGATTGAGATTTAAAAATTTGCATACTACTATTTTAGGCATCAACGCCTGCTGCATTTACATAAATATTTGTGAGGATAAAAAGGTCGTTATAATATGCCCGCCATATTTTGTGATATTATTACAAAAAAAAAGGATTTGGCATTGAGATATTTGTAATGCTTAGAGCCAATTGAATTAGGTATTTTCTAAACGATAGCAGGTTATGTTTTGCCACATAATTATTGATAGGTCACTTCAGGAGTCAAGAGTTCAATGACCTCTGCAGTAAATGTCGATTGCTACGCCGAATTGCTAATCCGAATTTACGCCGCATTTATTGATTTAAAGGCAGAAACACACTTCTACTTGTCCTATATTGAATATTTTATTTTACATCATTAATACCAAACCCCCCCCCCACATATAAACTTTTGTCCGGTTACTTCCACTATGGTATCTTGTGGCTAGCCCAGTGAACAGGCAACCGACGAATGTGTCCGGTCGCCACTGGACACAGCAACTACAGTCCCTGTGATTGCGTGCTGTGTCAGAAGCAAAAAGTGCCTAGGTATGAGCAGAGCCAAGCTCGACTCAGTCCACAACAAACTCAAAAGCCATTAAAATCAAACAATTTAAATTACACAAATATCATTTATTCCCAGCCCTTCGCAAACCCACGAACTAATAGACCCATCTGTAGCCACCTAAATGCAAATTCTGATTTAAATGCACCCACAACTTTTGATAGAACAAACGGCCCACTGGTGGAACAGTCTGGAAATTTCTCCAAATTAGTTCGTGAAATGGATTCACAATCGTCCTTTATACGGGTTTGGGTAAACTCAAAAGTTTGGAACGTCTTTTTGATATCCATTTTGGGACAACTGTTTGGTATTGATTGATTAAATTTTGGCAATTAGGAGAGAAAAATTCGTGGTTATACAAAATTTGATCATACGGACTTTGGATACTTACATGTGGAACACACAAGTAAGTATCCAAAGCTATGTAATAATGTATGTATGTAAGCTATGTATCAAAAGCTTGTAAATGTATAGTAACTGTGTGTGCGTTACAAAAATGTACTGATCGTACACGGTTTGACAAGATGGCGGCTGCCACACAAAGTTAAGTTGCATATTTACAAGCGCACGCACATATAACAATGACTTGAACTATCTATAACTGTAAGAAACGAATCAGAAAAAAGTTACTTTGTGTTGTAACGCAAAAGCCTAGAAAAGCCTTTAAAATTCTCATTTTTCTCGTTTTTCTATACATGCGGCAACTTTTTGGCGCTAGTTTAGTCGGGTTTTGGTATCGCAAATCATGCAAATTCATTCCACATCATGACATTCGAAACAGAACAATGTCTTGTCGAATCGCTTATTACGGCTTTTTTATTATTCCAATTTGTATTTTCATGCCACTGAGTTCGTTTGGTGGTGTTTATCTAACGAGTGCATTTTGCGATTGATAATATGCACTGTATGTTAATTAGTATTATGACCTAAATAGTATTATAACATTTTTCAATTACTTTTTTGTTGATAGGGCGTCCTTGTAGATAGCACAGAATATTTTTTTTAATAAGTTATTCGAATAACCATGGCCAATCCTACTTATAATAAAAATGTAAAACTGATTTTTTTTTAAATAATGGTTATTTAATTTTGTAATATGCCACAAGTCATAAACGGATTTGATTGTAATAGTACCACACCCTGGAATCATGGATGTGTAACATTTTTCTACAAATTTTAACGGAAATTGTTAGGCGGTGAAAGTTAGTATCTATACAATTATATAATTTGACAGTACATGCGTGCATACACATTATAAATTATATCGATAAGATAGCGATCGACAGAATCGATTTCACTTATTTCGTTTAATTTTACTTTTCACACCATCCTTTTATACAGACAAAGTATAATATTAGGTCTTTACCTATGAAATTGCCGTTTTTCACAAAATAAATGAAGCGTAATTTTTTTATATATTTTTTATTTCTATTAATCAAAATAATCACCCATGCAATCGATGAATCTTTGTCAACGCATTGGTAGCTTATTGATGCCTTTCTTGAAGAAATCAGCTGGACGGGAGGCAACAAATTCTTCAAAGGCATTTTGTACTGCCTCTCGGGTATTGAATTTTTTTCCCGCCAAGAAGTTATCCAAATTCTGGAAAAAGTAGAAGTCTGTAGGCGCAAGGTCTGGTGAGTACGGCGGATGACGGAGAACTTCCAACCCCAACTCTTGTAGCTTGGAGACCGTCTGCTGTGCAGTATGAGGTCGCGCGTTGTCGTGCAGGAGCAGTGGAGCCGAACGATTGACCAAAGCTGGTTGGAGACGTGCGAGCTTCTCCATCATTGTGTTCAGTTCTTCACAGTACACATCTGCAGTAATGCTTGTCCCGTTTGGCAAGAAGCTGTGATGAATTACACCCGCGTTAAACCACCAAACAGTGACCATCACTTTTCTAGGGGTAAGTTTTCGTTTAGGGCATTGTTTGGGTGCTGAACCAGGGTCCAACCAACTTGCTGAGCGCTTACGATTGTCAAACAGGATCCATTTCTCGTCACAAGTAACAATGCGGTTCAGAATTCCTTCATTTGTATGCCTGCTGAGCAGTGCAAGGCACGTCTCCACGCGTACTTCGCGCTGGCGGTCATTGAGTTCGTGGGGTACCCATTTGTCAAGCTTTTTTACCTTGCCAATTTGACGCAAATGGACCAATATTGTTTTGATGCTAACGTCGAAAGCTGCTGCTAATTCAGCCGTGGATTGAGTTTCATCAGCTTCCACAATTGCCTTTAATTCGTCATTGTCGACCAAAGTTTTCGGACGACCACGGGGTTCATTTTTCAGGTCAAAATTTCCAGAACGGAAGCGGGTAAACCAATAACGGGTGGTGCGTTCGTTTGTAGTGTTCGCTCCGTAAACGTCGTTGATGTTGCGTGCCGCTTGTGCCGCTTTGCTGCCACGACTGTACTCATACTCCATAATTACTCGAATTTTTAACTTATCCATGATGACGAAAAATGTTCGAATGCGTTGAAAACAAAACACTTACTATTAAACAAATGACGATATTAGAAAAAGAATTCCATGTTTGTCAAATAAAATTAATTTCAAAATTAGAATTATTAGTCAAAAAAAAAATATTTTCATTTGAAATGGCCAGTACGGCAAAACGGCAGTTTCATAGGTAAAGACCTATTATTTAGAGTATTTAAAAAAAAAACAAATCTCTATTGTATCACCATACGCTAAATGGCGTCAGTGCTAGTGGCTCTGCTTGATACGCCGGAGGTCCCAGGTTGGTGTCCTGATCGAGGCATTCATTCGTGTGATGATAACAGATGGCTGGATCCCGCGTCAACTCGTGAACGGGTGCCGTTTGAGGGTGTTCGTCGTTTGGATACTTGGGGGGAGGGAGACTTTCCGAGCTAACAGATGCAGATAAGAATAATTTTGTATAGACATAAAGAGACTGTAAATTCATTTTGAAAAACATATACCCGAGGAGTTTCTTGCCAGTTCTTCTTCACGAAGGTTTTTCCGAAATGGTGGTAGTCATGTTTTATTTGACGTCAATAAAAACAAGTACCTAATTGTCAGTGTTGAGAAAGAAATATTTGAATTTGAATTGTTGGTTGGCCCTCGGGTCATGGTCGTTTATAATATTCTGGGTTCTCCCAGTTCGCTGTATGGTCATCCACAACACAAGCTCTGCTTGTTTCGGGACCACACAGTTGTGTCTGGGGATTTTTTATTGTTATTATTATAAAGATAAAATATTTATTTATTTGCCATCAATAAACGATAATATTTCACGGTAAAGTAACTAATATAACTGGGTTGTTACGACAACGTTATTTTATCTAGAAATTCCTGCGGCGTATGAAACTGCTAAATACGTTTTTTAAACAAAATATCCATAAATTAATACAATGTAAAACAGGACATTTCAGTTGTTTAGAATCAAAGATGGAAACGTCCACAGTGTCAGAATTTTCAGAAAATGATAAAAACGAATGGACTTTACGCAAAATGGAACTCACTTACTCGGACTTAACCAAGTTTGTATCTGAAGTCATTTTTAAATTCGAAACAGCAGTGGAGTTTACCAGAATTGGTAAAGAATTATTTTTGTAGGTAAATATAGATTCTGTAGAGAATGTGTTGGCATTTAAACCTCATTTTTGAAATTTTGCGAAATAACCTTTGTTTCTATACGCCTGATTTTAAAGTTAAAAATTTATTTTTTAAGTGGCTGTTGTGGTAAGTGCCAATAAGGTCGACAAGCAAAATTACAGTTTAACAAAAACTAAACCAGTAACGTTAGACTTCAGCAATTGTGTGTTGTTCCATTCGTTACTGTCAAAATCTTCACGTGGCGACTTTGACAGTTAACGTGACGAAAACTATAGCATTAACCGGTCAAAAATCGAGCAGTTTTGCTAACCGTAAGTTTACGACGTCCTTTTAAACATTGGTGCAACCCACCTTTTGCTGAACCAGATATTTGACAAGTTACATGTTGCAACCAACCCTAAGAGTCATAGTTTAAATTCAAGAAGTATAGGTGCCTTGCGGTGGACCTGGTCGAGGCATTTATTTGTGTGATGACCACAGATGTTTCTTCTCGACTCATGGTTGTTGATATTTATATATGTATGTATATTCTGGGTTCCAGTTCGCTGTATGGTAGGTATAATTGGTATGGAAGACATCCAAGTCTTAAGTTAAAAGGTTTTGAGTAACTTAAAGCCCAGGCAAAATCACAGGCTAAATTTGCCCAAGTCTTTAAACAACCCCAATAGTTTTGAAAATAAATCGTCCCAAAAATCCCTTTTTTGTGAGGGACTGACAACCTGTATTGTCCGAGTTGATCAAGCCGCCTCACGAAACTCCACAGGCCTCTGACAGCATTGCTGGACCGACGGCTGAACGTGTCCTCCGAAGCACGGAAACGATCGTGTCCTTGAGCCGCTGGCGGTCACCCATCCTAGGTCTGCCGCTCCGCACGTTGCTTAACTGTGACATTCGTCAAGAGACGGATTTATGAATGCGACTTCAAAGCAGAAAAGCGCCCGTTATCAGTATTATGTCCCGAATTTTTATTTAGTAACTATGTGTCAAAAATGGTTTGTTTACATAATGTAATTTTAATATATTTGGTGCTTGGCTCTTCTAGAGGCCACTTTATTATCAACCTTAATGGTTAAAAATTATATATTCCTACAACTCTTTTTATTACCAAATAATGGGCTAAAAAGTTGTTATAGCTGGTTTTATTGATTTTAAATAATAATTTGTTTATAGTGAAATTGAGGTAAGATTTAAGTTAATACAAATAAATTCATTATGAAACTAACAATATAGGTACCTAATTAAAAAAATATACAAATATCAAAATTGTTTAATAAACTGACCATATCTTTAAATTATGTACAGAATAATCTTGTAATAGAGCTGAGTATAGTTATTTATTTACTTTATTCATTTTAGATATAAAAGATGCAATTTTTGTCAGGCAATTCATTTATTGCTGTGAAAGAAAATGAAGTGTGGTCATAACCATAATAACAATTATCAGCAAAGAGTTTTCACTGTATTATATTAAGACAATACAATACAGTAATTCTTTATTGCCATCATAACACAAACAATAAAAAAATATGTTTGTAATATGATGGCATTTTGCACCGTTACAAAATCAATGTATGTCTCTGAAATGCACTTTATAATATCCATTGTTTAATGAGTTTGTACAAAGAACCTGAGGTCTACATATGTTTAAATGTATCAAGATTTTATATTTATAGTCTTGATTTTACATAGTAACCTAGTCTATGCATATCTTTTATGCGCAGACTAATTTGAACAGAAAACTATGAACAAAAAATGTTAACTCTTCATATACCTAAATAATATATCACACAAAATTAGACCAAATGTTATACTTATTCCAGGTTCCCAAACCAGGAATATAACTGATCATAAAACTATTACACACACCTAACAATTTAAGCAGGGATTTCTGAATTATTTCATACCTAATATTAGGATTTTTATATTATATTAGATTGGTTTCACATACTTAAGCAAATTATGAACACACATCTTATAAAAAAAACAACATACTTTTGAGATTGGTAGAACACATTCGTTTTTAAGAAATAACAAATTTGAAAGGTTTTATATTGCATATCAGGCGTATAGAAACAAAGATGGCAAAGTCCTCAAAATTTCAAAAATGAGGTTTAAATGCCAACACAATCTCTACAGAAACTATATTTACCTACAAAAATAATTCTTTACCAATTCTGGTAAACTCCACTGCTGTTTCGAATTTAAAAATGACTTCAGAAACAAACTTGGTTTAGTCCAAGTAAGTGAATTCCATTTTGCAGAAAGTCCATTCGTTTTTATCATTTTCTGAACATTCTGACACTGTGGACGTTTCCATCTTTGATTCTATACAACTGATATATTAATGAAAAATGTACAGTGCCATTATTGATGACTGTCAAGCCAATCAAAAATTGATTTGATAAAAACTTGATAAAGCACTAAATAGTTGATAATGATTACTTTCACTGTAAGTAAAATCTTTACTTAAGTATGCGGTTCCAGAGTTTTATTTTCATTTTAAACTTTGAAAAAGACAAAGTATTATAAAATTCTCAGGCCTATTCAAGCAATAAGCTAAACATGAATCTCCATTTTCTTGTATTTAAAGTATTTTTTTGAAATATTTTGCTGTAATTATGACATTTGATGGACATATTAACCGGTAATAAAGTAGTAACTATCTTTTTTGTATGATAAATTCATATTATATATCTGCAATGCCGTGTTTACAAAGAAAAGCTTTTGGCATATATGAAATAAATAATTCGATTGAACAAGTAACTAAACCAATGAATATTATAATTCTTAATCTCCATTGAATACAATGAGTGTAAAAACAATTTTGATTCTTTTTTTATTTAATGTGTCAAATAGTTACAGAAATAAGCTTAGACAGATGTTATGTGTAATAAATATTGCTTTTTATCACCACAAATGTTAATATGACATTAACATGCAATAGATTAAATCTTATGGTGAGACTGTTGAAAAATAATCATTTGTTTATTGGATTCTATTTGATTGTTTTGTGCAATGACTATGAAGGTAAAAAGCTGAGGGATTTTTAAAATAAAAATAATTTTGGTATTGTATTGTAAAAGATATTCTTATTTGTTTTAGTTTTAATGGCCATCATTCAGACATAATTACATTTACACTTATCTTATCTAATTAAACTTATTTAGACGAATTTATTTTTAGTACCTAAACAATAAGAGTAATCAATCATCTGAAGTTTGTCGTGTTTACTTTTTAGGATGCTATCCCAAATTACATAAATTTACATATGTTTATTATTAGTTAGACACAATTGATTACAAGAGAGAACACATTTTTATCGCAATTTTAAAATAAAAGACAATTAAAAAAAATGCATGGGTATTTGTATTGCGTTTTGTCAACCACTAATTAAAAAATTTTGATAGGTTACAACAACGAAAGCTTTACATATAATTAAGATAATTATTGTATAAGATTTAGGCGTCGGAAATAATCCAATATTGTAGCTATAGGACCTTTTTAACGACCCAGCCATGTCAATCACGGTAATTGACATCGTCTTGCCATCAAGCTATTTTCGTATTTCCTACAGAAAATACGATGATTCAGCCAAAAAATTGACGATTGTTATAAAATTTTGTTACTCAATGTTTTTATTCGGTAAAAAAACTTTCACGAAAAGCCTGTCATGTTCATGTGTCAAGAACATGTAACCTCAAATTTGCAAAATCAACAACATAACGTGGAGATGACAACGAAACTGTAAACATTGCAAAAAAAATTACGGTAACAACAAACACGAACAATTGGATTCTTTCTTAAGGAAACACGCACCCCATATCGTGATATAAAACACAAAACATGAAGACGGAACCGTATAAAACACGGCCATTTTCGTCGAGTCCTAAGTAGATAGCATTGTCACAACGAGGGACGTAAATTGCTAACTCACCCTTTCGACATCCAGATCTGTTCCTGTGCATAGCCTCTTACCACCACCTCCGTTGTAAGCCATGGTACACCACAAACAAAACACTAATCACTCCGTAAACGCGTTTCGAGAAAAAAACAACGAGCAAACCGCTTCTCACAGCAGTCGCGGGCTGACTGACTGAAATTTTATTGAACGAACGAAACAAAGAAAGTGCGGTCGCCGTTCATTCATGTTATGACCGAATGAATGACTGGGAGATTGAACTTTCGATTTTCGTTCGGAAAATATTATGTAAGGGAAAGCTTTTCACTTGCATTGCGATGAAATGCAATTATAAGTTTGAGTTTAAGCTCCATTTTATAGTATATTTCTTATCTTATTTATAAGGTATTGGTAGTTTTCTAAGAAATACCTGTTGATACGAGATAGCTTAAGTTCATCATTGATTATAGTGTTGTTTTATAATTAGAAAAATAACAGGGTGTGTCTGGATCTGAAAGTTTCAACTGACAGTTACCTAAGCGTAGGTATTCCAACTCTAGATGTTTGAATAGGTACTTTCCTATGAAATACCTGTTGATACTCACTTAGAACGAGTAAGAAATCTACCGCTGACAATAGTCTTGTTATAAGTGATACCTAACTAAGTACAATACCTAGTGCGTCTAGATCTGAATGTTCAAACGGACAGTTATCTTTACCTGTCCTAATTCTTAATGTAAGTGCAACCTCAGCCTAAGATCCAGATTCATTCCATCCAGATTTCGTTTTAAAATAAACTATTCCAAGCATTGGTGCATTGATAATTATGTTTTCATTTTTGAGTAACGCTAAATGTGCAGGGCGTTGCTTTGTTTGTATCGAATTCACAAAAGTATTACAATATCTGAATTTAAATAACCTTTATTTTACGAGACATTTGATTACGCAGGTAAATATATAAATGTTTATTTCTCACCATTGACAATTACTAGTCATTTGGTACTTTTATTAGGTTGAACCATTAAGCTACTATGTACTACGTACTAGAGAAGCTATTCAAAACAAATTTTGTGTCACATTCAATTTTTTCCTATTCAATCATTTATTATTAGATGCAGCGCTACAATAATTTTAAGTTGTCTAGTCAAATGATTCAAACATGCAGCGCTTGGATTGCTACAATAATGTGTAATATCTTTCGACCAATCAACGAATTGCAATTTGTCATACTGGTATTGGTCAATAGATTATACGAGTGGCACAGAATGGACAAAATATTTAAATTTTACCTAACTGCATAGAAAATGAATATATATTTTGTTATATAAGTAAATGAACATTAAAGTGGATATATGACCACTTTATATGCGATAGCTTAGGCGTAATTAATAAACATCTCTATCATTCAAACTTTGTTTACCTCATTTTTATATAAATTGGTATTATATACAATTAGCTTTTGCCCATACATTTGATTTTTTAGATAAAAGCAGGCTTCCGTCACTCTTTGTACTATTTTTACCGACTGCAAAGAGGGTTTTTCACGCCTATCTATGTATGTTATATTCTTTATAACCTCGTATTGTAGAATCGGCTGGATGAATTGTATGATCAAGTTTGTTTTGTCGAGCGTTAACCTACATGAGAATTTTATTTCTTTTGTGTACCACTAATATGATATAAGTGTTAGTGCATTTTAGGGCCGGCAGTTCTTACGATGTCACGGTAATAATGTTCATTATCACTTGTTATAAAATGAGCTTGTAAACGTACGGGTGGGGTGATGTAGAGAACAATTCTAGTTATTCGCGTGTGTGCATTACTTGGAAGGAGTAGGGATAAATGCGGTGTGAGTGGTACTGCTAGTGAATTGAAACAAAGCTATTTCTATACTATTGTTATGAGTTCTGTGATTGTAACTCATGAGCTAGATTTTTTGGTTCACATACATACATACAAACGCTCGAATTACATAACCCTCCTTCTGAAGCAGTCGGGTTATGATCAGTAACAATTTAGTCATCCCTATATCATAGTTCACCACCGTTAGTTCTACGTGTCCATTCTGTGCATTTAACTTTTCTTAATCTATGATCGTCTATGATTTTCATACAAATCATGAAAATAATGTACGAAAATAGTTATTAACTAAATACTTTGTTTACTTTCCGATAATACCTAACTCACTCCACTATCTTTTTTATTCACAGTAGATTGGTTTTTACAAGTTTTTAACACGCAAGACGGCATTTTTTAATCTTTGTTTTGACATTACCTCGGCACTCGGTCGCTAATAGCCGGTTTACACGAGTTAAGTGGTTAAGTGATCATCACTCATAAGAGCCTAACATTTAAAGAACGCACTGATATTGTAAGTCTGTCTGTTGAGCGATCAGTTGAAATAGCCTGTATTGAGATAGGGAATATTGTTATAATAAGTGTATACAGACCCCCATCCTCACCATTTGAAGTATTTGAGAGCACTATGGATGAGGTATTACATAGAGTAAATAACAAAAACAAAGAAATAATTATTTGTGGCGATTTTAATATTGATTTATTAGTAGAGACATCACTAAGTAAACGATTCTTGAATCTTTTTAATTGTTACAACCTAAAAAATCTCTTCTTAGAGCCTACGCGAATCACAGCGACCTCAGCCACATGTCTTGATAACATTTTTACAAATTTAATGCCATGTACAAAGTCAGTAATTAATAAACTACAATCAGATCATAGTGGGCAGTTGGCCACTTTTGATATTGGGCTAAAAAAGACTTTAAAAAGAGAAATTACCTTTATACCCATGAATGAGAGACGGCTTGAAACATTTAGGAAAAATGTATTCGAAAAAACATTTAAATTAGATTACTGTGCAGATCCTATTACTCAATATAACTCTATTCATAATATAATTAGAAATGAATATGACTCTGTTTTAAAAAAAAAGAAAATATGTATAAATAATAATTTATTTAGGTTTAGTGACTGGGCAACAGTGGGAATATGCAGAAGTAGAAATAGATTATATGAATTGTACAGTGAAAGAACTTATAATCATAATAAGACATTTTATGAATATGTTAAAAAGTATTCAAAATTATTTAAACGAGTTTGCAGTGTAGCTAAATCTAATTACATTAATAATAAAATTAAATATAGTACTAACATTTCAAAAACTGCATGGAATATAATTAATCAGGAAACTGGGAAAGCAAAAGAACCACACACCAAATATAATTTAAAAATTAATGATAAAGTGTTGTCAACTGACAAAGAAGTTGCTGAAGCATTTGAAAATTTTTTTACTGCCATCCCTGTGTCAACTACTTCGAGTATTAATTCATGTTCCACTCTTGCACAGTCACTGCTAACGGAAAATGTAAATTCATGCAATATTGATTTTATTTTTAAACATGTTACTGTTCCACAAGTTTTAAATGCATTTAAAAGCATTAAAGTAAAAATTACTGCCGATTTAGATGGGATTTCTGTTAAAATTATTGAATCTGTCATTGATGGTATAGCCCCGTACTTAGCCAGTATATTTAATGACTGTGTTGATAATGGTGTTTTTCCTGATTTAATGAAATTGAGTAAGGTCATTCCAATATTCAAAGCAGGTAGTATGTCTGACCCTAATAATTTTAGACCTATATCTATACTACCAACGCTCAGTAAGATTTTTGAAAAATTAATTTTAAATCAATTACTTTCTCATTTTTACGGTAATAGTCTAATGAATTTTAAGCAGTTTGGTTTCACGCGGGGTCGCTCAACAACCGATGCCGGTGTCGAGCTCATAAAACACGTATTCAGCGCCTGGGAGGAGTCGTGTGATGCTATTGGTGTCTTTTGTGACTTGTCCAAGGCGTTCGACTGTGTGGATCATACTACTCTACTCATGAAACTGCACCATTACGGCATTAAAAACCGAGCGCTTGCCTTGATTAAATCATATATTTCTAATAGAAAACAGAAAGTTGCAATAAATGGAGAAAAATCATCAGGATCGGCAGTGACAATGGGTGTGCCCCAGGGCTCAGTTCTTGGTCCTTTCCTATTTTTAGTTTATATTAATGATCTGCCATCGGTCGTTAAGAATCAATGCGAGGTCATATTGTTTGCTGACGATACTTCCTTCTTGTTTAAAATCAAAAGACAAGAAATTGACTATCGAGCGGTGAACAAATGCATCTCTAACACAGAGCAGTGGTTCTCAGCTAATAATTTGCTCCTCAATGAAAAAAAAACGAAATGTGTTAAATTTACATTGCCAAATGTCAAACAGGTAAACACAAACATTGTAGTTAAGAGCCAGGAACTGACTCCTGTAAACTCAACTGTATTTCTGGGCATAACCTTAGACGCCAAACTGCAGTGGGGACCGCATGTTGATGGTTTAGCGAAAAGGCTTGGCTCTGCCGCATATGCTGTTAAAAAAATTAGACAAATTTCAAATGAAACAACTGCTCGATTAGTCTATTTTGGTTACTTCCACAGCCTCATGACATATGGTATTCTGCTGTGGGGGAGTGCTGCCGACATCGATGCTATATTTATTCTGCAGAAAAGGGCTGTTCGCGCAATCTATCAGCTCGGTCCAAGGGTGTCACTTAGAAGTAAATTTAAGGAAATAAATATTCTTACCTTCCATTCACAATATATTTTAGAAAATTTAATGTATGTTAAAAAGAACATAACCTTGTTCAAAAGAAAAAAAGATCTGCACAATGTTAACACAAGAGGAAGAAATATGCTGGCAGCTCATAATAGCAGGCTTCATAAAGTCACTAACTCATTCATGGGTCAATGTATACGCTTTTATAATAAGGTTCCTGAGGATATCCAAGGTCTTCCTACTGACAAATTCAAAGAAACTTTAAAGGAGAAGCTGTGTGCTAGAGCATATTATAAACTATCCGATTATTTGGATGATAAAAGCCCTTGAGTATAATCCCCTCATTAACAGGATTGTACTAGTATTTGTAACAAAGCATGTGTAATGTGTCTGTTTGTGCGATGAGTTTTTCGTCCCGATGAATATCTAAAGCGTCATTGTCACTAAAGTACGTCTTCTTATGGTAGCGTCGGGTGACGGGTCGTTCACTTCCCTCTAATATGGTTGAGGAGGGCGATGGCTGGATCCCGCGTTAACTCGTGAACGGGTGCCGTTTGAGGGTGTTCGTCGTTTGGATACTTGGGGGGAGGGAGACTTGCCGAGCTAACAGATGCAGAAAAGAATAATTTTGTATAGACATAAAGAGACTGTAAATTTATTTTGAAAAAAAAAAAAATATACCCGTGAAGTTTCTTGCCAGTTCTTCTTCACGAAGGTTTTTTTTCGAACTGGTGGTAGAATCATGTTTTATTTGACGTCAATAAGAACAAGTAATTGTCAATGTTGAGAAATAAATATTTGAATTTGAATTTGAATTTGAAGTTGGTAACTAAATTTTAACTAAATTTTAAGTTAAAAGTTGCGTGTAAACAGTCAGTTAAGTGACAAGTGGTAACTTAAAATTTAGTACGCAAGTGATTAAGTAGATTAGGATTCGTTCTATTTTTCGTATAAGTGGGTGGGCGGGGCTTCTCACTTAACACGTTTGGACGTGATTTTTTATTTAAGTGCATAAGTTGACAAACCTGGTGGCGGCAAGAGCTCGTATTTATTTCGCATATACTCTTTCTTTCTTAAATGTCGGAGAGGAGCTTATTATCAACTTTAAAATTTGTTGAAGAATATTTAAAATAGATACGCTTTTGTTGTAAAGATTTTAATTTCCGAATAAAATTCTTATCTGAATTTGTCCAAAATCACATTTACCATATATCTAATTACAGAATTGACGAATTCCTTGAGATTCATCACTGCTCATCTTCATTGAACTTATGAACTTAACTACTTAATCCGTTTGGACACACAAGTGACATGCAGTAACTTAAAATTTAGTTAAAATTTAGTTACCAACTTAACTACTTAATACATGTAAACCGCGCATAATGGCTGGTTTACACGCGTTAAGTGGTTAAGTTGGTAACTAAATTTTAACTAAATTTTAAGTTAAAAGTTGTGTGTAAACAGTCAATTAAGTGACAAGTGGTAACTTAAAATTTAGTACGCAAGTGATTAAGTAGATTAGGATTCGTTCTATTTTTCGTATAAGTGGGTGGGCGGGGCTTCTCAATTAACACGTTTGGACGTGATTTTTTAGTTCAGTGCATAAGTTGACAAAGCTGGTGGCGGCAAGAGCTCGTATTTATGTTGCATTTAATCGTTTTTTTTATAATGGAGTAGAGTTGGGTTTCTACTTTAAAATTTGTGGAAGAATATTTAAGGGTGTTCACCAATCGATCGACCGTCGACCGGTCGACGACACCACCCCTTGTGTTGGTAAGTCTGCCAACCCGCAGTTGGCGTGATGGCCACAATTATCTGACACCACCCCTGAGTTGGTAAGTCTGCCAACCCGCAGTTGGCGTGATGGCCTACAATTGTCTGACACCAACCCTGAGTTGGTAAGTCTGCCAACCCACAGTTGGCATTATGGCCACAATTATCTGACACCAACCCTGAGTTGGTAAGTCTGCCAACCCGCAGTTGGCGTGATGGCCTACAATTGTCTGACACCAACCCTGAGTTGGTAAGTCTGCCAACCCGCAGTTGGCGTGATGGCCTACAATTGTCTGACACCAACCCTGAGTTGGTAAGTTTGCCAACCCGCAGTTGGCGTGATGGCCTACAATAGTCTGACGCCACCCTTGAGTTGGGAGAGGCTGATATCCCTCTAGAGATTATTAAGGGTACCTAATTAGTAAAGGTACCACACCAATCGATCGTCCGTCGATCGACGTCGACCCGTCGACGTAAGAAATTTAGAAAAATACATACTTAATCTTGCAAAGATTTTAATTTCCGAATCAAATTCTTCTCTAAATTTGTCCAAAATCACGTTTAAAACATTATATCTAAGTACAGAATTGACGAATTCCTTGAGATTCATCACTGCTCATCTTCATTGAACTTATGAACTTAACTACTTAATGCGTTTGGACACACAAGTGACATGCAGTAACTTAAAATTTAGTTGTACATATACTTACTACTTAATGCGCTACTTGCACATAATGCGCGGTTTACATGTATTAAGTAGTTAAGTTGGTAACTAAATTTTAACTAAATTTTAAGTTACTGCATGTCACTTGTGTGTCCAAACGCATTAAGTAGTTAAGTTCATAAGTTCAATGAAGATGAGCAGTGATGAATCTCAAGGAATTCGTCAATTCTGTACTTAAATATATCGTAAATGTGATTTTGGAATTCAGAGAATTTTATTCGGATATTAAAATCTTTAAAAGAATATCTTTTTTTCTAAATTTTTATTCTACAATCACATCTATTTTAAATATTCTTCAAAAATTTTAAAGTTGAAACTAAACTCCTCTCCGACATTTAAAAAAAAAGAGTATATGCCAAATAAATACGAGCTCTTGCCGCCACCCGCTTTGTCAACTTATGCACTTAACTAAAAAATCACGTTTAAACGTGTTTAGTGAGAAGCCCCGCCCACCCACTTATACGAAAAATAGAACGAATCCTAATCTACTTAATTACTTGCGTACTAAATTTTAAGTTACCACTTGTCACTTAACTGACTGTTTACACGCAACTTTTAACTTAAAATTTAGTTAAAATTTAGTTACCAACTTAACCACTTAACTCGTGTAAACCGGCCATAAGAGCGGTAGCGAGTGACTGAATGAGTTGTTGCCGGTCGTCAACAAAACACTGGGACAAAAACCTGGTTCGCGGTGTCCGTTCTATACGCTAATAATGGTAGTTCAATGGATTGAACAGATATTTGATGTCTGATCTATTTTACCAAAGTCAAATTAATACGATCTTCTTTTTTTTGATATGGAAAAGCCTTAAAGTAAATGCCTCCACAGCACATGAGTAGATAAACGGAACAGAGACAAAGCTTCTTAAGAACGTGAAAAATTGTTAACTGTAAAAATTGTTGTGATAAATTGTTCATTGTTGGTAGGGTTGACACAATAGGTTAAGACAAATTAAACAAAGCATTTGTTAAATAGTTTCATTATTCAGTATGATAGAATACTTAACAAATTACTTACTCTAATAAATTTTTTTATAATTTTTGTTTTTTAATAATTTATTGTTTCTTTTGATGGTGTGGTAAATTCTGAATTTAACATATAGGTTTTTCAAGTAATCTAACGGGAAACACTCACATGGCATATCAAATTTACAATCTTTAATATGCTCAAGTATTTCATTGCCAATATAGACAATATTTATTTCAAGATCGAAATATTCGCGAAACTTTGGCTCGAGCAATTCAATTTTATTTTTTCTAGAATTATTCATACACACAGTACAATAAACAACCATTATTAATAAAAAAATACGTTTTTACATTAAAATAATCAAACTTGCACCTAACAAAACACATCAACGTGCGTTGCAATGACCCTGAGATTGTCAACTGGCTGTGCCTTTTGACAATGTCTTTTGACCTGTCTCACCGCGTACGCGACAAGCGGCCAGTGGTCACGCACACATGCCCCGCGTGCTTGTAGTAGTGCAACCGATTCGTGCGCTTGTATGGAGCTTTGTCTCTGTTCTGTTTATCTACTCATGTGTCCACAGTACCTGACAATATACTAAAGTTCAGCTTAATTTTATCAGTTGCTTGATTGAGCAGTCGGTAACAATGATTAATCTGTAAGTTCTTATTTTACAACTTTTATGAACGTAGTATTTATCTGCAATCCTGTTTTTTTTTTGTTACTGTTTTGTGTTTTTATTAAAATGTATTATTACTAATTTGTTTGTAAAATTGCTGAAAAAAGCTGGGCATTATTATATTTATTAATTGTAAAATGGCATAGGTATTTTTCCGGACAAACGTTTAAATATCTTTGTTTGTTTTACATTGAGATATATATTTTTCTCTCTTTCTTTCTAATGAATTTAGAAGAGATAGTTACCCAATAGTACGTTATCTTTTGAGTCATCTCAAATAAGAGAGTTGAACAGTGGTGTTAGTTCCCATAGTACTACACCGTGAGGGTAGCTAACCTAACCTAACTGCGTTTTAGATTTAAGATACGCATTTCTCTGTCTCACCGCATAATTTTATCCGATATAAATGCTCAGAGTATTCCTGCCCACCATGTACATATGCTTAATAGCTTTGATGTTGACAACCTTCATGCCCTTTATGTATCTGAAACGTGGTTAAAACCATGTCTACCTTCAAACTCTTATGAACTGCCAGACTTTAACTTGATTCGAAATGATCGAGCGGTGGTGTGGCTTTCAACTTACCTACGTGCAAATATTCCATACAAAATTATTACCCAGTCTTCTGGTCACGCTGATTTGATTATGGAATATTTATTTGTGGAAATCAAACTCAGGTATACTCATATACTCTTAGGAGTTATATACGTGCCATCAATGCACAATAATTATTTTTGAGAGTTCGAGAAGCTACTCGACGAGCTCACTCCAAACTGCCTGTACTCCATCGTAATGGATGATTTCAATACTTATGTGTTTACTGAAAAATGATCACCGTACAAACAAACTCACACCAATCGTCGAATCCAGTAACTTACGCGTTCCCTAAACTAAATGCACACATTTTTTTCGAACTGTGCCCCTTCTCTGTTAGAGCTCATGTTTATCTCATCTCAAAGTTATTTTGATAACCATGGCCAGTGCAGTGCAGAAGCATTTTCATATCACGGTCTCATATTTCTATCGTATAAGGTACGTCTACCGAAAACAAAGCCTAAAATTCTTCTGTGGTATGGATGTATATACCTAAACTTCGTTTGGATGCAGCTAGTATGAATTGGGCCAGCTTTGCCGAAGGAACTGACGTCGACGAACAAGTTGTTCTCCTGAATTACTTGCTCACTGAACTGTATGATCGTCACGCTCCAGTTCGTTTTATAAAGCTTTGTCCATCTTCCCGCTCCCTGGCTAACAGAAGAAATTAAAAACTTTTAGGTACAACAAAAATGCTGAAAAATCAAAAATGAGAAAGATTTCCGACAGACTTGAACAAGGAGCGTTAAAGAACCATTAGAAACCATTGCCATAAGGTGTGTAGGTACGCACAGCGACGCCATATTCATTCTTCAGTCGAAAACGGTAGTCTGGAATTTCCTCAAATTTTTAGGGATTGTCACACCTAATAGTTCCTTAGGTTTTGATGTGAATCTTGATGCCCTCAATGGGCATTTTCCTGCACAAGCAATATGGATGGACATGTAAAAGACCCTACCTTGCTATACCTTTCCACGTTGTCAAAACCTAATATCCCACCTTTTACATTTCAGCTATTCACTTATTGTGATGGGCCGATGGGCTAACATAAGCTGTAATATGAACTTACCTATCCTTGACATCCTTATTCTAGTACTTACCAAGATCCTTAATAACTTCTTAATATCTTCTACATTTCCAAAATCGCGGAAGGACGCGAATCTTATTGCGCTTATCAACAAATCCAATGCCATTGATTTGGGTGACTACCGTCCAAAATATCTATTTTGCCATTCCTTTCATAACTTCTAGAGCGTCTTGTCCATCAGCAGCGATCTCCTCAATCCCTTTCTACCTGGCTTTCGATCCGGTCCCAGTACGGTCACCGACCTTCTTAAGATTATCGACGATATACGACAAGGTGTGGAAAATCAACACTTGATAATACTGAAACTCTTAGATTTCAGCAACGTATGTAACACCGTTGATTTTGACATACTCTTAGGCGTTTTATACTCTATTAACATATCTCCAACAGTGATTGATTGGTTTCCCAGTTAACTGTATGGCCATCCGCATCGTAATTGTGTAGAGGACAACATCTACGGCCGGCGTGCCACAAGGCAGTGTGCTTTCCTCTCTATTATTTTCTAATTAACAGCATTACTCACTCTTTCTTCTTCCTGCCACCTTCATGCTGATGATTTACAAATATACATGCAAGCTATTACGCAAAAAACTTAGGTTCTAATTCTAATCATAACAGATCACTTTTTATACAGCGATAAGGCCACCTATGTTGTCTATATTTTTTTTTGTAGTTTTAATCCTAGTGTATTTTAATTTTGTAACTGGTTTGGCAATAAAGTGTATTATTTTTACGAATTCATTATGCTCAACGCCAGATAGCATTTTAGGGTAAGGGTAATAGATTTTCATTAACTTCGAGATTTTTTTGTAATCCCAAATAAAACGAAATATGTGCGTTATTTATAACTGCTTTTATTACCTATGTAAGTAATATTGTTACTAAATTTGCTAAAATGTAGAATAAATGACACATATTTTTTTAAAGCAACCAAAAGAAATGTCCCAACCTGGGCTAGGTCTTTGTACACCATCCAAAAAAATTTACAAATAAATGGTTATTATAGAAAAAATACAAATAATTTGATTGAATTAGTAGTTCGTTGGTAAGAAAATAAAAAAAGTCAGCATTATTTCGGTTCGTTTTAGCGGGCAACATGGACAACGAGTCTTGTCTATGGAAGCGGAAGTTGTCAAGTGAAGTTAGTTCACTAACCAGAGGGGACAGCCACCTCACTCACAGCACACTTCACTCACATCACATTGATTGTTTTCTGTGTGTTTTATTGTTCGTTGCGCTTGAGTTTTTTTGTTCGGTTTCTTTTTAACTTTACAACTGTTAAATAAGCCTAAAAATACAAAAAAAACAATTCAATTCAATTCAAGTCTTTGGACTTAATGGCAACCAGCCATCGATACTACTCGATACACAAAACAAAAAGATGTAAGTAAACCTTAGCTGTCAATGACATTTTTTTCCGCCAGGATGTTTTTTGTTTGTGTTGCACACTAATAATGCACAATTTCATTTCCTACCAATAAACAAAGTGTTTTAATAACAATTTAACAATCAAAAAGTGTTCTAAGCACCTTAAACTATTTTTTGATAAAGTGTACAAAGACCTGGCCCAGACTCCTTGCATTTTGGGACATTTCTTTTGCTATAAGTAATAAGTTTTACTAACATGTTCATACAAAAAAGCGTGTTGAAATATAATTTACACTTGATTTTGTGCTTTGCACATGCATAAAACTGTACTTTTAACTAATTTTAGTATAGTAAAATTGAATAAAAGGCCTAATTTTAAGAAGGTAACTAACAAGCAATTTTTCCCCACGTGTTGTATCTTAAAGAATATCAAATCAAAAATTGCATGAGACTGAATAAGCGGTGTAGATACAACTGTGATGTGGTATTAATAACCCTGTCTATTTATATACAAAATGTTTCCAAAATTTCAGAGATCAAAATACATTTTACAATCAAGGCTACATTTTATCAAATTTACAAAAATGGTGAGTTGCTTGTGGGCTCATGAACCAGTCAATAACTTTAACTGGTGACATGCGATCTCTCGGAAGGAATAAATTATGTCGGTCAGGCCCTAATAGGTTAAACTGATCTAAAGTTTGGTATCGGTCTAAGAGACTGCACGTCACCACTTGCGTAATTTTTATACTTGCAAATCTGAATTGAAGTATTCCGTATTTTAAAGTTGCTAATAAATTAATAATAGTTCATATTAAATACCATTACAGCTCCAACTGACTAAGAAGGCCGTTCATCAAAATACGTTACAACACTTACAACATACGAGTACAGAACGCTCATATTCCACGCGAAATCAAAATTAAAATGCGAGTTTTGGTTCTAATTTATAGTTAATAGTATTAGCAATGAAATTCGTGCAAAAATATACCGTCGCAAAGGCTCTCTATCGTTATTTTTGCAGATTATACTATGGAGTGTGTGCGAATGCTTTTTTGAGTCGATCGAACCTCTCTCCATTGGTTAACCAGTCACAGGCAGAGGTTCCACTCGTCTATGGTTAACGTGCCAGAAACCCGAACAAAGCATTTCTTCAGCTCGTTTTTGGTTTATGTCGGAAAAGAGTGGAATGTTCTGGAACCTTCAAGCGTTGAGTGAATAGGTACCTCTTGAATGGCATGTACCATCCTAGTCTTCATTATCACTTACCACCAAGTGAGATGGATGACGATTGCCTGCCAATTGGTACGTAAAGAAAAAAATGTCACATTCTAATTTGAAAACCATTTGGATAAAAAATTTGTCAGTAACAACTCGCAGAATAATGCGGTTGAGCTTATTTCATCGATAACCTCTATATGACGTCGTCGAGCGGCATCAACTTGTAATTACTCTTCGCTTGAACTGTCATGTCAATGTTTACAATAAATGTCACAAGAGTCCATAGATATGTTAATTCCTACAGGCTTACTCTTAAAACAAATTTTCTGAAACACCAATCCAAGTCACGTTACTTCCTACTCTTGTAAACAATTTTATCAATATTTTATTGAAATAGGGATTTGTTTCCATGGGACTTCCATGGCGAGTGAAGTTGGTTACTATTCAGCAATCAACAACCATTGCTGCGTTCCGATTGCTGATTATATCGCTCACAGCGCTCATATACTCGTTCTGAATGCCTGTGAGCGCGTTCACAGCGAAATCGATACTTCGTCTATGACGTCATAAATGCCGCCATCTTCCCGCTCACAGTGCCCAAGCTACGGAGCATGGTCGCTCTGAGCGGCCTGTCAAAACTGACACATGACGTTTTTATCTTAATGCATAAAATAGTCGATTAAAGATTTTATAAGCTTGCTTATTAATTTTTTTTTGTAATATTGTTAAAAATTGGCTTCAGTTTCATTCTGGGTCAAAGATCCTAATTAAATATAACTTTTGATTTAAGCGACGAACAATCAGAATGTTTGCGCGATATTTACCGTTCCGATTGCAATAGCCCAATAAATATCATTTTTTTTTGAGAGTAAGAAAGTTGTAGCTGGTAAATAATATATAAAATTGAATATATCCAGAACAGTTCAGTGTTATTATTTCTTCTATAATTACACTTTTACACCTTGTTAGCATAATACAAACACTGAAATAAGCTAACATCAATAATTTTATTGTTATTCAGAAGATATGGCAGCAGCTTATCAGACTGACCAACAATAGAAAAAAAGCATGTCGTCAGAAGAATCATCAAAGTCACATAGAAGGTTATCTATCATAAAACTTACAATTATCATATACTTCTGTTCTAATCTAACTTGACCTGCTTATTCTCTTCTCTATAAAACTTAAGTTAGTTATCATACTTGTTCAAACATCTCAATCATGAGACACCTAATATACAGATAGGCTATTCTATAAGTAAACCACCACAAGTTTGCATAAGTATAACTTAGGTTAATATACACAACTGTACAAGCTTTAATGGTAAAAAAATTAAAAATATATAGTCTTGTCAGTGTGGTTTGGGTTTGTGTCCATCTACATAGAAGTTTCTTGTTGCTTTCGGTAAATGTAATTCCATACCTTCTAAGTCCTTTGTAAGAGTAATTTGACAACCTGAAAAATTTTAACTGAAATGTTAATTTGTAAATATAATAGGATGACTCATTCATATATTTTATGAATAAAAAATTTTAAATGAAAGCTATAAATATCAAAATGTTGGCCTAAACACCAGATAGCATATGGATGGCTGAGTACCAAAATTAATACAAAAAATAGTTTAAAATTAACTGTTATCATTTAATAATTAACAAAGACTAAGAGAGTTGCTTTTACATCTAACTTACCTAATCTAGAATTTTCTTTCAAAAATGGAGCCATATCAAGTAAGTCATCTTCTTTTTCTTCTGATAATGGCAATTTATCAATATATTCATGTTTTACATATACATGACAAGTTGTACAAGCTAGTGAAGCTTCACAAGCCCCTGAAATATCCAAAATATAACATTTTATTGCAGTTCAATTTGAGATTGTTAAAGATTCGCAAGTATTTTTAATTAGCAGGAATATTTCTTGCCTTCCATTTCGATGCCATGTCTGTGAGCTAAATATAATGCGTTATCGCCAACTTTGCCCCTTACTTCGTATCTCTTGCCATCTTTAT
Source organism: Marasmarcha lunaedactyla (assembly GCA_923062675.1). NCBI lineage: Eukaryota > Metazoa > Arthropoda > Insecta > Lepidoptera > Pterophoridae > Marasmarcha > Marasmarcha lunaedactyla. Next base: position 16,041,191 of record OV281363.1, on the reverse strand, counting down.
CTATGTACGTAATATTCACGCTGAAATAAATAGATTTTTAGTTATATGGCAACTTACAGAACATTTTGTATTGTTTTCTTTTAACTTACACCTCATCTTCAGATTTCGGATCCTGCCACTCATATTCACCGTGCCTTAAGCCTAGAACAAAATTGTGAATACATTTATTTACATAAACATTAGCACAAAGATGTTGAAACTGATCCTGATAAAAATAACTTACATTTAGTTGTATGAATACCAAATGCTTGAGAGATATACGGGGCATTATGGTCTAATAATTGAAAAGGCTTCTTCAAAATAATACAGTGCTTCATTATTGTCCGAAATATCATTCTGAAAACTAATAAAAGCGGCCGAGTAGAGCTTGATTAAAAAGTAAACAAAACTGATTCTGGATTTAAGGTTATCAATCAGTTTACTTCTCATTTTGCCGTCACTCTCGCTCGCACTGACAGCTTTCCGAATATTACAGTGCCATCAACTTATCTGTTCAGTAGCAAAAAATAGAACACTACACCTACTTATAAAGCATTTGTTACAATGAGCGTTTTTTCTCGATCATAAAATAAGAAAAAATAGATCCAGTGACCTCGATACATAGCCCCACACCATACCACACACGCCACACCACAAAAAGCTGGTTCGATTAAATAGTATAATATAGTAAGGGTGAAAAGATGAAGTTTCTAAAATAGCACAATAAGCCTATGCAGAGCACCAACAAATAAATAAATGTAAAAATAATACAAAATAAGTATTCAGGACAGACTTTATGGCGTATTTCTTGCCTTGCTACAGTACCTATCGTTATTTTCTCGCTGAATAATTGGTCATAAATCATCCGCGAGGTTCCAGTCCGCTAGGGTTGTGCGCTAGCCATTATCGATAAAACCTTGTTATGAATATCAAAGACAGTAATAATTCTAACAATACAGTATATTTCGATATATGTATACTTATTGAAGTTGGTTTATATTGACGCTAAAATTTTTAATTACTTAATAAACATATTAAATTACACATGTTTTAAATTTCTATCAGCCACCTATAAAAATACACTTTCAACATAACTCATCGACAGCAATAATACACAGCACTACGTGGCGTCTACGCCATCTTGTATGGCCCGTGAGTGGGTAAGAGGGAGAAACACTTTCTGCACCGCTCCCACTTTTTACGACCGAGACTGCAGCGAGAAAATAACAATACCTAATGAGATAAACGTTAACAAAAAAAATTGGGCCAATTTTTATTAGCCTCACCTACCGTGTAACAATACTTACAATTTTTCCGCGCAATCCGAAAATCCCTCCTTGATTTACGCACAGAATGCAGCGCCACCTTTTAAAGAACAGATTAGCTGGTCAGTTTATTATAATAATGCTCATAATATTAATAATTTTATTTCATTAAATTTAAGGTTACTTTCTCTCTTTCATCTGAAGAGGTAATTATTATTGTTATTTCGGTGCCCAGTAACACAATTAAATATTGATGTTACCTGTTACAAAAACTTTCCTTTATTGACGCGAATCGGTTCTGTGGATTCTTACTCTTTGACTCTTTCAATGTATTGTTTTTTCCATTAATTTGTTCGACCGCGGACCCGTTGAGGCACGCCGCACGAGATCTTGTTTACACTACCTGCATATTTTTTCATTTTGTCTCTGTATTCATTATTTCCGCTATTTATAGCATATGCTATTTACTACGAAAATTAATAAATCACAATATTTTATGGCTGAGAATGTTATTCATTAAGGCAGAGAGTAGTGTTCTGTTGAATAATTATTAATTTCATCCTTTTTATTCAGAAAAGTAACTCTTTTAGCTCACTTATACAGGGTGCCCCAAAGGTCGACCTCAACCCGAAACTGGGTGATAGGCTAGGTCATAATAGTTGTCATAAAAATATGAAAAAAAATTTAGACATGCCTTTTCAAAATTTTGTGCATTTTTGTTTTTTCGAAAAAAATTACACCATGTATCAGTCTTTAACTGATGTTGCTACAAATATTTACTTTTTTGCCAATTTTTCTTTTCTTACGACCTCCTGAATAGTGCTTCTGTAATCTGTAACACTAAAGGCTAAAGTCCATAGTATTTGAGCGGTCGGCCGATGATGTTTCGGCATATATTACCGTCGTGATTATTTTTAATAGATTGACTATATAGTCGTGAACCATATTTAAAAGGTTATTGAACTAACTTTTTTGTTTTATTGGTAGTTTAATTAAATAATGAAGTCAAAGGAAATCTTACGTACAACACAGAGTCACATGTTCAAAATCGTAATTAGAATATAGTAAGAAAACACATTTATACATTAGACTAACCTAAAGGCTTTTAAAGGATTAGGTCTGTACCCGCGACAAGTCGAGGAGGTCTCAAAATGCGAGAAACTGACGCTACTGAGCCATATTATCTCTCGACCCATCCACATGTTGCAAAATAACAGAGCGATTATTTGATTGACGTATTTGAATTTTGAAGTATGGTGATAGGGATCCCGAACTAAAAGAAAACAAAACTCACAAAAAGTTATAGTTGCATTTGAAATAATGCTTTGCAAGATTATACAATTAACATAATTTAGTTTGTAATATGTTTTGTTATTATTATTTAGTTTTAAATGTATACTTTATATGTTTACTTTACTGTTTATGAAAAGGTTTATGCCTTTATCTTTAAAATAATCCACCAGCAAAACTTATTTTGCATTGAATCAGTAACCCCAACATTGCGAGACTCCTCACGTTTAGTTTCTTATTAATTGAGATAATTTGATTGGGAAATATTTTAGTTCTGATACTTTTTTCAATAATCTTTTACACAAATGGTACAAATTACCGTGCATTCAATTCGTCCATTAAGTGCTGAAACAAAAAGCTTACTAACGGCCTAAAATGGACTTTACCCTTTAAGCCAACTACTCCAGCTTTAAAAAGAATATCAGTTTAAGCCGTAGTATTAAAAATTAGTATTAAAAATCAATTTTTCCTTAAACTGCCTGTACTGAAAAAAAAAATGGTAAGTAACTTGAAAAAGTAGCGCATTTAATAACAATCTTAAAACGGTGTTACACTTACTATCTTATATCTTAATCTTAGATTGGGCGCAAAAAATGTTTCTTCAAAGAAACACAGTTTCGAACAATTTCTCGTAACTTATCAAAAATGATTATAGTGTACCCAACCAAAGCAACCGTAACTTTCAAATTCTGGTTTGAATGAGACAGTGTGAGTCATTCCATAAAGAGTGAGTGAGATTAGTAGGGATCCTAAATTATTTAAAATATATTTTAATATTTATAATTATAATAATTATATAAATATTTTATTTTTTTAAATATAATATATTTAAAGAATATAATATTTAATTTTTTCTTCGTGAAATTGAAACAAAATATGTTGAAATTGTCTTACTTCAGCCAAAATACACGCACGGCACGACATCTCTTTAAAAAAGATCTTGATATAATATAAGTAAGATATTAGTATCGATCTTACCTAACTCTTGTTAGCGCTTGATTGAGTCTTAGTGGTTTTTTGTTGCTTACTAATTTTAGTATTTATATAACATGATAAATGAATGAATATATTATCTTAGTTAGTTAGTTAATTGAACAATGGCAATCAGTCGCGATTGGTGTGGCGAGCTATTTCTGCCAGTGTCGCGTATTGGTGTGACAAAGTACAAAAAATAAAATAAAAATTGCCCAAAAATAAATTCCGTTTTGCATTGGGATATATTATAGGCTAAAACAAAATAAAACACACGTACAATAACTTCAACTAATATGAATGATTAATTATCTATATGGTATAATACATGCTTAAACTAAACTAAACTTACTTACAAAAAGGAAAAGAAAAAGAAAAAAATTAAATAATAATAATAATATATATTAAACAAAATACTTACTAACAATGTACAATCAAAGGCTAATATTAAATCGATGAATGAATTTACATAATAAAATTAAAATTTTGGGGCTGTAAGTAGAGAGGAGAGTCTTGATATTAGTTGGGCGCTGAATCTTAGGGGGAAGGAAATCAAATAGAGTTACCGGAACGAGCGGGCAATTAAAAAATATATGGTCCACTGTTCCTAAATCCTGACCACAGTCACAGAACGGGGAAGAGCGAATTCCAATCCTGTTAAGGAAAATTGGGGAACAGCAGTGGCCTAAGCGAAGTATAGAGATAACTGATGTTGTCCTTTTATCTCCTTTCTAAATTTAAAAAACCAAGGTCTATCGGGAACGAAAGGTTGGATGTCACCGTAGTGCTTACCTTAAACTTTCCGCGACGCCTCCCATTCGGAAGTCCACACGGCCTGTAGGTGGGATTTAGATAGGAGACACAAATCCTGAGCGAAGCACATGTAGTAATCTGCGGAACCGATTTGGATGGAATCTTTCGCAAAGCCGTCAGCTGTAACGTTACCTATGATACCAGAGTGACTAGGAATCCAGGCTTACACAATATTTATAGCCCAGGAACTGCAACAGAATAGGACATGTCTAATTTTGTTTATTTTAGGGAATTTTGAGCCTAATTTAAACGGGTTGCCTTCCAAAGCTTGAAAACAGCTTAGACAGTCTGTAAATACAATGGAATTATTTAAGTTGTTTTCAGCTATATACTTAACTGCTTCTAAAAGCGCAATAGCCTCACCTGTGAAGACCGTAGATTGAGGAGGAGACTTGAAGGCAACAGAACCAAGAATCGTGGAATCCACATGGCTGACCCTACGTCTCCCGTAGAGGAGAGTTTAGAGGCGTCCGTATAGACCTGAAGCCAGTCCCTATATTTTCTGTCTACAGCATACAAGAATGCGGAATTGGCGTTTGGATCGTTCTTGGCAATGCCAAAACTTGTGTCTATAGTCGGGGTAAAATCAGCGAATTATAAGGGAAAGTAAAAAGAAAAGGACGGGCGCTTTTAAAAACTGGAGTACGGGAGATGTCCAGATTAGCACAACTTTTTATGAGACAGGGCGGAATTTTATTTAACCAATACCTAGAGTTTTCGATGGACCGTATTAGTAAAATGAGTTTAAGATGAAGGGCATGAGATAAAAGTTGTAACGACTTAGCTAGAAAGCGATCCGAGAGGTATTGACGTCGAAGATGCAGGGGAGAATCTGCACATTCGACCTGCATGGCATTAATTGGGGAAGACTTCATTGCACCTAAAACTATGCGAAGTGATTTACTTTGAATTTAAGTAATACCGTCTAAACCTGGTTTATGGCAGGGTTCCAATAAGAAAGAGCCGTAGTCTATTAGACTCCGTATCAATGCGTTGTATAATAGGTCTTTACCTATGAAACTGCCGTTTTGCCGTACTGGCCATTTCAAATGAAAATATTTTTTTTTTGACTGATAATTCTAATTTCAAATTAATTTAATTTGACAAACATGGAATTCTTTTTCTAAAATCGTCATTTGTTTAATAGTTAGTGTTTTGTTTTCAACGCATTCGAACATTTTTCGTCATGATGGATAAGTTGAAAATTCGAGTAATTATGGAGTATGAGTACCGTCGTGGCAGCAAACGGCACAAGCGGCACGCAACATCAACAACGTTTACGGAGCGAACACTACAAACGAACGCACCACCCGTTATTGGTTTACCCGCTTCCGTTCTGGAAATTTTGACCTGAAAAATGAACCCCGTGGTCATCCGAAAACTTTGGTCGACAATGACGAATTAAAGGCAATTGTGGAAGCTGATGAAACTCAATCCACGGCTGAATTAGCAGCAGCTTTCGACGTTAGCATCAAAACAATATTGGTCCATTTGCGTCAAATTGGCAAGGTAAAAAAGCTTGACAAATGGGTACCCCACGAACTCAATGACCGCCAGCGCGAAGTACGCGTGGAGACGTGCCTTACACTGCTCAGCAGGCATACAAATGAAGGAATTCTGAACCGCATTGTTACTTGTGACGAGAAATGGATCCTGTTTGACAATCGTAAGCGCTCAGCAAGTTGGTTGGACCCTGGTTCAGCACCCAAACAATGCCCTAAACGAAAACTTACCCCTAGAAAAGTGATGGTCACTGTTTGGTGGTCTAACGCGGGTGTAATTCATCACAGCTTCTTGCCAAACGGGACAAGCATTACTGCAGATGTGTTCTGTGAAGAATTGAACACAATGATGGAGAAGCTCGCACGTCTCCAACCAGCTTTGGTCAATCGTTCGGCTCCACTGCTCCTGCACGACAACGCGCGACCTCATACTACACAGCAGACGGTCTCCAAGCTACAAGAGTTGGGGTTGGAAGTTCTCCGTCATCCACCGTACTCACGAGACCTTGCGCCTACAGACTTCTACTTTTTCCAGAATTTGGATAACTTCCTGGCGGGAAAAAAATTCAATACCCGAGAGGCAGTACAAAATGCCTTTGAGGAATTTGTTGCCTCCCGTCCAGCTGATTTCTTCAAGAAAGGCATCAATAAGCTACCAATGCGTTGGCAAAGATGCATTGATTGCATGGGTGATTATTTTAATTAATAGAAATAAAAAATATATAAAAAAATTACGCTTCATTTATTTCGTGAAAAACGGCAATTTCATAAGTAAAGACCTAATATAAGCTTCTGGGTATAGGGGTGAGAACCCCACCATACGCCAGACAGAGCCCGAATGGCGTTGATGTTGGCCTCGCATTTTTTGGAAACATAGTTAAGGTGTGGTGTCCCGGAAAGTTTTGAATCAAAAACTACACCAAGAAACCTTACCTCATTGGAAAACGGAATTGGTTGACTTTGGAAAACAATGAAATGGGAGGATAAACCCTTTTCCTAGTAAAAATTACAGCCTTACTTTTAGATAGATTAGTAGATAGGGACAAACCGTGATTACCTAGCCAGATGCCTAAATAATTTAGGGCATTATTCAAACGAGAGGGGGCCTCCTCTATTTTCATAACGCGCAAATATAAAGTAATGTCGTCCGCATATTGTAAGACGTCGCAGAAGGAAGACACAGGTCTATCCAAATCGTACGTATAGATGTTATATAACAGGGGAATTAAGACGGACCCCTGTGGGAGACCTCGCCAAACTTTTCGGGGCTGGAAGTTGGCGTGGGAGTGTCTGATTTGAATAGAGCGTTCTACTAATAGATTGAAAATAAAAGTTGTAAGCCTTGTAGGAATACCTAAAGAAAGCATCTTAAGCCTAAGCAATGGAAGCTGGACATGGTCGTAAGCAGAAGAAACATCCAAGAACACCCCCACGACCGATTCATTGCTAGATAGGGCTAACCTTAAATCGGTCGTGAAAATGCTCAAGCTCTCCATCGTGCTTAAACCCTTACGAAAGCCGAATTGCGTGTTGCTAAGAATATTATGGTATTCTACGTACCATTCCAGCCTATTTTTGACAAGGTGTTCTGTAATTTTCAACAGACAAGAGGCTAGGGCAACGGGCCGGTACGAGTCTGCATCTAAAGGGTCTTTACCGCTTTTTAATAATGGGATAACTAAGTATACTTTCCAAGGATCTGGGATCTGACCGGTAAGAAATATTATATTAATAGTACTAAGGAGCGAATCTTTAAAGACTGTCCTTGCTCTAGCTATAAGGGAGTACGGGATACCATCCAGGCCGGGGGACGAATCATGAAGATCACTAAGGACATAGAAAAGGAACTGTCAAAGGGGCAGTTTGAAGGCACTAACGATGAAAAGGGGACAGGAAGAAGATCGGAGTAAGGCACAAAAGGCGGGGCAATTTTATCAAAAAACTGATCAAGCCAAAGAGACGGCATATTAGAGTTTGCAGATGGAGAATAAGACACAGAACCACGGAAACGTTTCAGAGCCCCCCACACTTTGGCCGAAGGTGAGCGAGGAGATAAACTCTCGCAAAAACTACGCCAAGCTACCTTCTTTTTCTTTTTAAATAACTTTCTCGCTAGTGCTGCCACCCTCTTATATTCTAAAAAGTTATGAACGGACATGCTCGCGATGTAGGATTTTTCAGCCGAACTTCTTACTGGGATCATATCTGTACATTCAGAACCCCACCAAGGAGGGAAAACCCTGCCTTTCGGGTCCGAACGCTTCTGCGGAATATGGTTATTAGCTGCTGTGAGAACACAAGACATAAGGTTGACATAACACTCCATGATGTTATCTTGATTAGCAAAAGGTATGGAAGAACATAACATGTTGGTATGCGCCGCATACTTGGGCCAATCTGCCTTGGAGATCTTATATTTCAGAAGAGGAAGAAGGGAGGTAGGAACAAAAGTAGAACAAATGGTAAGGATATTACAACAGGAAAGTGATCACTCCCATGCTGTGAGTTAAGCCTGTTCCAGGATAGGGACGCACCCAGGGAAGATGAGCACATGGAAAGATCCACTGCGCTCGGATTTTGGTGCGGACCAACAGACCTAGTGGGCCGGCCGTCATTGAGCACACAAACATTTTCAAACCTGCCAACTTAAGACTAGGGGCATCGTTTGATTGGGAGCAGTGGAAACCCGAGAGATGATGATGGCAATTGAAGTCACCGAGAATAATGACAGGGGCGTGAGGAAGTGACGATAGTAGAGTTTGAAACTCATTAATAAGAGCTACCGAAGGGTCGGAAATATATACAGATAGTAGAACAAAGTTTAAAATTTTTACAGCAACAACATTTAATTCGAAAGAGTGAGGAGGTATATCGATACGAGAATAAGGCAGAGCACTTCTTACGAAGATCGCCGCACCGCCATGACCATCCGACCTATCATCCCTAAGACAGGCATAGCCTGAAAGACGGAAACGGCTATCTGGGACTAGCCAAGTCTCAGATATAGCAATAGCCGAAATGTCATGATGGTGAGCTAGGTAAAAAAGCTCGTGAGTTTTGTGACGGATACTCCTACAATTCCACTGTAGAAGTTTGATCATTTTTTTAAATAAGGTTAGAGAGAGGGGAGAGTTTATCTGCTACGTAGGACGGTAAGTTAAGATCTTCATATTTGGAAAGCATATTTATAAGGAGGGTGATCAAAAGGTCCAAGATGTTGTCATTAGGCTGAGAAGGTAGAGGATAGTAGGTTTTGAAGTTTCTTGCCAGTTCTTCTTCACGAAGGTTTTTTCGAACTGGTGGTAGAATAATGTTTTATTTGACGTCAATAAGAACAAGTAATTGTCAATGTTGAGAAATAAATATTTCATTTCATTTCATTTCATTAAGAGAGAGCACAACCAGATTTTGAGGGGGGCATATTATAGATCCTAACGAGAGCCTCGTGTGCGGCTTTATCGAAGCCCGAGGCACGAGGAGCTTTGGGTTTAGCTGAAGTGAAAACTGTTTTTCTGTATGAAATCACTGATGGATTAGGCGAAGCAGAAGTTGACGGGGGTAAGTTGAATGGTACAGAAAATTTTGTGACATCCGCGTACGATTTACGCACGGCAGGGAATCGGGAGGAGGCCTCTTTAAATGAAATATTGTCTTGGGACATTGCCATTTTTATGGTGTTTTGCCTAGAATGTTCCGGACAGCATTTATCGGTGGCCAAATGAGAACCTAAACAAAGTAATCATGAAACTTGATCGAGAGGCACTACACAGCTATCACCGGAGTGAGGCTGACAGCACCGGAAACAGCGTCACTTAGAACGACACTGTGCTTTTATGTGCCCAAACCTGCAGCAGTTTAGGCACTGGATAGTAGGTAAGATGTACGGTTCTACTTGAATTGAAGAATTAAAAACAAGTAAGTTCTTTGGAAGTTTTTGGCCAGAAAATGAGACTACAACTGAACCTGTAGGTAACCAAACCGTACCGGATGAGCTTACAGCTTTACGATTGAGTCGCCTAGCTTTAAGCACTACACCGCAACCGTGGGAGGGAGAAATTGCCAACACAAATTTTTCCATGGACCATGAGGAGGGCACGCCACGCACAAGACCCATACGGGTGACATTGTACGTTGGAATAATGGCGATGAAATTGTTCGACGCAACACTTTGATTCTTAATAAAATCATTAGCTTCCCCGGCGGAGGTGAACTCAACCGAGACCCGGTTTCTACCAACACTCTTTACTCCGTCTAATTTAATGCCATTAATTTTGTTGTTAAATAAAAATTCACCGAAAGTTAGGGGGTTCAGAGTAGTTCCGGCAGAAGGGTTAGCCTCAGCCTTGGAGACATGTACAATAAACGGCCCTGAATCGTTGACAGAATAAATCTTACTTTCAGTAAGACTGGGGTGGAAGTACACAGATTGAGACAAACTGGGAGTATCTAAAACTGCTTTCTTGGGGAATGGAGTAACACCTGAAAGATCACTCGAAAGGGCATTCGACCGCTTCCTGGACTGAGAGAGGGAAGAATGACTGAACAAATCCTGTGAGACGTCCCTAATGTCCAGAGGTGACGAATCGCGCGGAACGCCAGGATCCGGAGGTTTTGGGGGAATGACGTCACCATCCATTATACATCCGAAAATAAATAAGAAATGTACAAATACAGACTACAGCTAAATCTACCTACTTAAACTACTTACCACAACTGGATTGTGAAATATCTATAATAATCCCAATGACTCCAATAATTATTTTTATCCAAAAATAAATAATTTTAACCGTGTTTGCACCACAAACGCCAAGCTGACATCATATATATTATCTCGTATTTGGTATATAATATTGATTGACATTGACAAAGTTTATTACTGCAATGTCAATCAAATGAGAGACAAAGACACGTCATATTCGTCATAAACGCCAAACAAAATAATTGTGTTGGTCTGTCTGTAGCTCTGTATTTTTTGATTTTGTACATATTACTGAATATCGATTTTTAAACAATGGAGACTACGTTATAAGAAGTGATATATATATATTTATATAGTGTATTAGACGTAGCAATAAACAACTGTGCATTTATAGTTTAAATGCAACCAACAACTTGGTAAGCAATAAAAATAAAATTATGACGTGTTACTAAGTAATTTTCCGCCTTGTTCTATCTCCGCCTAGGTTTATCATAAGTTATGGAAATTTAAACTTATCAAACATGCGCATAGTGCTTATCAATAATTACAATTTTGCGTTTTGTACTGAGTACCTACTACAAGTAAATTATAACGAACGAACATATAATGTTTATTATAGTAGCTATTAAAGTAATTAGTACAGATCCACTATTTATTTATTCACGTCTCAGTATATTTTCGAAAATTGGGGTAGTAAAAATGTAATCTTACCTACATAATAGTTTTTGTTTAGTTTGTTTTATTTACTTACAGATATAAAATATGGTTTGAGTTCAGTACTAGAATTTGGTTGCGGCGCCGCTCGCGTAAAATAAATTGTTTTTTGGCTCCTATAATGTAAATAAAATGGTATTTTTTCCTTGATATTGTGTATGAGAAATTTTATGATGTTTGTATTAATTATAGGATTGTTTAATTATAGGATGGTAAAGGCATAAAAGCATGACAAACAAACAATGTCACTTTATTAATGATAGTGTCAGTTAGCATAGAGTAGAACTAAAATTTCATTGAAGATAAAATAAATTTTAAAATGTTCTAGGTATAAACATTTTTTTTTAAATATCTTTTTACAATAGCTAACAAAAACATTAACTATTTTGTACCTACTTTAATTAATATTTTCAGCAGTAATAGTATAAAAAATGCCCAAAGTAAAAGCACAAGATGAAATCAAATTGGAACTTGACAGCAATATTAAAATTAAAGAAGAACGAAAGGATCCAACCTCATTTCTACCTGAAGAAGAAATGACTTATGAAATTAAATTTAAAAAGAAGAAGAAAAAGAAAAAAAAGCAAGAAGACCCCTTTAAAGACATAGAAGAGACTGTTGCTCCTCCTGTGACTATCATTAATGAAGCTTCGGAGCCAGAGGTTAATATAAAAGTTGAAGATATTGAAGTCCAATTAGATTTTAATGATGTAAGTAATATTATTTTATAAAGATCACAATTATTATAAAGATCATGGTTTAAAAAGATCATGGTTTAAATATAAATCCTTCATAAACACAAGTTATTTTTGTTGGCAGTTCAAAAATTATAAATTAAATGATTACAACCAACTTGCTCCAATAGTTTTTGATAACTGTATTATTCCATATAGTACCGTGGTTAAAAACTTGGGAGTTCTCATGGACTCTACTCTATCATGGAAACCGCAATTGCAGTCTGTCAGTAGAAAGGTATTTCCCGCTACACGTTCTCTCCGAAGGCTTCTAAATTTTCTGCCAATACCTACCAGAATTGCACTCGCACAATCACTTATACTTCCAATACTGAATTGTGGCGATATCAGCTATCTCGATTTGACTGAGGAGCAACTAAACAAGCTTGAGTGTCTTCAAAATCTTTGTGTGAGATTCATATTTGGCTTACGCAAATATGACCACGTATCTGAATTCCGCGCTAAGCTCAAGTGGCTCGAGATTTGTCTCCGAAGGAATACTCATGCACTTCATCTTTTATACAGTATAATGTTCAACTCCTGCCTGCCAACTTATCTTAAAGAACGGTTTACTTTTCGCTACCAACACCATGAACGTAACTCCTCGTCACGGTACCCACTTTTATCAGCAGTCGTTCACGGTGAAAGCAATTTCTCTTTGGAACTCACTACCCTCTCCTCTTCACCATGTTAAAGGAATAGATTCTTTTAAAAATCAGTTAAAGAACTTTTATCTTTCACAATGATTCATACAATCTTTCATGATTTTCCTCAAAATTTATGCATATGTATGTATAAGCGATGTAATTGTTAGTTTATTTTGTGTAAATGGCTGTAAACCCCCCAAATAAAAAAGTAAATAAATCTTTCTCTCAAAAAATTTTACTCCAATAACATGAAAGTTCCCTTTTATTTTATATTAATTCAGAATTAATATTAGCACTCTCAGTTGTTGATAAAATATCATGGTCTTATCTTAAAACTATTGCCTTGCACTGTTATTTCGACGTCCAGAATAAATTTTTCTTAGTAAATATACACTTTACCTCTACATCTATGTATGGTAATCAAGATCTATAATTATGAGCTCATTAAGAAACCACTTGACGTCTCTGAGTACAGCCGTATTTCTCATAACTATGCTTGATAATGCTGTGCTTATTAAGTGTGATTAAGTGCTCTGCAATCATAAAGAGTTTATCTGCAATACTGTTAGAGAAACTAGTCTAAGCTTTCTTGGTGTAGTTTTGAATTTATATGTATATTAGATGTAGGTTATTACAATCGCATACCTTGTTCTAATCCAATAAGAAAAAGGATACATGTATCAAAAAACTTCTTTAGTTACAGTATCAAAATCAAAACATAGTTGTGCAAATACAGCTGGTATTTCCAGTATTAATACGCATAAACAAACAAACACTGTAGCTTGTTAGTATACTTTATATTTTATATAGATGTTTATATAGGTTCTGATTCTGAGAAAAAGTGGGCCCTTTGGGAACAGTACTTTTACCTGAGCGAAACTCTCCTCTGACTGAACACTGAACTCCTCTTCTTTGGATGCTTAGCTTCATATAGATTAATGGCCTGAAAAACTTTTTACTCATAAAAGTCTGAAAACATACCCACAATGCACGATGAAAATGCACTATGTTGGTCTTCACAGAAGAATTATAACTCTTATTAATATTTTTTTGTGTTTGTAGTGTTGCCTTGTAAAGACTATTGGCCAAAAATATCTAATATAAAAGGGGCTTTTGAAATGAAAACATTTGAAAATCAAAATTTTTATCATTTATTAAAAAAATATAAGTTATTTTGACCCACCAAATGTTTTGAAAATAATATAGCTTTTGAATATATATCAAAATTATATAGATTAGAAAACTTTAAAAAGAAGCAAAATACTTTTTATGAAATATATAAAATGTTTTAATATTATTAGCTTACTGACATAATCTACGTAGCTGTTATATATTTTATCCAAACGCCCATACAGTTTTTAGCGTGATTTACACGTTGTGACGTCACAACTCGGTACCGTTTTGTACGGAGCGTTTTTCGGCGACTCGTAGCAGGTCCTCAAACATATCGCTGTATCTAAAAAAGTATTGATTATAAACATACTGTTATTTCTGCGATATTTCTTAACAATTGATGAACTATATAAATATGTAATTAAAACATTTTTCAAATACCCTATTTACGTTAATTTGTGCTGTGCAGTGGTTAACATTTAGGAGAGCCAACGTTTTTAATTATAACAGTATCTATCTCTTTATCTTTACACCACTGCTAGATAATAAAGCTCTCATTCATTAATAAGAACAAATCTTCATAAAGAAAACCAAAACGTTATTTTCATGTGTTTATAATATTAAATTATTTTCTTGAGTTGAGGCTAAATTCGTTGTAGTGTTTTACTACTCAACACAAAATAAGGGCCACCAACTTTTTTTAGATTTTTTTAATATCTGGCTAATGTATTTTGTGTCAATGGTTATATTTAATTACAATAGGTAGTTTTACATTAAATTAAACAAAATAAGTGATTAATTTCTAAAATTTATTTTAAAAAACATACGAAAAACAATAATGTGGAATTTTAGAAAATGTGAAGCTCCGATAAAAAGTGTATTTGTTTTCAAACCACTTCTCGCTCTCGCTCGCGAAATTTAATACCGGGTGTGGCCTCTTCTTTTAATATGCATTCCCTTATTCGAGAAGGCATGGTCTCTACCAAACGCCGCACATTTTCTTTAGGTTTCCTCTCCCAGCTGGTTTTCATACAGCTGCGAGTTTATCGAAGTGTTACAGTCTTTGACACATCTTTTTAACTGATCCCACAAATTATCAATCGGGTTGAGGTCCGGACTCCTGGCTGGCCGCCTCAATTCTTCTTCGTATATCAATGTGATTCGGGCCGTATGCGATCATGCATTATCTTGCATCAATATAAACAATGAATCAAATTGCTGTGCGAATGGAATGATGTGGGGTAGCACCACATTTGTGACATAACTTTGGGCTGATACAGAGCCTTGGTTGAGAATTACCAGCTCAGTTTTGTGTCGTAGTGATATATCACCCCAGACCCTAACGCTGGGTCCACCAAAACATCGGTTTCATGGTTGCAAGGATCCAAAATCTGCTTTCCATATCTTCTCCACACTCTTACGCGTCGATCGTCATTTGAAAATTTTATTTTGTACTCATCAGTAAATAGAACTGCAACCAAATCTTCAACCGTCCAATTCTGGTGATCACTTGCAAAACTCAAACGAGCTGCACGATGTGCTGCAGTAACTCCAGGTGAACTAAATATCTTCTAGATTATTCCTGATCTTCATGGAGTCGATTCCTGATGGTCTGGTCACTTACACGTGTGCTTGTAGCTCGGCGTAATGCAGTTTGTATGGCACGTGCAGTGGATGTTCGCTCTTTTCGTGTGGTCAATGGTCTCGTCCATGTGTCTCCTAACGCGTGGCATTATGCAATTAAATAACTGTAACAAACTGTTTACACCAAAAGTCAAAGAAGTGCTGGTTTAGAATTGCGATATTGAACAACAAAAAGCGTCATTTTCAAATACCCCTAAGTATCAAGTTAAAAAAAAATGTTATGAGCACTCACTTGTTACCATTTTTCAACGGAAATCCTACACAACACTACAGAGAATCCATAACATAACTTAAATAAAGCACTATGATTAAAATAGGAACAGTAATGCTTATCTAAAGTGCAACTTTACGGTTGTGCCTTATTTTGTTTTGAGTAGTGTAGATTACAACTTTGTCCCTGCTTGCAAATATTTATAATACAGAGAGGGGGATTTGGAAAAGTCAGATTTGAAATATCATACGGGATTTGCAGGGTAATCTATTGCCAAAGAACCAGCAAGAAACTCAGTAAGAATACGTACGCCGCGTTAGCCTGCCCACCGTTGGGTTAGGCGATTACAATGCCGTGTTGTCCTATTTCTAACGCTTTTAAAATGGTATTATAGATAGATTGAGAGGAAAAAAAATTGGGGTAAATAAACTTCTCGGCATTCTTTTATTAAAAAAACTATATAGGTACATGGGATAGAACTTAAACATTTTGACGAAGACTTGAAAGAAACTATTACGTTGAATATATTATGATGCTGCATTTCATTCCACTTTTGGAAACCCTGGATTCATCTTGGAATCAAAATGTCATAGGACCAGTTTCTCCAACACAAAAAATACACGAGAATAGCTCTACCAGTATACCTTTTCGCTAGGATAAAGAATTTTTATCACATATCCATTTTTTGAAACGTCAAATGGGTTTACTCTTAGGTAATAAATGACATAAGCTTATAATCAGAATAATATGCATGCATAAACAAGAATCGTATGGATTACTTCATTCATTTTATTAGAGAAATGTAGCTTATTTTCAGATTTTTTTTTATACTAGACAACCAAACTTCTCCGCAGAACATAGCTTTGATGAATACGTAGGTAATCTTAAACTTATACTTTCTTGGTTTGAACCGAGACCTTATTTTTCCAACATAAACATAGTTAGAAACCGTGTAAACAGCTTAGCTGTGGCATGACATTAGCACGCTCAATTAGTTGTCTTGTTTCTTTCATGTCGTTGTCGTGCAGAACACCTTCTAATGCGTGCATTGAACAATTTTGAGGTGCCGAGTTTTTCTCACTGGCAGTTTTTAGTTCAAAGTTCTTCGTGTTCGTTCGAAGTTCGTTAAGCGTTCCTGTTGTAAGACTACTGCATGGCCCCAAAGTAAGCAAAGCGTGTGTTATGGATGACCATACAGTGAACACTATTATGACTTTAAAAGGAGAGGGTTCTACTTTATGTATACTTTATTGAAAAATCTATTTTTGTTATTTTCAGTTCGTCGATAATGATGCATACGAAGATGGGCGAGTCAAAGATGAGGTCCAAGAACCGGCTATTAAAATAGAGCCGCAAAATCACGAAGCTGTAATACTCACTTTTGAACAGATTCTGAACAAGAACAAAATAGAACCAGACGATGAAAGTGGTATCGCGAAGAGTTTGCCGACCCATAAGTGTAAAATATGCCATCTAGTGTTCAAAACTGAAAAGACGTTGCTGATGCATCAGAGACGAAAGCATAAATCCTTTAGGAAATACTTTGAACATATCTGTGATGATTGTGGAATGTCATACGAAACGAAAAATAGTTTAGTTGCTCATATTAAAAGAAAACACAGTGATGAAAATAAAGACGATGGTGCAGATATGACCTGTGAAACTTGTTTTCTGGTCTTCAAAGGCAAAGCAAGGTTAAGAATGCATATGAGAAGGAAACATGGAGCTTTTGCGGATTCCTTCAAACATGTATGCCAGGACTGTGGTCTTGCCTATGATAAATACAGAAGTCTTATAATACATGTACAAAGAAAACATTCTAAAATGGAAGATTCAGCCCCTGACATAATGTACAACTGCCCCTTTTGTAACAAAGTCTTTGGTAAACGAGAAACTTATGCAAGACATGTACAAAGAAATCATGAAGTCGATGAAGATGGCAATATAAAACCCAAATCTATTATTAAAGAAATTGTTGAAAACTGTGAAAATACAGAATCAGGTGATATTATGTGTAAAGAATGCCCTTTAGTATTTTCATCTCTCGGGTTTTTAAAGTTACATATGAGACGAAAGCATAATGCGTTAAAGGAGAACTTTAAGCTGAAATGTAGTATATGTAGTCTGTCATTTGAAAAGGTTGAAAGCCTTAAAAGGCATGTGAAGAGAAAACATGATAAAGATACTTATTGTCATGTTTGTAATAAAAGCTTTGATACACGAGAACAGATGTTAGCTCATACCCACATGAGAGCGATTCGAGAATGCTCTCTATGTGGACTTATTTTTGCAACACAAGGTGGACTGTCGAAACACATGAGGTGTATTCATAAGAAAGATTTGCCTAAATCAGTTATGTGTCACATGTGCAGTGAGAGTTTCTTTGATAAACGTCAATTGAGAGTGCATTTACAGAAGGATCATTATAATATTTGGTATGAGTGCCAAACTTGCAATAAACGGTTCGTTGGTAAAGAAGGTTACAGAAGGCATATGTTGCTGAAGCATCCTAAAGTTGGTTCTTCAAATCAGGAGCAGAAATGTGAGCATTGCTCCGAGTCATTTAAAGATGAAGTTCAACTTTGTAATCATGTTGCTTTGATGCATTCTACTGAAAAATCTAATGAGATGGTTATAAAGAAAGAAGAAATAGAAACTAAAGATAGTTATCAATGTACAAAATGCCCAATGCAATGTGTTACATGGGAAGAGTTACGGTTACATTACGAACAAAACCACCACATGGTTGAAGAGCATCAATGTCAAACTTGCGGTGAAATAATCAGACAATCAGACTTAGAAAAACATATGAAAAATCACCACCAAGAAGTGTTAAGTTGTAAATATTGTGACTATAAATCGAAAAGCAAAGTTAGTATGACCCAACATATTTTGAGGCACAAAAATGCTTCAACACTACATTGTGATTTTAACGGTTGTAAATATAAATCATACTATGACGATGCTATGCAGAAACATAAAAGAAAACATACGGAACAAGGAGTGAAACTACAATGTACAAAATGTCCGTTCCAAACTATGAATAAGTATATTCTTAAGTACCACGAAGAAGCACATATTACCGGTAAGAAACGGTACCAATGTGATCAATGTGACTATGCCACGATATTGCCTGCTAATTTAGTCCAGCACAAATACAAACATTCAACGGAAAAAAAGTTTAAGTGTGAAGTTTGTTCATTTGCAACGAAGTACAATACATCTTTAAGATTCCATGTGAAAAAAAAACATTGTGATCTCCCAAATTAATCAATTACATGTTATGTATAAATGTTAAGTTATTTATATGAAGAAATATAATTTTTTTTGGTGTTTATGATGAATTTCATTCAGAAAGTATGGCCCGTGTCAACAAACCTCAATCAAGTCATCTCAAGAAGCGAGATATTCTCTATACCAAAACAGTGTAACTATCTCTATGTTTAAAATCTGCCATGTTTTTTAATCACATGGAGTTTACTCCATGTGATTAAAATATGAACTAATGCAATGCCAGCTGTAGGGTTCTGTTGGAATTGCCTATGGTCCAGTAATTCACGGCCGAGTCGCGTAGTGGGTATTAGCCCTGCCTCATATGAAGGAGGCTCCAGGTTGGAAGCCCTGGTCGAGGCATTCATTTGTGTGATGAACACAAATATTTGTTCTCGGATCGTGGTTGTTAATATATGGTTATATTGACATATATATGTTTATTCTGGGTCCCCCCCAGTTCGCTGTATGGTCATCCATAACACCAGCTCTGCTTACTTTGGGCCCAAACAGGTGGTGTGTTTGTCTGCGGATTTATTTATTTATTTACACTGTCTGTTCCTTATCTTTTATTATTATTATTATTCTTTGAGCACAATGGCAACCAGCCGTCGATATTACGCGACAGGCTATTACTGCCAATCTCACGTGGTGGAATGAACACGGTATTCTTATGAAATAGTAGGTGCGCTACGTAGGCCAGTCATTGAGTTATCTAAAACAATAGAACAACACAGTTAGTACCAACACCAACAGACTCTACTTATAAACCTAATAGAGTTAGTGACATAAAGATATATACACTATTTAACATAGACTATCAACATATTTACAAAGATATATTAAACTGCAAGATATATTTACAAATGATTTTCAGGGTAATAGGCTGGTTAGAGGAAAGGAGGAGAAATATTTCATGACGCACCCGAAATAAAGTGGGATTTAAAAACGCACGTCATCGACGGCGGCGTCAACACATACCTACAGCTCTGAGGGACGCAGGCGATATGGATCCGAGTCACATAAACAGGCAACATATAAAATTCATACCCAAACAAAACACATCTACAAAACCTAATACTCCCCATTACAATTTTAGAGAACGTGCAACCAATCAAAGCCAGGGAATGCCACTACAAAAGCATTACCCAAACACCTATCGGCGTCAGTAATAGGGTTTGTACAGACGCCGACGAAAGAAAAAACCCTATCTCAAGTAAGATCGTTCCATTTATTTGCGTTCAGATACGCGGCTGTGACACTATTGCTTTATTAGATACAGGGGCATCCGTGTCGGTGGTGTCTGACCGACTTTGCGAAAAACATAACTTAACAATGCAAAAAGCGGACGATTTGTTCATCAAAGCCGTAAATGGCAATAAATTAAATTGCTTGGGAAGCACGAAGACATTTATAACGATAGATAATAAATTACATATTCAGGAATGCGTCGTCCTGAAGGACGTTGAGCAAGATTTAATCCTCGGATAGAATATCGGCAGAAGCCATAGTAGACTTTAAGAATAATAACGTAAGATTCGGCAAATGTCTTTGTAATTTTCTATGTAAAGATAGTGTAAAAAGTATATGTAATAATTATAATTCTTTACAGCTGATTCAGCAACTACCTAAGATGTGTGAAAGTGAATATGTTTATTTTAGTAATCTTGTAGATAATTTTAAAGATAACTTATGGAGTGAGGTGGTGGCAAGACAAAACAATAATTTCGATTTATCGCCGGAATTATCTGATAGTGAACGCAATTCTTTTTCATTATTGTTAAATAAATATAAGTCCACGTTTGCTTGCGATAAAAATAGCTTAGGTCGGTGCAATATTGTCGAAGTAACGATAGAGACTACGGACGAAGCTCCTGTTCATAAAGCGCCTTATAGGGTTTCTGCTGAACAACATAGAATCATACGCGAACAAGTGTCAGACATGTTACAAAATAACATAAATCATTCGTAAATCAAGAAGCCCATATGCATTCCCGGTCGTGTTGGTTAAAAAACCCGACGACACGTGGAGATTTTGTGTTGACTTTAGACAACTTAATAAAAAAGTTATCACCGATGCATATCCATTGCCAATAATTGATGATATTATTTCTCATTTAAACGGTGCTAATTATTATGCCGACCTCGATTTGAATTCTGGTTACTGGCAATGTGCCATAAAGGAGCAGACTGCATTTATTACCCCATCAGGGTTGTATGAATTTAACGTATTACCTTTTGGCTTAACAACTAGTGGGGCTATTTTTCAAAGAACGATGGACGAAGTGTTGGCTGGGCTTAAATATAGGAATGTAGTAGTCTTCGTAGACAATGTGATTATCTATCGGAAGACTTTTGAGGACTTTATGAAAGCACTCAATCAGGTGCTAGAAAGATTAAGGTGTGCAAATTTAACTTTAAAACCATCAAAGTGTAGTTTTGGGTATAAACGAATAACTGTATTGGGGCATACTATTTCAGGTCAAGGCATATTGCCTGATGAAAATAAAATAGAAAAGATTAGGAATATGAAAATCCCCAAAAATGTTAAAGAGTTAAAATCATTATTAGGTTTATTCTCTTATTATAGAAAATTTATAAAAAAATTTTCATCACTAACTTTACCATTAACAAAATTTTTTAAAAAGACGGAAAAATTTATTTGGACTAAATGCCAACAAAAGGTTTTCGATAAAATTTTATCATTAATTCAAAAAGCACCATATTTACGTCATTTTAGTAACGAAGAAGGTATTTGCACTGGGCTTTATATTGATGCAAGTGATCTAGCAATAGGTGAGTGTTTAATGCAGGGGTATAATAATGAGATGTTGCCGGTACCTATATTTCGCTTCACGAAAATTAACCGATGCGGAAAAGAAATATGCTATAACAGAAAAAGAATGTTTAGGGTTAGTATGGGCTTTGAATTATTTCAAACATTATTTATGGGGTCTTAAATTTCAAATAGTGAAAGACCATAAGGCATTATGCTGGCTTAGAGAACGGAATGATATGTCCGGTAGGTTATCTAGGTGGGCTCTAGTAATACAAGCGCACGACTTTGACGTTATACATTGCTCAGGCAAGCAGAACGTTGTAGCTGATTTTTTGAGTCGGAATCCGCTAATTGAACAAGAGCTGCCTCCGAGTGAACCGGTGGACGACGGTTTACAAGTGTATAAAATTTCGGTAATCCAGGTATATCGCGAGCAGGGATTAGATGATTATTGTCGTAGATGGCGAAATGCAGTGGCGAGAAATAATCAGGGTTCTTTTAAAGGATTTGTAATATATAATTATTTATTGTACAAAAATATTAGAATAAATAATGTAGAAAAAAAGTTACCTAAGTCATTGTTTAATAATGTAATGTTTGAACTACATGACAATCCATGTACAGGAGGACATTTCGGCCTAATGAAAACATAGGGGAAGTTCCGTTCTCGATATTTTATGCCTAATGTAATTTCTGAAGTAGAAAGGTACGTGAAGAGTTGTGTTTGTTGTCAAGAAAAAAAAACATATAATAAGGTTGTGCCGTTGCAACCTATGATAGTCGAACGTTTATTTGATAGGGTCGAAATTGATATTTTAGGTCCGTTTAACCGTTCGGAAAATGGTAATAGGTATGTCATAGCTTGCGTTGAATGTTTTTCGAAAACGCTGTATGTAGAGCAATTCCTAGAGCTACGGCTCAAGCAGTAAGTGATTTTCTCGTATAGGAAATGTTCACGAAATTCGGTAGGGTGCGAGAATTACTATCAGATAGAGGCTCGGTTTTTACGTCGAGATTAGCGAAGAATACACTGAGAGAGCTCGGTGTGCAACAATGTCTTGCGACCACTATGCACCATCAAACGTTAGGTCTTGTAGAAAGATTTAATCAAACAATTTCTCACATGTTAGCTAAATATGTAAACTCAACACAACGTAATTGGTCTAAATTTTTGCCATTAGTAGGTATGCTTATAATTGTGCCAAACAAGTTTCCACTAAGTTTTCACCATATTATTTAATGTTCGCTAGGGAACCTGAACTTCCGTCCGATGAAAGATTGAATCCCAACTTAAATATTGAAAATTTCGAAGTCAGGAGGAATAGATATAGAAATAATGTGAATTAGGCACGAGAGAACTCTCGTAAAGCTCATTTGGCGCAGAAAAGGCTATAAAAAAAGCTTCATCTATTAATCTTCAGACAGGTCAATTTGTATTGTTGCATAACCCTAAAAGAGTGTCTGGAAAGAGTAAAAAACTTAGCCGACCATTTAAAGGTCTATATCAAATATGTAGAGTTTTAAGAAACAACTATTATCTAATAAAGGCGGTGAATGGAGGTCGAGAAATAACTGTCCATGTCAATCGGCTGAAACCTTTTAACTTGCGATAATTTTGTTGAGTTCAGTATAATAAAAAAATCTATCTAAATTATAATTGTAAATATGTAAATGTTGTAAAGTGTCAAGAGTAAATAATTGTTATTTTCTGGTTTTAGGCTAAAATGAGGTGACATTAGCCTGACATATATCAATCTGAAAGATATATTACTAATTTGAATATGTTGATAATAACTTAGTAAATATTATTATATCTTATCATTAAGAATGTGTGTTGGCATTATGTGTTAGTGTTATATTTTAATGTACTAATATGTTCTTTCTTTTTCATATTGTGAATTATAACGGAAATGAGATGGCAGCCACTAGCAGATGAGATGGCAGCTAATAGTTGATGAGATGGCAGCCACTGAGGGATGAGGACTGATGACAACCCTCCCTTGGCGATACGAAAAAAATATGAAATTAATTTTATCTTGTCTTAAAAGTTGTTATGTGTAATGATCAATAAAGATTTTTTTTACGTTGTGTTTCACTATGTCCTTATCTGGTGATGGAAGCGAGAGGCGTTCATTTGTAATCAGGCGGTCACCAACACCATACATTCTCTTAAAGAATAGGTGGCATGCTTTGCTGGCTGCAGGTGGCAAGCTGGTTATCGATGCGCGCAATAAGGTGAAGTTATCTGCCAGGGACGTGAAACAATGGAATAACATCTCTATAACGGTTCTGGCTCGCATCTCAACATTCCGGAAGAATATTTGACATGTGATTAGGAAACATTATATTGAAAGTAGCTTAGGCGACGTTGCTTTTTGCGAGGTTTTACTGGCGGGAATTCCTCTCGAAGCAGTTATTCATTGGATCATGGTGAAGCCATTGTTTTTGTAACGTTATATTTACTATTTGTACGTAAAGTATTCACACCAACCACCAGGAATAACCTAATCGACAGGGGTAGTCTCTCCTGAGGCCGTCGTACAAACACATCCTCGTTCAGGCAGGTAGTTAGAATAATTTTTGCAAGAAATTTATCCACCCAACCTTGTTTGAGTGAATAAATTTCATGCGGGTGGCCGATCATCACGGCTAAGCCTTAGAGAGCACGTCAGAATGCCGCGACATTTGAGTAAAGAGGTTAATATGAATTATTATAAATTAAGAAGAAAAGATATTTAAATATATGGTTGACAGAACAGAAATAAATGAAGCAATACATTCTGACTTGCTCCGTCATCGGAGCAAGATGTATTAGTAAAACTTATATCTAATAAAATAAATATATTAAATTTTTTTAAACCACAAGTTGGTGGTAAGTCGCGAGTGGAATAAAACGCGAGTGTACTTAGTTATATTTGATTGAAGTAAGAAAGGTGGTCTAATTTTTAAATATATTTGAGAATATTCCCCGAATGGAACTTTCCAGATCTTCCATATGTTGCGGCAGGAAAACCTTCGGGTTTTAATAAGGATGGGTATAGAAAAAAACTGAGAGTCTGAGAGGCATTTAGTTGGGTGTTTTTGAATTTGTTGTCTTTATTCGGAGACTTCCTCGGTCTTTTCTATTTCCATTTTGATTGCTGGTAAAAACAGTTGGTAGTTCCGATCATGGATAAAAAAAAGTTTAAGTAAACAATGCGCCTTCCATTATTTCTGAGCAATTTCATAATTTTTAATATTTGCTTGAGAGCAAAGTTTAAATAACCTAGGAACCGGTTGAGAAGGGCAAAATAAGATTACAAATGCTTTTTATTAATATCATTTTTTTATTTATGCTTCGTTATCGCTACTTTTAACCTGGAGGGTCTTAAACATTGACTATGTCCTAGTAATTTTTAAAGCAAATCTGATGAATCGAGTATGCGGGACTTCTTTTAAAGTAGACCCAGTTTATTTGCAATCTTATTTGAATCAAAATTATTTGAATGTACAATCGACAGCGTTGGCGCAGGCTCACATTCGCATTCGAACCCCTAGTAGCTTCACCCCTAGCACCCCCTTCACCCCTAGGGCGCCTAGAAATGACCGAATAGCGCACAAGCAATTCTTGCCCTTAGCCTTGGCCTCCGTGAAGTGTACCTACTTAGGAACTGTTATGGATTGAGATTGTTTATAGAATACAATTATGCCACTACTACATTTTCATATTATGTTATCTTTATTTTGTTTATATTAATGGTGGCACTAAGTAAAAAGAAATACTATATAACCACCGCACCCCCTAAATAAAATACCTTACAAAAATCTTACCTACTTACTGTAAAAAAATCTATTGCATAACGAAATACTTAAACCAAAAATTTCTTAACCTCTTGTAGATAGATAGACTTCAATCGCCAACCCTCCAGTCTGTGGCTTTTGTGTCATTTGACTGTTGAGGAATGGCTAACGTGCCCATTTATTTATTGACGTATGGGGTCACGTTAGGCATAGCACTTGGCTTTTCCTTTATACTTCAAAATCCAGGCACTTCAATCAAATGACTAATAAATTAATTGTCAATTGGATCACTCCAGTCAGTCGCATCACGCACGTATAAAAGTCTCAGTTTATTTTTGGCTTCGTTGTTTCTTACAAAGGAAAACTTGAAATAAATTGTGACTATACTGAAAATTTGTAATTATTCCACAAAGTTGTTAAGTCTAAAGAAGAAATAATATTATATTTGTTTATTGAATCAAAAGAAGCGGTTTTCTTGTGTTTTTCTATTTGTTCTTCTCGGTGACTAACGCATTGCAAGCTAGTTTGAAGTGCTAGAACTGCTAGAGAAACATCGGGAAAATGTAAACAAAAACTATAAATTTATTATTACGAATGTTTCTCAACTATTCTATATAACAGCTATTTGTCATCAAGAGTGATTTTTGTTATTTAAGCGGGTTTTAATGTGAAAAACCACGATGGATTTCCTGAATTTGCCTGTTGTTATGATTGAAAATATATTGTCGTACTTGTCTTACGATGAAATCGCAAAGAATCGTCTGGTAAGTAACACTTTTAAATAGACATGACATTACTATTGTGTTCCTTCCTATTTTCTATACTATTTTGGTTAGATCCATATTGCACACAAAAGAGTTATGCTTTCCAAAGTTTTTAGTTTGATATTCCTTATTTTATGTTAGTTATGCATAATTTTAGAACTTTTGCTATCTTAGCTATTCCTTAGAAAGCTGTTATTTCTTCATATTATCTTTGAACAATGATATTGTACTTATCAAATGAAAACTTGTTTTCTAAACAATGTTGCACAATCGTAATAAGTATAGTAGTAAAATAGATTGTTCTGTGTATTTATAAAAACGTCTTGAATAACAGAATTTTCTGCTAAGTTAGACAACTCTAAAATTAGGTTCATGAACTGGTTTTATTAAATTGTTAAAAAACAGCCACCAGTTGTTTATTTAGAAAATCCTCAGCTCTTTAATACTATATTACAGCCTATTAGTGAAACCTCAAACCTTATAATCCACACAATCTACAAAAACCATATTTTTAAATGAAATTGTTTGCTATGTAAGTGAGACTGCTAAACTGTAATTAAAGGAAAAAAAATGTTTGTTTTAACATATTTTATTCTTTTATATCTTATTTCTTATCTTTTATCTTAAGCTCTTTGAGGACCAAACATATTACATTTTTGTAAGTTACTTATGTATCCTTATAATTTATTGATAAAAGTTTTTTTTTTTTTTTTTTTTTTTTTTTTTTTATTAATAATTAGCAGGCGTTTGTCTTCCATCTCACCTGATGGAAAGTGACGATGAAGACGAGGATCGTACACGCCTGTCTAAGAGGTACCTATTCACTCTACACTTGAAAGCTCCAGGGTTATATTTGTCTGGAAAAACAGACGCAGGCAAATCGTTCCACTCTTTGGCAACACGAACCAAAAATGTTTTCTACAGAGTAACTTATTTATAAATAATAAAAGCATTTGACAGTTGGTTCATTAGATAAATATAAATCTAGAATTTTAATCACTTGCAATTGTGATTTCACCCACTAATTTCATTTCTGTATATTTATTTAATATATTTATAAACATTTATATATAACATATTATATACATAACTTTATCTAGTATAGTAGCTATTAGCTATCTTCACTTTTAATATATGGCCACATTACATTACATCGGCCAAGTGGTGTAGCCCTGTCCATATGCTGAAGGTCCAGCTTTGTGTCCTGGTTGAGGCATTCATTTGTGTGATATACACTGATGTTTGTACTTGGGTTATGGTTGTTTATACATGTATATTTATTCTGGGCTCCCCCCAGATCGTTGTATGGTCTTCCATATCCAAAAGTTCTGCTTACATTTGGAGGCATACAGTTGGTGTGTTTTTCTGGGGATTTTTTAATACTATCTAGTTTTGTTAAGCATTGTTTTGTACTTCCATATCAGAAGAAATGAAGTAAAGGTTTTCAGATTGTGGTCAAAACTACAAGTCCAAATGTAATAAAATATTTTCTTTACGGAGTGGATGATCTATACCACATTATTACCTATAGTGTATAGCTGATATTTTGATGTTGAGTTTGTGAGTAACTAATGAGTTTTTATTTTAACATACTCCATTCATTATTGTTTCTTATTGCTGGTCACATTAAACAACTCTTTTTCAGTTTACACAGATCATTCAATGGCCTTTTACCCGTTTTGATAGAAGTGAAAGAGACTGTTTGTAATACTATAAGTAATAATAATAATAATAAAATATTTATTACTCCATATTAGAGACACATAACATAAAATTAAATTCTAATTTAGCCATGTTGCATCATATCTAGATATGTTTTATCTGTTTTTTTTAAATAATATCCTAGTCAAATTATAGGAAAGTACTAATTTATGGAATTAACTTTTTTAGCAACAGAGTGCCAAGAAGAAAATTTGAACATGGCTTTTTTTCTCTTGGTATCCCTTGTTCTTCGTTTGCCACTTATGCCTTAATGTACTAATAATGAAAAATAAGTTGATTGAATTTTTGAATAAGAAGATAACAGAAATAAAATAAAAATATTAGGTATAGTAAAAAGGCTATTTCGTCATTGCAATTTGAAAATCTCCCATGTGACAATTTTATCCAAAGTAAGGTTTTCATATAGGTAATGTGAAAGTTATTTTAAACACTTATGCTTAGAAAAAACTCCCATGTGAATATCTTGATAGTTCATTATAATACGCGTCATTTAAAAAAAAACCCCAAGTGACAGTCTGCATTTTATTGTACATCAAAACATCCTACGTGCTCGATCTACACGTAAGAGATTTTGGTTTCTATTTTATTACAAATATTGGCAAATTAAAATGTCTTATATGGTCGCTCAATGTGCGTCTACAAATCATTTCGCGCCTTTGGAGGAGAGCAACAGAGCACATAATTGTGTGGTTAACGCATTAGAGTGAGAGTTATTTATTACTTAAGAAAAAAATAAGCAAACATTGATTGCTAGAACAAGGTCACAGTGTCAGTGCAGTTTGTAACTTGTCACGCGTTAGCTAGTCTAAACAGTAGATAATTACGAGAAATTAAAGTTCTATGTTAATAGTGTGTTGTAAGGATTTTTCTGTAATTAAATATGTCAAAAAAGTATAAAAATACAAGTCATATAAAAGGCATGATCGCTTTAGTTCTGAGTTGATTGATGGATATTAATGAAAACTCCACTGATAAATCGTGCAGCTCAGTCACCGCATCGATGAATTCTTCGTATGGTATTGATTCTTTAATTATGTCAGAAGATTTAGGATTTAAAGCTGAACAGGATTTAATTCAGCACCGGTATCTAAATATACACGTGTTACAAAAATAGTAAAAACTTGGATAGATTTACTTCCAAAAGTACCAAGTCATTACTGTCGAGCAAGGTCTAGCAAGTTGTATGTTGAGTCCACATTTAGATCTGAAAAGCACATGCATGATGTTTTCGTAGAATGGTGTGGACATCACAATCATCAAGCCGCAAATAGACAGTTCTTTTCTTAAAGTTTTGAAACAGGAGAAAATTGCTATTCATCATCCACGGAAAGATCAATGTGATACCTGTTGCAGCTATCAAGCTGAGACAACAAGACAAGTTTGACAATCATATTGTCAAAAAGAATGAAGCTCGTGAAGCATAGAAAAGTGCTATAGAATGGGCGAATAATAAGAAAGTCGTCATAACAGCCGATATGCAAAGTGTTTTACTCGCACCAAAACTTTTGGCCAGCGCTTTATACTATAAACTCAAGCTCCAGTGCCATGACTTTACGGTCTATGACTTTAAGACGAAAAAAGTTACTATTTACTTTTGGCACGAAGTCGATGCAAGTGTTTCTGCTAATGAATTTACTTCCTGCTAAATCGATTATTTATCGAACTTGGCACCATAAACTGAGCAAGTGATTGTAATTTCTGACGGATGTGGCCACCAAAATCGTAACCGGATTTTGTCAAGTGCTCTAAGTGATTTAGCTCAAAGAATGTGTCTTAACATAAAGCAGTTGTATTTGGAAAAAGGTCATACGATGATTGAAGTGGACAGCTTCATTCCACAATTGAGCAATACATTAAACCACCTATCTATGCACCTAACGATTATGTAACCAGGATGAAACAAGCTCGCCCTAGAAATCCATAAGATGTGAAATCCATACACTACAACTTCTTTCTTAATCATGAAGAACTCGAATCGAATTTCAAGTCTATAAGACCTGGTAAAAAGAAAGGTGATCCAGTCGTAGTCGATATACGAGGGCTCAAATATGAACTAAATGGATCTGTATTTTATAAGTTGCGCCATAATGACGAATGGTCTATTTCACCTCACCGAAGAGCTAGTCAACTAGGTTTACACCCAAAACCACTGTATCAACAACCGCTAAAAATCACAGAGTGCAAGTATAACACTTACAAGAATTAAAAAGTGTTATCAATCAAGATTATCACCCATTTTATGACTCAATCACATACAACCCTGGTACTTAAAATATTCAATTATAATTTCGGTATCCAATGTTTAATATTTTGTTTTTATTTGTCTTAAATTTCATAAACATAAAAAATAATATCATAGTTTTATTTTAACTCATATGTTATAAACCTCTTAAGTGACAAAAAATTGCAATTCAAATCTCCTATTTACAGAATTATAATTAAAAAATATAATTACCTGTAAATAAATAAAAGTAAAATTAAAATAAGAATTATAATTTATGCTAATTAACGTATTGAATTATAACAAAACCTATATCAGTGCATTATAATTCCTTGTTATTTTCATTATAACCAAGGAAAAAAAACAAAATTCTTAGAATTTTTTTAAGGAGGAACTTTTATTCGATTTTCTCGAAAAGTGAATTTATACCCACATAGGAGTATGCTTTGCAGTAACTTTGCAACGACGATTTGTACTTCAGTCATAGTTTTTTAATGTCTTTCTTCAATTTTACCAATTCCTGGAGTTTTTTTAAAGGTTCAAATGTTTCTTTCATTGGTAAACCATACAAACAATACACAATATCTATATTTATTTATATATATATTTAATATCTATATCTAATTTCATAAGAAATTTCTTGCAGTAGGCCTGGGACTGGAGTTTGGTTAAAAACTACAACATTAGTGTGCTTATCTTTCCAGGTATCAAAGTCATTCAATGAGATATGCAGCCGTATGCTGAACCGAGGGTTTCTGATGATTGAGAGGCGCCATGCTCTGGCTTCTAAGAGTGTTAAAGCATTGTTGCCGAGAAGAGAGTCAGAAAGAAAGTGAGTTTTGGTTGTTTCAGACTATTGCATTTATTTAAACTATAATTTACAGAATTAACATTTGATTTTCACTACTACCTTTTCTTTTGAAGTATATTTGAAGATAATTTATGTGATTGAGGAGACTGATTTGCTTGCCTCAAACTTTTAGTGCATACTTTGTACATTTACCAGTGTATTTAATTCTGTGTAGTTTATTATCTATGAATTTATAGGCATTTGGGGTACCAAACTGGAGCATAGAGCTAAAACCTAGAGTCACCTAAGGTCGCCTATAGCATGTGTGAACTTTGATTTAGCTGCACTATTAATGTGAAAGAAGTGGAATATCCTAATATAGGTACTCCTAAAATGCAAAATAGTTTGTTAGGCAATTATAATAAATTGTTCCTCAATGCATTATGGTTTGTTTTGCATTTGCTGCAGGATTGGCTGTAAATTCACATCTCTTATGATATTCTCTTTTTAAATTTCAAATTTTTATTGTAGACAACATAACATTGGGATACAAACTCTTCATGGCTCTACAGTAAAGCGCATGGTGTTTATTTCAGTCATACATATCTATCTTACATTTTCTTAAACACTAAACCACAATCATGAGATGTTACCATCAAAGCACTAGGTTATTTATCTCAAAATTAACTATTGCATGCATATATAGTTTTATATTGGACTTGACCTTACTACTTGTGTCAAGAAAATTTAATATGATAATAACATGACGCAAATATTGCAGACATGTATGTATTTAATATAAAGATTTAAGAATTTTTCTAAAACATACGTTTGTTTTGCTGAACTAAAGTCCTTTGTGTTCTTGCCTCCATAGTAGACATAAACATAGTTGTGTTTTGGGTAAAGGGAAGAAACAACCAATGATGTTATAAAAAACATTAAGTAGAGTGTAGGCTTGGTAGTAGACAATCATAGGTTGGTTTTACAAATCAATAAATTCAGGCACTTTCAAGTAATTGAAATTGAACTGAAGATCGACGGGGTGGCGGGTTGCCTGAATGTTTGTTGACAAAAAATTAGATAATCTTTCAAAATAATTGTTCTATGTAACTAGGCAAAGTCTTATCAAATCGAGTGTCTTGTTAAAAGAATTATGTACAAATATGTACTAACTAATCAGGGACATTAAAAATAACAACATTTACTATGACAATGAATATGGTAATCGCTAAATCTTTTTACAGCTTAATAATATTGCGCGTTTTCCCATACATTCAGAATCTATGGTAATGAATTGTGACGTCATAATTCAGTACCAATTTCTATGAAACCTTTCCCAAGCATTTGCAAATACTTCCCGCACTTATCAATGTAACCTGACAACTATTGATTGTAGATATGTTGTTATTTTGGAAAATTTTATGCATCATTACAATACTATAGGTACAAATATGAAATAATATTTTGAGACATGTAACTTATTCAGTCGGTGCGCTTAACTCATGGCCGTCGGTTAAAGTAAAGGTTATGTTGAAGGAAAGCAACTGTCAAAAGTTTGCAATCATCAAAAAATAAGCATGATGCCCTAAAATCGATCAGCGCCCCTCTTTCCTCTTATGTCTTTATTTATTAAAAAAAAGTAACACCACATTGTACATATTTACAGTTATACAATAGTTTCAAAATATAAATTTACATAATTACTAATATGCACATCTATAACGGTGTATACATAACTTTGCCATAATACTAATTAAATCTAATACAATAAATTTGAAATACCAATATTAAAAACAGTATCATACATAACAGTAAAAACAGTATCATACACTGCTTAGTGAAAATAGAATAATATACCCATTAAACATACTTACGATTTCCCTTTTATAGATGACAAAACTTTTTCTTAAAGCTATGTAGGGTGTCATGACATAAATCCAAGTAAATTTTACTATTCATGGAATTAAATTCGATAAATAAACGATTGCTTGGTGATTGCAGACCTAGATTCATTTTGCATGGCGTGGTATAAAAAAGGTTATACATTTTAAATCTGGGGTATTTGTGAGGGACTCTTGAAGCTATTCGTGAATAAATATCGTCGCACTTAATGTGATGATTTGCAGTTTTAAATATGAAACATAAGTCCAAAAATCTTCTACGGTCTCAAACTTTCACCATATTAAATTTAGATAGTCGCTCTTCGTACGGTTGTCTATGTCTTATTTATATTTATATGGAGGCCCTTATTTAAGTTTAAATACACTCGCAGTTAGGTAAGTGGCGTGCATTGCGAAAAGTATCCGTGATATACATAAAATAATGCGCTACAGGTGTACAGGACAAACAATTACCCACAAAAAAAACATCCGTGAGGTTACACTTTATTAAAATTAGTCAGAGCTGCTGGTTTTTTATATCTTCTATTGGTCCAAATAAAATAGTAATTAAAATAGGTACTAATTTATCTTTCTATATATCCCCGAGCGCAGCCAGGGCGGGTCGCCAGTCCTTCATATGTAGGTTTTGTATCCCTCGAGAATAACGCTTTCCTCTAATGTGATACATTAATTATATTTTAACTGCTAGTAAAAATATGAAAGTTAGGAAGATCTTGACAGAGTTTAGCATACAAATCCTCCTTACTTCCAATAATTACTTCTTTTCGTTAATAAAATGCGGATAATTTTCAGATATCACCCCCTGGCCCGACACTGCGATATCCTGAACTCGATAGAAACTAGGCTGTCCATGCTGAACATGACTTATTCCAAGTTTATTGACCACGGCCTCTGCTGTTTTATTCCGGGAAAGGTAACTTAAAACCTTATTTAAATCAATGTTTATTGCCAGTCTTTAAAAGTTCTTTTAAGCTTGGTATACAAAATCTCAAAATCCGCTTCGGGTTTAAACTTTAACATTTTGAATAGTACCTATTGATTTTATAACCTTTTGATTTTTTCTTGGTCTACCAATTTTTGGCAACTAAATCGCACACAATGTATAAGATGCAATTACATATTTAATGTATACTTATAATTCCAGTTTTATTGACATTAAGACCGTTTTGCTGAAAGTTGCATAGAAATTACTGGAATTTATATTATAATTTAATTACCGGGCTATGTCGGTCACATTACGAATTCTATCTTTGAATTTGTGGACTACTCCTGCGGTTAGTGTCCACGTTTAGGCACCATAGGTCATAAAGGGTAGGACGCGCTGATTGCATACTTTAAGGTAATGTGGGATGGACGACCTGAGGATGTTATTGAGCTTCCTCACGCCCAACCTAACTCTTCTGATGGCCTCATTTTCAAAGTCCTGCCTGCCTTGTTGTATAATTCAAATTCAAATAATTTAAATTCAAAATTCAAATTCAAATATTTATTTCTCTACATTGACAGTTACTTGTTCTTATTCACGTCATAAATAAACCATGATTGTACCACCAGTTCTGATAAACCTTCATGAAGAAGAACTGGCAAGAAACTTATAATGTCTCTTTATGTCCCCCCCCCCCAAGTATTTTAGTTTAGATGTAACTTCTAAAGTAACGCCATCGACGGTGTTATGTTTGAGGGTGTTCGTCGTTTGGATACTTGGGGGGAGGGAGACTTGCCGGGCTAACAGATGCAGAAAAGAATAATTTTGTATAGACATAAAGAGACTCTGTAAATTTATTTTGAAAAAAATATACCCGTGAAGTTTCTTGCCAGTTCTTCTTCACGAAGGTTTTTTTCGAACTGGTGGTAGAATCATGTTTTATTTGACGTCAATAAGAACAAGTAATTGTCAATGTTGAGAAATAAATATTTCATTTCATTTCATGTGTACGAACTATATATGTTTTCAAACTTTCAGGTTATTATAAAAAAAATGTAAAGGCAAACCTTTAATATTACAGGTGATTGATGAAATGAACCGAGTCCTCCACCTTCTAGAAACAGCTAAAACCCTGCCTCGAGCTCATGAAACTTTGCAAGAGCTGAGAGATATATCTAGCATGGCCATTGAACATTTTGATGATAAAATATCTCCGGCCTTTAGGAAGAAGATGAATGAAGTTCACACTCAGCCTGCACCGAGGCATGCTGCTAGTAAGTATTAAATATAAACATATCTGTTATACAGGGAAAGTTTAGCCTGTGGCTTTGCCTATCTATACATATAATACAATATCTCCGGCCTTTAGGAAGAAGATGAATGAAGTTCTCGCTCAGCCTGCACCGAGGCATGCTGCTAGTAAGTATTAAATATAAACATATCTGTTATAGAGGGAAAGTTTAGCCTGTGGCTTTGTCTATCTATACATATAATACAATATCTCCGGCCTTTAGGAAGAAGATGAATGCAGTTCACACTCAGCCTGCACCGAGGCATGCTGCTAGTAAGTATTAAATATAAACATATCTGTTGTAGAGGGAAAGTTTAGCCTGTGGCTTTGTCTATCTATACATATAATACAATATCTCCGGCCTTTAGGAAGAAGATGAATGCAGTTCACACTCAGCCTGCACCGAGGCATGCTGCTAGTAAGTATTAAATATAAACATATCTGTTATACAGGGAAAGTTTAGCCTGTGGCTTTGCCTATCTATACATATAATACAATATCTCCAGCCTTTAGGAAGAAGATGAATGAAGTTCTCGCTCAGCCTGCACCGAGGCATGCTGCTAGTATGTATTAAATATAAACATATCTGTTGTAGAGGGAAAGTTTAGCCTGTGGCTTTGTCTATCTATACATATAATACAATATCTCCGGCCTTTAGGAAGAAGATGAATGAAGTTCACACTCAGCCTGCACCGAGGCATGCTGCTAGTAAGTATTAAATATAAACATATCTGTTGTAGAGGGAAAGTTTAGCCTGTGGCTTTGTCTATCTATACATATAATACAATATCTCCGGCCTTTAGGAAGAAGATGAATGCAGTTCACACTCAGCCTGCACCGAGGCATGCTGCTAGTAAGTATTAAATATAAACATATCTGTTGTAGAGGGAAAGTTTAGCCTGTGGCTTTGCCTATCTATACATATAATACAATATCTCCGGCCTTTAGGAAGAAGATGAATGCAGTTCACACTCAGCCTGCACCGAGGCATGCTGCTAGTAAGTATTAAATATAAACATATCTGTTGTAGAGGGAAAGTTTAGCCTGTGGCTTTGTCTATCTATACATATAATACAATATCTCCGGCCTTTAGGAAGAAGATGAATGAAGTTCACACTCAGCCTGCACCGAGGCATGCTGCTAGTAAGTATTAAATATAAACATATCTGTTGTAGAGGGAAAGTTTAGCCTGTGGCTTTGTCTATCAAATTCAAATTCAAATTCAAATATTTATTTCTCAACATTGACAATTACTTGTTCTTATTGACGTCAAATAAAACATGATTCTACCACCAGTTCGAAAAAAAACCTTCGTGAAGAAGAACTGGCAAGAAACTTCACGGATATATTTTTTTTTTTTTTCAAAATAAATTTACAGTCTCTTTATGTCTATACAAAATTATTCTTTTCTGCATCTGTTAGCTCGGCAAGTCTCCCTCCCCCCAAGTATCCAAACGACGAACACCCTCAAACGGCACCCGTTCACGAGTTAACGCGGGATCCAGCCATCGCCCTCCTCAACCATATTAGAGGGAAGTGAACGACTCGTCACCCGACGCTACCATAAGAAGACGTACTTTAGTGACAATGACGCTTTAGATATTCATCGGGACGAAGAACTCATCGCACAAACAGACACATTACACATGCTTTGTTACAAATACTAGTACAATCCTGTTAATGAGGGGATTATACCCAAGGGCTTTTATCATCCAAATAATCGGATAGTTTATAATATGCTCTAGCACACAACTTCTCCTTTATAGTTTCTTTGAATTTGTCAGTAGGAAGACCTTGGATATCCTCAGGAACCTTATTATAAAAGCGTATACATTGACCCATGAATGAGTTAGTGACTTTATGAAGCCTGCTATTATGAGCTGCCAGCATATTTCTTCCTCTTGTGTTAACATTGTGCAGATCTTTTTTTCTTTTGAACAAGGTTATGTTCTTTTTAACATACATTAAATTTTCTAAAATATATTGTGAATGGAAGGTAAGAATATTTATTTCCTTAAATTTACTTCTAAGTGACACCCTTGGACCGAGCTGATAGATTGCGCGAACAGCCCTTTTCTGCAGAATAAATATAGCATCGATGTCGGCAGCACTCCCCCACAGCAGAATACCATATGTCATGAGGCTGTGGAAGTAACCAAAATAGACTAATCGAGCAGTTGTTTCATTTGAAATTTGTCTAATTTTTTTAACAGCATATGCGGCAGAGCCAAGCCTTTTCGCTAAACCATCAACATGCGGTCCCCACTGCAGTTTGGCGTCTAAGGTTATGCCCAGAAATACAGTTGAGTTTACAGGAGTCAGTTCCTGGCTCTTAACTACAATGTTTGTGTTTACCTGTTTGACATTTGGCAATGTAAATTTAACACATTTCGTTTTTTTTTCATTGAGGAGCAAATTATTAGCTGAGAACCACTGCTCTGTGTTAGAGATGCATTTGTTCACCGCTCGATAGTCAATTTCTTGTCTTTTGATTTTAAACAAGAAGGAAGTATCGTCAGCAAACAATATGACCTCGCATTGATTCTTAACGACCGATGGCAGATCATTAATATAAACTAAAAATAGGAAAGGACCAAGAACTGAGCCCTGGGGCACACCCATTGTCACTGCCGATCCTGATGATTTTTCTCCATTTATTGCAACTTTCTGTTTTCTATTAGAAATATATGATTTAATCAAGGCAAGCGCTCGGTTTTTAATGCCGTAATGGTGCAGTTTCATGAGTAGAGTAGTATGATCCACACAGTCGAACGCCTTGGACAAGTCACAAAAGACACCAATAGCATCACACGACTCCTCCCAGGCGCTGAATACGTGTTTTATGAGCTCAACACCGGCATCGGTTGTTGAGCGACCCCGCGTGAAACCAAACTGCTTAAAATTCATTAAACTATTACCGTAAAAATGAGAAAGTAATTGATTTAAAATTAATTTTTCAAAGATCTTACTGAGCGTTGGTAGTATAGATATAGGTCTAAAATTATTAGGGTCAGACATACTACCTGCTTTGAATATTGGAATGACCTTACTCAATTTCATTAAATCAGGAAAAACACCATTATCAACACAGTCATTAAATATACTGGCTAAGTACGGGGCTATACCATCAATGACAGATTCAATAATTTTAACAGAAATCCCATCTAAATCGGCAGTATTTTTTACTTTAATGCTTTTAAATGCATTTAAAACTTGTGGAACAGTAACATGTTTAAAAATAAAATCAATATTGCATGAATTTACATTTTCCGTTAGCAGTGACTGTGCAAGAGTGGAACCAGAATTAATACTCGAAGTAGTTGACACAGGGATGGCAGTAAAAAAAATTTCAAATGCTTCAGCAACTTCTTTGTCAGTTGACAACACTTTATCATTAATTTTTAAATTATATTTGGTGTGTGGTTCTTTTGCTTTCCCAGTTTCCTGATTAATTATATTCCATGCAGTTTTTGAAATGTTAGTACTATATTTAATTTTATTATTAATGTAATTAGATTTAGCTACACTGCAAACTCGTTTAAATAATTTTGAATACTTTTTAACATATTCATAAAATGTCTTATTATGATTATAAGTTCTTTCACTGTACAATTCATATAATCTATTTCTACTTCTGCATATTCCCACTGTTGCCCAGTCACTAAACCTAAATAAATTATTATTTATACATATTTTCTTTTTTTTAAAAACAGAGTCATATTCATTTCTAATTATATTATGAATAGAGTTATATTGAGTAATAGGATCTGCACAGTAATCTAATTTAAATGTTTTTTCAAATACATTTTTCCTAAATGTTTCAAGCCGTCTCTCATTCATGGGTATAAAGGTAATTTCTCTTTTTAAAGTCTTTTTTAGCCCAATATCAAAAGTGGCCAACTGCCCACTATGATCTGATTGTAGTTTATTAATTACTGACTTTGTACATGGCATTAAATTTGTAAAAATGTTATCAAGACATGTGGCTGAGGTCGCTGTGATTCGCGTAGGCTCTAAGAAGAGATTTTTTAGGTTGTAACAATTAAAAAGATTCAAGAATCGTTTACTTAGTGATGTCTCTACTAATAAATCAATATTAAAATCGCCACAAATAATTATTTCTTTGTTTTTGTTATTTACTCTATGTAATACCTCATCCATAGTGCTCTCAAATACTTCAAATGGTGAGGATGGGGGTCTGTATACACTTATTATAACAATATTCCCTATCTCAATACAGGCTATTTCAACTGATCAATGCTTGCAGTTTATGCGTGCCTAGTAGTTGGGTTCCACTAGCCAATGATGAAGTATTTTTTATTTGTCAGCGCGGGTAAACGAAACTCGTGATCTACCTGATGGAGAGTGGCGTATGTGCCCATAGACATAATTAATCGAAGATGTTATTGATTAATTATGCTAATTCAAATTCAAATATTTATTTCTCAACATTGACAATTACTTGTTCTTATTGACGACAAATAAAACATGATTCTACCACCAGTTCTATACATATAATACAATATCTCCGGCCTTTAGGAAGAAGATGAATGAAGTTCACACTCAGCCTGCACCGAGGCATGCTGCTAGTAAGTATTAAATATAAACATATCTGTTGTAGAGGGAAAGTTTAGCCTGTGGCTTTGCCTATCTATACATATAATACAATATCTCCGGCCTTTAGGAAGAAGATGAATGCAGTTCACACTCAGCCTGCACCGAGGCATGCTGCTAGTAAGTATTAAATATAAACATATCTGTTGTAGAGGGAAAGTTTAGCCTGTGGCTTTGTCTATCTATACATATAATACAATATCTCCGGCCTTTAGGAAGAAGATGAATGCAGTTCACACTCAGCCTGCACCGAGGCATGCTGCTAGTAAGTATTAAATATAAACATATCTGTTGTAGAGGGAAAGTTTAGCCTGTGGCTTTGCCTATCTATACATATAATACAATATCTCCGGCCTTTAGGAAGAAGATGAATGAAGTTCACATTCAGCCTGCACCGAGGCATGCTGCTAGTAAGTATTAAATATAAACATATCTGTTGTAGAGGGAAAGTTTAGCCTGTGGCTTTGTCTATCTATACATATAATACAATATCTCCGGCCTTTAGGAAGAAGATGAATGCAGTTCACACTCAGCCTGCACCGAGGCATGCTGCTAGTAAGTATTAAATATAAACATATCTGTTGTAGAGGGAAAGTTTAGCCTGTGGCTTTGCCTATCTATACATATAATACAATATCTCCGGCCTTTAGGAAGAAGATGAATGAAGTTCACACTCAGCCTGCACCGAGGCATGCTGCTAGTAAGTATTAAATATAAACATATCTGTTGTAGAGGGAAAGTTTAGCCTGTGGCTTTTCCTATCTATACATATAATACAATATCTCCGGCCTTTAGGAAGAAGATGAATGCAGTTCACACTCAGCCTGCACCGAGGCATGCTGCTAGTAAGTATTAAATATAAACATATCTGTTGTAGAGGGAAAGTTTAGCCTGTGGCTTTGCCTATCTATACATATAATACAATATCTCCGGCCTTTAGGAAGAAGATGAATGCAGTTCACACTCAGCCTGCACCGAGGCATGCTGCTAGTAAGTATTAAATATAAACATATCTGTTGTAGAGGGAAAGTTTAGCCTGTGGCTTTGTCTATCTATACATATAATACAATATCTCCGGCCTTTAGGAAGAAGATGAATGCAGTTCACACTCAGCCTGCACCGAGGCATGCTGCTAGTAAGTATTAAATATAAACATATCTGTTGTAGAGGGAAAGTTTAGCCTGTGGCTTTGCCTATCTATACATATAATACAATATCTCCGGCCTTTAGGAAGAAGATGAATGCAGTTCACACTCAGCCTGCACCGAGGCATGCTGCTAGTAAGTATTAAATATAAACATATCTGTTGTAGAGGGAAAGTTTAGCCTGTGGCTTTGCCTATCTATACATATAATACAATATCTCCGGCCTTTAGGAAGAAGATGAATGCAGTTCACACTCAGCCTGCACCGAGGCATGCTGCTAGTAAGTATTAAATATAAACATATCTGTTGTAGAGGGAAAGTTTAGCCTGTGGCTTTGTCTATCTATACATATAATACAATATCTCCGGCCTTTAGGAAGAAGATGAATGCAGTTCACACTCAGCCTGCACCGAGGCATGCTGCTAGTAAGTATTAAATATAAACATATCTGTTGTAGAGGGAAAGTTTAGCCTGTGGCTTTGCCTATCTATACATATAATACAATATCTCCGGCCTTTAGGAAGAAGATGAATGCAGTTCACACTCAGCCTGCACCGAGGCATGCTGCTAGTAAGTATTAAATATAAACATATCTGTTGTAGAGGGAAAGTTTAGCCTGTGGCTTTGCCTATCTATACATATAATACAATATCTCCGGCCTTTAGGAAGAAGATGAATGCAGTTCACACTCAGCCTGCACCGAGGCATGCTGCTAGTAAGTATTAAATATAAACATATCTGTTGTAGAGGGAAAGTTTAGCCTGTGGCTTTGTCTATCTATACATATAATACAATATCTCCGGCCTTTAGGAAGAAGATGAATGAAGTTCTCGCTCAGCCTGCACCGAGGCATGCTGCTAGTAAGTATTAAATATAAACATATCTGTTGTAGAGGGAAAGTTTAGCCTGTGGCTTTGCCTATCTATACATATAATACAATATCTCCGGCCTTTAGGAAGAAGATGAATGCAGTTCACACTCAGCCTGCACCGAGGCATGCTGCTAGTAAGTATTAAATATAAACATATCTGTTGTAGAGGGAAAGTTTAGCCTGTGGCTTTGTCTATCTATACATATAATACAATATCTCCGGCCTTTAGGAAGAAGATGAATGCAGTTCACACTCAGCCTGCACCGAGGCATGCTGCTAGTAAGTATTAAATATAAACATATCTGTTGTAGAGGGAAAGTTTAGCCTGTGGCTTTGTCTATCTATACATATAATACAATATCTCCGGCCTTTAGGAAGAAGATGAATGCAGTTCACACTCAGCCTGCACCGAGGCATGCTGCTAGTAAGTATTAAATATAAACATATCTGTTGTAGAGGGAAAGTTTAGCCTGTGGCTTTGCCTATCTATACATATAATACAATATCTCCGGCCTTTAGGAAGAAGATGAATGCAGTTCACACTCAGCCTGCACCGAGGCATGCTGCTAGTAAGTATTAAATATAAACATATCTGTTGTAGAGGGAAAGTTTAGCCTGTGGCTTTGCCTATCTATACATATAATAAAATTGAAGAGACATGCTTTCTGTACATTGATAATAAAAATAAAAAATAGCAGGGGTTTTTAATATATCAATGCCGAACCCAAAAATGTAATTAATTTTTTTTTGTCTGTTTGTCTGTGTGTTAGTGCACGCTAATCTGAGAAACGGCGTATCCGATTTAGATGCGGTTTTCATTAATATATTGTGGTAAGTTCCACTTAACTTGTTTGTTTCATATCAATAAAAAAAGTTATGTCAATTTAAAGAATCACGTCGAACATTTATTTGACTATTCTGTATCGATCTTGTCTGGGGCGGTAATACAGTTTTTCCTATTTTTACCCCCGTAATAACTAAGTATACGTGGTTGTGTTATAGAAGGAAGGATCAACCAGGCAAAGGCAATTCCAACCGACGCCTACCTTACGGTCGCCACCGCATCATTCATCGAACACCAATGAATAAGAGACTTATTAACCAATAACATTTATGATTAG
This sequence comes from Marasmarcha lunaedactyla, assembly GCA_923062675.1. NCBI lineage: Eukaryota > Metazoa > Arthropoda > Insecta > Lepidoptera > Pterophoridae > Marasmarcha > Marasmarcha lunaedactyla. Next base: position 15,998,414 of record OV281363.1, on the reverse strand, counting down.
TGATGTCTGTGGGCATGGGTGCCACTTTAAGTCGAGGGGATCGCGTGATCAGTCAAAGAAAATGGTCTATTTCTATTCTTGTAATATATGGCAATAATAATAACAATAAATATTTCAACAATCACACCACATTATCTAGCCCAAATTAAGTATCATTAAGAACTTGTGTTATGGATACTAGATAACGGATTAATAAACATAAGAAATATATAAACACACATAGATATTTATTTTAACATAAATATTAGAAATAAACTTAAATAAATATACATACACATCCATGACTAGAAAGCAAATATGATAAAATAGTCTGCCCCTACCAGGATTCGAACCCGGGACCTCTGGCATGAAAGGCAAGGCTACTTACCTCCATACCAAACGGTTATACATACATACCGTTATGCCTCGACAGACTATTATTGCCAGTGTTAGGTATTGGAAGAGCCCCGGAGCCACGGCAAAACAAAGGAAATACAAAGGACTTGTGGTTAGTGAAAAATAAAAAATAAAAGGTTTCAATGGAGGTTTTCCTTTTTATTTTAAAATGGTAAAAAGTATATTACTGTTGTGGTAACATGCTCATTAATATATGTTGTCACAATTGTTTACATCATGTTTTGCTCCTGAGCTCAATGCATGCACTGTGTCGGTGTTCGTAATAAAAAAATAAGCAAATTTTTACTCGAGACATTGCATTAAATTCTATATTTCATGGTTACCAGTTAGTCCATATCAGTCAGTTCATATTTTATGATCTGCCATTTCAGTATGAAAGAGTAATTAAGTTTATAACGTTTAATACTAAAAATAAATTTAATATTTTTCAGCAGTCTTCGCTCCACTCGCCATGAAACAAGAACTACAGCACCTCCGTCGCTCGGCTACCGCTAACACCAAACTCATGCTGTATTTGGCTCAGCAGTTTAAGAGATTCCACAAACGGGTGAGACTGTCCAAATTGCGAGTTGATAACTGATAGTAAATATGTAACCGTAAAATTGGGAAATTTTTTTATTATTTTAATCTTGCAGAGATTTTGTCACCCTCATAGCAATCAAAATGAACAATAGTTAAACACTTATCTATCTGTGCTTTAATGCTATCCCAACTAATTTATACAGATCTCTGGCTGTATTCGAGGCAGCCAGTATAACATTCAATTGACCGATAACATGAAGTGATTGGTCACAATAAGCAAAATTTACTCTTGCATCTTCATTCCGGACAGATTCCATAATAACATGAAACACATCTTCAACAACGTCACACTCACTGCAGTTTGGGGATGATACTTTCTCCATCAAAAAGGCAAATTGATTTAGTGGCATAAGTCCCGAACGAAGTGTGGAAGCTGTAACAATTTAATTCCTACTCATGCCGGGATCATTCATCCAAGGGGATCGCTGTGCAGTCGGTTGGATAGTTCTATACTAGCACAAATTTTATAGCTACTACTTAATATAAAAGAATTGGATCCTCATACGTTGTATAGATTTAAACTGTGTCTTGTCTGAGCCTAACATTGGTATATTGATATTTGCAAATTGAAAATGGAATAGCTATTTGAACCTTACGCCACGTTTATTATTGTAGACACAAAAGCACTAATACAAGAAAAACTGTATGAAATATGAACTATGTAAAATAAATTGTGGATAAAAAGAATGCGCAAGTTTATACCTGTCTAACTTAAATATTCCTTTATACTATTTGACGGGGTGAACTTACAAAAGTCATATGTTTAGTAAAAAAAAAAAATGTATTATTATTATACATTAAATGGTTTCAGATGTTTGAATACAAAAAGGTAGCAATTCGTCAGAGGAAAGTTATCCGCGACTTAACTAGAAAGCAGAGGGACCAAGATTGGACTATAGGTAGGAAATAAGTTATTTAGGGCTGATTGTTCAAATTTTACCAGTAGAATAGTTTTGAGAGTTTTAACATAATATACATGGAAAGTCTTCTCAAGTGTCAAAATTGCATTGACAAATCAGCCCTTAGTTTAATGTTTTTACTGATTCATATGTTTGAAGAGTATGAAATATAAAGCTATTATCTAAGAAATAATTAGTGTTCCATATTTATGTTTTTAATTATAAATGTTATTAAAATTATCTTTTTATTCAATTTTGCTTATTGGCTCATATACAGGGTAACTTTTTAGTCAGGTGCCAAAGGGTTAAGTCCATTTTAGGCCGTCAGTAAGCTTTTTTGTTTCAGCAATTAATGGACGAATGGAATGCACGATAATTCGTATCATATATGTAAATGATTATTTAAAAAAGTATCAGAACTAAAATATTTCCCAATAAAATTATCTCAATTAATAAGAAACAAAACCTGAGGAGTCTCCATACAATAGCTGCGCAACGTTGGGGTTACCGATTCAATGCAAAAGAAGTCTTGCTGGTGGCTTATTCTAAAGAAAAAGGCATAAAGCTTTTCATAAACAGTAAAGCAAACATATAAAGTATACATTTAAAACTAAATAAATAATATCAAAAACATATTACAAACTTAATTAGGTTAATTGTATAATCTTGCAAAGCATTATTTCAATTGCAACTATAACTTTTTGTGAGTTTTTTTTTTTTTAATTCGGGATCCCTATCTCTAAAATTCAAATACGTCAATCCAATATTCGCTCTGTTATTTTGCAACAAGTGGATGTGCTCTTTCAGGTTTCCTTTTTTTTTGACTTTTTATCTTCCCATGTTATTTCCTTTTTGATTTTCCTTTATATTAGAACGTAATTTATCATAAAATAAACTAAATTATCCAAAAAAACTCTCCTGTGTTAGACAATAAGAACTCAAGCTGAAAACAAGCTTCATAAGCGCGGAAGGTTAAACTTGTTTGCGTCTATTAAGGTTGCATGGGGCTAGCATATAATTAGCCGAGAAGGTGTCTAAACGCGACAAACACTCGCTTCGGGTCGAGAGATAATGTGGCTCAGTAGCGTCAGTTTCTCGGATTTTGAGACCTCCTCGACTTGTCGCGAGTACAGACCTCTTCCTGTAGGTTATCTAATGTATAAAAGTGTTTTCTTTCTATATTCTAATTAAGATTTTGGACACGTGACTCTGTGTTGTACGCAAGATTCCCTTTGACTTCATTATTTAATTTAAATACGAAAACCAAAAAAGTTAGTTCAATAACCTTTTAAATATGGTTTATGGCTATACAGTCAATCTATTAAAAATAATCATGACGGTATTATATGCTGAAACATCATCGGCCGACGGCTCAAACACTATGGACTTAAGCCTTTGGTGTAGACAATCTGATCATGAATATATTAGTATTACAACCCTGTTTATTTTGGGAATGTAGTCCAGTTTCACGAATGAATCAACCACAACGAATTTGATTAGTGACTAAAATTTTATGTGTATATGAGGATTTTCTGACCCATCTTCAAAATAATTTTTAGAATTTTCCTATATTAAAGAACAGGTTGAAAAAAAAATATTAAAAAGGCTCTGAATTTGAATAATATAATTAATTTAAACATTTATTTATTTCAAAAATTGGTTATTTCAGCGGATTTAAGAAGGCGTATAGAAGAATGTGACGTGAAATACAATGAGATTACACACACTAATCAAGCTGTTGGCGGGAAAGTTATTACAGGTAAAAAAAATTTTTTTTTGAATACTCGGTAAAAATATATAATAAATTGGGAACTAAGTCACAATCTAACTACACACAGTCAGCAGTCTAAGGCGTTTAGACAGAGCAATCGTGAGGTGCGGTGCGGGGGGAGACGCGGGAGGTTCGCTCCCACACTGCTAAGATCACCGCATAGAGCCATTTGGGAGCTATCCGGCCGGGTTGTGGCGTGTCGAATTATTTTGGAATTTAAAAAAATTGTACATGCCTCTTGTGTATTAAAAAGTTGTTCATCCTCCTCCTTTGAAAATAAGGAGCTGAGGTTTCATCAGTTTCCACGTGAGCAGGATAGGTGAGTTTTTGCTATAAATTATTTCAATTTCTACTTATGTAAACAAAATGGCGAACGTCATTAGAAAGTGTTTGTTAGATAATTTTTTGTAAGGACGAATTTGATGTAATTTTTGAAATCCAAGATGGCGGCTGCACAAAATGTGTATATTTCTAATATGGGTGTCGATTTACAATATTTTTAGAAAGGAAATCTTAATTAGTGTATATCAGGCACGAATTTGATATTATTTTTGAAATCCAAGATGACGGCTGTTCAGAATGAGCATATTCCTAATATGGGTGTCATTTCGGAGTATGGGTTGCTTGGTACGAATTACTTTCTATCAATTAAATTTTATAATCTGTGTTTAAATGAAAAATGCAATTAATGAAAATATTCAAAAAGTTCAATATGTCTTACTGAAGATAAAGTGACAACCTTAGCACTTTTATCTGTCGTGACAGATGTGTTGAGCGATTGATTGCTGACTGCGTGTAGTTAGATTGTGACTTATGTTAAAATGCGGTCGTTACGTGCGCTTAGGATAAGGGTGCGTTCACACAGGGGTCCGTTTTATCATATAAGTTTTTATCTTGCGATGTCGTATGTAGTTGTCTGAGTGAGTGCACACACATGACAGTATTAAAATGAGATGTGACGGATCCGTTTAGAACAATCCTGTGAACACCGACTTTTTGTAATGACCGGTACCGAAAGCTTCTTTTTTTACTTCCTCATAGTGGCAAGTGGCATGTATGCCCATAGACATCGTTAGCCATAGGTGTTTATTTGGCTATTATTGATTAGAGTATGGACTTGTTTAATGATGCATGGTCGCTGTTCCTTGTAAAGGAAGAAACAGTGAAGTTACTGGAACCCAGGGAACTCCAGTCGAAGCATATGTTCGGCAAAACATACAATAATAAATATCTTGATGTGCTCATTTGTCAACTGAGAAAATAAGAAGTTGTTATACTAATTATACTATTGGCGGTCGAGTGGCGTAGTGGGAAGTAATCCTGCCCACATGCCGGAGGGCCAGGGTTCGAGGTGGGGAATTCACTCGTGTGATGAACACAGATGTGTGTTCTCGGGTCATAGTTGTTGATATTTATATATGTATGTTTATTGTGGGTTCCTCTCCAGTTAGCTGTATGTGATCCATATTACAAGCTCTGCTTACTTTGGTCATACAGTTGGTGTGTTTGTCTATTAAATACCATTTAAATTAATATTGATTGTAATTTCAGCCTCATCACCTGCTGAGGTAGCAAGTTCGTCGGCTAGACATTTCAGTTCACAAATAAAGTTGGATTTGTCTGTCATGCCCATTGGAACTTCTAAGAGGAACTCAAATAAATGTAAGTTAAGTGACGATATACAAAGCATCTGGAGCGCGTGTCCATGCATCCCGCACTGAGGCGCTACCGTCGCTTCCACTTATGTTTAATATAATCAGATCGATAAGCTCGCGTCGAGAGGCCCGATCGGCTGTCTCTGTCGCACCGTGCGCGCTACAGGGACGCGCGGCCCACTTCTATAACGCGTTAATAAAATCCCATGGAGATCTAAAAAAGAAATCAAGGTTTTGCAACCCAATGTGTTTTTACGTATTAAGATGCGCGTTTTTCCAATTATAGAAGTTTGGAAAAATTCTATACTTATACTATAATTTAAGAAAATTTATTAATAATATTATTAGAAATGATCTTTGTACTTACATATATAGTCTTTAAGGTATTTTATATTGTTTCCATATGTGTGTACAAAAACTGTTAAATAAAAAGGAGCTATTTGTCTGTTTTCAACGTAATTCACATAACCTTTGCAGCCATTGAATTGGTTTGAAATATCCTCTCACCATTGGTCAGCTAGAATAATCAAGAGTATCATAGGCTAATATTTAGCCCCAAATCTCTTCTAATGGACTTCTAATATTAAGTAAAATAATGTTGTAACTCATTTTGGTAATAAGTCAACAAAGGAGTTATTTCCATTAGTATAGGTTCTGGGGCTAGATTACGAGCGCTCCGGGAGAATATATGTACTAACAAAAAATAAATATATTTTTCGCTCATAACATGGTACTTTAAGAGCACACTTTTACTGAAAATCAGTGAGGTTCAAATATAGACTACCACCCGCCATACTTATAAAGCCTAGATTAACATCTTGTCAGCGTCACAGCTGTCACTTTCGATCAATCATTCAACATACATGGCTACGATACCAATATTAATTTACCATTTGTAATAAAATCTAAATAAAATAAAGGATCTATTGCTCAGGTTTACCTGTTTACAATTATCTTTAGATAATTGTACCAATCAGTTTATTAAAAAAGTGAGTTTACACGCAAATTCTAACAGAAGCTATCTAACCTAGAGAACGAGACAACAAACAAAATAAACCATTTGTTGAAAGAATGTTACCGTTGAGTTAGCTTGTGAACTCAGTAAACCTTGAGTTCAAAAGCTTACTCAAACCAAACCACAAATCAGATAATGTTGACAGCAGACAGATAGCACGCACCTGATATAAAGGAAGCCAGCTTGTAAACGAAGGAAGGGGTAAATAAAAGAACCCTTCTTTCAGGACAACACAAAAATAACAATACTCTTTAGAACCGTGAATGTTCTACTAATTCGTTTGTTCGTTCATTCGTGAAAGCTGTCGAGACCTAAAGAGGATTCAATCACATTGTGCCGCGCTGTAGTACATGTCATTAGACTTGACAAAATTACAGTTTTGACAGACAAAGAATTATTATCTTTCATAAATGCTGATAGGAAAGCGCAGACTTTACAAAGTTGCCATATACATTTTAGAAAACAAAAATGTGCGCTGCAGATTCGTATTAATTTTATATTTTTATTCAAAACAGCATATTTTTAGCTATCCTTAAGTAATGCGCTCATAAACTAGCCCACTTTGGAAACATCACCTTTATTCATAAAAGTTATCTTTTCCATACCACATTTCCCTAATCCCTAATCATTTATACTGCACGACTACTTTGATTACTATGCAAAAATAACCACAAACCTCTTTATTTTCAGTGTTACCCAACATAAAACCGAGGCAGCCTCAAATAAGACTACCAAGCCTGTCCGAGGACACGCCAGCGGACAGCCCCGCGCCCTCAACGTCAGCGCAAAGCGCGAAGTCTAAATTAGTCACAACAATGGCCAAAATCAGGGACTTGACCAACGAAATAAGACATTTGAATTACCTATCCAAAGGTATTTCTAAACAAAAGTTGAAACGTCCGCTGAACTCTGAAGCCGGACCGAGTAATGAATGTAAAAAGAAGAAATTGGATTAAAATGTTGAGGTTTATGTAATGATAAAGCGCTTAGGCGTTACTTTCAAAACGTGACAAAAAATATGCGGTGTTATGGCTAATTAGTAAATGTAATGTTTTTGATTTCAAAGGTTATCTTCGGAGACTTATGGTAAGCAAATTATAGCTTCACTAAGCAAGATCTATAATTAGAAGTGTCTTAAGTAACAAATTAACGTCTGTGAGTACGACGGTTTGTCAAGAACTCTCTGAAATAATATCCTAGAGTTTTCTTGCGACGTGTTTAGTTTCGTTAGCAGTACGCTATACTCTGTTAGATTAATGTACGTGATGTGAATGACGTCACAGCTGCAGTGTAACAGTTTCCACAATTAACAAATGCGGCAGGATGCGAAAAATTATTTAATATCTGAGAAATATTGAATATTAAGTATTGTGCACTAAGGGTGTTACCACACCAAGACTTCTACCAGACCAATCGATCGACGTCGACCGTTCTATTCTGCCATAGATCGACGTCGACCGGTCGACATCGACTGTTCCATTCTACCATCGGTCAAGATCGACGTCGATCGACGGACGATCGATTGGCGTGGAAACACCCTAAGGCTGAAACTGTATTGCGTGCATAGTCTTGTCCGAGCCAAACGGTCAAACAAAAAGCGACTTTGTTTTGTAATACACAGTGACGAAAATCTCAATTAAAAGTTTTGACAAGACTGCTGTCACATGTTTTCAGTTTACGTATGCCATGCAGATTACAATAAAGACTTTTTTTATTTGAATATGAGATAAGGCTCAGTAGGTTTTATAGATTGCAGCCTTAGGGGCTTGACACGTCATATTAATTCGCTTGTCAAAGTTTTCACACATTATTAGTATGAAATAACGAGAGTTTGATAACTTGTAAATGCTTGCCCCGCAATGTGTGACGTCACTGACAATCTAAGTAAACAGTTTCGTCGATATAAAGAAATGTAGAAGTATAAATGTTTGAAATCATTATGATTTTACGAAATGCAATATTTAAAGTTTTATTTATATTTATTAATATTATTTAAAAAATAAACATATGTTTATAGGATAAAATCAACTGATTTTAAAAGTTAATCTAACAGTTCTCTCTGCCCCTCTGCACCAGTCGCTTTCGGCGGTAGAATTGCTTACGTCAATTCCATACATTTGGCTTCTATTTTCTATTCTATCGTCAGATATTCTAAGGCCAGTGGTCTAGGGGGGCTCGTCTTTATGTTTCGTCGCATTTTAAGTAAGGTTTGTGCGCATTCGTACGCGCAATATTAATATTGTAGCAGTTAACGATTATTGTCTACTTGGCAAACAAACTTAGGCCACTTAATAATTCTTAAATTAAAGGCAATCTTACGGCCGCATCAGAGAGACGCTAAATGGTTTACTTACATAGGGTGTTCCTAGGTATAGATTTGATTGTGCGAATTTATACTTTATATCTACTTTGTCTTAGTTCAGATTTCTTTAGCAAAATCAAAATCTGCTAAATTTAAAGGAGCTTAGTGAGGCCGTTAGACTTTCAATTTAATGTTGTCTAATAGAAGGTTCAATTGTACAGATATCTCTGCAGACGTACATTTTCAGAATGTGTGGACGTGTTTTAGAGCCCATAGTGAAGTTCACATTAAAGCAAAATACTTCCGCTAATATAAAGAAAATAGCTCATAAATTAATCTACTTTGACGGTACGCAAATTCTGCTAGTTTCCATTCATAAATTATAATCACTCGTAATATTTAAATGTGCGTACTAACTTTCCTATGTGGTATAAAATCAGTGGTATATTAAGATTTGTAGCATACTTAACATAGTATATAGTATAAACTTATATTGTTCAATCCGCCTTTTTCAAATTTGTCGCAGAGTTACGAAGCGGCGTTCGCTTCACTTGCAGTAGCTTAATGACCACGTGAACGAACAAGGTATCCATGTGTGCGTGACGCGAGATTTGTTGACAAACAGTGGATGTAGCGATGACGCGCTACGCAGCCGACCAATCACAACGCGTGAACTACATCGCAATATCAACTTTACTTACGCGATTAGAATATATATGACGACGACTGTCAGACCGTGGGGCGCGGTCTGCTCACCCTTTTTTTATCGGTGGGTAAGTTCCCTGAATTGGATTTCGGGTCTGCATTTAGAATTTTTTATTAATTGAAAAATGGTTAGACTTTTGTCTTCCATCTCACCTGATGGAAAGTGACGATGAAGACGAAGGTGTTACACGTCTATCCACGAGATACCTATTCACTCGACGCTTGAAAGAACTAGGACCATAGTTTTCTATAGTCGAATTGGAATTTATTTATTTATTACAGAACCAACCGCACTTTGAAATATTACAATCGATTTAAATGAGTAGATAATACTGCCAATGACGGGTTCACAATTTTTTATCTATACTGTTATGAGTAGGTTCAAACTAGGTTCAAACAGGGTTTACATTAAATGTTAACAAGAATGAATAAGTTTGCAGAATGAAAATACAAAAATGGTGTGAATATTATACCAGTCTTGATTTGATCGGCCGCCTGACAGCACGTCTAAGAGTGCGTTCCGAATGCCACTCGCAGCGCTACAACTGCTCATAGCCGTTCTGATTCGGAATAGAGCGCTAAGAGTGATATTTTTGCTATTGCAATCGAAACGCTAAATAGCGTGGTAAAATTTTAATTGTTCCATATTGAATTCTGAAGTTATATCTTCATTAAGATTTTCGACCCTGATTGTAACAGGAGCCATTTTTTTATATTACCACAAACAAAAACCAGTAAGTAAGTGTCACGCACACAAGCAAAGCCAACGTGGCAAGTATTTATATATTTATAATAATATTTCTTTTAGGGCTGATATTTCAATGCTCAAACATTTTTAATCTGGAGAATAACACTTGACAAGACTTTCCATAGAAATTATGTCAAACTCTCGAAACTATTCTATTATATAGAAACAGATAGAAGTTATCTGAGTATTGAACCCTAATCAGCCCTTAGAAAAGTAAATGTAAGGGGTCATAAAACTATTTGATTAGTGGTTATAATGTTATTTATTATTTTCCGTAATTAACAATATTTTTAAAGTGTCATTGGGTTGTATATGAGTAAATATTTTCAAAATGGAAACATGAAGTTTCAAGAATGTTTTTTTAGAAAGTGTTTACTATAATTTGGTGTTCATTATACTAAAAATGTATCCCAATTTTAGACCACGTAATTGATTTTTTAAAGTTTTGAATTTAACTCTTGTTTACATAACACTTGTATACATAACCTAGGTTACTAGTAAACTAAGGTTTGAAAGGCTTTAATTGTAGATGTGTTTTGTGTAGTATGCTTCGTAGTTCGAGTATTCCCTATCAATTTCGCGAAAGAAAATATATTTTCTTTCTAAAATTCTGTATGAAAATATGTATTACATTTTTCTTCGGCGGTATTATACAGGATGACTGGTGGGTCACTTTCGAAATTCGAGGACGTGATAGTTTGAGATCATACATGAAGAGAAAAAATATAATAAAAAATAAATATTCATTATTTACTGAGTAAACTTAACCGAACGTTAAAGAATAAATTACGCAACGCATGGTTACACTAGCGTAGGTACTCTAGCGGTCCGGGACCCTAGATGGACCTAATCTAACCTAGGGAGGTCTTCCTAATCAACAAAGGAAAAACACATATAACTTTTTAATTACCTTTTATTAATGATGAATCTATTTTATAATAATGTAATCAATAATTATTAGACTATTTTTGGGACGAAGCCCGCAATAGAAATTCCATGGAACAATCTTCCATATTCTCTCTATTTTACAGTTTACAAATAAAATAAAATAATGACAGACTTATAAGTTGCCAGTCATAAATGTCGGCAAGTTTGTTTGTGCAATAACCTTTTTTATTAAATACGGCACAAGCAAACGTTGCAGTACCTACTTAGCACGGACGTACGCGGTGCAAGCGGATACGCACGTATCATATCTAGGTATTCTGCATTTGTGTATTGAGTAGACATACTGAATTTACACACGTCGACGGATTACACTGGAAGTAAGCGCAGGGCGGGAAAGTAAGCGGTAATTCAGGACATGCGAACCTGTCGGCGCTTGCGCTCGCACTAATTAGTCACTGGCGAGCGGCGGGATGATAGATAGAATAGGTACCTAGCCGGTGGTGGCGTACGTGGTGTGGCGGGGAAACTGCTTTGTGCGCGCCGCGGTTGACTCAGGCGTCGGGAAACAACACTATATTTATTTATAGGGAATTCTAGTGAAAAATTAAGTACCTACTTTTATTACATAATTATGACCAGAATCGAGTACAGAGTGCTCTCCTTCAATATCTAAAATATGTCACCAGTCACCCTGTATGTTAATTAACGTCCGATTGGTTATAAAAAATAATCCTTTATATGATTTCTGTTTTTTGTCCACAGAAATTATTTTTTTAATTTCTTTAAGTAGTTAAGTATGGCAGAACTCCTAATAGAAACAAATAGAAATGTCTTTGTTTGAATTCACTTGCAGTGCCAGTGGTGCCACACTGCTGCCTACTTCTCGCCAATAACTAAAAGGTGCAAATAATTTTAATCAATCACACCATTTTCAACACGTGCACCGCGACGTACGCTTTGCAATTGAGCCACGTTAATAGACGACCGAGTAGCGGAGTAGTCAGTAGCCCTGCCTCATACCCCGGAGGTCCCAGGTTCGAGTCCTAGTAGTCCATTCACTTGTGTGATAAACATAAAGAATGCTGTATGGTCATCCATAACACAAGCTCTGCTTACCTTGGGGCCATACAGTTGGTGTGTTTGACTGGGGATTTATATAAAATAGAAGTGGCGTGGAAAAAGAAATATACCGTTTCTATTTCTCTCTATTAAAAGTTCTGTGAATGGGCCATATTTAGTAAAAAATGTATGCCCCGTTATGTATTACATTATGAACCTATGAAAGAAAGCCATGTGTTTTTGACCACCGAAATTAACAAAAGATTTATGACGCATAAAACTGTTAAAAATGAACCTGAGTTTCATGATAACGAGACTTGCTATTTTTGTTTGAAATAAGTTTTTTGAATTAAGTTTTGTGTGTGTCTTCCGTGTCTTACTCTGAAGGTTATTGTAATATCAAATAGAAAATAGATTATTTAACCGATCTAAATATTTAAAATAAAGAATTATATAGCTAAAACTGTAATTAAGGTGTCATAAAGGACCCTAGAAAAAAGTTGTGTTTTAGAAATTATATGTAATCAACTAGAATTATTAAATAACTATACATATAATAATATTACAGTATTGGACTTATAATGTTTTTGGAGATTGAATTTCCGTTTGCTATCTACATTGTGCTAAAAAAGGTCTATGGAAAGACTTAGTATTATAATAATACTCTCTTCATTGGATATAAATTGAAATAAATAAGTAATTCTTGTGTTTTATTTCTGTTATGGTGGTTCTAGACATTTGTAAGTTCGTCTTCTTTCGTTTTTATATGATGAGGGCTACCAATGACATATTACATATAGACAAGTTGTCCACTCTCAATACTGGCAACGCAAATACAAGGCAATTGCCAGCATTTCACTTATTACACTTACTTATTACACTCTTACTGTTAAAGACAGAAAAAACGTTTCTTTTCATGCGTAAGGACAATTTTTTTATAACTATAAGATTTATTGTTTTATTTTTCTATTTAAAATGACGTTTTGAAATTGTCATGGCTATACATTTCGAAAAACTCAAAGAGCGAGACGTAATATGACTTTGTATGTGGGAGTAAAAGATACAACGCTATATACCGAAAATTTACACGCGAAGTAAGAAGAAGTAATCTATGTTACTTTGGTACATAGATATATCTTTCTTACAACAAGTGAACCGTATTATTCTTTCCTTCTCCCACAAAGGGTTGAGTTCAAGATGTTCGTGCCGTGGGCCACTTATGTTTCAGTAAAATATACAGTTATAATTATTTTTATTATAATAACCAATAAGGTTAATACCATATTTTATAATCACATGAGCTAAATACTGATTAGTTTATTTTTATTTTTAGTGTTAAAATAGCAATCGTTAGAGTAAACTTATAATAACTATATTGTATTGCAACACAAATTCTTTAATCTAAAAATATTTGTTACTTCATTTAAAAGGGAAAAAAGGAAAAATAAACAATTTACTACTAATTAATTATTTATTTTGTTAGTTTGTTATCTCATTAGTAAGTATGCTGCATTCACTTGTTGCACAAAAACAGAGCAAATGCTTATTTTTTATTGAGGGTTGCCGATCAAAGAAAATAATTTCGCACATAAACCCAAGCAAATAAAAAGCACAAAAATAAAATATTTGACTATAAAGCTGACATAAATATATTTTTTGTGATATTATTTAATATGTTATGATTTCGACATTTTTCAAAGTAATTAATTCAACTGAATATCTATGTCATCTATTTTAAGTCATAAAGATTACCTCAAGTATTTCTTTTTGCATAATGAATAACCTATAGTTCGAGAACCTTGTCTGTATTGGTAAAGACTCACGCAGTTACATGTTCTTTGATTTGCTTTTATGTCTTTTATATATTTATATACATAATTTGGTTCTGACTTTGTTTTAGTAATTATTATAAAATGTTATAAAAATTAAGGTATAGTCATTTTTTGCGTAAAGTACTGAAATCAAAAGCTTATGGAGGGCCGGGAATGAACTCAACTGATTATATTACTGTATCGGGTAGGTATGTATAGTTAAATTGACGCCGTTTTTTTGTGCGGTTATGTTTGGGTATGACTTGTCTGTATTTATTTATTTTTTAATTATTTTTTGGCATACACAACAGGTTACTATCATATCTTAAACAAAAAAAACTAGTTTATTATTATTAAAACTAGATACATACCCAAAAGTGTATATACACATGATTAAAAGTTATCTCGTATATAAGTGGACTGAATAGCAAGAATAGATAATAAACAATGTCTTAAATTACCTTAAATACTATAAATCATAAAATTAAGAGGATATTTTTCACTATATACCTAAACATAATATGTGTGTATGAATTTATCCAACTCATCGTGTTCCACTAATCGTAATATATCATTGATAGGGCTACCGTTTTAGTGCTCACTAGTTGGCGCCACTGTCGAGTAGGGTCGTTTGTTATTACGGGTGGAAAACAAAGTTTACATTTAAATCCTATTTAATACCTTATAAAGTTAAAAATAATACAGAACTGTACGAATTTATGGTGTAAATGGTGAGTGATATCCTGCCTCATACACTAGATATCCTTTTGGGCACAACGATACTGCGTTTTATTTATTATTTGCACTGGCCCACGACTTTAATCGAGCATATTCCCGTTCTTGTCAACGGCCCATTCATAAAACTTAGGATTTTAATTTCGGTATATATCTATATTATTCATGGAATTTATAATAAAGAGAAAATAACCTTAAAATGCAGCATTCTAGCTCTTATTGTTGATTGGATTAGATATGATTAAGGGGCGTTGATAAGCGAAATGTCAGTCAGGACGTTGAATTTTATAAAGAGGTAGGTTGTGTAACTGTCAATAAAAACTACTTAATTAGAAAGCACGTTGTGTGACTTATAAACAGAGATGAAAAAATAGTTTCTGCTTTTGTATTTAAAGTACTAAATGCGAAATACTTATTTCAAAAATACATAATTAAAATAAAATACGTTAATAGTTTTTAACTTTCATATGTTTATTAGTAAGCTGAAAATACAAGCAAGCTATTAAACTAAAAAAAAAAAATTTTTTAGCTTACTCCTTTAAGTACTGATAAAATTGCAATGAGCTCCACTGTCATTATAGTTACATCGGTATTAATTTTGTACATAAAAGATATCTGTCTAACGGGATCGTAAAAAGCAGCTCCAAGTCCTGTGTTGCTTTTTAAACCATCAGTAAACACTTTAAACCAACCATTGTATTTACTATTTAGTTCATTAATTATATCAAACTTAACACTAAAACCTAATAAGTTTTTACTTCTAGTTATGCAATCTAATTCGGAATTGATAATATTTTCAACTTCGATAAAGCTTACCCATAATATCTAATTTAAACATTTCAAGATGTCTAGAACTACTGATATTGCTGCTCTTACATGTATTAAACAATTTAACAAGTTAAATTAAATGCTTAAGGGCGTGTGATCACTCAGTTTAGAACAATGTTTCACTACAATCATGTTTGTAGCGGCGCGGGAAAGAAATATAAAGTTTAATATTGAAATGGACTGCATTTGGCGGCGCGGCACCCTAATCCCTAAGGGAAAGAGTATTTATGGGTTAAAAGTATCTTCGAAAAGTGGACTAATCACAGGATAGCTGGTAAACAAAAGGTTATAATTCGCGAATATTCGAATGCAAATATAATGTTAAACAAAATAAAACCAGCGCGCACCTTACTATCTTCTTAGCGGCTTTCAGTTGGGTTTCTCTGCACTACACAAACAGTTCGTTGAAAATGTCTAAAGCACTGGCCAGGCTGTCACAACGTCCAACGACATAACAATAAAACCTTGATAATTGCCAACAAGTTGTGTGTGGCGGATACAAGGACTGCGAGCGAGCGTCCTTGCGCGAGCGGTGGTAGCTGCAGACTTCCTCCATCTTGATTCCTTCCGTTGGCCGAAGGTGCGTGATATTTGAAGATTGAAGGTAGTTCCCTACATCGAACAATGCGAGTGGCTAATACGCGGCGGGAATGAACTCTGACAATATCGCGAATTAATAATTTTAAATATGGCGGTAACAATGTTCATAGACATTAACAGTAAAAAGCAAACCTTGTGAGGAATATGATGATAATTTTCTTTTTTTTTTCGATAGAAAACAAAACTAAAAGATTGGTATGATTTGGAAGAGCAAAATATTCCTATAAAATTAATATAATATAGTGGTTGTTACTGTTTCGTTATTAGATTAATAATTGAGTTATATTTATTGTGAATTTTTCAAGCTTTCCACCGATATTCTTTATTTTGATATAACTTTAGTGTTTCATAAGTTACAATTATTTTATTGATATGATCACTACCGGCCAATGCAAAATTTTTATTTAGATTTCGCTTGGACAGTCGAGGCTAAAATTACTCGCACGCTCGAGACTGTTGGATAATATGAAGTAAGACAGTTTCATTTCCTAATATAAAAAAGTCGAATAAACAAACTGACGCCTATCTGCCCAGTATCCTCTATCCTCACATTTACATATTAATATTCTAAAATTCATATTCAATGCAATTTTAATATTGAAGTGTAACTAAATATCTTTTCGTTTCTCAGTGCTCAAAAAATATTGTTAAAAAATAAAAAAAACTTGAAGTAATCAGATTTTTTGCGAATCTAGGTGGTTTTAAGGTGGTTCGGTTTCCATACAAAAAACAATCGGTATTCACTGATACAGGATATAGAATAAAGCTTTAATTATGAGTTCTACAAACAGTTTTCTAGTTAAATTTGTCGCGAAATTAATAAAAAACCATACTTTTCATTTAGAAATCAGAAATAAAACTGAAAATTTTGCTCGTGCGCTATGTTGCCGTTCTTACTGACTGTCTGCTCGCTACTTAGTTTACTTAGTTTTGTTGGTTCTTTCTTTCTTACAAATAATATCAATAGCGCGTCTTTAGATTCAAAAGTTGTTTTTGAATTACTCGTGCATTTACTGTGTCGTTTAGTACAAAACGCCAATCAGCCGTCGTGAAAATGAAATTAATCATGGAAGTAACTTCAAAGGCACTTTATAGAAAACACAAATATTCCGGCCCACGGAAATCTAAAAAAAGTGTTCGATCTCAACTAAAACGCCATTACGGGGATGGTGTATCGCAAGTTCTTCTTATTAAGTATCTGTTTTACGTCTTGATTAGGTACCTACCAATCTTTTCTGTCATTTGGCCTGCATTTGGGTAGCTAGGGTTGGAAAGGATGATATTAAAGTACTTAGTTTCTTTCTCCTTTTGCATAGTACCAGTCAACAAATATTATACATATTTTGTTCTTTTAGTCGTGTGGCGGTATGGCATACAAAACAGAATATAGCTGTAGTATAAGGTGAGGAAGTTGAAAGTACAAGGTTAGTTTTAGTATCCTATAACTACAATACATGTTATGTGTAATACATAACATGTAATACATGTATTACATGTGTACAAGTAATAGCGAATACCATATTTTCAATGTTTATTATTTTCAGACCTGTTTTGAAAACACATAGTAGGAAATTGTGGAGTCAATATTTCTGAAGAGTTTTGAGTGGTATGTTTCAAAACTGCATTTTATTTCAGGTGTAGTGCTAAATGAGGAGGCAATTATTGAAATAAAATTTTTTCCTTCACTAGCAAGAAAATCGATAGACATCCTGACTGCTCTGTGAGAGATGAGAAGAATTTTCCCACTGTCGGAAAGGATGGAGTTTTATCTTGGAAGGAAAATCACAATTATTAATAGCAAGCTATAGTCCCGAAAGTCCCGAAAATGATATTATCGCATCACACTTATTTTGTTAACTTTTATTTTATTTAAGTAAAGCCAGCAAACAAACACTGGAGGCATCTGGTGGTAAAAACAATCCAGGCCAACATATATCTCTATGTATGTATGCTAATCAAAGGTGAAATTATTGAAAAGAAATGATATTATTAATAATGCATTGAAATATTCAAATTCAAGTCTGCAATTTCCCTGATTGGTCTTCCTTTTTATCTGAAAGACAACTCCTTTACACATTTTTATTATTGTGGTTGAAATAGGGAAGTGAGACTGGGCTTCATCTTAAAATTCAATTACATCATGTTACCTGTTTCATTCCACCCATGGGTGCATTGACATGGCTATATTATAGATATAATATAGTAAATCCGAGCTATGAACCACATATGTGCTAAATTGTTATATATTGTTTGTATTCTACCAGGTATTAATAATGGTTTTCTTTTAGGTTCAGGGGTAACTAAGGATAACAAGAATGGAAAAATGTTTATCATTGGTTTTGTGAATCCAACTACGCCAATAACTGTAATTAAAGTACAAAGAAACCAACCATTTATTGAGAAAATTATCTCTAAATTACTTTACTTTTATAAAAACTCCATATTGCCAGAAATAAGGCGAATACAAAAGTGAGCTAAATGTATTGATCTAGAATAAGTGCATAAAATAAAAACCCATTTTTATTATTGACTTGACTTCTTATAACAAAAACCCTACTTCCTCTGTTCCTACATAAAAATATACAGTATTAATTCTGCTGCATATTTTTTTATACTTACACCTAATTTATTTATAACAATCTAAATAAAATCCCCAGACAATCACGCTGCCTTGCCTACTGGGCCCCAAGACTTGTGTTACCAAGTAGCGAACTAGGGGGGAGGGAACCTAGAATTTAAATACATATAGGTATAACATCCAAGACCTGGTTTTTTTGTTTTTTTTTTATCAATTCTTGTTCCGTGCGAGGATCGAAACCCGCGACCTCACGATCTTATGGCTAGCACTTTAGGCACTCCGTCACGGATGTTGTGAACATCTCAGTGTAATCCAATTAAAGAAAAATTATTTGGTACCCCTTCCGTCACAAAGATATTGCGTTGGAAAGGGACCCATAACACCACGAACATCGTGTTTTAACGGCCTCCATAGTGCAGTGGCTAACTCACCAAGCTGGTGATCAAGAGGTCCTGGTTTGATTGTCACACAGAACACAAAATTGTTCCGGTTCTAGGTATGTATGTAAATAAGTACCTCCTAGTTGGCTATGCAAATGATAATCCATAACACAAACCTTGGCTTTCTTAGGCGCCATGGATTACTACTTGGGGATATTATAAAAGTACAATACACGCAAAAAAAATTTTTTAGAGAACACCAGAATTTCGCCGCCTCCTTTTTTAATCTGGTAAAAATATACCTATATTATCGGTAGGTACTTATATTTCTACCCCAACGAAAAAAAAGAGACTAGCCGCTTAGAATCTAGGCGCACGCATAAAACGCTAGCATGCTATATTTGTGTCGTATTACTACGTAAACTAAATATCAAACACTCGCTACGAGGAGGCCATAATACATGTAAAAAGGACGCCGTCTGTTGCGCTCTCTATCGCACTTGTGGGAGTTTTGTTTGCTTGTGTGCGATATGCTAACACTACGTAAAGGAATACATAATTAACTTATTTGGATAGTACAATACAACAACACGTGTAAAGTAATTTTTGGCAATTCTGTATTTCTCATCAAACCACCTTAATTAGCTAAAATGTTTCTGATTTGCACACACTGTTTGGTGGTCCTTAATTTTACGGCAGAATAATGAGAGAGATGGATTTTAGAGATAGCGGAGGGCGTCATTATCTGGCTCAAGACAGATAGTGACGCCACTCAGTGAGACGGAGATGCGCAGACAGATTCGCCTACTTTATTACCCTATTAGGGTTATGGTGACACGTTTTAAATGGACAACATTAACCATTAACCAACATTAACCACAATAACCAAAAAAGTGGTTGAAAATAGAAAAATCTGCTGTTTTGTTTAATGTCCATAATTTCTAAAGAACATGGGATGTTTTTTTTTCTGATTTTACTGATGATCTATCTATCCTAACGTCCCGTTTCGGCTTGACGTTGAATTTTAGGACACCCTGTATAAACTACCATGTGTCACTGAAGATAACTAAGGCAATTTCCTTTTTTCTTGCGTTCCCAACTTCCTACAAATACAGAGACCGATGACGAATCTATACTTCCTTATACTTTTTCTATGCAAAATACGTCAATGTTATTAAATATCGATACCCAATAAAATATTACAATTTCGTAGCAGCTATTCTAAAGTTAGCGCAATTTGAAATTTCGTGTTTGCAACACTAAATGTATGGGCGCAATGGTGGCTGCTTACGTGAGAAAATCATTGCTGACAACTATTTAAAAATAAATACCAACATAAATTTTCAGAAATATTTTGGATATAAACTAGAAAACCAGGTAAACTTAAGCAAAAACATAGGCACTAGAAAATGTGTGAAGAATTAGAATTCCACCCAATGGCAAAATACAAACAAAATGGCTACCGTTCTTTGGATAAAGGAAAAATTCATTTTGCTGGGCAGTATTTTTTTTGTGCGGGTGGTACTGATTCAAAAATAGTGGTCCATTTGTTGATAAACTGATAAGAACG
The DNA here is from genome assembly GCA_923062675.1 of Marasmarcha lunaedactyla. Taxonomy (NCBI): domain Eukaryota; kingdom Metazoa; phylum Arthropoda; class Insecta; order Lepidoptera; family Pterophoridae; genus Marasmarcha; species Marasmarcha lunaedactyla. The sequence goes on along the minus strand of OV281363.1, from coordinate 15,977,892 downwards.
TAAACAATAACCTTCATGGAAACAACAATTTATTAAAATTCATTTAAAATTGTAAATTGCATAACCGAGACGATTGGCATCGTCCTGTGTCCTATCTCTATGGATCTGAAGAATATTTATGTGTTTTCAGGATGTCTTCTAACAAATGTTTTATTTGCAATACGAATTCAGCTGTTTATCTCAAGAATTCTAAGAAAATATTTGGCGAATTCGTAAGTAACATTATCTTCTTAGTTTTTCTATAATGTGTCAAATAACGATCAAACTAAAAGAACATTAAAAATATGTGATAAAGTCTAGTTCGTGACGAGTAAAGACCAGTTATCGTCAAGTTATTATATACGTTAAATACTATTGTTATTAATTTCAAGAGTTTGTTGTATGAGAAACATAGAATCTATATTGTTTGTTTTCCGTACATTCAGAAAACATGTACATTAACACTGCAACAATTTGTATGAATTACTTATCAACCTGGCTGTTATATCATACATTTTATGAGCTTTACTTTTCTTTAGCCATTATCTCTTTAGTTTTGAAATCTTTTGTATCCTTCAAAGTCTTTATTTATTTTATTTTTTCTCTCTATTATTTGTCGCCTTATAACCTTCTATAAAAAAGTAATAGGTTTTGCTAAAAACTTGTATGAACCAGTTTGATGAAGGATCACACTGTTGTGGCATACATACTTAGCAAGGCTTCATAAAAATAAAATGAATAATAAATATTTTAAGTGTAAGTACAAATAGAATAGAGTGAATTTTATTTTAATTAATAAAGCATTAATTTTCAGACAACATTGCAGTCTGAGAAGCGGTTGAGCACTGTTGTTTCAGAGATTCTGGAAACCCATGTTAAAGAAAACGAAGCAGCTTCTGATATACTTTGCATCAAATGCTATAGACTGTGCATTGAATATGATCTCTTTAAGACTAAGTAAGTTGACAATATGTTTGTATCATTATGTGGTATATGCAGTCCATTGGAGTGATCATTTTGTTTTTTTCAAACATTTTTACCTGATTGTCGGAAGGTCTGTTAGGTTTTTTGATTGCATGTATGTATATTTTTTTGCGTGCTGTACAGCCTAAACATTTTGATAGATTTCATGGTACTACGATAGACAACTTTCTATGTTTTAACCAACACAATCCTAGCCCAGAATCCTACATTATTTTATATTTTTAGAAACTTATGTCATTTGTCATAATTATCATTGTGGCAATCAGTTATTTCTTAATCTATTACAGCATGGAGCGAATCAGATACTTAAAGCTAAGTTGATTAATTTTGAAAGAGCACAGAGAGTTGTTTTAAAGTAAGTCTTTCCTTGCCTTTGCAATTCCCTAATAAAGATCTCTAGTCTCGCTTTAATGTTTTATCCTCAACACTATTCTCAAACAGAATTCTGCTGTAATTTCTCTTCTCAGCAAACAAACAGTACAATAACCTGTCAGTCAAGTAAATTGTGGTCAACTGCTATGTCAGGTAGAGTTTTTAGATTCTTAGGAGAATATGTATATAACAAAATTTATAAAGACATTGATATTTAACTCCGTTACAAAAACTGATTGTACACACACATACACATACATAAAGCATACTACTCACTAACACAGAGTCTTGAAGGATCTAAAAGGGGCAGGACAGGAATGGTATACCACCAATTTTTTATGAAATCTGTGCAAATAAACATTCTGTGCATTATTTTCAACAAATTTGTCATGCATATTTTCTGATGAAGTTTGCCCTTATGTTCAGACTCACTTTAAACTGACAGCAGATCAAGATCCACAAAGCTTGTCACATTTACAGAAATCATTACTGAAGCCATGACACCAGTCTCTCATATAGATTTATTTATGCAATGTACTTCCTAAATTTTGAAACATAAATTGAACTTATTCTGTGTGAAAAGAAACAATAAATCATTTATTATTATCATTAAAGATTTATCATGTTTGATTCAGTAGCATCTGTGAGTTATTTTAATTATAATTCTCTTGCATGGCAATGTTGTACAACCTGCATATTGTAACAAAATATTATACATAATACATTTCCCTTACAGGATTGCCAACTTAAAAAATTCACTTATGAGTGACTTCAAAAAGGCAAGTGAAGCTCGTAAAGACTCCGTCACTATTGTTCAGCCAACAAAAGTTTTACCAAAAAAGATAGTGTTGCCGGCATCAAAACTGCATCCATTGCCTCCAAATTATGTATTGAATGTCCAGAACTTGCCAAATAAAGGACAATTTATACAGTTGTCACAAAATTTCAGCAATGTAAGTTCAAAAGTATATTAGATACCTAGTGTCAATATATTATGTTGTTTACCATTACCCACATAACAAATTATTTCGAGTATTTATTAAAGTCTGCTAACCCCTAGAAGGCAAGCATGGTTGGCTATAAATTTCCTTGTAGAAATCAATGTTCAGCAGTAAGACTACCAATTAGTACTGTTTGTACTAATTGGTGGTCTTACTGCTGAACTGAGATTTCTATCAGCCATTTATGTACTTAGTAATGCAATGGCCAGCTGTTGGTTTATAATAAAATCTGCATACAGAATTATGCAGAATTAAAAACAGAAAGAAAATTATTATCTACAAGACATACAACTATACTGACATCTTTACTTACTTCATATATGTGGCTAATTAGTTCTTAATTTACCTTAAAATTTTCATAACATTGTTACCATAAATTAATATAACAGTATTTGAGAACTAAAAGTCTTGAAATATATTTCCCTAGTTTATAATTCCTGCATATAACAACGTAGAATTACACATGTTACTACTACAATATTTGAATTATATTAAAATTCAACTTTCCTACTTTTCAGGCAACATCAACACCTCAAATGAGTGTGCCGATTATAACCTCAATGACATCTTTGAAAACATCTGCGCAAACTGTACTGAGCAGTACGAATAATATCTCAAACGCTAGCAAAGATTTGCCAAAGACCTCGGAATCCATAATGACATTGAACATTGGAGATCTACCGCAGGACTTCTTATCGACTGCCATGTTGTCTAAAATTGAGAATCTGGATAGTAACGATGGAGTAGATGATCGGAATGATGAAATGGAAATTGATGAAGGTATGTAAAAAGTTTTTCTCAATTGGTCTTATGTAATTAAATTATCATGAAGAATGCCACATAAAGATATAAAAATGTTTAATTATTAATAAGAAACATCAAACGAGTTCAAATTTATACTAAAACCTTTCTATTAAATCTACTTAGTTTAATAAAGAAAGGTAAAAAAGAAATTATTAAGTGCCAATATTTTCCTCATGCACCATCCAGCTTTCTCACACAGCTTCGATGTAAAGAATAAAGAATGATGGCAAATTCAATACATATTCTGCCTTACATAAAAAGAACTTAAGAAACGGCGTGCATTAATGAAACGTGTGTCTTTTGATAGAGCGAATTAAATATATCAAATTATCTTTTGAATAATATCATTGAAAGATGGGAGAAAAAAATTATTTACTTAAAAAACACAAATAATTTTAGGTTAGGTTTTTACGAATATCACTTATTCAACTGTGTGGCACTAATTTTATCACTACTCAAACAAATCACTATTAGGATTATAATTTTTTACAATTACAAGCCGCTTTATTTTCTATTTCTGTGAATATTTTAACTTAAGCCTGTACTCTAGGTATACACCGTTTTATTCATAATCCTTTTATAAAACTATAACTGTAACTAAAATATGTTCTGTCTCTTTTTGACTTATATGACAATGTAGTTGGTAGAAAGAAATAAAATATGATGTTACTAAATCACCGCTATAAGAGATTATGAATGAGAACAGTAAGATGTTAATCAATGCATAATGATAGCTACGAACTCAGATGCCATTTACCAGTTGATCACATGGACATAACGATTAGTGGATTGTAGAAACCAGTTATTTAAAAATGGTAGGTATAATAAAAAAAAACACTTATTATATTTTTTCGTGATTCAATTATAACACTGTCGAGAAATGCCGCTGGTGCTCCAAGATATCCCAAATATCTTGCATAACCCATATACCATAACATACTCATTACATGGGAGCAACATCCCACAGTCCTATTTCCAGCGGCACAATTACAATAATAACAATAACTTAAGATTGCTCTGCGACAATTTTTTTTTGATGCTTTAATTGTTTACCTCATTCATATTTATTCCTTGGTTACGACGTATGTTTGAAGTTTTTATTTTATTATTAAAAAGTATCTTAATTAAGCTTATTTTATTTTTGCTTGATCGCTTGCAACGTTCTTGTATTCATCAACTAATTACGTGTATTATCAGTAAAAAAAAAATGAAAACAAATAATGACATATTTATTTATGAAAAGGCTGTATAGCTTAGCGCCTTGCCTGCTCTTACGAGCAAATAGAACAAACAACAACAAAAAGAAAATGTATCCGTAATCAACAATTTAAATCCGAAAAATGAAATTGATTACTTTTTATGCCGTTCTTTTTAAAATGTAACGAATTTTGAAAAAGTAGGGGATTTATATTTTGTTGAATTGTGTTATATTGTCGAGTGTGAACGCTTTGTCGTTTTGTTTTTAACTATAAGGCGAATCTCGCCATCGTTCTTTTTATAATAAACCAGTTTATCATTTAAATTGTACTAAATTATTAAAAAAGAAATATCTTCCTTGATGGATAGAACAATAAAAATTATTTTGTATCCGTTTTGGATTGCTTCAATAAAAGAAATGTCACAACCTGGGCTAGGTCTTTGTACACCATCTAAAAAAATTACAAATAAATGGTAATTAAAGGAAAAATACAAATAATTTGATTTAATTAGTAGTTAGATGGTAAGAAAATAAAAAAAGTCAACATTATTTGTGTTCGTTTTAGCGGGCAATGAGTCTTTTCTATGACGGAAGTTGTCAAGTGAAGTTAGTTCACTGTGCTGTGGGGACAGCCACCTCACTCACAGCACACTTCACTCACATCACATTGATAGTTGTCTGTCTGTGTTTTCGATTGTTCGTTGCGGTTGAGTTCTTTCTTTCGGTATCTTTCTAACTTTACAACTGTTAAATAAGCTAAAAAATACACAAAACAATTCAATTCAATTCTTTGGACTTAATGGCAACCAGCCATCGATACTACTCGATACACAAAACAAAAAGATGTAAGTAAACCTTACCTGTCAAAATGACATTTTTCCCGCCATGATGTTTTTTGTTTGTGTTGCACACTAATAATGAACAATTTCATTTCCTACCAATAAACAAAGTGTTTTAAGTTAAATTAAACTATTTTCTGATAAAGTGTACAAAGACCTGGCCCAGACTCCTTGCATTTTGAGACATTTCTTTTAAAGTATAGAAAAAAGGAATAAGAATGAGTGGGCACAAGTACTTACAATTAACTGCTAGGATTTTTATTTCGAAATGGACTTTATTTATGGCTCTAATAGCATTTATATTTAACCAGACTTAGCGGCCTAGCCCTGAGATTTTAAGTTTAAGCCATAGATCTCCCTTGAATTAAATAATTATTTTTTTTTAAAATATTATATTATTTCATATTTACAGACTGTGCTGTTAGCGTCAATATGTCGTCCAAAAATGCAGATGGGAAAGAAAACAATCAGGTGAATATATTTTATAATCTTTTTTATAAGGCATATTTTGAGTAAAATTGTATTATGTATTAGTTTTTGCATTTTATTGATCATTCATTCAGTTAATTGGTTGATTGTGTCATTTCAATTTGAACGTACAAAATTACAATCATGTTAATTAAAAGAATTAAAAAAATTTAGTTTCAGACCTATGATCCATAGAGTGTTGCCATACCGTAACAATCCAATCCAACAATCCATAAAGTAACAATGTATCTTATAGACTAAGTTAGTATTTATAACACTAAAAATCATACGAATATTAGTAACAATATATCTTACAGCCTATGTTAGTATTTATAACATAATCCAATGGGCAGACTTATCACAACTTAAACACATGCGGTTCTGTGAACCCGCCAACCAGGGCTGAGTCGAGTCGATCCTCAACCATCCTCAGGACTCGGTTCGAACTCATCCGCCCCCCCCCTTTCACCAGCGAGGCAACTTTTTATCGCATTACTGCGTAGAAGGCGCCCACGCTGGCATCAGCTGCGTGGACGCCGCAACAGAGCCCTGAAGATGTTGTCGTATTGTACATGTAGGCTGTTGTTTGATTTCTTTATGCGATTTAATGCTATCATATTATCAGTTACGATAAGTTTTAGGTTATTTTCATAAAAATGATAGATATTTATTTAAATCTGTTAAATAGTTTCTGAGTTCATCAATTACTAATTAACAAATAGTAAAGACGACAATTACGACTGAACAACCTTAATATTTGCAATTAGTTAAGTAATTCATCTTTGCCGCGGCCCTATATGAGTAATAAATAAATAAATCCCTAGAGTAACAGACTATACGTTATTTTTGTATAAACACTGTGACTGTGTGTGCGTGACAAAAATGTACTGATTGTGCACGCACACCAAAGCGACGAGAGCACGGCTTGACAAGATGGCGGCCGCCACACACACACATGGGCCCGTGCGCTCAGATGAGTGTAACCATTTTTTTTTAGTAGTTACTTACTTTTCAGTCTATTCGTAAAAATTACAGATCTATGGATATTGATTTCGGTTCTAGGTATTTTCTCATTTAGTACCTAATTTAATTTCGAGTTCATAGAAGCTACTGACGACCCAGTGGCGTAGTGGTTGGTCAGTAGCTCTGCCTCATACGCCAGAGGTTCCAGGTGATGAACACAGATGTTTGTTCTGGGTTCATGGTTGTTGATATTTATTTATATACGTATGTTTAGTCTGGGTTCCCCCCAATTCGATGTACGGTCATCCATAACACGAGCTCTGCTTACTTTGGGGCCATACAGTTGGTGTGTTTTCATGGCCGGATTTAGGGGAGGGCAAACGGGGCGACAGCCCCGGGCCTCCACAAAAGAGGGGCCCCCACAAGATTAAATTTGCCTTGCCTTCATACTTTAACGGGCATTAACATTAAACACGTCTAACTAAACTCCTTTGTTGCCCCGGGGCCTCCACAAAAGAGGGGCCCCCACAAGATTAAGTTTGCCTTGCCTTCATAATTTAACGGGCATTAACATTAAACACGACTAACTAAACTCCTTTGTTGCCCCGGGGCCTCCACGTCTCTAAATCCGGCCCTGTGTGCTTGTCTGGAGATTTTTTAAATATTTGTTTACATACCTAGGTGCTGATGTTCTAAAATTATTGTACTTCCAGGATGAACATTTGGACGATGAGCAGAACTATATAGCGTTGAACGTTGTGGCGGATAGGGATGAAGACAACAGTGAGCTTATATTTAGAGAACTGCAGATTGTTAACGAAGATGGAGAACAGCAAGACACACGTGAGTTTTCACTATAAATGGCTAGCTTTTGTGTGAAAAAAAAACTACAGTGGGGTTTTATCGATTATCTCTATTTACGAGAGATTGTAAATTTATTTTGAAAAAAATATACCCGTGAAGTTTTCTTCACGAAGGTTTTTCCGAACTGGTGGTAGAGTCCTGCTTTATTTGACGTCAATAAAAACAAGTAATTGTCAATGTTGAGAAATAAATACTTGAATTTGGATTCGAATCTCATTGGACTTTGTGGCCTAAAGTTTACAGTGGGTCTGTGTATAATATGCCTGTAGACATTGTCTTCCGACTTGGGTCAGTCGTTTCAGACGTACAAATTAATGAAATAATTTGTAAATATTAATTTAATAAAGAAAATTTAAATCTGCTCATGATCTACATTTGACATAAATAAATCTGTCGAAGCTCAGTGGTAGTTTAAACTGTGAAGATATGCAGTTCTTCTTTTCTGTTATTATAAAGGTATTTTCTTAAATATATTAAAAACTTTTTATACTATTATTGACGACTCAGTAGTGTAGTGGTTAGTAACCCTGCTCATACGCCAGAGGTCCCAGGTTCGAATCCTCGCTGGGGTATTCATTTATGTGATGAACATAAAAGTTCTCGGGCCATGGTTGTTTGTAATTATATGTTATGTATGTTTATTCTGGTCATCCATAACACAAGCTCTGCTTACTTTAGGGCCATACAGTTGGTGTGTTTTTCTGGGGATTTATATATTTTATTTTTATTATTTTATATGTATATAATAAAAACACTTACTTTTTCCAGCATCGATATTGCAATTGGTGTCCGGCCAAAAATTAATGTACGGCGACAAAGAGATCTCCTTAGTTATGCCGGAAAATCACTCCAACGATGAACAAGGTTGGTTACATTTGTATAAATTTTTTTCAAGTTCGATATTTAGTAATATCCTTGTGTGTGTACCAATAATCGTGTAAAGATTTGATTTGATAATTTGATTGAATGATATTTTACTTCATTCAGGAAACAAACAGTCATTATATGTACTTAAAATTACAACATATGATTTATACAGAGACCAGTGAAATTTCCAGGGTAAAAATTATAAACTTTAACGAGAAACACGGTTACACAATACATACAAAAATAAATACAAAATCAAATAACTATCCAGTAAAATGCAAAGAGAGTTCGTTTTTCAATTTTGGGAGAGAGAGATGAAAGATGTCAATATTATTATAAATCTTATTAAATTGGGCACAATGTAACAATGTTACATGTTGACGGCCCTCTAATAATTTTTTTAACTTTGTCACAGCCGACAAACGCGAACTCTACCCTCCTGATGGTAAGCGCCACCTGTGCCCATGGACAGCATTAATCATAGATTGATTAATTGTATCGGTATTTATTGATTTTCGATTAGTGATGCGATGCCGGCCGTAGCTTAACTTGAAATCGCCTTTGTTCCAGTAATTAGTAAAGAACTGGGGGAAATTATAAGTCAAGCCACAAATTTCTATAATGGCCACGTGATCAAACTTCTAATTTTATACCTAACTGAGCCACGGGAAAATGAGAAAGCCTCTAATAAACTAATTCGTCTTTTTTGCAACGCCTACTAAATATTCTATAGAAAGCGTAGTAGTTAAATTTGGGTTAGGTTAATGTTGGGCTGCATGTATCGCATGCGCGAGCCGAGCGAGCGAAGCGAGCGTGGTGTTGGAGCACCCGGTGAAGCGCCGTAATCGAAATTGGATGATAATTCAAAATTTCATAGCAAAACATCATGCGACAACATATTTCTAGTGGCTAAGATAGTATCGTTCAGACGCTCGCAAATTGTGGATGACTTAGTCATTTTGAGGGCAATGTAAATTTTTATAAACGAATAATGCTATTAGAAAGGAGTCTGTTTAATTAGCACCCAAAAATTGGTTATAAGGGCGGTTAAAACAGGACGAACTGTAGTCCCGCCACAGACGAGATCTTAATCCAAATGTGTACGAATTTTTTTGGTAGATTCCAATGATGGATCTCAGATAGAGCTGCAAGTTTCTGGTGATGAGGAAACCGCTAACGCCATTATCGCTGCTGCCCAGGAACAAGGTAATTTGTTATTGTTTTAACTAGCTTTTACCCTCGGCTTCGCTCGCGTAAATTTTAGATCTCGTTAAAACTTCATTCTAAAGGCTTTGCCATTCACATTAGGTCATATTTTATGCACCTATTTTATTAGGTTTATTAAAAAAACGTTCGTGATCGAATAATAAATATCCAAACTTACTTGTTCTCACTTTTAAAATATAAGTCAATTGATTTATTTTATCAAATTTTTAAATCCGTATTATACAACTTAAATTAAATATTAATAAACAGTGCAAAAATTCAAATATTCTTCCTTCACACTTGCGCCAAGTTTTGAGGTAAAAGAGTAATTTCAAATTGAATCTGTCAAGCCGTTGAGCGTTAAAATGTACAAACTTTTGTTCTTATAATTTAAATGTTATAATAAAAAAATTTATAAAGCATAAGTATACGAGTGTGTCAGAAGGTAGATTTAGATCAGAAGTTTCTGTAATATTCATTAGGTTTAAGAAATTTATTTTCTTAATGTTGCTCAACAGGAGGTGCATTTCGTTTAGATTTAAAAGTGGAAGGGGAAATGTTACAGCTGGAGTGTGTGCCAACTACAGAAAGTAGATTTGACAATATGGATAATGAAATTGTAAGTTTTTATTCGTTAAATACTAGTTTTTATTATCATTCGCATACATTGCATTTTCCTTTAGTTTTTATCTGTAAAATAAATTTGATCCCAATTCGTTAATTTTCGTTTTCGAACGTACACACTTTCAAAATTATAATATTATTATATTTTATTCTACTTCTTGGGGTTAAATTTTCATTAACCCCAAACAAAATTCAAAATTAACCATTGATTTCAGTAATTTGATTTCTCTTAATTTTTCTTTACAGACTAGCATCATAAGATTGGAAGAAAATAAAACATATACCTGTGTTATTTGCGAGAAAAATGAAAACAATGGTAAGTTTATTCCGTTATTTAAAGACTATGTAATTTTAAAAAATCTATGTGGTCGAATAAAAGTTTATTGTCCTCACACAGAAATGTCAATAGGCTACTTAAGACGCTCTGATGGTAGATTTTGCTGAGCAAATATAGACTTAGGTGTAGTATATACGTCATGGACGTGTGATTAATGCGGGCATTATGATAATGTCTAGCTGTATCGGGCTAAGTGACTCATTACTATCTGAATTTAAGAGCAGAAGAGATCTCACCTACGGAAGAGTACGTGAGATCATAAATGTTTTATTAATTTTCTTTTATTAATATAAGTAACGTTTAATCATGTAATTACTAGTGATCATTGGGACCGATTTTGAGTCATATGCAGATCCCTTTTTTGGCGCTTCGCCGAGCGCCCCCACGGCACGTTCGCTTCGCTCACTCGGCTCGCGCTGCGTAGCCTATATAAAGACTAACCTAAAAAGACTAAGACTAAATAACTAAATTCAGATAGTAATATACAGATAAATATCATTATTTATTACATATCTTAAATTTGGATAGTAATGAATCACTTAGCCTTTTAATTTAATTTATTTAATCACATGGTCCATAACGTATATAAAGTATAAATTCGCAAAGCAAAATGTACAGTAAAAGCCGCCTCAAGAATCCATCGGACGCCCCGCGCAACACACACAGAATGTCAGTCAATTAATTGTTGCAGCTTACCAAGGAGACGCAGAAAACATGATGGCGCATTTGAAGAATGAACACTCAGCGAGATTGTACATCTGCTCTATGTGCGACCAAGTTGTCAGGAAACGTAGCGAATACATTAAGCATTTAGGTACCTACTTAAGTTATTATTTCTTTTACTTATAAGTGAAAAACTTGGCAATAAAGTGCGAAGTTGTATGAACAAATCACAACCTAATTGATCTTGGCTTTTCTTTGAAACGACTTTATAAATTAGTAAAGTAATTTGTTAATTAGTATCACATAGAACAGTGAAATTGGTACAGGGGTCTAGCCATGTCACAATCTACAATCGCTGACGCTATCCAAATCGCGTAAACTGCGTGCATCGCGTGAATAAGTTATAAGTAATAAGTTTAAGCGTTTTATATAGCGTTAGCGATTAATAATAAAAATAATAAATCCTCAGACAAACACACCAACTGAATGGCCTCAAAGTAAGCAGAGCTTGTGTTATGGATGACCATACAGCGAACTGGGGGGGAACCCAGAATTAACATATATATATATATATATATATATATATAAACATCTACAACCATGAGCCGAGAACAAAATCTGTGTTTCATCACACAAATGAACGCCCCGTCCAGGATTCGAACGTGGGACTTGCGGCGTGTGAGGCAGGGCTACCACTACGCTACTTGTTCGTCAAAGATTGTAAAATGGCTGCCCAGTAGTTTTATAGAAAACTGAGATCATTTAGACTTGGGGTCTGTATGCACTTTTGCAGTTAAGTGTTTCTGTGTGTGGTATAAAGCCTTAAAATAACATAGTTTTTAGAAAATTACTTTCTATTCATATGACTATAACTGGTATAAAATGATTTCGCTGCCTCCGCGGCGGTTGTGTGTGAAAGACTTTCAAGCGTTTAGTGACAGCGCCTCAATCCCTCCCACTGTGTGTTCAGAGCTTTCTGCAAATAACACTGCGTGAAAAGCTACTAGTGCAGAGTAAGTTCAAACCGATTGCAACGGATTTCCGCAAAGTTCTATCAATTATTTGAGACTACACTTTCTGTTTGGTATTTTTGGAATCTAGATAAAAAATACTACTATATACCTAAATTTAGGAAAGTAAAGGAGAAAGCTCCTCATTGGGCTTAATTTTCCTTTGATTATTTTTCAGATGAACATTCGGCCAGGACTCAGTCGAAGCAATATGAATGTGATATTTGTAAAAGAAAATTTGTGTAAGCATATATTAAAAAATGTATTAGTATTTTAACTTCATTATCTAAATAACCGGTATCTGGAGCAATATAAATTAAATAAATAAATAAATCCCCAGACAATCACACCGCCCATTTGGCCCAAAATAAGCAGAGCTTGTGTTATGGATGACCATACAGCGAACTGGGGGGGACCCAGACTAAACATACATGTTTAAATAACAACAACCATGACCGGAGAACAAACATTTTTGTTCATCACACAAATGAATGCCCCGGCCAGGACTCGAACATGGGAACTCCGGCGTATGAGGCAGGGCTACTGCCCACTACGCTACTCGGTCGTCAATTGTGAATATAAATCAAGTAATTTATTTCAAAAAACAAATATTTCTTGTAATACTTTACCGGTAATTGATTTTATACAGATTGCGTTAATTTCAGGGAAAACTTTATGACCATTTGTAAAATAAGCTTTGCTTGCATCATTTAAATCAGTGGTTTAGCATTATAACAATAACTTATTTATTTCAAAATGATGTGACAACATACATCACTTGTGTTACTTAAAGCAATTAAACTCCTTATTTTATCTCCTTACAGTTCAAAATCCCTCCTAAGGGAACATTTAAACAGTCACGCTGGAGTGAAGCCGTATTCTTGCGAGGAATGCAAGAAGCAGTTCTCTTCGAAATACACTTTACAAGCGCATATCAAAACCCATCAGGTATGGATATATTCATTTGTGGGTTTTGCTTAAGAATCTGTCCGCGTGAATTTGAAAATTGAATTCAAACCTTAAAATGGTGTAACAGAAGAGCGTAATTCCTGAATCAGGTGAAAAAGTTGCTGTAACTTTTTTAGTTCTTGATTTCTGCTAGAAAGCAGGTTTTATTTCCGCCGGCCTTTGTCTTCTCGGTCAGGCTACCATACCTGATAGCCGAAGTTAAAGTTGAACTAGAAGACTTTCGTTAAGGGTAATATTTTTACCTGTGTAGAAATAAAATATTTTCAATTCACAAAAAAAGATTGGTTAAAGTCGTGAAAAAATTTGTTTAGCTGCCCTGTCTGTCTGTCTCATTTAGTTACCAGAACTATCATATCGAAATTTTGACAATCATATCGTTTAAAATGCGTAAACGAAGAAATTTATTTCTAGTAAAAGTTTACAGCGCTAGTGCACTGATTGGTTGATAAGCAACTAAAACGCATTGCTATCTTTTGTCTTTATTTTTTTATGTCTTTTGTTATTGTCTTAGAACAATTGGCGTATGGTATCTATGACTGTGTGTCCATGTTTAATTTTCTTTTATGTATTTTTATCTTTATGTGAAAATTTTAATGGCCTTCATTCTTGTTAATGTTTATATGTATGCAATAACTTATAGCTGTATAATATTCCAAAAAAATTCAAAATAAAATAAAATAAGATAGTCGAAGGTGTTTGTCGTTACATTGCGCACCTGAAAAATGGCTCTGATATCACTACAGCAGCACTTAACCTCACAACTTACCGAAATTATATTGCTCCTCGATGTAAAAGAGACGGCACAACGTGGGCTTGCGAGTAGGACAATGCATTTCGTGTTGTGTCGTATATTGTCGGTTCGATTCGTGTAGAGACTCAACCATTAGACAAGCAAAATCAGGTGACTGGGAACAAGATCTTTGCGGTCCGCGCCTGAGGAGATACTAGCCTTATTTTAATATTTTACTTTAATCATAGATTGCAGTACATTATGAGCATTGCGTTTTTAATCGTTATCTTTTATTATACATTTGGGACCCTATGTTTCTTTGGAAAAGTGGTCCAGTTTAAGGAACTCTTATACCTGTTCCAGGATGAACAGTACTTTTTTACACCCTGTATAAACGAGACAAAAATAAGTCTTACTGAAACATAGCCTACGTTACTTGTACCGAAATAACTATTAAAAAAATTTTAAAAGTTCATATTTTACATTATAATTATGGTGAATTCGATTTGAATATTTCAGAACAGACCAAGGCCATTCAAGTGTGAACAGTGCGGCAAAGCCTTCCTCTCCGTACAGAACTTGGCGCAACATGAGAAAACACATTCTGGTATTAAAGCCTTCGTTTGTAGGGTTTGTGGTAAGTTTATTATTATTATTATAAAATGATATAATGTTGCCGATTGTATTTAAGAAAATGAAACATTTGAATTTAAGTGATATCTCCTTTGTTTTTGTTCCAAACAGTTTTGGTTCCGACACTTTGAAGCTTGGATGGCAATTCCATTTCTTAATATATCAATGTTTATTCTACTTTAGAAACGGATCTGTCCGGCCTGCGATTTTCGAAGTTATTTCTTGCTTTTAGCAACAACTTGTATGCGTAAATTCTAGCTCCCGTTTAAAACTCCAGATTAACCGTATATTACTGAGATATATCTTTTTATCATGCTGTATTTATGTACAATTGATTTTTTTTTTACGTATTGAGAAGCGATAAAATGGTGTGTTTTAAAACACTGCTAGTTTATCTATCACTAATATGGCAAGATATACATAAAACATTGGTAATTTTCAAGTGGTGTTTTAAGACTGCGGTTTGTACAAAGTGTTAGTTAAATTCTAGTTTTGTATTGGTAAAAAAACTCTACTCAGTAAATATAAATAAACATTTTAAAAATAAGCAATTTCAATAAGCAAATTGGAGTCGCCAATAGAGGAGTTAATTATGAAGGTCTTCCTAGCAGTTTAGTAAAGAAAGAAATATATTCAGCGGCTGTAGAGTTAAGATCTCGCGTGGGGGGGTTCTGTAGGAAGCTCAGTCCTTCCTATTGTGGTTTACGTGGTTGTGTTCCGGTGAAAGGGAAGGAGCAGACAGTGCTGTTACTGGAACAAAGACGGTTTCAAATATAGCCTACTGTCGGCAACGATATAATAATCACAATGACTATTAATAAATAAGGCGACGGCCTGTTTGGTGTGGAGGTAAGTAGCCTTGCCTTCCATGCCAGAGGGTACGAATCCTGGTAGCGGCAGATATTTTATTATATATGCTATCTAGTCATGGATGTTTATGTATGTTTATTTACGATTATTTCTAATGTATTTAAAAAAATATATCTTTGTGTGTTTATATATTATATATGATTTTCTTGTGTTTCCATACTAACATCTAGTCTATTTACATCTATTTACCGGTTATCTAGTATCCATAATACGATTTCTTAATGATACTTAATTAGGGCTAGATATTGTGGTGTGATTATTAGAAATATTTATTTATATTTATAAAACACGTGATGTATTTGGGTGCGAAGGCCACTCACCATCAGTCCAGTCGCTTGCTCAATTGCCAGCTATGAACATAGTAATTAAACTAACTGAAATTAAACATTTCTTTAATAGAACTTTTGACTGTTATTGACTTAAAGCAATGGAGACACACTGAAGAGTGTTCAAGTGCCTTATTAACTATATAACATAATATAGATTAATTGGTACAGTTATCATGAAATACATTCAAGTATAAATTGAAACATCTTTTTACATATCCATCAAGCGTATACCTATTTTCAAACAACACGGACTATTAGACGCAGACAGGCCTTCCATCCCTCTATAGTAGATATCCCAAGAAGTCGAACCAAACGCTTCAATAGTTCCTTGTTGGTGCGGGTCGCCAAGGTGTGGAAAGAACTGCCTGCGTCTGTTTTTCCAGAAAACTATATAGTCCTAGTTCTTTCAAGCGTGGAGTGAATAGGTATCTCGTGGATAGACGTGTAACACCTTCGTCTTCATCGTCACTTTCCATCAGGTGAGATAGAAGACAAACGTCTAATATTTTTTGAATAAAGAAAAAAATAGGTTGTAAACTATAATTTTGTTCCAGGCAAAGCGTTTGGCACCCAACATAACTTGGAGGTGCATTCCGTAGTGCACTCCGGACACAAGCCGTTTGCGTGCCAGCTGTGCGACAAGGCGTTCGCCAGGAGAGCCGAGTTGGCTGACCACACTCGAGTGCACACAGGTGTGGTACTGTGTTACTTATGTGGCCTAGGTTTATTGAAGAAATATATATAATATAATAATAATATATAAATATATAAAATCCCCAGACAAACACACCCACTGTATGGCCCCGAAGTAAGCAGAGCTTGTGTTATGGATGACTATACAGCTTCTGCGGCCGTGGAGGGATCGCAGGGGGAGAGGCGAGTTGGTATTACGGTGCGCCGCTTGCCCTATCCTCTGCGGCCGAGGTGTGGTCGGTGGCAGAACCACAGACCTGATCTGCCACCGGGTACCAGTTATCTGGTATCCATGGCCTCCTAGTAGCAGACTCGGGGGGAGTCACAGTACTGGTGGAGGCCGAGGAGGGAGGCGCACCTTACCATCTGGTGCGCCCATCGTGGAGGGCCTTCGGGCTTTCGAAATGGAGCCGCTTGTGAGCGGCTGCCGCCAGCGGGGTCGCGGATGTGTGCGAAAGCGTTTCCGTAACCCCGTCACAAGGCGGCGAGGAGGAAGATGGGGGGGTTTTTACTGGGTATACTGTGGGTCTCATTATATTCCTCGGGTGCCCCCTGCGCCCGGGTGGTATGCGTAATGCATTTTCCCCCCCGAAAAAAAAAATGTATGACCATACGGCGAACTGGGGGGAAGCCAGGATAAACATCCAAACTCGTATATACAAACGACTATTACCCGAGAACAAACACATGTGTTGATCACTCGACTCTATGCTGGTCGGGATCATTCATTACTCGAAGCATCCCGAGCCATCAAATCAACTTCCTATTCGTTCTTTTTAACTAACCACTTTTCTTTTTTTAGGGGAACGTCCATTTTCATGCGATATATGCGGGGCTGCGTTCTCTCAGCGGTCGAACTTGCATTCCCACAAACGCGCCACGCATTTAGACGATCGAAGACATAACTGTCCTCATTGTGAAAAAAGATTCAAACGTAGAAGGTAAAGTATAATTTCCAACAAGAATGATCATATATTCAGTAGGAATTATTCCGAATCCCTTAAAAATAATTAAAGATAAATAACAACACCAAACTTGGTTTCCAGAAAAAAATGTGAGATTGCCGTGGAAAATAACTTTTTTACAAAATATGTTCAATTTCTGAACCGTCTTTACTTTAATTCAGAATAGTGTCAGTAGATGCCATTTGATACAAAAATAGAATTAATAATATTGAGTTAAATAAAACATAGGAATAACTAAGAACATTCTTATTTAGTTCGGTACAAAGCGTACAGAGCCAAATATTAACTCTGTAAAAAAGTATTACATTTTCAAATTTTGCACAATTGAACTTTTAATTTCATTTTTCCACACGTTTGATCATCTCATCGTTTTAACGACACATTTCCCTTCTTCACAGATTACTTGACTACCACATAAAGTCCAGCCACACTGGAGAAAGGCCTTTGAAATGTAAACTTTGTCCTTGCACTTTTGTGTATCCGGAACATTACAAGAGGCACGCCCGAGCGCACACGGGGGCTAAGCCTTATGTTTGTGAGGTACGACTAGTACTGTTTCATATTATTCTTAATAAACCTTACTGAAATAGACGCATAGACGGTAGCGACGGATCTCGTAAATGCGGACTTTCTGTGTGAACGTACCCTTAAGTGAGATTTATTGATACAGGATTAAATGTGATCAAAATTATATTAAACCCTGACTCCATTTTTAAAAACATATATGATAATGTTCTGCTCGTTATTACAAATACCTAAAGTAAATTATACTATTTTAAAATTTTTGTTCATTTTCAGATATGCGGTAAACATTTCACATCCCGTGACAACAGGAACACACATCGGTTCGTACACAGCGACAAGAAGCCATACGAGTGTTACGTGTGCGGGGCGGGGTATATGAGGAAAAATACTTTATACACGCATATGCATTCCACGGTAATGGTTGTTTAGATTTATTACATTTTGTATACTCTGCTTAACGTAATTAAAATGTACTGGTTGCGTGGTACAAAGGGGGCTGAGTAAGTGCGGGCCAAAGGTTCAACAAGTTGTAATTAGTGTCGAAAAAACAGGTGCTATATTTTTTATTTCAAATATAAAAGCCTCTCCAACAATCTAGATTCTAGAAGAGAAGAAATTTCAAGAAAAGTAAACTCTCCGCCATCGACTACCAATGTGAATGATTTTAACATAAAATAATCCAACATTTTGTATGGAAAATAGTGCCTTCGATGAATGTACGACAATTAAAATAGATTTTGATTATCCTATATTCAGTGGTGGTTGGCTTATCGGTACTGGCAATACTGATGCACTCATTCCGAGCGGAGAACGAAATAAGCGTGACTGACTCACTCCACGCATTCGTTCACTCGTTTGTTTAATTCTGTTACTTGTGCCTGACTGTGTATTTTCTGTATTATTAGAAACTTAAGTTGTCCACATGGGCATTATGATTCTGCTTTACTCGATTATTTTGCGCTTGCCTCCCGGACCCAAGAACGACTTATACGACGATTTTGCTTCCTGTTTACTGGACTCATGATTTTGCACTGGATTGCTATATAAATACTAAATAGTTGATATCTCAACTCCCAGACACCAAAAGGTTTTCACATATTTGGTGATGCGTTATGATTATATTCCACATAAAAAGACACAACTTTGCCCAGCAGTGCCTGGGATGGTACCTGTGTCCTTTAATATTCAAATTGAATTTATTTTTTAGAATAGTACTGCATGTTTCATTTTGTATATTAAAAATAACGAGAATTAATTGTAGTATCCGGGCTATTTTTCGAAGGTAAAATAAAACGCTGACAAAATCAATTTTTTGGTCAAAAATCAAGAGATATAATTGTGAAATACTAAATCTATTTATTTCCGTACAGAAATGTAAAAACTAGAGATAATCTTGTCTCTTAATTCTTGACCGCAACGGTTATATTATTAGCGTTTCATTTAACTATTGAAAAATGACCCATTAAATACAACCTTTAAAAAAATTTCAATTTGGCTACATGCGTTAAAATTTATTTAAGTGTATATTGCATAATATAATTAAAATTGGTGACAATTGTTTGATCAACTATTGCATAAGATGAAATTATTATTTATCTTTATTATGTTATTTTACAGGGTCATTTAGCAGAATCTATAGTTATAAACCAGCCTAGAGTACAAAATGTTTATGATAAAGTGAGTATATTTGGTATAAACTTGGGCCTAAAATATTTAGTTGAGTTATGGAATAGGATTTTTTGGTTAAGACATCAAAATGTAATAAAAATTTTAAAACCATATTTAACTGATTAAAATGCTATTTCTAGGGCTCTGTCAACATACACTATTGAGTTTATTTCTTTTTTTGTTACTTACCACAGCCGGCAAACCAGCTCATGACTCACCTGATGGTCAGTGGCAACCGCGCCCATGCACATCGTTAGTCGTGGGTATTTTATTTATTAATAGTGAACATGCACAATTGTTATATCGACTGATGATGCGTTGTTGACCGCAGGCTTCAGATAAAATTCCCTTTGTTCCAATAATGGCGCTGGTGGTCCTTCCCGTTGACCGGAACACAACCACGAAGCCGTGATTATGACGGCGGTCAAACGGGAAGGGTAGTACCGCTCCAGGCGAGATCTTAACGAAATAAACTTTACCCTCACTTACTAAAATTTGCTGATTTGTCATATTCACGGTTATACTCTATCCGTACGCCGGATCCGTTAAGTTGTTTTTGTGTCATTCAGTAACAAACATACGAACATGCTTCATATTTATAATATGAGAGGAGAAATCCCAATATTTTTTGGGACGAAAAGACGAAGTAACTGTGTAGTAAACATGAAAGAAATATTTTGTAGTTTAAAGAAACTCGTCAAAATTTATCAGCCGGTTTTGGAACGTAAATTATAATGTTTTATTCTTATTTGTTATTCACAATTTAATTAAACTTTCAGGTAATGGAAATAAATGTAGATTTGAATGAAGAAGATGGCGTAGTAGATGCGGTAAGAACGATATAGTTTTATATTCTATTGGTTTCATGTGTTTTTTTTTATTTCGTGGCTGCGCTTGGAAACCCCATCCTATGTATATTTATTGTTTAGAATAGAAAATACAAAAAAAATTAAGTATGCTATTAAGATATTTTTGTAAATAAAAAGGTATGATTTTTGAGATCCATTCCAATGTATAAAATATCCAATAATAAAATTTTTACGTAATAGGGTATTTTAAGACTACATATTTTTAATTATATATTTAAATAGTTTATCAGAAGTAACAGTATGTTTACAATCAATCGTTTTCTAAATATAGCTAGTAGAAATTTAACATGTCTTGTAACAAGTGTTTCCTTCTTGTAAGTTTTCTAATCTATACGATTTCGATATAATATTCAAACATTTTTGGATCGAAATAACTTACTGTTTCTAAATAAATGATAAAAACTTGCATTTTTAAATGTTATATAATACCCAAATATTTTAAAATAATTTTCAGTCGTTTTCAGATTGAATTTTTTTTTGAAATGTATTTAATATAGTTTAATTTCACATTAATAGTTGTAAACTATGCTTATTTTCATCAACAGGAATTAGACGAGGATGAAATAGAACTAACGGAAGCCGATGACAAAACACGTAAGTACAATAATTAAAACCATTTTGATACCCGCCAGGGGAGACACTTCATGGTCTTCTATTTATTTTGATACCCGCCAGGGGAGACACTTCATGGTTTTCTATTTATTTTGATACCCGCCAGGGGAGACACTTCATGGTTTTCTATTTATTTTGATACACGCCAGGGGAGACACTTCATGTTCTTCTATTTATTTTGATTCCCGCCAGGGGAGACACTTCATGGTTTTCCATTTATTTTGATACCCGCCAGGGGAGACACTTCATGGTCTTCTATTTATTTTGATACCCGCCAGGGGAGACACTTCATGGTTTTTTATTTATTTTGATGCCCGCCAGAGGTACACACTTCATGGGTTAGGTTAGTGTTAGTTAGTGAGTCAAAAAATTTAAAGTAAATTTTTCCCTCTGTTACAGAAATTCAAAATGTTGATGGCGAGGCGTTATTAACATGTAAGCTCATTTTTGTTACATATTCTTGAATATTTTTTTGTGGTTTCATAAAAATGTCTAACGATAGACAACTTCTGTCAAAGTATCTGAATCGGTTCATATTAAATTAAACGCCATAAATTTATTGTTGTAAAAGCCGTCGTGATAGATCATGTTAAACTTACACTTATTCATTAATATATTAATACGTATAACATAAATAAATCAAATTAAAAAAAAATCATTTTAAATCTCATGTTACAGACAGATCGAGAAAAATTACTAAGTCAAGATATTTATTTTACTGTAAATTTTTTAAAAAAGAACCTTAATATCGTGTATATTTTTTTTTACATTCGTGTATAATTTTTTTACAATCTTAGTAAAATCGAGTGTTAAATTTAGTGCAAGAAATTGATGGTAAAATAATATTAAAAATGTATGCTAATTTTCCAGATAGCTTAGAAGATAACTTGAAAACAGAAGATTTGTTAGAAGCTGGCATTACGCAAGGTGAAAGTTCGGAGGTATGTATGTATTAGGTATTGTAATAAGAATAGTAAAACCAGTGAAAGAAAATCGAGTCAAACTAAATTAAAGTATACGGAATGTAATATTTAATGAGAATTATTAGTTAAAGGGCGTGAAAACTTGTGTTTTATATTAAGTTAAATACTTACCCGATAAAAATATAAAAGTTATTAATAATAATAGTGATAATACATTTTTTTAATTTGCTTGTAGGTTGATGCCATTAGTTATTGATTTTCGTAAGCACATATTTGAAATATCTTATTAATTTAAAATTTATAAAGTATATCTTCTTGTACATAATTCAATGCATATTTACTCGTTATATATAAATAAGGAAATATTACCCTAATAATTCTCTTTTTGTTTACAGGAAAACACAGGCAATGATATAAAAATAGTCCAAATACAATTACCAGACGGAAACAACGGTTGGGTTGCCATAAATTCATGGAAAAAGTAAAATTAAGACTCTTTATGAAGAGAGAAATGAAGCGTACGATTATTCTTTGTTGAAGAGGTACTTCTGTATGTAGGTCACGAATTTAATTCGTTGACCTTTGAAAAGTACAAGTTAATTTGTACCTTTTGGGGGTCAGATATTTGTGAAATGAATGCAAATATTTTTGTCCTGAAGGTAGTTAGGACCGAACAGGTCGTAAATCAAAAAAATTTTAAAAGTTTTTTAAAATTGTATTTTATGTTGACGCAGCTAACAATTTCTGGTAAAATAGTAATCATTGACATTTTTGCCAATTGTAATGGTTTGTTATCTCGCAAGAAGAAAAATTACAAGAACTGTTTGAAAACGGCTAGTTGGCATGTAAATATGCTGACCGCGGTATACTTCGTCCGTCTATAGTTTTATCTATTAATTTTTTTAATGGATAACAAAAGTAAGGCATGTGTCAGATAATATACCAAAATGGGAGTATTATTAAAAAGACCAAAATAAATTGAATAAATGGCCATACAGTGTATTGTTTAAAAATACCATTGTTCACGAAATTTGTAAAAATAGGCTATTTGACTAGTTTTCGAAAACGGTCTCACATAATTTAATGTGTGAGGACCCTAGAAATAATATTGATTTTTATTTATTCAAAAAAACTGATTATGAAGTACACTGATTATTTAAGGCTGTCTAAACGCTTACGCCACCGCAAATTGCTTTTAAAATACATTATATATGCAATGGGTGGCCATTAATATTTTATTATTTGTTTATTAAGTCAAATAGGTTATTATGAAATTTTATTTTAGTTTAAGTAAAGAAGTGAAGTGGAATATTTGAAAATGTATCATATTTTTATTGTGTCAGATAAAGTTGTCTTTTTTTTAATTAAATTACTGTATCGGGCCTTAGACAATGTAAATATGTTTTATTTGGTACATGTAATTGTGTGTTATTTAACTATACTATTTCCATTTCTTTATTTTCTCGATGACAGCTCCTGTGAAAACTTGTGTACATTATGTATGCATTATTTTATAAAAATATGACGTTAACACACGTACAAGGTTATATAATACCAGAGTTGGAGAAACTGATAGGGATGGAGCTATATCGATAAACGTTACACGATAACAGACCCGATATATTTTTACAAAATGTAAGAAACTAAACTACTGCCGGCTACTTTTGTACAAATTTACTAACTAATATTATATTACATTACAAGATGTTACACGTATTATTAATTCTTGATTGATAATGCCAACTTCTTAAAAATGTTCGAAGCTGTTGTAAAATAAGTAGGTATAGGTAAGTACTCGGCAATGAAACGAAATAATTATAACGACAGGTAATCTTTATTTATTTATTTTAATCAAAATCTGATGAATCGTCACTGTCACTTGTACTTACCTCACACTATACACCTGTACTTGTATATTATCGAATGCCACATGAATTTCCCAATCCGACGCTATAATGTTTTGGGTTCTTCTCACAATTTTTTCACTCACATTTTTAATAAATCTAACATCTTGTTTGCCGTAAAAGGGGGATGGGTATTGTTTCAAGCGGTGTGTCCATTGATTTGTGCCCATATTCTATAGCATTGAACTGGCAATGATACGGCGGAAGTCGAAGAACCCAATGACCACATTCGGCAGCTATTTCGTCGATAACATATCTTTTAGAGGCTTTTTTTCGATTTTAAAATATTCACCAATTGTACTTTTAATAAAGTACTGTCCACATTTTCGCCATGACGTTGGAGCCAGTCAAATATCTCTTGTTTTTTATTGGCCTGCGTCGGCATTTTATCAATTTGTCTGGAGTGATATGTAGCGTTGTCCATAATAATTATGGACGGTTCTTTCATAGATTACACCATTTCTTTAAACCATCCTTCGTAAATCTCCGCGTTAATTTCTTCGTGGTAGTCCACTGTTTTCTTGGATTTACAGGCCAGTAAAGCATCTGACACGGACCCTTTCGTAGACCCTGCATGGTATATGATACGGCGTTCACCTTTTCCCATTGGCACTGAACTAGTGGAAGCGGCGGTCTCGTCAGTCCAGTTCCTAGATACTGTGTGGTTTGCATTTAACCAAGTCTCGTCAGTGAAAATAACATTTGACCAATCTGACATCTTTTTGGCTTCGCTCAAAAATTCGCAGCGAGCCATAGCAACGTTGTGACGCTCCATCAATATTTTTCGTTTGTCCGATTTTTTATAAGAAAATCCAATTTCTTTCAAAACTAAGCTTACTGACGATTTTTGGCCATGGAACAAACCACATTCACGTAAAGAAACAACAAGTTTTTTAAGTGTTGGAATTTCTTTGCGCAAGTATGAGGGCGAATAGCATCAGCGTTAAAGTTGTCAACCGATGTCACAAGACGTGGTTGGCGTTTTTTCTTCGGCGTACGAAGCTTATTTTCCTGCATGCCGCTCGTACCGTAAGCTTCGGTAGTAATTTTTGAAACAGTAGGTCGACTAATTCCTAATGCGGCCGCAACACGCTCTCGCACTTGCGACAGTGCTAATGCTGCCACCATTTTGATACTCTGCTTCAAAGTAATTACGCTTCAAATTAATTACGAACCTTGATCACCAGTTCTCTCGCCTGCCTTTTCAGAACAGATCCTTTCGGCATTTCGATATTTGACAGCTGGGCAGCAATCAACACGGAGGAACACAGAATACACAACGTAACGTATGGATAATGTGAAAAAACTCAGTGAACAGAAATGTAGTGACTAGCGCGACCGTCTTGTTGCGAGTGACAGATTAAAACAAACACAAAATGGCTGTGGGCCATTGAGTGTTCCCACCTTGAAAAAATATATTTGAATGTTTTTGTTGTATTTGTCTCTGTTCAAAATATAATAAATATATGCGATCGATATCATTACTTATTTGGTCACAACACTACATTATATCAAATTAGAACTGTCAATATTAAGAGAAAATAAAGAAATGGAAATAGTGTAAGTCTACCATGTCAGTACTTTTAAGACAACAAAATATGGGTTCATGAAAAAAATAAAATAAGCAATGATTGAGAATACTTCTCACTCAAAAAAAAAATATGAGAAGTTCATTAACATTGCATTTATTGAATAAAACAAAATTTATTATGTGACTTTATAAGAATAACAGTAAGTAATAAAATCTGAAAATTAATATACATTTTTAAATTTACATAAAATGCTTCAAATTTTAATTTTCCTGCTTATATATAATGATAACTTGTAACATCACAATTTTTTGAAATTATGTAAATAATTGTATACTGTCTGTAAAGAGGCAAAAGTAATGTATATTTATTTGTAAATAGCTTTAGTATAGAAATTGTCTTAAGGTCTTAATTATTAAGGTATAAACATATTTTCCTGAGTAATTTTATTGTAGCTTTGTAAATATAAAATTGAAATACAATACATTTTTTGTATATATTGTTTTTTTTATTTATATATAGTCTAAATAAATGGCTAATTATCATAGAATTAAATAAAAGGCTTAATTGACTCAATCTGGTAGTCAGAATTGAAAAAAAATTCTTTATTAAATAGTACTAATAAACTACCATATTAAATTGCGTTATTTATTGGGTTAATTTTAATAGCTTTGGTACTAAAGTTATTAAACCGTTTAATTAATTCTGTGAAAACAATTCGAACCTTAAAATGGCCTGCGCAGATGACGGACTTTTCTCCGCGGCGGAGGAAAAAGTACGCTCCGCGAATAAGAAGTCCGCCGTTAATTTACCACGAACTCCCTTGAAACCGAAGGTCGCCCATGGTTTAATGCTGCTTGCCTCACAGCTGAAAAGCTTAAGCAAGAAGCGTACAAAGCCTGGGCTGACGCTCGCAGAAGCAAAGCCGTGGATTCGCATGAACTGAAGAAAAAATACAATGCTGCCGCCAAGTCTTGCAAAAAGGTGATCAGAAAAGCTCGCTTTGACCACATTGGCCACCTCGGAGGAAGAACTTCAGGAAGCAAAGCTGTCTGGTCTTTGGCCAAGTCGGTTGAGTCGAACTTCTGTCGCCCATCGCTGCCACCTCTGAGGAAGCCTGACAGTTCACTGGCCCACACTGCAAAAGAGAAAGCAGACCTCTTTGCTAATCTTTTTGCAGACTATTCACGTCTAAATAGTCAAGGTAAAGTCCCACCCCAGCTACCTCAGTTCAGACCCAAAATGGGTACCGTTCATATTCGCCAAAAGGAGGTTCTTAAATGCTTGCAGAATTTAGACGTGAACAAGGTCAGTGGCCCGAAAGGCATACCTGCAGTTGTGTTAAAACACTGCGCAGCCGAGTTGTCTCCCATACTAACGTGCCTGTATCGACTCTCTTTGGAATCTGGAAAGGTCCCTAAATCCTGGAAGCTGGCTAACGTGCAACCAGTACCAAAGAAGGGAAGCCGTACA
Organism: Marasmarcha lunaedactyla; assembly: GCA_923062675.1. Classification (NCBI taxonomy): domain Eukaryota; kingdom Metazoa; phylum Arthropoda; class Insecta; order Lepidoptera; family Pterophoridae; genus Marasmarcha; species Marasmarcha lunaedactyla. The sequence continues at coordinate 15,951,021 of OV281363.1, read as the reverse complement.
GATCCCATGAACTATCGACCTATTGCAATCACCTCCATACTTTGCAAAGTCATGGAGCGTGTATTGAACAATCGTCTCCTGGCATACCTTGAGTCCAAAGAGCTCCTTAGTGATAACCAAAATGGTTTTCGCAGTGGACGCTCGACTGGAGATCTTATGTATGCCACTCACTTATGGAGCGAAGCCTTGGAAGGTCACGGTTAAGCTATAGCTGTATCCTTAGACGTTTCCAAGGCTTTTGATAGGGTCTGGCATGATGGTCTCTTGAGTAAGCTTTCAGCGTACGGAATACCTAAAGGGCTCTGCGACTGGATATCTGATTTTCTGAGGGAACGGTCAATTCGAGTAGTCTTAGACGGTTGCTCTTCTGACCTAATGCCAATTAATGCCGGGGTACCTCAGAGATCTGTTCTCTCTGCAACGTTATTATTGCTGCACAGTAATGACCTGCTAACCCCAGGCATTATTGGTTACGCTGATGACAGCACCGTTGTAGAGAGATACATGTCCAATGCGCGAGCGAGTCCTCAAGAAATCGAGATTTGAGAGAGTCCATGATTGAGCGGCTGGATTTGGCCTTAAAGAAAGTGTCCGATTGGGGCGAGTCTAACTTGGTCAAATTTAACCCGTCGAAAACATAGGCGTGTTTATTCTCCGCGAAAAAAGCAGTTTCGACCTAACGCCCACTTTCCAAAATGTTTCTGTTCCCGTAACCGACCACCTAGGGCTTCTGGGCGTAACTATATCGTCCCAACTAAACTTCGGGCAACAAATTGTGTCCATGGATCAAACTGCTTCAAAGAAGTTGGGAATCATCTCGAAGGTCCGACGGTACTTCAGCCCTGAACAGCTACTTCATTTGTATACAGTTCAAGTTCGATCTTGTATGGAGTACTGTAACCACCTTTGGGATGGTTCTGCAAAGTACCAACTAGAAGCGATGGATGCAGTTGACCGAAGAGCCCGAAAAATTATTTGCAACTTTGACCTCACCACCAAAAAACTGCAAAACCTCGACCATCGTCGGAAAGTTGCCAGCTTAGCAGTATTCTAAAGATTACATTTTGGAGAGTGCGCGAATGCTCTTTTTGATCAGGTTGAACCCACACCCTTCCTGCATCGGACTACTAGACGCAGACAGACCTTCCATCCTTTCATGGTAGATATCCCAAGAAGTCAAACCAAACGCTTCGATAGTTCCTTTTTGGTGCGGGTCGCCAAGGTGTGGAATGAACTGCCTGCGTCTGTTTTTTCAGAAAACTATAGTCCTAGTTCTTTCAGGCGTCGAGTGAATAGGTATCTCGTGGATAGACGTGTAACACCTTCGTCTTCATCGTCACTTTCCATCAGGTGAGATAGAAGACAAACGTCTTATCCTTTTTCAATAAAAAAAAAACTCATCGCACACGGCGTGTACAAAGTACATTTACTTGTCATCGATTAATTCGCAATAAAAATAAGATCGTACTCTATACTTAAAACTAGGAAATTAAAACTAACCAAAAACGCATATGACCTACAAATCTACATCTGATTTATATAACTGCGAAATAATCGATGACAAGTAAATGTACTTTGTACACGGCGTGCGATCATTTGTTGCCCGGAAATGTAGAGAAGTGCACGCTGTGGAAGCAAATATTCAGAGGTTACGTTGTGTTGCAATTTACATGAAGTTTAAGAAAAAGAGAAGACATTTTCAAATAAAATACTGGGTAAAATAAAAAAAATTAATGTAGAAATAAACGCGGACTAAAGTCCGTCATGTGCGTTGCTTCGCCTAGTCACACGAGTTCTATTTTCGGGGACTCCCCCGTACTATTTTACGGTCCGCTCCCTGCATGTCCTCGGTTTTTCGGGGGACTTTTTGTACGCGGTACTTTTAATCCCTCGTTTGCGTTACTCGATACAGTTGTAAGATCTATTTATCGGACAAAAAGTCCGCGGACACAAGTCCGTCGTCTGCGCAGGCCATAAATATGATTTGTATTTTTTGTACGGAGAGTGTCCCAGCCACCGACATTTTTCTTCAAAGTGTCAAATTCAAATTTAAATTTAAATATTTATTTCTCAACATTGACAATGACTTGTTTTTATTGACGTCAAACAAAGCACGACTCTACCACCAGTTCGGAAAATCCTTCGTGGAGGAGAACTGGCAAGAAACTTCACGGTGTTACTTCACGGTGTTACTTCACGGAAACCATAAATCGTTGGTTCGCGTCAATACAAACATAAAGTATTGATTGGCGAATTCTCATAAAGTGTCTCGTTTCAGAGTTATGAGCTATCAAAGATATTTTTTTCTTATATCGTCAGTTGACCAATTCTATAGATTTTAAATTGGTATAGATTTCAAAGTTGAAGGGCGCAGGTTTTCGTATTGGTCTATTGAAAAGGGCTTGCAACGGAGTTTTAACCCACTTGCTTAACTTTAAACTTGTTAGGCGTAGGTGGACTTCATTGTACATATGGCTGGCCCCCGCGTTAACTCGTGAACGGGTGCCGTTTAAGGGTTTTCGTCGTATGGATACTTGGGGAAGGGAGACTTGCCGAGCTAAGAGATGCAGATAAGACTAACTTTGTATAGACATAAAGAGACTCTGTAAATTTATTTTGAAAAAAATATACCCGTGAAGTTTCTTGCCAGTTCTTCTTCACGAAGGTTTTTTCGATCTGGTGGTAGAGGCATGTTTTATTTGACATCAATAAGAACAAGTAATTTTTTTTTATTAGTAATTAGCAGGCGTTTGTCTTCCATCTCACCTGATGGAAAGTGACGATGAAGAGTAGGAATTGTCAATGTTGAGAAAATAAATATTTCATTTCATACTTGAAAGCTCGAAACTCGGACACGTGCCGCTTAACGAGATATTTATGAATTTTTACGAATTATTGATGTGAACTACTGACTTATACAGGTTTCATGCATGGCTGCCATTTTGAAAAATTACAAAATTGTGGATGGCACCGAAAAAGAAGGTATAGCGAGTGCCAAATATTACAAGTGTGTAATATTTGAAGTAAAATAAATTTAACTTTATTAGTTTAATAAATACACAGTGGTTTTGAACACTTAATGAAGTTTATTTTCAATTTAAAAAAGTAACAAAATATTTCCATCCACGCAATAAACTTCGTCCATCGCATTCAACAGCGCCAAATAGTTCGTCTACCACTCAGTGACGTCACCTTTAGCATCGATCACGGCCTTTATTCTTCGTGGCGTCGTTGCTACCAATTCTTCACACTGTTGTGTAGTTATTGAGTCCAGACAGATTAAATTTTGTCCTTTAGATTGCTTTTAGACCTCGCTAGATACTTTATTTATTTATCATTCACAATAGTAAAAACATTTAATTTAGCTTACCATTGCTGGTTTGCCTGGAAGATGCAATTCCTCTCGAAGGTAACTCAAATCATGGTTTCATTAACGACACAGTAAGTAAGGCAGTTTTACATATTTAGATTAATTTTCAATACAATAGATTTTTTTAATCAAATGCGAAATAAACAAATTATCTGATAATTACCAATTTTTACTTAACATTTTTATATTATTATGTAGGTTTGATTAAATGACACACTTGCCAACTAATTATGAACTATTAAAAAAGTACAATATAGGCACACCATATGTTATTAAAACAAAATTTTATATAGTAGTTTACATATTTGATATAAATGAGCGCACGACCGTAGGTTTGCAACATTCCGAACCATTCGATCGATCAAAGTTATACGTCATCCAAAACTACTATCTCCCGTCTCACTCACACTCGCCGCTTTAGCACGCGCTACTCTTACCTGTCGCGTAATGCATAATAAACTAAAAAAACTTACGTAGCATTTTCTTCTTTTTTCACCACAGGGTCTCAAACGGTGACAAATCTGGATTACTTGACGGCCACTCCATTGTAGGGATCTGATTCCGGTTAAACGGTTAAAGTCCTCGCAGTGTGATAGGAAGCACCATCTAGTTGAAAGGTGTAGGCATTACGATGTTATGATATGCCAACAATATAAGTACATAAAACTTAAAATAAACATTTCAAGATGTCTTAAATCTAGTACAAATATCACTAACAGGCATATACAGCATTGTATAAGTCTTCCACTTTTTACATTTTTTTTCTGTTTTTGTTAATAGTTTAATAAAAGGTCGAGAGAACCATACGGGGTATTTATTATCTGAACGTGTAAATTATCAGTTTTAGCTAAGGGATAATTAAATTTAGTTAGCGTAAATGAAAGACAAGGATGCTTAGGGTCTAACTTCGTGAGGGCCCTTGAGGGGCTTTCAACACTAATAGTATTTAAAGTTGTAAGAACTAGATCTAAAGTCCTGTTGTCTGCAATGCTTATACAGTTGACTTGGTGTAAGCGAGTAAGCGATTGCTAGCATTAAAATCTCCCATTGTGACATTCTATAGGATTTTAGCTTTTTAGAGATCGCTATTAGGACCCCACCACCATCCCTTTTAGAATCTGCAGAACATAAGCGGTCTCGCCTGTACACATGATATCTACAATCTATAAATTCATTGTTCATGATATTGTTGTTAAGCCAAGTTTCAGTGAAAACAATTACATCATAAGAATACAGTAGGATGTTATGAAATAGATCAATAGTTTTAGTTCGTATTCCTCTCACATTTTGATAATAGATTGTTAAAGCCATTTAAAAAAAGATATAGTAGTCCCAAAATATTATCAATCATTCGTTTATGTATGTTATACAATTTTATTTAAACAATCTAGACCTCGAATTAAAAGAGCCTGACAGGTTTCATTTTTCCTCACATATATTCTACCGTCGCGGACCCATACGAACTTGTAGGATGCTTCCTTGGCTTTGTGTCGCACAGCTGCATGGAGACTCTTGGTGGAGTAAGGTGTTCAGAAATAAATACAGGTGATGACATGATACCCAGATGCTTGGTGTTGAGCTTGTCTTCATTAGGCTTGTTTTTGTTAAATTTAACAACTGCAGCAAGTAAGTCATCGTGACGACGTTGGCTACGTAACTTAAGTATAATGGAACGTGGTTTTTTACTGACAAAGTTCAGTTTGGTTACTCTAGACACGTTCAGTATATCACCATCAATTAGGGGACAGCCCACAACGTTTCCAAGGTGAGTGACTACATTGAGAAGATTTTCAGACTTGTGCTCTGGGAGGCCGCTGATCTCAACATTGTCAACACGCATGCTTTGTTCAACCAGATTAAGTCGGCCTGACAAATCTTTCACCTCATTACGTAGGCTTAATGTTTCACCTTCCAGGTCTCTAATAACAGCAGATATTTTTTCAGGTCCCCTTTAATTTCCTCATACTTGGAACTGAAGAAAGTCAGGGATTCATTTGAGTTTGATAAGTGTTCAGATATTTGCTTTTTTATAATGGTAGTAGTTTCTTCTTTAATAATAGCACGTAGACTATCTTCAGAGACGGTTAACATCTGGGATGCTTTCTGACATACTGATGTCTGCTGTTTTTTTTTTGCGATCTCGCTGGATGACACTGCTGATATCTGATTCTCAATATATGATAATAATATAAATTCTGATGATTTATAATACATTATTCTATTATATATTATAAAGTAGATGCTGCAGTGGCTAAGATGCTGGCTCTGAATTGAACTCAGGAGGGTTAGGTCTCGGGACACATGTAGATAGGTACTGGAGACTGGTTTAACCGTGACTGAGAACATCGAGAGGATTTCGCATACCCAAGAAGTTATTATAAAATTTCATCAACCCCCAGTGGCAATTGTTGAATGTGACAAAAAATTGCCCGAATACATCTCCGCAGTTGGTGAGGCGCTCTTAACTGGTACATGCTGCTTTTTAAATGCACAGAGAGATCCACTGTAAGGAAGCGACCCACACATTCGAGCCGGCACATCCTGTTCGGCAGTGCCTGTTGGGCCACAAGGCCGGTCCGACGCAGTTACCACACATATTCATATTCATAGAAGATCTGGTACTCCAGTTCGTCTCGCCAAATCCCGAACGGCATATGCCATAAGCATATTTCTTGAACGTTCATCGACAGTGCTGACTAATATCGGCCTGAAGTTTGTGGGCAGCGCCCCTAATGTTTCAAAGACAAAAGAACTTTTTACGGCTAAACTGGGAGGGAACCCCGAATATAACTTGCACGACAAACTGAAATGAAAGAAAGATTGAGGTGTACCAGATAAATAAGAACTACCTCAGTAAAAGTGTCACCGTTTTCGAGATATTCCCGACTTTAAATTTTTTTTTGGAGAAATGACGCTTTTGGTCAGTTTTTTTGTTGCTGTGTGTACAAACAAGCAGATATTTTGGTAAATACTCTAGAATAGTAGATCTACCATATGCAAAAATATCATTAGGTACCATTAAGAAAAAACATATTATTCTCCTTATTTTTTTCTACAAAAATTATTTACCTCAGCTTTGGCATTTGGCGGTGAAAAAATGTACTGGACTGTCACTGCACATTTTACAAAAAATTACGTATTTAATAAACATTGCAGAAAGGTATAGTACTGTCCATATTTTTGTAGAAAACAAAAAGAAATTGCCAGTTCTGTGCAAAAGGACTTGTGACACAAAATTCGTGGATTCCTCTAATACCACTAACATCTAGGATCCTTGAAAAAATCGTACATAAAAAAAATTGTATGTGCGACTTACCACACAACTAATAAGAAGTCCGAAGATGAAAAACACGACGAATAGTTATTTTTTTACTAGACTGTTTATCGTAAAAAAAAATAAATGTGTAAATATCCCGATATTTATAAACTATATTTATAACGAATTGGCTTAATTACCGTTGAAATGCTGTATCAGCATAATAAATTGTAATGCTACAACAATTCATAACCTTAATTTTTCTTTGGAATACCTTTATATATAAAATAAAAAGATCATACACACACTGCAGAATTTGACAAACTAAAAACCTGACTGCTAAAGTTATTTTCCCGACCAAATGCTGGCAGCTCTAAATTGTAGGCTTCATAAAGTCACTTACTCATTTATGGGCCAATGTATACGCTTTTATAATAAGGTTCCTGAGGATATCCAAGATCTTCCTATTGACAAATTCAAAGAAACTATAAAGCAGAAGTTATATTTATTATAAACTATTATAAACTATACGATTATTTGGATGATAAAAACCCTTTTAATCCCCTCATTAACAGGATTGTACTAGTATTTGTAACAAAACATGTGTAATGTGTCTGTTTGTTCGTTGAGATCTTTGTCCCGATGAATATCTAAAGCGTCCTTGTCACAAAAGTACGTCTTCTTATGGTAGCGTCGGGTGACGGGTCGCTGACTTCCCTCTAATATGGTTGAGGAGGGCGATGGCTGTATCCCGCGTTAACTCGTGAACGGGTGCCGTTTGAGGGTGTTCGTCGTTTGGATACTTGGGGGGATGGAGACTTGATGAGCTAACAGATGCAGATAAGAATAATTTTGTATAGACATAAAGAGACTCTGTAAATTTGAAAAAAATATACTCGTGAAGTTTTTTGCCAGTTCTTCTTCACGAAGGTTTTTTCGAACTGGTGGTCATGTTTTATTTGACGTCAATAAGAACAAGTAATTGTCAATGTTGAGAAATAAATATTTCATTTCATTTCAAATCCTGTTCCCAAGGGAATTCCAAACAAAATATACCATATCAAAACTGAGCCAAATCGAGTGACTTCCATTTTGTTGAATAAAGATTTAGGTTGTAGACCATGCCAAAGAAATATATACAATAAGAAATTCATAACCCGCTTCTGACAGCGGAGATCTCAATCCCACGCCTTTAATGTCATCCAAATAATCTTTGATTGTGTATTTAGCTTTTTGGCATTATGTTTCTTTGATAGTTACATTGAATTTATCGAAGGGATTGAACTGATTCCAAATGTTATTATTATAAAAACTTATTGACATCCAATAAATAGATTTTCTGCTTTAGCCAGCCTCAATTTGGGGAATATTCACTTATGGTCGTTCCTAATTCTTACAGAGGAATCATTATCATGATCCAAATTCAATTTCGAATATTTATTTATCAACCTTGTTCTTGTCAACGTTACATAACGCATGCCTTTCTCTGCCACCAGCTTTGGTAGTTTTCTTTTATTTTATTACCTTCGTTATTTTGTTCTTGGGAATATACAAAATATTTTCATATTTTCATATTGTGATGATTAGGAAGGATTAGTTATTTCAGTAAACCTTGTATATCGGATATGAGTACTCTATTTCCAAGTGATTAGGATGCAGTCTTGATGCGTCGTGTTTTACATTTCTTTTTTTTTTAAATTAAATCCTAGATTATTAAAGAGGGCTTAGTTTATATCGTCAAGCTTGGTTCTTTGTCTATTGATTTAAAAAAATTATGATGTATACTATTTAGTAAATAATAAAATATCATAATCCTTGCCCAACATATATGGTAGATCACTTATATATATTGGGAAAGGAATGGGCCCAGAATTAAACCTTGAGGTACTCCGAATCTCACAACCGACCCAAACGAGTTTTTATACGTATATATAAACCACTTAGGTATGAAGTCAGAAGCCTGAGACCAGTGCCTACCTGACCTACAAAGACACCCTACTTGTTGAAAGATTTATATATCTACGAGCGTATGTAGACTAGGATGGAGCGATTTATTGTTATGGGACTTATGGTGGGACAATTACTAAACACCGAGTGATTTAGACGAACATGTGAAATGCTGCTCTCCTTTCACCCCTTTACTGTAAAAAAACAAAGCAATTCCTTTAAAATAAGTGCCACTAAACCTTGGCAATTGAGTAAGGTATATACATAAATACTTGAATAATATACCGAAATAAATCATAAAAGTGCTGCTATTCGTATTCAAAACCATCGACGTCCCGTTTGACAGTGGTCTAGTTGGCTTGGTAATAACTCCAGAGGCAGAGTTATGAGTCTTGCCCTTTGACCGTTGCATGTTCTAGTCCCTTCGACTTACGGATAATTGTTGTAAATTACAAGCAGTTGTACAGTTTTTTTAAGTTTCTACATGTCCTTTTTTACATGATTTTTTTTTTATTTTTTATAATTGGTGGTCCCTGAAATTAAGTTACACTGGGACAAAACAGGTCTGCCTTTTGGCGTTTTTTTTTAAATTTCTAACAATAACAGTATTAGTGCATTCAATAGCCCGGTGTAGGAATGCGGGACTTCCATGCGATCTTACTTACTGCATTTCGTGTAATAATAGGTCTTTACCTATGAAACTGTCGTTTTGCCGTACTGGCCATTTCAAATGAAAATATTTTTTTTGACTGATAATTCTAATTTCAAATTAATTTTATTTGACAAACATGGAATTCTTTTTCTAAAATGATCATTTGTTTAATAGTTAGTGTTTTGTTTTCAACGCATTCGAACATTTTTCGTCATCATGGATAAGTTAAAAATTCGAGTAATTATGGAGTATGAGTACCGTCGTGGCAGCAAAGCGGCACAAGCGGCACGCAACATCAACGACGTTTACGGAGCGAACACTACAAACGAAGGCACCACCCGTTATTGGTTTACCCGCTTCCGTTCTGGAAATTTTGACCTGAAAAATGAACCCCGTGGTCGTCCGAAAACTTTGGTCGACAATGACGAATTAAAGGCAATTGTGGAAGCTGATGAAACTCAATCCACGGCTGAATTAGCAGCAGCTTTCGACGTTAGCATCAAAACAGTATTGGTCCATTTGCGTCAAATTGGCAAGGTAAAAAAGTTTGACAAATGGGTACCCCACGAACTCAATGACCGCCAGCGCGAAGTACGCGTGGAGACGTGCCTTGCACTGCTCAGCAGGCATACAAATGAAGGAATTCTGAACCGCATTGTTACTTGTGACGAGAAATGGATCCTGTTTGACAATCGTAAGCGCTCAGCAAGTTGGTTGGACCCTGGTTCAGCACCCAAACAATGCCCTAAACGAAAACTTACCCCTAGAAAAGTGATGGTCACTGTTTGGTGGTCTAACGCGGGTGTAATTCATCACAGCTTCTTGCCAAACGGGACAAGCATTACTGCAGATGTGTACTGTGAAGAATTGAACACAATGATGGAGAAGCTCGCACGTCTCCAACCAGCTTTGGTCAATCGTTCGGCTCCACTGCTCCTGCATGACAACGCGCGACCTCATACTGCACAGCAGACGGTCTCCAAGCTACAAGACTTGGGGTTGGAAGTTCTCCGTCATCCGCCGTACTCACCAGACCTTGCGCCTACAGACTTCTACTTTATCCAGAATTTGGATAACTTCTTGGCGGGCAAAAAATTCAATACCCGAGAGGCAGTACAAAATGCCTTTGAAGAATTTGTTGCCTCCCGTCCAGCTGATTTCTTCAAGCTTTCATCAATAAGCTACCAATGCGTTGGCAAAGATGCATTGATTGCATGGGTGATTATTTTGATTAATAGAAATAAAAAATATATAAAAAAATTACGCTTCATTTATTTCGTGAAAAACGGCAATTTCATAGGTAAAGACCTAATATATTTACCAAAGTTTTTTCCACCTGTATTTTTTCTCGATCTACCTACAATTTACAACTTTAGTTTATGAAAACTAATTTCGATACAAGTGCTTCCACTGAAAAAGAATAAACAGAGCGGTGTGTTCTTTTTCATTAACAGTATAACTTCCGTCTCCATACCTCTTTATGCTGATGATCTTCAAATATACACGCAAGCTGGTTTCGATGACATTGACGAGGGTCTTCGTACTGTGAATAAAGATCTTTCGTCCACTATTGAGTGGCATGACCTAAGCATGACATAAACAATCCCCTTAAACTGAATCCCAGTAAAACAGAGGTTATCCTCGTTCTTAGTTCTAAAATTACTCGCTAAAATTGACATCAGTAACATAAGACCTATTCTTTATATGGTATACATATTCCCTATAGTTCCGTTGTTAAAAATCTAGGCATTCTAATAGATTCTACAATGTTATGGAAGCCACAGTTCGAAGCAGTAAGTAGAAAGGTCTTTTCTGCAGGACACTCTGTTAGAAGGCTTCGGAATTTCTCGCCCATACCAACCAGAATTGCTCTAGCGCAATCACTTATATATCCTAAACTAGATTACGCCGATTTTAGCTATCTCGATCTCACGGAAGAGCAATTCGATAAGCTTGAGTGGCTTCAATATATTTGCATAAGTTCAAATTTAACCTGCACACAAAGCTTAAGTGGTTCCCAAAATGATTTCGAAGGAATGCTCACATACTTAATGTTATTCGGAATACCGTTCAACCCTATCCTGCCCCACTATTTATTAAAAGAACGTTTTAGTTTTCAGCATCGGCACCATGAACGTAACTTGCGATCATTGTTTTTTTTAATATTAAAATTTTTGTAACTGGTTTGGCAATAATTACTTGAATAAGTTACAAACGAGGTCATAAGATTAGCGGGTTACAAGCGGACTCCGCATGCAGTGCATTCAACTAGCAACAAATAACATATTACATATAGACAGGTTATCCGCTCTCAAAAATGGAATGCAAATGCAAGGCAGTTGCCGGCTATTTGACTCAGTCTTGTGCAACCCAGTGTCACGGCTAAACATCAAACAAAACTTATGCCCTATTCTGTGTTTTTACAACCGTACAATGCCTTCTTGTGTATTTAGACAGTGTACTAATTACACTGTTACTGTTAAAGATAGAATAAACGTTTCTTTTCATGCGTAAGTACAATTTTTTTATAACAATCTTATTTATTATTTTATTTTGCTATTTAAAATTGACATGGCTATTCGTTTCCACAAACTCGAAGAGCGATATGTAATATTATTTTGTATGTGGGAGTAAAAGAGACAATGCTATAGAGTTTCGACAATTTACTTACTAACTCACGTACGCTCGCGACCAATTAACGCGAAGCAACGTCACGAAGTAAATAGGTATCTCTTTCTTACAACAAGTGAACCATATTATTCTTTCCCTCTCACACAAATTATATCTATATATCGGGTAGGTATGTATAGTTAAGTTGACGCCGTTTTTTTGTACGGTAATGTTTGGGTGTGACTTGTCTATATGTAATATGTCATTGCTAGCAACGCTATTTTTCTCACCATTGGTTGCGCAGAAAAAGAGTAAGACAGAGTGGAGCCGGGGAGATTTCGTTAGATTGGTAATAAGGTTGTCCACGTAGAAAGTTGTTAAAATTGAAAAAGGATGGAAACATTAAATTTTTATGCAAATAACTCTGCAATTTTTTTAATTATTGTAGTTTAAGTACCTATGTTCTGGTACTAGGGTACAGAATTTTAAATATTTTTGTAAGTCTTTCAAGCTGATTGCATATGTCGTGGACGTAGATTTTTAATCAATAAATGAGCGCAAATATCATTCTATAGCAAATAATATCTATAAATCTCAAACTGAAAAACTGGAACAATCTTCATTTTAAAATAAATCAATATAGTTGGCTCTAAATAAACTGGTATCTCTAGTATTAGTGTAAACAGAAAAGATTTGTTTGTTTATTTATTTTCAATCAATCAACCATAAAACTACAGAAGGGCCTAGACAAGTGGCCCTCGGACACAGAATATAAATCAAAATGTGTAAACTGACGTAAGGGAGTGGTGTAGTGGTAAGTAGCCTTGCCTTATACGCGGAAGGTCCCAGGTTCGAGTCCTGGCCAGGGGCATTCATTTGTGTGATGAACACAGTTCTCGGGTCATGGTTGTTTGTATTTATATATGTATGTTTATTCTGGGTATATAACACAAGCTCATCCATAACACAAGCTCTGCTTACTTTGAGGCCATACAGTTGGTGTGTTTGTCTGGGGATTTATTTTTATTTATATTATTTAAGCGAACGATTGCACGTTCCAAAAGCTTATGTCATTTCATTCTTTTGGAATTCTATTCAATTTACTATTCTATTAACAAAAACCACATATCGAGGGGGGTGGCTGACTTGATTAAATAATGATTTCTCAATTAGAAAGCTACATCCAAGAATAACACATAGTACGGTATGGGGATGGAACAGTACGGTATAGGGATGGAACAGTACGGTATGGGGATGGAACAGTTTCTTTGAGAAGATCTCGTCTAGGGCGGTACTACAGCCCTTGCTATTTGACCGCCGTAATAATCAGGTTCACGTGGTTGTGTTCCGGACGAGGGGAGGGAACTGCCGGTGCAGTCCCAACTGGAGCCTACAGTCGGCAACGCTTCATCATTCAATACAATTATAATTGCAATCACTCTTCATAAAATAAAAACATATTATGTATATATCTAGTTCTTCCTACAGGATCGAAAACCACGCGGGTAAAACCACGCGGAGTTCATAGTAAAAAATACAGGACTCATGTTTAAAATGTTATTTCGCTACGACCAAGGTAAGTTCGTACATACACCACTAAACATGTTTTAGATAAAATTAAAACAAATTAATTACACGCTGATAAAAAGAACACGAATGCTCAAATTCCTCCGTCATGCACGTCGGGTGCCGTGTACACGCTGTTCATTTATAAAGACTGCTCAAATACTGATCATTTTACTTTCAAGTAACCAATCATCATACGTCCATACAACTATATTTTTGTGTTTTTCTATACAAAATGAATAAAGCAATCTATGGTGTTCTTGTTTTTGCGGTCCTCGCTAACTTTGCGGTGAGTTCACTTTTATTGTGTAGTAGTAAATGTTCTATAACTTAGAGACCAGGGTTCGAATCCGAGGAACTTTTTGATACAGTTATTTGTTTCGATGGTGATTCCCAAATGTACCAAAGAGTTCCTTCAACTCATGTACTATCGAGCAACAATTGGGTTACCACCGTGTGGTTGAAAGAGACTTGCTCATTATATTTGAAGTTACTGCTGATTGTTTATGGTCGTAATTCATGTGAATGACAATCCATCAATAATGCTATTGAAAAGATTTTTCACTTCGAGGTGTCTTTATACTAGTGGAGTTTGTTGGTACATTAAACCGGCTGCTCTTATTTGAAGGAAAACATCACGAGGAAACCCGCAGTTTTATGCACGCAGAAGTTATGTCCAACGTATGTGTACCCCAACCTGCAGGTGGCAAGAAATTATTTCCAACGTATGTGTAGCCCATCCCGCAGTAGGCTAGAAATTATGTCCTGTAAGCCTGGTAGACTATAAATTGGCCGAAACCTCTCCTTTAGTTGGATTAAGCTGATGTATAAGCTGTATATAGTTATATATGTATGTTTATTCTGGGAGGACCCCGTTAACTATATGGTCATCCATGACATCCGTATAGTTGGCGAGATTGTCTGGGGAATTATTATCGTCAATATAAGTAAGCTAGGATAACAAAGGCTGTTATATGCGTATAAAGATCCCCCTACGATCTACCTAATTATTATGTGTATTCCAGACCTGCGCAGTATAATATAATTTGTAGGTGTTAGGATATAATTTTTGAGGTTATAATCAAAATACAGTCTCAGAAAAATATGTAAAGAAACAATTGCCAATTCTAATTCGAAAACCATTTCGAGATATCACTTTTCTATAATATATTTTGTTCGCTGCAGCTCGCAGAACATCCGACGAAACTTATTTTTACGAAAATGCAAAAAGTAATGTCTCTCAATCGACCTCTTTATAAAGTTATTTAGAATTATCTTTTAATTACACATTGTTTAAGCTGTCATCACACCACACCCTTCTTACATCGGACTACTAGACGCAGACAGGCCTTCCATCCCTTTATAGTAGATATCCCAAGAAGTCGAACCAAACGCTTCGATAGTTCCTTTTTGGTGCGGGTCGCCAAGGTGTGGAATGAACTGCCTGCGTCTGTTTTTCCAGAATACTATGGTCCTAGTTCTTTCAAGCGTCGAGTGAATAGGTAGATAGACGTGTAACACCTTCGTCTTCATCATCACTTTCCATCAGGGAGATAGAAGACAAAGGTCTAATCCTTTTTCAATAAAAAAAATGTCAATGTTTGCATCATCATATCTGTGATCAAGAATCCAAAGAAAATTGTAGAGCAGTTCATTTTACAGGGATTGAAATAAACTATGTGTTGCGATTTAAAACGATAACTACTATATTGCAACATTATTCCTGCTGCACATTAATGATCTTCTTTTATCGGAAGGCATTATTGGTTACGCTGATGACAGCACTGTTGTAGAGAGATATGTGTCCAATGCGCGAGCGAGTCCAAACCAGATCCACTTTCAGAGAGAGTCGATGATCGAACGGGTTGATTTGACACTATGTAGGGTTTCCGATTGGGGTGAAGCCAATCTTGTCAAGTTCAACCCTTCCAAAACCCAGGCATGTCTCTTCTCTGGTAAAAGTGCATATTCAACTTGACGCACACTTTCCAAGGTGTATCTGTACCGATCACAAACCATCTAGGGCTTCTAGGCATGACCATCACCTCGAAACTTAATTTCGGTCAACAGATTGAAACCATGGCACAGTCAGCTTCCAAAAAATTGTGAGTCATCGCAAAGGTTCGGCGGTACAACAACTGTACACAGCCCAGGTTTGATCCTGTATGGAGTACTGCAGCCATCTTTGGCATGATTCCGCTAAGTACCATCTTGAAGCGTTGGATTCTGTCGACCGAAGGGCCCGTAGACTCATAAGTGACGACAAACTTACTTCTTCGAGACTACAAAGTCTCGAGCATCGTCGAAAAGTTGCTAGTCTATCGGTTTTTTACAGATTGCACTTTGAAGAGTGTGCTAATGCTCTTTTTCAGCTGATCGAACCTTCCTCCTTTCTCCACCGATCAACCAGACGCAGACAGAAGTTTCACCCGTTTGTGGTTAGCGTGCCGAAGAGCCGAACTAAACGATCCGATAGCTCATTTTTGGTTCGTGCTGCCAAAGAGTGGAACGATTTGCCTGCGTCTGTTTTTCCAGACAAATATAACCCTGGAGCTTTTAAGTGTAGAGTGAATAGGTACCTCTTGGACAGGCGTGTATGATCCTCGTCTTCATCGTCACTTTCCATCAGGTGAGATGGAAGACAAACGCCTGCTAATTCTTATAAAAAAAAATCATCATAAGAATATTTTTAAAAATTGATGTAAACTTAAAGATTGCATAGAAATCAGAAATACTCACATCGTCTTCGCAAAATACCACATTGTTTCTGAAAAAAACTTGAAAAATTACCTCAAAAGTACTTAACATACCGAATTATTCAAATTCAAAACTAAACAAAGCTTAAAAATTTATTGAACTAATTGCTATTTATTTCTAAAGGCACCAAAGCTTAAATTCGCGACCGTGCCATTTCAGAATATTACAGGTGCCGCCTCAGGTTTTATCAATCTCACTTCAAATATTTGGTCCTTATTCAAGTTTTCAAAAAAAACCTATGCGGCCTTTCTTCAAAATCCGGTTCTTAAAAAACCAGAAAATGTGGTAAATAAATACTTTTTTGGGCACTGGAAAGCACGGAACGGTGGAACGGTGGCAAGATTTCGGTGGCGGTATTTTATTGTGCTTTACAAATTACATCTCAAATTTTAATAGCATGTAGAATTAAAATTAAGAAAATCGCTTATTGCTTCTTTTAAGGAAGTGCCCAATTTCATTATATTTTCTTTATTTAATGGCCTCCATCAACATACACTATTCAGTGTATTTCTTTTTTGTTACTATCCATGCCAGCAAACCAGCTCATGACTCACCTGATGGTCAGTGGCAACCGCGCCCATGCACGTCGTTAGTCGTAGGTATTTTATTTATAATAATTATGATTATTATTTATTATATTTTTTTTTGGGAGCTAATTAAACGGACTTTTTTAATAGCATTAAACGTCACAAAAAATCTATATTACCATCTAAATTAATAACTCAGCCACAACCGACGAGCGTCTAAATAATACTATATTAGCCACTAAAAATATGTTGTCACATTATGTTTTTGTTATAAAATTTTGAATTAATATCCAATTTCGATTATGGCGCTTCGCAAGGGTGCTCCCGATAACTGCAGCCCGACATTAACCTAACCCAAATATAACATTTAGAAGGCGTAGCCAAAAAGACGAATTAGTAATTAGGCTATCTCATTTTCCCGTGGCTTAGTTATAAACTATAAGTTTGATCACGGCTTATAATTTCCCATTTTTAATTTTGATTAAACCGGCTTCTGTTGAAATGGCCTTTTTTCATGAAATTGCACCGGTTGTTCGGCCCTTTGATAGGAACACAACCAAAGCGTGTTCTTAACAAGAAAATATCGCTACTCCTAATAAGTATATATTATTATATACATTAGGTTCAGAGATGTAATTCGTGAATAAGTTAAGATAGTCAGGCAGGACTTTCATTTTTGAACGTACAGTGCCAACGTATCTTTTCAGTAGCAAAAAATGGAACTAAAACATTGGTTACGTGACAAAGGCTGCGGTTCCACTGTGGTGGAGTGGAGTGGTGCGGAGCGGGGCTGAGCAGAGCGGAGGTAGAGCGGAGCTGCTTTGCGTATTCGCGTCGCCTGGTGCGTGAGTGCCCAGTGACACGCGTTCTCTCCGTTCCGCGTCGCTCCTTTCTCGCAGTAGCCTAATCTAGCCTGTTTTCCCGATATTTTAAACAATTCCGCTCCGCTCCGCCAATGCTGTTTCCTTTGAAGCGGGGTGGAGAAGAGATGTGAATCAAGCCATGTGATTGGTGAATCGCGGCACAGCTCTGCTCCGGTCCGCCTCAGTGGAACCGCAGCCTAAGGGCCACTTGTCAGCTCCACTCAGCCCAGGGCTAGCTGGCTAGTCAGATGAAATGTTTTCACTTACATGGATCGCCAGTCGTTTTAAGCACAAGGAAGAGCATTTTACCTTATAACACACTAAGTGATGCTTTTTTTTATTTTTTACCAGGTTGCCGATAACGAACCATCGTTTGCGGATCTGCAAGCTCAGTACAATGACAACATTAGGGATTGCGTACCGAAGGTTCAAAGTAAGTTTTCTTTTGAATAGTTAAAATTTGCTCATCTTTTTTTTGTCAGGACTAATAAGGATTTTGCTGACAGATCGGAAATATAATATTATATGTAAATAAATTCCACAGCAGGCGGTACTAGTCAAAGTTGGTCCTATTTTTTTAATTAACACTCATCGTATAAGAAAGACAAAGACCCATAACATACAGCCTGGACTGTCGTAAATATTTATTTAGTGTTCTTATTTATTTATTTCAGGTTCTAATATGGTGCTATTGAGTAACTTGGCTTTCTCCCTACGTATCTGATACTACACAGTGTGAAACATAAGTCCTATACAGAAATTTTTATTTCTATATCAGTATTTTAAGGCAAATTCATTGCGTTAACTCTAGAAGCAAACAGTTAAACTTTATTGATAATCATTATAAATAGCAAAAACACCAACCTTATGGTCACCCTACTCGAATACATTAACATGCTATGGGTCTATGGAACTTAACGTAGCAATTAGGGTGACCATGAGACTCAGTAAATTTAAAGCATTTTTTTAAATTAACAAATCATCAAACAACGCATATTGCATATTTTTGCCGATTGTTACGTTCACATGTTTAAGCTAAAGTTAAACAGTATGAAACACAAGTTTCTGTTTACGACTTATGTTTCACCCGGTATATTCGGACCAGCTTTTCTAAGCGCCATCTATCGAGATTAATTGAACTATTACTTTTTTTTTACTTGATTAATGAACATTTATCCATCATTGATAGAGGTTCTATTTCACGAAAACAGTTTCTTTCAACCTTAAACATTTGCAAAATTGACGTTAAAATAATGTTATACGCTGACTGAGTGACAGACCATACACATCCTAAACCAGTGCATCTAAACTACTGGCATATATTAATAACACAACGCTGGTTATTATCAAATGATTTTTGTACCTGTTTTTCCTGTCTCTAGAGAGCAGTTTTTATACTAATATTGACAAATTAAAATACACAAAGGAACTAACCCAGTCTTCATACAAATTAGGACCTGGCATATAAGGAGCATTTAAAAAAGCAATGGCCGAATTAAAAAATATCATTTTTTAAACTGATTTATTATTTATCTGCGACTTGAAAATATTATTGTAAAATAAAATAGTAGATGTTGTTGGGTTATGATGATTATTTCTAAAAATCATAATTTAATTGTGATTAAATATACCAAAACAAAACTATTGCTCACTTTGTAGGTATTTTAAATATCAATCAGTTTTCGAAAATACTAATTTCTCAGTACTTGGCCATTACAGTCGTTTTTTAAATGGATTAATCAACTAAAAATACCCTTTTTTGTGCAGATTTCATCTGAGTCTGCCAGGCCTAAAACCAAGGTTGTTCTTTAGAACATGACAAACGATATTGTGATGAGAGATAAAACCTCCTGAAAGTAATCGCCAGAGGCGCTTCAAATTGGAACGAAAATATGTGCTGTCATTCGTATGACAAAGCCTGTCCATTATTCATAGAATATATACAAGTAATATATACATAGAGTATACATAGGTCAAAACTGCTGAAACTTAGTATAGTTCTTACAATTCACGAAGGCGAGCGGGCTTTACTTGTAGTTTGATATGCACATGTACAATGCGTTAGTGTGCGTGTCTGATGGTGCGGCCAATCGCGAGCGAGCTGTCGCTCAGGTCACTTGTCATTGTCCCCGCGATGCTGATTGAAACGAAATACGGTCAGCATGTCAGATATTCGAAGAAAGCGAAAAGTTATTAATAGTGAGGTAAATTTTTATTTTATTCTTTTGAAGTTTTCCTACTGAAATTAATAAAAAATCTAATTTTTTTAAAACATGAATATGTATTCATTTTATCTTTCGTTTTAATGTTTGTAGGGTCAAGCAATTATCGCCAAAGTCTTTCACTTTCTACAAGAAGAATATAACTTTATGAACGCGAATAACGTTGACAGCTATGATTTGAGTCTTTTGGCTAATATTCTTAAACGTACTGCCGCGCCGAAGCGACAGGGGTCTCTCAGCGCACCGTCACTAGAATATTGAAAAATGAAAAGGAGTTGCCATCATCTTCCACCACATTTACTTCACCCGTGAAAAAACGTCGTTTAAGAGATAGAAAATACATTTTAGATAATATGAACCGTGAAATTATTAATTAGTTTTGAAGGAAAAAATTGGTTTTAATGGATGCTTTACGTGCTTTGCTAACAGATATGGGTTACAAATGGAAAACAATTGGTAACAACCGCCAGTCGTTACAAGAAAGGCACGAAATACAATTATGGCGATTTAATTATTTGAAAAATATTCATCTGTGCCGTTCGGAAGGCCGTCCAATTACATTCAAATTCAAATATTTATTTCTCAACATTGACAATTACTTGTTCTTATTGACGTCAAATAAAACATGATTCTACCACCAGTTCGAAAAAAACCTTCGTGAAGAAGCACTGGCAAGAAACTTCACGGGTATATTTTTTTTCAAAATAAATTTACAGAGTCTCTTTATGTCTATACAAAAATTATTCTTTTCTGCATCTGTTAGCTCGGCAAGTCTCCCTCCCCCCAAGTATCCAAACGACGAACACCCCTTAAACGGCACATAAATACGAAAAACTTAACTCCGTAAGTCATAATCATGAATTTCAAAATTCCGAATTTTATAACACCGAATGGTTCATAATTCCGATAATGAAAATTCCGTGTTTCATAATTCCGAATTTTTCTTCTTCGAAACTTCAAAATTCTGAACGTTTATAATTACGAAAATTAATATGCCGAATTTGAAAATACCGAACCATAAAAAATCCGAATTATTATTAATCCGCAATATCATAAATACGAATCCCGATTATCAAAATTACGAATAATATTAGTTGCAATAACAAACGCCTTGTAAAACTGCATGAGTACATCAATTTATACGTTCGAGCATTCAAATAGTCAGCTGGAAATGAGAAAGTTTATTTAGTTTTTTGTACCGAGATATTTCTTGAGTATGTAGTTTATGTACTGAAATGCAAATTCCTTTAATTCTTCGTACTAATGAAAGTGTTTAGTTTAATGTTTTTGAATAGTCGGAATTTAGACTCCTCGGGATTGTGAAATACGGAATTTTAAAAATCGGAATATTCAAATTCGGAATTTTTGGGTGTTCCCCGTCCAATTATATACACAGATGAGACATACGTATTAACTTCTCACGTTCGTCAAAATACCTGCTCTTTGGAACAAAAATAACTCTTATCGAATTTTCCAGAAAAGTCAGTTATTGAGATTATCACAATACCCGAAGCAGCAAAATGCCTACCTCGAATTCACGTAAAGATTAATATTTGAGGGTCTGACCAGTATAGGTGGACCAGTAGTGATGGTAGAAACCAGTGGTTTAATACTTGCTAGCATGTAGAAAAAATTAATAAGGAATGTATTTTAATTACGGCTTTGAGTTTGTGGTTAGTGTAGGTGAATAAGTGACAGCGATACGGAAGAGTTTGAAAGTGACAGTGACACTTTATTCGAAGAAGTTTTAATTATTGAACATACATAATAATAGGAAATTTTAATGACTTACTTTGAAACTCCTTTGTTAGTTATAATTTGTCAAAATCTTAATGACTATAATATATACCTACAGTAAATTTAATAAACATTTCTCTTTATTTTTTATTGCCGACCATACTCGACTTGCTGTCACGCACACTTTGACACGTTTACAGATACGTGTTTACTACAAGTAAAGAACGCTCGCCATCGTGAGTTGCAAGAACTATACCGGGGTTCCCTATGTAGCGTAGAAGAGCATTAGAAAAGGACTTTGGGAATTCATACATTTAAGATACTAATATTGAAAATCTATTTTTTCAGAATTTGCTCTGTTTGTGGTGAAAAACTACATTGCACCATTCATTAGGCCAATAATCCCAATGATGTGGACTTTCTTAAAGGACATCTTAAACATCTTTATGGGGGTTAACTGAACATTGTCAAAATCAAGATTTATAAATGAAAGGCAATTAAAAAGTAAACAACTGATATTCACTGGATACTTTTTAGTTTTATTTACCTCAAATTCAAACTCAAATTCGAATTCAATTGTTTTTTTCTCAATATTGACAATTACTTGTTCTTATTGTCGTTAAATAAAGCATGACTCTATCATCTCGGGAAACCCTTCGTGAAGAAAAACTGGCCAGAAATTTCAAGGGTATAATTTTTCTATTATACCTGTAAAATAAATTTACAGTGTTTCCTTATGTGTACACAAAATTACTCTTATCTGCATCATCTTATCGAGCTCACCTCGGCAAGTCTCCCTCCCCCCAAGTGTCCAAACGACGAACACCCTGAAACGGCACCCGTTCACGAGCTAACACGGGATCCACTCATCGCCTCCTCAACCATATAAGAGGGAAGTGAGCAACCCTTATCCCGACGCTACCATAAGAAGACGGACTTTAGTGACAATAACGGTATAGACTTCATCGGGACGAAGAACTCAACGAACAAAAAGACCCATTACACATGTTTTATTACAAATACTTGTAGAAGCCTGTAAATGAGGGGATTAAGGGCTTTTATCCTCCAAATAATCGGATAATTTATAATAAGCTTTTGCACACAACTTTTGTACGACTACCACAACCTCTATTACAATTTTAAGTATCCCACTGAAGGTACACACATCAAAAAAAGTTTGAGATCACTTGGAAAATACGGCATCTTTTTTGTTACAGTTAAAACGTTTTAATTTTCTTATAAGATTCTTCATTTAAAAATCAAATCTTTTAATAACAAAAGATTTTAAAATATCAATTGCTTTTTTGTATAACAAGAGATTAAATCCTTGTTTACGCTTATTCAGAAATCTGAACAACTTGATTCAAGCGTTTTTTCTGCCTTTTGGAAGAACTTTACCCTGTAACGGAGGTATCGCGGCGAGGATAACTTTGCTGATCGATCTCGCAGTGGTCGGCCAACTGTTGTTACTGCTGCTCAGTAGCGTTACATCAGATTGCTGACTGCCCGAGACCCAACAATCATTGCCACTAAAATAAAAGCTGAGTTGCGGGCTGCTATTGGACTAGAAATCAGCACTCAGACCATCAGGAATGGCTTACACCAGGTTGGATTACGAGCGAGAAGATCCTGGCGAGTACGCCTGAACTCACAGCCACGACAGCGACGCAGATTCCAGTGGGCTAGACTACGCCAAAATGAAGAAGACGACGAGGAAAACATTTGGCGGAATTGTCTCTTCATTGACGAGTCTAGAATTAGTACTTATTCGGACAACCGACGTCTCCGTGTCTGGAGAAGACATGGGATAGCTGAAAGACAAAGAACTGCCACCGAAACCGTTCAACAAGGCGGGAAATCGGTATCCTTTTGGGGTGGTATGATGATTGGTGCTAGAACGCCGTTGATCCCGTGTCGTGGCTGGATGACTGACTGCAGCTTTGTACCAAAACATTGCTATTGATGTAATTATCATGTCATACAATTATCAATAAAACATGGCCCTTGATTTGAATTGGTTGACAATAATGCACCCGCACATCGAGTTCAACGAATTAACGCTACTCTGTGTGAATACGACATTACCAGGTTAGACTGACCTGCCGGCTTGCCTGACTTAAACCCCATAGAGCACGCGTGAGATGCTGTCAAGTGAGCTGTTTGGAATCGTCAGCAACCTCCGTAGACAGTGCAGAGATCAGGGAAGCCAAGAATGGGACAGGTTACCGCGAGAAATGCTGGATAACTTAATTCTCAGCATGCCCAGAAGGATTGCCGCATGTGTTCGAGCCAGGGAAGGAGTTATCTTGTACTAAATAAAAACAATTGCATTATAAATGTTGATAATATTTGGTCAAATTCTCTTTATCTTTCAATTATTTATTAGTCGAAATTGCATTAGGACTTTTAAATTAAATTTTTGATAGTAAAAAATAATTTAATTTTTTAATTTCAAAAAGTGTATCTATTTTTAAGCAACATTCTTTTAAAAAGTAACATTTAAAAGAAAATCCATCTTTAGCTAGTGATCTCAAACTTTATTTGATGTACAGGGAGGATTCAGATGCAAACAAAAACCTGCGCCAATACACGACCGAGTGCTGTTCGTTTATTTAATAATTAATGTACACACAAGTTTTAATTACAGTGTAAAAAGTAGTTACCAAATAATGTACAAAAAATGTACATCTTCTTAAGAAATCTCTTCCAGCAGACCTGTTTACAAAATTATATATGGTTGTTAACGACTATAAACAAATGCTAATATACTTACATATTGTATTAAATGTAAACTACTTATCTACATATAAATAGAATATCCGTGATACATAAATATATGCAAACGAATATATACACGGTATACTTGACTTTTACTGATTCAAAGAAATGAACATAAGATAATAATAATACAACGGGGTTACAAAAACAAGAACGTAAGCTAATATACTCGAGAAAGGTAATGTTCTCCTACTCGCTTTTTAAATAAGGATAACGTTTTCGATTCACGGATTATGCAAGGAAGTGCATTTATTACCTAACTGCGTGTATGGTAAAGGAATAAGAGAAAAATTCAGTTTTATGGGGTTTCATTTTAAGAAAAGTACGCTTATTCCTTCTGCAATGAGCAGCATCGGCGTGCGTGAAGGAAATACGCTTACTTAGGAAAAGAAGGGAGTATGGGTTAATCATTACGGTAATTAGCTGGGATAAGATACGAGAATCTCTACGGTACTGATTAGCAAGCTATCGGAATTGTCCGCGGTATTCAAAAACATGATCAAACTTTTTAAGACCGAAGATGAATCGAATAATACACAGATTCTGTAATAATAATAGCTCTTCAGTTATGTCCAAGTAGCAGACCTCTGCATATTCGATTATTGGTTGAATGAGTGTTTGAGCAAGTGCGATCCTGGTCCGGAAACTCCGAAGGCTTTTTACTTGATGGATGGAATAGTGCACTTTCCTACTAATTTCGCTGACGTTAGCATTCCACGTAAGATAAGAATCGATAATTACTCCTAGGTTTTTGACATTGTCAGAGAAATTAGTATATTTATATTATTATCCAGGACGACAGAGGGCAAATTGGAAAAATCGATTCGATGCAGCCGCGCATATGCCAACTACCTAACTAAGACTTAGGATTCACACATAAACCAAATGATTTAGCCCAGTCACTTTTACGACTGAGGTCCTCATTGATTGCAGCAATAGGAGTTGCTGTATTTCAAAGTGTGAAATGGCGATAGACCTGCAATTAAACCTGCGTAAAGGTGAAAATTACAAGAAAGGACTGTAGGAACGGAGTCAATAAAAATTGAAAAAAGCAATGGGGAGAGGACGCCACCCTGAGGCACGCCCGCAACAAGATTGCACCAATCGGAGTGAGACCCGCCATGGCGGACCCTCTGTGACCGGCCCCGATAGGAGCTCAACCAGGCCACTGCAGAAGAGGAAACGTTCAGTGATGTTAAAACTCCAAGAAGGATGTCGCAATCGACTGAGGCAAACGCGCTACTGAAGTCCAGAAGTACCAGTATAGTCAGAGATCGATTCTTGGTCGCCCATCGAATATCGTCAGTGATATTTATAAGAGCCAAAGTGGCCAGAGCAGAAGCCAGATTGAAAACATACTACATATAGACAAGTTGTCCGCTCTCAATAATGGCAACGCAAATGCAAGGCAATTGCCCGCCATTTCACTTAGTCTTGTGCAACCCAGTGTCATGGCTAACGTCAAACAAAACTTATTCCCGATTCTGTGTTTTAATACCGTACAATGTCTTATTGTGTGTTTAGACAGTGTACTAATTACACTCTTACTGTTAAAGATAGAATAAAAGTTTATTTTCATGCGGAAGTACAATTTTTTTATAACCATCTTATTTATAATTTTATTTTGCTATTTAAAATGACATTTTAAATTGACATGGCTATACATTTCAACAAATTTAAAGAGCAAGATATAATATGATTTTGTATGTGGGAGTAAAAGAGACAACGCTATATCCTGCGACAATTTACGTACTACATACGCTCGCGACCAATTAGTGCGAAGCAACGTTACGAAGAACATAGATTTCTCTTCCTTACAACAAGTAAACTGTATTGTTCTTTCCTTCTCCGACAAATTATACTATGGTATATATCTAGTCTAGAGTCAAATAGCCGGCAACTGCCTTACATTTGCGTTGCCATTTTTGAGAGCGGATAACCTGTCTATATGTAATATGTCATAGGCGGTTGACGAATCTTGGATTTATTAAATTCAAATTCAAATATTTATTTCTCAAAATTGACAATTACTTGTTCTTGTTGGCGTTAAATAAATTATGACTCTACCACCATTTCAGAAAAACCTTCGTGAAGAAGTCGTGTCTTTTTATGTCTATACAAAATTATTCTTAACTGCATCTGTTAGCTCGGCAAGTTTCCCTCCCGCAACTATCTAAACGACGAACACTCTTAAACGGATCAATACGATCCATTTCATATAGTTGTGACGACGTCTAGTTATTTACTTGCCAAACTTACTGATCTGTTCGGGACGCTAGATGGCGTTACTTGGTTAGCTGGTAGAAGAATATAGGCTCGTTTTATGGACGCCTTCCCTTGTGTGCAAGCGTTTATGTGTCCGTGAACTTGGTTAACTGTGGTTAAGCGCTGATCAAGGACGCCGATTTTCGCCCCTTCACTCCGCTATATGTTTTTTTTGTTGTGTGAACGATATTTGTAATACATACCTACTCCTTTCGTTTAGATTTTTTATATTTTGTTTTATAATCTGTATCTCAAATTAATGTGATGTGACATTTACTTCAAAATAAATATTTAAACTGTGAAGTCGTATATTTTTTCACTACATTCGTTATCAGCACGAAAACTGCTGAATTTGCTTAATATTACCCTTTTTTATACCTATTTTTAAAGTTTTTTTTTTGTTTCGGGTATTAATTGTGTGTGCATAATATAAACAGAATGCTGGACACTCCACCCGAAGGGTTTACCAGGACATCGCGTAACTATAGCGCAAATTCTTCATTGGTTTTTAATTCCATAACGCCTCTACGAAACAGAGATGGCTACAGCATATGGAAATTTAAAATGCGTATGTACTTGTTACATGAAGACTTATGGCAGGCGATCGTTGGGTACCCGCTCCAAGACGACACAAGCGCTGCAGTCAAAGCTATTATCGATACAAAGGCGTTATCCAAGATCTGTCTGGACGGAAGTGCCATCACCCATGTGAGACGTGCAGAAACTGCAAAACAAGCGTGGGATGCGCTAGCCGCCGTTTTTGAAGACAAAGGTATGGGACGACGATTATCTCTAGAAAAAAGATTGTATCGATACACGCTACAAGAATTTGATAATGATATTGAAAAATACATAAATAATATCATGTGCACTGCGCAAGACCTGGCAGACATAGGAAAGGTTATTGAAGATACCAGTATAGCTGCTATAGTGCTCAGAGTCTATCCATAGCTATGCGGCAGAGGTGTCCAAGACGTCTGTGCCAAAGCTTAAAATTAGTCACATCAAGTTGAGCTGGAGCGGCTAACTGCTTAGGTAAAACAAGAATTAAAGGCTCGTTTTATGGACGCCTTCCCTTGTGTGCAAGCGTTTATAAGTCCGTGAACTTGGTTAACCGTGGTTAAGCGCTGATCAAGGACGCCGATTTTCACCCCTTCACTCCGCTGTATGTTTTTTTTGTTGTGTGAACGATATTTGTGCTATAAAATTTACACAGATGAATAAATTGTACCTACAATAATAGCTGCAGTGACGCCTAGCAAAGTTCTGGAAGTCAACCTAACAATGGTTGGTAATTAGGCTAAGTTAATAATTCAGACACCCACAAATATCTTAGCACAACCTTCTAAGCATAAGTTATTTGTTTAGCCGCCCACGCCGAAGTTACGCTAAACGCGGTGAAGTTGCTATTTACACGCTGCTTCACCGCCCGTATAAATCAATCTCACTTAAGTGCGCACGTCAAATGTTTTATAAATATTTACATTCGCCATTTAAAACTGATATTGTTTATGTTACAGGCTGTTTATTTTTTCGAGAGCACCTGTTATGAATTTATAACAAAAACAATGTCAAATAGCGTTCATTAATTGAAAATGATATGCATGGCCATACTAGTAGATGAAGATCATATAGCGAAGACATAGCTATATTTAACAGTAAGTTAACTAGTAGATTTCAGGCAGCCCAAAAGGAGTTGGCAGTGGTGAACTAAGCATGGGTAATTCAGCAACTGAGCGGCTTCCTTCTTCTTTTCTTTCCTTTTAATAAATAAAAATAGTTTAATGACATTTCATTCATCAACAATAAGTATTTTGCTTTGCACGAATACTGAGATAGAACCCAGGGCCAGTACTTGGACCTTGCACACGAAGAGACAAACATGTGGAACGTGGTGCCACCAATCATCTCAGTGTCCAATCAATTTCTTCTCAGTCAATCTTGGCAATCAGCACCTTGTAAGGCTGGGTTTCATCCAGCACGAATGCAGAAAGCGGTTTAGTCGACAGACATTTTTTTTTGCGCCGCATCACGCAACCTCCAGGGTACAGAGGTGGTAAATGCTCTTACGTAAATGGGACTCTCTCCGAAACACTAGAGCCACCACCCACTAAAAACCACCTGCACGGCTATGGCAAGGGATTGCTAAGCAGCCTTCATCGGAGCGACACCCGATTAGGAAAAGGGCTGCGCGGTTTTTTCCTTTAAGGCGGAGTAGCCCCAGCGATCTGATCAGTTAACCGAAGAAAGAGACAAAAACTGGAGAACGATTCTAGCAAAAAAACTACTAATACTAATAACAATAAATTGTAAGAATGTATGTCAGTTCACACATCCTTTTTGCAGTATCAGTTCACTTTAAATTAAGTGTACTATGTTAGTACAAGAGCATCAGTGTCGCAATGGTTAAGGCGAGGAAACCCACATGCCAGAAAAATGTTTTTCGTGGATATCTATAAAGTCTGCCAACCTGCAGTAGACAAGCGTGATTGGCTACTTGACTTATCACGTTTATTTAAATTATCGATAATTCAAACTTTAAATACCAAAGGAGAAACTCACCCTCTCATACATGCATACATTTAACAATTTTGACAAAAGGGTACCGAGAGGTTTTTTAAATAATAATAATAACAATAATATCGATTTAATTCGGAATTACTTCATATTAGGTTAGTAACAATATTCTTGAAAACTATGTTAGTAATATCAAATTCATGCGTGTGTTTCATACAACTCATTATTCAAGCATATTCCAATTCCAAATTTAAAATAATTAATGTCTGATTTAACTAATTAATGTCTAAATTTAAAATCAGTCATTTAGCACTCGACCAGTACGCACTGTGCCTACAAACCCAGTATTTCAATATTTCAATGTTTCCAGAAGTCCGTTGGTTTTTTGCCGGCATTGGTTAAACAAATAAAATACGTAAATCAGTTTATAGATATTTTTATTTTTTAGGTAAATACAAAATAACTCAAATTTTCTAAGCTCTAGGAATTCCACAGCGCTCGCGCAGGGGTCGCATTCAACCGACAATAGTACCTACCCCGATAGACGTGGACAAGTGATTTGGGTGTCATTTGGTAGCTATTCTAACTTAACTTATGATGTAAGTCATATAAAAGCTTTAAGTTTTCGTTATAACATGAAATAAATAAAAGAAACAGAGGAAAAGCTTTTTTATTTTCTTTATCATTAATGATGTGATTATTGCTATGGTTGGAATTCATTTTTTATTGTTATTTTAATTATCATATTGAATTAACAACGCTATGGTCGACGCGAAACTGTTTTTTTAACCAATAGTTCAAGCGCAGGTGTGTAATTCTAATTAAATGGTTAATCAGGTGTAATTTCTTTTTGGCTATACCTATTGCCTATTTTTACAAGAAATAAAATAATTTTGAATTTAAAATAAAAATCATTGGCATAGAAACAAAAAATTATATTAAATCCACATACAACGCACCAAAGTAAGAGGAGATGTGTTATTGATGACCATAAGATGACGACATACTTTCAAAATCAGTCGACTATATTAATCTGGTACAGCTAATAAGTTTCTTGCGCCTAAAATAGTCATGTATGTTAGGAAAATATGGACAATTCAAAACCGCTAATTTTTAATAATGACGTCACTTCTTTAAGTACATATAAAAGTAAGTATAAACAAGAATCCATGAAATGCACTAATGCAGTCATTGTATAACGTTCCATTTATTCGATAAGGATATAATCGAAATTTTAAATATGCATTACAACATGTTATTCAAACGAGGAAAGATAAACTGCCACCGATCAAGTCAACTGAAAAAGAATTTTAAAAATCTATTTTTATTTACAAACAAGAGTAAATACATAAACAAAAAGGGCAAAGTGGCCATTAGGCTGGCAGGAATGCCGCTAAGGATTGCTTGTCACAAACGTTGTGGAAATAAAAGTCTTCAAATAAATTAAGATTACTCCGTTTTTTTTTTCTTTTTTTGTCAAAGTGCAGACGAATATTGATAAACGTATTGATGATAGCACGTTTTTTATTAAATAGATTAATGAATTAGTTGGAGCCGGTGATTCCAAATCTCAGGGTAGGTGAACTCTAAAGAGTGGGCAGCCAATAATACTAAAAATAATAAATCCCCAGACAAACACACCAACTGTACGGCACCAAAGTAAACAGAGCTTGTTTTATAGATGACCATACAGCGAACTGGGGGAACTCAGACAAAATATAAACAACAAATATCCGAGATCAAACATCTGTGTTCATCTCACAAATAAATGCCCCCCCCCCCAGGACCAACCCCCTCACCTGGCGTATGAGGCAAGGGTACTTAAAACTCCGTCGTAAAATTCGGCCGTCGAATGTAATGCATGGAAAAGCTCAGAACAATGAAGAAAAGTTTTTAAAGTTCTGTCCTTTAAGACTTTTTCAAAGTTCTTCCAGCAAACCCACGAGTATGGCTTTCTTCTCGTCTTCGAGTTTTCTAATTTTGATACACTTGCTTTTATTATGTCGACATAAAAACCAAGAGTTCATAAACTAACGGCCAATTGCCCAGTCTCCTCTCTCCTCATATTTTTTATTTCTGAAATCACGAATCTAAATGAAAATTAAACTTCGGAGGGCAATGAGAAGAAGAGAAGAAATCTCTTCGTTCCCCGGTGGCACCCTAGTTGGCATTTTTGTAAGTGTTTTTATATTTAAAGGGTAGCACAAGCAACTTGCTCGAAGTGCCCGTTACGTTCCCCAACCGGCAAAGTATCTACACTTTTTTTATATTATATCTATGTATAAAATTATGGAAACCGGACATATGACAATTACTGGTCAAAATAATTTAAGCGTTGTATTGTATCTTTAATTATTTTGCTTTTTCTAATAATAATAAATCCCAAGACTTACAGAACAACCTTATGGCCCCAACGTAAGCAGAGCTCGTGTTATGGATGACCATAACCCTACTTTTCATTTTCCAATTGTTCAGTTGTAAATAAACACAGGAATAAATAAATTAATCCTGATGGTCAATATTCACCTTGCCCACGCCTGAGCTTCCTCAAAATCTACAAAGGTTTAAAAGGTTTTTAAATTTGCCTTCTTCTATTTTCCAGAAGAAATAGTAGGTAGTTACCGAATTGCGTGTAGTCTTTTGTTAAGACCCCGTCTGAGACGATACTACATTGCTTCCTAGGCTTACCGCCATTTCATTTCAATAATCATGTTTACATGGTTGTGTTCCGATCAAAGTACACAGACAATGCCAACTACTTTCGACATCCTGAAAAGCCGTGAAGTTGCGGCTTGGCGACGGTGCTGCAAACTAACGAAACTTAAATACTATATATAACAAAACTTATCGAAAGAATAAATACTCTTTGCTGCTATTTTAGTGAAAAAAAGAGTTGCGTGAATAACACGACCAAATTAGTAATATTTTTTAACACGACCAATATTTTTGCTCAGCGAAATAACAATTGCAATAGTTTTATTTTCATCACATGTCGCTTACTAACCGACACAACGAAGGCCAATTAACTACTCTAAATAAAAATTGCATATTTCCTTTAAAATATACATTATTTTTATTTTGGTACTTAAAGAACTCTTATTGAATAACGGGGTTTACAACGTAACATTTCTACTCCGGCTTTCTTTAAATATATTTACGGACAGAAAAAGGAAATATATAATACAAATATACAATCTAAAATAGTATAAAAAGGAATTTAAATTAGTATTTAAATGCCATGTTATATCCTCTTCCTCGCTTCAAGTTTATAAATTTTTTAAATGAACAAAACTGCAAACATTTTTCTTACAAACATTACTACGCTTTAAAAACCTATCTGACATTGCGCAAGTCGAGTTGTCTAACTACTAACATAGTTTACAGAAATAATAATTGTTTTAATAATAATTGAATAAACTACAACAAATTTAAACCCATAGGAAACAAGAGCTATTATATAAGGCGTAGCGAAAACAGAATGCGCGCATTGCAATGCGTTAGAGATAAATTATAAACGTGCTTCGTGTTATAGAAAAATGCAAATAGTTTAATTAATTTATAAGTGTCAAAGTTTAGTTTCGTAGTTTTTATTTTTCCAGCAAGGAATTTAATTATTGTAAGTCAGCATTTTTAATTTTTTTTTCTTGATGTTTTTTTTGTATCGAAAAAGGATTAGACTTTTGTCTTCTATCTCACCTGTGACGATGAAGACGAAGTTGTTACATGTCTGTCTATGTTTAAGTATTTTTGCTGTTCAGGCAGGTTTGTTATAAATGCGAACTGTTTTGTAATATTAAACACATTTTTATAAATCAGTTATGTTTTAAATAAAAAATTACAATGGTATTTGACGGTCTTACTACAAAAAATATTTAAACCGCTCAGTATTTAAAGTACATAATTTAGAAGTTCCTTTTTTGTATTTTTCTCCGAAACAACGAGATATTTTTTTTATATTTTAGATTTTTGTGCAGTATTTAAATTTAAATAGATTTTAAAGACATTTGTACGATAACGTCACGGACTGGTTATCTTTTTAAAATAGTTAAAACAAAGAGTCATTATCATTCAAATAAGCTTAATCGCATTATTCTGCGAGTTGTTACTGACAAAATTATAGAAAAATTATATCTCTGCATGGTTTTCGAATTAGAATCTGACAATTGTCTGTATAACCCAACTAAATTAAATTCCCAGTCCTTATTCTAAATGTTACCGATATTTTTTTTAATTTCGCTGTGTTATACAATAAAACTGGTGTTTAAAGTTTATATGTAGTAAGACCGTACGCGGTTTAATAAAGTGTTTAAATATGTTTGTATTTCAAAGTATTTTGCTATTTTCATGTATTTGGCCAGTAGGCCAAAATTATCTCTTCTTTCTACCCAAATATCTCGGGAAGTAGATTTTAATAAAACACATCTTACTTTCTTATAATGGTAAATTACTTTGGTCTCACGACACTGCAACGTTGTCCCACGTTGCCCCACGTTGCTCCCACTGCAGAGACAGCCTCTTCTGGTAATGAAGGCGGTTTCCAGCAGTTCATAGTCCACCATGCTTATTTAATGCGGGATGGAAAACTTTACACCTGCATTCGAAATAATTTCGTACATAGGTTTCCACACAAATCCTTCACAGTCGTTAGAACTCATTGCTGGAATTAGCAATCACCGGGATCAAACTCGGGACCTTGAGGATATAGCTAGGGCCTTAACCACTGCATTAAAAAAAGCCTGAGTAGAGACAAAGAACAACTAACAGAGCTTTGATTGTCCATATTGGAACGTCGCAAATTGTCCAATGATGGTACGAGTTTTGCAAAATCCTAATTTAAGAAGCCATTTAATTTAAAATTCCCTTAAAAGTGACTACAATCTTATTTTAAAAAAGAATATATACATTGAGTTTGATTGTAAAAACTTTTTTCGAAAATCAGAAGACCGATGCTTGCGAAAAATGTTTATTTGATATTCTTACCTAAATATCAACAGATGTTCTAATACGTATCGACTAAAACCGTTGACGTGAAAACAAAACCAGTCTGTGGTATGATGAGATCATTAGCAGGAACCCAGAAAAGAATTTTAGGCTTAAGTTTAATTTAAGTTAAACAATTTAAGTCAACAAAGTGACAATACACGGAATAACCCGGGGAGGTGTCAAGAATAAACAATTGAACAATTTGCATTCACTGACATCATGTCTCGAAATCTTGTGGTCATCCATAGCACAAGCTCCTCTTACTTTGGGGCCATCCAGTTGGTGTGTTTTTCTGGGGATCTATATAAAAAAAACTGTAAATAAACCGTTTTCTTTTACAGATTACCCACACAATGATAGTAATGATTGTAAATTTACTCGTGATCGGCTCAGTGATTTGCCTCCCAGCATTCGACTACTACATGTATGACGAACTCAAGATGAATCCCAACGCAGACTTAGAATACACAACCCCACCAGAAACCAATTCCGCTATCACGACATTTACAGCTGAAAAACAGACAACAGCTCCAAACACAAGTCCTGAACCCACAACGACGAGTTCCACGCAAAGTATACCTCACTACTACACCACAGATAACTTAAAAGTATATTATGGAAGAACTCCAGAACGAGGTATTGATTTTGGAATCAAAAACAGAAACGAGTCAACCGAAACTACGACAACAATGCAAGAAATACAAGATTTGTATCCACGGCCTACTTTAAAGATGTCGACGAAGCAAGCTCAGACCAACACGTATCAAGACACGACCTACTTCAGCCCAACTCTTCAAACACTCACGCAAACCACATCATCTAGATACGAAAATAAGCTCGACTACAAAAGACTGTATTCCTTCAGTAATCCCAAAGTCCCGTTAGGCAAAAACGACAAATACCAGTACTTACCACCTTTCGTACAAAAAGACGCCTTGAAAACGGGGCATCCAGTGTTTATTTACGTACCTCGACCGAAATTGGAGAATTTCTTATCTAAATTTGATAATTTCAGTCAAAACATTGAACCGAAGCTCCGAAACTTTATCGACCATGTTAACATTAATGTCACGGGCGCGAAGCAGACGGGATTCTATGCTAACGAACATGGTTTTATACAGTCAATATATGTGTAAAAGGCCTGTGTTGTTTCATTTCCTAACTCCTTTGTCATCCTTATAACACTAACACTTAACAGTTTTTATTCGGAGCGTGCCTAATTGTATCTATGTTCGGTACTCACTTATTCATGCCGACTGGCATTTGGTTCGGCAGTGTTACTACACATAATCGCATCGTGCCTTTAGGATAGTCCATTTAGGTTTTATGCACATTCGGTTGCACATGTTTGGCGGCATTCTTTTCCCGAACATTCGTCTACGCATGTTAAATTTGGCACCCTACAGAGCCGATTAATTTCGGTTTGAATAATTGGGAACTCCAACAACAGGTTAGAGTATTAAGGTTTTCTTCGATAGATAAAACCTGCGATGATCAAATGGCCAATTGAACTATTGTTGGTCATTTGAGTAAAAATTCTTAGTTGGAGATCATATAAATCCGACGTAGTGAACGCCGACCTCCCACGCGAAGATACTTACTTATAAAAGGATCCTTCGTAAGTAATGTCGAACGTCCATCCAATTTATAAACTATTTTGATACAAAAGTATAAACAATTATGTTTTTATTCAGTCTCCTATCTTTTTCTATTGTCTTGAACAAACACTAGATATTGTTTTCTATTTACCGTACATAGTTTGACCTGTCATAAGTTAAATGTTTACTTTTTTATTTAATGTTTACAACATAGACTGCCTACATCTTCAACTATCGACACTTTGTTAATTACAATGTTATCAAAATTTTTGATAACGTTGCCAAATTGAAGAAACATGCTTTCTGTACATTGAAAATTAAAAATAAAAAAATAGCAGGAGTTGTTATTATATCAATGCCGAACCCAAAAATTTAATTTAATTTTTTTTGTCTTATCCGATTTAGATGCAGTTTTCATTAATATATTGTGGTAAGTTTCACTTAACATTTAGTTTAACAAAGATTATGTCAATTTAAAGAATCACGTCGACATTTTTTAAACTATTCTGTATCTATCCTTAATCTATTTTTCTCTGTTAGTAGCATTGACTGAAACTTTAAAGCTTTTCAATTCATGGAAGATGTTCACCCGTTATCCATCTTGACGTTCATCTTGAAGGTGGACAAACCTGACAATGTAACGGAGCGTTTAGAAAACCCAAGACAAACCACACTGCTCGCTTTCTTTAATCTATGCGGAACAGACGCATATTTGCTAAGTCACTCTTATACAACGAAGTTCCATCGTATTATACCTATAATAAAAAACAGGGTTTTTTAAACCGCAGAAGACGTGGAACGGCTGTAGTAGGTGAACCAGGTATTTTTAAAGATGACGTCATAGGTAGGGTTTATACGGTGCATCCGAATAACTCCGAATGCTTTTACCTACGCCTTCTTCTTTTGCTGAACTCCGAAAGGTTGATAATATAGTACACCTAGTGGATTGCCGGGCATGAGGATCAACACTAGGATGAAGATTTGTCCGAAGCAATTATTAGCTAAAGCCCCCAGCGATTGCACCATTTGTTTGCAGTCATGCTGATGCTCCGTGCACTTTCTGATGCTGCACAGTTATGGCATAAGTATCAGAACTAATTAGCTGAGGACTTTTTCAGACACGCACAACTAAATGATGACAACCCAATTAGTGAGAGATTACGTGAAAGTCATTTGAATCGTTGTTTGTTGGCTATTCAAGATATAGTTACATCTATTGGGGGTAATCCTATTTCTCAATATGGCATGCCGCAGCCATCATGCGACGGTGAAGGTATTAATAGAGATAACGCGATAGAAATCAACTATGATGCAGTAGATCTGGCCGAAATTTTACAAACTGATGTCTGGAGACTAACTGAAGAACAGTGTTTAATATTTGATCGGTTGCGTCGCAGCGTTGACAGTGCTTTGGTAGTGCTTTGAGAGAAATGGTATTTGTAGATGCTCCTGGTGAAACGGGTAAGACATTTATTACCAAAGTGATTTTGGCAAAGGTACGAAGCCAAGGTAAAATTGCACTTGCTGTCGCTTCATCGGGCATAGCTAAGGTTCTTCGTGATTGTAGCCTTATTATATGGGCTTAGTTCACAATGGCAAACCGAATAGCAGTTGAAGCAGTAGACGGAACGTTGCGTGATGTCAAGCAAAATAGCCAACCTATGGGTGGCATTACTATGCTTTTTTGTGGCGGTTGAAGTGGAACAAGGGTTGATGAAGTTAGAGCCTGTCTAAAGAGTTCTCAACTGTGGCATTACATTATCCCTTTGCATTTGAGATTAAATATGCGAGCTCAAATCGGTAGCAACGAAAATGCTCAAGAGTTTTCGGATTTGCAACTTCAGATCGGTAACGGTGTGTATCTACAGGAACAAGGAAAAGTTGTTCTTAATGAAAACCTATGCTGCAAAGTTTAATTAATGCGAGGCCTCATATCATCTGTGTATGGAAACCCAACGCAAATACTAACTTGCGAAAATTCCTGGCTTTGCGAAAGAGCTATTTTGACTCCACGAAACGACCAAGCAGCAGCAATAAACGCTGAAATTTTGCCGATATAATGTAGAGTATATCTCCATAAACAGAGTTATGGAAGTAGAAGAATTTACCAGCTACCCAGTAGAATTTTTAGAATCCCTCAGTGCTCCAGCTCACGAAATAAAATTAAAAGTCAGCGTAGCAATAATGCCCTTTAGAAATTGAAGCCCGATAACTTTGCAACGGTACCTGATTAAAAGTGACCAATTTACAACGAAATATGATAGAAGCAGAGATGTTAACAGGGTGCAGAACAGGTGAGAGTGTTTTTATTCCTCGGATTCCTCTCATTGCAAACAATTTTCCATTTAGTTTTAAACGAGTCCAGTTTCCAGTGGGACTATGTTTCGCAATGACAATTAATAAAGCCCAAGGTCAGACGCTAAAAGTTGTGGGTGTGGATCTAAGCATTAGCTGTTTTTCGCACGGTCAGTTATATGTGGCTCTGTCACGTGTTAACAATCCTAGCAGCCTGTATGTTTTCACCTCCGATGGCCATACGTCTAATATCGTGTACAGAGAAGCATTACTATAAAGCTGATTTTTTTAGCTACCCAAAAAGACGGTGTTTATGATCCAATACTAACCTACAGTTATATCCAAAAAATGCTGCCCAAAGTCCACGCGAATGAAGTCGTGGTCACAGCTAGTCATTAATAATTATACTCCACGATGTGGAACAGTCGTTTTAATTTTCATTATAAAAACCTATATTTTCTAGATTTCAAACATAGCTTCTCGAAAAATTGTTCTAAACTGCTTTCTTTTATAAAAATTCTATCGAATTTTAAACATTACATGCATTTGACTCTTTTAAAACAAACTAAAAGTTTGAAAATATTTTGAAGCAATAATTATTTTAAAAAAAGACAAATTGATTAAACAAATCCAAATTTATTACTTTTCAATACATAACCAAGGGAAATAAGTTAAACATACCATCCTTTAAAGTTATCCAATTCAGTCAGTATCATTTTGTAAACATCCGTGGGCCTTTCTCTGGCGATTTTAAACATAGACTCCAGCATCAGTTCGATTATATTGAGTTCATAAATATTTCCATTAAGCGCTGTTACGAAATATAGAGAAGCATCAATACTAAATGCAGTGGGTTTCTCATTCATTATAAACTCCTTTCTGGTAGTTGTTCCGTTGCTGTAGATCACGTATAGATGCCCATCGCCGAAAAATGGAACACTCCTTTGCATAACAAAAGCGGGCCTGATCAACTGTCTATCTTTCATGAAGATAGCGCTTGGTAGGTCGACTCTTATCTTCTTAATTTCTCCTTCCAAAACGAAAAGAAGATTCTTCCTGCACTCGATGTAGTAAATATTGTCGGATGTATCCAAAACGAATTGAGTCGCGCAAAAAATGGAAGTAACCCTCTTTTTCATTGTACCTTCTTTAGTTACTTTATAAATCTTGTATTGAGATGTTAAAATATAAATCGCATCTGAATGATTTGCTTTCTGTAGTTGAATTATATCGTCGTTAATAGTTCCAAATTTTTTGGCTGATAATGTTTCTCTATCGTATTTATACAGTCCGTTAGAAGCACCGAAATAGACAGTGCTATCAGGACCGTAATCAGATGTGGCATCCTTACCGCCAACTAGGACCTCATACGGGATATATCTTTCAAGGACATAAATAGTGGTATTTGCTTTAAAAGTTGAAAAAGCAGTGAAGAAAATAGTTGGTATTTCGGTAATTTCAAGTTGGGCGTATGTAGAGCAGTCGGCTGGGGCTAATAAATTGATAACTTTATCGTTAGATCGATATATAATTTGGTCTTCTCTAAATATCCTGTGCTTCTCTTTTCTCTGCACCTTGAAATCTATAGCGAATACTGGCAGGAGAAGACTGTAGAAGATTGTGAACAGCATTTTCGTGTGTTCTGTAACAATAGAAACACGTATTATTTTGAGTCTAAACAATTAATTAAGTCTGAAAGATAAACAGTAATCATGGTATGAATTAATTATAATACTGATAAATTATTTATTAATTTAATACAAAATTTTTGGAATACTAAAATAACTTCAAATGTCAAATTTTTAATGTAGTAATGCTCAGAATAGACAAAGATGGTTTTCTAACGTCCCTTGATGTGTATCGTTTTGCTTAAAGTCCCCAAGCTTAAAGTCCTTTAAGTATCATTCTCGCCGCGACCGCTGCCCTATTCGGACATTCCAAGGCCTCGAATGACAAAGGCAACATATAAATTGATCTTCCATCTCCGTGCACTCCTGATTCTTGTATTATAATTGAAAATTTTAAAAAGGTTATGGAGCTGATAATGTTAGTGCAGTCTGTAAACGTATTGGTGAAGCTCGTTCCTATAACAGCGCTGGCCGATCCTACCCAGAACACATCAGCTCACACACAGGTACTATGAGAGTACTGTAAATAAATATCCAGCAAGATGTCTTTACAAGAACACAATAAAATCTGTCAGGTAATATATGTGTACATTTGTATGATTTATGTCACAATATTCATCTCTCGGTGAGAATTGCTCAAGTTGCTAGAGGAGACGATTATGTGCGATGGTAGTATCGTTCCAAACTCCAGGTATGGATTATAATGAAAAAAAACGTTTACCGCACAAATGGTAAAACAGAGACAATTGACCTCCAATAGTTTTACGCAAAGGGTGAGCTATATGGGCGTTTTTATATTTTATTCTTAATAAAGCTATATTCTTATTCTACTGAATCTACTTCAATTATTGTAAGCCTACCATTCTTACTTACTACACAGTGAAAGCCAGGTCTCTATGGAATTCGCATCCTGCCTCTTCATATGCTGCAAAAACGCTTGATACATTTAAAACTAATTTAAATACTTATTATTTCTCTCTATCATAATGAATTGATATAGGTACTTTTGAATATATTTTATTACAAAGATCTAAATATGTTATGTATGTATTATGTATTAATGTATATGTGTATGTATTTGCATATGTATACTTTTATATGTGTCCATATACAAATTGCACTGCCCTACATTCTCATGCCCAGTATTCCGAGTCACTATTTTCAAATTATGAATTTCAAGGTTGCCTGGAAGTGATCACTCTTTTATTTTCTTCTTCTTTCTTATTCTTATATTCTGTATTTGTTGGTTAGTTTGAATTTTTTTTGTGTAATTTAATTGTAACTGGTTTGGCAATGAGTATTTTCATTTCATTTAATTTTCTTACTTTTTGGTCTGTTTAGACTCGGTAAACTAAATTTTAATAAATGGATAATTAATAGCACTCTGTATAAATAATTAACAGTTGAGCGAAATCCCCTTCATTTTTGTCAAATACAAATCCAATATTACATTCATAACATAACTCCTTCACAAAAAAAGACAAATTACGACTGTCGATAAAAACATAGGAAATCGTATGTTAGAATCGATCGCGTGTGTAAATCTTTCACCCACTGCCCCAGTCACTGCAGTCGTACGCAAATATTCTAACTACCGCTAATGTTGTGTTATAGACAAGCGATTGTTTCGATTTATGTAATAAACATTCATTCTTTTTTTAACAGGCACGGTCTTTTTTATAGCAAACATATTTGGGGATAGGTTTACTAGAAAAATTTGGTGTTGGTGTTGGTTTACAAAACTACATCGAAATTTACGTTGATGTAACTGGTTATGATTTTTGTTTTATCATTGGTCTGAAATGGTTTATATAGATATATTTATATATATTTCAGCAGGGTGCCTCAGGGTAGTGTGCTTGGACCTACTCTGTTCCTGATCTATCTAAAAGAGCAATTTAAATAAGATAAATGCACAGATATTTTCTTACGCAGATGATACTGCGGTCGTATTTAAGGGTAATTCCAGGGATACGGTAAAATCTTACGCAGAAGCTGGCATGAAACGCATTGTAACCTGGCTAAGACACAATATGCTTACACTAAATACCACTAAAACTAATTATATGTGCTTCAGTATACTAAATAAAATCCAACCTAATGCAAACTTTTCCATTAAAATACATGAATGTGATAATAGTAATGACAACCTGTAATTATTCAAAAATTAATAAATTGACTCAAACTAAATACTTAGGAATTATCATTGACCAGAGGTTGTGTTGGCACCCACGTTTAGAACATGTAAGTAATAGAATTAGAAAATTGACATGGATATTTAGGACATTAAGGCATGTTGTACCAAAAACAGAACCCAACAAACCTATTAATCAAATATATACCGCTCTGGTAGAATCTATAATAAGGTATTGCATACCGGTGTGGGGTGGTACCGATAAAACAACATTTATTAACATTGAAAGAGCACAAAGGGCCTTAATTAAGACTATTTTCTTTAAAAAAGTAAGATGCCCCACAGAAACCCTGTATCAAATTAGTGGCCTCTTATCCGTCAGAATATTGTACATTAAAATATCATACTATTTAAACATAATTTACTCAACTACGACAAGGAGTTACAATCTAAAAGAAGAAAACACACAGTTTGCCAGATCCCACAAACTCAAACAAGTTTCGCAGCATGCAGTTTAATAAACGGTCAGCACAGCTATACAACTATGTAAAAAGAAAATTAAATATATATAGCAATCTTTATTCCGAATGCAAACACAAACTAGATGTATGGTTGAAATCTTTAAACTATGAGGAATGCGAACAAATATAGAAACCTATGCCATGACATACATTCATGACATTATACACAACGCACGCAAACTCACACACACACATACACTCTCACACAAACACTCACACAAACATACACTCTCACACAAACACTCACACACAAACACACACACAAACACACACACATACGCTCTCACACAAACA
The DNA here is from genome assembly GCA_923062675.1 of Marasmarcha lunaedactyla. Taxonomy (NCBI): domain Eukaryota; kingdom Metazoa; phylum Arthropoda; class Insecta; order Lepidoptera; family Pterophoridae; genus Marasmarcha; species Marasmarcha lunaedactyla. The sequence continues at coordinate 15,908,501 of OV281363.1, read as the reverse complement.
CACACACACACACGCACGCTAACGATCGTGCGTGGGGGTTGTTAATGTATACCTAATATTTAAAAAAATATATAATTGTCATTACATTAAACCGAATTAATATTATATAATTTTTATTTTTTAATTTAATTGTGTTTGTAAATTCATCTATTTAATAATATTGTCTCTAAACTTTCACTCTTAAAAATGTTTAGAATAATTGATAAAAGTTTACATTATTAAGTTTACAGAATTAATAAGTTACATTTTGTTGTTTTAGGAGCTAAAATTTGCCATTTATGTATTCACATCATTTTATTATTATTATTTATTCATGTTGATATAGATGTAACTTTATATTTTTTTTAATGTTTAACACAGTCATTCTAAGCTAAACAGTGGGCCCCAGATGATAACCTTGTAAAACTTGATTTTAGTGAAAATAAAGTTATTATTATTATATATAAACGCGCCTTTCGCCTGCTAAACAACGTCGCGAAGATTATCGATTAATTCACTGTTTCCCTGTGAGTTTATAAAATAATTTTGGCTGTATAATGTAGATAGATAAGTTAAATGATTTGTTTTGTTTCACTACACTTTAGAAAATTATTCTGTAATAGTGGTGTATGTCTTTTGTAATACCCAAATAAATTAAATAAATATAAACTAATTAATTAAATATTTAGTTTGTTTATCTCTTTCACCAGAAGAGGTTAATATTTATTTACTTAGCCAACAGTGGATTGTTGACTGGACTACGTTAAATTTTTTGGGTAATTCGGCAAGGTTTTTAATATGGTTTAGTGTGTGATTGAGGGCAGGTGCCAGGCTACTTGTGAGCGTCTTAGGATGATGCTGGTCGAGGACAACACCGTTGTAATGATGGTGACCTTTTATTCATAATTTGAAATTAATTATGTAAAACGACATGAACTCAACTGCTAGACAAGCCAGGAGGTGTCATGAAGGCTGCTTTTTACAACTGTTAGTGCGCCGGTAAATCTGCAAAATTTTATTATCCATACTATTATAAATACGTAAATAACTCTGTATGTCTGTCTGTGTGTTATCTTTTCACGCATTAGACCAGAGAACCGATTTTGTTGAAATTTGTTGTGGAGTTGATTTGACACCCCGAAAATATAGTTTTTTTTTTCGCAAATTATCCCCGAGGACGAAGAAGATGTACAATGTTATTTTTGATGCTATAGGCTTGAAACATATGTTTTTAGTTCTTTATAAAACATAAATAATAAAAATTTAGAATTTTATACCCTAAAAGGGTTTAAATAGGGGATGAAAATAATGATGGGAGTATTATTTACTTTTAAGCAAGAGCCATAAGATGTTTTATTTAGTGTCTCAATTTACAGTAATATATCACACATTTGATCTCTTTTTAGCTCTATTGGTTTCAAATTCAAATTCAAATATCTATTTCTCAACATTGACAATTACTAGTTCTTATTGACGTCAAATAAAACATGACTCTACCACCAGTTCGGAAAATCCTTCGTGAAGAAGAACTGACAAGAAAATTGACGGGTATATATATTTCAAAATCAATTAACAGTGTCTCTTTGTGTCTATACAAAACTATTCTTATCTGCATCTGTGAGCTCGGCGAATCTCAAGTTTGATTCATCAATGATCAATTTCAAATTATCTTTTTGCTTTAAATATAGCAAAAGTATTGAGGCTTTTTGCCTTTATTTTGGTATCACAGCAGTATGACTAGTTCTAATATGTCTAATAATGTTAACCAACATATTATATATTGATTTCATTTATTAAGGATTTCATAATTTACTAATAGACATGTACATATTTTATCTACTTTTCTTTAACATGGGCTGGCAAACAATCTCCACCCTCTGACTGTAAGCGGTAGGTATTACAAATGGTTCACAGCTTAAGTTCGAACAAGCTTAATAATTTCTTTTTATTCAAGTGCTTATAACTATGCTTTTTGATTGCTAAATGTCGTGAAACTTTCGATTATGAAGCATTGATACCAGATCTCTCTGTAGACAAACTTTCATATTGTTAATTTGCAAAAACCTGGGCCCAGACTTAAATGAATAAGTTTATTTTTCCTTTAGAATATAATATATATTTAGAAAACATTCGAGCCCCTTGGTTATGTTATTTTTACTTTGGTCACGATATTAATAAATACTTGGTACGAAATTCCATCCATTAATGTAAAATAAAATAGTATGACAAGAACCAAAATTTCCTACCAAAAAAATTGTATTTTAAAAATACGAAAGCCTTACATAATTATAATTGTTTGTAGAAAGAGCGGACTAAGATGGCTAGGTACTGCCTAATATTATATATACATAAGTATAGTTACTATAATTTACGATGTGTGAACGTGAGCTGAATTACATCAATCGTGAATACATATTGAGTATTCAAATCAATAACAAATCTTTGAATCAACAAACGGCTAATTAAAACTGAGTGGTGGGAGAGTTTTATTAGTTTTTTTAGTTATATCTCGTCCGGAGCGGTTGAACAGTCCTTATTTTCACCGTCAACGTTATTATCACGCTTAAAAATTGACACTACAATTGACACGGTATTGTCACGGTATAAATGATATTTGCATCAGGTTACTTAGCGATTAGAAATATGTTAGGCGCTTCAAAAAAAACTTCAAACTTCAGACGGCCTGTTTGGTGTGGAGGTAAGTACCCTTGCCTTCCATGCCAGAGGTCCCGGGCTCGAATCCTGGTAGGGGCAGATGTTTTATTATATTTGCTTTCTAGTCATGGATGTGTATGTATATTTATTTAAGTTTATTTCTAATATTTATACATGAAAAAAAAATATCTATGTGTGCTTATATATTTCTTAAGTTTATTTATCCGTTATCTAGAATCCATAACACAAGTTCTTAATGATACTTAATTTGGGCTAGATAATTGGTGTGATTGTTAGAAATATTTATTTATTTATAACAACCTCCTTTTGACACATTGACTTAAAGTGACAATTCGTAACCTCAAAAACAAGGTTTGAACCCTAATTACGCGATAATCAAAGCCTCATCAATCTCAAACAATCATTATAACCTCTTACAGATAAAGATATTTGAAAATAGCTATAAAATTAATCTAGAGCTAGTAACTCAAATCGCTTGTTATGATACTTACCAATACTTTCGTGCCTTCCAAGGCATATTTAATAATTTTAATAGATTTTTATGTACATAAGAATAAGAGCAGAGCTGTCAAAACCCGGAAGAAAACTAAAGAGGAAACGTTGATCAAAAGAAACTTAACCTACCCTAAATTATTAAATTTAAACTATCGTTTACGGCATCAGTAAAATAGTTAAATCCATCGATCAACTAGTGACAGCGACTACTCCACTACTAGACACCTTTCACTCGCCTTTCATTTATCAACGCATCTACAAATTAAACTTTTGTTGTATTTTTTTCACGAACGCACATTTTTTTAACCTCTAAATTGTATATTTACTGTTATGGCAATAGTAAATAAAAGTAATACATACGTCTCATTTACTCTTCATTACATCAATACATATTATAAAAAAATATCGGCCGGCCACGTCTGTGTGTCTGTCTGAACGCAATCAACTCGAGTTTGCACTAATGGATTCGATTAACAGGAGATTTTGATACGAAGACCAAGGTTTATGTGTTGAAAATTTTTGAATATATTGAAAAATTTCAGCCGCCTCAGCAGCTTTCAATGAAATCTACGCCGAATCCCTTCGAGATATAACAAAACAGTGTATCGTGGAAATATTCCACTTTTATAGGTGTATGGAAAAGTCAGCGATGGCATATTCTATCTTTTAAAGTTAACTTACTGCACTATGAGAATATTGGTAATGTAGCAATGTTCTCATAATTTTAATAAGTTTAAAACTCAGTGAACTATGTATTGTAGTGACTGTTTACGCATTTAAACACCTGCGAGATTACATTCAAATCTAATACAAATGCTCAACGTAACAAGCCGATGCGGCACTACGACAATAGTAAGTGCGAAGCTAGGGCGGGTCGCTAGTAGTTATGACAAACAACTTGCTGGATCGGTCTGACTTAAGGCGTCTACGCCTTATGCGGTCTACGACAAGTGATCTATATATGTATGTTGAAGTGTTATATAACGCCCACGTTCAAGGTGCGCAAGATTCTCCGCGCACGCGATGATCGCTGGTGCAGAGAAATTGTGGAGTAGACTGCGTTTCCATTGTTACATGGGTGGGGCAAAATCGTGTACGTGAAAAATTGGACGCAATCTTTATGATTTTCAGGTGGACACTTAAAAAAGAGAATTATGGGTTTTTTCAGTTCCATGCAAATATTGAATTCTAAAAACATATGTTGTATGATACATAAGATCTGACGGCTAATATGGTTAAATTTGTTGTTATTAAGGTTGTTATCAATATAGACATTTATTAGGAAAGGTTTTTTATTTAAAAATATGTATTACTGTATATAACTAGTTTACACTCATGAAACTTTAGAATATAAAACTTTATAAAATGATTTCTGCCGTTGCGATCAAAATATCGGAATATATATATTTTTTTGTCTTTTATTACTTTTTTTAACTAGCAACCAAAAACTCGATCCACTCGATGGGTGACATTCGTGCACGTGGCATCAATCACATAATTGTTTTTATTTACTAGATTATCGATACAATTTATCGATTAAAGACACTTTACCTACCTTTTGATTCAGCTGAAAGGAGGGATTCAACTGAATCGTACCTCAATCAAATTAAGAAAAAAGTAGTTCTAATTACCCTGATAGATAGCGCTAAGAGAAGCTGATCTGAATATATAGTATAAGATTTAGGTAAACTGAAAAGAAGACAAAGTTACTAAAATAACATAATATGTCTATTCACAGGTTAAGCAATCGAATAAATGTCATAATATTAATTAAATAATTATTGCGACCGACCAAGCTGTATGACGTAGTTCTTTGCTTTTCTCATACGATAAGCGTTATTAAAAAAAATAGGATCATGTCGTACTAGCGCCATCTGTCGAGTAATCTATTTATTATTTTTCCGAGTTTTCAGAAAATCCCCAATTCCTTTAGTTCAACCAGGCTGTTCCTTCCCTTTACCCGGATAATTCGATAAACTTGATTATTTTGACGGTCAAAAGAAGAAGGACTGTAGTACGGCCCCGGGTGAGATTTCACAAAAGATACTCTACTACCACGCAATAAAAACATTTTGAGTTTATTTATCTATCTAAGATATTTTCCTTAAACATCTTTGTACTATGCGTTTCAAGTAACAGTAGGACCGACTTAGCGCCATATTGTGACGTCATAGCCGTCAATTCGAACAGGTTAGTTAGGGTGAGCGATAAAAATTTTTTTTTATTGAATTTATTTAAGCAAGCAGATGCTTCTAGCATGAAACTCTCAATTTGACCCTAACCTAACCCTACGCTTTAATAAGTGCCAAATATATTCGATTGGATTTACATCACAATTCTAAGGCGCCAACCTCAAAATTTCAAAACCTTGAGAGTTGAAAATGTTATCTATGACAAAGTTTTTTGGTGGTTTGTGCCTTTTAATTAACTCATACAGTTCTTTTTGAATATAGTTTTATTTAAAAAAATATTTTCGATATAATACTCTAATAAATAAAGTACAATAAATCGTTACTATTATGCCAAAAATGTTTTCTTTGCAGCCCTAATTTTCAAGTGACATTTGACAGATAGAGGTCATTGACGTTCCTATTCTCTTTTGAATTGCATAGTGTACTATTAGCGTTAGGTTATGTTTACAAAAAAATATTGATTTATCCTGATGTCTTTCATTATTATTATTCTAAATGTTTCTAATTTTATAGTTTGCCATTAAATCCTACAATATATTATAAGCTGGACAGTAAGGAATAAATAAAGCTAATTATTCTATATTTATAAACAAGAATATTTGAAAATCAACAACAGGAAACAGAAATCAATTAATGAAAAATAATTAAAGATTGAATACAACGCCTAAACTACTAATAATAAAAAAAGGATTATGTATTTGTGCAACAGATTTAACTTTAAGTGTAAAAAGGCTTTTAATATAACACCCACCCTTGAGCAGTCAGCGATGTAAAACTATTGCGGAACACTGAAAACTGAAAAATGAAAAAATATTTTATTCAAAATACAATATTACGAAATTTACCAAGTTCTTAGGACCAACCTTTTAAGTATACAAAATACTTGTACCAGGAGGCCCCGCTCTTCCATAATTTAGTGACAATGATTACATAGGACTGTAAAATTACATTTTAATTTTTAAATGTTTGATTTAACAGTGGAAACAAACATCTCTTTTCCTTCCTGAAATTTTGATTACTTATATATAGGTTAGAACAACGTACATATACATTTGCCAAGTGTTAGGTCGAATGGGTAAATAACTCGTGTATTCATTCCTAATATATAAATATTACTTCCCTGACATACATTGTTTGACCCTAATTGATAGAGGTCCGTTCAACTGAAGATAAATACTAAATTATTAGTGAGATTTAATAATATTCTGGAGCTATTTAGTTTTGCGACTGTCTCTGTGAAAACAAGTGTTGTGTTGTAACAACTTGTGTAAAAGTAAGTTTTGTTTATAAGTCGTGTTATTATTTTTGTTGTTTTGGTTTGGACAGCAAAGTATTGAATATGCTCGTGGTGACAATTCAAATAGTTATGTTTGCGTAAGAAACTTAATGGTCAAATACAATTAAAGACGTTTGCTGTGACGTAGATACGCAGCTAGTATTATGGTTGAAAAGAATATGTGAATTGACAACATTTCTTTCGTATAAAAAATTTCTTATAAATCCAGTAAAAAACCAAGACACGTGGTTTATCAAAAAAGTGTTTTATTGATTGTTCGGTCGTAGTCGTGGTTGTAAAGCGAAGTTATTTATTCTTCGATCAATCCATTTCTTTGTCACCGATTCGCAGAATATCATAACTAGCTTACTATGTACCAAATTTTAAATTTTTTCAAATTCAAAGAAAATGAATAGTCAACACCGAAGGACATCTCATAATATCTATAATTACGATCGCCTTAAGTACCTCATATTGCGGCCAATAGACACAAAGTTATTTTTTTCTTAATAAGTACACCCTATGTGTTTTTCTGTGCCCCTGTCAAAGAATGTGCAAACATGCATTTATTACGATTAGTTGCGTTACTGCAATTTGAAAGCGTAACAAAGAAACCAATAAATAATAAAACAAAATATATTTAGTAGCCATTATTTTTTTTCACTTCTGCATGTTCTTTTATTTGATGTAACTCGACGTAAGTTAACTCTTTTTTAACACCGAGAACAATTATATCGGTATATGCTAACATATGTTTTCTAATCATCATTTTAAAACTACTTAAAAAAATGTGTGTACTCATTTGTTTATTAATTTAACAATGTATGTACACACACACTCACACACACACACACACACACACACACAAGCCAGATAAAGAATACAAAGAGATTAAGATAGACCTGGGACTGAAGAATTTGATTCAAACTGCCATTTTGCTGACCTATCCAGCAACACCTATACTTATATCTATAAATATAATTATTTTTTAGATATGATCTGTAGGTAAAGTTACTATTTATTTTGTAAAACAAACTATTGAATTTTCAATTTCAGGCCACAAAAATGCTGCCCCTACTTCTTTTACTGGTTACAGGAGCGATAGCAGAAAACTGCTCATTCATCTACGATGACACCTACTACTCAAGACAAGCCATCTTAACGATCAAAGGCTTACCAACCAACTTGGTCTATAACTCATTTAACAAAGACCTCCACTTTACTTTAATAGACCTAGAAACTTTACAAGACGACGCAGTTCAAACTAAAATGGACCAATATATCCTGAGAAATGGAGAACCAATGAAAATAGACAACGTCAACGGCCAGGCCGCAGCTATTGATACTAAACACAAGATAGTCTTTATTGCAAGTGACGATGGACTATATTTCCTTAACAAGACTGATAAAGCACAGTTCTTTAGTATGAAAGATGAAGACATCGTTCAACTGTTTAGACCTAAACATGGAGATGACTTATATGCGGTTTTGTTTCCAAATAACGAAGTTTATAAGATAAATGTAAGGTTGAACGAAAAGAAACGTATAGATGGGATTCCTTGCTCGTTTCTTTTAGCTGTTGATGGTGATGATAATGTTTATTACGAATGCGATTCAAAGTACGTTAAGGTTCTATTAAAAGATTTCCCAGAGCCTATAGAATTTGTTGGCATCGGAAAGAACAACGCTAGAGCTATTACGGTAGATGACTCTAACAGGGTAGTGCTTGCTACGAACGACGGTCTATACCAGCTAAGGCCAGACAATCTGATTCCTAAGAAGCTCATGAATTTAGATTTTTTGCCATCTGGTATAGTCATGAATGGCGACGACATATATCTGTCGACGAATGGTGCCATTTATAAATATAGCACCGATCAATGCGACAACGAAGTAAAGTAAAGCCATTTTTGTGTTATTAATAGTAGTTTGTAATTTATTTTTTGGAATGCTTTTATTAATTGATAATAAAGTTATTAGAAATGCTTTGGGTGTGGATTATTTTTCTTAATTTGAACTGTATAAAAGATTGCCATACATTAACGCTGACTTGCACAGAATTTGACAGATGATTCGGAGTAAACCAGTTAGTAAACATATCCCCCACCGCTGACGATTCCTATGGCCTAACAGAGACATAGCGCAATATTTAAACCCGAGTTAACTTACATTTTTTTAACTAGGCTTTAGGGTATTCAATAAAAGCCATCTTTGATGAAAACATGAGAGATAATGGAATAGAAAATCATTTCTAGCAACTAAAGTAATATGAATTTGTACCATCCTTTTAAATTTGCTTTTTATTTTAAGTTGTTTTTTTTTATGTTTATTCCGGAGTAACATAGGCTGTCTACTACCATGGCGATTGACCTCTATTATAAAATATGATTTTCTCACTCTATCAATTTAGCAAATGTATACAGCGTTTCCCAGACAGTGTCCTTGATACGGATGGCAACTCCATTTGGCAAGAATGGAAGGGATTAACTTATGCTGCGTTCCGTTTGCCGATTACAGCGTCCACAGCGCTAAAAGTGCTCAAAACCGTTCCGATTCGTTTGAGCGCGCTAAAAGTGTTATTAGTGCTATTGCAATCGGAACGGTAAATATCGCGCTAACATTCTGATTGTTCGTCGCTTAAGTCTAAAGTTACAATTTCATTAAGATCTTTGACCCTAAATGAAGCAGGAGCCATTTTTTTATATTATTACAAAAGAAAATGAATAAGCAAGCTTTTAAAATCTTTCATTGACTAATAAAAACATCAACAAATTAACGTCATGTGTCAGTTTTGACAGGCCGCTCACAGCGACCATGCTCCGTAGCGTTGGCACTGTGAGCGGGAAGATGGCGGCGTTTATGACGTCATTGATGCCGTATCGATATCGCTGTGAGCGCGCTCACGGGCAAACGGAACGGGTATATGAGCGCTGTGAGCGCTGTAATCGGCAAACGGAACGCAGCATTACTGTCATATATACATTTTTTTCCTCGTTAAAAGGGAATTTTCAAAAATATTTTCTTAGCTTATAGCTGTAGTAACAATAATTAACAAGAAATGCATATTAAGATGAGCGTAAATAGGTTTCTTGGCGTATTTATCTACTAATTCAGACTAAACACATTTCCAACAACAGCCTTAACAATCGGTGGCCTGCTACTGGTTGGCAAGTTAAATTGAATAACTAAATTGACAGAGATGTTTGAAATGAAAAATACAAAATACCTATTTCCATTTTGTAGTTAAATTTCATTCGAAACACCTTTTATTTTAATTAAGTATTGTAAATACAAAATGGAAAAACATTTTGTATTTTGTATTTCAAATAAAAATATAAAAGATTGGCTTTCTGTATGCAATTACATTTTACGAACTATTTTGCACGTATACGCGCGATCGAGGTCATGTGGGACTAGCTCTGAGCCAACTACCCACTAAAAAATGAATGACTCTGGCAATCATTTACCTCACAGCCTTCATCTGAAGCGACGATCAATTGGAGGAAAAGGCCGCGCAAACACATTGTATATTAACATTGATGATATTCACCACAATTGTATTGGCAATAAAACGAGAATTATGAAACGCGAGAATTGCTCTTTAGTTTTACCAGGGGCTAAAATGCGAGTGAATACTGTGTCTTCTATATTAAAAAGGGTTTAAAGAAATCTCGGCTTTAAATGTATTTAAGCAAATCACTTAATATCATTTAAAATTATTACTCATTAAGTAAAAACTAAAAAATGATACCGATTTGGAACTCACTTGTTGAGAAACAGTATAGTAACAGTACACCCTGTGTAATTTCTATTCTTAGAACATACAACAACCAATAATGTACGTCGGTTAAAACAGGAAGGATGGTGGTGATCCATTAACTGGTACCTATTGAAACGTAGTTATAAACAATGGTATGAGATTATGTCCTTATTTCATAACCAGCATGAAGCACTCAGTTCACATGATCAGGACAACAAAGATTGAGATGAAACTAATGACGAAAGGGATAACTGTAAAATTCGATAGTTAGAAACAACATTATTCGATGATAAAGATAATTACGAAACGAGAAAGTTACTTGATTTATAAGTAAACAAACCATCTTAAAACTTAGTTAAACCAATCCAATGAAAATTTAACAGTAACGTAAATCTTAATATTATCTTTAAAAAAGCATTAAAATAATTTTTTTTAATAATTACCGCCTAAAAAATTTATCTAAGATCATCGATATTTTGAAAGCATAATATTATTAAATTTCAGTATATAGTGCTTGATTTTTCAATTTTTAAAGTTTCTTCCTGTATTTAAGTCACTTGGAATGTACTTTTACATGTGATAAAAGCCATTCTCACATCTTAGGTAAAAATAAATATTTACAATATTAATTCCATGTTTGTCCTTGCTTCTTAAAACATTCCAAATTTTTACTTATACTTACGAGTATTATAAATGTAAAAGTTTGTATGTTTGTAACTCAGTCCTAACATGAACAAAAAGATTTTGAATTTGAAGATTGTAAACAAGTTTTTTTTAATGATGGTAACTTATACTATCTTTTACTATCTGGTGGACTTTTGTGTCTACAAATTCTATAAGGACACGAATGTGGATCCTCACCTATTGGATTACCCGTCACTTCATGAATTTTTTGTTACGATTTCAGTCAACTATTTTTTTATTTTTATACAAACATCACCAAATGAATGCCCCGACCAAGACAAAAACCTGGGACCACCAGCGCATGAGGCACTAAGCCACTCGGCCGTCCAGTATACTATACATAACTGTGATACAGAGTGTAACGTTCCTAGAATACTTGGACGGTATTCAACATACTTGGACGGTATTCAACATACTTGGACGGTATTCAACATACTTGGACGGTATTCAACATACTTGGACGGTATTCAACATACTTGGATGGTATTCAACATACTTGGACGGTATTCAACATACTTGGACGGTATTCAACATACTTGGACGGTATTCAACATACTTGGACGGTATTCAACATACTTGGACGGTATTCAACATACTTGGACGGTATTCAACATACTTGGATGGTATTCAACATACTTGGACGGTATTCAACATACTTGGACGGTATTCAACATACTTGGACGGTATTCAACATACTTGGATGGTATTCAACATACTTGGACGGTATTCAACTTAAACAAGCATTAATAAAGAATTCCTTCCCTGCTTACTTTTACTTCACTTACTTTTACTTGTCACAAAGCAGACGGGTAATAACATTATTAGTAATATAAAATCATATAAGTTTTTCCAATGGACATACCGAAACCAGAACCATGTATGCAACGATGGATAAATACCGAAGAAAATTATCTAACCGTAAGTAAATTCCTTTACTATCTGTCGTGTTGTGTATCGAGTATCGACACGCAATAGACTGTGTTTAACCGACCTCAAAAAATTAGCTTATGTTTCGATCCACATATCGTTGGAACTGCAAAATGGTGATATATATATATGTTAGTTGCTGTAAGATTCTAATGGCCGCTATTAGAGTCGTCAATTAGTTATTTACGGCGTTCATATGTGTGCTCTTGCTTAGGTAATTTATGATTTATCAATACTAAATCTAAGTCTATATTTGCTAAGCAATATCCACCATTTCATCCACCGATGAATATCTAAAGCGTCATTGTCACTAAAGTACGTCTTCTTATGGTAGCGTCGGGTGACGGGTCGCTCACTTCCCTCTAATATGGTTGAGGAGGGCGATGGCTGGATCCCGCGTTAACTCGTGAACGGGTGCCGTTTGAGGGTGTTCGTCGTTTGGAGAGTTGGTGGGGGGGGGGGGTTTGCCGAGAATTTGAGGTCGCTGAGGAACTGAGTAAGATGTTTTTGTTTGTTTGTATATAACCGATAAACTCGAAAAATAATTAACAAAACAAAAATTCTCAAATAAAAATGTATATTTCTTCCGAGTAATAAAGGCTACATTAGGCCCGAAAATGTCCAGGAATTAATAGTAGTTGTATATATTTATGTGAGTCCAAGTTCTTGCCAGAAACTTGAAATTGGAATGCAATGGCAATAAATTATTTATATTAATAAAAGTACAAACGTAAATATATGTATATATATTGACAACATTGACCCGAGGAACAAACGTCTGTGATCATCACACAAATGAATACCCCGACCAGAAGGCCTACTATGAACTATTATTGCGATTCAATTGACGACCTAAAACAAACTGCTTTGCTATTTCATACCACGACGTCATTAAAGCGATCCAGTTTAGGTTGACGCCAAATCAAGTCGGCAATTGGATCGCAAACTGTTTTAGTTCGTTCATTTTTCGTACCATGAGGTGATATTTCAACCTATATTGGATGACTTAAATGTCAAAGTAAGCGATTCAAAAAAAGTTGCTACTTTCTTGGCGTGATGTGAATCGTTTCGGTTATATTTTAAAAAATGGTGGAAAATATAGGTAATTTAAGGTATTTCAGTTGGATATTTAATGTTTGTTATGTGTTAATGTGAAAAAGTGATTTCTAGAGCTATTTTTTATTGTAGATGTCTGACGAATTAGTCTTTTTTATTTTTTGGAAAATGATAATGAAATAAACACAACACGGAAACAATCGGACCCCTTTTATTTGGAAGATGAAGAATATACAAAAAGGATATCGGTTGTGTAAACGATTGGTATTAGAAAAGTGTGATGAGCTGAGCCCATTGTTGAAAAATCCAACAAAATCAACTGATTTATCAGTAGAGACAAAGGTCGAAGTCAAATTGGGTGCGTTCTAAACTCGTCATAATCAATTTATTTTTACGACAACACTAAGGAAACCTTTAATTATTTGTAATTTAAAGAATTATATAAATTTCTATTATTTAATGAGTACTAAAACGGGCTTATGTATATAATTTGACAATAAGAGCGCAATTTTAAAATATATTTGTTGTTATTTTTACACAAAAACACCGCTAAAATCATATCAACTAGATTTCGAAACGCAACGCATATGGTTCGAGTAAAAGAGACAGACTTATGCAACGAGTGTACAGCGTCATCTCTTTCTCACACGCGGACCACATACAAATTTCGATCTTTCATTCCTCCGTGAGCGATTCAAACGCCAGTTAGCTAAAGGCACTTCATGGTACGAATCTTAGCGATTCAGTTTAGGTACCTAAACTGGATTGCATCGGAATTGAATGGCAAACTAAAAGTTGATGGTAAGCCTTCAGTACTCGAACCTGGGACATCCGGCGTATGAGGTGGGGCTACTACACACAACGCCCCTTGGCTGTCATCGATTAACACCGACCAGATTCAAACTCAGATTCAAATATTCATTTCTCAACATTGACAATTACTTGTTCTTATTGACGTCAAATAAAACATGACTCTACCACCAGTTCGGAAAATCCTCCGTGAAGAAGAACTGGCAAGAAACTTCACGGGTATGTTTTTTGAAAATAAATTTACAGAGTCTCTTTCTATCTGTCTGTCTATACAAAGTTATTCTTATCTGCGTCTGTTAGCTCGGCAAGTCTCCCTCCCCCAAGTATCCAAACGACGAACACCCTCACACCGTATGCTTAAATCGGAATTGCCTATTTTCCAGTGCGCTGTGCCTTCCCTTTATCCAGAACACAAACACCTAAAACGTGGTTGTTATGGTGGGTAAAATAAGAAGGACAGTAGCGCCGCCCCGGACGACATTGTTACATAAGAAACTCTACCGTAACATTATTTCCTTAAATTATATTTTAAATAACCGCGACAGACTAAATCAAATTACTGTATTACACTGTAAAAGCCCGTCAAGAATTCTGGACCAGAAATTAATGAGTGCGACTCATATTGGACACCAGAGGACCGCGGGTAAATACTGTTATTAGTTATTACATCAGAAAAATAATTGTATTAAGGTAACGACGTTTAGAAAGGACTTTCAATCAGTGTGAATGTTTATAAGTACTCGTAGTTGCCAACGCTTGTACTAAAGACTTGCACGTCGGGGGCGCTGGTTTATATTAACACGCAAAAAGAACAATAGATGAGTATGCCAGTTTTGTATACAAATATATGAAGCACAAATTATATGATTTATATTAGGAGATAATAGCTGACTGGCTACAAAAATAACCCTTTATATTACTGCAATATAAATATAATCTCATGAACAGGATTCCAACTCAGAATGTGAATAAAGGTCTGAATTAAGTCAGCGTTCAGGTAAAAAAACCGTCTATGCATTTTTCAATGTACATGTGCGTGGCGGCGCCAATCCTGTCACTCATCAGGTCGAGCGCTTGCTCGCCGACCATGAAATTGGTAATAAAACATAATGTTTTATCCAGATCACAATCAAGCTCAGTGATTACTATGCTGGTTGAAATGTTAAGCAGTATTGTGCCTTAGATAAACGTAATATATATACTATACACGTAAGTAAACAGTGACATAAGTAAACACTCCAGATAAAACGTCTAAAGGAAGACAACGTGACGCTTTCTTAGATTTTGTCATTTTATACTTAATGTCTGTATATTACAAAGGTTTCAAGATCAATTTCAAAAAAAAATTGCGCCTGGAACAAAAGATTCGTACCCCTTTATCTTGGGTCCAAAGTCTGCCCTTGGCAGCTTTTTAAAAAAAGCTTTACGCAGTTACAAACACACCCAGCAGCAGCAATGAGAGCTCAACGCGAGGCCGCCACCATTTTACTTCACCGCGGGGTGCCGAAACGACGAACGACGACTAGGAGCGAATGCCAGAACACAAATATTTAAATTCTAAATAATTGCTACGGATTTTCACTCAAATAAAAATCTGTTACCGAAATTAAATTTTGGCGTTGCGACAGATACTTTGCCTTACAATAATGCCACCAATCTCAACTAAGGGAGAACCATATCATCTCTGTCGTTAAGCGCACCTAATTGTTTTTATTACAATGTGACATAAATCATACTCTTCACAGTTTCATTGAATACATTTTTCTTTTAGATTTATCAACAAAATTTTCATATGTATATCTATATACGATCATATCTATTCCTGACTTTATTTCAAAAAATAACTTTCTTGAAATTATTTTATCATAATTATTAGAATTATTGTTTTTTGCAATTTCTTGTTGAGAAAATATCAGATTGCTCACTCAGGTTCAAAACAATCTGTATTTGTGTCGATCTGAGTATACATAAGACTTTCAACAAAATATTTATTTCATGTACTTATACCTATATGAATAAAAATGTAAATGTAAGATTTGTAAACGAGGTTATGAACTAAACAAACATACCAAGAACATCATTACTTTGATTTGCCAAATGATTAAAAAAAAAGCAATGCTTTTTAATCATAAATTTAAATTAGTCTATATTTAATTGATAGTCTGTAATCACTTAAATAGTTTCCAATATTCACTTCATACCACGAAAAACATTTGACACGATAAAACAAAATTTAACAATACATAAAATCGACACAGACTTCGAATACCGGAATTCCTAAAACAGTTTAAAAATTACAATAACCAGATCAGTATACCACTGTGACTGGACATTATCGAAAAACAATGAAAAATTCTTTCACTAAACAATATGAATTAAACTATTGTAAAAGAAATATTTACGTACCGGACTGAAGATTCTTTGTAGCTAATAATGGACGGTTTGATCTAACCGAAGATCTCGGCTAGAATGAATGTATTGGAACAATTGCTGACTAATAAATAAAAGGTCTATTGCCTAATTACAATGTTGTTGTTTTTGTAACAATCTAATTTTTGACACAAACCGTTTAGGTCACTGTTTTTGATACTGTCCAGGGTGTTGAGGTTTGGATTGGTAATGACTACTAAGTCAGCGATAACACATTTTTGGATAAACTTAACGATGATTCCTTCTGTGGAGTAGATATGCGAACTAAAAAGAGTTTAATGTATCAAATATCTTACGATATTTAGTTCTTACTTAGTCGCATACAGGTGGGTTTTAGTGGGTAGGAACTCTTCTAGAGAGTAAGTCCCGCATCATATCAGCCGGCTGCGTATCCTTGAGCTCCATTTACCACCTCCTTCCCCAAGGAGGGTGAATAAAAGCATTGCTTAGGTGCAAAAATGCCATTGAAAGGACCTCAACCTCTACCAAACAAGGTTTTGGCTTCAGACAGATAATAATTTTGCCTATTTTGAGTCCTATTAAGATTCTTACAGTGGACAGTTTTCCGCTGAAGTAGAACTTGCCGCCTACGGATCAGCAGATTTTCCATATAGCCTCGAAGTGACCTATATTCTCGTTACTAAAAGAAGATAAAAATGTTAAATTCATTTTAAACGTTAAAAATGAATAAAATTGCTACCGTTTGCAAAGCAATATTAGGAACAGGAATATCAAAAGAAAAATTATCACCTACGGACATAATACCGTGATAAAATTACTTAAAGTAATGGGCAAATTTTCCAGAAGTTGGCAGATTTGCCTTGCTGATCAAAACCAATAACTTTATCCTCTTAAATACCCCAAAAGCAACATTGTTTCTTTAAAAACACGCTCTCATTATATACAAATACCATAAACAAATAAATACCAAACAAACTTAAACGCAAATATCCAAAATATCCGGTTCCTGAAGTAACTTCCTTGAAATTCTTGTTCCCCTGTATAACGAGCTGTTGTATGAAGCCCCAATGTTTACAAACGGTAGCGATGCGCGAATCATAGCGCGGTTTATAAAGGCATCCGAAACTGAAGATACATTTAGTATAGCATAGACGCTGGCGCGACGCTGCCCATGCCTTTTCTTTTGTGTGAGTTTTTTTGCTTTCTTTTTTATTTTTTTTTATTTTTAAAAAGAACTGGCATTTTATTTAAAGAAAAAGTTTCTTCTAAAAAGGATGTAAGGAAGTGTTTTGTGTCATTATATTTGAATTAGTTTTGGTTTTAAAAAGGTTGAAAAAGTTTGTTTGTAGATTTTGATTTTAGTATTTGTTGGTATTCAATTTGAAGTTTCAGATTTTTTTCATTTATAATCTGCAGTGTTAACAAAAATTCAGTTTTGTTGAAAATATATTTTGTGTAGTCCATGGATTGACAAGGAATTTTTATACATTACTCTTTGAAAAGTTTATTTCGTGTACTTTTTGTTCCAAAATGTTCAACGGTTGCAAACCCCAAAGCCTTGGCCCAAAGAGCAGTGTGTACCCACCATAATTATCTACTTAATGAAACACTAGCGTGGACTGAGTGATAGACAACACTCAGTAAAATCGAAGGACCTAATTCAAAATTCAAATATTTATTTCTCAAAATTGACAATTACCTGTTCTTATTGACGTCAAATAAAGCATGACTCTACCACCAGTTCGGAAAAACATTCGTGAAGAAGAACTGGCAAGAAACTAAACGGGTATATTTTTTTCAAAATAAATGTACAATGTCTCTTTATGGCAATACAAAGTTATTCTTACCTGGAGCTGTTAACTCGGCAAGTCTCTCTCCCCCCCAAGTGTCCAAACGACGAACCCAAAAACCCACAAACGGCACCTTACCTAGGAAAATGAAAATTTTTAGGTTCCTAACGTTGAAAAATTAATCTACCAAATTTTTGAAATAAACTTGTCTAATTAAAAATTCTTTCTTCCACAGATCCAGATTTGGACATGAATTAAGAATGGGCAGGATAAACCATATTTGCACAGCGATCTTTTTTGTAGCTAGCTTTCTGATCGCATTGGGAAGAACACAAAAATGTGACCGGATAAAAATCGGCAACGACTATTACAAACGACAGTTGATAGCAACAATCGATGGATACGCCACGGGGATCGTGTCAGATCCTAGAAATGACAACCTGTTCTTCATCCTACATAAAAGAAACTTCACAAGAGGCATCCACTTTTTAAAACATGGCTCTTTAGGTGTAAGGCCATTGAATCTCGGTGACGAATTATTGGGACAATGCATTGGCATCGACGCCCCTAATGGCATCGTGTACCTCGGAACTAACCAAGGACTTTTAACTTACGATTACACCAAACCTGAAATAGCTTCTGAGAGACCTATAGGTGATGACGATGTCCGTAATATATTCATTGACAAAACTGACAATCAGATGTATATCATCACTGGAACTAATCACGAAGTCCTCCGATTCGTAAATAATTCAGCAGCCGTTAAAAGATATGAAAAGATTCCGAAAGCATACAACTTCGTTTTAGATAGTAAAGGTAACGCGTTCTATGAATATTTAGATGGCAGATTATACTTTTTTTCGAGTGATTTGTTTGAGCCTATTCAATATAAAGGTTTTACTCGAGAATTGAAGTACATTCTACAGCTAAATAACAACGACGAGGCTATAGTAGCCGTTAAAGGTTCTTTGTACAGATTAGTTACGAAGAGCGTCTTACCGGTGAAGATTGGTCAAGTTGGGTTTAAAATAACCGGACTAGCTTTTGATCACAAGAACAATATAATAATCAGTACCAAAGGGAAGATTTATAAATATAAACTGATTGACACAAACGAACCATGTCCAGCCGAAGATTATTTCATGACAAGTATTTAAATAAGTGTTTTGTGATTTGTGTGCCTCTCGCAATTCGGTATCTAAAGAAATGTCTGATTCTAATTCAAACCCCATTTCGAGATATCAGGTTTTATTGTATGTTGTGTGAGTAGAAGCTCGCAGGTAAAGCGATTAAGCTTAATTTAAGGAAAATGCGTATAATAATTTGAATTACAGTCAATATCTACATGACGTCATACAGTAGCATCGTTTTCTAACTTCTTTTTGGGTTTCAATACATATCTGCCATCAAGAAGCCGTAGAAAATTGTAGATATGGTCATTCCAGGTAATATTAGAATCTCTGAAAAGCGATTTTAAAAAGATAACTACTCCGTGACCTCACTATACGCATTTTTTTAAAATTGAATACTGCCCAGATATTAGAAATAAGCAAATTGTTTTTCCAAAACACCTAATTCTTTCAAAAAAATAAAATAAAACAAATGTAGCTCAAAACTACTTTACATACCGAATTCCTGTGAATTTGTTGTGATACTGAAGGTTCGATGCAATCTGAATTTTCGTAGAATATTAGTTCGTAAGTGTAGGATACAACGTTGATTGTGTTTTTATAGTAGTTCTTGGACATCTATTGAAGTAAAAAATGTTGAAAAAATATAGAAATTATTGCAAATTCTTTTTTTACTTCCTAACCTGAACCTAGTAATTTCCTCACATTTGTTTAATAATAATTCTTGTGAGAAAAAGTTATGATCACCTATTGATGTCGACGACTTTAAAAGCAGGCTGGAAGATCCTTCTGTGAATAACAATAACTCGCATAATTTTTATCATCATTGCAAGTTTTAAAAAGAAGTGTATTTACCTGACTGTCAGAAAGAAAGTTATGTTTTTCGAGTCTATGTATATTTCTTTGGCAGGCTCTACAGCCTAATCCGTTTGATGGATTTCAATATAAAAGGTGTCATTAGATTTGTCTCATTTGTGGGAGTGCGAAAAAATATATTATTTCCCGGAATTCTCTTACAAGGGAAAAGGAATTACACGGACAAATAACTTTTGCAGGCGCGTGTTTTATTTGACAAATTCTTGTTATTCTATATCTAAGAGTAAAAATAGAGATTTCTATGATTTTACGAGTTGAATAGAAAACTTCGTGGTTTGTAGTGGAATGTGAACTTTCGAGCGTGTTCTTGTTATAGTAATACAGGCTATTGTATAATTGGTTCATGATGCATGAATGACTTTAATATTGGGGCCGTACAATAGAAGTGACTGGATTTTGTTTTTATAATTTTTACATAAGGATAGTTGTAAAGCGGTAATGTAAACTTAATATCCGTTTGAAACATGTCTCACCTGTGTTAGAATAGGTTGGTACATAGCGCTTTAACAAATATATAAGTACATGTCTTTTATTATGGATATGTTGGGATGGTACTACAGTTCTTCCTGTTTTGTTTGCCAGAACAATCGCTTGTCTTGGTTGTATGGTCTTCCTATAAAATAAAATATAAATAAAAACATAATAAATATGATTTATGAGCGTAGATGCAAATTTAATTAAAGCATCATTAAAAAAGACCAGAATGAATGTTGACACACTTGGGCCTCGTGGCGTTTTGAATAAAATTTTTATTGCAACGCTAGTTTTTCGTCGTGAAATTTTAAAGTGTATTCAGAAATAATTCCCAACAGTCAAACTTCTCAATATAATTCAAAAACGGTAGTTCAGATATATCTTATTGTTTAGTTCCTAATTTGAAATAAAAATTGTGTACTATATTATAAAACAAATTATAAATACGGAATGAACAGTGGGACAATAGTTAAATAAATTATAAACAAAATGCGGTAGTTATAAATGTTTATACAATTGTTATGATTAATATATTTGAACGAATTCAATGACTTGTTTGTTTTGTTATATATCGAACCACAAAATTAATTATATACTAAATCGGTTAGTGGAACTATAACTACAAATAGAAAGGCGCTGGCTTTCCATGAGGTCTCAGGTTGGATCCTAGTGAGTGCCAATAAGGTTTTACAACCTATACCAACTTCGTAGCTCCATGTGATATCTGCTCATGCGCAGTGGGCAAGATATACTTTGACACTTTACCTAAAACCACCGCCTTAGTTGAATAAAGCTGGTCCCAGCTGTAGGATTATGAAGGCTGTTGTGATTGGCGCAACCTTATTCAAAGTAAGATAGAATGGTTTGATTGATGAACAGGTATAGATTGGTTTCGATTTGTGGATGGGATCCCAGAGACTAAGGAATAGCTAAAGGTTTAGCTAGAAAAGTTTAATATTTGTATTTCTTTTCATTAATTTTGCGCCGCCATTTTGCTTTCCTTAGTAAGAGCTCCTGTTGCTTATGTGAGGTGTGGATACCAGATCTTTTGGTAATGATTTTATATAAGAAATATTCTATATGTTTCGAATTGTAAAATCACTTATTTATATTAGAAAAAAACAAGCAACATACTTAGACTTGTGTATTGAAAAACAATTTAGTATAAATAGAGCCTGTAAAGACATTAACAAAAACATGTGAGATGGAAGACAAACGCCTGCTACTTATTAATAAAAAAAATTTAAAAAAAAGATTCAATTAAAAAAAGTAATTTGAAAATTGTATACGTGAACGATGATCATGAAGTTGGCGTCCAGACACCACTTCGACAACGCTCCCCACCATCCCAGCCCACCTGTCAATATGTCAGCTGACTACGCATCCAGCGTCCGAGTAACATCTTAACAGATCCCGACGACGCTATTACAATAAGAAACAGTTAGAAATAGGACAACACGGCATTCGAATCGCCTAAAAGAACCAGGCAGCTTCAGTATCAGGATCAGCATGAGTTTGGGGACTTCGGCTTCAGCATTAGTTTGTAGTAGACTTTTAGATGTTTTGATGATTAGACTCGCTTGTAATAGAGTGCCTGTAATAGACCAGCTTTTTAAAGATTGCCATTCTAAGGCCAGCAATCGGTTTACATAGCCGGGCTCGCATTCTATTGGAACCGCAATTATAAGTTTTAAAATTAGTCTTGCTAGCCAGGAAACATATATATTTTCATACAATATATTTGAGAGAATTGTGTGTTGTTTGAGAGAATTGTGCGTAGAGAATTGTGGGCAGACTCCATTGCTGTCATTTAAAAAATGCGTTGACATCTTTGTCAATGAAAGTAAACAATATTTAGCAAAATAAAGAAAATTTAACAAAATAGAAATAAAGTTCAGGTATAAGGATAATACGCTTAAAGCGTAAGCGTAACGCTCAGCGCTAGGCCCAAACTCCGGTGAAATTGAATATGCCAATAGGGCCATATAAACAGTTCATTTGTAACGTAGTACCAGTAAAACACCAAAACTCTCTTCTATGTTTATTTTTTCGGTAAAATTTAAAATATACAAAAATGCCTGTAAATACAAACAGAAAAATATAAACAAAATTGAAATAAAAAAATAGTCACACAAAATAGAACAGAAATATTAATACAATTAAATTTGATCTGAAAAGAAAAAATAACAATAAAATAAAATTTTAATGAATGAGAATCCTTACCAAAAAATTTTGGCTACGCACACTCGTGAACGTAAAAATAAATTATAGGTTTCTTAAAAAAAACTTTGATTGTAGATAATAAAATATCTTAACTATGTAATTTTGAATAATAAACTCGGAAACAATAATAAATAAATAGATTCAAGTTGCTTTGATGGATAATATTTCGTGACTGACTTGTCAAATCAAAACATTGCCGTTCTCCGACACTACGTAATTCCTAGTTTAAAATTACGTCGGGAACGACAAAAAAAATAAAATTTACTGACAAAAAGAGGTCGAAATAGACAACCGTCACAATACCCCGGGGGCCGGGAAAAAAAAAAATCTGAAAGATTTTTTTTAGTAAAATTTCAAATTCAAACCAAATCAAAATAAACCGCATATACATATCGAATTTTAATATTTAATCTGCTAAATGAAAGAACAATCAAAAAAAAATAATAATTAAAAGCAAAATGAAAATTAATATTAACATCTTATAGAAGAATTTTTCTGAAAAAACATCCTGTATATATGAAAAAAAAAAAATAATACTGATATATTGCATATCAACAAGTTATTTAATAGAAAAAAAAAAAAACAAAACAGACGAGAGAGAGAAAAAAAAAATCCTAAATAATTATCTTAAATTACATGGTTCATTAATGATAAAATTTTAAACATGTTCCTGGAATATACAATGTTAATATACATCGTTCAACTCCATCAACGTACATTATAATTACAACATACATTCACTTTCATACTAGTCTTATTCCAACTACTGGAAATAAAACATCATGCAGTTAGAGTTGCTTATGAGGAATCGTATCCTAAATAAGTCAACTCAACAGAGTTGAACGCAACGGCAAAAGGCTTTAATAGTTGCCATCCGCTGAAAATATTAATAGCTTATGGCTTCTTTAACGTGTCGCTAACTCCCGCACGGTGATTACTATAAACAAGTTTCAGTTAAAGACTGAAATAAATATGCCGGAAAGAAAAGAAAATCATAGCCAGTCGTGAAATATTGACTTTTAAATAAAATCCAAGGGTCTTTTGTGAACTAATTAAAATACTTATGTAATAAACATATGAAAATAATTCTCACGGGAAAGTGATTCAAGCGTATAAATAATACAATAGGTATGGTTTAGTTTAACGAGTTACCTTAATAAACGCTCGTGCAGAAGGCTTAATTTTACAAGTTGCAAACCGCTTGAAAAAAAAATTGAGAAAAAAAATTGATAACATTTAACAAATTATACTATAAAGTATAATACAGATATTGAAAATAAGAGTTTACACTCCTAGAATTGCAAATATTAAATAAATTACACAATAAGTTAACCTAATACTACGATGATGATAATTAATTATAAGTTTTGACCAACGTCAATGTTAATGGTATAGCCAAACGATAATGAGGTGCATAGAAAAAAAAATAGGACAAAAAGAATCGGCTTATGCTCGCCGTGAGATAATTAGCAATAATTATATATGAATTCATATAAAGTAATTGGTAACAACCAATCTAGTCACTCAAAGAAGAAGTTAAACGCGGTAGAGGTTTAATGTCTCTGATATGCCAACGACCTAATGGGTTATTATTCATATCTACTAAATCGTAAATTAATGGTGAAACTTTATTTGAAACTTTACATTTAATAAATTTGGGTGCAAACTTAGCACAAAAATGTTTTTTAGAGGAACTTATTACATGGTTTCGCCTCCAAACAATATCACCGTTATTAAATTCTAAATTCTGATGATGTTTGTTATAATAAGTTGCATTATATTGATGTGCATTAAATAACCGTTTCTGTACTTCGGAAAAGATAGGTATTAATTGTCCTATGTTTTCAGCATATACATCCCTAGGACTGAAAATTAGTTCATCACTGGAATCTTTATTTTTGTAGATAGATCCACATGTAACAGCTTCTCTACCAAATACTAAAAATGATGGAGTGAATTTTGTGGTTTCATTAACCGCAGTATTAATAGCAAACTGTATTTTGTTTATATAGGTATCCCAAGTTCTGTGATCTTTATCTATAAAAGCTGCAATCGCCGTTACAATAGTTTTATTGTAACGCTCAACGGTGTTAACCTGTGGACAGTAACGTGGGGTGTAATGTATTTTTGGTATGTTGTAAAATTTAAATAATTCAGATAATTCTGTACTTATCATTTGAGGACCATTATCTAATATAATAGTTTCTGGAACTCCATAAACCATAAAAACTAAATTGTCCAATATATGGCGAATAATAGAAGCGGTTGCATGTTTTATTGGAAATAACAAACAATATTTGGAAAAACAACAAGTAACTACAAATAGAAATCTATTCTGCTTACGTGAAGTAGGAAGTGGACCTATCAAATCTATGGATAAACATTGGAAAGGGCGTGAACAATGTTTGGGTTTGCCCATTAAACCAATTAAGTTTTGATTTTGGTGCTTGATAGCTAAACAAGTCTCGCACTTAGCAATAAACATGGCTACGTCTTTATACATGCCAGGCCAAAAATAGAGATTTTTAATTCTATGGTATGTTTTAAAAGTACCAAAATGTGCCGTTTGGGGAGTAGAATGATTTTGTGTAATAACAGATTCCCTAAATTCTAATGGTATTACTTGTTTCCAATTAAATTCAGAGTTAAATAATGTGTTAGATCTACAAAATCTAAACAATTTATTATTATGAATCATGTAATCCGGAGTACTAGAAGGAAATGATAAACATTTATTATAAATTGCTAAATACCAAGTGTCTTTAGTTTGAGAAGTAGAAAAATTAATTAAATCAATTGGTTTTATACGTGATAAAGTATCTGGTACGACATGATCTGAGCCTTTTTTGTGTTTAATTACGAAATTAAACATAGATAAACGAATACTCCATCGAGCTAATCTGCCAGTAGGATTATTTAAATGCATAAACCACTGAAGGGCTGCGTGATCAGTATAAATTGTAAATTGTAATCCATTATCTAAATAACAACGCCAATGCTCTAGTGCCGTAATAACACTTAAAAGTTCACGTTCAGTGACTGAATAATTCTTTTGAGCGCCTGTAAGTGATTTACTCATATAAGCAATAGGTTTATCAATATTATCGACTTCCTGAGTTAACATTGCGCCAATGCCATAGGAAGAGGCATCACAATGAACAGCAAATGGTTTAGAGAAATCTGGGCATGCCAGAACTGGTGTACTAATTAAAGCTTGCTTAATAGCCTTGAAAGCAATTTCAGCTTCATCAGACCACTTAAATGGAGGTGATTTTTTGCTTGTAGAAGTTAATTTAGTTAACGGTGCTGCAAGGGTGCTTAAATTAGGTACAAAACGTCTGTACCAGCTGGCAGTACCCAAAAAACGTTTGACCTCCTTAGCAGATTTTGGAGTTTGTATATCAAGAATAGCTTGAACTTTTTTAGGATCCGTTTTTAAACCATTTTCATTAACTACATAGCCTAAGTACTTTAATTCTTTCCGGAAAAATGAACATTTTGGAAAATTGACTGTGAGATTGGCATCTGAAAGTTTTTTAAGAATTTTAGTAAGTATATCGACATGTTGTTCAAAGGTTTGAGAGATACAGACTATATCGTCGATAAAATAGAAAACATTATTATCATTTGTAAGGTCATTTAGTAGATTTTCAATGAATCTTTGTTGGGTAGCAGGTGCATTAGTTAAACCAAATGGCATAACTTTAAATTGAAACATTCCTCGGCCTGGAACATGGAATGCAGTTTTGAGTTTATCCTCTTTTTTTAAGGGAATATTCCAAAACGCTTTAGCAATGTCAATAGATGATATAAATTTAGCATCTTTAAGGTTATCTAATATATCAGAAATGAAAGGAAGTTTGTAAGCATCTTTTTTTGTGATATCGTTTAATTTACGACTATCAATACAAAATCGCCAAGTACCATCTTTTTTAGGTGTAATAATAACTGGGTTCAGCCATGGGCTGTCACTGGGTTCAATGACATCTAATTGTAACATATCATCAACTTCTTTACAAAGAGCTTTTTGTTTCTCAGGAGAAAGTCTGTAACAGCGTTGACGAATAGGTGGATGGTCTCCAGTGTCGATGAAATGTTCGACTAAATGAGTACGACCTAAAGGTTTACATTCAGTTGAAATCAACCTAAACTTTTCCATAATTGCATCTGCAATAATTTTTTGTGTATCTGTTAAAGAATGGTATTCATGTAAATGAAAGTTAGGATCTGTATTAATGAGAAAAGATGAGTTTAAATTTGAAGGTTGTAATGTGATATTACTAAGAATATCCGGAGCAAGATTAAAAGTTTTCCAAAAATCAATACCCAAAATGAGTGATTCAGTGATTTCTGGGATCACATGAGCTGTAATTAACGCAAATTTATTGTTATAAAAAGTAGGAAGAGTAATAATGCCGATAGAAGAAATAGTTTGTCCGTTTGCAACATTACCTTTTATTAAACAGTTTTTTTGCATAAAAAGACCATGTTGTGATAAAATTTTATGAGAATTATTACCCAATATAGTGATAGCACTACCACTATCTAAAAGACCATTTAAAATTAAATCGTTTACTTTTATATGTAAATAAGGACGTTCAAAATCTGATGTTTTATTAAAGAGGAGAGCACAAGTGTTATAAGATTTAAAAAAAATTGTTAAAGTTTTTAACCATGTATCCCAATCTTTTTTGTCAAAATTTGATGATTTAATACCATTATTTTTGTTTATGCACTCCTCGTAATTTAGTTTTTTGAAATCGACTTATTACAATTAGGACATTTACTAGTAATAAAGTCTTTTTTTCCACAACGAAAACACACTATATTAGTGTTAGTACAGTCTTTTAATAAATATTTTGTATAGATTCTGCGGAATGATATGTGGAATGTGTTGGTGATTTTTCCAAATTTTTAAAACGTGAGTCTAATTGAGTTAAATCATTCCAACATGAATTTATTAAATCTAACTGCTCTGAAGATAAATCTGATGTAATGTCAATGAGGCCTAATCTTGTTCTTATATGAGTTAAATAAGGTGAAATTTTTTGTTTCCTAATAGGATAAGAGTTTATACAAGCTTCAACAAGTTTTAAATTTTTTTTAATGGTATTAATATCTTCTGAAAATTCTTCAGGGCTATTTTGTAAAATTTCTGTTTCAGAATCTACATTAATATTTAATAATAATGATCGTAGTTCGTCTACAGATTGCGTCGAAGAAAAATTTATATTTCTGATTTTTAATTCATAAATTATTTCAGGTTTATTTAATTGTGAAAAATTCATTGCAAAATCAAAAAAAAAATGTTAAAGTGAAACAAATTTGTTAATAGTCGTTATGCAGAATAGAGTCTTAAAAATATACGTATTTTCAAGTGATGAAAATGAATAGAAAATGTTATTTAAATAGTGAAATTACTGGGTTATAGAATGTTGTGTCTTCAGAAAATTTCTTCAAGGATATTATAACGAAAGAAACTAAAGAAACTTAAATGTCTGAATAATTTAGCAGTATTTTGATATATTATAGTAGATATATTATAGTAGATATATTATAGTAGATATATATATAAATATATTGTAGTGAATGTTAATGATTGAAAATGGTAACAAATAAAGTTTTATGCCTGACCTCAATAATAATTATAAAAAAATTATTTTTAATGTTGCAATTCTTCTGTTGATATAGTTCCTCCTCTCTTCTCCATAAACTACGTTTGAATATTCGGGCGCCAGTATGTAACGTAGTACCAGTAAAACACCAAAACTCTCTTCTATGTTTATTTTTTCGGTAAAATTTAAAATATACAAAAATGCCTGTAAATACAAACAGAAAAATATAAACAAAATTGAAATAAAAAAATAGTCACACAAAATAGAACAGAAATATTAATACAATTAAATTTGATCTGAAAAGAAAAAATAACAATAAAATAAAATTTTAATGAATGAGAATCCTTACCAAAAAATTTTGGCTACGCACACTCGTGAACGTAAAAATAAATTATAGGTTTCTTAAAAAAAACTTTGATTGTAGATAATAAAATATCTTAACTATGTAATTTTGAATAATAAACTCGGAAACAATAATAAATAAATAGATTCAAGTTGCTTTGATGGATAATATTTCGTGACTGACTTGTCAAATCAAAACATTGCCGTTCTCCGACACTACGTAATTCCTAGTTTAAAATTACGTCGGGAACGACAAAAAAAATAAAATTTACTGACAAAAAGAGGTCGAAATAGACAACCGTCACACATTTAATATGCCAATAGGGCCATTCAAATTCAAATTCAAATTCAAATATTTATTTCTCAACATTGACAATTACTTGTTCTTATTGACGTCAGATAAAACATGACTCTACCACCAGTTCGAAAAAAAACCTTCGTGAAGAAGAACTGGCAAGAAACTTCACGGATATATATATTTTTTTTTTTTCAAAATAAATGTACAGTCTCTTTATGTCTATACAAAATTATTCTTTTCTGCATCTGTTAGCTCGGCAAGTCTCCCTCCCCCCAAGTATCCAAACGACGAACACCCTCAAACGGCACCCGTTCACGAGTTAACGCGGGATCCAGCCATCGCCCTCCTCAACCATATTAGAGGGAAGTGAACGACCCGTCACCCGACGCTACCATAAATAAACAGTCCATTTAATAGGCCAATAGGGCCATAAATAAACAGTCCATGTAATAGGCCAATAGGGTCATATAAACAGTTCATTTAATAAGCCAATAGGGCCATATAAACAGTTCATTTAATAAGCCAATAGGGCCATAAATAAACAGTCCATTTAATAGGCCAATAGGGCCACAATTACTATACGGCTATATTTACTGCTTTATAACTATTTAATATGTACAGTATGTTTATAGGGTTCCCCATCAATCTAATATAAACAGTCCAATAAACATTTATGATTATTAACCCGAGAACAATCATCTGTGTCCATCAGAAAAATTATGAATTTTTTTTTTTGCTGCATCTTCCTGTAGTTCAACAGAAAAAGGAGGCAGATACCGTCCCATACATTTCTGGGCTACGGTGTTAACAACTTGAAGATTGTGTTTTCTATAAGAAACATGCATCTTAAGTGTTCACCTAAAATTTGAAAACATTTGTACTTTTAGAAGTTAGCTGTAAGATATTTTGGTAGTATCATATAAAGTTTCGTTAGGTTATGAGAATGTTATTTCAAATTATTTCGTTGGACTTTTCAATGAGTTATAGTACACTTAATGATGTCCCAAAACGAATCGTGTATGTATTTTTCTGTTATTTCTAGGTCTTAACATCAAGATATCTATCTTGAAGCCTCTAAATACATGTTTTTGTGACGAGATTTATTTATCAGGTTACTAATATTGGTTGTAATGTAATGAAAATAAACAAAGGACGCTGAAGTATAAAAAATAACCCGTCATTCTAAAACTCAAAGTTTTAAAACTATGGCACAATCTGCAAGGACAGTGAATTTAGACGGAAAAAGTTTAAGTTAAGGTTTAAGCAGGTTTAAGTTGACAGCTGTAAATAATGCCAACGCAACAGCATCACGAGATTAACGGAATGACACGGGTTACAGGTGACACTAACGTTTTCTTGAATACGTCATAAACACAAATATTGATGCAGAATGATCAAATTCTTGCATTGAATGAAACAAAGCACCTTTATCATCTTTATTTTAGAGCTAGTTGATTTTGAGATCACCAATTTTGTATTCGATCCCATTCAAAACCAATCAGATATCCTAATTACTTATCGTTTTTAACTTAAATGTCGTCAGAAATCTTTAAATATACGACCAATATCTGAAACCATGACGCACTACCAACATGACTAGATAAATTATTTATAAACTAGTTTAAATTCGTTGAATTTTGAAAAAATACGTCGGACTGTTTTTACTCACTCTACAATGTCGTTGAGGAAAACCTTCTGCCAAATATGTATTAGATCTCGACCAAACTGGTCTTAGAATACAAACAAAAATATTATACAGTTTCAAAAGAAAATTAATATTAGAGTTCTTAAAAGGGTACTGACTGCTCGAGATCGGTGGGAGATAATTAAAATTCTGTATTCTTCGATATTTTCTTATACACATACAAATAATACGCAATGTTAAAATGCTACAGTGATGCAGGAAACAGTGCCGCATATGAAGCCTGCGCGTTTATGCAGATCCTTCAGAAGAGAGGACTACAAAATTCGTTTACGCAGTTTAGAATCTCTACAAGTATATAGGTATGTATGTGCGTCTATATTGTATTACTAGTTTCATTGCCAACAAAAGAGCACTTGATGACCCTGCAACCCGTGCTTGCATGGACATCATTATAGTTCGTTCGCGTTAAGAATGCATTGACGTATTGTCTCAGCATTAGGTTATAGCCAATAACATCACCGACAGTAAGAAAGCTTTTTCTAAAACGGTAATCTGATTGGCTAGTATCTATAGTTGCATCGATGACTTACTGCGTTCTTAACGCGAATGAACTATAATCGTAGGTGTTAATTTGATTATTTTGGTAGAATATCGTTGCCGGCCGTAGGCTTCAGTTATGTTTGCCTATGTTCCTTTCAAGGTTATTATGGCGGTTAACAAAATAAGGTCTTAATGGTACTGTTACAATCGAGATCTTCTCAAAATAAACTGGCGCTTGTACCAAACTGTCTATTTTATTCATACGTGGACGTAGCACAAAACCGCGTGTATAAATTTGATAACCTAGAACAGGGTTTCTCAAACTGGGGTTCGCGACATTATTTACGTAATGGTGGGTAGACGAGTTAAGGTTACAATTACTCCTAAAATCGACTCGATGAGCGCTAAAAAACTAGCCCACCCATCGCAAAAACATATTTATTTTTGGTACTGTATTTGTTACCTTTTATTGAACTAAAAAACTTTATTTTCTTCAACAGCCAAGTTTATTATTATCTTTGGGGATAAGGTTTGGGGGTTCGCTGTCATATTAAAACTTTAACAAGGGTACGTGGAGCCATAAGTTTGAGAAACTCTGACCTAGAATACCTCCCATTAACGGTGTTATGAAGCTAAAATATTTAATTGCTTAGCTTACACATAGTTTAATCCTTTATTTAGCAATCTAAATAAAACCGATCCTACATAAAATGTTATATAACTAATGCTAAAATAACTAATATTATTTTTTACAAATAATTTCAGTAAGACTTTAGGGATGGTTGTTCGTTGCTCAGATATTTTTTATCTGGAGAATAACTGTGACAGTTGAAAAGAATTTCTACAGAAATAATGTCAAACTCTCAAAACTATTCTACTGATAAAAGATATATGAGCATTGTAAAATTGGCCCTTAGAAGGAGTAAAGTGGGATTTTTGAGCAAAAAAAAAACTAGTGCGTCGTTTTTTTTTCTAAATAGACTGTCTATTTATGGCCCTATGGGCCTTTTAAATTTCACCGGACTTTGTAGCTTAACGCTGAGGGCGCTTAGAGGGAACTTAAACTACTCCTACATACCATACGCCTAAGGGCACCCGAGAGGGCACGGACCTCGGCTTAGGACGTCGTATATTGAAACTACCACTGGTTCGTACATTAGAAGCACTGTATTATGTTTTTCGTCTACTGGATATCTACTTACCTACCTACTTATTAACTATATACCTGCTTTTTAGTACTCAAGTAACAGATAATTTTGACCCGTAACAAGATTCCATAAAAATTATGTCAAAAGTTAACTAAGCTTTAAATAATCAGCCCTTAACGTATCAAGCCCTTAATGTCCTCAGATATCTTGCAGACTAAAAAACAGATGAAGATGATTGAATGCCTTCGTAACTGTCAAGACGCCTGTCATCATGTGGAGTTCAAAATGTCAAAATGTTTTATTTAGTAAAAATGAATCGTGAGAACTTCATAAAACCTATGTATTAAGAATTTCATTGTATTTTATCATAAAAAGAAGCACACCATTTGTGAAAACATAAAATTTAAAATCAACAGTTACATCTAATCTGTTTTCTAACCATAAAGTTGTAGCAAATCAAACATTAATTAAATGCCTTAACCATGTTTAAAATGTTAAAGATGTGTATATTTATACATTAATTATACGTTGTATACATTAATTTTATGAGAAGGTTCATGCTGTATAAAATTCTATGCCGCTAATATAATCCCCAAACACAGCAACTGTATGGCCCCGACGTAAGCAAAACTTGTGTCATGGAGGGCAATACAGCGAACTGGGGGAATCCGGAATAAATTATATTCAACAATCAAATTAATGCCCCTACCAAGAGTCGAAACTGGGGCTTCTGGCGTATGAGGCCAATACGCCACTCGGCCATTAAAACTTATACTCACACGGAAGTAAAAAATCGTAACACTTTTAATTGCTTAATTCATAAAACTAAACGCCAAAAAGCTCTCATTTCGAAAAGTTACGTAATGATTACAGAAGCGAATGACTCAGCAACTTAAGTTACCTCCTATGTTCGGTCTGGTGCAGGCTCGCATTAAAATCCTCTGCAGTGTCATCGTGCCCTGGTATACGGGCGCCTATATAAGACCGTACAACGTGCAAGCGAATCTCGCCCGTAGCCCGTTAGCTTGCCAATTAACTTGATGGGTAAATAGAGAGTAAAAAGCAACAGTGATCTTGCTACTAATAGTGGATCATTTGTTTGGTAATGCTCCGAAACTGCAGAAGAAAATCAGTTTTAAGCAGAAATCAGCTTTATGTTATTTGTGAATGCAGGATTCAAATTACATTTCCTAAATTGGTTGACTTTTTGTCCCGTTTTTAAACCAATTTCTTTAGTTTATTCCCTTTAATTATATTTTCTGAATCCATGGCAAATATATGACTTCTATGTCTAGTTTTCTGATTGAGAAAGAACTTTCTGTAACTTTTTAACGTTTTCCTCGATAAAACGTATTACACCAAGTTTATTCTCTTTTTCTTAGGACACACTGTACAGTAATGGTTATTCATCAATACCTTGATCTTGAGAAAACGTCGAAGATTTCTTTAGTTTTTAAGGCCTTTTGATGCTTATTTTGAGCTAGATTTATTATGACTAATATTGTTTTCCTTTATCAATTTGTGTAGTTATTTCGTATATTAAAACTATGGCAGAATAACAAAGCTCAAAAAAATAATATCAAGATTTTGTATGAACGATAAGCTCATAGTAAAATATGAGATACAATTTATTAGAAGCAGCTACGAAGTCCTTCTTGAGGTCGCGAGCAAACTTGTGAAGTATTCATTCATTTATTCTGCGCCATGAAAACTTTCTTTATAAAAACAATTTGATCTGACGACCCACGTAACGAGCTACGTGACTAGAATTTACATATTTATTTAATTTGCTAAACTACCTCTAATTTTTGTATTTAAATAACTTCTAAAGGATGTCGTCAAACATAAAGCACTTATATTTTTTATTTGCTTATACTTGATTTGCTTTTTTAATTCCAGTATTTACCTACAAATATAACTCAAGTGCCCGCGCCATCTTGAAATTGGGAAAGAGCTGTCATACCACCAATGAGATCTAATATATGACTACTGCGACGGTTCCCACGCTAACTTCACACCGTTATTTTGCGCGTACTATACACAATTCCAATTTTATGTCAAAAAGATGATATCATTCATTCAAAAAGCGTCTAGATCGCTTTCGCCATCATGTGTGAAATATCTGTAGCGTGAAGTATGTTTTTATTCTTCAACTGTCAAATTGAAAGGGATCCTGATAGGTGTTGAAGTTACACAATTAGGCCGCTGCTCTATTCTGAAATAAAGAATTATATCTGTCTCGCTACTTTGAGTGATGTGTAGTAGTATCGGATCGAGATAAGTAGTCTATTAGAATTTATCGTAAATACCTTGCTATTAAAATAGATTCTCTGATAAAACTAAAATATTGTTAGGAAGTTTTTATGTTTGTAATGGATACTATAAATCACAGTGGTCAATTAAACCATTTTCGCTGGGTTCTCGCGCTTTTGGTGTCTATTTAAATAAATGGGTGATAAAACTGGTTTCTTTAAATATTGTGAATAAACATGCAATTGTTGCAACTACGTGGGAGGGGTTTCTGTAGTGGTTTCAAACTGTACATCAACCATACATCATTTAATAAAATGAATTAAATTCCGGAGAAAACCCATGGGTTGCAGGTAAAAGATAGCTTATAAATAGGTAAATCAGTGTAATATTTAATAGTGGGTGCTTAGATTTCTCAGATACAAAGTTTTATAAAAATTGGCTTCAAATGTCAAATTCAACAATAATCACAATATTAATTAAACGAAAATAACACACTTAATAGATCACTCATATCGTATGTTATGCCTGTATAAATTTGCATAGCAAAAGATAAGCAAAATGGTTCTGCGGTATTTATTTATATCTTCATCAATACAAGTTAAAATAAAATTAATAAATTAAAAAATTCTAATATAATAGCCGTATAATCCAAAAAAATAGTATAATAGGTAAAATTTTCAAAATAATAATCGGGCTCGTCCGGGATTTGAACCCGGGACCTCTCGCACCCTAAGCGAAAATCATACCCCTAGACCAACGAGCCAGCTGAACAGTTTGTCGAAATTACTGTACAAGTACACATGACGTCAATGTTGTTCATTGGTTTTATTAGCTGCGTACCCACCAAAACTGTGCGCGTATTCATGATTCAATAAGATTACAGTTGGACCAAGTTTTTATGAGTACTACTTTACCCTTGCCTAAAGATATTAAGTTCTAATTTATGTCACTGATATAAAGTATAGAGATATATAGTACAACTTTTTAAGTACCTAGTCTTAAAAAATTTGACAGGAACATTTTGATCTCGTTGTCCAACATATCAATTTATTAACATAATTTACAACAGGATAGGCTTAATAAAGCTGCTGATAGCGCTCTACGAGACTCGCGTGCAAGTTAGAGACAAAACAAGCTGCGCAATCTCACCCACTGTTAAAGTAATTTTCGCTAGTAATACCTGTTTGTATGGGATTTCGGGAAAATAATGTACCCTATATCACTCTCACAGCTGAGATGAACCGAACGTCAGCTCATGTGTTGAAGTCCGTCTAGGCTGTAGAGCGTGCCAAATACACAAGCATACTCAAAAACATAATCATCCTTCTTACCGTCGGGTAATAAAGTCTACGTGTACTGCTTTTTTTCTCTTTATCACAATATGGCGTATATTACGTTAAGTGTGGTACCTCAATCTCATAGATCATATTTATAATTTTATTTTATCGATAAGGTATACAGGGGAGCCAAAAAGGTGACGTCCAACATTTTTGTTTAGGTGCCTCGTGTTGAGAGGTATCTGAATCACATAGGGGTGATTCAGATACCTCTCAACACGAGGCCCCTAGGTATGTTTTACGATTTTTTATAGTTTTCGAGCTACGATTTTTTTTATTAATTTACGCAAAACTGCGACCGAATAGGTTCAAAAATTTCTAAAAAATAAAGTAGAAGGTTTCTTCGGATTTCTATTTTTGCTACTGAATCTCTAGGAACTGTGTGTTTATGCATAAAATAAACTTGTAACAACAACATTGAAACTAGCAAAAAATATTTTTAATATTAGTTATCGATCAAAGAGGTTTTCAGATTATGTTCTCCTTATACAATGACAGCACTCGTAATTGAAACTTAGCGTGAATTCAAAATATGTGAATTTATTTCATTTTCTTGATTCAAATGCAAAAACATTTCTTCTTTTCGAAGTGGAAAAATTTCTTATACTCAATACTATTGAAGCATTTTTAACTTTACACCATTCATCAAAATTGCCTATTAAGCAACGTTTCATAACAAACGAATCCTTTTTTATTCAGGCCAAACAAATAAAAAAAGTTTTCAAAATACCCAATAAACCTTCTTTTATATAAAAAAACCATAAAAAAATATATTTCTTGCAACGTTCTAAAGACAAAAGTGAAATTCTCCCACGCGGCATAAAAACGCAAGATGGCGATCTTCCGCGGGTTCAAGATCTCAACTCAGGTCATATTGATAACGATAATTAACTAGCTATGTCAATAAATGAACATGACATTATTACTTTTCTTATTTACTGTAATTATGTATTATGTAAGTAACGATTTAGTTACAATTAAAAAGGAAAATATTTTTATTTATATCAGTAATCCGTATGCAAATGTTGATTTTTACAGTGTTTATTTAAAGATAATAAAAATATTTTATACCATACGCAGCTACCGCAGTAAAGTAATCTCTCAATATGGTTATCAAAAAGACAGTAAACACACAGTTTTCATTGTATAAAACGACGACGATCAACGATGTTGAGATTGAACTAACTAACCTAGGCGAAGACCTGCTAATGCCAATCTTAAATATTTAGTATAACATATAAAAAAGTTAATGAATAATAACTAAACCTTAAGTAATACATGGGTTTATGAATTTCCCGCCATAATTCTACAAAGCACGCTCAAGTTCACAAGTCAACCGGTAAAAGTGACGTTACCACCTCCAGTCGTATAGAATGCAACCTTTGCTTAAAACTAAAAAGTCTTAGACCATGCGGCCAGTAGTATTCAGTTATCATACGCGCAGTCTATACAAACTTTTTTATATAAAACTTTATAAACTATAAAAATTCGTGAAACGTGTAAATAAGTCCATGGTTTGAGAGGTTAAATTTTTGTGGAAAGATTGTGTATGCCGGATTTTTTAATATTTTCCTGTAAGTGTTTTCTTGTTTATTTTTATTTAGTAGGAATAGTCAAATTATATTTTACTTAAATGAACATAAACCAAATTAGATAGAGACAAAAGTCGTTTCAATAATTTAAACTTTCGCTTACCTAATAGGTACTTAATACAAAGCTCTTTGTTTCATAAAATACTGAATAATATCGCGGGCCGGCGAAATTGCGATGCAACTACCAATATTTATGTAAATTTATGTTGTCCAATATTGAAATATCACGATTTCGACACTCCGACTTTAATTTATATCGATAGCTATGCATTGGCTCATAATCGAATGATCACTGTAATTTATGATCGATGGTGATAACGAAATAAATGAATAATTAAGCACAATAGCTTAATCTCTACATATGTGTATGGATTGCGTCGTATGGGTAACGTCCTTGTTGTTTTGC
Source organism: Marasmarcha lunaedactyla (assembly GCA_923062675.1). Lineage (NCBI taxonomy): Eukaryota > Metazoa > Arthropoda > Insecta > Lepidoptera > Pterophoridae > Marasmarcha > Marasmarcha lunaedactyla. The sequence goes on along the minus strand of OV281363.1, from coordinate 15,870,586 downwards.
GTTACCTCAAAAGGAAAATTATAAAAGAACTTCAAAAATTTAATTTCATTATTGTGTTTTCATTTGCATATTTCAATTTAGTATACCTTTAAGTCGATCTTATAAGTATTTTTATTTGGAGAATAGGATTTGCTCTATAAATTATATTTATTATTAATTCGCATGGATTACAAGAAGTTCTATTTACGTTCAGCTCTTATAATTTTCTGAATGTTTAAACACTCAGACAACAAACAGACGGTCGAGTGGCATCAATGTAAGTAGCCCTGCCTTATACGCCGGAGGTCCCAGGTTCGAATCCTGGCCGGGGCATTCATTGTGGTTGAGAAGGGCGATGGCTGGATTCCGAGGTTAATGGCCGGTTTACACGAGTTAAGTGATTAAGTTGGTAACTAAATTTTAACTAAATTTTAAGTTAAAAGTTGCGTGTAAACAGTCAGTTAAGTGACAAGTGGTAACTTAAAATTTAGTACGCAAGTGATTAAGTAGATTAGGATTCGTTCTATTTTTCGTATAAGTGGGTGGGCGGGGCTTCTCAATTAACACGTTTGGACGTGATTTTTTAGTTCAGTGCATACGTTGACAAAGCAGGTGGCGGCTAGAGCTCCTATTTATTTCGCATTTACTCTTTTTTTTAAATGTCGGAGTGGAGTTTAGTTTCAACTTTACCATTTGTTGAAGAATATTTAAAATAGATATGCTTGTAGAATAAAAATTTTGAAAAAAACATATTCTTGTAAATATTTTAATTTCCGAATAAAATTCTTCTCTGAATTTGTCCAAAATCAAATTTACCACATATCTAAGTACAGAATTGACGAATTGCTTGACATTCATCACTGCTCATCTTCATTGAACTTATGAACTTAACTACTTAATCCGTATGGACAAACAAGTGACATGCAGTAACTTAAAATTTAGTTAAAATTTAGTTACCAACTTAACTACTTAATACATGTAAACCGCGCATAACTCGTGAATGGGTGCCGTTTGAGGGTGTTCGTCGTTTGGATAGTTGAGGGGAGACTTGCTGAGCTAACAGATGCTGATAAGAATAATTAATATAGACATAAAGAGACATTGTAAATTTATTTTGTTAAAAATACACACGTGAAGTTTCTCGCCAGTTCTCCTTCACGAAGGTTTTTCCGAACTGGTGGTACAGTCATGCTTTATTCGACGTCAATAAGAACAAGGTAACATTTGAGACACAAATATTTGAATGAAATTTTTTTTAAATTATGATTTTTTTACAAAATATTAACGTTTTACATACGCTGTAAAAATATTTAAAAATCTTAGGAGTAAAGCGTCTCAAAGAAAGTAAAATTTTACAATTCATAAATTAAGTGGGTAATATTTATATTAGGAAAAGAAATTACGCCTTAATTAAAATGTGAAATTTAGTCCCAATTGAAATTAAATTATGAGTTGTGATAATTTGGAGAATTTACATGATTAGTCGTCGGTGGATCTGAGAAAATCTGCAGTTAGATTTAATTATTTATAATAGATATTTCGCAGAACTATTTCCAGCACTATAAAATATTCATAATTTTTTAAGTATGTTTTTGTATTTTCGTAAGGACCCCACGATAATGATTTTAAAAACCTCTTCTTGGCTGCGGTAGACTAGTAAAATGTCAACAAGTCTGCCGTTTGTGCACTATTTTTTGAAATGTGCAGAATAGTTTTATATTTATAAATAAATTTGGAAACAAACTTTACTTACCTACGCATGGTCCCGACAATCGCCGAAGTACCTACTCGTATAGGTTCACAGAAGACTAGGGTATTCATGAAAACACCCAATAAAAAAAAATTCCTGCAAACAATACAGGTTTGTCCCTCCACATATTATTCAAATCTTTTATTTTCTGTCAAGTCCACTGGATACTAGTGACGACACGTAACTAAAGGTAAAATTTAATGAAAACTTCAAGATCAAAGATGCAACATATCGACTTCTTATTAACACCTGTTTTGTAATGATACATTAACTGTTTTTATCTTCGAATTAATATAAATAAATATAAATATTTCTAACAATCACACCACATAATCTAGTCTGAATTAAGTATCATTAAGAACTTGTGTTATGGATACTAGATAACGAATAAATATACTTAAGAAATAAACACACATGGATATTTTTATTTTATTTATATATATTAGAAATAAACTTAAATAAACATGCATACACATCCATGACTAGAAAGCAAATATGATAAAATATCTGCCTCTACCAGGGATTCGAACCCGGGACCTCTGGCATGAAAGGCAAGGCTACTTACCTCCATACCAAACAGGCCGTCGAATTAAGTATCGATATAATTATTATACGTTTAGTATTTGTAACGTAAAAGTTTCGTGGTCGATATTTTCCTCGCATAAAGACGAGCTTCCTTGCATTTTTAAAATGATTTGAGAATTCCGCGTATTTATAGCTATTTGTAACTAATTATAGCTTAATCTAATTAAAGCTTTAGTTTAGAAGTCCAGCGAGTATCTGTTATTTATTCAGATAAATAGCAAATCAATTAAAAGCTTGACAAATAAAACCAAACATACAGGCAGGGGTTTCTCTGTTGGGAGTATTTTATAGTTTTTAATACTCTACTAAGTATGTATGTGTAATGTGGGTCACGTGTTAAGTATTTCGTTCGAAACACTAACATTCAATCAAAATACTCACAAAATTTGCTTGTTGATATACTCCTTAACACATCAATTCATTACACTGCTAGTACTTGTGGTAATGTGGTATTCATCTTAGACAACTGGTACCTACCGAGTTCGTATCCAAGTAGAATCGTAAACGTTTCCTATTTACATATTATGTAGTAAATTTATACGGGTTTCTATAATTGGGTATTTGACAAACACAAATATTTTACATTTGCATTGCATTATAATAATCCATAAAACCCCAAACAACAATAGATTTACAATTAATAATTCACAGCATATAAATGAGAAGCATTTGTAAATGTCCGGGAAACAGTTTATGGAAAATGGTACTGAGTTGTGACGTCACAACGCAGTAACGCAGGCTCTGAATGCATGGGAATAAACACACAACTATTAAACATTTTGAAGATTTAGCGTTTACCTTATATATTGTCATAGTATGTTTCTTATTCAAAACAGTACTCTTTAACAGAATTCCAAAATATTTTTTCGCATAAATTTTTTTAAGCCATACTTATTATATCATTAGCATAATTTTATTTTTCATGGGTTTTTGATTAACAAGAAGAAAGGTATTTTTGAAAACTATATATTTATTAACCGTACATTGTTCGATGCTACAGCAAGTAGGTGCAGTAATGAGAAGTTTAGAAGTTAGCGCCTTATTCGAACGGACTGTCAAGAGCTTTCATTACAATGCGGTTTCAGCATGTAATCTTTGTAGCCGTTACTTGATTGGCAACCCACACTTAGTATGTTTTGCTCTGATTTCAAATTATCAAACTTATTTTTCAATAACCCTGTCATACAACATTTATTTTTAAATAGCGAACGTTTGTAAATACCAATCCTAGAGTGCCATAAATAACTTTACCCGTATATTTTATGAAACGTAATAATTTGCCTAGTCAAGGCACTCAACTTTCGTACTAGCGATCATCTTTAATGTTGAAGTATAAACTTGATTCTAGGTAAACCATCTGACCTCATAACTTAATGGTACAAATGTTTTAATAACTTTTAAGTTTACTAAGTTCTGTAAGGTAACCTGAGTTGTGAGTTGTGATTGGAACTGAGAACTTATGCTGTTACTAGCTTTTTCCCACGGCTTCTCTTGTTTTTCTCGGCAACAGCATCTGTTCTCAATTTTTTGAATTTATGTTTCATTTCATTTCATACTAGATAAATGTCAAAATCAAGATTTAACTTAAATTAATAATTATAAGATATAATTATGCTACAAATAAAAAACTAAATCTAAACTTGAATCTATTAGCGGCAACGTAGCCAAAAGGCTGGCCGAATTACCACGCTGGATCGCAATAGAAATTCGTTGTGCGATGTAGGTTTCACTCACCAATCGCCTCGGTATAGGTCCGAAAAAAGGCGATGAGCCCCTTGTCCCCAGGTTTCAACGCCAAAAGCCTCAAAAATGTACCCACTACTCAAATTCTTATATTTTCCACGTTTAAGGCTTTCAGCCTTATTTATACCTTTTATGTCGATATGTTGAGTAGCCAGAGCTTAAAAGTTTGACAGACTATAGTACACGTCACACAACTTGACGACTCTGAAGTATCTGCGAGACGTTGCACAGAACACAAACGTGGGTGTGTGCGGGGCGCGGGGCGCGGGCGGCAGACTTTAGATATGAACCGCAGCTAACTTCAGAGCCGCCATGATGTGTGACGCGCATATTTTTTTAGCTACGTCATATCCGGCAAACCAGCTCGTGTCCACGTGGTGGTAAGTTGCATCCGTGCCCATGCACATCATTAGTCGTAGGTGTGTTGTTTGATTATTTTGTTGTGATATTTATGGCACAACTAAAATTTTAAGTTGCGAGTCTCACACGCCGCGCACCATGTTACATTTTTCACTGAGTTATTTCTTGTACGCATGGAACGCAGCGCCGCACTTCGCTGCGCCGATAAGTTGGTCGGAGTGTACAAGTACAGACAAGTTTATGTTTTGGGTTAAGGATAAAGATAAAGATACGCGTGGTTGTGAGAACGCATTTACTTGGGAGCCGTTGTTAGATGACCATGACAAAAACGCCTATTAATGTATTCTCACTTATGCATCAACGACTGTGCATGCCGCAAATCTAAGATAGCGTTTTCACTTGTGTGTACTATCGCGCAAAGGCACCGTAAGGCCAGAATCGCTTGCGCGTTGTTCGTTATTTTGTAAGCGCTACGCATACTACGGGGCGACAACACTTCAGGGGATTCCAGTGTGAATCTGAGCACCCCGAGTTCTCTGATAGTCCATATTGGTTTAAAATCAACTGTCAAAAAATTATGAACTGTGGCATTTGCAACTTAATGTATTTTTAGGCATAGTTCAAACAACACTTATTACATTAATAATTTATTGGCATCGCGTAGGTGATCTATGATTTGCATGAAATTGCCTTCTTGAAGTTTGTCTCAGAAATAAGATTCTCCGCTGACTGGTCAAATAAAAAGCGGCTTTATTGTATGTTGTGTATTGATGAAGTTTATTTGACTATTTAGTTAAGATAAGCCTATTTCAGCCACAGTTAATGATCATCGAGAAAAAGTTACATAACATAGGGGTTATTTATTACACTATCATATAATTATTAAAATTTAAGAATCAATTAATTTTGAAAAATAATCAGAATTTTAGCCGTACTAGCAACACGTTTTAAACCGTTCTCAACCGTCCAAACTTTCAACACTAAAGAACAATCATTTCTCATACGAGTTGGTTTTCACAATACATTTTACTACCAATAAACAAAGACAAATTAAAATCTTTTTTACGATCATACCGGTGTAATTTCTTCACACACTAGACACGTAAGGATTCGAATATGGGACCTTCGGGCGTGGGAACTAGCGTCTAGGCCGCTAAAAACTAGTTATGTTTGAAGTCGAAACCGCATTTTTGTGTTGTGTGTAAAATACTAGGTGTTTTGTTCGGTTGAAGTATCATCAAGTCATCATGAATCCCGATGAACATCTAAAGCGCCATTGTCACTAAAGTACGTCTTCTTATGGTAGCGTCGGGTGACAGGTCGCTCACATCCCTCTAATGCGGTTGAGGAGGGCGATGGCTGATCCCGCGTTTCGTGAACGGGTGCCGTTTGAGGGTGTTTGGACGTTTGGATAGTTGGGGGGAAAGAGTCTTGCCGAGCTAACAGATACAGATAAGAATAATTTTGTGTGAACGTAAAGCGATACTGTAAATATATTGAAAAAATTAGACCCGTGAAGTTTCTTGCCAGTTCTTATTCACGGAGGTTTTTGGCAATCATATCTATAATGGATAATTTTGAATCTTAGTAATTATTCTTATCCAAATTATTCAATCAATCTTGAAGGTTTGAAGTAATGGCAATCCGTTACCTTACGGCGAACTATTTCTGCAAATGACAATTATTGGAGACGACACGACTGTGTAAATGGGGTGAAACAGGCTTTTATGTATTCCAGCAAGGAGCTGGAACGTACGTAGAATAATATATATAACTAAATATTCTACTTCACTACAAACTAATATAATAGCCAATATTACCCTTATCTTAAATCTCACTCACACACTAAAACTAAATCAAGCTACATTAAATAACAATTCATGTAATAAAGTACTTAAAATTTATCCATGTTATTTGATGATCTACCGGACGATTGTCAAATCCTGACATTATACTGTTTAATTTTTCTTATAACAGGTAATTTACGCCACGCTGGCTTTGTAAATTATCACTTTTATATACCTAGGAGTATAATTGCAATACTCTATATGCAATAATAATGTAATAATATATGTAAAATATATCGACTTGTCTAACTTTCCATAATTTTTATAATAGAGTTGGTCACGCTGCATCGTTTGAAAAAAAAGAAAAAGGCACTTTGCCGAAGATTTGAAAGAAATATTTGAGAACAAAAGCCTTATTTAACTCCGTTTGATTCGTACCGGAAGTTGACGAAATCGAACTAAAATAATAAACAAAGTATAAGTATCGTAGACAATGCAGTCCAAAAAAATAATTATCAAAAACTTCATAAATTTTTTTTATTTTTTTACGAAACAAAAACCTGTTCACGATGTCGATATGGAAATATTCATGGTAAACTTTGGACGTTTCAGTAGCGTTCTGTGAACTTGTACTCCCCACAAACATCAAACAGTGTATTCATTTTTTTTTAATCGTAAATTATATACAAAAGTTACATAATGTTTTCATTAGAAATTATAAAATGCAAACATAAAATTAAAAATGCAAAAAACTAACCTTAAAAAATGAAGTCAAGGAACTGCTACAAGTTATGTGTAAACACAAATGGAAACAAAACAAAATCAGTACATTCGTATGGGAGATAAAGTTTAGATTTAGTAGAGTTTCTTTTGTTAAGATCTCGACCGGAGTGGTCCTCTCGGGGAAGTCTGCTCAGGCTAAGGCAAGCATTGTTCGAGCGCTCCGCACACTAAGTGGCGCGACAACACTGCAGGAGATTCGAATACGAATCTGAGCCTGCAGCAATTGCCCCGACGGTATCTACAACAGTCCTACCTAGTCCGCCATAATAACCACGTTTACATGGTTGTGTTCCGGTCAAAGCAAAGAACAGCCGGTGCAGTTACTGGAACACAGGCAACATTAGCCGATATAATAATCACAAGTTATATTAATATGAGAATGCTCAAGATTAATGATAACCACGGGTGTGGATGAACACCAGGTCGAGTGCTTGCCCCTTTGCTAGCTTTTAAAAAAAAACTCTCTTTTTGAGTTGTCAATGACAAATTTTCGGAGACAAGTAATAATTACAAACTTGTCTTGTCATGTTTCTAGTAAATAATTTAATACTCATCAGAATAACGTATATCATAGAGTAGGTACAATATATTATTCGCATATTCTTATGTTTGTAAATATTCAAGATGTAGAACAAATATAGCGGAAATGTTCAAAGTATTGATTTACTTACCTACTCCACTGAACTAATCTTGTTTTCAATATCAAAAAACAATTAATCTAAATTGATCATTGTTAGCTTGTGTTGATTTCACGGTGAATTATTTATTTTCAAGGTAATTAGATTATTATGTCAATTGTTCAGTAACACGCAATGGTGGTTCGCTTGATGTGTTTTGGCGGGCTTTTATGATGTCTTATTATATTTTTAACTCTTTAATGTAAGAAATCCCTTATATAAACATTTAATAAATTGTTATTGTATTAAGGTTTGTGTTATGAACATGCTTAGTGCCATAAAATTATTGAGACCAAATAAAAAAGCTTCACAAAACGGAATCAAAAATCTCATTACGAGTTACAGATGGACCAGTGCTCCACATATTCGACTCTTGGCTTCGCGTGCCATATTCTATTTAAAAAGCACCGGATGACTGTCAAAATTACGCAATTCGAATGTCATGACGTAACTGACGTAACTTTTGGCGGGCAGTGTCTCGGTCTTCCGCCATTTTGTTTAACCTCCAACCTAATTGTTTTGTATTGTTCTTGTTTTTTCTCATGAATAATATCATCTCAAATCTCTGTAGCCAGATTCGATTTTATTTTTAATTGAAAAAGGATTAGACGTTGGTCTTCTATCTCTCCTGATGGAAAGTGACGATGAAGACGAAGGTATTACACGTCTATCCACGAGATACCTATTCATTCGACGCTTGAAAGAACTAGGGCTATAGTTTTCTGGAAAAACGGACGCAGGCAGTTCATTCCACACCTTGGCGACCCGCACCAATAAGGAACTATCGAAGCGTTTGGTTCCACTTCTTGATTAGTGCCTTTTTAACGACCAACACCGATGTTAATTAGGACTTTGTACCCATAGGAACATAAATCATTTACGTAATAGGCGTTCACTTAAAATATTGTAAGACAGTTGATAAATGAGTAATCGATTTCTACGTGTTCGGTGTCTGTAGCATTCATTTGACCTATGCCAATCTGTTATCCAATTTTTTTAACAGCGTAGGAAAGGCTATGTAACATGCTCAAAATTGATTAAAACATTTTAATTGATGAATAATTTAAGCCTATAAGTTTGAAGTTAATTAAAACAAAATTAAAACCGATTTACCTTTTAGTACAATGAAGATGAGCATTGCAGAGTGAATAAACGCACTTTATTAAAATTAAATCCACGTAAAACAGACTTCTTCTCCTACTCATTCACAACACAAGCGGCGAGGTTGTGGAATTCATTACCTACGAAATCCGAGAATCTAAAACTCTCTCCTCATTCAAGAAACGACTAAGAGAACATTACTTGTGGAATATTTAAGCTCTGTCATTATTTCACTGTTTTATTTTATAAGTTGGTTGTAGAGTCATGGTTTATTTGACGTCAATAAGAACAAGTAGGTACCTAATTGTCAATGTTTAGAAATAAATACTTGAATTTGAATTTGAGCTATTTATGTATATATTTTTGTAGGTATGTATGTATGTGTATATTTATGTATGTGTGTATGTATGTTTATTGTATTTTATATGGATGTATCTTTATGTGTTTGTATTTTTTGTTTTTATTTTACATGTGTATATTTAATTATCACATACTAAATTTGATCTTTTTACACACCCTCCAGTCCCAGGTCTGCTGGAAGATATTTCTATTAGAAATAAGCAGTGGCTTTGTACATTATTTATAAGCTTTATTATGTAATATTTATTTCTTAACATTGACAATGATGTATTTATGCTGTAGCTACAAAAACTATAAAATGAATAAAAGCTTTAGTCAAAGCATTTTCGAAGGGTACCGTTCATCTGTGTGCCTGAAATAAATGGTTAATTAACATTAATATCAACTTTCCATATTTTTTTATTTTTTTCAGTTCAATACATATCTAAGTATGAGTTAGACTAGATTATAAACTGCCGTTGTGTTTTATGACCTGGTTATGTTAACATTGGCGAAATTGAGTCTTTTACCAATATCGATCGTAAGAAACGCGCAGATACATGGACTTATGTAATGACATAAAACACAACTTGTACAGGTAATGAAATGAAATGAAATAATTATTTCTCAACATCGACAATTACTTGTTCTTATTGATGTCAAATAAAACATGACTCTACCACCAGTTCGACAAAACCTTCGTGAAGAAGAACTGGCAAGAAACTTCACGGGTATATTTTTTTCAAAATAAATTTACAGAGTCTCTTTATGTCTATACTGTTAGCTCGGCAAGTCCCTCACCCCAAGTATCCAAACGACGAACACCCTCAAACGGCACCCGGTAATTTAGTATCACACGATTGCTCAATAAAAATATCTTTTTCTTGTCATCTTTAAAAAGTAATAGGTAAAATCTAAACTTACAAACATTACTCTTACTTACATGTAATCATGTTTGGAAGGTCAACTTCTAAATTATATTATTAAACCTAGGTCAGGCATATTGTATAAAGTAAGTATATGCTTTTGTTGAAAAGACAGGTGCGCCTTTCCTGAATGGCTTTAGTAAATGTGAGTTACATGAAGAAAATATGTATCCACATAAATATCTAAGTACATATAATTAATTTTAGGTGGCTCTCAGTCTGATATAAGTCAACTGGATCGTTAATAAAATGTTTCATTTTATTATGCGGGTTCTTACCGGGTACGTTAGGTATTTATCTGGTGGGTGGATAAACGCCCATATCTAGGTGTGCGCAGCTGTGTTTTTACACGCTTCGGTATATTAGCTTCACAGGAACTAACAACGTAGACCGATCTAGAAAGTAAATTAAATCTGCTAGTTAAACAGACGGCCGAGTGGTGTAGTGGTAAGTAGCCTTGCCTCATACGCCGGAGGCCCCAGGTTCGAGTCCTGGCCGGGGCAACTATTTGTGTGATGAACACAGATGTTTGTTCTCTGGTCATGGTTGTAGATATTTATATATGTTATATACAGTTGGTGTGTTCGTCTGGGGATTTATTTATATTATTATTTATTTACTAAAGGACGTACTTATTTAAACCTTTGTCAATACGTGTAATACATACTTGATACAAACAGTTATATGGTTCCTGCGAGCTGAACCTTTGATGGAAACAGAAGATTGTGGTTTTGTTTTGTTTACTTAATCTTAATTTGTGTCGAATGCTGGTGAGACACTCACAGGTCTGATGATGTATCGTACGTGATGAAAGAAAATGAAATGAAATGAATGTCATTTATTGGACCAGGACCATAGACAGAGATTACGTACAAAAGCGTTTTTTTATTAGACACAGTCCTGATTTTTAATGAAAAAGTCTAATTAAATAGTATTCTAACTCTCACGTTATAAAGAAACACACATATCAGAATCAAGTATTGAAGATCAAAAAAGGATGTCATCGTGATTAGCAAGTTAAACCCAACTAGCCTATGAGCTGCTTGGACATCGTCCACCATTTAACCATACTTTACCAGGAAATTAAAACTACGTCTGCAATTCATTAGCGTAATACATATATAAAGATTACATAATAATTATAAATCTATAGACAAACACACCAACTCTACGGCCCCAAAGTAAGCAGAGCTTGTGTAATGGATGACCATACAGCGAACTGGGGGGAACCCATAATAAACATACATACATAAATATCAACCATGATACGAGAACATCCTGGCCCCGGCCAGGAGTCGAACCGGGGACCTGCGCGGATGAGGCAGGGCTACTAACCACTACACTACTCGGTCGTCATTAGTCGTTTAAACTTAAACTATGTCCAAAGGCTCGTATGTCGCTTACCACCTTTGTTTAATCCAGTGATTTAGTACCGGCTCCAATCTAAAAATTACTTTCGACATGCCGAATTGCCATTTCAATTTGCTTTGAAAACCCAATAAAACCATATAACCATAAAACCCCATTTTTAAATGTCACTACAATATTAATTTTTCCACTAGTAATCACAGGAAAGGGAAATACAACAAGTTTTAGTTAGCATTCTTGTCTTTACTATAAACATAAGTGATTTCAGTGCCATCGCACTGTCATCAATTTCACACGACATTATTCAGCCGAAAGACGTTTACTGCTTATTACGTACCTAACTTGCAATATAAAAAACCGCGCAATACTTGCTCTTCAATCGCTGGTTGTCAAAAAATACCGTATTACATACAAGCGATAGCAGCGAGATAGAAAACAAACTGTTCAGATGTTTGAAGATCATCGCGTGTCTGATCTCTTTTCTCACGTAATCCTAAGAAACCAATGCTGTGTGACCAAAGTCCTGCCTCACAATATCATCAGTCTTGACAATTCACCACAAATCCAATTAGCAGGCCCACAAATGTCTCTAGTGTTTTCACACTTTTACGACCGAAGACGATCTTCAAACCTGATACATACATAACCTCAAAAAAATAATCTCCAAAGAGAATCTAATCCAGATCACTAAACAATTTTTTCCCACAAAACAATTTAAACTTATAATAAAAGTATTATCTAACAACCATGTGAGTTACATTAGGTCATTACCCATGTAAATAAAGTCTAACTTGGATTCAAATCCCATGTAGTGTCGTCGTGCCCCACTATGCGGACGCCTACAAAAGACCGAAAACTCGCAAGCGATTCTCGCCTTTAGCGTGGGCCTCCGCCAATCGCATCAAGTCTACCACGAAATCGCTAAAAAACTATAAATATTACGTGAATATACAACAATAGACGCCAAGTTATGACATAGCTTATGACAATACATCGCGCAGTCGTCTTCTCACGACGCCACTTTCTTGTGTTTCTTTGAGGTCGTTTTTTTTGAGTTGTTATTAAATTATACGATGTATAATAATGGTTTCATTAATAAGTCTGAGAAGATAATAATACTAAAATATATAATAATAGTAAAAAAAAAATTGCGTGTTGGTCGATGAGCTCGGTCGCCATGGCCTTTCATGTTCTCGCAGCGGTGGCAGAATATCTCGCCATGCTAGTTTAAATGACATCATCCATCGGGCACTTGTTACCTCCAACACTCCCTCGGTTCTTGAACCGTCAGGATTGTTGCGTGATGATGGCAAGCGACCTGATGGTATGACTCTGGTCCCGTGGAGGATGGGTAGGCCGCTGGTGTGGGATGCAACCTGCGTAGACACTCTCGCGGCTTCCCATCTTTCCACAACTAGTATACAATCTGGTTCTGCTGCTAATAACGCTGAAAGCCTTAAACGTAGAAAATATAAGAATTTGGGTAGCGGGTATATTTTTGAGGCTTTTGGCGTTGAAACCATGGGGTCCTGGGGACAAGGTGCTCATCGTCTTTTTTCGGACCTAGCGAGGCGATTGGTGAGTGAAACTCGTGACCCGAAGGCTGGCACCTACCTCGCACAACGAATTTCTATAGCGATCCAGCGTGGTAATTCAGCCAGCCTTTTGGCTACGTTGCCCTCAATGCATTCAAGTTTAGATTTAGTGTTTTATTTGTAGTATAATTTTAACGTATAATTATCAAGAAATAATAAAAGAAATTATAATAGTAATAGTGAGTAAATCCCAAGTAGCTTTTTTGGGCGGATCTTAAAAAATTATGCACATCAGATCCACTGTTATACTTACCTACAGTTAAACATACAATCACCTAAATATTTACAAATCAAAAACGTAGAGGAAATAAAACAAAGTAGGTATACTTAGAATACGGCGCCAAAATTACATATTACGTGACACAAATTGGCCTGAAACCTGGCTAAATTACCTTGTTCTTTGTAGGTTGTTAACGTATAATAAATAAATACTTATACTAAGATTAAAACTGCATAAAAAAATTCCACCAATCAAATTGCTTCATTTTCCCAACTAATAGAAACAAATTAAATACGTAACTCTATTGGTGTTCAATATCTTGTACACTGCCGAGCTTCTTTGCACCATCTAATAGTTTAGATAGTCACTGATTTTTTTTTGAAACTATTTTCTTGAAAAGATCTTGTAAGGGAGTAAATCGAAATGCGACCGCTGGAAAGCTTTTCTTTTCTTGTATATGTCGTTATTGATACAAACAAAGCAGTTAGTTAAATGCGAAATAAATTAAAATTAGGTTCTTTTTCTATTATGTTTTTTATAATAATATTTACAATTTTATAATACAACAATTTTAATGGTATACATATAAATAGTAATAAATAGTTAAAAAATACCAAAATTTACTTTATTAGACACGAGAAGCTCTATTGGAAGTCCCGTAGGGATCCAGTGGAAATTTCGGGATTAGGTTATATAGTGTCTAAATGTAGGAAGAAATATTTATTGAGATCAATCTCTAAGAGGTTTATACAGAACAAAAAAAACGCTTATATACATATATGCGGTTTAATATACATCTACAAAGTAATTTAGGCATCTTTCATTCTTTTTCTTTCTTCTCTTTCTCATATATACACAGGGAAAGCATTAATTAGCTTAGCTTTTGATTTCTATAAACAGTACAGAAAAGTGACATAAAAAACAAGGCACAACAAAGTTGAACCGCTTTATATCAAAAGTAGTTTCTTAGAACGCATAGGATTCATTAAGCTTTCTAACAGAAGCATATATACCAAATCAAAATCTTTCCATTTCGATAGGATGCCACACACGCAGATACTAATCACCATATAACAATACCTTTTTTGTATGAAGAGTTAAAAATGCTGATAAACACATACGACAAGCGTAAACTAGTTCATATAACCCCATATCTTAATATTATACGGAAACCCTCATTAAATTTTAAACCAATAAACCGCTGCAGAAAGTTCTCGTGGAAATAAAAATGGCAATGTGAAAGACCTAATGATCATGGTGTTGCCATATTTAACCTAGGGTTACTAAAATAGGATTGTCTATTACGCCATTCAAGTTTATGTTACGTCATATTTCTAAGATACGATTATTATGGTGGTGCCCAGTTTATGTCTAGTTTCCTAAGGTAATAAAATTGCATATTGGTACAGATAGCAAAAAAAAGCAATTTTTTTCCAATATATTTTAAGTGTCGTCCAGTTTGCTTGGACATTTTGCCCGAAGTATGTAATAAAAAATATATGTCGATGTCAAAAACAAATAAGAAAAAAGTGCGAATATAAAGGAACGGTATAATGTTTATTCATAGGACTTAAATAACAAACTTCTTAAAGACTATAACTTTTGTGCACAAAGATGGGACCTTGCATTAGGTAAACTATAGAGATATATTTCAAAACCCAGATACTATAACAATTCTAAATATATATATCCTTTTTCAAATATATGTTTTCAATTAATAATAACTATCACAAACCTTATTGCTGTCGCTACCCAACAAAGCGGAACTGCCCAACCAGTTTGCAACAAACTTGCATAGTAAATATAAATCTTATTTTGTATGCAATTAAAGTTTTAATTTCCTTGTTAATGTGATAATTATGCGACAGTGAAAGTTCCATGGTCAATGTGCGTTTGAGCAGGTGATGTGAAGAAAAACTTATTAAAATAGTCGCTAAACGAGGTAAAGGTCCATGAAGGGACCGCACTTCATTAGTAACATCGCTTATTTTTAGCGAGGGCTCAACCAGCGAAAAGGCTTCTCTTTTTTAATATACGTTTATTTATCGTTTATCATTTACACTATTTTAATGAAAACAATATTTGGCTTTTGATTTTTTTTAGGTTAAAAATATTTTTCGTTTTTAAATTATATTCTCTTATATTTTATATAGTAAGCAACTTAACTTTTAAATAATAAATTAACTTTTAAAGGTAGGTAGAATGGTATATTTAATAAGATTCCTCTATTTTTTATCCAACAGCCAATGTAACTTAAGATGCATACAATTAAGCACAGCTATCAAGCGTACTTCCAACGAGTAAATTTAAGTTTATATTAAAAAAGAGCCAGTTTTCCCGCCGAAGATGAGTAAATGATACTTTATATCAAATACTCCCTTTTTATATTAGACATTTATTTGCCTAAAGCTGTTTTAATTATCTCAAAACTAGACAAAAAAATCTCTTTCATTATTTTTACGTTTCCCAGTAACCCGATATTCATTACGAAGTATTGACCTAACGATGAAAGGATTTTTATATCGGTCTGTTATTTTCAGAGTTTATCAAACAAATAAGCAATGTTTTTTTCTCTTTTTAATAATAAAATAGATTAAGTAAAAATACCGGGGTAACATAAACAGCCACACCTACAAATTAGCGACTCAATTTCAACCGGTACAAAATCGTAAATGTTTTGGCAAGTCTATACTTAACAACTTCATTAACCCAATTCATACAGACGTAATCTTAAGATATGATAAAAACTTGATAATGGCCGCTATGTTATGTGAACTAGAAAGTGGACGAGATTATGGGTTGGACTCATTATGTGAGGTTCTTAAAAGAAAAAAAACAATTAGATTATTCGTAGTTGAGTAGATCATTCAAACTGATGGCGTCGTGCTTTGAAGCTTTTAATTAAAGTAAATTTAGAGTTTAGAAATATTTTCATTATTTTCATAGCCGGCATGTGATACTCCTGATGGTAGCTATCATGATTAGTCGTAACTGTTTCATTTACCAATAATGAATGTGGTTATTATATCGACTAATGATGCGTTGCCGACCGTTGGCGTCAGTTGGAATTGTCTTTGTTCCAGTTACTGCACTGGCTGTGCCTTCCCTTTAACCGGAACACAACCAGGTGACCGTGATTATATAGCGATCAAAATAGATAGGTAGTACCGCTCCAGACGAGATCTCATCAAAATAAACTCAACTACCTCTACAAATTATATGTAAAAATTCAGATGATATGAAAAGATATACGAATTATATGAAGTAACCACCGAATGCTTACAAAACAAACCATGTTTATTCTACATAATTACCTTCATGAAATCGAGGTACTTTAAAATTTATAAATTTTACAGTTGTAATTTATAGTAAATGAAAGACAAAATTTTATCCCCAAATTTATGCTTGTTAAGTACAGTTCACAGAAGGATTTTTCAAACTGGTGGTATGACCTCATAAATACGTATGCAATGTTATTGATGAATAAGTATTCAATCATATTTAAACATTCAAATATGGAAAAAAGGAATAACATCAGTTAGGGTAAATTTTTCACAAACTGAGAAATTAAGGGGTTGACATTAGAATTACCTAAACACGTGACCTACTGCCCTTTTTACATCTCTAATTAAACTTTTTGTTTGCCTTTTTCAGAAATATGTCGAACCAAAGACTGCAATTAACACAAGTAACAGCTGTCCTTCTATCGCTATGTGTGCAAGCGAGTATCTCAAAAGCTCTGAAACAATCACGACCAGTTCACGAAGTATTTGAAGTCATAAATGAAAGAATAGACGATCGACCTCCCGTATTCACCGCACCAGGACGTTTACCCTACGGTAATCCTCTAGCCGGCAATTCCCAACAAAATGCAAGATTACACGCCCAGAACCAACAAGCTATGTTCAATGCAGAACGAAGAAGACAGCAAAAAGCTCAGCAACACCGATGGCATCATACTCCACCAAAAATGGACAGCTACATGAAGGCGTATCAAGAATCACAAGAAGATCACCAGTTCGCGGTAGAACAACAGCAAGTCAAACAAAGAGAAGCTTTAAAGTCACATCCAGTTACAGCCACTCCTACGTCGGCAAGGATAACTAGACCAGACACGCGTAGAATAGTCGACCGCACACCAAAAACTATTATTAACACTCCTGAGATAATGAAAATAACGAAACAAGACGCTATTATAAATAAAGAGAAGAACAGAAATCATAGATCTTATGGTTCCACTGATTATCATCAATATTTAGAACCAAAAAGATATAGAACTGTTTATGTTTCACCAGCTCCAACTTATGATCAAGGTGTGACCATTAAACCTAATGGCAACATTGGTTTATCGGACACGCAAGAACAGGAACAACCACAGCTGTACACCGAAGCCGTTCCCAGCAAAACACAGTACGTATATCCAAAACAGTACCAACAAATGCAGAGTTACCAATCTGCGCAAGATATTGAGGCATTAAGCTCATTGCTTAAGAAATCTCCCAACGATCAATTATCAGAATTTAATGCAATTATAAATTCTGGTAATGAACAGAATAATGACGATGAACTCAAACGTCCGATTGATCTATACTTTTATCTAAAAGACCCTACTGCACAGTCACTTTCACAACACTATGAACAAGCAAACTACGCACAGATACCTCACGACGTACAACAAGCTTATGAACAAGCCTTAACAGGGCATCAAACCGAACATCCAGATCACAAACCAATCACAGAACTAAGAGAAGACACAGAGGACCCTAATATGCATGTCAAAGGTAAAACATACGGGTTCCAAACAGTAGCAACACAAGAACCATCACCAGACACAACAACAACAAAAAACCATAATTATTATAAAGTTGAAGTTGCTAGTCAGACTATCAGTTCCGGATATAAGCACCCCCACAAAACTGTTAACCTACCAAGGTACCATAACACAGAAGAACAGAGTTCTTCACATCAAACTGTACACTATGAAGAAGAACCTTTAGCTCTACATTATAAACGTCACAAAGATGAAGACCAAAGCGATACAAGTGAAAGGTATCTTCAACACGACAACCTACATCATGGTATTCAACATTTAACAAAAGATGGGACAGGAGTCTCAGCTTACGGCGATGATAATGTAAGTAAAACAGATTGTAACAATTGCAACAAAAACCGTAAACCAAGATCTGCTTTAGAAACCGATCCATTTTACGTCCCTGAAGATAAAAAACAGTCTAATATAGGAATTAAAACTAACACAACGGAAGCACCTAAATCAGAAAAATACATCGGATTTAATCCTTATTATACTAAACATGAAGACTTGAACTATGAAGATGCTTTTGATTATAATGATTACGATGACGCAAGCCCTTATAAAAGATCTCCGAGTGCAGACCTTGAGTCATTCTACGATGATGAAGAAGAAGACACAGGCGATTTCAGTTCTCCAGATGCAGATTACACTCCACACAAACCGCTATACCCTATTAATCCTATACAAAACTACGCACCATCAATAGCCTACAGTCAACACATCCAACCAGATCTCATACCTAGTTTTTCAAATAGATACAAAAAGTTTAAGCGTCATCCTGGTGTAAGCACTGGGTACAACTATCCGAATCCTAATTTCGCAATCCCAACAACATCATACGGAGTGCCATACAGTTATCCTCCTAATCCTATTTTTGATCCAGAGCCCTACGCACCGCAATTGCCAAAGTATCCTCCTATACCGACGTATAATAGTCTCATCAATATACCACGAGCTGCAGAACCTTTATATATGCTTACTCAAACACAGTTAAAGAACCTTATTGGGCATCATAATCTAAATATCCAACATTTGGATGTATATCAAGTGGCCAAAGAAAAAGAAAAAAGATATCCCCGACGCCCGTATTATCCCCACCCTAAAAAGTACAGGAAAAAGTTTCCCAGGTTTAGAAAACACAAAAAGATTTTTCGTGGTTGGTAAAGAGTTACAAAAGACTATGGTTAGGATTAAGCACAAGAATATAAGCTATTTATTTAATTTGTAATATATTTATTTTTTGTTTATAGATATTTTAGACTATATTTTTGTAGCCTTACTTAAGCCCTTTTACACCACGCAATATACAATTAGTTTAAGTAGCTCATTATAATTATACTGTATAATAATTAATAACTTTAAGTCAGTCTCAATATCATGTGCCGAATACCGCGTGGTGTAAATGGTGCTACACAGAATGATCTGATGCGATCCACTTATGGTTCTATCGATCAACTGGCGTCAACGATTGAAAGTAACCGTCTCAATGAGATCGCCAAGTCACAAACTTAAAGAATACCTTATTTGCGTATAAAACCGAACTATTGATATGGATACAGACATTCGATATTTGAATCCACCGTACACATCAAAACACGCAATCTCACACGCAAAGAGGACCTTCTTAGGCAAGCCCTATCTGGATCCTTAAATTGTCAATAGTACACAGAAATATATATTTAAGGTAGCACTAAGAAAGCGATAACTTTAGGTATATATAGATCGCTCGTCTCATCTATCCTCCTTTATGGAAAATCCATTTCAAATCCATCTAAATCCAAAAAAATAATCCGCGTGCCTATGCGTGCGTGTGCTTTTAATCGTGCGCGTAAGTCTTCTTATGGTAGCGTCGGGTGAAGGGTCCCTCATTACCCTCTAATATGGTTGAGGAAGATGGCTAGATCCCGCGTTAACTCATAAACGGGTGCCGTTTGAGGATGTTCGTCGTTTGGTTGATTAGGTAGAGGGAGACTTGCCGAGCTAACAGATGCAGATAAGAATAATTTTGTATAGACATTTTGTAAATTTATTTTGAAACAAATATACCAGTTCTTCTTGATATGTCAACATAAAATGAAAAGCAAGTATTATCAGAGTATCTCTATGAAGGTTTCGCTTTTGAGTTATGATTTTTTTCTATTTATAAAATAGAGTCTGACCAGCTAGTCGTGACAGTCGAATTATTATGAATTCTGATTCTGGCAACACAATTTTCTTGTCAACTGAACTATCAAATATTATATTTTTAATAGTTTGTAAATAATAACTGAAATACAGCATGTAAGCATTAAAAAAATGTATTATTTCCAATCTACGTTGTGAGATAAGTCGGTACATTACTACCTACTTTAAAGAAAAGTCATTAGAAAAAAATCTAAATTATGTTACAGTTCTTTTAGTTTTGACAGCTTAATTTCCCGCGTATTTTGACTGCGACAACTCGTTGGTCAGACTCTATTTAAGGTTCACCAACGCAGCTCACGATCCCTTGGGGTTGTTTGGATTACACTTTGCATTTGATTCAAGTAAAATAGCGGAAGACAGGTAACAGCTTCTGGACCCATGGACCTCGTAAATCTTGTTCCCTCCCGGTCGGCTGATTTTACTTGTCAAATAGTTTGTCTCTACGCGAACCGAACCGATAATGTACGAATTGACACGAATACAAACGAGAGTATATAGATAATGAACACGAAATATTTTGTCTCGCTCACGTTTTACATCATTCTATCTCATTTATGACGGGGAGCAATATAATTATGTGTAAGTTAGTGTAATTTCCGCTAATTTACTTTATTCAAAGCCTATGTCACAGCTTGACATGACTTTTTTCGCTTCATTTTAAGATCCAAAAGTTTGAAAGTCTGTAACTTACCTATTACCTGACAAACAAATAACTATTATTTATTAAAAAAAATCATAATGCTCTAGGCACTAGTGGCATACACGATATACAAGACATCGCGGTTATTATAGGTCCTTCCCCCAGTTGGCTGCATGGCCATGGCTCCATACCACAAGCTCTGCTTAGTTTGGTTGGCGTGTTCGCCTGGGGATTTTATTTATTCATTTATTGCCAAGTACATAGTCACCTTTAATAATAATAATAATAAATCTTTATTGAACAACAAAACATTTCTATACATACAAAGAGATTTCCTTTTAAGATTTTTCGAAGCTCCTGGAACAACCAAGAGTCTCCAAACGTTTATATTATATACAAAATGTGTACTGGCATCATTACAAAGAATATTGGCGAATCCTTATTTAAGTAAACAGTGAGCGTTTAGAAAAGTAACTAGTACTTTTGTTTATTCTTTTTTTTAAAGTGGATTTCCATTATATTAGCTTCATATAATAATAATAATAATAATAAAATGGTTTATTCGGCGCAAATTAAGAAATTGACAAAACAATATGCAATATCACGAAACAACAAAAAATAAATAACAGTATTACAAGTACATACAAAGCAAAAAGAAAAACAACACTTTCACGCCGAAAGGGCTTGCACTCAGCATTATGCTGAGAATTTATAGTTAATAAATTTCAGCGCTGATTTTCAGTACTAGCCTCTGCACTGACTTCACGGACGCTTCACGCATGCAATACATAAAATAAGTATTATAATGAAATATACATTACATTCTAAACATATTATGTATACATAGAATAAAAATATAATATTTAAATGAAATAGGTGTAATAATATAAATATAATTGTTTTATTGTAGACATTTCTAAGCTGCCGTTTGTTTTTCTAAAATATATTTTTTATAACAATTTTTAAAGTTGTAGATATTTGATATTTTTTGATATTTTTTCATGTGTCTTCAAGAAGTCTTCATAAAATAGTTGATGTATAAAGCTTGATTTGACTTGATCAGTTTGTTTTAGGTCCTGTCACAAGTATTTGATTTTGTAATATAATTTTTAAATATAGGAAATTAGAGTCACTTCAAAATCTAAGGACTTTTTATGTAAGGATATTTTTTTTATATTCCTCATAGTGAAAATGATTTATTACTCACTGGACTCCTTATCCTTGGCTGTATAGCTTTTGCCTTTGCTGGCGAGTTTGCGATAAAACATAACTTGAAACCGTTTCGTTACTTTTGGGCTTGTCACATGTGTGTGAGTTGTTGCCTTGGTTTTGTTCTGACGATTTGCGATTCTTTTAGCTATTTTATTCAACCTGGACCTATTTATTGGATTCAGATAATTCATAACGTGACTTTATATGCCTTTGTGTTTAAGGATTCCGATAGATTGCGCTTACGACGACTTATTGCTGTGATTTTTGGACTAGTTGATTAAGTCAAAGATATTGATGAGCATTTACGTGTCATTATTATCATGGTTGGTTGGTGATAGTAGTAATTACCTATGTAAATGTAGGTAATTTGAAATAATAACCTCAAAATTAGTACTTATTGAAAATGCAATTGTTATTGTTCCTAGACATACTCCATAATATATATTTTTTTAAAGTGGATCCGGAATGTGTATCCTATAGTTTTAGATATTTTTGACTTCTAAACGCTCCACTTTAAATCTAACTAAAACCAGGCATGGCGATCTGCCAATGTCCTTTATTGTTTAAACTTCCTAATTAATAAAAATTCAAATTAAGTTTAGTATCTACAATTTATAGCACAAATGGAATAAATATACTTTGGGGCCATACATAGGTACTGTGTAATAGTGTTTGTCTGGGGATTTATTTATTTATTTATCATAAGTTCTCTGTGTTTGTGTTCCAACAGAACAAGCAACTTGGGGGCTTTACAGTCCAGGGGGTTGTATCGGTCAATATATGATAAGGTACGAAAATAACACAAAGAAAATTAATTTGTTGACAGCTTGATTAATTCAAATTTTTAAAACTTGTACAGCACTATCCAACACAAAAAAATAATTATTGTTTAAGCGGCTGCCTATTTTATTCGAGATTATTTAATTTGAATGCTTTCTAATTAACAACCATTTATTCTGAAAATATAATCATCCATCACTAAAATTTATATTTTATTTGCAAAATATTTGCATTCGCAAAATTTTTCCATAATTTCATTTTTTTATCAAGTTATAATTTTGAATACTTACATCACAAATTTTAATAAAATTACAATTCAGACGCATCATTTAAGGCCTTATTTAAAAGTCATACGTACGTACATTACGCAGTAGTACGGTCGGCAAGAAAGGCTCAATACTTAAAACTACTTAAGAATTGGTCATTTAACTGTTGGTACATTGTCTATTCAACGGGGAATATGCTGCTCCCAATAAATACCGAATAAATGCATCTTGCAGATTTACTGAAACTTATAATAAAATAACGTAATTCTCGACAATGTATTTATCCTTGAAAAGGTCAATAAAATGTAGCTATACGATTATTAATAAACGAGACAATGAAAAATAATTTATTCTGCGTGCGGCATGAATAAATAAAAAAACCTTTAAAATATAATAACAAAAAAAAGGAAATTTGAAACACACCGGCCTAAGCGCAGGCAAGGCAAAGCGCTGATTTTCAACTGGAACCATCGAAGAGTGCAGAAAAATAAACAAATTTTATGATAATAAAAGATAAATATAAAACGAACAGACAAAAAATAAACTTTTGATGAAACCACTTTTGACGCTGACCTTACCTACCTAAGTTTTTTTCTAGTAATTTCACATTCACTTAAGCAGCTAATAGGCTCTTTCGTTAGTGATCTAGAATCTAGAGCATCCATTTTAATTTAAATCGAAAGATAATAAAAGCTGTATAGAACCACTTTATAATATTGTGATTCGGGTAAATCACGTTATGTTTAATTCTTTTTTTTTTTTTTTTTTTTTTATTTTATTAATAATTAGCAGGCGTTTGTCTTCCATCTCACCTGATGGAAAGTGACGATGAAGACGAGGATCGTACACGCCTGTCTAAGAGGTACCTATTCACTCTACACTTGAAAGCTCCAGGGTTATATTTGTCTGGAAAAACAGACGCAGGCAAATCGTTCCACTCTTTGGCAACACGAACCAAAAATGAGCTATCGAACCGTTTAGTTCGGCTCATCGGCACGCTAACCACAAACGGGTGAAACTTCTGTCTGCGCCTGGTTGACCGGTGGAGAAAGGGGGAAGGTTCGATCAACTGAAAAAGAGCATTCGCACACTCTCCAAAGTGCAATCTGTAAAAAACCGATAGACTAGCAACTTTTCGACGATGCTCGAGACTTTGCAGTCTCGAAGAAGTAAGTTTGTCGTCACTTATGAGTCTACGGGCCCTTCGGTCGACAGAATCCAACGCTTCAAGATGGTATTTTGCGGAATCATGCCAAAGATGGCTGCAGTACTCCATACAAGATCGAACCTGGGCTGTGTACAGGTTGAGCAGCTGTTCGGAGTTGAAGTACCGCCGGACCTTTGCGATGACTACCAATTTTTTGGAAGCTGACTGTGCCATGGTTTCAATCTGTTGACCGAAATTAAGTTTCGACGTGATGGTCATGCCTAGAAGCCCTAGTTGGTTTGTGATCGGTACAGATACACTTTGGAAAGTGGGCGTTAAGTTGAATGTGCTCTTTTTAGCGGAGAAGAGACACGCCTGGGTTTTGGAAGGGTTGAATTTGACAAGATTGGCTTCACCCCAATCGGAAACCCTACAAAGTGTCAAATCAACCCGTTCGATCATCGACTCTCTCTGAAATTGGATCTGGTTTGGACTCGCTCGCGCATTGGAGACATATCTCTCTACAACAGTGCTGTCATCGGCGTAACCAATAATGCCATCCGATAAAAGAAGGTCATTAATGTGCAGCAGGAATAATGTTGCAGAGAGAACAGATCCCTGAGGTACGCCGGCGTTGATCGCCATTAGGTCCGATGAGAAGCCATCGACGACAACTCGAATTGACCGTTCCCTCAGGAAATCAGACATCCAGTCGCAGAGTCCAGATGGTATGCCATACGCAGGAAGCTTGCTCAAAAGGGCTTCGTGCCATACCCGGTCAAAGGCCTTGGAAATATCCAAGGATACGGCTATTGCCTCTCCATGCCCTTCCAAGGCCATGCTCCATAGATGCGTGACGTACACTAGAAGGTCTCCTGTTGAGCGTCCTCCGCGGAAACCATATTGGTTGTCACTGAGGAGCTCATTGGTCTCTAGGTACGTCAGGAGACGATGGTTCAATACACGTTCCATAATTTTGCAAATTATGGAAGTGATTGCAATAGGTCTATAGTTGACTGGGTCGGCTCGACTGCCCTTTTTTGGTACGGGCTGTACGTTTGCAAACTTCCATGATTTTGGAACTTTTCCAGTCCTTAGAGAGAGTCGATATAGGCGTGTCAAAACAGGAGACAACTCGGCGGCACAGTGCTTTAATACCACTGCGGGAATGCCATCCGGACCACTGGCCTTATTCACGTCTAGATTTTGTAAGCATTTGAGTACCTGTTTCTGGTGAATTTGGACGGCCTCCATCTTGGGGCCGAATGGAGGTAACGTGGGTGGGCTTTTACCTTTGGAATCTAGACGTGAACATTCCGCGAAGAGATTTGCGAACAAGTCTGCCTTCTCTTTTGCGCTGTGGGCCAAAGACCCGTCAGGCCTCCGCAGTGGTGGCAGTGATGGGCGACAGAAGTTCATCTCAACCGACTTGGCAAGGGACCAGAAAGCTTTACTCCCCGTGGGATAGGATGCTAACTTGTCCCCGATACGGCCAATGTGGTCGAAACGAGCGCTTCTGATCACCTTTTTGCAGGACTTGGCAGCAGCATTGTACGCCTGCTTCTTAGCTGGGAGATCCATAGCTTTGCTTCTGCGAGCGCTAGCCCAGGCTTGGTATGCTACATGCTTTCGCTTTTCAGCTAGGAGGCAATCAGCATTAAACCATGGGCGGGCTTTGGACTCCAGGGATACATCAGAGAACGGTATAAAGTATTCCATACCTTGACATATCACACTGGAGACAGCATCAGCACAGCATGATGGATCATCAGAAGTAAAGCAAGCTTGCCGCCAAGGATAAGAGGCGAAAAAGTGACGCATCTCATCCCAATCTGCTGACTTGTACCGCCATACTCGCCTTTTGCCTTTTGGGCTGGTATCGGTTGGCGAGTATTGCGACACAGATTTCACCAGACAGTGGTCGGATGTCCCTAATGGTGGAGATACGGACACCGAGTATCTGTCTGGATCGGTTGTCAGCAGAAGGTCCAAGCAATACGCAGTATGGTCAACAACGTCAGGAATGCGCGTAGGTTCGTGGATGAGCTGGGAGAGACCATGAGTTACTGCGAACCGATAGGTTTCTCTGCCAGCGTGGTCGGTGTCCTTGAACGGGTACAGCCACTCTCCATGGTGGGCATTAAAGTCCCCAAGGAACACCAACTGCGCAGAGGGATAGCGTCGTTGGACCTTATCTGCAGTATCACTGAGATATTCAATGAGTCGAGTTGTCTCCTGAGCTCCCGTGTGTGATCGGTAAATACTGGCGTATACAATTCGGTCCAGGCCAGTATCTACATAGACCCATAAAACAGAAAAATCCGGAACTTCCAAGTATCGGAGACGCCGACAACAGATCTCGTCTCTGACATACACGCACACGCCCGCATTGGGGTGAAATTTGGTCTCCAGGATATAGCCTGGGTAATGCAGGTATGCCAGATCCGAACGATCACAGATCTGCGTCTCTGTCAGAAAGAATAAGTGCGGTCTCTCTGTCTCAAGGTGGTGGTGGACATCGTGGAGATTTGAGTGCACTCCTCGGATGTTAGAGAAGTGTACTTTTAGGGAGAGGGAGTGCATCCGCTGTCGGCACTTATTTTTCTTTTTGGACTTTTCCATTATGTTGTTGTTAGGGTGAATAGGGGAGAGGAATAGAAGTTGAGTGAAGCGCAACGTTTGGAACCAAGCAACTCGAGTGGTTAGACCCACTGGTGGGGGACTCACATGGAGACCGCGGGGACGCCCAAAACCCCCCGGGGATCGCCATCGGGCCCTCTCCATCCGGTCGCCAACCGGCACGATGGAGCAATCCCGGGATTTTACACAGGCGGTGGGGCAGCCTTTCGCGAATGGCTAGAACGCTAGTTGGGCCCCCTACAACCTGCGGTCGGCCAGCGGTGCACCGTTTCTTTGGATCCCGCTGCCCTCCAGAATGAGCCACCCGGTGCATCATAACCTATCGAGTTCAAACGGCTCTCATACGCTGCGCAATTACTCGGACCTATTCTCCTCCAATGGCTACTCAAGACATCATGCCGGAACGTGACTAGGTCACTTGGCGGCATGGCTTTGTCTTGAGGGTGGTTGCAAGCCACGGTCGAAACCTACCACCTGCAAAATGGTTATCCCGCCATTCATCGGTCGCCAGAGCCTCGTCCGCTGTCCGGCAGGGTGCACCACGGGCAGGTGAGGTTGGCATTTGGAGAGTCTTGATGGTAGGCGACTCCCCCTTACACCCCAAAATACCATACCATACCATACCATACCATACCATATTCAACGGAATATGCGCTTGACGTTCTTACTTATATCATAGATAGAACGTTTATTTGCATCAAATACAAAGGAAAATATGACAAGCACAAAGGAAAATATACAAAAAATAAAGAACGACACAATAAAACAATTAAACAATCGTACATTTAGACTAAATACATGTCTGCATAGTAAAGTTGAAACTCAGTGTTTTCACGTTTGCAAATAATGCGAACCATTGATTTTCGAACACGCAGAAAAACACCAGCAGCAATAACGACATTCATCTTTTAAAAAAACTTTAAAAATGTCATACCTACTAACTTCGGCAATCAAAAATAAGTTTCTTTAAGTTTGAATAAAATCGATGTGGAGGCAGATAATGTTTATCTTCTTTGAGATTTTTTAAAATTATTTGTAGTTTTAATTCGACCGTTTATACACTATGGAGATATGGTAAATATCTAAGGTATTTATTTCCAAGTCAATATAAGTGTTATTCGTCAAGAACCAAAGAGATGAATATGCCCTAGAGAATCAACAAGCTGAAGTAGGCATGAGTCACACCTGCAGTTGAAGGCCGATGAAGCAGCCAGGTACCTACTAGAAGAAAGAGTTTAGACACGAGTAGTGTGCGGTGTCGAGTAAAAAAGAGTCGCTAGTAAATTGGTCGCGATTCAATACTTTGCTAACCAAACCAATGGACAGCACTGAAAAAATAGTGATTGCCCTGATTATAAGTTTTATTGAATGCAGTAATAATCCATGTGTTCACTACCAAATTACGTTCTTTCATATGTATTAAAACTAAACTGTATAATTTCAGCTCCACTACGCAGCTAACTACGAGTTCGGGTACCGAGTAAAGGACAGTGAAAATGGCAACCATTATGGACACCAAGAAGCAAAACAAAATGGCGAAACTAAAGGTCAATATTACGTCTTATTACCTGATGGAAGAATGCAGAATGTTCGTTACTCAGCGGGCCCCGAAGGTTTTCATGCAGATATTTCTTACGATCATTTAAGTACAAAGAAATGATTTAAGAAGTAGTAAAGTATGAAATGTTTGTGAAATAACCTTTTTCTATTAAAACAAAACAAATAACTTTGTTTGCAGTATGAAAATTAAAGTTATATTTGTCGTTTTAATAGATAAAGGTTATACATATTTTGAGGTTATGAAAAGTTTATTTTGTTGCGCGGAAAAAGGATTGTGTTAATTCTACAGTCAGTGCGTTCTGTGATTTAAAAAACACAATAACTTTTTTAAAGTTTGTGTGATACATATCAGGCTTGAGCAATTTAGAATTAATACGGAATGTTAATTAATGACAAACAAAAGAAAGTGTTACAATTTATGAAAGGTGCTAACGCGTTACTTATGTAAATACTATAAGTGAAACACAGACAATGATATTTATTTTATTTAAACTAAATGTTTATAAATTAACATTAAAGTACCTATACTAGAAAATAACTTATAAGATACAATGTGTTTGTACAAAAGTCTTACACAAAAATGAACAGATACCGAGATCACTTCATGTTTTATAGGTAACTTAGAACTTTAAGTTACGTAGATGCACGTAACAAAAAACATTACATTTGTAATAAAATAAGAGAAAATCATGTTAAGTGAAAGTTGCGACGCCATTTTGTGTGTTCTAAAGTGTAATTTGTCATCGTCATATCTCATAATTTTGTCAAGTCATGTATGTACAATGTAATTATTTAAGTTACGTTAGTAGTTATTAGTATTATGTAAAAGTTACTTTTAAAAATTGTAAGTGTAAATATACCCTTTTTAAGATGTTGGATAGTGTGTTTGAATTATCTAACTTTAATTTAATCCTTCAAACATAAGAAGGTTCTTGAGAGTTCTACGAAAATAGGATGATTGTGCATTTTTGAGGATAAGTCCATATTTTAACTTTCAAGTCCAACCTAAACAATCCTGCATCAACCGACTTAAGTCATTTCAGGGAATTTGTTCTCCACCACGCATGCCTACCGCGTGTTGACATACTTAGTTCACCTTTTAGGGTTATCTATCTCACATACTGCCTTTGCTAATATAACTACAGGTCCGAATAGTCAGCTAATGAGGACAAGATGTCAAAACTCATGTATACATTGAATCGCTACCCGGGACGTCATATCGAGTAGACTGCGTCACTGACGTTCCAATTCTTACCTTTACCTGGTAGATACTTGATTTCCTGCAGTGCCCATTAAATGACGATTCTGCGTACACTTTATTGATTATTACTACGCAGATTGTCTACATCTTAACCGCCAATTAATAGACAGGTACTGGTAAAACTTATACGGAATTTTGTAAAAATAATTACCAAAAACGTAAGTTTATACTTACTAAGTTTATCCTTTGCTTGAGCTCAATGTCAAAGTAATGTCAAAAGTGTAAGTTTTTAATTTTTCAGCCCCCTAGTTCGCGCGACTTTCAAATGACCCATGAATCCACTATACCTTGGCAACCGCTGCGACGCGATATAATGTAATCGTGTATACCTAATTGTAAACATTTTGGTCGTATTCGATAATACACCTCTCGAATACAATATTTTGTTAGATAAATAATGTCTGATTTCTTAATTGTTAATAAGTAAAATGTTATTACTTCGACGTCCATTTTCAAAATGAGTGGTGGAGACTCCTAACAGTCCACCGTCACATTGAGAGAAACAAACAGGTACCTAACTTATAAGCAGTGTACAGTGTACAAATAAGTTATTTCCATTTTGTATTGCAAAACGGAAAATACTTTTTAGTAGGATCTGTCAACATAAATAAAGTAATGTGTTAAAAATAGAAATTTTTACTGGTCTGAATTGAAACGCTAGGCCTGACTGGTCTTCGAACAAATTATTTTATTAAAAAGAAACACTTAAAAACAATAATTAAAAATGGTCATACTTATAAGAAATAAAATGTAATTCAATGACATTCAGATAAGCACGGTACCGAATATCGATGCACTTAAGATCATGTTCGCACTAATAACGTGGGCGCTCATATCTAGAGGTTAATTTAAAAAAAAAACTACATTGACCTCATTTTGCCGACTTTTATTGTAAAGAGAACGTAGCGAGTTTTGCTTTTTAAATCGTTGTAACATTAAATTGATGTCTTTTATTTTATGAAAATATTTAAAGAAGAAAGTTGTCATTTTCATTAAACATGTTGAGAGGCCAGAAGCTGGCAAGTTTATCGTTTTAACAGATAGCAAAAGCACGTTGCTTTTGCTTTGATTAAGTGGGAATGAGGAGGCTGACAGACTTGCAAAATTTGCTTGTAATAATGGGATTGATTTTTGTATAATGCCGCATTATTTATAGGTTCTTTCAAAATTTAATATTGATTGGAACATTAAGTTTAAAGATTATTTTGATGAAAGGGGTAAGCAAAAGGGCATTTGGTATAAAATAATTCAATGTCAGCCTATTGTATTCCTTAGTATCGTAAGTTTAAGTTCATGTTATGTCATGTTCATGTCCATTGTTATGCTTCACAGATTACGCTCAGGACATTATCCCTCGAATAGTTTTGCATTCCTACTCAAAAGATTCTCCAAATTGTGATTTATGTGGCGTTTGTGATGATGTTCAGGATGAACATGAATGAAGCAATGTTCAGATGTCGCAAGATAAAAGCCTCTAAATAAAACAGAATAAACAAAAACCCACTAAAAACCCCCTGAATGACTCGTGCAATTTTTTGCCTCACAGCCTTCTACTGAAGTGACGGCCAATTGGTTACCCGCTGGGATTTATTTACATAGCGCTGAAGGAAAATAATTTATTTTATTAATTCGAAAGAGAAATTAAATTAATTCGAATTAAAATTTGAATTTGCGGCCAGAAGGGCTACGAGATTGTTTGACAGCTGGGTGACTTCATGCGCTTGCGCATTCCTAGGCCTAGGGACTTTTAACTTCGAATCAAGGACAGACTACGAGACTATATGAGACTGAAGCTCGAACTAAGAGATCGGGGTGGGTTTCGGAGCGTTTGAAGAACGCTTCCGAGAGTGTTTTGAGGTGCTGTTGCACTGTAGGTAGTTCAAGATCTCTGCACAGGTCCGCGTTAAGCACGTACCAAGGTGCGTTCGTGGCCCTGC
Source organism: Marasmarcha lunaedactyla (assembly GCA_923062675.1). Classification (NCBI taxonomy): domain Eukaryota; kingdom Metazoa; phylum Arthropoda; class Insecta; order Lepidoptera; family Pterophoridae; genus Marasmarcha; species Marasmarcha lunaedactyla. Next base: position 15,838,933 of record OV281363.1, on the reverse strand, counting down.
GGTAGAAGAGATTTTGAACCACCTGCAGTTTGTGCAGGAGGGAGGGTTTGGCGTGGGCAAAGATTGGCGAGGCATTAGTCATGATGGGTCTAACGCAGGTCTTAAAGAGCGTTCGTTTATTACGAAAGGACATTTTACTATGGCTACCTAACATACTATTTAGTCGGCCTAAGTAGAGACGGGCGAGTTTCGTTACTTGTGGCTTGAAAGAAAGCGTCTGGTCTAAGGTGATGCCTAAGTATTATGTCGGGACGTGTGGAGACGACTGAAACGCTTGCTAGTTGACAACGCACTGGTTTATTCGACAGAAAATACCTACATACACAACGTTCCTCACCCCTAGTTTAACACTACAACAAGTACTACAATGAATTTAAATACAAATAAATATTTCAAAGTTTAGAAGAATTTTCTGTAGTCGATTATAGGACGGTTCCGACGAGTGTGATGCGCGTGGCCATCGTTTGTCTCGGCAGAGGTGCCACTCTCGTGCGGTGACTGGGCTTTGTCCCGAGCGTCGTAGAACTCCTCCCGCCGAGGAGCCGCGCCAGCGACTTGCGCTGGACAGGGAAGCGCCGCTGGCGACTCTGAGCCAGGCAGGACGTCGGTGGCGCGGCTCACGTCCTTTTTCTCCCCCACGCTTACGACGTACTCATCGGACCTCGGCTGCTCCGAGGGGGGTGCGCTGGCGCTCGATCTAAGCTGCTCCGGGCGGGGCGTGTTGCTAGGGGCACTGTGATCCCCGATTTCAGTGTCCCAGCAGGCTGGAACGGCAGCACCTTGTTTGCTGTTGTCTACCAACAAATGGTTTTTGTGTTTTTTTATTATTTGTGAAGTTTCATTATCTTTTACCAAGTACACCACTTTACCAAGTCTTTTTGTCACTGTTCCTCTAACCCATTTAAAACTATGACTACTTAAATATTTTTTATATAAAATTTTTTGTCCGTTAGCAAAGCATTGTCTATTATTGCCGCCGTACGACTTACACTGCAAAAACTGTTTATTTTTCACATACGAGTTACTGGGCGTGGACGATAATGACGTAGGATTAATTAAATCTAAATGAGAGCGAAGTTTTCTTCCAAACACTAGTTCTGCTGGTGACAACCCTGTGGTAGAATGGACTGAATTCCGATAATCAAACAGATACTTTGCTAATTTTAATTGAATTTTTGTTGTTTTTCCACACGATAAAATGCTTGTTTTAAGCCCTTTTTTTGCGATTTTTACATAGCTCTCAGCTTGGCCGTTACTTGCCGGATAGTAAGCTGGGCTAGTCACGTGACTTATGCCATTTATACTGCAGAAATCTCGAAATTCCTGAGATGTAAAGGATGTGCCATTGTCACTTACCAATATTTGTGGTAAACCGAAACGCGCAAAATAATCACATAGTTTGTTTATTACACATAAACTTGTTATATTACTGTTCATATCATAAACTTCCAACCACTTACTGTACGCATCTACTATTATTAAATTCATACGGTTATAAAACGGACCTAAAAAATCGATATGAATTCTTTCAAAAGTCTGGGCCGGGTAGACCACGTGGCCAGGGGGGCGCGGGGCGGGGACGCGCGGACCTTGCTACAAACCTCACAATTACCTATCAGTAACTCTAATTATTTGTCCAAGCCTGGAAACCAAAAGCGAGAACGTGCTTCAGCTTTAGTTTTAACAATTCCCAAATGAGACCTATGTAGTTCATCTACTAATCTATACCTTAAAGATGTCGGAATAATTATTTTGTGTCCCCTCATCAAACATCCATTTTCATAAGACAGCTGAAATCGACACAAAAAGTATGGCTTTAAATAAGCATCATTAATCTTTTTAGGCCAGCCATGCAATACGGAGTATATGACTTTATTTAACGTTGCGTCTTTCATTGTTTCTTGCTGAATGTGTTTAGCAGTGATCGGCAGCGCGCCCTCCGCGACGAAGTTCACGTAAGTGGCGGGATCGTGCAGCGCGGCGGCCGCGTCTGCACAGCGTAGCGAATCTGAACCTAAAGCGCACGTGCAATACGGCTGGGATTCGTTCGGTAATGATACGTTAGCACGTGATAAGAAATCTGCCGTGTTATCACTACTTTTTATGTATTCTATTTTATAATTGTACGCGCTTAGAAACAATGCATACCTTTGCAACCGGTTTGCCGATACTTCTGGAATGCCTTTGTGCGGGCCAAATATTGCAAGAAGGGGTTTGTGATCCGTTTTTAGGGTAAACGGAGTTGATCTACCAAATAGGTATTGGTGGAATCTCCGTACCCCGAAAACGATTGCCGTTGCTTCTTTTTGAATTTGTGAATACCGTTTACCGCCGCGTTTAATGTTCTAGACGCGAACGAAATTGGCTTTTCGGAACCTTGACTATCAATTTGAGATAGAACTGCCCCTAGGCCAGTTGGGGATGCGTCAACGGTTAACACTAAATTAGCATTGGGATTAAAATGAGCTAATACGTCGTCAGAGGCTAGATGCTTTTTAACAGATACAAATGCTTGTGCGTGTTGCCGTGTCCATTGCCACTTACTATTTTTTTTCAATAAATCGTATAGCGGGCTTAGAATCGTAGATGCATTAGGGACAAAGTGCCTGTAGTAATTAACTAACCCTAAGAATGACTGAAGTTGACTCACATTTTTTGGTTCCTGAGCAGCGAGCATGCTTTTGACCTTTTCTGGAGATTTTTTTAACCCATCTTTATTAATTATGTATCCTAAATAGTTTATTTCATCCATGAAATATTGACACTTGTCTTTTTGTAATGTAAGTCCAGCGTCCTGTAACCTGTTTAAAACAGCCGTTAGCCTATCTAAATGTTCTCCTGGACTACTCCCCGTAATGAGTACATCGTCAAGCAGGCACAACACGCCGTCCAATCCGGAGAGCACGCAATCCATGGCGCGCTGGAAGATGGCGGGCGCGCTGGCCAGCCCGAACACCATCCGCGTATACTTATATAAACCACGGCATGTATTGATGCAGGTTATGTTTTGAGAGTCTTCATGTAATAAAAATTGGTTATATGCCATGGATAAATCTAACTTTGAAAACTGGACGCCTCCATGCAACTTAGAAAACAATTCTTTTACAGTGGGCAAAGGGTAATGTTCAATCACTAATTGTTTATTGATCGTTACCGAGTAGTCAGCACATATCCTAACAGTTCCGTCACGTTTAAGTACCGGCACTATAGGGGACGCATATTCTGAATGTTCCACAGGCTCTAGGATTCCTATGTCGACTAATCGTTTTATTTCATTTTCAACCTTTTCTTTAATAGAAAATGCGAGCGGCCGGGGCTTAAAAAATATCGGGTTTGTGCTTCTTTAAGTGGAAGTTTTATCTTATATTTATTGAAGCAACCTAACTTATCCGAAAAAATTCTATGATATTTTTGTTGTAACTGTTCAATAATATTTTTGTGAAGGCTTTGATTAACAGCTTTGATTGGTAACAGTTCTAACTTAAAGGCGGAAATAAAATCACGACCCAAAAGTGGCGGGCCGCCCCCAGTCACTACATATATATCAAAGGAGCGTGTTTGTTTGTTGTACGTTACAGGAAGCCGCACTATACCTAAACAACATATTTTTTCACCAGTATATGATATTAATCTTTTATTGGTATTTGACAATGGAACATCCTTAAAATGTTCGATATATATTCTATCAGTTAATACTGTGACGGCAGATCCACTGTCGACTTCAAACTGTATTCCGACCCCGCGAATAGACACCGTTTCTACCATAGGTTCACCGTTAGCCGTACGAATGTAAAATATCAGTAACTCATCATCATCGTCCCCGTCATTATCGCCCACGTCCACACCACTTATTCTAATATTTTTAACTTTCTTGCACATCTTTTGTAAGTGGCCTTTGACGTTACACTTTTTACAAGTATATTTAGCGAACCGACACTGAGACGCTTTGTGGTTATATCTGCCACACACCATACACTGATGAGCACTATTAGAGATCTTAAGCACCGGCTGTTGTAGTTCCACCACCGGCGGCACGGCGGCCGGCACAGCTGCGGCGGCGGCGGCGCGCGCGCATCGCACGCTCTCCGCCAGCTCCACCGCGCGGCTCAGCGTCAGCTCCTTCGTGTCCTGCGCGTAGAGCTTCTCCTGCTCGAGGCCTGGCAGCATGCCCATCACGAATCGATCTCGTAATGCTTCCTCGATGTTCGAGAAGCCGCAGTCGGCAGTCAGTCCACGCAGTCTCGCAGCCCATTGCGAAAAATTCTCGCCGGGATGTTGTGTTGCTGTGTAAAATTTGTGACGGCAGCCAAACCCAATAGATTTTGGTGTAAAGTGGTCATCCAGAGTTCTTAGTATATCTGCGTACGGCACCTCACTCAATAGCTTTGGAAGAACCAAGTCTGCGGCTAATTTGTAGGTTCCATCGGCGAGTGCGCTCAACAGAATTGCTTTTTTCTTTGTTTCCTGAGGGTCACTAATGAGATTTATGTCATTAGCGATATACCACTGAGCAATTCGATCTTTATATGTCTTCCAAGACTGCGTTTCATGGTCAAAAACCGTTAAAATCCCAAAATTGTAATCCATATTTAACAAATACAATTTGCGCGGGTAGTATCGTCGCCAATATTATGTCGGGACGTGTGGAAACGAGTGAAACGCTTGCTAGTTGACAACGCACTGGTTTATTCGACAGAAAATACCTACATACACAACACTAAGTATTTGGTACTGCGCTTTCAGGGGATGGGAATACCTAACATTTGAACGTGGAGATTGTCGGCGATGCGATGACGTTTGTAGTCGAAGTAAACCGCAGAAATCTTGTCTGGGTTCACATCGATACGCCATGTTTGAAACTATACACCGAGGGCGTTAACCGCACTTTGGAGTCTGGTGATGAAGTGCGGGACACAGCGGTCTTTGGTGTAAAGGGCGGTGTCGTCGGCAAAGAGGGCGAGTTCGACGCCTTTCGGAGGGATGGGAATGTCGTTAGTCTACACACGGTGTACAACAGAGGGGCGAGGACTGAGCCTTGAGGGACTCCAGCCTTTATGAGATGAGGCGCGGAAAGTGTGCCTTCATGTTTAACACGAAACGTACGATCTTTGAGAAAAGATACGATTATCCTGACTAGGCGATCCGGTAAGCCTATTTTATAGAGTTTATAAACGAGGCCGCTGTGCCAGACTTTATCGAAAGCCTTGGCTACGTCAAAGAAAACTGCGACCGTTTTATTAAGCCACGTTTAGAAGCCGTCGAGTATGTACTCGATGATACGATGTACTTGCTGAGGGCAAGAGTATGACTCTCTCGAGAAGCCATGGCCTTGAGCTAATATATATGCGGGCGTTGGATAGAGCTTGTTTCTCCGGAGAGCCGCGTTCTTAGCTTTAATAAGATTGCCAACGGCTAAGGGAAGCGTGGGTTTGCCTTGCTTAGCAACCTTTTCGTTATCACTGATGGCTGAGTTGATAGCAACAGTGAGGGAATCGACTAACAAGTCTATTTGGTCCAGGCTATCTAGAGAGTCGGGTGAGATCGCGAGCGGAGAGTTCGGGGCCTCTAAGGCTGAAACTAACGTATTTTTAAAGCCATTTTTCTAGTTGGCAAAGGTCTTAGGAAACGTAACGTTGTCGTTTGGCGGTCCTAGTACGAGGGAGACGGGGCGATGATAGGAGCCCAGGTCATCGAGCGGTTCGATAGACCTGAGATCGAGGTTGATATGCTTTACTATCGCAAAATCGAGGTAATCGGGAGAGTGGATCGGGTTGTCGGGATAATGAGTCGGAGTGACGGGAGAAATTACGTCTAAGTCGAGTGATTCAGTGGTGTCAAAGAGTGAGACACTGCTGGTGTTGGTTGATAGGCAAGTCCAGTCAGTATGCTTGGAGTTGAAATCCCCGAACATAATGACTGAACGGCCGAGGGCGAGAATGGCCTCAAAGTCGCTACAGATAGGTCTGATGCCGCTAGGTATGTAGCTTGAAGCTATGATGACGGTCGGATGACCTGTCATAGTCAACCTACATACAGTGGCCTCCATCTTGAGGAGAGGAGGGGTAAGGAGAGGAGAGCAATGGAGACCTCTTTTATAGTAAATAGCTGTGCCACCGTGACCGTCGGCGTTGGGCCTATCGTTACGAGTAAACGCATATTTAGGAAGAAACAAGTTTTCTAGTTTGTTCCATCCACAAATATGCATCCCATTATTTTATTATCAATTTATCGTAATGTAGGACTATACACAAAAAAGTAATATGTCATTAAATAAAACACTTTTTACCGGATATTATCGCGTATATTTTAGTTAATTTTAAAATTATTTCGACGTTTCGGCATCTTTGCAGTTGCCGTGGTCACGATAGACTAAGGTGTTGTTCATCTATTGCCAGTAATAAAAACTACATGATTGTCAATACATATTAACGCCATCTGTTTCTCAGTCTTCTCGCATAACGTCCCGGATTGACACGATGCCGAAACGTCGAAATAATTTTAAAATTAACTAAAATATACGCGATAATATCCGGTAAAAAGTGTTTTATTTAAAGTATGTATCGTGAAAACTTAAGAAAAGGTAATATGTCATATCTGTGTGGATGGCGCACAATATACAAGCTTGGAATCATACAGTTTTTTTAGGATGGATATATTTATAAAAGCAATTGATCTGACCTCAGTACGATTCAACAAAATTAAGCTATCGTCACGTATGAAACACACAACATAGAGGTATCAAACTAGATAGAAACCATAAAATCTGGGAAAGACGTAAAAATAAGTGACTGAAACCCGTATTCCTTGTGGTAGAAAAGATTTAATGACACATGTCTTGGTTTTAGTGACACAAAAGATTCCCAATGAACTTCAGGGAATAAAGGAACATTCGGAAATATTCAGGAGCCAAACGATACTCGTAAAAGAGTCGACACCGTTGTGTCACCGACTAGTAATGGTGTGGCCACACTGGAGTCAATTTTGTGGAGTGACCGATTATACAAAGTGGCACTAAGAGGCTCTGTGTTTTAAGAAAACGTGCGTTTAAATAGGTTTGTCACTCAATTTGACTAGTAGCTTAGTGGTCAGTAGCCCTGTGCCATTATATGCCGGAGCTTTATGCAGGTCTGAGTCCTGGTCGTGCCTTCATTTGTATGATGAACACAAATTATTGTTCACGTCTCGGGTCACGGTTGTTTATATTTATATATGTAGTATGTGTCGTTTATTTATATCATGCCGTCAAAAACTTGGTATAATAAGTGACTCCATTGAGAAATATACTTTTTTTAATGTTTATATTAGTTTATTTTTTCATTGCATTATTTATTTGACATTTAAGAATAACATAAGAATTAAGTTACAAAAAAAATAATCACAAGTTATAAAAATAAAAGATATTATTTTTCAGTTTGAAAACCGATAATCAGATTAAAAAATGCGCCATTTTACGTGGATTTGTACCTTGATATTACAACGCTCTAGAAACGTAATTATTTTGCTCACAAAATATTGAAATCACTTTTTTGCAAAGGCAGGATGACCTTTTTAATGAAAACCAAGTAAATATATATTATTTATGGACAAAGCATCGAATTTAGTAGAAATAATGTCGAAGCATCATCTATTTCACCTTTGTTCATAGTCTTTTGTTTGCATTCATTATTGAACACTTTGTCTTTGTCACATGCTAGAAAAATGGTATTGGTAGAAAGAGAAAAAAATATAGTTTCTTATGAAGCCGAATACTTACTTGTTGTCATAGAGAATATTTTTGTAAATATGGTCAAAACTACGTTTTCTTTCTTTTTGTTTATGTGTGCGTATTTTATTCGGTCATTTGTATGCCTAGGGACGGATCCGGGCCGATGTTAAGAGTCACTGTAGGCTAGAGACGGATCCGGGCCGGTATGAAGAATCGCCGTGTGCTTCGTGACGGATCCGTCTCATGATACAGTATGATACATTTTTACGAAAAAATATTTCCCCATTCAACTATACTAGTTAATATATCGGCTTTATTACGAAAAACGGACTAATATTGTTCCTTGCATTTAGTCGTGGTACTAAATCTGATAATAATCTATTGTAACAAAGTAAGTCTATGTTTCTTAATATGTAACCAAAGTTTATTTAGCAACTAGGAAAATGAAGTATCCATAAATGAAAAATTGAATTTTAAATATTATTCAACGTTTATTATACATATATTATCATAATATATTAAAATCACAACTTTGGTCATAAATTAAATACAAACAAAACAAAAATATTAGTTCCTTCTAACATACAAATAAAAAAAAACTCTCCCGTAGGAAGAGGTTGCGTAGCCTATAGGGTGACCTGAAATTCACTAGCTATGTAATCAGTAAAAAGACACCTAAACTCAAAGAGCTGTTAAAAGTAAATCCTATCACTTTCAAATAAAGAAATATGACTAAGAAAATTGGACAAAAAAAACACTCTGTATCAAAAAAGGTACCTAAACTCCAAAAATAATTCAAAAGAAAATCCTATTACTTTCAAATAAAAAACAATATGATGAAAAACAACTGACAAAAAAATACACCCTGTATCAGCAGATACACTGCATAACGGATTTCGTTTTCATACGATAGCGGACGCCATTTTATATTGCATCTGCATGCGTGTTTTGAACAAGTTAGAAATTTTGCTTTTACTAGATTTTGAAGAATATATTGTACAGAAACAATGTCAAAATCAGATTCACAATAAAATCATCTTCAAAAAACACAAATTACTTATAAACACTATGTACGGAATGTTTTCAAAATTGTAAAATTATAATAAAACATAACATTTAAATAGTCAAGATCTCGGGAGCGGGAAATGTGTTTTTTAAAACTAAAGGCTTCATTTCACTCTCCATACATGGTCTGGCTTAAGAGTGCCCAACATCTTAAACATAAAATTTTATATTGTCTAGGTAAAACAAGGTACTGGAATTATGATTAAGCATTATTTAGTGGAGTAATCAAGTTTGATTTTGTAAGCTCATAATACGTTTGGAATGTAAGACTATTAAAAAAGTTAATAATATTCAAACTCAAACTGAGTTTGAGTTTGAGTAAATAATTATCATGTTAAAGTCTTTCCTATGTTGCTTATCTTCGAAGTAAATAAAATATTTTATTTTAGGTCTGATATATTCTTTTAAGATTTGCTTTGTTAAGTTTAAATTATTTATTGGCATGAATACTTCTTAAACCTTCTGTTTATCTCTAGATAAGTCTTTAACCTGTAATTCATTTTTAAACCACGTAAAAACTAAGATTTGGTTAGGTTTGGTGTCTATAGCTTCGTTTAAAATTGAAATACCCTTAGTTTCTAGGTCAACTACTGAATGTGCTGTTTCTGTACCACTAGATTGTGGTGGAAGAGGTTAAGAACGTTCTAAGTCAGATGTTTCATTATAGTTAATGTTTCAGAGCTGTCAAGTATGGTTATAGTCTCTTCACTATCTCTATTACGTTTAGCTAATTCTGTTATTTTGTCAGTTATTTCTGTCACATAGTCTTGTATTTCTTGTTCAGTTTTGTCAACGTTAACCTTTATCGATTCTTTGTCTAAGTTATCTATTGCATTAAGTATTATTCAAGAAAGAGCGTCAGCGTTAGTGTTTTGTTTTCCCTTTTTGTAGATAATTTTAAAGTCATATTCTTGTAAGCGTAGTCTCGATCGAGTTAATTTACTGTTAGGTTCTTTAAGAGAATAAAGCCAAGCAAGTGGTCTATGGTCGGTAAATATTGCGAAAGTCACGCCGTATAGGTAGGGTCTGAAGTACTATAGCGCATTTCAGTTTCGCTTAGGGTTCTGCTAGCGTAAGCGCCAGGTTTGTCATTTTCTATACTGCCTTGGGATAGTACGGCACCTAAGGCTACTGAAGAAGCGTCTGTTGTCAAAATGTATGGTTTGGATGGATCCGGATATTGTAAAAGAGGTGAATTAGTTAAAAGTGTTTTACATCGTTCAAACGCGTCCATATATTCCTGATTGATAATGATTTTGTTTCGTTTTTTTAGGCATGATGTCAATGGTTGGGTTATTTTAGCGAAGTCTTTGATGAAGCGTCTATAATATCCTATCAGTAAGGGATAGTTAAGTATTGCTTTGATTTTATCGTCATTTGGTTTTAGTCCTTGGTCAGTAATTGTGTGTCCTAGATAAAACTTCTTTTCGGAGAAATTCGGATTTGTCTAATTGTACCTTGAGATTAGTCGCCCTAAGTCTGTCAAATACGTGCCGTAAATCTTTTTTGTGTTCTTGTAAGCTAGTGCTGTATATAATCATGTCATCGATATAAACTAACGTGTGGTTTCCTTGTAAACCCCATAAAATATTGTCCATGAGTCGCTGAAATGTTGCCGGGCGGTTTTTAGCCCAAATGGCATCCTTAGAAACTCATAGTGTCCATCTGCACTAAAGGCTGTCTTCTGTCGGTCGTTTTCGTCAATTTCTATTTGATGAAAGCCATTTGCAAGATCTAGTAGTGAAGTACTTGCTCCTACCTAGTTTGTCAAATAAGTCGGTTATGTTGGGCAATGGATATTTGTAATCAATCGTTATGTCATTAAGTCGTCTGTAGTCAACTACCATTCTGTATTTCTTTTCACCTGATGCATCGGCCTTTTTAGGCACTAGGTGCACTGGAGCACTCCAGGGTGAATATGATTCTTTGAAAACCTTATTTTTCATAAGTTTTTGTACCTGGGTTTTTATTTCATCTATTTGAGCTGGGGTTTGTCTGTAAGGTCTTACATAGATAGGGTCTTCATTTTAGTTCTTATTTTGTGTTTAATTTGGTTTGTACAGGAAAGTGGTAGTTTGTCACTGTAAAAGATGTCTTTGTATTCCCTACATAAGTCACTTATTAGTCTTCTTTCTTCGTCATTCATGTGGTCCAGTCTGAGTCTTGTCAAGTTTTCGTTAAGTGCGTCATCAACGTCAAGATCTTTCATTTCTACGTCAGTACAATTAACATCTTGATTCTTATATTTAAAAGGTTTTGTTATAGATAATGTCATAGGAATGTCCGAAGTGTTTTGTATAACTGTTGAAGCATAACCGTTAACGCAATTAACTATTGCTGATGGCATCCAAACGCCATCACAAAACTTACCATAGTTTAAGATAGCTTCACCTGAAAAATGGTCTATTGGTATTTTCACTAGCTGTTCCATTCTGGATTCTAATTCTATTTCACAATTCACTTCGTTAACTATTGGTAAGGTAGTAGATTTTGTTATAAGTTGGTGGTTTTTGAGGTCAATTACGGCTTCTAGTTGGATCAAAAGGTCGTTTCCTATAAGTCCGTCGTACTTATGATCTACGTTATAGACATAAAATTTATGATAATCGGTACTGTTAAATGTCGGCATAAGTGGTATTTGAATTATTTGTCATGGGTACTTGAAGTGTGAGTGCTTATAACTGTAAATGGTTCGTAAAAGGTGTATGGTATAAAATATTGCGTAGCTTTGCAAGGACTTATGAATTATATGCCGGTAGTGATCATAAACTTTGAGTCTATTTCGGGTACATATACAGTATGGATACCACTTATGGGCAATAAATGAAACCTCATACTTGTTATCGCCTTTTCTAACAGTATACAAAAAATGAAAGAAATCGGCCCAGTAATTAGGTCAAAAACTAGAGTTTTAATTTTGAGCAAATTCGTAGAGACACACTTTGTAGATTTGCAGCACTAGGTCATTGAGTCAATGAACTTGAATTAACATTATTTAGGTACTTAGTTGGAGAAATGCGACGTTGCCACGTAGTGCGTTATTTGCCGAGCGCGGGAATTTCCCTGAGCGGGGCGCGTGCAGGGTGGACACACCTGTTCTGCCGCCCTACCGTAAAAGGCCGCTAAGTGCAAAATCATATTTTTGAGAAAAATGACAAAAACCCGCCAAACTTGTTTTCTAGAGTTGTATGTAGGATAGCATGTTATAATCAGTTAGTTACCACTGTTTTGTAAAGGGAATAATAATCGGTTAATAAATAAGTTGAAAGAGAAAATGATTCGAGATTATGTTTATAATGTTTAGCTTTAACCACTTAGTACATAGTGTTTTTAAAATTATCATAACGGTACTTAAAAGCGTTCTCATTAAAAATTATTTAGTGTAGTTAGAGATAAAATAAATAAAGAAGTAGACAGTGAAATCTTATAAATTGTTTATACGTGTTACGCCTAGACTAGATGAGTCGAATTGCTCCTGTTGAAATTCATAAATTCAATCGTAAAAACAAACAATAAACTTCTTAAATAAATAAAATAAAACAAATTCCTTAAAATAATTTGTTAATTGTTAATAATAATAATAAAAACTTTAATAACGCAAACATACTCTTATTTTAATGCATTGATGATTATCATAGTTCATCCTTTTCTTAGGTACGTAATTGTAAATAAGTATTGAATACTAACAATTGCACCAATCGCACTATGTATGACTTATGATTTTTGCCAACTGGGAAGTTATGTTTCGTCACTCACTCGCACTCGTCAGTTCACCGCTAGACTTCCGGGTCACTGCGCATGTGCTTATAGCAGAGATTTTGATACTCGCGCTCGCGCATTGTGCAGAATTATTGTAAACTGTGGTTATTAGGTAGTTTAATTTATTCAGTATTTATTTTTTATGGTGAAATTGACACTAGGTACTTGACTTTTGTGTGTGTGTGTGTGTGTTTTTTTTAACAAAATGCTGCGACAACAGCCTTTTTACAGTGCTGCAGAGCATACATACATGATTTTAATGTATGGCGAATGCCGCTAGAATGCAGTGTTAACTTTACGTATGTACCGGGAGAGATTTGGTGCAACTCGCACCTGTTCTACAATATAGGATAGTGCGCCATGATTGGGTTTATTTTCAGTTCAGCTAAATCGTGACGAATTAAAAAAGTGCGGTAAAAAAATTAACAGTAAGTGATTTTTTTTCATTACGTCGCAAACCAACAATCGAAGATGGCGGCGCCGTGCTGCCTAATCGCGCCATGCGTGTGCATCGTTGCCACTCTTCTGCTGAGGCTAAGGTACGTTGTCTAAACAGAGTGTTTTATACTGATACTGCATTTATTTCGCTATTTATTTTGTTTGAAAATGACAGTTATTTAATTTGCGGATTTTCGTGTAATATTCGACTGTGTTATACTTCTGTGGACTATTATTACTTGTGGTTTCATTTTTTGCCCATGAGGGGTATCCACACTGTATGTAGGGTAGTTTAAGATTTGTATCACAATAAGGATATACTATTTTTGGTTTTTCATTGAGGCTTTGATGCAAACATTTCCAACTTCTTCTTTAGGTTCACTGTCTTCGCTATCTATTTCGTTGGGTTGTTTAACAATGCAATTTTGTTCAAAGTAGTCACTTATTTCAGCGTCATCAAAATTTTAGTAGTAATTTTGCTCGTCGTAATTATGGTTAAAGTTATAGTTGTAATAGTCATTGTCAAGTTCAATTTCATTTACTTTAAATTTAGGGGGTTGTGCAGTTTTCATTGACACGTCATTGTCGTACTTGTTCCTATTTTGGTATTTTGCTAATTGGGGTTTATAACCGAACTGAGGATTTGGGTTATAAGGCTTAACGTTGAATGGGGCCTGAGCATTTTAAAATTTGTAACCTAAGTGAAGCTGAGGGCCATTAAATTTATATCCAAACTGTTGCTGTGTATTTTGAGGTAATTTAGCCTGAGTTGGAAAACCAAAATTAAATTTAGTTACGTTAGGTAAAACCGGATGTGAACTTGAGTTGCCAAATTTAAACTGTTGTAATGTACCAGTTGTCTGCGGTTTATTTACGTTATTAGTTTTATTCTTTAAATTACATTGTTCATAACAGTTAACCTCCTCTAGAAAGTATTCTAGGGCCTTCTCAAGTGTATCGGGTACCTTAAGCCTTACTACTCGTACTAAGTTTTCCGTGAGATTATAGAGAAAAACGTTTAATGCCATTTTGTTATAAATTACTATTTTAACCCTTCTAGTTTCGTCATCGTCTATTTCATTCACTTTACAGATTAAACAAGAACGAACTGATTGGATTCTGTTGCAAAAGTCTAAATAACGTTCACCCTGTTTTATTTTTAATCTCTCTAACTCTATAGCTATGCACTCTTCACTCCTAGTGTCACCAAAATGTTGGAAAAGTAATTCCTTAAACTGCATCCATGAAAGAATATCATTTCGCTCGTTTATTAAAGCAGCAGCTTGGTCCACTAACCAACTAGTGATAGTATGCATAATATATATGTTCTGTTCCTCACTACCATGATATTTATCAATAACGTATTCGCACTTTCTTAAAAATTAATTTAATCACCTTTTATCACCGTTAAAAAGCGGTATTATTTCATTGGGAATAACTTGAATGGTGGTTGTAGTAGTCATTTTAACGATTTAAAATATATCACACAATTAAAATCAATCAACAATAAAAATAAAAATGTCACACAGAATAATATAACGCACAAATAAAATACCACACAAAAATAAAAATCACCAAATAAATCAAATAAAGTCATAGTAAAATAAAATCAAGAAATAAAAATTTAACACATAAATATAGAGTTTTTCGATGCTTAGAAAAACCAAATAAATTAGTTATGATGGAAAAGGTTCGATTCCAAAAATAACAAAAATTAAAATAAAGGTGGTTGGGAAAGGATGGTGAAAAATTGCACTCACCAGCCAGCCGCCAGCATGCTCTCCTTGGATTCGACGAATTTGTTTGGTTCGAGGATCGTTCGCTTGCACCGAACAGTCGCGTATACGCACGTTTTGAAATGCGTATTTTACTCAAAAAGTCGCGACGGACTATGCTTCCTTCGAACGATCCTACCGGCTGCGCCAGTCAAGATCTCGGGAGCGGGAAATATGTTTTTAAACACTAAATTTAATATTAAAAATTACTTTAATGAGACATGTAGTCAGAGTTGCACAACTAACATGAATGAATCTTAAAGCTAGATCTTACAGTAGCTTAACTAATGCTTATATAGGACGTCAGCGTCTGGACCGCAGACGCTACGTTAGCATTTTCATGCGAAACAGTAATCAAGCGTCCCGGTAGCCGTTGCATAACTACATACCTTTTTCCTGATTTTACACAACTTTTTACTCAAAACAATGTCGCACTTTGGTCGCAACACTCCGTAACGAAGAACGCGCAACTTTGTATGAGCTCTACGTATAAATAAATGGGTACTGAGAATGAACGATTGATGTATATGGTGGATTGACTCAATCAGATTGTATTCCAAAGCAATTCATACTCTATTTCGTCGATTAACAGTTCAAAATTAAAGAAATAGTAAAACTTTTTTTTTTGGGACGGATCCGACTAGGGTTGGGACGGATACGGTACGAGGCATACGAAAGGTTAATCTGTGAGAAAATGTGCCTTCGTAGTCTAGGCGTATATAATGTCTGCTTTTCAACCCAGTTATATCAGTCTTTTTTGTACTTACAAATTTTTGACACCAAACTGAAAAACTGAAAACTGAAGATGAACTTGGCCATCATGGTTGCAGGTAGCCAATGATATTATGGTTCTGATGAGAAAGTGGGTTACGATTCTGATGATAAATGTGGAAAAATCGTGCCGAGTGGGAAGCCGCAAACTTAGTCTATCCCTTGTTCTTGCAAAATCAGTAGATTTAGAAAAACGCCTCATAAAATATTCATAGCGAAAACTAAACTAGTTGGTATTATTTCATAGATATGAAAGGGTTTTTCAATTCTTTTTTTCACTTTAACAATTTGAAAAGTTCCTAGGTTTTATTTTAAATGCAGTTACACTAAGTAGCAGTTTAACATTCTATTCCACTAGCCGCCATGATACATTGCTATATACATAGCCCAGGCAGGCGTCAATTCTGTATTTAGCCAAACCCTTTAAACTCGCTTAAAAACACACAAAAATTATGTTGCTCGTTTTCATTTAAAATGTAGATAGTCATAATTTTAGCTTCAAATAAAGTGTTCAGAACAATTATTATGTACCTATCCTTAATACACAACTACTCACCGGACACACTGTATACTCCTCCAGGGCAAGTCAATAAAACAGACACATGTAATGAAATAGATTTAATGTAAACAATAAATTAACATTTTATTAAATTATCTTACATAAACTATATCGAAAAAGTTTAAATAGAAAAGTTACTTGGAAAGGCCACCTTATGTAAATATCATTAATACTTAAAATTAAGTTACTCTACTTGATACTTGAATAAATTTGAAGAATAATTTATTTCGTTTAAGTTGAAATTTATGTACTTAGATATTCTCCGATAAATTGAATTAACAGTGTTAGTTTTATGTTTTTAATCTAGTAATTTGTACATTTAATTTTAAATATTTTTCATGTTTATTTGAGCAATGGAATTTTGACAACATTTACCAAGCAATTAGGTTTTAATTTACAAAGCGATTCTAGATTTGAATATTTTGAAAACCATAAATTACCATATCATTTATAAACTATAGATATTCACAAAGAATAACCGTAACACCATGATTATAGATTTGATTTTTCTTTAATATCAAATACTCTGAGTTACGAAATAAAAACATTGTTATGTTACAGAAAATAACGGCTATTCTCCCATGACGTCTTCGTATTGCTTCCTGAAACAGTCACCAACAGGGAAGAAGTCCCAACATCTTTGCGTGTACATGTTCCATACGTAGGTTTCCTGACCTAGAATTGAAAACAAATATTATTTATTATATTTTATCTCGAGAAGGCATATTGCAGATGTATCCCTGGGATACCAATCTACCGTTATGGAGTATAAAGTGCACAAAAGAAAAAATAATCGAAAATGTAGCAACTATATAAAATAGTATCATTTGATTTTTACAGAACTACTAAATAAAGAGTTTTGCGAAGAAAAGTTACTTTGAAAGAGTGCGTAAGTAAAAAAGAGTGCAGAAAGGTTTCTCTTTGTTCTTCGTTTTTTTGTTCAACCAGAACTAGCATTTAAAAGCCGAGGTTGAAGATGTATTTAGCAATGCGACATTCATCAAGATATAAAAAAAAAATTAATTGCCTGCAAGTTAAATCTTTAAAAGAAACTCTATCAATTAAAAATGGAGAAGAATTCGAGTTTAAGGATTCAGGATGTGAGTGAATGAGTAGATCATCTCAAATGCGCTATTATGAACATCATCGAAAAGTTGCTAGTCTATCGGTTTTTTACAGATTGCACTTTGGAGAGTGTGCTAATGCTCTTTTTAAGCTGATCGAACCTTCCCCCTTTCTCCATCGATCCACCAGACGCAGACAGAAGTTTCACCCGTTTGTGGTTAGCGTGCCGAAGAGCCGAACTAAACGGTTCGATAGCTCATTTTTGGTTCGTGTTGCCAAAGAGTGGAACGATTTGCCTGCGTCTGTTTTTCCAGACAAATATAACCCTGGAGCTTTCAAGTGTAGAGTGAATAGGTACCTCTTGGACAGGCGTGTACGATCATCGTCTTCATCGTCACTTTCCATCAGGTGAGATGGAAGACCAACGCCTACTAATTATTAATAAAAAAAAAAGATATGACAACTATCGTCCAAAATAAAGCAAAATATGAATTAAGAACTTACCAGTATACTCCGTGTCAGGTTTGTTGATGAGATGCATCAAGAAGAACATGTAGTTTGCTAGGTTATGTTCTCTTTGCACGTGCGTGTCGAACCCGTGCGGTACCTTTAAGCAAACGAAGATATTCATTCAAAAGGTAATACATTCATATTTGTAAAGGCCAATTTACATTGATCTAGTAGCTGGCTCCACTGGCTCCACTCGATGGATCGCCTGTGTACCAATGTAAACTCGGTCATTGCATAAATAAAATGTATAAAAGTGGCAAAAAAGAACAAAATAAAAAAATGTTTACATTGACACATAAACAAAGGGCTTTCAACGCATCTATCGGCAGTAAATGGAATTGGACTTCAAATTTAGCCATTTCATTTGGTTGATCATATCGACAAACGATTTTTTGTCATTGATTGATGTCAACGAATGTGTACAATATAATGTGTGCAAATTTAAAATAAATAAATGCCCGAACATTTCGTGATTTCGTGATGTCTACAATATGGCTACGACATGGGACATGTGGACTATGCAATATGAAAAGGTCACTTTTTATTTGACCACTTCGCTGAAATAAGCCTGAGATTGTTCTAATAGATTTCAATATAAGACGCTTAGTTGGATCTTTAAACTACTAACTACTTCCACAAAAATTATTAAATTTCTACAACAAAAAGTAATGCCCATTCCCTACTACTACATTTGAAATAGAAGCTTCTTTTGTAATCCGTAAACTAAACGAAACCATTTTATATTAAGTATTACGTAGACTTTTTGAAAACCTATTTTTATTCAAAGTTGATAAAATATGAGTTTTATAGGTTTGTGTCATAAACCTAAAAAATACTGACCTTATCAAAATAGTCCTTATTAATGCCACATATAAAGCAGTTAGACTCCATGTCTTCCTTCACTGACTCCAGTTGGTCACGCAGCTCTCCGAACGCGTCGATGATCAAACCTTAAAGTCAACAGTTAAGTCAATAGGTCAATGACCTGTGAAAAGGTGATGCCAAAGTCGCGAAATGTTACTAAATTGGAGGGGGATCGTGCTTTTCTGCAAATCAATTACGGAAGCTCAACTATTAGGAAGGGATATGTAAAGCCTGCCAACACGCAGTAGCAAAGCGTGGGGTTCGATAAATTACTTGACACTAACCCTTGGTCCTGAGGCTAATATTCCTACAGTGGGGTAAAGACGAGATCGGGAATCATTATTTAATTATATGAACTATATTTTTGCAAATAAACGCTCTATTGAAAGACATTATGGAACACAAGTAAAATGATAAGAAGTTTATGCTATTTGTTTGTTATTTCTATGTTGAGAAACTACTAAAAATACCACACATAACAACATATACTAAATAGATAACATTTCAGATTCCTCCAAGCAACAGAAAGACTGTACGCTGCCGAAGGACAATATCTGATAAGAGAGCTGGCCTTGCCGCAATACTTAGCCCGTGTCGAGAAGAGACTTAAGGAAGAAAACGAAAGATTGTTCAATTACTTAGACCCTCTACAAAGTGAGTTTAAATATAAAATAAATAAATATTTCTAACAATCACACCACATTATCTAGCCCAAATTAAGTATCAGTAAGAACTTGTGTTATGGATACTAGATAATGGATAAATAAACTTAAGAAATATATAAACATACTTAAACATTATTTTTTTATATATAAATATTACAAATAAACTTAAATAAACATACATACACATCCATAACTAGAAAGCAAATATTATAAAATATCTGCCCCTACCAGGATTCGAACCCGAAACCCCTGGCATGGAAGGCAAGGCTAGTTACCTCAACGCCAAACAGGCCGTCTATTTCACTGTCTTATAATATCTTTACCCTCCCCTCCCCAATCCATTTCTTTATCTGTAATTCTGTCACGGCTGCTCTGGACTTATATTAGGTCTTTACCTATGAAATTGCCGTTTTTCACGAAATAAATGAAGCGTAATTTTTTTACATATTTTTTATTTCTATTAATCAAAATAATCACCCATGCAATCAATGCATCTTTGCCAACGCATTGGTAGCTTATTGATGCCTTTCTCGAAGAAATCAGCTGGACGGGAGGCAACAAATTCTTCAAACGCATTTTGTACTGCCTCTCGGGTATTGAATTTTTTTCCCGCCAAGAAGTTATCCAAATTCTGGAAAAAGTAGAAGTCTGTAGGCGCAAGGTCTGGTGAGTACGGCGGATGACGGAGAACTTCCAACCCCAACTCTTGTAGCTTGGAGACCGTCTGCTGTGCAGTATGAGGTAGCGCGTTGTCGTGCAGGAGCAGTGGAGCCTTACGATTGACCAAAGCTGGTTGGAGACGTGCGAGCTTCTCCATCATTGTGTTCAGTTCTTCACAGTACACATCTGCAGTAATGCTTGTCCCGTTTGGCAAGAAGCTGTGATGAATTACACCCGCGTTAGACCACCAAACAGTGACCATCACTTTTCTAGGGGTAAGTTTTCGTTTAGGGCATTGTTTGGGTGCTGAACCAGGGTCCGACCAACTTGCTGAGCGCTTACGATTGTCAAACAGGATCCATTTCTCGTCACAAGTAACAATGCGGTTCAGAATTCCTTCATTTGTATGCCTGCTGAGCAGTGCAAGGCACGTCTCCACGCGTACTTCGCGCTGGCGGTCATTGAGTTCGTGGGGTACCCATTTGTCAAGCTTTTTTACCTTGCCAATTTGACGCAAATGGACCAATATTGTTTGATGCTAACGTCGAAAGCTGCTGCTAATTCAGCCGTGGATTGAGTTTCATCAGCTTCCACAACTGCCTTTAATTCGTCATTGTCGACCAAAGTTTTCGGACGACCACGGGGTTCATTTTTCAGGTCAAAATTTCCAGAACGGAAGCGGGTAAACCAATAACGGGTGGTGCGTTCGTTTGTAGTGTTCGCTCCGTAAACGTCGTTGATGTTGCGTGCCGCTTGTGCCGCTTTGCTGCCACGACGGTACTCATACTCCATAATTACTCGAATTTTTAACTTATCCATGATGACGAAAAATGTTCGAATGCGTTGAAAACAAAACACTAACTATTAAACAAATGACGATTTTAGAAAAAGAATTCCATGTTTGTCCAATAAAATTAATTTGAAATTAGAATTATCAGTAAAAAAAAAATACTTTCATTTGAAATGGCCAGTACGGCAAAACGGCAGTTTCATAGGTAAAGACCTATTATAACGGAACTGCTCCACGTTAAGCGCCACGATCATGAGGATTGTTTCAATAGATTTGCGCTTGTGTTTATTGAAAAGTCACTCCAAACACTTTAAGCAACTGCACTGTGGTCATAGCTGTCCTGGGCTGGGCCGTGCGACAAACACCGGTACTCAATTACATGAACTAGTACATTAATGACATAGGTATGTTTCAGTCGATTTGGTCTAATTCACATTAAGGAGTCACACCAGGTACACACAGACAAAAAAGGCTAACAAAAATATTATGGAACAAGATCTCAGTGCCCGATACATTACTAATTTTCTAAGTAAAAAGATACTATATGGGGTAGAGTAGAGTTTCGAAGCTGTCATCCTCTGTCATCAATTGCCTGCCTCTGTTTTTCCAACCATCGTAAGTATATAAAGAAAGATAAACCCACAAATAGACAGTAAAAGAAATGAAGAACTGAGGACCGCTTGCGCTGCTCTGAATTAACTAGCGCTAGGTTAAATATCGCTTTACGTCTCTACCAGTTCAATAGAAATAACTAACTGGCGAGCTTAGATCTACGCTAACGGCTTAATACAAGGAGAGCAAAGGACCACAACTTATTGCAGCATTACTGACCTTGGAGAATAGCCAGCAGGATGACAATGATGAAGAAGAAGAAGGTGATGTCGAAGATGATGCGGTAGACTTCGCTGTCATCGCCATCAGGCGGCTCCAACTCGTCGCCGATACCGCCTCCCGCGCGGACGCCTTTGTATAGGTTGAACACGAAGCACTGGGGAAAGGCGGGGAACAATTGTATCAAATATTCCTTATTTGAGCTGCGGTTATAAAATCGGTTATTTTTAAACATCTCAACTAATATTATAAATGTCAATCTTAGTATTGATAAAACAGTGAATGGTCTCTCTCTTATTTGTAGTAGTAATATTTTACTTTTTACTATTAATTTTCCCTAGCAATAATATTCTGACAGTTATATACTTAATTTGTTTCTGTATATTCTGGATTCCTTTTCGCTGTATGGTCATCCATGACACAAGCTTTGTTTGCCTTGGGGCCTTACACCTTGGTTACATAGGAAGTTTTATCAAAAGTGGTAGACCATTTCTACCATCTTGAGCGTCTGTGCTTATGTTTTTAGCTTATTATCGATGCTAACAATGTAATAAATGTCAATATTTATTTGTTTGGACATTTGTTGCTCAATATCACTAAATACTAGTGATATATATCGTGTGAAATCTAAAATTAAATCAATTCTTCTGAAATATAATCAAATCATTGATATGGACCGAAAATCGAAAGTGCAACTAATATTATAAATTTTAAGATTGTATAGAATTACGCGAAAAGGGACCAATTCATATGAAATTTGACATAAAGTAAAAATACATACAGTCTTTAAAATATATACGAGATTTTAATATAATCTTGATTTGTTCTCGCAGCAAAACTTCAGGTGTTTTTTTTTATAAAGCCCATAAATAGAAAAAAAAAAATTAATTCGGTTTCAAAAACTCTATTTAACTATGTCATAACTTACCGTAAGCATATCATGGCAGTTCCTATTGACTTCATCATCTTCCTCTTGCACGTAGAACTTTCTGAAGAAGTTGAACGCGATCACCGTGTAGATGTAGACGATGATGGTCAGCAACATAACTGTTAGAACCAGCTGCAAGGAGTAAGGTTGGTTATAGATTATTCGATACACATTACAAAAAAAGTCCCCCAGCCGCGTCTGTCTGTCTGTCTCTCTGCACGCGATAAATTCGAAAACTACCGAACGGAGTTTCATACGGTTTTCACCAAAGGATGGAGTGATTTAAGAAAAAGGTTTATATGTATATAATTTTATTAATGTTTTTTATAAATTGGCTGCTATGATGATAAATGTGGAAGATATCGGAAAAAGTTTAGCTAAATTGGAGCTGTAATCGAAAACGTTTCTCTCTCATTTGGATGTAACAAAACAATGTACAGTGAAAATGTTCCCCTTTTAAAGGACTACATAAAAGTCAAAAGTAGCTTACTATACCCATTTTAATGTTTAAAAAATTGGTCACATAATATGGTAGTTCAAGACGAATATGAAACTAAGCCTTATCCAATTAAATAGTTTAATTACTTGAAGTATTTTACACACTGTATACTTTAAATTCATATCTTAGGAGTTATTGCAGAAATTAAACTATCGCACGACTAAATAAATTCGCCCAATGTTGCTATAAGCCGAGCGGTTACTGGTGATGGGTGCCAAATAAGGTACTCAGGTCTTCGATCGTGTGTGTGTGTTTTTTTTGTGAACGAAGACTGAGGAAGTCAAATAAATCGTTCACAATTTTTATATAGTGCTTTCATGGAACGTTGCAGTTGCGTTGGTTTTGTTTTACTTGGTGAATCACTTTTAAGTTCAAGGTGCATATTGGTTTCTGTTGTATTTAGTCTGATATATAATAATAATAAATAAATAAATAATAAATATTTCTAACTAACACACCACATTATCTAGCCCAAATTAAGTATCATTAAGAACTTGTGTTATGAATACTAGATAACGGATAAATAAACTTAAGAAATATATAAACGCACATAGATTTTTTTTTGTGTATATAATAAGTATTAGATATAAACTACATACATACACATCCATGAATAGAAAGCAAATATAATAAAATGTCTGCCCCTACCAGGATTCGAACCCGGGACCTCTGGCATGGAAAGCAGGGCTACTTACCTCCATACCAAACAGGCCGTCATGGTATGGTAAGGCACTTACTTATTTCAAAATAAATTAGGTCAATATATTCGTTATTTGTTTTCATAGTAATCGTACTGGCTGATAAGATAAGGATGAGATAAAATCTTTATTTGCCAATATATGGAACATTTATTTTCATCATATACTGCTGATTATCTAGGTGCAAAATTATTAAATTGGAAATATATATTTAAATCACTAAAGCAATTGAATTAATAATGATTACGTAAATTATATTCACAATTAAAACATTATCAAATTAAATAAGTTATGTCTCAAGGTAAAACGAATAAAAACAACAAACAACAGTAAATATTCTTAAATGTCCAAATAAAGTTAAAAGATGTCAACGCATATCAAAAATATCAAAATGTCAAATTAAAAAAAATAAATAAATATCCAGCCAGCAACTTACAATTCATATTTTATCATTGAAATAAATATTTATGTCATAGTACATTTTGTTTTATAGTAAATTACACAATGCTGTTTTACATTTTTTCAGGAAGATCTCTATATGTCCTAGGTAATTTATTATACAGTCTGACAGCCATACAGTGCACATTGAAATACTGTACAGAAAAAGTTATACCTGAAGTAGTCTTAGAGGAAACTGAGATGGCACTTCGATTGTCCTCACACAACTAGCACCGTTTATTAAACTACATTTGTATGAATTTTAATAAAAAAACATCTAAAAAATAGCCATTGTAAATAAGAGCGGTCTTTCTTACCTGCTTTCCATTATGCGTGACCGACTGCAAGATCGTCCTCAAGGTCTTGAACCCAACAGCGACGTCCAACAAATGAGCAGCGAAGAAGAAGTTATTAAAGTTCCCCATGACGCTGAACGAGAAGTACCAGAGGGAATACAGGAAAGAGTTGTCCGTGATTGTCACGCCGGCCTTCCATACTTGGTAACGCCAGTCGATCGTTATTATGCTGGGGGAATATGAACATCGTAAAATGTTAAATTACTAAGATACTTTTTTTTTAAAAGCTGTTTGTTTCAGTTTTAGAGCTAAAACGCTCCGTAATCCATGAAAAAAGCTAACTAGTGGATTCAGTAGTAACTGATTCAATAGTATGGAACTGTTATCCGTGAAGCGCCGTTTACTTTACTTGTGGTAAACAATGACCACGTGTACAGACAAGGTGTACATGTGTGCGTGACGCGAGCATTGTTCGATCGCGCGGTCACGCATACATTCGTAGCGTGTTTGGACACTAACAACTACAAGTAAAGCAAACTTCTCTTCGTGAGATAAAAGTCCTAAGTAACATATTTAGAACAAAAATCAAGCTACCTACTAGCTGTAATATTTTTATGCGAAATAAATATATTATTATTATATATAAAATCACTTTAGAATTTCATATTTGTTTTAATAACAAAGATATAATCATTCTATAAAAATTATTTTAAATAAAATTATTTTAAATGTCAAAATTTTACCAAAATGACAGTCGCAAGTTATGATAAAGATGAAGTTTGCACATTTTTGTAGGTACATGAAAAGTTCCATAGACAAAGGCTTTTCCGAACTGGCGGTAGAGACAGGCTTTATTTGACGTCAACAAGAACAAGTAATTGTCAATGTTGAGAAATAAATATTTCAATTTGAATATAATCGGAATTGGAATTAATTCAAGTCGAATATTTGTTGTTGATTTATAAGTTTTCGTCGTGAAAATGAGGAGTTCAAGACCAATACTCACTAATGGAAAAATCCCTTAGGCCCGTCATTTTCCTGCGCCGAAAACGACGTCTTTTCCATACCGAGCATGTTGGAGATGGAGTCAAAGTCGTAAGTCTCGGAGAACTTCACGCGAACCTTCTTTTTGACGAACTTATCCCAATAGTTCACGGGGAAAGATCTGGAAATTTTGAAAAAAATAATAGTGACTAAATATATAGTAAATAAAATCCCTCGACAAACACATCAAATGTATGGCCCCAAAGTAATCAGAACTTGTGTTACGGATGACCATGCAGCGAACTCAGATTAAACATACATAAATATAAACAATCATATCCCGTTCATCACTAGCACAATAGCATGTCGGGACCATGACCCAAACCTGGGATGAAAGACGTGTGAGATCGCAAATTATCGAGTGGGTTGAACTTCTTAAAGATAATTAAATAAATTAAAAATATATTAGTTAAATGGCTTTTTCGTAGCCAAGTGTTCAGTTAGCACAACATAGAGTAAATACTGTCTTGTTATAGTTAATTAAAATGTTGTATACAATTCATAACTCTGGGCTTAAACAGGAACTTACATATTTCCTTATAATAATAATAATTATTTATTTTCAGACAAAATGATCCATATAAAAAGGTGAGGACAGAATAAAAAAAATACAACAAAAAGTGTTAGTATTCAATGACTTAATAACTATGTCAGTATGTACTATTAGTTAATGTCGCTATTTATTGTTGACATTTATGTGGATTTTGTTCCAATGTCTCAGGATTGGATTATCCACCTTATCTGCTAAAGTATTAAGGATGCTGTTTGAGCTCCCAGAGGTACGGCGCATCAAAAAATACATCAGGTTCTGTGTCAACACTTCAGCACAAGGCATTGACCTTTTTTGTGTTCTTAATTATTTAAGGCATAAGCCCTTTTTAATATTAGGATATTTGATAAGTGTGCGTGTGCCTGTAAATATGCAACTTAACTTTGTGCGGCAGCCACCATCTTGTCAAAACGTGTTCTCGCGCACACAGCCATATCTATATATTAGGTCTTTACCTATGAAATTGCCGTTTTTCACGAAATAAATGAAGCGTAATTTTTTTATATATTTTTTATTTCTATTAATCAAAATAATCACCCATGCAATCAATGCATCTTTGCCAACGCATTGGTAGCTTATTGATGCCTTTCTTGAAGAAATCAGCTGGACGGGAGGCAACAAATTCTTCAAAGGCATTTTGTACTGCCTCTCGGGTATTGAATTTTTTTCCCGCCAAGAAGTTATCCAAATTCTGGAAAAAGTAGAAGTCTGTAGGCGCAAGGTCTGGTGAGTACGGCGGATGACGGAGAACTTCCAACCCCAACTCTTGTAGCTTGGAGACCGTCTGCTGTGCAGTATGAGGTCGCGCGTTGTTGTGCAGGAGCAGTGGAGCCGAACGATTGACCAAAGCTGGTTGGAGACGTGCTAGCTTCTCCATCATTGTGTTCAGTTCTTCACAGTACACATCTGCAGTAATGCTTGTCCCGTTTGGCAAGAAGCTGTGATGAATTACACCCGCGTTAGACCACCAAACAGTGACCATCACTTTTCTAGGGGTAAGTTTTCGTTTAGGGCATTGTTTGGGTGCTGAACCAGGGTCCAACCAACTTGCTGAGCGCTTACGATTGTCAAACAGGATCCATTTCTCGTCACAAGTAACAATGCGGTTCAGAATTCCTTCATTTGTATGCCTACTGAGCAGTGCAAGGCACGTCTCCATGGGTACTTCGCGCTGGCGGTCATTGAGTTCGTGGGGTACCCATTTGTCAAGCTTTTTTACCTTGCCAATTTGGCGCAAATGGACCAATATTGTTTTGATGCTAACGTCGAAAGCTGCTGCTAATTCAGCCGTGGATTGAGTTTCATCAGCTTCCACAATTGCCTTTAATTCGTCATTGTCGACCAAAGTTTTCGGACGACCACGGGGTTCATTTTTCAGGTCAAAATTTCCAGAACGGAAGCGGGTAAACCAATAACGGGTGGTGCGTTCGTTTGTAGTGTTCGCTCCGTAAACGTCGTTGATGTTGCGTGCCGCTTGTGCCGCTTTGCTGCCACGACGGTACTCATACTCCATAATTACTCGAATTTTTAACTAATCCATGATGACGAAAAATGTTCGAATGCGTTGAAAACAAAACAATAACTATTAAACAAATGACGATTTTAGTAAAAGAATTCCATGTTTGTCAAATAAAATTAATTTGAAATTAGAATTATCAGTCAAAAAAAAATATATTTTCATTTGAAATGGCCAGTACGGCAAAACGGCAGTTTCATAGGTTAGACCTATTATTAACTAATCAGGGACATTCAAAATAATAACATTAATACAATACAATACAACTCCGCTATACCGCCACCGCTAAATCTTTTTAGTTTTTAAAAATATGACACGTAGCCCCATACATTCAGAGCCTATGTTACCAAGTTGGAACGTCCATTTTTTATGAAGCGATTTCCGGGCCTTTGCACATGCTCCCCGTGCATACCCATGTGTACTTTATTCTATTAATTAAAGACCCTTTGTTTTTTTAAGCAAAAGTTTTAAGTTATATATACTTATAAATAAATAAAATAAATATTTCTAACAATCACACCACATTATCTAGCTCAAATTAAGTATCATTAAGAACTTGTGTATATGGATACTAGATAACGGATAAATAAACTTAAGAAATATATAAGCACAAATAGATTTACTTTTTCATATATAAATATTAGAAATAAACTTAAATAAACGTACATAGACATCCATGACTAGTAAGCAAATATAAATATAAATATATATATAAATATCTGCCCCTACCAGAATTCGAACCCGGGACCTCTGGCATGGAAGGCAAGGAAGGGTACTTACCTCCACACCAAACAGGCCGTCAAACTTATAATATACAGTATATATACTTTTATATAATATATATAACTATATACTATAATTATACAGGGTGGTTTTTTGAGAAGGGCGGTGATGGCCAAGTCCATAACCACGAGAGTTAGGGAACAGTCGTGAAAGGAGTCATGCCCTCGATTTATAAGAAAACAATAACTGCATATTTATTTTTTTCAAAAATCTTTTACTTTTGACGGAAAGGACCCGAATGATTTATCAAAAAAATACATTCTGTTTTATTGAACCAATGGATTCTGTTGCTTATAAGGATCAATCTTTGCGAATAAAAGTTTTACTAAAAATGAAAGGAAATAGCAAATTTTTTTGATTTACTTTTAGTATCTTAGTTTTACCTAACTAATAAGTTGCTCAAAATGGTTTCCATTGACTCCAATGCATAAGTTTATACGTCTCTCTAGAGACTTTACTGCATTTGATACCATGACAGGATTTATCCTCGATAAAATATCAAGCAATGGTGAAAGATTTTGCCTGCCATCTCACCGGACCATGAGTGCCAAACCATCTATCCCCAAAATGTTCATTCAGCATATCTCTAACCACACGGCTGTTATGAGCTAGGGCCCCGTCTTGCTGGAAATACAGATCCTGTGTCCTAGCTATTGGCAAATTCTCCATTTCTTCAAACACGTTTTTTAAAATTTCGACATACATCGTAGCATTTAAATGCCGTTGTAAATACTTATGAAAAAAATCCTACTTTCTAGAATTCCACACCAACAGTTAAATGAAAACAAAGCTCATTGCTTGATATTTTATCGAGGATAAATCCTGTCATGGTATCAAATGCAGTAAAGTCTCTAGAGAGACGTATAAACTTATGCATTGGAGTCAATGGAAACCATTTTGAGCAACTTATTAGTTAGGTAAAACTGAGATACTAAAAGTAAATCGTAAAAATTTGCTGTTTCCTTTCATTTTTAGTAAAACGTTTATTTGCAAAGATTGATCCTTATAAGCAACAGAATCCATTGGTTCAATAATACAGGATGTATTCTTTTTGATAAATCGTTCGGGTCCATTTCCGTCAAAAGTAAAAGATTTCAAAAAAAAATGCAGTTATTGTTTTCTTATCACTCCTTTCACGATTTTTCCCTAACTCTCGTGGTTTCGGAATTGGCCATCACCGCCCTTCTCAAAAAATCACCCTGTTTAATATACACTATATATATATATATATATACTTTTATACTATACAAATAAAAACAAATGTTTTATTCAGTATACTCAATCAAAAATGTCATTATCTTGTCAGCAAATTTCCCCAACACAGAAAGGTAAAACTTACTTAGCCGATATAACAAGTTTGTCCCAGTGGCTCTTCAAGTCATCATCTTCCGGCTGTTCCGCGATGTAGAGTCCGTCGAATTCCAGTTTGCGTGCTATTTCCTTTTCTCGCTTGAATATGGCCAGTGGCACCTGAGATAGATAGAGTCGATAAGGTTCAAATTTAAATTCCAATTATTTAATTCCATTATTGGTGTATTAAAAAATCCTAATGAACGTCAGTGTTTGCAACGTCAAATACAGTCGGCCAAAAATGTCTATCAACCTACGGGTGAAAATCATTTGCACGATCAAAAACAATAGATTTTCCCTTAGGTATATGTGATCATATTCTGACAGCTACTGATAACCTTGTGTTTATGTACAACTGTACAGCTTTAAATTTCCACTTTATAGTGTTTATAATTTATGTGTTTTTATTTATTGATAAATTGTATCCATATAAATGCTTTTGTGACTCATTAAACCATAACGTCATTAGACTAAAAGGGTTATAAAAATAGCATTTATAAAACGAGATGAATGAAATAATTTTTTTTTGGTATACCTTTTGATGTTGCTATTATAAGTCCTTTGGGAATAACCTCTTTCCTACATAAAAAAAATTACTAACCAATAAATAAGTCTGGAGTTCTGAGATACTATCAACATCAAGTTACAATAGTACGAAAACCTCTCTCCTAATTTGAAGTCGGTTTGAATTGCTATACAAATAGTGGATGCAGTTACAACATGAGTCTTGGAATAGATTATAATTAAAATCAATAAACAATATACAATCTTCACCGACTGACTTTTTTACCGTTCAGAAAAAGGGCACGTGGGGTCAGACCACGATCTTGAGCCACTTTCCCAGCGTATAGCAAAAAAGAAACAAAATCTATTTTCATACTTGACAGCTGACCCGTATGTAAAGTACGATAAAAAATCACCACGGGGATTATATAACTCATTAATGGTTCTTACACTAAGTTCTATACAAAACTGACTTCTTTTAAAACTATGTTACAACGTATTTGTAAAGGCAAATTTTAAAAAAAAATTACCCAGCAATTATCATTCTAAGGTATTAGTAATAAATAGATAAATACGCGAACTGACCAAAAAACACCCATAACTTTTGAACTGCTCAACCGGTTTTATTCAAACATAGCTAAGAACACTCTCCATTCAATCAGTTATCAATCAAAACCGTTCCATTCGTACGGAAGACACACATTAAATTTAGAACTATGGTTTTTTTGTTCCTTGTTTTCCCTCACAAAGCGACGTTGACTTTACTTGTGACTGAAAGTGTCCAAATACGCTACAAATGCGCGCGTGACCGGGCTGATCAACCAATCTGGCGCTACGCACACATATTTACCTTGTCTGTACACGTGTTCATTGTTTACTACAAGTAAAGCAAACGGCGCTTCATGAAAACACAACGCTATGTTAGTTTCATAAATATACCTTCAAATGATAATATCCAATGAGTATAGCGAGCGAGACAGCGGAATGCAAGGCGGCTGCCACCTTGATTACATGCTCCATGTAGAAGAAATCTTCGTCTATGTGAACTATCTCTAGTAGTTCTTCATCTTCTTCCCCGCTTCCTGGAGAAAATAGGGGTTTTGTGTGCTAGTAACGTGAATCGATACTTTTTATATTTGTGCTTGTATTTTAGTACGAGATACGGTGTAAGAAATAGGTACTTAAATATCTGTTATTTAATGATTATGAAGAATATATCCTAGATAACATATACATAAGTAAATTGCAAATAGGTTGTGTAGCTAAATTGCAATAATTGAATGTTTTTCGATTACTTTCCTGATTTGTTATTTATGAGAATCGAGTATTAGCTGAGAGAATATAGCGCAAGGATTTTAAAAAAACACAGGTTACTTTCCCTCCTACGCAACTATGAAGTCAGCAGGTAGCGAAGTCAGTAGGTGGGTTAGCGTTATTAATATACCCTCATCAGTTATTTAATCGAATTTCACATAAAAAAGGTTTATTTTATTCCGAATCCAACCGCTTTGTCAAAAAACTCACTGAATCCATTGTTGCCTAAAATTAAGGCTTTTCTTATTCGAAATGGACTGTTTGTTATAGCCCTATGGGCCTTTTAAATTTCACCGGACTTTCACGAAATTTCAGCTGGAACTTAAACTACTCTTACATACGATATGCCTAAGGGCAACCGAGAGGACACGGACCTCAGCTTACGACGTTACATCCGGAAGGGTCATCTACTGCTAAAAAAACCAGCAAGAAACTCAGTCGGAATGCGTACGCCGCGTTAGCCTGGCCCACCGGTGGGTTAGGCAATTCGAATGCCGTGTTGCCCTATTTCTAACTGGGACGCTGGCGTTCCTTGTTGTAATAGCGTCGTCGGGATCTGTTAAGACTTTACGCGGACGACTGAAACGAACCGCCGCGTACATTTTTCAGTGCGTGCATTGAGAGTTAATCTCTAAATTTATATAAATATAGATTTAGTCATTCCATTAGGTACATACCGCCACTGCCCGACCCAGAACCGGATCCAGAACCCCCGATGTCACCGAGTCCGCTGCCATCTTCATCCTTATCCAACGTCGATACCTGAGCAATGATGAACCGTTAGATATTATAACATGTTGGCCACCCTTCATATACAATGCAAATCATTGATCGTACGCCATATACAAATTCGTGAACATCACCAGCAGGTGAAGCACGGGCAGCGTAATGGCTGGTTTATACGCGTTCAATAGTTAAGTTGGTTACAAAATTTTAAGTTAATTTTGAGTTACTGCATGTCACTTGCGTGTCCAAACGGATTAAGTAGTTAAGCTCATGAGTTCAATGATGATGAACAGTGATGAATGTCAAGGAAATTGTGAATTTCGTATGTGGAGGGAAATGTGATTAACGAGTTTTTGGACAAATTTAGAGAAGAATTTGTTTCGGATATCAAAATCTCTACAAAAATATGTGTTTTTAAAAATGTTTCACAAGCATTCTTATTTTAAATATTCTCCAACAAATTGTATAGTGCACGCCAACATTCAAAACCGTGAGAGTTGAAAATATTATCTATGACATAGTTTTTTGGTGTTATTAATTGCTTTTCGATATAGTACTCTGATAAATAACGTAAAATAAATCGTTATTTTTATGCTAAAAAGTTTTCTTTTCAGACCATAATTTTCAAGTGACATTTGACAGATGGAGGTCATTGACGCTCCTATTCATATTTGAATCGCATAGTACTGTGAGACTCACCTTATAAAACAGCAATACGAAGTTAATGCAGAAGGCCAACACGAGCGCCACGTACTTCAGGTTGTAGAAGTTCCTGGCCAGGAACGACACCCCGCGCCGCGTATACTTCGAGAGGTCCACCTGCGCCAGCGCTGACGGGGCTGGCACTTGGACTGCCTAGGGAGGTAATATCTATTTTAGAATGATTTTGAACTGTATTTATACGAACGGGATGAAATAGTAAGAATGTGTTATAAGTTACTGATATGATAGTATTTGGGGGACTTTTTACTTATTTTATTATTATTTACAATAATTGACGGGCGTTTGTCTTTTTTTTGAACTAATTTCTTAGCTGGCATACGAGCACTTACTGATGGTAAGTGGCATCCGCATCCAGGGACATCAATACCTGTTGGTGTTTTATTTATTAAAAGTAATTATGATTATTACATCGACTAATGATGCGTTGCCGACCGTACAATTCAGTTGGAGTTGTCTTTGTTCCTACCCTTTAATCGGAACACAGCCAGGTAAACTTGATCATTATGGCGGTTAAAATATGAATGACTGTAGTACCGCCTCAGATCTTAACAAAGATACTCTCCTACCAGTCTTCCATCTCACCTATTGAAAACTGAAGACGTCCAAACGGAACTTAACCTTTCTACTTATAGAAACCCCACCTCGTGGATGCTCTCTGTCTCAGATTTATCAAAACGAATAATGTATTTATATCTTAATTCCAAATTCTAAAAATTCTAAATATTTTTTTCATCGCAGGTAAAAGAACGAATGTTTTCTTTGACTTCATCTTCGTAAAGTAAATACAACTTAATCTTCATCTTTCAAAAAGTGTATTAGACCAAGAGAAAAAGGAGCCGGTGGACAAAAACTTCTCGGCAATTGTGAAAGCTATGACATAGGTATTTAGGTGTACAATTTGACTACGACAAAAAAGAAACACGTAAGTACCGTCTAGAATATGTCAGGGCTTGGTGTCCCATATTGTAGGTTACTTTCTGTATTACAGAACACGATCATATATTGTATACCTTATATAGGTATCTTAAAGAATAGTTGTTATCAACGTTTATATAAAAAATAAACCAATCATTGTAAAAGATAAAAACACCATGTTCGAAAAGCCACTGCATTTTTTATCATGCAGTGGTATTTCGAACTAAATTTTTATTCGAAACAAAATCAAAATGATTTTTAGGAAACAAACTGTTCAATTTCAATGGCGAATTTGATGAATGCTGCACTGACAAAAGGTATCTAGTAAATATTTATTACGAACATTATGGAATGGACTTACCTTTTTCCGAAAATATGTTTTCTTAATTCCATCCTGATGGAAGCATGCGGCAAATTATAGAATGTACGTATGACAGGTGAAGACGTAAATATTGAAAAAAGGTTAAATGTCATAAAAAATGTTTCAAGTCATTTGTGCGTGTGCTTGTAATTATGCAACTTAACTTTGTGTGGCAGCCGCCATCTTGTGTGTTCTCGTCGCTTTGGTGTGCGCGTACAATCAGTACACTGTTGTTACGCACACAGACTTGCTTAACGTACACACAGGGCGATACGCAAAAATTACTTGAACATCATGATTTCAATATCTTGTTAAAAACTATGACAAGAAGATTTGAAGTATTCGTAACCTAAGCGTTCAAAATTTTACTATGAATTAAAGCTTTGTAAAGGTGATTTTGATGCATATAATGATATGCGTAAGCTTGTGATGGAAAGATGAAACACTCTTTCCATATTCGTAGTTTTGGGGTGGCATCGAAGAATATGGCGTATTTCCTCCAAAGCTGTGCGATAAGCGAGGAAAAATCTACTAACAGGGTTACGTCATTTTTCTAAATAGAAAATACCATAAACACATACCCTTACTCTTAAAAGATT
Source organism: Marasmarcha lunaedactyla (assembly GCA_923062675.1). Classification (NCBI taxonomy): domain Eukaryota; kingdom Metazoa; phylum Arthropoda; class Insecta; order Lepidoptera; family Pterophoridae; genus Marasmarcha; species Marasmarcha lunaedactyla. Next base: position 15,804,232 of record OV281363.1, on the reverse strand, counting down.
TCTCGAAATTTCCTCTACTTTGCCAACTTCTGTTAAGAATTTTGGTATTTTGCACGTTTCCGTCCTCGACTTTCCTGACGGTAGTTGAGTAACCAAACGCCAAGTCAACGTACTTTAAGCTTTCCTCGGTGCTTGTAAAATTCTTGTCAAAATTTGTTTGCCCGCTATGTTGACTGATTGACATTTGGACCCTTTTCCGAATTTTGACACTGGTTAGTTTTTTTTTTTCAGTTAAACTGATTGTTAATCTGACATATAAACCTAAACTCAGACGAATATAGCCAACAGAATGCATAAAAAAACTACGTTACTGTTCCATTCAACCTCACTGTCGGAAACGTTGAGTTATCTGACTCAAAAATTGACTAAAAATTACCAATGTTGAGTAGGATTTGAGAAATTCCTTAAGGTTAATTAGCGGAAGTAGAGTTGAGGTAATTTCGAGTAATCTTAAAACACAGGTGTAAGTATATAACTCCGTAAAGACTAATGACGACTGACTGACGGCGTAATGACGCGTAACAAGTGTTTGCTTGTTGTTGTGTCAGTTATTTAGTGGCGTACGTAAAGTGCCGCCAATTCATATGTTCAGTAGACTAAATCGGATGTAAAAGATTCTAAAAATTAATCTAATGCCAACTATACTGTACGAAACGTTAAAAGCAACGACGCCCTTGTATAGGCTATTTATCAATATATAAAATAACTAAATATTTATTGCCACCCTCATAGATAATGTATTTTAAAAGCAATTCGCATCACTGAACATAAATAGGTAACGTTCAATATTACCTCAAAAAAAAAAAAACAATTATAAACTTAATTATTTTGATTTAGAACATCTACAAATGAAACGGTTATGATTGGCTAAGATGTCACAGGCAAGCCAAAATCTTGTGTCTCTCAATACAAGCCGTATCTTGACGCCACGGCGCGGCGTGACGGCACAGGCAAGTATGGACGCCATGTTGCTGCAGCATGCTTTTTGACAACTTAAATAATCAGTGTATTTGTAATTAGTATTTTTGAATGAAATACTTAAAATAAATCAAAACTATTTCTAGGGTCCTTATACATGACGAAATAATAACAGATGGTGTTCGAAAACTAGTCGAATAGCCCATTACGAGATAATTTGGTCGGTGCGCCGACTTGTGCCGACCTGTCATTATACTCCGCACGCCGAATGATGATCCCTATGACGTTTCAACTGACAGTTGTATTAGTTATGCGAAACAATTTCGATAAAATACTGTTTTTTCAGGCAAATGTCATGTCATTCAGCCAGGTCATTCAACATAATAAGCAATATTTATTTATTTTGAAAAAAAGACTACGCGCATTGATGGACATAAAACACTAGATAAAAAGCACGCTAGAAGCTAGAAGGCACGCTTTCTGCGCCTGGTCCCATAAAGGCTGGAGTCCCTCAAGGCTCAGTCCTCGCCCCTCTGCTGTACACCGTGTACACCAACGACATTCCCACCCCGCCAAAAGGCGTCGAACTCGCCCTCTTTGCCGACGACACCGCACTCTATACCAAAGGCCACAGTGTTCGGCACCTTGTAACCAGACTCCAAAAGGCCGTAAACGCCCTTGGTGTATGGTTTCAAAAATGGCGCATCGATGTGAACCCTGAAAAGAGTTCTGCGATGCGCTTCGACCACAAACGCCGTCGTCCCGCTGGCGATCCCCACGTTCGAATGTGTGACGGTTGTCTATTTCGACCTCTTTTTGTCAGTAAATTTTATTTTTTTGTCGTTCCCGACGTAATTTTAAACTACGAATTACGTAGTGTCGGAGAACGGCAATGTTTTGATTTGACAAGCCAGTCACGAAAAATTATCCATCATAACAACTAGAATCTATTTATTTATTATTGTTTCCGAGTTTATTATTCAAAATTACATGTTTATCAATTTTTTATTATCTACAATCAAAGTTTTCATGAAATCAATAATTTATTTTTACGTACACGAGTGTGCGTAGCCAAAATTTTTGGCATTTTTGTATATTTTTAATTTTACTGCAAAATAAACATAGAAGAGAGCTTTGGTATTTCCTTTCTGGACCCTCAATTACCACTCCGCAAACAACGCGTTACACACTGGCGCCGACCATTCAAACGCAGTTTATGGAGAAGAGAGGAGGAACAATATCAACAGAGGAATAGCAACATTAAAAATAATTTTTTATAATTATTATTGAGGTCAGGCATAAAACTTTATTTGTTACCATTTTCAACCATTAACATTCACTAGTTAGGTTATATATCTACTATAATATATCAAATTACTGCTAAATTATTCAGACATTTAAGTTTCTTTAGTTTCTTTCGTTATAATATCTTTGAAGAAATTTTCTGAAGGCACAACATTTATTCTATAACCCAGTAATTTCACTATTTAAATAACATTTTCTATTCATTTTCATCACTTGAAAATACGTATATTTTTTAAGGCTCTTTTCTGCATAACGACTATTAACAAATTTATTTCACTTTAACATTTTTTTTTTGGATTTTGCAATGAATTTTTCACAACTTAATAACCCATTAGGTCGTTGGCATATCAGAGACATTAAACCTCTACCGCGTTTAACTTCTTCTTTGAGTGACTAGATTGGTTGTTACCAATTACTTTATATGAATTCATATATAATTATTGCTAATTATCTCACGGCGAGCATAAGCCGATTCTTTTTGTCTTATTTTTTTTTCTATGCACCTCATTATCGTTTGGCTATACCATTAACATTGACGTTGGTCAAAACTTATAATTAATTATCATCATCGTAGTATTAGGTTAACTTATTGTGTAATTTATTTAATATTTGCAATTCTAGGAGTGTAAACTCTTATTTTCAATATCTGTATTATACTTTATAGTATAATTTGTTAAATGTTATCAATTTTTTTTTTCAATTTTTTTTTTTCAAGCGGTTTGCAACTTGTAAAATTAAGCCTTCTGCACGAGCGTTTATGGTAACTCGTTAAACTAAACCATACCTATGTGTATTATTTATACGCTTGAATCACTTTCCCGTGAGAATTATTTTCATATGTTTATTACATAAGTATTTTAATTACTTCACAAAAGACCCTTGGATTTTATTTAAAAGTCAATGTTTCACGACTGGCTATGATTTTCTTTTCTTTCCGGCATATTTATTTCAGTCTTTAACTGAAACTTGTTTATAATAATCACCGTGCGGGAGTTAGCGACACGTTAAAGAAGCCATAAGCTATTAATATTTTCAGCGGATGGCAACTATTAAAGCCTTTTGCCGTTGCGTTCAACTCTGTTGAGTTGACTTATTTAGGATACGATTCCTCATAAGCAACTCTAACTGCATGATGTTTTATGTCCAGTAGTTGGAATAAGACTAGTATGAAAGAGAATGTATGTTGTAATTATAATGTACGTTGATGGAGTTGAACGATGTATATTAACATTGTATATTCCAGGAACATGTTTAAAATTTTATCATTCATGAACCATGTAATTTAAGATAATTATTTAGGATTTTTTTTTTTCTCTCTCTCGTCTGTTTTGTTTTCTTTTTCTATTAAATAACTTGTTGATATGCAATATATCAGTATTATTTTTTTTTTCATATATACAGGATGTTTTTTCAGAAAAATTCTTCTATAGGATGTTAATATTAATTTTCATTTTGCTTTTAATTATTATTTTTTTTTGTTCGTTCGATATGTATATGCGGTTTATTTTGATTTGGTTTGAATATTTTTTTTTAAAAACTATACTGAAAAAATCTTTCAGATTTTTTTTTCCCGGCCCCCGGGGTATTGTGACGGTTGTCTATTTCGACCTCTTTTTGTCAGTAAATTTTATTTTTTTGTCGTTCCCGACGTAATTTTAAACTACGAATTACGTAGTGTCGGAGAACGGCAATGTTTTGATTTGACAAGCCAGTCACGAAAAATTATCCATCATAACAACTAGAATCTATTTATTTATTATTGTTTCCGAGTTTATTATTCAAAATTACATGTTTATCAATTTTTTATTATCTACAATCAAAGTTTTCATGAAATCAATAATTTATTTTTACGTACACGAGTGTGCGTAGCCAAAATTTTTGGCATTTTTGTATATTTTTAATTTTACTGCAAAATAAACATAGAAGAGAGCTTTGGAATTTCCTTTCTGGACCCTCAATTACCACTCCGCAAACAACGCGTTACAAATGTTAGGCATTCCCATCCTCTGGAAGCACAGTACTAAATACTTAGGCGTCACATTAGATCCGACGCTTTCTTTCAAGCCACACGTCGAAAGAGTTTCGAAACTCGCTCGTCACTACTTAGGCCGCCTAAATAGCATGTTAGGTAGAAAAAGTAAAATGTCTTTCAGAAACAAACGTACACTTTACAAGGTCTGCGTTAGACCCGTCATGACATATGCCTCGCCAATCTTTGCCCACGCCAAACCCTCCCTCCTGCACAAACTGCAGGTAGTTCAAAACCTCTTTTGCCGCAGGGCCACAAACGCACCGTGGTACGTGCGTAACGCGGACTTGCATAGAGATCTTGAACTGCCTACAGTACAACAACACCTCAAAACACTCTCTGAAGCGTTCTCCAAACGCTCCGAAACCCATCCCAATCCTCTAGTTCGTGATTCAGTCTCATATACTACTCCTGTCTTAGATTCGAAGTTCAAAGTCGCTAGGCCTAGGAATGCGCAAGCGTACTCATCCACCAGACTGTCAGCCGATCTCGAAGCCCTTCTGGCCGCAAATTCTAATTCTAACGTAAATTCTAATTCTAACGTAAATCCTAATTCTAACGTAAATGCGAATTAATTCAATTTTATTTTGCAAATTTTTTAATTTTTGTTTTAATTATTGATTTTCATTTTGAGCACCTTCAGTGCTATGTATTCACCTTCAGTGCTTTGAGCACCTTCAGTGCTATGTAATCTCAGCGGGTGACCCCTTCTGGGCCCCGCTAGCGCGGCCTCTTTCTCCAATTGGCCGTCGCTCAGATGAAGGCTGATTGGCAAAAATGCACGAGCCGACAGGGGGTTTTTAGTGGGTATGGTTCTGGTAGGCGTCGGGACGAGTCCCACATAAATCTGGAATTGCGCCAGAGTATGCGTCAGGGCATTTTTATCCTCCTGCACTTCCCGCGGAGGGGAACAAAAAAAAAAAATAAGGATTTTTGATTGCACGATCATGACCCCATTTTTATTATTTCAGTTAACGTTAAACACAACTTTTTTAATTAAAGGCTAAGTCTGAAATCTATAAAACTTGATTAGACTACCTCATCTAAATGATCAAATAAAAATTTTGTTTTATATGACATACTGATGAAAATGTCAGTAAACATTTTTTTACGAGAATGATGTTACATGTTTTGAGGATATGTATTCTATCGTAAAAATACAAAGTCGCTTTTTGTTTGACCATCAACCTGAGAGAAGTCTGAGATTAGTTCAGTACGCTGTAAAGGTTTGAGATACATTTTTCAAGTAGTAATAATAATCTGAAAACAACGTCATACCTTCTTGCTTTCGGCCTCTATAGCAGTCATGGCGGCTTGCTGCGCCGCCTGCGCCTCCAGACGTTCCGCTGCTTGCTTCTTTGCTTGTTCACCCCTGGAATTCATTAATTTATTGTTTTGAAAACAAACGAATCCAATACACAACAAAATATGTATACACTATAAAAAATAATACAATATCGAATACATTTTCAGACAAATTATTAACCCTAAAAAGCAATTAAAAAATTAACTAGCAGTAACATTGTAAAATACATAAATGAATCAAGTATTACATTTATCCTTTTTTAAGATATTCTTGCACTGTCTTCTTAAAACTTAGAGGGAATGTAATTTTTATATAATCTTACTTACTTTTTTAGTACTCTGCATGTAACCCATTTTTTTTTGTCGCCTAAGCAGCACCCTCAGCTACTGTGGGGTGATGTGGGACTCACCAGAGTGGCACCTACCCACTAAAAACCACCTTGTTGGCTGTGGCATGGGAATGCTAAGCAGCCATCATCGGAGCGTCACCCGGTGGTGCGCAATATCCGTTAACCATTTCACTCACCCCAGTAAATCGATCAAAGATGGCGGCTCCTCCGCATGTTCTGCGCCCTCGTCCGTAGTTTGCTCCGTATCGTCGCTAGATGGCGTGCTCGTCGACGCTGACTCGTGAGGTTTGACTTGCATTCTGGATTGTACGGTAGAAATCACATTATAGGCAAAGAGTAAAACATGAAAATACAAGTAAAATAATGGTTCAGGTTGTTAGACGACCGATTGGTGTAGTGGTAAGTAGCCCTACCTCATACGCCGAAGGTTCGAGTCCTGCCCGGAGCATTCATTTGTGTGATGAATACAGATTTTTGTTTTCGGGTCATGGTTGTTGGTATTTATACATATGTATGTTTATTCTGGGTTCTCCCCCCCAGTTCGCTGTATGGTCATCATAATACAATTTCTGCTTACTTTGGGGCCATGCAGTTGGTGTGTTTGCCTGGGATTTTTTACAGCACTTAAAGTTAAACCTACTTGATTATGAGAGTGCAGGTAAAAAGTAAATTAGAATCTTCTGGCATTGGGCACATGCATGTGTTTGTGTAGAATACTGCGATATTTTATGCATAAAAAACGCGTGTGCGTTGCATAGGCGTAGCTTAGAACGAGATACACGAAGGGTATTTCATTGAGATAGGCCCGTCGTGGCGCCATTTAGGATTCTTCAAAAACAGACCTCATTTACAGGACCTTTGTAGTTGCATAACCTGATGTATGTTTATTTGGAATATAGGTATTTGTGTATCTATTATATGACAAAAATGAACTTATATACCGGGTGAAACATAAGTCGCAAACAAATATATGTCTTTCTACTGTTTAACTTTAGTTTAAACATGTGGACTTGACAACAGGTAAAAATATGCAATATGCGTTGTTTGATGATTCGTTATTGAAAAAAAATTGTTTTAAGTTTAATGAGTCTCATGGTCACCCTAATTGCTACATTAAACTGTCATAAACCCATAGCACGTTACTAAGATTAATCATTATCAATATACAATCATAGGGCGACGATAAGGTTGGTGTTTTTGCTATTTAAAATTATTATCATTATTTGTTTCTAGAGTTATTGCAATGTTTTTTCCAAATTAAAATGCTACAGAAATCAAAATTTCTGTTTACGACTTATGTTTCAACCTGTATATATATATATATATTTAAAACACATACTGAATACACAGCCTCCTTTCAAATATTATTTCAAAATGAAAATAATTATAAAATACATTATACAGAATTTGAAAACCAAAATCTGACACGGTTCTAGAAAAAAGTTTAGAAAAATATTCGTTTTAAAAAAATGGCTGGATAATAAATTAATAGTTACAAGGTTTATTTTTCTTTGCTACCCCCCACTTAGAAAGTTTATTTATTACACGCTTTTAAATGATTGTTATAGTAATCAACAGGTAACTAATTGATGTTACGCTATGTGACATTCAACGAACATTCCCGACAAAAATGCTTTGCTCTCAGAAACTGATAGCCTTTACATAAAGATAATCCATCGTATATTTTTCTTATTAAAAGTAAATAAATACTCACTGCCCATTATCTTCTTTAGATATATCGAGTCCGAACGCTGAAACCGGCACTTGTCCCGTATCATCGGACGCCGGTAAAGCTGGTAAGTGGCGACTAGGACCTGTGACATAGAAGAGGCATTAGTCGCGGAAGATATTGATGATGGAAAAGCGAATGAAATTATTCCAGTACTTGCACTAGTCGTCTCTTTTCTTTAACCGAAACACAAGTCTAAGAGAAGGGCTGTTGTACTATCCGAGACGTGATCTTAGCAGAAGAAACTCTTATCTAGTACCATTCGATTCGACGACCGAGTGAGGTAGTGGTAGGTAGGCCTGCCTCATACGCCGAAGGTCCTAGGTTCGAGTCCTGGCATTCATTTGTGTGATGAACACAGATGTTTGTTCTCGGGTCATGGTTGTTTGTATTTATATATGTATGTTTATTCTGGGTTCCCCCTAGTTGGCTGTATGGTCATCCATAACACAAGCTCTGCTTACTTTGGAGCCGTACAGTTGGTGTGTTTGTCTGGGGATTTATTATTATTATTATTATTCTCATTGGCAAGAATGACTAGTTGAAATGTCGAATAATCTATATTTTGTGAATGTGCTGAAAATATTTGTATTCCTATATTCGAAGATAGCACTGTGCAACTTTATATCTTATGTCATTGTTTTGTGTATTTGAGGGCTGACTTTTCAATGTTCAGATAAATTTTTATCAGTAGAAAAACTTTGAGAAGTTTAAATAATTTCTATATGAATTTTGTCAAGGGTCAAATTTATTCTCTAGATATTTAACTGACAATTGAAAAATTAACCCTAAATGTTCTAGACTTTGGGGCATTCGATATATTTCAATCGGTCACCAACAATTATAAATGTTTAGTTATTAAATATAAACTATATTAAATTGTTTGAAAGTTTAGTGTTATTCGAAATCAAAATTGTATTTAAACTCGTTCAAAATGAATACTGACAAAGATCGTTATGTTATTTAGAACACAACTTATTTATAAAGTTAGAGAATTATATGATGTTAAAGAAGTGTGTATTTATCAAATTTCTTTTTACATTTTTTTTATTTAATGAAATAAAATAAGGGTCACTGACCAATTGCTTTACTCCGTACAGACGACTAAATTGTGCTTGGGAGAAGAAACTTCTTTATAGAAATTTGTTAAAACCAAAAGGGATAGCAAATCTAACGCTTTTGTAACCGGTTTTGCGTGACAGGTCATCACAAGTGGGCACATCGGTGCAATCAAGAGCGGCTTTGCCTTCTAGATCATCCATATTTATTATTACAACATAGTTGCCACAGGACTCTTTTAGTTCCGATAATGTCTAAAGAATAGATAAGATGGCGACGTTGTAATACTTTTTCGTGGTTTGACTAAATACCTCGCACGATAACCAATCAAAACGCACCGGTTACGCGTCACTACGACGTTATCTTTTTTTTTAGAAATGTACTGTTTTTTTATGGCCTTATATTGGTCTTATACCGTCTGTCAGGTAGTCTTTACGGAGTAATATACTAAATCTTGGATGAAGGTACAAAATATACATAAAAATATATGTTGTCAGGGGCCTTTATTTCACTTTGAAGTATACAAAACTTGTAAACGTTTTTGGTAAATATGTGTTTAATACTATACCTGATACCCAAATGCAGATTTTCACATTTCTGTACAAGTAGTTAATGCCAATATATAGAAAAGACAAATAAGTAATTAGAATTTTGAATATTGTTACACAGTTGAAGTGTTAAGGAAACCTGCCTTGGGCGTTTAGTTTGTTGACATTGGTCACTGTTTGATAACTATTTCGGTTATTTTTAAATTTAATTAATGAATAATATTAGTATTTTTTAGATTATAAAATAAAATAAAATTCTTTTTATTAGGGGTTGGTGATAAATAAATAAGTTCAAGTTTAAGTATTTATTGAAATGCTTTATCGTTTCATCAAGACATAAATTTTAAAACAGTGATCATTGGAAATAAAATCCGAAAACTACGAGATAATTCCAAGTTTTAATGTGGAATGCGCATTATCAAAATATTTACTATCTTTGAATTAAAGTTGCGCATTTTTATTAACAATGTTTTTAAATTTAAATTTGAAACATCGCAATAAGGCGATTCAAATTCGATTCATAACATGATCTTATATTTCAAGCGGCAAAGTGCGAGGACTTGGAGTCAAATAACTTTTGCTATTTACTCACTCAAGTATTTTCTTTCCAATAGGATAAAACATGTATAATATACTTTTTACTAGGAAATATAACAATATACAACGAAATATCATTTAATCGAAAACACATATATTGAACAAAAATACGTGAATTTTAAACTGTCTATGATGGTTTAGGAGTGGTACAAATACCGACGATATTCATGCAAATCCAACCCTACGTGCATGACCTAAACTTGAATTTAGGACGAAATAATGTGAGCCCATATACATTGGGCAATCACTTTGTGTGCACGATTTTTTGATATTGACTGTGTATTAGTTTTAATATGTGATAAAATCTTTCGTAACCAAAAAAATCCTCCATTGCAGAACTACAGCGATAACAATACGTTTTATTCCAACCAGCTAATGTATCCAAATATGGCAACCAACCAGTGACCAACCAAGCGAAGCGACCACCACAAATACCTGTAAAGATTCCTTACTTTGTTGTAGGAGCAACCTGTGCCTTAACTGACCGATTTTCTCCTCTTCCGTAGGTTCGGGAGGGGTCTCCTCCACTTGCGGACCTCGCATTAGGCCGAGAAGCACGCCGAATATGTACCTGGTTAGGAGGTTACAGGGTCAAATTTAATTCCTGTTACTAAAGTAATAAGCTTACATAAAACTAAGTAATACTTTAATATAAAATAATACGGGAACTAAAGAAAAATGTGGAATTTAGGATGTATGGTTGGCCAAGCCAGTGCTTCGCTAGCTAACATCTCGCAATTAAATAAATTTCCAACAAGGCTTATTATTTACTTGCTGGGACTTGGTAGGTCTTTAAGTTATCATCTGTAAGTTCAAATTACCGACGTTACGTTTTACAAAGTTAAGCAAAAATAGCCCTTACAATTTTATGATGAGTACAAACAACTATCAATAACACTACTTCAGGGGTGGCAGCCAGTATATTTTCCTTCGTCTGTGGGTGATTTTAGATACGACAAGTTACACGGTACGTCAATTCAGAAGAGGTTTTGGTATAGTCAAGTTGTAAAGCGTGACTAGAGAAAAGTTGATCCGATTTAAGATCGAGCTTCAAACAGTTACTTAATTATTGTAGATTTACTATAGATTTTGGATCACAATTATTGACCAACATTTGAGGACTCTGAGTGTGGCCGTCAAACTGTGGTCGCGTTATTTATGTCCTTGCCGATTAATACCTACGTCTTTGTATTTGCATATATATGGCATTTCAAATGAAAAAGATATAATGATTTTTGTAATGCAATGCCTCGAAAATTAATAATTTACGAAGCATAATAGAAAATAAGTCGAGTGTAATATTACGAATATAACTAAAATTTTATTACAAGGATAATTTTTGATGATTTTTTACAAGACTTTCGAATCATAAGTTTTTCACCAGACAGTAAATTACCTTAAATGTATACGTTATCGTACCTATTTCGGGTTTTGTTAGAACAATCAACATGCAGTACGCTATTTTATTTTAAATAAATGCTAAATAAATACCTACTTAGTGAGCTGGCAATTTGATTTAAAAGTTGTTGAAAAATTGCAAAAGACGACTGTGTATAGATCATTCAACCCATCCTTGCGCACGGGTCCTATGTGTGCCTTAAGCTTGTACATATACCGTGTCTATGTGTGCGTGCCAATGTTCTGATGTACACGGTTTGACAAGATGGCGGCTGCCACACACAATTAAGTTGCGTATTTACAAGCACACGCACACATAGGCTGTACAAATGATTCATACAATCTATACTAAGTGGCAAGATTTCATAATTATTAAATAAGGTTTGACCAAAAAAATCACATAATGCTTCTAATATACAGGGTAGGTAGGTAGGTAATTAAAATATTTGCTCATGTGGATAAATAAATGAAAAATACACTGTGAAATCCGGAAAAATAGAAAACTATATCACAGAGAAATTATTATTTTAAGGTATTTAGAAATTAATGAAACCAGTGATTACCAGTGACTGCACCACAAGTTAGCGTGAAATGCAGACAAAAACCATACATTAAATAAATATTAATGTTTCTATCTACAATAGTTGTTCTTGCCAATGGGATAATTCCTATTGGCAGGTTTTAATTTTAAAACTTTTAACACGTGATTCTCCAGGAAAAAAGATGAGTATCTGCGGCACTGCAATGCAACAAGGTCGCATTTAAATAGAAGAATGCAGTTCGGGGTTTGGCAAGACAAGCTGAAAAATGTGATATCTGATTCGGCTCGGCATTGCCGTTCAACAAATACTGTCAACCTGAACGTGCCGGCTCGAACATGTGGGCAGCGCCCATTATGCATGCAATTAGAATCACACGAGTACTTGATTTGTATGCGTATGGACAATTATCTTATTTTATTTAAATCTTAACGAAATGTATAAAAGATGAATTTAGCAAAAACGACAAGTCAACATATCTCTTTCACTGACTCGCGTGGACCTAAATTCAAAACTGAAGTTGACTTGGGTTAAAATAATGTAGTATGTTTCTGTCAGTTCTACTCGAAATCGTGATGGAGGACATTTTAACTGACTTGCCACCTAAGTTAGTTGAGTCAAACTGTTAGTTCAGGTTTTCACAAGTCGACCAAACAATTAAATTTTTGTCTTGGCGATTAATAAATAAAGCAATTTGCTTAAATTTTTCTTTCAAAAGTTTTTTATAAATGAGGCATTTTCCTAAACCAATCAAAAAAATTTTAACAATTGCCTCGATAGATGGCGCTGAGAAAAGCTGGTGCGAATCTTTAACAATTTGTAGCACAGCTTAGTAAGAATATGTTGGTTAGGTTAATATTGGTTAAAATATAATTGAATAAGTATGTAAATAACATTTTTAGAAGACTGACTTTTATTAGCGCCACCTGCCGTATTCCTTACTATCCATCTTCGTTCTAGATAATCGCTCATTTAAAAAAATTAACCTTAAGATATCAAACTGTATCACTGACCTTAGAACCACGAAAGCACTATAACCGATATAATAGAACATATAGAAGAACATCTTAAACAATCCAACTGCCAACTCGGCTGGCGGCATCTGCTGCAGATCTGCGATTCTCTGCTTTATGTTGGAGGGCGATAAGGACGAGAATGCCATGCCGATTCCGTCTTTGACGGATTGTAAGCCACGGCGGAAGGGGTCCTTCGCGGCCCTGGAAGAAAAAGAAACAAAGAAATAGAATTTGTGAACTACTTATACCACTTCGTACATGAGTATAGTTCACAACTAATCCACGAATTCGTAATTTTCGTACAAAATCAATTTCACGATATCTCACGGCAGCCTTAGCCACAGCAGGAACTCTTTACCCAACTGAAATGAAATGAAATGAAATATTTATTTCTCAACACTGACAATTACTTGTTCTTATTGACGTCAAATAAAACATGACTCTACCACCAGTTCGGAAAAACCTTCGTGAAGAAGAACTGGCAAGACACTTCACGGGTATAATTATTTCAAAATAAATTTACAGAGTCTCTTTATGTCTATATAAAATTATTCTTATCTGCATCTGTTAGCTCGGCAAGTCTCCCTCCCCCCAAGTATCCAAACGACGAACACCCTCAAACGGCACCCGTTCACGCGTTAACGCGGGATCCAGCCATCACCCTCCTCAAGCGTATTAGAGGGAAGTGAGCGACCCGTCACCTAACTAAGGGATGCTCTCGAGCAATTTATACATCCAAACGGTTGACTACTAAATAATTTCTATGGTAGGATTTGGTATGATAATGTAACTCTTTTTGAGTAGATTTGATAAAAAAAATAATTTGCGTTTTTCCGTACCTTTCATCATCATCGTCCCCCATGTACATGTAGCTAGCCTCCCTGTTCTTCGTTCCACCCGCAGCCTCTTCGCTCGCCGCCATCAGCCCGGACGCGTGCGTCATCTCAAATATGGCGTCTTCACAGAAATTGACGAACGCTTCTAGTTTCTCTTTGTCCCCGCCTTCTGTTACTATAGAGTAGAAGAAGGCCCGTTTTGATTCCTGTGGAATTAACAGGTTAATGTTTGAAGTAACGGGAGCATTTATTAATAAGTGAACGGTTTATTTATGTGCATATTCTTAGTTACTAAATAAGTTAGTGACTGGCCGGCCATGGGTATAGCGCAAGAAAAAACTACGGGATCTCAACTTCACGAGCTTTATCAATACTTTATAGGAATAGTAAAATTTGCTGTGTAAGCGACAAAATATCTTTGAATTTTTCAAACATAACTGTAAGTTTTGAAGAATTACGTTCACAAAATACAAAAATTGCGTAATTAAACAAAAAGCATCAACCGGGACCCAATATAAGTGAAACTTGTGTTTGAATATGAAAATATATAGAGAGACTGTCAAACGTCGGTTCAGAGGTAGAGAATTCTTTGGGCATCCAAAATCACCGCCCTTGTATCTATATCTTATATCTATATGTAGTCCAATTATTTTTTATCTTAAAGTTGTCAAACTTTGCTGACATTTCAATGATTTTAGACTCTTTAGGTTATATGGGTAATAATAATATGGGCTTCAATTTTCCAAAGGGTGCTCCACCTCTGGACCACCGATTGCAAGTATTTCCTAGAACGTCTCAAAAGTAATAAATATTAATATACAACTTAAACAGGACTCGAACCTGGAATTATATTTTGCTTCTATTGATTAATCATTATTTTGATTATTTTTTCATAAGAAAGGTACATTATTCCGAAATGTAACTCAATTTTATATTTATTTTCTTTTACTAACGCAAAATCGGCTTGTCAAATTTAGATGGGAATTAGTACCTCTCTATTTTTATAAAAGAGAATCCACGAAATATTTCAGGAGCACAAGGCGGTTCTATTATAACATTACCTTAATCTGCGGTTTCTCCCACTGCTCGATATTGGACTCCTTGATCTCGAAGTAGACTCTTTCAATACGCTTGGATCCGCCCATGATCTCGATACGACCCAAGAACGGTTCAAAGTAGTTAAGTACCGACCCGGCTGTTTCTAGGAAACGGGCCAGTCTGAAAGTGACAAATGAAACAGTGGAATTTTAATGGATAACTCACAACTAAATTGTATAACGAATTTACATATGCAAATGAACATTAATAATAATAAAAGCGTCATTGGCGCAGTGCTAAGTCGCTAGCCAACTATTATGCGCGTCACACGACATGGCGGCTCTGAAGTTAGCTGCAGTTTATGTCTAAAGTCTGCCGCCCGCGCCCCGCGCCCCGCACACACCCACATTCGTGTTCTGTGCAGCGGCTCGCAGATACTTCAAAGCCGCTAAGTTGTGTGACGTGTACTATACCAATGACATTTCACAGCAGATTTTACAAAAAACTGACTGCTCCATCTAAAGGAATGTCTTTTTATGTCTATACAAAATTATTATTATCTGCATCTGTTAGCTCAGCAAGTCTCCTTCCCCCCAAGTATCCAACATTGCGATAAAGCCCATATTACTAAGGAATTACCTATTTCGAAGATATGTTCTTTTTACACACATTTTTTTTAACTGAAAAAATAAAACCTTTTTTAATAAAGTAACGCCCTTAAAACTCACCTTGGCTCATTAGGCATATGCTCGGACAAATTGGTCAAAAGCACGGCCAAGTTGAACCCGATCTCTTTGGCGGGTTCATGGAACCTATCGCAGAATCCAACGTAGTCCAGTTTACCGTCATGGTTCGTTTCACAACAGGCCAGGAGGAACTCGATTTCTTCACTGCAAGTAAAAAAGAAATATATTATGATTATTTGTTGTTAAAGTAAGGAAGTGTAAAACGAAATGGAACCTACTCATGTGCATCTTTCTTGGGCCGACTTGCGCGTTCCCGAGTTAAATATTTGTGGACTCGGATTAGAAAATTGCTGTATCTGTCAGTCTCTGTCAGTTCTATAGAAAGTGACAGTGATGGAGAACATTTTCATTTATCTAACACCGAAGTTAATTGAGTAAAACTGTTAATTAAGGTTTTTACAAGTCGGCATTATTGGACTAATATACGCCTAAATGGATTTGGATAAAATTTGGTGTACCGATAGAATACAAACGGAAATGGCACAGACGGTACGAAATCGCATCAGTTAAATGTAATTCAATCTCGATTTTTTATAATCTCATTATCCCCAAACATACCAACTGTATGGCCGCAAAGTAAGCAAAGCTTGTGTCATGGATGACCATACAACGAACTGGGGGAGGAACCCAGAATAAACATACATATTATATAATTACCCACAACCATGACCCGAGAACAAACAACTGAGTTCATCATACAAATGAATGCCCCGGCCACGACTCGAACCTGGGACCTCTGGCGTATGAGGCAGGGCCAGTACGCTACTCGGCCGACAATTTTTAGTCGACTTTATTTCCTTGATGTGTAATAAATACGCGAACAGGCTTTTGAATTGATTGAACGAATACGTCGGCAGAAACTAATAAAACTAGCGTGAGAATACTTACTCGATTTCAAAATTAACGCTTTAAATTTTATTACTACATAGTATAAAACAAAGTCGCTTCCCCCTGTATGTATGTCCCTATGTAGATCTTTAAAACTACGCAACGGATTTTGATGCGAAGTTTTTTAATAAATAGAGTGATTCAAGAGGAAGGTTTGTACGTATAATACATGCATAATATAGTAGAGGAACATTGATAATCTTAGAGGTTTCTAATGTGATGTCGTAAATAAACACATTTTTTTGCGCTTACATTGCAGACGCTGGCTGAACCATACTAGATAGATCAAAATAATGTGCCACAGTATTGTACACCTTAAAAAGGTCTACAAAAAAGTCCGCGGTGGTATATGTCTATCTCTTAGGGGTAACCCATAATAACCATTTGTTATACCTAACTTTTTACACGAAATAATGGCTTATTTACGAATCGATTTTAAGCAATACAGCATTAATCCTTATCCAATTAAGTACCTTAAATATATTGTGCATGTAATATAGATAAATATGGCCCTTTACAGCATGTAATTTAACTGAATATTTTCGAAGATATTACAGATTTAAAATGCAATGAAGCGAAGTCGGGCGAAGTCGGGGCGGGGTCGCTTGTTAATAAGAAATTAGAATCAATAAATTAATGAAATATTTATTTCGTAAAAAGACCGAGTGGCTTTGTGGGTACTTAGCTATGCCTCATACGCCAAAGGCTCAGGTTCGATTCCTTGTTGAGACATTCATTTGTGTGATAAACACAGATGTTTGTTCCCGTATCATGGTTCCCCAGTTCACTGTATGGTCATCCACAACACAACTATTCTGGGACCATACGGTTGGTGTACTTGTATGGACATTTATTATAATTATACTGTTAATTTTAAACTTCTTAAACAAAAGCCTTCTCAATCAACCTTATATATAAGTAAACTTATATATATGTATTCATAAACAAGTATTTACCTAGGTAAGTAATTAGGATGGACTTTTCAAATCATAAAAAAATATTTCATAATTGAGTAATGCACGTCACAGCCTAATTGCAAGAAACTGAGGTTGTTGAATTGAATGTTATTGCTTCTACCAATTATATTTATTTATTAATTTATTGACCTACAAAACAGTAAATTCTACTCACGGCGTGTAACTCTTCTGCTGCTCCATCTTCTCTTTGAAGTCCTTTGGCAGCACCCACCCGTCATTGTTGGCGTCGATCTCTTGGAAACTAGCGGAAGACGTCAGGTCCTTCAGTTTGAGGAACATGTCGAAGTATTTGAGTATCAATTCTACGTTAGAAGCCGATTCTACTAGAGTGTCTACCATCTGTTTGCCGATTGTGCCTGTGGAACAGATGAAAAGAAAATTTATTATTCGTTTTCAAAGCGGACTGTTTATTATTCTATTAGCCTTCTGAATTTCACCGGAGATTGTAGCTTAGCGTTGCGGGCGCTTAGTCGGAACTTAACATACTCCTACAAACGATACGCCTAAAGGCATCCGAGGCTTAGGACGTCTTATCGGGTAAGTACATCGAGTGACATAGGCCTGACAAAGAGTTGAAAAATTTTGTGCAGGATCAAATTTGCATTCGAATCCCCTGTAGTGATGTTGCCGAGCTAACAGATGCAGAAAAGAATAATTTTGTATAGACATAAAGACACTCTGTAAATTTATTTTGAAAAAAAATATACCCGTGAAGTTTCTTGCCAGTTCTTCTTCACGAAGGTTTTTTTCGAACCGGTGGTAGAATCATGTTTTATTTGACGTCAATAAGAACAAGTAATTGTCAATGTTGAGAAATAAATATATTTCATATTTCATTTCATGTCGTCTCCAAGTATGCGGGGCACCTTCAAAAACCGAACAACGCCCAAGCGATTTTAGCCCTTAGCCTGGCCACCGCTGAGACCGGCGAGCGTGCCTAGTATAGTTGAATACTTAATTTTATTTTTTCAATCAGAATAAAATTTTGGCAAAACAAGTAACACAACTATGGCATTGGCTGTATAAACCTTGTAAGTAATCATTTATTCAAAAAAAGTACGTGGAATATATTAAACGTACTTTTAGCTGTAACAATGATAATAAAATGAAAATGTGTAAAATAACCAAACTTCCCGCCACATTCTTTTTTATCATCTCAGAAGCTCAGCAACAATTTTTGTGTCAAAATATAATAAATGATAAATGTAAAAATAGTAATTAAGCGAAATCTGTTATTGCCAATAAATACATGCGACTATCCGGCAAGAACTATGTGTCCATTAATTACCAATACCTCTTGTAAATATATATAATGTATATGTTGTGTCCAAATCATAGAATTCCTCATTTCAATGGTCGCATTTCATGATGTGGCCAACCATATTTGGCCCGCTCGTTCATATGCAAACGTTTTACGATTTGGTCACCGACTATTAACCATATCGCGCGAACTGAGCAAACGAAGTGAGCGTGGTGCGGCAGAAACCGGCAAGCCATTATTGAAACTGAATTAATAAAGGGCACGAAACAGGCAAAAGTGTTTTAAAAGAACATTATGTTGTTTGACAAATCAGATAACTATACATTCCACGTACGACATTGACACTTAGACAAAGCGTTTCCAGCGCCTCCTTCGGTAGTTTAAGGAACCATTTTACGATATGATAAAAATAATCTTGGCCATTTCATGAAACGATTTCTTATCTAGCCAAGGAATAGCATGATGTAGCCAAACAACAGTCGATCATTTAGTGGGTGATCAGGTAGTGGGGCGCGTCTTGGCGGAGGGCACTTACTATTTGATGTAAGTTTTCATTCATAAATTAACATTTTATCAGAATACTTACCATTAACAACATTCCCCTCCAACATGGACAGCATCATAGTGATCATGTCTTTCTGCAGATTCAGTAACTCTTTCAACAAGTCCACTTGAGATGAGTGCTTCGAGAGTTTATCTTGCATGTGCGAAAATAGGAAGAGGAATCCACCTACTGCGTCCCATAATCTGAGGAGAAGTTTATTTGAATAAGTTTAGGAGGCTTTAATCGGCACAGCCGTACGCGCATCACATATATATGGATGATTTTTCTGGAAAAACCCACCCGGGTTATGCCGTTCGAATTTTTTGCGATACATATCGAATGTTTTTTTTGTAACAACTTGTATAAATTGAAGGAGAACACCTTGACTAAATTACAGACTGGTTCCTAGACCTGATTCTACATTTTGTTTCTACCTTAATTTTTAAATTTTAAATTGTTTTAAATTGTATTAATTTCAAGTATCGTATTTTGTTTTAATTTCAAATGTTAATTGTTTTTGCACGCTGTGGTTTCTTGTAACTGGAAAAGCACACGACTCAACACTGCAGCTATATAATTCAATTTGTGATGTGTATTTTTCGTTACAAACCCAAATATATAAATGTTCCTACTTGAATGTAGCCCGAATGTACTACTCGATTGGCATTAGCCGAATATGTGTAGCCAATAGCTTTGTGCCGGCCTTTTCGTATTAATAAATTGTGCTCCCGAATAAGGAATAAGTATCTTGTGATTATAATTATAAATAGTAATATAATAGTATCAAATATAAAATAATCAACTGTAGAGTAATTTTAGATAGTTTTAGGTTAATACTGCATGCTGTAATACAGTGAAATATGTGCTCAAAAATGATGTAGACCGCCAAATGTTACCATATTTCTGCAATAAATTGATTTTGATTTGATTTTTTTTGTTCAACGAGTACTGCCGAACCAAATGAACCTACCCGAATAGAAAGATGGCACGTCATACATTTTACTTAAAATCGGAGAAGCTGTAATGACGGTAGCAGCGGAGCACTAAAGTTTCCATAGGTTTTCCTAGTCCGATTCCAGTGGCTGTTGAATGAGCGAGAGCTCTGGCTGAGAACGCGCGACTGATTATACGCCGATTACGAACTGATTATTGAATTAAAATCAAGTGAATAAAGTAAAGTACTGATCTTAATTATATAGTTATAATTGGTTTGGCCGGTTCTTAATATTTCGCATTACATTTAATTCATCATTTAATTACACTCTCATCGCACTACTCAGCACGCTGAACCACATTTTGTTTTCTTGCTGGTTGAATGATGGTGGATTAGTACCTACAAACCAACCAGCATAAACTTTACCGCGCTTGTGACAAATGTCACTGTCACGAGCATCAGCGCCGCCTAGTGAACATTCGTATAGTTTGCTTCGCAACCCTTACCGCGCGCGAGCCGGCCGCTCCACGAAAATATAAATTTACAAGAAATAACCCTGAACAATCATTGTGAATAAAAGATCTTGTGAGGTGTCAGTGCTTGTATTCGAATCAAGGGACCCTCTGCCTGGATTAGCCGCAGGAAAGCGAATAAGGTCAGTACTTAGTCGTGCCGAGAGTGTTTTTCAATTCGGGAATGATTTAAGATTTTCCAGTTATCAGCCATCTATTCAAATACAGTCCACTACCCCGCAGTGTGGTTAGCAATATTCACACCATAATTTTTGGCCAAAATATTATTATATAAGTTATCAAATATATATATATATATTTTTATTGCTTAGACTATAAAAGTGTTTATGGCTTCATTCGTATTCACGCAACGTAAATGAAATCTTTTAAAAATATAGTTATTTCATTACAATACCTAAAACTGCTGCTTTATTATTAGACAGTAACGTTTAATCTATTCATATTTCATAGAAATATAGCGCATTTATATTGTTTCATTCGATTTTGTTCCAAAGTGAACAACGCCCCGTACAAGTGACGGTGATTCGAAATCTTACAAAAAAATATTAATTCTTAACGCACAGCGCTGTCCCACCGAACTTAAATATATTCTACTATTTTGATACACATATAAACTTCGTATTAATACTACATTTAATCACAGTTATATATTTCCTGGGATTTTATTGTTTTAATAGGTTATTTATTACATATTTTTTATATAAAAATTATATATGTTCGTTTATGGAGTGGAACTCAGTGTTTTATATTTATTATCCGCACTAAATACTATTATTTAGTTTATTTCTTTATATTTATTATTTCGCACTTATAAAGGTATTTTGTTTTGTTCTAAACCTCGCACTGTAGGTAGATTCCATCGTTCGCTTTATACTCGCTATAGAATATACGCTCACGCCCGCTGATTTATCAATGTTGAGGAATAAATATTTGAATTTGAAGTTGAATCACAGCCGAGTTAAAAATATTCCGTCCCACAGACAGCTTGGTCGGACTATACGTGAAACTAGATCGACGGTGAAAGGAAACATCGAGAGGAAAACCTGTAAAGATTTTAGCGATTACGTAAGAGTAAGAGAATCAAAATAAACGTCCAAAATTATGTTACTAAATTGTACGCTACGTCACCGCTGACAAAAGCTAGTATGTTAATAAATAATTCATAGCCGCTATAAGGAATGCATGAAATTAATAATATAATAATTAAAATAATTATCTGACCTGGAATGAGCCAAGGCCTGTTGATTCTGCGTGCAGGGACCTTGAATGACTTCAGTGAGCGTGTTGAACACTTGCGACGCTACGCCGATAGCTTTGAAGAAGTTCGCTTTGCCGGCTGGGTCTATTAGTTCCTGCGCAATGAGGGATGCGTGAGTAAAATGTTGCTCTTGCAGTCTACTGGAAGAGACCTCTCTACAGCGATAAGACCGCCGTGTTGTATATGTCAAAGGCGAATGATTGAATTAGCCACTTAACTAAACGGCTGGGCTGAATTGATTTGTTCAGCTAATCGGCAGACCATCATGTGGAATTGTCGATTATAAAGCTAGAAATTTGCCGTTTGTTATTTTCTGGCATTGCGAGGTTGATTTGATCGATCAAAATGTGAGATTAAATCCGGTAAAATAAAAATGCAAAGTTCTGTAGGCTTTATCTTTAGTCTTAAATATCTTAAATAAAACTAACGTCTATTTATTAAAACTTCGATCCTATATTGCAATAATAACCGATTCACTCATCATTATTCTTAAATTCCTTTCATTCATAAAATCGAAGAAAAACTTAGAAATAAATACAGTTATGATGCTAACCAGTTTTAGTCAAGCTAGCTAAATTTTTCCAGTTACATATATTAGGTTATTTTAAGGCGTCCTGTTGCGTAGCAGGAAAATTATGGTGGTCGTTTATCATCGAGCTCGTACTTAAAAAACACAAACAGGAGAACAATAGGATGGCTGATTTTTAACCATTTAACTGAAAGCTAACCTAACTAAAACGTTCCGCTGTGATTGCTATTTTCTTGCCGTGCTTGCCTCACGCAAATCGCAAGATACCAATAAGTTTATATTAATATAAATATCGTAACAATATATTTCCGTGAGTTTTCACGATTTATATTCAATAAAATCTCGTTTTGTTATACATATATCGTGACAATATTCCTTAAAAAAAAGTTTTTATACAAAAATAAATTATGATCTTTAAAGTTGATTTTCCATTGCAAACAAAGAACGAAAATGCATGCTATAAAAAAGATGAATAACTTACCTTGCTAGAATAATGCCAGTAGAAGTCCATAATGGACTCCTGAAGTCTCAACAGGTAGTCGACGGTGCAGATGACCACGTTGACTGTGGTGGTGTTGCCAGCCTGGGTACGGAGGTAGTTCTGCCATTCTGTTCGGAAAGTTGTGTTGGGAACATATGTTGATACAATTTATGAGTAATTCCCCATATAGCTAACGATAAACACACAGCGTCTGTATTATAAATAGAATTGTTTTTATGAACGCATCCTTTTGACTGTTTTTGACAGCTCTTAACTGTCACAAAACATGTATTGTTCCCCAAGAGAACTAAGCTATAAGAATAAAAATCTCGATCTCTCTTATTAGAAGTAATCTTTAAGTTTTGGTTGAAATTTGGTTTGGTTTTGTGATAGTCTGAAACTAACTAGGCGTTGTAAGGTTGTTAATTAAAACATGCATCAGTAATTATGATTGCGCTTACATGAAAGTGTACCAATATTTTAACGTAGGCCTTACAAATGAATGTGGTAGTTACATAGACTTGTGGTAGTTCCTGTCCAAACACGCTACGAATGTGCGCGTGACCGAATCGGACAATCGCACTCACGCACAAATATACTCTTGTCTGTACACGTTTTCATTTATAAAGTACAACTGAAGCGAACGTCGCCTCATGAAATAATAGTATTATATATTAAGGTCATTACGTAAATTTTAAAACTACAGCTTTTACTCGCGCGTTATTTTCGAAAAGGTCCGACTAGTTTCGAACTCGTATGGAGTCCATATCGTATGGAGGCGAGTACAGTCGCGGCTATATATACTTATTCGAACTGGAACCAATTGGCAGTGCCGGGCGGAAAACTCGAATATGTGTAGATGAAGATTTGAGAAAACCCCGACCGGCCGATGACGTTTGTGTTCTGGCAAGACCAGCCGAACGCGCCGCCCTGCCTTAAGCTCGAATTAACTACCCGATCGACATTTGCCGAATATGTTTAGTAGTCAACAAATGCTGCTAAAACGATATTTTATGCGTACATGTGGATAGTGCCCCTAACAAAGCAAGCACATATTATAGTGACAATAAAGTATCACTGATTCCTTATATATAAGACTGACCTAAGTTGTGACCTTCACAAGTGAGCTGTATGAATCTGAACAACGCACATGTGAACTCTGCGTCGTGCATATTCTTTTCTCCAGCTGCTCCCTCGAGACCAACACCGAGACCTGGAGGCAGGTAATGAAATATGTGTGAAATATAGACCACCCTTGCATTAAGAAGGTTATATACAACCTTACATATAGAGCTGCGCGCACAGAGGACTTAAAATATCAAAGTAACTTCTTTTAGTATCAAAAATCTTCTTCAGCAAACGTGCGATTTTAACTATGGATATAAAAACGTAAACGTAGACTATTTCAAAATTCAATTCAAACTCAAATATTTTTTGACTTCAAATAAAGCATGACTACAACCAGTTCAGAATAACCTTCGTGAAGAAGAACTGGCAAGAAACTTCACGGATATAATTTTTCAAATTAAATTTACAATGTCTCTTTATATCTACACAAAATTATTCTTATCTGCACCTGTTAGTCTCCCTCCCCCCTACTATCCAAACGCCGAATACCATGAAACGGCACCCGTTCACGAGTTAACGCGGGATCGAGTCATCGCCCTCCTCAACCATTCACAAGTTCTGGTAATTTATTGCATCTCTCACCTTCAGCCTTAGTATTTCTCTCGAAAGCGTCCAAGTCCAACACAGAGCAGGAATTCATGAGCCCAGCGATGGAAGTGAAAAAACCCACGTCCTTCTTGTCTTTCAGGTGGTTTAACATGCCCTGAGGATGAAAAGAGTATTTAAAGTTATTTCGACTGACTGCAGTCTCGTTTTTTTAAAAAGATTGTAGCAGTTCTTCATGATTGGAGTTTAAGTTTGAAGACATTATCATAGTTCGTAAATGTATTGCAAAATGGAATATCAAATTTAAAATGTATCAGGATATACATGTTGGGTCATATCTACATAACTATCGCGGTGATATTTACCATTAGGGATATAGATATGAAAAACGTGTACAAATTCTTTGAAATCTTCTAGTTATTTCGATAAAATCGCTTTCCAGCGATAAGACAACCATGAAATGAAATTATGAGAGAAGAAGACTTAGAAATAATGAGGCTTTTTATTTCTCATCCATTATCCAAGGTATTATGTGTATGCAGCTTCTGTGAATGGCAAGAATAAATGTTCTTTCTTTTTTTTGATTGAATTGTTGGGGTTAATTATGAAGAATAAATACTTCAATATCACCATTGCGCAAGTGTATAATAATAAGTAAATCGATGGATTAAATCTTATAAGACCATATATACATTTTAAAACTATAATTACTGGACATTGATAATACTAAAAAAAACAAAAAATCTATCAATATTCCAATTGCAAAGTTATCTTACCATCTGAATATCAATATTTCCTCCCCGCAATATGGAAATGCCGAGCTGCAAGGTCTTCATTACCATTTCACTTGGAACTCCCTTAGACGCTGAAATGTGTAGGAGCACCATCTCTGCTACTCCTCTATCTGCTAGCCTAGCTTGGTGGAAGAGAAGTTTCTGCTTTTCCATCTCTTGTTCCTAAAGGAGAGAGTTAGGATCAGTAAATATTTGTACAATTTTCATAGCCTGATGGAAAATGGCTTCCACATCCATGGACTGATCGTGAATATTGAATTTGCTTATCATATCGACTGATGATGTGTTGCCAACCGGCGGCTTTAGTTGGAATTGCCTATGTTCCAATAATTGCACTGGTTATTCCTTCCTTGTACCTAGAACTAGACCACATAAATGTAATTATTATGGCTGTCAACATAAACTCTGCTCTCACTGTAAATGTATTTTTTATTCCTCACACGTTCATAACTTGTAATAAAAATAATGCATTAATAGGTAGCAAAGTACAAAATAAAATAAACATTCAGAAATTATTTTCCATTTAACTTAAGTTATTATCTTTATAAACATACCATCAACGTTCGCATAGTCCTCTGCATGAAACAACAGTATAAAACCTTTTATTATAAATACTCAGAAAAAAAAACCTACAAATGTACGTTCTCTCGAGTTTTTGAAAATTGTTAATAAATGTCTAGTACAGATAAATATTCTAGGCTTTATTTGTTAAAATATTAGAAACCGATTTTATATTTTGCTTGAAAGAAAAATATCAGAAGTTATAGCTACGTCTAAAGCCTTGGAAGGACAAAGTTCAATGACAGTAAGATATTTTGGTCACTAATCAAATTTGAACGATGATAAAATGGCTCCCAACTAATAATACAATTAATTGGGACTAAGTGACACAGGCAAAGACAAAAGGCGTGAATGTAGCAAAATAATAACACGAGCACAGACAAAAATGCCATCACTCTTCCTTATACTAGACAAATAAGAAAAAAACACTATTAAACCAACTTACATGTATACTAGCGCCACCCTCGTCTTCACCCTCCGCCTCACCACCTCCCTCTTCTTCCTCTCCACCGCCTTCTTCTTCCTCTTCTCCACAAGATTTGGCAATGATATGCGCATAGGACATATACAGAGGATCTTCCTGCAAGAGAATGTGTTGAGTTTTTTGGGAGTTATTTTAATAGGTTTTTGTATAAGGTTATATCAAATGCTACTAATATTATGAATGTGAAAGTTTGTTTATCCGGATGCTTGTTTCTCTATCACGCATAATTCTGGGCGGGTCTGAACTGAATTTTACATGCAGATGAAATATTACCTGAAATAAACCACAGGCTTATTTTTATCCCGAAATGTTAATAATTCTAGAGAAAAAACACCGTTTTCGACGGAAACGCTACCATATCCGCGGACACCGCCTATTTAAAATTACAAATTCATTTCGTCAGGAGCACTGAAAATAATATTGTACCTTTCGCCTAGAAAAAGTTACCTCATCCTTTTACCTACATTTTAGAGAGACAGGAGTAAAATATTATTAGACTTTGCAACTCAGCACATTTAGCTTCTAGAAGAAACTTGAATCTTCTCCTCAATCCAAAAGAAATCCTTACCAATAAAATGTATGTTAAAATCAAAAGTTTTATGGTGATTTATATTTCCACCTGATTATACTATTTTATGTTTTAAAATAAGGTGGCCAAAGATCAATTAGTTCAAACAATTATATGGATAACATCAATCACCACAAAATTTGAAATAGTGTGGAACCAGTTAGTGTGAGGATTTTTCTATTAAAAGATACCAAAAAAAAAGATACTTTAAAATGTTTGCTGACTGATTTTTAACGATAAATTTGATAAACTTTTTGATTTGGGAAAACCATAAATAATTGCAATTTATATAAATTTGAACCATTTCAAAATACAAAAAGTAACCAAAACAAGCAAAGAGAATTTAATTCAAAGACAGATCTAGGTAACGTCGTCAATTAACATTGAATTTTAATACCAACCAAAGAAGCAACGGCAGTAGTACCAACTTTCCGGACCAAATAATGCTAACCAGCTTGTATCTTTCAGTCTAAAAATGCACGCCCCACCTTAAAAATACAAGCGACGAACACCCTCAAAAGGCTACAGTGCACGAGTTAACGCGGGATCTAGCTATCGCCTTCCTCGACCATATTAGAGGGGAGTAATACGCAAGCAACGCCAAGGCGTACTCTAGTTTTTCATAGTTTCAACTTACCTGAAGAGCTCCCGATCGTTCAGTCATGGCTCCTCTGCAGAAAGTCGTCACCAATTGTGTCAAAGGATCAGGTTTGCCTTCCTCTTCTACTACGTCGCTCTTCTTAAGCTCAGCGTCTTCGAAGGATTGCTGATGGAGAAATAAGATTACAAATAAATTATGTTTTATGCAATCTAAGCAAAACCAACAACCTAAACCGGAACGCTAGAAAACCATTAACAGACAGACAACTGTATCGGTCATAACAGTTTAATAAAAAAAACTTGTATATATTGTTGTAAACTTGTAACTTGTATATAACTTGTAAAATATTTACAGTTCAAATTATATTAGTTCGTAAACCTAAATTTTAAATTAAAATAAAATAACTATAATTTAAAACAATAATGTTTATATGTTACCTCTCGTAAACATGTGTTATGAAACAAGAAAGCATGCAACTCTTATTTAACGCAAAACGAAAATGTACCTTAAAAATTTGGTATATCTACATATAAAAATATAACCTGGAATAACATGAGCAACATCTATCCCGAAATTTTCATAATTCTAGAAGAGAAAACAATACTTTGTGGGACACGCGAGTGAAGCCGCGGGAAAATACTCGTAAAAGATAAATAAATAAATAAAAAGCTTACCGTTAAATCTTCAATCATAACCTCTTGCCCAACATTTTCTTCTTCAAGCCATAACTCGTAGTAGGTTCTTGCAAATATGTTGCAAGCGCGATGTCTGCAAACATTGGTTTATAAATTTGATAAAATTTCCCTTTGCTCCTATTTAATTAGTAGATGTATTCAAACATGCAATGACTAACATAAAAACAGGATTTTTATATTTATTGGTAAGTATTTTATATTTATATTTAATACAATATGTAAGTATATTAGCATTTGTTTATAGTATAACAATAAATAATTTAGTATACATTAAGTTTGCTATTATTCACACTCTTCAGTCTCAGGGGTGTTGGAAGAGATTTCTTTTAGAAATAAGCAGTAGCTTTGTACATTATTTAGTAACTACTTTTTATACTTTAATTAAAACCTGTGTGTACATAAATTATTAAATAAATAACAAAAAAATAACCATAATGTAAAACATAGGTCTATCTGAAGTTAGTCAGATCGATCCGAATAAAAAGTGATTGTCAAGCCATTCTCTTATATAATCAAAAGAATTATTTTGAGAAAAAAGAAGGAAAAAAAAGAAAAGAGTTTACATTAAGTAAATTCAAAGTAAAATACAATCTGTTTGAATAAAGATCTCTTAACACAGAATACTGATGTGTGTTATGAGCCCATGAGACGTCCATTCCGCATGCAAAGGACGACGTGTATGGTGGAACGACCAATAAAATGTGTAAAGGGCGCTATCTACATATTCAGGCTAGGTTTAGCTAAAGATGAAAAAAGCTGATCGGCTTATCCCAGCCAGGGTTTGATGATCAATCAAAAAGCGAATCTAGACGAATACAATACAATATGTGTACTGCCCAAGTTGCCGAACCAAATGTACCAACAGCCCGAATATATGGCTGGCACCCCTCTCTCTCTGTCAAGGACTCCAAAATAGTACCTCTTTGGATTACATTAGTGTCCCTAATAATATAGGGCTTGTTAACTAACGAAAGCGATTGCCAATTTGCGGACTCTATGGCAAGTCTTTTTGAAATGTCTGAAAACTACCAATATAAAAGAGACCAACGTTCGACAACATGGTCAAATCTTTCCGACCCTAGAATCCATTTCATTTTACTCTTACTTACAGACTAAATCTATACAAATGTACAGATCTAAGGCAAGCCACAGCGGCACGTTTTCTTGCTGCGCATAGTACGCGCTTCCAGATGTTGGATCTTTGCTTCGGCTTCGTCGCCTTTGTCCAGAGCAGCATGCGAGTTAGTTGTTTATTAGGGAATGAGAGGACAATGATATGCCTAACTAACAATGAGATCTGAAAACGCTGATGTGTGATAAAAATAAAGGTTGTTTCCTACACTTGATAATGATGTAAGAGTAACTAAGAGGAATAGTCCTAAATTTCTTCTTCTTGTACGTAGTTATTTTAGTTTAAAGACGTTAAAAATATGAGAATAATGGAAAGTTTGATTACATTTCTTTATACATTAGCACTCGTATTAAAAGTGACGTGCTAAAGCAAAATTAATGACTCAAGCAAAGTTATTGGTTGAAGTAAGAACTATCCGAGGCAAGAGTTCTCAGCCAATAACTTGTCATCGTTTTTGAATTGAGAAACGTCACTTTTCATCATTTGCGTAGTGACGAACAAAACTCGACTAGTAAAAAAAACTATGATTTAAGAATTTTAGCCCCAAGTAACAACTTGCTTAAGTAATTACTTGTTTACGAATTTGAGGGTAGCAGTTAAATACAAGTTTAATAGAAAAAGAAAACAATAATATGAAAACTTTAAATTAGTTCTAATTTTATAAAATGTACGTTAGTCAACTAAACAATCACACAAAACTCAACCACACGGCATTGCAACAGAACACATTTTCGTATAACCTTGGCAGCGAGTGTATGGATGTCTGTCTGAAGCAAGCTATCACCGCTCGCTTACGTTGAATCGACACCACGGAACGATATACGTTCTTGCTCATTTGTTGTGGATGGTCGATCTAGGTGGAAAAGTAAAGATAAACAAATCGAAATATTTGAACCTATCTAAAACAAATAAAGTTTTATAATGTCCTTAGTTAACTAGACTTTTAATCCAACGAGAAAAATAACAGAATCACAGAAAATTAAAATATTTATATCAAAGGTATTATTACAGTACAGTTTGTTTAAAAGTTCACTTCTGCCAAACTGCAAACAATTCTGTTTTATCGATTCTATAAGCCGAATCATAATCGTCAAATGATTTATTTATGGCATACTTAGATTATTATGCTGAGCAAATCTAGACATAGACACAAAAAACATAAAGATTAATATGAAGTATAAATCCGCTCAGCATAATCTATATTAAGGAGCACCATAAGTAACCATTAAAATTCTCTCATTGTGGCCGTATCAATACCCATCTTTTTTGTTCCAAAGTTATGGTAATGTACAAACAAAAAAAGAAAAGAATATTTCACTATCCAATTATTACTCCATCTGCAATACAATCACCATTTTCTTACTTTTTATTCAATTGCATTTCTATCTATATGTATGTTATTTTACTTCTTAATAATAAGACAAATTAGTGGAATAATCTTGATACTCTATACAAAATAAGAGACTTACCATATGCAACCCGAACAGTACTTTACTCATGGCCACGATCCTTTCGACGGTGTCATCTATAATCTTAGTTTTGTTTTCTGCAGTATCTGCTACAACACTAGTCTTACTTTTTGA
Organism: Marasmarcha lunaedactyla; assembly: GCA_923062675.1. Classification (NCBI taxonomy): domain Eukaryota; kingdom Metazoa; phylum Arthropoda; class Insecta; order Lepidoptera; family Pterophoridae; genus Marasmarcha; species Marasmarcha lunaedactyla. Next base: position 15,773,322 of record OV281363.1, on the reverse strand, counting down.
TCCTGAAAAATTATCGTTTGTGTTGAATAATAGAGGCGGGCGCTACCCACATATTCAGCATTAATCTGCACTGATCGTATATAATGGATGAACGTTGGGAAAAATTGTCACTCGGATTATGCCGTTGGGGTTTGAACGAGTCGTACCGAACGTGCTGACCTAATTATAGCTGAAATGACGGTAGCGCCTCTTAGACAGTTCGAAATTAGCCAAACTTCAGTAGTTGGAGAAGGACCCTAAGAAGAAGAGGCAGGAAAGACATACAAATATGCCATGGATACTTGATAACTAGCCGAAGTATCCTTGATGAACATTCACAGTGAGGTTCATAAAGAAAGAAACAAAAAATTCAGTCAACGCAAATTAAGCTTTTTCACGAAGAATTACGGCTCAATAGCCTAAAACATGAAACTAAATAACTGAAAATAACTATGAATATAAAATAAATTTACCCAATTTGCTGTACAGATAATGCTGCCAGGACATTTCATCGGCTGGGTCGATTTTGTCAGGAAGTGTAAGCTGGGTCTTTGCGAATTCTGCTACATCTTGTTCTGACATTTTCTGAAAAAGATATACGAGTAATATTAGTTTCAAATATCGTCACGGATGTTAACTGTTGGAGGGTTATCAGCTTAAGTCTACCAAGAGGAGTTTAGTCTACCTCACTGGCAAACTACGGGATCGTAGACACATAGCTTTGAAATAGTTCCTTTGGGGTGACAGTTTTCACGTGTTCCGTCACCGACAGAATAGCTGCCTTAATGTACACAGCTTTTATGAACTTATTTATACATGACACAAATTCGAATTATCGACATATTTTCAAAATCCAAGCAATGCAATTACGACCACCTGATCAAACGATCTGTCTACGAGAAAGAAATTGCAAGAAATTAACTATTATACTAAATTTAGGAATAGCGTTATAGATTGCTTTTTCTGGATCCTACGTGTCAATTACCATAAATATCCTTTGTTCCCTACATCCTAATATACAATTGACGTAAAAAATTACCGAGTTAACCCACACATGTTCAGAATTATAAATAGTTCAAATTGCTTAAAATTTTTATCGTGCATCAAATAGACATGGGTAACCATCTGGGGACTGGAACTGCTCGCGTCCGCAAGGTTTAGCCCTCGATGCCTTGTACGTGGTCCCTCGGTGGTGCTAAACGAGCAGTATCTTCTGGTGGTAGGCTTCGGCCGTGGCTTGTCAACCCACTAAACAAAGCCATGCCGCCAAGTGACATGGTCGCGTTCCGGCATGATGTTTAGTGTAGCCATTGAGGAGGGTAGGTCTGAGTAATCGTGCTGCATCAGAGAACTGTCTTCAGCTCGTAATTTATTGACTCGCCGGGTAACTAGTTTTGGTGGGTAGCGGGATCCGAAGAGATGGTGCACCGCTGGCCGACCGCAGGTAGTAGGGGGCCCAAGTAGTGTGCTAGCCACATGCGAAAGGCTGCCCCGCTACCTCGCGAAAAATCCCGGGAGGCTTCATCGTGGCAGCTGGCGACTGGGTAGAGAGGACCCGATGACAATCCGGGGGGGGGTTTGGGCGTCCCCGCAGTCTCCAACCCAGTTCCCCATCGGTGCGTTGTTTATTGCGAGCTGCTTGGTTCCATTTGCAGCGCTTCACTCAACTTCTGTCCTCCTCCCTATTCACTCACACAACTAATATGAAAAGTTACAAGAAGAGTAAGGTTCTGCAGCAGTTACACTTCCTCTCTCTTAAAGTGCACTTCTGCAACATCAGAGGAATGCACTCAAATATAAACGATGTCCAACACCATCTTGAGATAGAGAGGCCTCACCTACTCTCTTAACGGAGACGCAGATCTGTATTCCCTCAGACTTGGCATACCTTTGTTACCCAGGGTACATCCTGGAGTCCAATTTCCGCCCGAACGCCGGGGTGTGCATGTATGCCAGTGACGAGATCTGTTTCAGCGTCTCCGTTACTTGGAAGATCTGGAGTTTTCCGTTATGTGGGTTCTCATTGATACCGGTCTTGACCAATTGGTCTACGCCAGTATATACCGGTCATATAGCGGAGATCGGGAGACAACGAGGCTCATAGAGTATCTCAGCGATGCAGCAGATAAGGTTCGGCAACGTTTCCTTCAGCGCAGTTGGTGTTCCTGGGGGATTTTAACGCTCATCACGGGCAATGGCTATACCCGTATCAGGACACTGACCACGCTGGAAGAGAGGCTTTTAAGTTTTCCGTGACTCAAGGCCTCTCACAGCTTGTGCACGAGCCCACGCGCATCCCCGACGTTGCCGGCCACACTGCATATTTAGACCTTCTGCTGACAACTGACCTGACCTGACCTTAGGGACATCTGACCACTGCGTGGTGAAATCTGTGTCGCAGTACTCGCCGCCTGACACCAGCCCAAAAGGCGCTAGGCGAGTATGGCGATACAAGTCAGCAGATTGGGATGAAATGCGGCACTTTTTCGCGTCTTATCCTTGGCGGCAGACTTGTTTTACATCAACCGATCCATCGTGCTGCGCTGATGCTGTATCAAGTGTGATAGGCCAAGCAATGGAGTATTTCATCCCTTACGCTGAACTATCCCTTGAAACCAAAGGTCGCCAATGGGTTAATGCTGCTTGCCTCACAGCTGAAAAGCTTAAGCAAGAAGCGTACAAAGCTTGGGCTGACGCTCGCAGAAGCAAAGCTGTGGATCCGCATGAACTGAAGAAAAAATACAATGCTGCTGCCAAGTCTTGCAAAAAGGTGATCAGAAAAGCTCGCTTTGACCACATTGGCCACATCGGAGACAAGATAACGTCATATCCGTCAGGAAGCAAAGCTTTCTGGTGTTTAGCCAAGTCGGTTGAGTCGAACTTCTGTCGCCCGTCGCTGCCACCTCTGAGGAAGCCTGACGGTTTACTGGCCCACACTGCAAAACAGAAAGCAGACCTCTTTGCTAATCTTTTTGCAGACTATTCACGTCTAAATAGTCAAGGTAAAGTTCCACCCCAGTTACCTCAGTTCGGACCCTAAATGGGTACCGTTCATATTCGCCAAAAGGAGGTTCTTAAATGCTTGCAGAATTTAGACGTGAACAAGGCCAGCGGCCCCAATGGCATACCTGCAGTTGTGTTAAAACACTGCGCAGCCGAGTTGTCTCCCATACTAACGCGCCTGTATCGACTCTCTTTGGAATCTGGAAAGGTCCCTAAATCCTGGAAGCTAGCTAACGTGCAACCAGTACCAAAGAAGGGAAGCCGTGCAGATCCCATCCACTATCGATCTATTGCAATCACCTCCATACTTTGCAAAGTTATGGAGCGTGTATTGAACAATCGTCTCCTGGCATACCTTGAGTTCAACGAGCTCCTTAGTGATAACCAATAATGGTTTTCGCAGAGGACGCTCGACTGGAGATCTTCTTGTGTATGCCACTCACTTATGGAGCGAAGCCTTGGAAGGTCACGGTGAAGCTATAGCTGTATCCTTAGACATTTCCAAGGCTTTTGATAGGGTCTGGCATGATGGTCTCTTGAGTAAGCTTCCAGCATACGGAATACCTAAAGGACTCTGCGACTGGATATCTGACTTTCTGATGGAACGGTCAATTCGAGTAGTCTTAGACGGCTGCTCTTCTGACTTAATGGCAATTAATGCCGGGGTATCTCAGGGATCTGTTCTCTCTGCAGCGTTATTCTTGCTGCACATTAACGACCTGCTAACCCCAGGCATTATTGGTTACGCTGATGACAGCACCGTTGTAGAGAGATACATGTCCAATGCGCGAGCGAGTCCTCAAGAAATCCGGGCTTTGTGAGAGTCCATGATTAAGCGGGTGGATTTGGCCTTAAAGAAAGTGTCCGATTGGGGCGAGTCCAACATGGTCAAATTTAACCCGTCGAAAACACAGGCGTGTTTATTCTCCGCGAAAAGAGCAATTTCGACCTAACGCCCACTTTCCAAAAAGTTTCTGTACCCTTAACCTGGTCAGTTTTAAACCTTAACCTAGGGCTTCTGGGCGTAACTATATCGTCCCAACTAAACATCGGGCAACAAATTGTGTCCATGGCTTAAACAGCTTCAAAGAAGTTGGGAATCATCTCGAAGGTCCGACGGTACTTCAGCCCTGAACAGCTACTTAATTTGTATACAGCTCAAGTTCGATCTTATATGGAGTACTGTAGCCACCTTTGGGATGGTTCTGCAAAGTACCAATTAGAAGCGATGGACGCAGTTGACCGAAGAGCCCGCAAAAATTATTAATAACTTTGACCTCACCACCAAAAAACTGCAAAGCCTCGACCATCGTCGGAAAGTTGCCAGTTTAGCAGTCTTCTACAGATTACATTTTGGAGAGTGCGCAAATGCTCTTTTTGATCAGGTTGAACCCACACCCTTCTTGCATCGGACTACTAGACGCAGACAGACTTTCCATCCCTTCATGGTAGATATCCCAAGAAGTCGAACCAAACGCTTCGATAGTTCCTTTTTGGTGCGGGTCGCCAAGGTGTGGAATGAACTGCCTGCGTCTGTTTTTCCAAAAAACTATAGTCCCAGTTTTTTCAAGCGTCGAGTCAATTGGTATCTCGTGGATAGACGTGTAACACCTTCGTCTTCATCGTCACTTTCGTCTAATCATTTTTCAATAAAAAAAAAACATTAAATTTCCATACAAAATTTCATGAACTGCAGTATCACTGACCTTCAAGAACCTGTCCTTGCAATGCTGAACCAACTCTTGCTCCCTCCCCGCGAATAGGTTGAGGCCGACTGGGAGCAAGCGCTTTAAGCACGCCACCATCAACGACGCTTGTACCTCCTTGTCTTTGTCACGCTTCTTGTCACGGTGCTTCTTCTTTTTCTGTGTTATTTTTTTTGGGGAAAAGCATTTTTATATTCCTCATACCTAAAGTAGAGAAGTAAGAAATGCAATATTAAGGTACAGTAAGCGGTGAATGTGCAAACTGAGTTTTCCGTAGTTTTTGGGAACTGATCAGGCAAGGGTTATTAGAGCACTTTGGCAGCTGACTGTACCTGGATAATTGAAATAGTTAAAACTAGTTTTTTAGTTGGTGTTTGAATGAAATTATATGATAACATTAATTATGTAAATTATTTAAATTCTTATTTTAAAATATTTTTTGATTTGTCAGTCAAATTGTAAATATATTTAAAAACTATATTTTAGTGGATTGCGTATAATAGTAAACGACGCAATTTTATTGAAATTGCAACTTTGTTATTTCATTCAAAGCGTATTCACAAGTCTGCTATCTCATAGAGTACTTGGAATGGTAAACACATGTAATGAAAAACATAAATAACCACTTAATTAGAAAAGTGTATTAAAATGAAATGTGTCACCACGACTTCTATTTTAAATTTCGAATTTTGAAAATTTCAGTGCATTTGCAAGCGCCATGTTTTCGGAGAGTCATCAATCAATCAGAAAAGAGAATTGAAAAAAAAAACATTGAAAGTTAGAGGCTGACGCACCGAGGCTCTTCCAGCTTTCTCCTTCTTCTTGATCGACAACCATTGGAACTAACGCGAAACTCACTTTTACAGAAAACTTTGACTGTTTCACTAGGTAGAGATACAGGATGAATAAATAAATAATAATAAATCCCCAGACAAACACACCGACTGTGTCACTATACAGAGAACTGGGAGGGGGCACTCCGAATAAATATAAACAGTCACGACCCGAAAACAAAATTCATGACACAAATTAATTTCCCGACCAGGACTCGAACCTGGGATTTCCAGCGTATGAGGTATGGCTACTAATCACGAAGCCACTGATCCATCAAATTAGAAATAAAAGTCATAGTAACAATCCCGTGCATTAGTTGAGTGACACGTGACGTACCTTCCCGCCACCTTGCGGAGCGCCGTCGGTGACGGTGGTCACTCTGCGAGTCGCTGTCGGCATTATGAGCACCTGCGCAATGACTTCACAGTTCATACATGCAGTCATTGATTCATATTACATTCAGTTTATTACGGTTGGCTTTGGTTCATAGAAAAATAAGGATGGCTTTAAAATTACTTAAGCATTTCAATTATTGATTTTAGGGATATTATGTTACAGGCATGTGGGGATTTCAGAGGCGGTTTGATTAACCCTGAAACCAGTCCCTCACACGATTAGAGTAAGTTGAAATATTTGTCTAGATTATAAGAACTCTCGTCTACGTTGCGAACATAATGATGAGATGATTAACCCGGTGTAGTTTCTTGCCGGTACTTCACAAAGGTCTTTCCAAATTGGTGGTAGGTGTGAGGACTAATAATTATGATTAATACTTGAATTTAAATAGAGCTAACTGGAAGGAATATATATTTAATTTATTACAAGCAAACTAAGCCAAGAGAACTTATAAAATAAAAAAAATATTGGTGAGCGTGACACAAATTGTAAGAAAAGGAAACCATTAAAATATTTTGTAATAGAATTATTAGTTAACAAACTATATTTAATATGCTTTTTTTGCGAAAATGCCTTTACAAGCAGAGTTCAAATATTTCAATCTTCATCTTCCAATTTCAACTGAATTCCACTAGATCAAATTAGGTTTTGGCAAAAAGGAGACAGAATTATTAGGGAGATCTCAAACTGTGTAACATGAAAGAGGCTAAGCATTGCTTTCTGAACCAAAACCAAACATGTCTCACATTATTTTAGTAATTGAGACGTCAATAACTAATTCATATTCTAGAATAGTCCACAGTTCTATTTAATGAAAAGTTAGAGACGAAAACTGCAAATAACTATGACGAAATTTGTTAACACATGTCATGATTTAACCTCACAAATGTTCATCACAATTCGCAAACTCTATGCAAGTTAATATTGTATTTCATCCACACCATTTAATGAAGAAGAAATAAATTGAAATTACAATGAGAAAAGAATGATGAAAATCTTTTAAAAAATAATTTTATTTAGGAAAATGTGACAAATCCACTTATGACAGTATAACCATAATTATTATGAGCTCGAAAATGTGTATGTGAAACATTGTCTTAAACTAATATTTCCTTTAATAAAAAAATAAATCTATCTATAAAAGGGCCTGGATTGTAAGTATAAAAATTTTAATACTGGAGACTATTCATCATTGAATTTTTTTAGGTTTGACATTTAATGTGAATAAGGTGTAATTACTATTTATAAAATTATTATTTTATTATGTTTTGCATGGACACTGTCACTTAATAAAAAAAATCATTGACAAAATAATTTGTCAATCCGAAGACATTTACCAACAAAAATGATTTATTTACAATCAAGAACATTTGATATAAGTGACATCTGACAAAAGTGCAACCCCTAGTGGGATAAAACTACTGGAATAAAAACAAGTGAAATAGTTTTATCAAATGTTTTAAAATAATTGAACGTGACCTTATTGTAACTCACCATGTTATCGATTTCGTTGGCTGAAATGAAGTTTTGTTCCTCTTTCAAGAAGTACTGACTCTTGGACCAAATGTTGAAAATCTCTGCCACGTGGTTGTATAGCTCTTCTGCCTCTGTTCATAGTAAAATATATTTTGACATTTATTTGCCAGGAAATGCTCAAATTAATCGCAGCAAAATAAATGAATCCTAACCAAAATGAAAAACTTACAAGTGACTTTCTTTGTTTGTTAAGGCTTTAGACCTTAACTGCAGAATTGATTGTAAACACTATGACAGTGACAAAAAGGATTTTTGAGATGGAAGAATACGTTACACACAGCATATGCATTTGAAACCGCGAATAAAAAATGAGTTAAAAAGAACTTTACTTAAAAGCAAAAAAAATAATTTAAGGTACTTTTGAGTATACTAGTGCTGCGTTCCGTTTGCCGATTACAGCGCTCACAGCGATATCGATACGTCATCAATGACGTCATAAACACCGTCATCTTCCCGCTCACAGTGCCCAAGCTACGGAGCATGGTCGCTGTGAGCGGCCTGTCAAAACTGACACATGACGTTACTTTGTTGATGTTTTATTACTTGATTAAAGATTTTAAAAGCTTGCTTATTAATTTTCTTTTGTAATAATGTAAAAAAATGGCTCCTGCTTCATTCAGGGTCAAAGATGTTAATGAAATTGTAGCTTTAGACTTAAGCGACGAACAATCAGAATGTTAGCGCGATATTTACAAACGGAACGGTTTTGATTTAATTTTTTTTTGTTGGGATCTTTGCTTGACACTGAACCCATCCCTGAGCACTGGCGCGTATGTCGATTTAAACCGTTTATATTCCCCTATTATTTATAACGAGACATCTTATGGTAAAAATAAATTAAGCATCTAAAATAGTAAATAAAATTCCTATAAATAGTTTATATACGTAAATAAGTTAAATGCGTGGAATTTTAAATTGCTAAGTACCAAGAATTTTTTTTTATTATAACAGGACTAGGTACACAAAATGCCGTCAAATGTCGTCATTGTTGCGGTAGAATTGATTTGATAACTAAATGAGTACAGGTACCTAATAAACAGAAAACAAAATTAATCATTTAATCGACCAACCTGGCACATTGTTCCTCAACCAATGGTTTCTCTGCAGATCCACGTATTTTATAAGAAGAGGGTAGAACGAATATATGTCCCGCACTAGGAGTTGCCAGTCCTCTTGTATTTGTGACTCCACTTGAGACGTGTCGTCGGTTGAGGACTGAAAATTACTTAATTATTAGTTTTTTTTTTTTTTGGTAGTACAGGTTAGTAAAGTTTATTATCATTATAAAGGCAAACACACCAACTGTCTGGCCCCAAATTAATCAGACCATGTGTTATGGATGTCCCTAGATCGAACTGAAAAAACGCAGTGTTAGCAAACATATATATAAATACCATCAACCATGGCCCGAGAACAACGCAACAACACTTACGCCACTCAGTAGTCATATAGTGATTTATATTGCTGCGTTCCGTTTGCCGATTACAGCGCTCACAGCGCTCATATACCCGTTCCGATTGCCCGCTCACAGCGATATCGATACGTCATCAGTGACGTCATAAACGCCGCCATCTTCCCGCTCACAGTGCCCAAGCTACGGAGCATGGTCGCTGTGAGCGGCCTGTCAAAACTGACACATGACGTTACTTTGTTGATGTTTTTATTAGTCGATTAAAGATTTTAAAAGCTTGCTTATTAATTTTCTTTTGTAATAATATAAAAAAATGGCTCCTGCTTCATTCAGGGTCAAAGATGTTAATGAAATTGTAACTTTAGACTGAAGCGACGAACAATCAGAATGTTAGCGCGATATTTACCGTTCCGATTGCAATAGCACTAATAACACTTTTAGCGCGCTCAAACGAATCGGAACGGTTTTGAGCACTTTTAGCGCTGTGAGCGCTGTAATCGGCAAACGGAACGCAGCATATTTATAATAGTCCTTTTATAGTGATTTATAAAAGGGAACTTTGGGATGTTAAAATGTCAATGCTTTTAGTCGATAAATATAAATCAACTTCAATGAACAGGAAAGATGTTAAACCTTGTGTGTAAACGTAGTTTTTACGTTTTAAATTTATTGTATCTATTAAATACATTATTGCAAAATACTGAGACAATGTTTCATTAACAGAACTGACTGTTTACTTGGCGAACCCTGAAAAAATATTCAAAACATTATGTTCCAAACTTGACATTGTGACGAAAAAATACTAACCTTAATAAATCCCCTCAAACTCTCCTCTTTATGGAACATATTGTCAGTCCTCTTGCGAACTCTCTCAGCCAAAGGCAAGAACGAATCTCTCAGCAACTCTTCAGAACTATTGATGATGATCTGTTGTGTGTAAGTCGCGATCCTGGTCATCCAGGGGGCGTTTTCATTGCCGATGTTCTTTTTGATCAGCTTGAGGACATTTTTGAGTAGTTGGTTCATGTGTTCCGCTGTTACCATTGTAACGTGATTCCTAAAAGCGATAAGTGGTTCACTTTGAAATCATTACAATTGATCATATTGATGAGGACAACTTTTATGTGACATATTGTGCTGCAAAGTTTTTTTTATGTTATTTTTTTATATACTGCAAGTCGCAAAACTCAGTTTTAATTCTCACTTTTATATTTCTTTATAGTTTTTATAAGGTTTTAATGATTTGGTGTTCAGTGTGTGGTAGGAAGAAATAAAGGATCAAGATAAAATAATATCATTATATATATATACATAATAACATTAATTAACAATAATAACATTGACAATTACATTTTCTCAAATAAAGCATGTTCGGAAAAAACCTTCGTGAAGAAGAAGTGGCAAGAAACTTTACGAGTATAGATTGTTGAAAATAAATTTACAATCTCTCTTTATGTCTATAGAAAATTTTTCTTATCTGCATCTGTCAGCTTGGCAAGTCTCCCTCCCGCCAATCCAATGTAAATCTATGAGCCATAATTTCAAAACGGGCATGTCATTTATTTACCTATAACTGACATGTCATTGTATTTATACATATATAAATTACTGTGTAAAACATAATAGATACAAAAAGAATGAAAAGATTGATGAATAACAACATAATTATATGTAATACATATAGTAGCCACGTAAATGCAATTTCTTTGATAAACCTCAGTTTATCCCTAAGATTAATCATAGAAATTGCCCTAAAACTGCATCTCTGCCCTTTATCATATATCAAGAAAAAATCAATTTCATAAAACTTTCGTGAGACATTTTAATAAGGTATTTCGTAACGAGGCTTACTCACGGCACACGGTCGGCTCCAGTGCGAGGCGAGGCGTATAGCCGCGACCACACTCATCCCTGAAGGTGGACTCCAGACGAGTCCGAAACTAGTCGGACCTATACGACTGTGCCGTGAGCAAGCCGCGTTACTAAATAACCAATCAAGAAGAAAGTTAAAAATAAAATAATTCATTCATACTCACCCTCCAGTAGGCGTTACATTATCCGGGCCCTGCGCCCACCAAAACGGTAAATACGAGCACAACAACGGCAACACGACATCGATAATGTGCGGCGCGTCACTATACATCTTGTCGGACTCCACGAACTGATCAACTTCGCTTAAGATCGTTTCTAGAGTTGGCATTGACTGCTCCATTTTTGCCATTATGTCTGGGGAATTTTTGAGGAAAAGAAAATTATACGTAATCGGGAAAGGAAAATTAAAATGGTTGACATTAAATGTTTTGCTGATCACGTAACATAACATCACATAACATCGTAATGAATATAATTTAACCGATGCGTTAAAGAAGGTGAACCATAATTTCTTTAAAACTATTCTCAAAACATTTGATTATTCATTTCATTTGAATTTTAACCTTAGGTATGAAGTCGGAAGTATAGAAATTAAAACAAACAATGTAATAATTTTTAACATTACATGGCTTCGATGTATAAAAAGGTATTAGGATATTAAAAAGAGGTTTCGGTTTCCAATTTTTTAAGGTTGGCCAATTTTTCCTGTAACACCTGTCTACCACTTCGGATATAAATTTTTTCAAGCTTTTCTTAGTCTGTAGTCATATAATTTGCCTCATGATGTTTTTTTTCATAATTTTTTCTAAATAACTTTCATACGCCAAGACTTTTACGTTATCCACTCAATAATTTACCTTGTGCCTCAAGCGAGTGGTCTGCAATTCTGTTCAGCAATGAGAACTGATTGTGTTTGTTCAGATGAGGCTCCAAAAATGCTACTGGGAAGGTAGAACTGAAAGCTCCGAGGCAAGAACCCTGAAATAAACAGTATTTTTACTATAATTTTATTATTACGGTCAAAAATGAATAGATAAATAAATTCTGTGTTATTCACTTTGTGTGTGAACAAACAATAAGTCAAATTGGTGAATGAATAAATATTATATGTATTTTACAATTTTGACCAAAGAGAACCGAGAGGTTTTTTTCACTCTCGATCTACCTATCGTACCCTTTGAAAGCTATAGTTAAAGATGTATTTCGTAGTTAAACTGTTCTCAAGGATATAACTTTTGTACCTATGATGAAGTAAAATATAAAGATTTTTTTTGACTCAATGATAAGACGTTTTGAGTACAAGATATTTAATGAGAAAGCGCAGGATTGAAATTAAGTTTTACGTAGTGGCTGAAATGTTTCCTAATAAGGCGAATTATGGTGAAATGATTGGTAAACCCATATATCATGTTTTTCTCCTGCGTTTATTCGTATTCAATTTATTTTAAACCCTTTTTTACTTGATTGTTTATTTTGTAGCTCATTACAGCATTCCGGCTAGGGACTGCCTATGTAAAGGATACCTGCGTTACAAAACCAATCTGTATGCACCAGAGAAGTTTGTGAGAACAGTCAGTTATTCAGTCTAGTTTTGTTTACTCTAGCAGATAATTTATTTTGATATAAATGTTCATACCAAAGCGTTCTTATTCCTTTCAATTTCAGTCTTCAGATATTTCCTGTCGTGGGTGAGGGAAACGTCCGTCCCCAAGGTGTACAGCGAGCCGAGCATTTTATACGACGCCACTTGGATTTCATCCACTAAAACAAAATAATAATTACAATTATAATTTGCTGAATTGTCAAATCTGTTACGGAATTAAAACACACTAAGATTAAAATAATATAAAGAGAATGACGACGAAAATACATAAAATAATATTTAATTCATTACATTCTTTTTTTGGTCAGCGGCCCTTTGGTGTAGATCTACATTTCTATTCTACAGACACCTACTACACGCAGAGCGTGGTCGTTTTACGGATAAAAAGTGGTAACAGCCAGTAAAATAACAGTAGAAAAGGCAACTTCTTATGAAGCCTACACGGTCGGAAACTCATCATGATTTTATCACACAATAAGAAATATAAATAATAAGATTTATGATATTCATCGACACAAATGCCTATTACCATCAAATGGTTTGTTCGTTTGATAGATGAAGATGTAAAATGAATTACCTATTTTCGTTACTAAATGCAACGTGCTGGTAAAAACTTGAATTCTAAAAAAAATTATCTAATTTTGCGGAGTTACTAGGTACTATCATAAACTATCAAGATTGACTAGCAGATATATCAAAACTTAGAACATATCTAAAACCAAGTACGTTTGAAATTTTCTCTATATAATGCATATTTTGACCAAAAATTTAACCCATGTTGTATTTTTTCAATCCATTTATAAAATTTTATCAGGAAATTTAATTCAAAAAATATTATTTACGTAATTCTTATCAGAGAACGCTTCATCAACTCGAACAAAAACAATATAATTAAGTATTTTTATTGCTTTCAAAACAAAAGGTAAGTGCCGATAACCTTGAGACGCCTTCAGAACACGATGGTAAACTTAAATGTTTCTATATACTTGTATTTGGATATCGCTTTTATCAATCACCAACATTGGCGGAGTAAGTCAACACATTATCATTATCAACGATTGCTAAGTTTCTCAAAATTTTTACACTATTATTTTTGTAAAAACACTATTCGTAAAAGTTACATTGCTATGATTTTTTCTACTTTAAAAGCAAAAATTTTCTTACGTACTTTGTAATTAAAACCCTGAGAGTGAAGTTAATTAAATTGTCTTTTAGGTTATCGAAGATCAGGATAACAGATTAGATGACATTGTAAAAAACATTACAAAAATCAATGAAGCTTTACAAAGCTTTATCACAAACTACAAGAAATTGCAAAATTTATATAATAGCGATGCTTCCATAGACCTGTTGGACTTCGAATCAGATAAAGAAGTAAACAATCCCCTGACTCGACCCCGTGCAAAAACTTCTCGAAACAAAACACAAAATGAAGAAAACCAACCCGCAGAATCACAAGCTGAAGACACCCAGTTGGAGGAATATAGTGAACAAGTAACAAGTACAGTGAAAAATTTCGCTACAGAAATGTTCATGTCTGTTGAAAAAGAATACATAATTGATGAAACATCAGAAAGTACACCCAAAGAATTAAAAGAGTACAATCCTTCAAAGAGTGAAGGGCCTAAATTGGAACCAAAACAAAAAATTAGAACAAGAAATAAAAATAAAGAAAACGTTCAAGATATTGAGTCAAAAAGTGACAGCGAGGAAAATGGCAAAGAGGCTAGAGCAAGGAGCAGGAATAGCGCGTCCGGTAGCGTTGAAAAATCCAGAGAAGTTGATCAAGCTGATTCAGTCGGTGCAGATTTTCAAACATATAGTACTAAATCTATTCTACTGGGGTGGTCTAATGAAAATATATTGAGAATAGGAAAAATGTTAAATGTGCATATGTCAGGTGAACGTTTGCCTCTTGATGAAATAAAAGATTTACTTGATAGCCACATTTCTTTAACTAATGAAGAAGAAAAAAGAATCAAAAGTTTACAAGAAAAAGTTAATAGAATAAAAGCTCGAGCGCAGATCATGGATCAGAAATTACAAATGGCCCCAAAAGTATTGGCGAAAAAAGTTAACCCATCTAAAAAAGCTGATCTTAAATATTTACTAGGTTTACAGAGCCCATTTATAAAACCAAACACATTAAACAACGAAAGTGATGAACTAACGAAGAGCTCAACCAATAAAAAACAAGAAGAAAATATCAATAATAAATCGGAAACCTCTGATGATGTATGGAGTCCGACAATTCGACCAGTAAATGAAAAAGAAATATCTCACGGTTTGCGTAGGGCTTCTCAAAACGAAACAAAAAATGCTAAAAAGAAACCAAAAGGTAACAATGAAGGTGTTACTTTACCGAACGTAACAAATCAATCTAATATTTCTGATTCTGAAATGTCAGAGTTAAACGAAGAATCAGACAAAGAAGACAAAAAGAAAATCAGAGAGGAGAGAGCTAATAAAATTAAAAGTGACTTCATTAGAAATCTGTTGAGGGAAAGAGCTTTACAAGAGATTTTACATAAAAACAAGGAACAAGTAAGTAGGCGCTCTGTAGGAAGGGTTTAGATCGAAATTTCTGCTCTCTTATTTTGATCGTGTGTTGCAGTCATAGTTCTCATTGATATAAACAATTGTAAATTACAGTTACGACTCTCATTTTAACAAATATTAGAAGTGGATGTAATATTTTAGGTTTCAATATACGGTTCATTTTTATTTATTTTATTTATGTACTTAATTGTATACAAACAACAAATTACAAATGCATTAAAAATTTTAAGCTTTTACTTTATTTTTTCTTTTTGGGTAGTAGTGGGTTTATAAAATATAATTCAAATTGTTTCTAACAGTTGATCATCTTAATTTGGTACAACAGTACCCTTCCGCCAAAACAGAGAGCGCGAGAGAAAAACTAGTTGTCATTTTAAAACAGTTGTATTTTTCAAGAGTCCGTCTATAAATAAATGAGGGACCAAATAATACATATGGTAATTTGACTAACAAAAGCCAAAGTAATACGCTGGTATTTCAAACTTTTACTTTTTAGAGATGTCATTAAATTATTTTATCATTACTAAGCTAAGTGATTGTTTGAAATTGACAAAATGAGTTTTTGCCAATTTCATAAGTTATATACAAGCCATAGTTATAGCAGATAGTTAAAGATATTTTAGAATGGAATGAGACATAATCGGTTGTAGGTTACATTTGACAATTGTAACCTCTATTTAGCTAGTAGACTAACTAGCTCTGTTTCTGATAAATTTTTATCATTCATTAACAGTATATTATTTAATACGATAATGAAATAAACTTGAAATTACTGAATCTATTACAATTAAAATTTTTTTAGGTCGATTCCTCATGGTCCACTTCAAGTGATAGGATGAATGAAAATTTTAGTAAAGAAAATATACCAATATTGAGGCAAAAGTATGGAAAAGCATGTTTATTGTACGTCGTAAAAAAATGTTTCAGGGTAAGAACCTTAGAGTTTACCTTGCATTCGGTTTGAACATTCAGCACCACGGTACAAGCCCACAATCCCGTGGAACTAATTGACTATACATTTCTTTATACTATACGAAATCAGCTGAGAAAAACTCACCGCTAGGATGACTGCTTTTATTTTTGAAGAAAATAAAAAAAATCCAATTTTTCATTAAATAAATAAGTACCCAGACAAACGCAACATCTGTATGGCCCAAAAGTACGAAGAGCTTGTATTATGGATGACCATACAGCGCACGTAATATGATCATAACCCGAGTCGGGGCATTGATTTGTGTTCATCACACAAATGAATGCCCCGACCAGGGTTAGAACCTGGGACCTCTGGCGTATGAGGCAGGGCTGCTTGGTTGGTTGCAATTTCTTAGTTTACCAACGAGCTTCCTTGCGCAGCTTTGGTGGAAACTAAGCTCTACTTATATTTTATCTGCTTAGCGAACCCAAGGTTTTTAAAATTAACTTTTCTAAACTTTTAAAACTAAAAATTAGATCGACTGCTTATTTCCAAACATGTAAGTAATAAACAAATGACAGTTTAAGACAAGATTTAAATTTAAATTCGCATTGAGTCATAAATTCGATTTAATCGATAGATATCCTAATACATACCTTATACATGCCTAATATTGGCAAAAAGCTAAACTGTACATAGATGAAGAGTGGCTCAGGGTAATTTATGTGGAATGTCACAATAGAAAGGTTGGAAATATTAAGGACTATCGTTTGACCACGTGGACTATAAAAGATTACACTAGGCGATGTCTACAAACAACATATGGTCTCAAAGTAAGCATCGCTTATGTTTTACATAAATCAAACATATAAGAAATATAAACATGTCCAAGACCAGCTAGAGTTCATCACACCAATATCTGTCCATAGGAGGCTTTAACAAATCACGATATGTGGTCGTAAAAGATCTGATATTATCCGTTTATAGATTTCCGACACTCTTATAGATTTTTCTGTTGTAAACTTTTCTTTATACACTGTATCGTGATAAGTTGTTTTATTTGTATTTATTATGTTCAAAACAGGCCACAAAACACGCAGCCGAAGAAGCCTGTCAAAAAGTCGGCTGCAAAAAAGAATTAAGGAAATCCATAAAAGAAACAGCCAAGTTGAGCTGCCAAGAAGAATATTATGGACCACGTGCACCCTATCCAACTACCACCTCCACTACTCCAGCTCAAGGAGCACTACCAGTGTGTCCCGTATCGTGTCCGCAACCCTGTCCGAACCCATGTCCGCTTCAGTGCCAACTGAATAATTGTATGGCGAGAAACGCTATCAATGTTAACAAAACTTCGGCAGATTATGACAAAGTAATAGAAATAGAGGACGATGTAAACACTCCACCGGAAGAGGTACCAGCACAGCCACAGAAATTTGATTTTACAAGAAGAAGGATGATGGATACAGCACGTAATATTATTTAAATATAATTTAACCGTATCTGCATTTGTATTTCGTGCCCCAATCGAAAAATAATTTTGAAGTATATAATTAAAAAACGAATTCTAATACAAATAGGTATTTTGGGAAAGCAATTTGAATATTTTTAATGCAGTGCACAGTTTCTCTGTGCAGTATTTTATTTTAAAATCAATTTTAAATAAATTCGTATGTTTACTACACGGAGTGACGATATCCTTTTAAAATCACATCGCAATATTTTTAATTTACCAGGAATGAACCTTATCTACAATTTTCTATGGATTCTTGATGACAGATATTTATTGAAAATAATAACATGACAGTTTAGCCAAAGAGATGTTAGAAAATTACGCTACTGTATGACGCCAAACAGAGGTCAAATGATTTTTACGCCTTTTCATAAAAAAACTTGGTGAATCGCTTTTACCTGCAACGTTTTTTTAACAAAATACTCGTATATTATAAAAGTCATTTCGTGATATCTCGAAATGGTCTTGGAATTAGAATCAGATATTTTTACTTAACATACCGGATTTGTTGTCTAGAGTTCCGGGAGAAAAGTTAAAAAGGTTCTTGAACTTGAACTTAAATTTTAAGTTTATTGGATATAATATAAATATTTATTTGTATTAAATATTTTTTGATTCATCCAATATTATAATTTATTTTACAGCGGATCCTTTTGGTTTCGTAGCATGTTTTCCTGACTCAAGCATTGCTGTTAGAAGGGTAAGCTTTTTTGCGAAATGGACAGTTTATTTATGGCCTTTTAAATTTCACCGGACTTTGTAGCTTAGCACTCGAGGAGCTAACTCGGAACTTACTACTACTCCTACATACGATGCGCCCAAGGGCACACACGAGAGGACATGGACCTCGGCTTGGGACGTCGTATATTGAAACTACCACTGGTTCGGAAGAGTTCGGAACGTTCCGGAAGGGTTCGGAACCATCTACTGCCAAAGAACGAGCAAGAAACTCAGTAGGAATGCGTACGCCGCGTTAGCCTGGCCCACCGGTGGGTTAGGCAATTCAAATGCCGTGTTGCCCTATTTCTAACTGGAACGCCGGCGTTCCTTGTTGTAATAACTTCGTCGGGATCTGTTAAGACGTTACGCAGACGCCTATAAAGAACCGCTGCGTCTGGGTTGTCTGTGTAGTCAGCTGACTTATTGACCAGAGGGTTGGGATGGTGGGGAGAAGGGTAAGCTATGAAGAGACACATATAGCAAAATCGAGATGAAATTTTGTTTATTAATAGGCACCTACTGGATTATGTTTACACCTAAAAGCTGGCACAAGAGTATGAGAGCCATTCAGGCTCATGGACTCAATAAGATTTATTTAACGACTGTGCCTAATTTATCGATTGCCCAGGTGTGTTGCTAAACCAAGACTAAAGGTGTAACGGTTTCCTATTGCTTAAGGGTTGTACCAACGTAAACCTCATTGCTCATACTCATTATTCATCAGGGTGGTATTCGTTGTCAGGCATATAGTACCTACAAAAACTCTGAAAACTCAGAAATTAAAATTTTTCCGATAATTTTACGTTTCGCAGAATGCTGAGGAAAAAGCAGCCAGCAAACACAAAGGAAGTTCTGACACCTCTTTCGAGTTACCTGTAAGTACAGTACCAAAACGAATTTAATTCCTAATATGTCTTTACTCATTTCTTATATTTTCAAGCTGTTACAATCCTTTCTCTCGTTACATAAAAACGAAGAAACCCGAAAATAACAATTAAAAAACACTTTTTCTTTCAGCCGGACATATTCAACGCAACATTATCCAGTAAAGAAATGAAAGTGAACATTCTCCGAGACAGATTCGAGAGAGCTTGCAAGAAAGAATCCGCCAAACGCTGTAAAAGGGCAGCCATTAGAGCCATGCAAGTCTCTTGCGCAGCCACTTCTTGCACTTCGCGGTTTCCAAGCGAATTCAAGAAAAAAGCTAAAAGGGAGTGTGACAGTGAAAACGGAGTAGAGAAAGACTCGAGCGCCAGTAGCGTCACTGAGGAAGATAGTTCGTATTAGTTCTTTTGTTTTTTAATAGGCGAAACTGTTTGCTTCAAAATTTGATATACTATAATTATATATCAGCAAGATTTTTCCAAGATTTTAACCGCGTTAGAAACATTTATGAATTAGAAATTATATTCCTAGTTCTAACAATACCTATTTTACATACCTACGTCATGTGAAGGTGAACTTAACATCTGAGATGCTTATTTAAAAAAAAATTGGTTTTCTTTTTCCGGTAACAAGTTTATATTTGTCCTATTTTTTGGTTGCGCAGGCTTTTTCTGTTTATGAATAGTAATTAATTTTATTATTTATTTATTACAATCACCTTAGAACTATCATTACATGGTAAACCTAATGCGATAGTTGTGTTACATTTAATCATTATAAAATATTAATATACATGTCAAAGAATATAAATTAAAATAGTAAAATTGTGACAATTGAAGTACTTAATTTTAAACTTACAAATTACCAAACTAATTTAGATATGATAAGTTCATTAAAAATCAAGTAATGCAACAAATGTCAAGAAATAATTTAAAAAAAAATCATTGAAAAAAAAATATTTATATATAATGTCCAAAGTAAAGAATAATTGAATAATTATTGTTGTAATAAACATGACAAACAAAAATACTTTTGCAAATTCGTTCTGTGAGCAGTAAGCCAAGTCAATTAAATCTGCTACCATATTAAGAGTTAGTAATGCCCGCGTGAGAGGCGTTTTTTGCAGCAGGTTGGTCCTAGCGCGGGGTACCACGAGCAGGCGCGGCCGGCGCCGGAGCCGCACGTAGTCGTCGGGTACGCAGAGACTCACGCACTGCAATACTCCCGGGTTGTGCACCTCACCGCGTATTACTCTCAGCACATATGAGGATATGGCTAGGTCTCTCCTGGTTTTCAACCTAGTGTATCCGACCATCCCAAGAACAAACAATGTCGGATACATCAAAGGATAAAATGGATAAACCCCATAAAGTCTTTTGTACAGAAACCTCGCAAACATATTCTGTATACGCTCCACCATCTCGGTATACTTTGCTTCGTGAGGAGCCCATATTGCAGTGTTAAATTCTAAATGGCTTCTGACTAACGCATTACATAGTGCTATCACAACTGTACTGTTTGTAAATCCAGCAGCTTGTCGAAGGAAGAACCCCAAACACTTAAGGCGCGTCTGCATATGTCTATAATATGCTGTCTAAACGTCAAGTCAGGCGTCATTCGTACCCCCAGGTCACGAGTAGTTGGAACCCTATGCAGTCGCTATTATAATTACTCATATAATATATAGTAATTAAATAACGTTAATTTTATTACGATAACTAGTTCATACATTGTCGATGCTTATAACTAAAATTTCGATCGTATGCCAGAAAATAATTTGTTATTAAAAGTATGAATTAATGTTTGGATATAAAATGTAATGACTACTTACATAGTAAATCGGCTCCGTATTCACAGTTAGCTAAATGATCAAACTTCGCAGTCAGTATTGGTAGAATGACTCCATTGATATAGGCAAGAGAGGTGGATGTTTTAAGGTGGGTACCGCGTAAGTGAGAATATTTGCCCTGGAAATAAAGAAACGTATTAACGTAAAATGTAAATATTAAAAGTTCAGATTGTTACTCAAAAAAGCATAACCATTTTATTTAAGTTTATAGAATACAAAAAGGGATCTGAAAATATTTGCCCTCATTTCTTATTTACGGGATGTCGATCTTTTTCAGCGTTTAATTCGGAAACGTGACAAGTTAGCGAGAGGGGCTTTATACTTTTGTGTTCATGACATAAGTATATCGTTGGCCGCGATTATACCATTTTTCTAAATGGGGTACAATAATGATGTCAGAATTGAAGTGTTCAAGTTAGGTCCGGTGAGCACCCGATAACAACATCTCGACTAATAGGCAATATGAGATACATTTAAAGACAAATGGAATACTTTACTTTTTAAGTACTCACCCAAAAACTAAATTATCAAAATTATTTAAGGTGATATGTTATGACCAAATGCATTCATAAGTATGTTCTTAACTTCTTGTTTTGCTAAGTTTGTTTATATTTTTTTACATTTTTTTTTGTTTTTGAATATACAAAAACATGGCAACAGTCAGGTTCTGGGATGCAACAAACTATGTTTTATCAAGGAAATAGATAAAAAATTTGTTTATCTACATATTGAAGATTTTAATTATCGTCTTCTTGAACGTTACATAGGTATACGAGTATATCATTTGATATAGACCTTTTATAGGTTTTCTTCGAAAACATCAAACTATAACTCGAATATAGTATAGTAATACAGTTTACAGATTACACCAAGGGGTCTGAAGGTTTTGGCTTAATTTCTGATATATGCTGATAAAAATTTTTTTTTCAACGATGTTTTTCTGCGCTTAACTCTTATATTTTTGTATTGATTAGAGTACCTTCAATCGAAATATCGGTTTAATCATATTTTACAAAATGGGAACTAGTGATGATGCCAGACTGCGAACAAAACACTTTAGAGCACTATTAGCAATAAATTTCCTAAACGAAAAATAACAGTACGCTCTCAAGGAACTTTATAAGCCACTGAACTAACTACACTAGGTCCAGTGTGCATGCCAATAGCAATCAAACGGATACATGGGAAAAGAGTCTTATTTATTCACATAACAAAAATATTCAGAATATAACTTACCTCTTGTAAATTTAGTATAGTATGTCCCAAATCATCGGCCACGTTATTGAAGAATGTCAACATAGAGGTCCTGATGAACTCCGGGCAGTTTTTCACGAGGGATTTAGCGTCGATTCCCTTTACAAGCACTTGTAGACAGCGGACGGTTATACGAACATCGGGGCCGAACGCCGCTAGTCTGATAAATAAGATTTTTATTACATTTTGTACGCAAAGAGTATTTAAGAAAAACCTAGAGTTAGCTGTAGGTTGGCTTAAAATATGTTTCGATCATAGTCTATTCCAATAATATCGGGATCCTGAGTTGATTTTAAGTACACGGCATTATGTTTATTTTGTGCGTTCATAAATTGTTAAATAAATGAATAGGATGATACAAAATGATTATTGCTTTTAAAATTTTTGAAGAAAATTCAGCTGGGTGTTGCTGACGCTTCTGTAGCGCGGTAATTACGGCTGTCGTGAGAAGAGAACCAAGTCAGGATTCATTTAATAACCATCACAGCGATATGAATAATATGACTCATTATTGGTACTTGTTACTGTTAACACAATCAGCGTTAAAAGTACTATAGTATACATTTGAAAAGAACATGAATCATGAAAGCGGCAAATTTGTGTTGAAGTTATCAGTACGAAAATTATAGGTAATTTGTACAGTTACTAACATTATTAAGTTCCATTATAAAATTTAATATTCCCGTACAGCAATGAAATTTAGAAAGTTTGAAACCGGTCTGAACTCTATAAGACACTATTTGAATATTTTGAATCAAAGATTATAAATTACAGAATCACACAAAAATTTACAATTAATGGTAGTGGAGTGTCTTCTGTTAAGATTTCTTCTGGGGTGGTATTAAAACCCTTCTTATTATAACCACTATAATAACCAAGTTTATATGGTGGTGTTCCAGATAAAGGAAAGAAACATCCAGTTCAATTACTGGAAAAAAATTCCTGTCAATTCCAACTGAAACCTCCACTCGGCAACGCATTGTTAACCAAAATACCAGCACAATAATGCTTGCTTGTAATAATATACGATAAATTATGTCAATGGGCATAGATGGTACTTTGCCGAAGGTGGAACGCGTGGCTCGGGTGGCGGATATAACGAGATAAAAAAAGATTTCAACCTCCTTACCTAGACCTCAGCAAACTCGCTAGTTTACAGAACAAAGCAGCGACCATCTCTTTTTCCTTTAAACTGGCTGCTCCAACGTTGTTTGTGGCTGTGGCCACCGCTATGAAGTAGTTCCGATGGGTCGAAAAGTACTTCTCCATTAAGGGAAGTACCACCTGGTGAGGTTCATTTACAAGTATTAGTAGGATTCAAGAGATATTACATAGAAAATATATACATATTTAGTTTTTTTTTTTTAAATCTGGATGATTGTAGAAATAAGGATGACTCGAACCAGCTATTTTATTATTATATAATATTCTCTTTTTGAACAGGTACTTGAGCAGAAAGTTTAAAAACAAATTATTTGAAGGGTCAAATAGAATCGAGATTCAAGTGAATGCTACAGGTCCGTTAGACACTAAAACTGCTTATTTATTATAAATAGACTGAAGTTTGTAAGCAGGTACACTGTCAAAATAAACAAAACATAAAAGTATTCAGCGTTAAATAAAAACAAATGTCAGTATCGACTCATTTCTAAGACAAATCAGATCTGTCTTGCAAATAAGTACATCTACCCACTATTTCAATTATTAAGCTGATACCTACCTTCTTGAAGTATTTTGTTTCCGTCTTGTCTTGCTTGTAATAATAGAGGAGAGAAATACAAGAAGTTATAAAAGATAGGTGAAAGGTGCCATATTTATATAAAGATGATGGAAAGAAATTAAGTAAGATTTAATAGAAAACATCCTAATTCTTATACGTAAGTAAAAAAATTTTTTTTTCAGGCAGACTATAGATGTTTTTTTTTAGTTCGCAGACAAACACACCAACTGTATGGCCCCAAAGTAAGCAGAGCTTGTGTTATGAAAAACCATACAGCAAACTGGGGGGGAACCCAGAATGACGTATATAAATATCAACAACCATGACCAGAGAATAAACATCTGTGTTCTTCGACAAACCAATGCCCTGACCAGAATTCGAAACTGGCACCTCCGGCGTATGAGGCAAGGCTGTCAGCCACAAATATTAGTATGAATTCCATTTTATGAAATAAACATTATTCATTTTAATAATATGATGACTAATGGATAAACTAAGCAATGTGTCACGCGTTAAACGATCAGAAAATTGAAAGAAACAAATTAAAGTAAAAGCGTATAAAAAGACTGAAAACAATGTAACTTTAAGATACAAATTAGGATTCTGTAAAATTTATACATTCAGTTTCGTCATTAAATAAAATTTGGTTCTAAATATATATTGTTAATAGAAACATGCATCACACCCCACTTATTCGGGCCGGAAATTTCACTCAGGCAATATTTGTTGAATTACTAAGCCGAGCCGAAGAAACATGTGTTGCATTCGACTGTCGAAAAGCTGTTAGTCCATTCGGGCTTATACTGGTCGTCGAAACCCGACAGTTACAGACCGGGCGGCTGTTTTCCCTAAATTTATCTAAATTCGATATTCCCAGCCGAAATAAGTGAATAACGCCCCTAAATCAACCAAAAATAAACCTACATACCTTAGAAAAGAACTTGATATCCCTTGTACTAGTCTTAAAGCTGGATCTCCTACTAAACGTAGTTGAGGGTTTCAATAGTTTCATGTTTATCGTCGCTCGGTCGATATATTGGATAAGTTTTTCAAGTAAAGAGTAAGCAAAACGAAGCTCTATCGAAACTCCAGTGGCTGCTTGTTCAGTGTCGCCAGGGGTGGCTTTGCTTGGTCTGAAAGGAACATATTAAAAATGTCATTAGACATTTTTACAGGATTGGATTATAAACTAGGAAGAATACGCATTATAGGGAACTTTCCATAAAGCAACCACTAATTCCAATAATGATAAATAGTGAACGCAGGAAAGAATGATCCTCGTCTTCATCGTCACTTTCCATCAGGTGAGATGGAAGACAAACGCCTGCTAATTATTAATAATAAAAAAAAAAAAAAGTTGTGTGTGAAAATTATGTGAAAAGGATCCGGTGTTTCCGGATGTCCCGAAGTTGAAGATTATACTTTCTATATCATCCAAACTCAAGTGTTTGAAATATAGCTTAATATAGACCATACTATACAGTCCACCCAAAAAAGTGCTCTACCACTTTTGACAAAACTTCCTGGGTAACCAAAATAGCTGTAAGGTTGAATCTTTGACTGTCAGAATATCCGTACAAGGGAAAACCTACCTTTTTGGTTTATGGCGTGCAAATGAATTTCTCCCCTATGTCAGTGGCGATACACACCACTTTTCAGACTATAAATAACTGATATATACATTTCAACATCTCATAAAATCTTTTATCCTTTGATTAAAGTAGAAAAGCGGAAGATAAGTGACAAGCTCCTCAAGAAAGGACCTTAAAAATCTTGTCTCCGCTCGCTGGATTTGCTTGTCAAATGGTTTAGTCTCTACGCGAACCGAACTGACAATGCACGACATGACACGAGTACAGTCGAAATTAAAAGGAAATTATATGTTATTTTTGCTTTATTCTAGCGTTTTAATGTCTGTCAGGGAGGAATGTAATTGAATTTTTGGGAGTATGTGTGTCTGTGATGGTACCAGAGTTATTTTTAACGTTAGAACGTCACCTATCCTTTGCTATGTTACTTTAACCCTTCATAAGGCAAATTAAGTTTAGCACCATAACCAAGTATGATTAGCTAGTGGTAGGAGAGTTTTTTTGTTAAAATCTCGTCTGGGGTATTGCTACAGTACTCGATATTTTAACCGCCATAATTATCACAAGTGTGTGGTTGTGTTCCGGAAGAAGGGAAGAACAGCCAGTGCCATTATTGGAACAAGACAATACCATCTGAGGCCTTCGGTAGACAACGCATTATTAGTCGATATAATTAATCACATTCAGTGTTAATAACTAAAACACCTACCATGTCTATGGGTGCGGAAGACATTTAAATTCATGTGGACCGAGTAAAAAAAAATAGTAATTTCCTTGTATTTTAAAAACAGAAAAATAAATACACAAATTATAAAAAATTATCTAAAAGAGAAAAATACAATCGCAATATTTTAGATACTTAAATTTTTAAACTTCTTTATTTAGAAACACCGACCAAAAATATGATATAGGAATATAGGAAAAATAACCCCTTTGCCTTATAAAGGGTTAATCAAAGCTTTTATCACATAATGTTCCTTACCTGTGCAGCTTATAACCCTGGTACTGCAAGTACTTTAAGAACTCCTGTGAGCGCTCTCTGTCTTTTTTCTTTTCTTTATCGGTGAGCAAGTCGTACGGCACTAACTGTGGGTGGATACCTCCTGGAGGATTCAAAGATAAATAAAAATTAGCATATAGTTATAGATAAGGCGTAAATGGTGAAGTGTTTCAATTATTTTATGTTTTAAATCAAATTAATACAAATACATGTACAGATGTGGATTGTATCAAACGCAATAGCTGGATCTAAAACTGTATACAATTAAATGAATATGTAAATTTTCTGATGTACGAAGTTAAATAGTTTAGTAAACGTTTGATTATATTTAGTGTTTCATTCAGTCTTCCAACTAAACTCGATCGTTGTGATGAATATTTGACTTTGCTACAACATGGACTATGTACTCAATACCAGAAACATAGCTCCGAATCGTACATTTTAATTAACTTTGTTAACTAACCAACTTTAGCCAAAAAAAGCAGCTGTCCTCCAAGAATATTATATGCTATTTAAAAAAAACCTTTATCTGTCTCACTCTCACCCATACTAACCTCCATTAGTCACCAGTTCTTCCTTCTTCTTCTTGGCCCAAATGTCATGAGCGTTTTCGGCTAATCGCTCCGCCATGTTTTGCATTTCTCGGGAAAGTGTCAGGTTTGTCATGTCCACTGGGTGTGGATTATAGTTGAATGGCGTAGCTGAATCCGTCTAAGTTAGATAAAGTTATTTTGAGTAATGATAGATAACATAATAGAAGATAGAGATTAAGCTCTCAAAAATGCGAAAAATAATTTGTATCATCTTTTGAAGATAAATCGTTTTAAACTTTGAACGGCATCTAAATATCTCCGGGTGGTCAAGCTATAATTTTTGTAATGTTAGTAAAACGGTATGTAAAGGAATTTTAAGATGTATATTTTTTCTGGAAAAATTACGTATTTTGAGAAAACCATCAGAATATTTCTGATTTCTGTGCAGTATTAGAAATTCGATGACGTCACGGAGCAGTTATAAATATATAGTTTTTGAAATTGCATTACCAAGTTTATTCTAATAATAGGAGATATATCTCTAAAAAAAATTCAATTGATTCTCGTTGACAATTATTGATTGAAAACACTTATATGACCTTTTAAACAAGAATTAACTTAGGAAATGATGGGAGTCAAATTATTTTACGCATTATCTTTAAATTAAGCCTAATAACATTCTTTCTATTTGTCCTAGCTATTACTTATGAAACACATTATAAAAAGGTTACACCCCGAAATGTTTTTGAATTAGATCCTGACTCTTTTTCTGTACATATGGAATTCCTAAGTATATGAAAAGAAATCCCCTGGCAAACATTAAACTCTATGGCCCGAATATAACCACAGCTCCTGTTAAAGAAGACCATTTTTGATTTTTTCTAAGCATTTTATTCAAAATAAAAGGGGGATTTAAATTTCATTATGCATGAAACTAAGTCCTAAGTTATTTGTACTAATATTCCAAATTATGAAACAACACATAAGATTTTCAACTCTGCAATATACAATAAATAAGTAACCAACAAATAAATAATAAAAGGAGGACATTATAGAAACTGAAAAAACATCTCCTAGACAGAGTTATCGTTTAAGATAAGTCACACACAGTTGACATAAATCAAAATTCTGAATATGACCCTAAGACCTTAATATAACTTTAGGTCCTATAGAAGCTAGTTAAGGTAAATTTTACAATGGTTAGATACAATGGACTTACCACAATATTAGGCGGGGGCTGGACACATTCAGGATACGTGAAACATAAACGTACATGTACAGACAACATTCAATACATTGTATTATGGTTATGGGGGTATTTCAAATATTTTGAAACTTTATTAAACGAGATGGTAACCTTAAGTATGTTTATTGATGATATATTCCCACATAATCAAGTTGGCTTTATGCTAACTAAGCCCGAATTAAATTAACTGAATTGGAACAAAGAATATACCTATACAAAAAGGAATAAAAAAACAAAAAACTTGAGTTATTGGTAAGAGCTGAAAAGGATGTTATTTTGAAAACGAGAAAAAAAATGTTGATATTTTTTTTTCTGTATATGAATTCAAGGTTTCAACAAAAACAAAAGCAAAACAGTGTTACCTGTGACAATAACCAATAATAACATTAAATAAAAAAAAATGCAAATTCCGTTCAATAATATCTTGATAATAAAAATATAAACACTGAAAATGATTTTGTTACACAAGAACGAGCTATTTTGGATCAAACATACTTAACGTTACCACAACACATAGAATAATGGTGCACTTCACGATACATGCATAAAGTGGTGTTCATTTAATGTATTTTTTCATAAATAATTTACAATGAAGGACATAGTATACACAGATAGAAAAAAGGTAAGGACAACTATATCATCAGCTCAAGAAGAAATAAATAGATACCAGGCCACTCAGAAGGTTTTGCAAAAAAAGGTTTTTAACGCTGGCGAGTTCAAAATTTAAATTTCAAAGCATAACTATTGATCTGGGTCGGGAACATTTTCGCGCAAGAATTTTTTACAACCAACTTTTAAGAGTCCAACTTGAAACCTGATAAATCATTTAATCGACTTCAATTGGCTTTTATGAACAAGGCGACTTCTAAAGCAACTGTGTACCGCTTTTAATTTGCTTTGAAAATTTTTTCAGACGCATAAAAATTTGCATAGACGCTGATGGAGAGTTCTTAAAAAGAATATAATAAAAATATAATGTAATAAAAAAAATATAACATATGGAACATTTTTATTTTTTTTCTCAAAACTTTCTGAGTGTCCCACGTACATCGTGAAACAATTAACATTATTGGCTCGAAGGGAAACTATGAAATATATTGGTTGTGCAATCAAGATTTTTATAATACGTTTAAGGTAAAAAATGTCGAAGTATCTAACATTGAAGTAATTCTCAATAACACATATTTTGAATTCAATATCAATTTACCTTCTCGAGTTCATTTTTCAAATCCTATGTAGGCATCAAGGAACGTCAGTAGATATATCAACTTCGGATGGAGATAACTTTAGAAAACCTTGCTAATTATATATATATATATATATATATATATATATATATATATATATATATGTTGGTACATCACAAATTTTAATCATTCCATTATTTGCTGCCAAAATCAAGTGAAGGTACTAATATTTAATTACGATAGTAGTCTCTTAAACCCTTGTAGAACCTGGGAACGCCACATTCATTTATGCGCGTTATTGGGATGATTAAAAACTTTTCAAATAAGATGCAATTATTAAAGAACAAACAACAGGACTAAAGGGTCCAAATAAAAACGGTCGGAAGTCGTACATGGGATTCTCAAAGGTGTACTTTAATATTAAACTACTCGTCCAAGCGAACTTGACCAACGCTAGGACCTAAATATGTCCTTTCAATCATTTAATACAGTCGTGAAACTCGGCCAGACTAAGGCGAGAATCGCTTGCGTGTTGATCGGTCCTCCACGGGGGCGACACACTGCAGGGGATTCGAATGCTAATATGGTCCTGCACCGAGTTCCCCAAATGTACCAATCAATGAAACTTGCGCTGCGAATGAATGCCAGTCGATACTTTGGTAGCTTAGTCAGATTCATAAGAACTGTCAGAAAATACATTAATTAAACAGACTTCTTTTTAATAGCATTATTCGCCTCTAACATCTACATTGCCTTCTAAATTACTAAGTCAGCCACAATTTACAAGCGTCTGAACGATACTATCTTAGCCACTAAAAATATGTTGTCGCATGATGTTTTTGCTATAAAATTTTGAATTATCATGCAATTTTGATTAGGGCGCTTCGCCGGGTGCTGCCGCACCACGCTCGCTTAGCTCGCTCGGCTCGCGCATGCGATACATGCAGCCCAACATTAACATTAACATTAATTAACCCAAATTTAACTACTACGCTTTTTATAGGATACTTAGGAGGCGTTGCAAAAAAGACGAATTAGTTTATTAGAGGCTGTCTCATTTTCCCGTGGCTCAGTTATAAAATTAGAAGTTTGATCACGTGGCCAATAAAGAAATCTGTGGTTTGACTTATAATTTCCCCATAAATAACACTATTGCTGTTGTCCGTATCCGAAATAAATGACGTCACTTTTGACAATCGTCTAATTGGCTTGGACCATAGATATAATATTAAAGTATATAGAACCTCATCGGCTTGGACGATAAACATTAACTTGCCATGTTTTTTTTATTATTAATAAATTCAAACTGTACTTACACCATGAGACTTGGACTGCCTTCTCATAGAGCTGCGGTTCGTGCTGGGGATATCCACTTCTGAATGTTCCACGGACCAGCCGATTGCGAGTAATGCCTTGAGGGACTCACGAACAGGCTCTTTGTAGCGTTCTTTCTCCTAAGAAAAAAGGCACATATTAAGAAGACGTTTAGAAAGGCAAACGGTCTAGTTTTTTAGTGATTTTAAGATGTTTTAACATAATGTTTAAGAATGTCTGCTTCAGAGGCTTAACCGACTTGGGTGATAAAAATAAAAAGAATATGGTACGTAGACTATCTTTCACCCCAAAATATTGACGAGAGATATACATAGCGCGAAGAAAATATGGTTTTGTATAAAATAATGCGTTCAAGTGCTGCTAGGTACTTCACAAACTCCATTTCTTTAAAAACATAATTTTTGGCCATTGATTGATTTAATATAGCGGGAAAAAGTGTGTTCCTACGTGACATACTCGATCCGATCCGTACGCAATGGATCTGAATTTCAAAAACATAGAAACAGCGTATGTTCCGCCTGATGGTAAGTGGCATCCGCGCCCATGGACATAATTAGTCGAAGGTGTTTTATTTATCAGTATTGAATGTGATTTTTATATCGACCAATGATGCGTCAGTTGGAGCTGCCATTGTTTTATTAACAGCACTAGCAGTTCCTTTCCTTTAACCGGAAAAAAACCACATAAAAGTGATTACATTAGGAAGGACTGGGACCCCCCCCAGATGAGACCTTAACAAAAGAAAGTCTACTAACAGTGTTTAATTCAATCACATTTTATTCAAAAATACTCACGTAGTCGTTCAACATGTTATAAGGCTTCAGTCTAGGATGGGACTTCTGCCCGTCCGACCAAGACTCGCTGTATACCCAACCGTTCTCGATTTTTCTATAAAACAAATTGTCCACATTATGTAACGGATCATTTTTTTTATTTTCGGACATAAACAATATCAACTATTCAAAAGATCCTGCGGCTTGTGGCTGTCAGATTCGTATGAAGAGGAAATTTTGTTTTTTCATATAGCTATTTGCTTTTATGGTTAACTGTTAGGACAATATAAAGTCAATTATTATAAATAATCTGGATATCTGGTTAAAAATAGCTCGCATTACGGCTAATTTGAATACTTAAAATACAAGATTTATCTTCAACAAAACGACAGTATAATTTTAAAGTGAGTGCAAGCACGAAGATGCGCCAACGCACTTTTTTTACTACGGTCGCAAAAACTGCTAAACTGATTTGAATGAAATATTGCATACTCATAGAATACGACCTGGAATAACATACACGCACATAACGTTCCTTGCATAATTTTGAATGTTCTAGAAGAAAATCACTACTAGCATTTGTTTGATATTTATAAATGGAATTATATATACAATTAATTCGCAATATGCAAGGCAACTCACCTGGAAGCCCATGCGTCGTGGTAATGTTCAGAGAACTTCTGTACGATTGTATTTAGGTCATTGTTTAGAGCCACTGACGAAGTGTTGATCGGCTGTGGGTCGTACTGGGGGTTGTCCGGTCCACCTGGTTTGAAGGAGAAGAGGGTCTGATGTTAACATTTCTATATAACACAGAAAAAGTACTAGGTAATTAAGAGATCCGTGATATAATTATACCAGTGACTTTTTTAGGATTCGGAAAATTTGCACAACTCAATTTTAAACACAACAATCGCAGCCAACATATAGGATTTGTATGAAAAGTTGAAATATCTTTTCAACGTTTCTATGTGTCTTTTTGAAAGTTAGAAGAATTGTGGTATGAAGCCATGTACCAAAAAACCTGTATTTATATCATATAGATATCAGGCAAGTATTTATTTAAACCAGTCTTATTTTGCTTAGAAAAGGGACTTATACATTAAACCAACAACTTGTTCAATGTAGAATCAATAATAGAATCCCACCAACCAACAACTACTTAAATATTTAAAATATTATTCACTTATAGGTTTGTTTGTTTCGTCTAATTCCTTCAAATTCTACCAGGATTCGATTCTGGGACTTTAGCGCAAAGCAAGACTTCTCAACTCTACCTTATGTTACAAGGTATACTTGTGTATATGTCACCGGCTTATCATTGAATGGTGCTTCTGCGCATGCGGTTCTAAAACATCACCGACAAATAATTTACGAAACAAAAGTTCTTTCTAACTACGGTAAAGAATTCTGTTTACATTTTTTCTGGATAAAATATGAGATTTATTTTTTTATTTGATTTGCCTGCGTTTGTTTTTTCAGACAAATATAACCCTGGAGCTTTCAAGTGTAGAGTGAATAGGAACCTCTTGGACAGGCGTGTTCGATCCTCGTCTTCATCGTCACTTTCCATCAGGTGAGATGGAAGACAAACGCCTGCTAATTATTAATAAATAAAATATTACCTGTAGTTTGTGTTTCTTTGCCATAGAACTCGTCGTCATAATTCTTTGAAAGAGAGTAGTCGGGTGGTAAGGCGCACCCTGAGAATAAAATCATTTGTTTGTATTAACAAAACTGGTTTTCTTCAGTTTCTCTTACTCAAAATATAGAAAATAAAATTGAAAGATTACATTTTGATTTACCTAACAAAAGAATTATAAATTACAGGCAGGCAGGCAATAACATACAAGACAGCGTTCACAGCCACTACTATTGCTTAGAATCAAATATATAGAGGAAAGGCACAATTACACAGGGATTTTAATTTAATTCAATTGACCTTAATTTAAATTTTGAACCATCTTAATTCTTAATTTTTTCATATTATATTTATGTTTTAGACATCTATTCTTTAGCAACTTTTTCGTTGATAATGTCCAAATTAGACTGTAATCAAATTGTACTTCACAAAACACACGTGCATGCGGTTCTCCCATTGAAACTAGCACTAGCCTGCACTTCATATTTAAATAAAAAAATAATACCACATACTCGTCTTGAGAAGTACCACAGTCCTCCGTATTTAAAAACCCAATTTAATGTGAATCACCTATAGCAATCAAACAAGGCAAAGCCTTGCCAAACAGCTCAGGCTCATAGTCCATCTTGCTCAAAGAGTCGAAGATGTTGGAGAACAGCATCATGGTGAGTCTCTTCTCTTCATCGGAAGAAGCGCCGTAAATGCCTTGTCCTCCCGTACTGCCGTAGTATTTAGCGCAGCGCTCGTAGTGGAGGGTGAGAAGCTGAAAAGAAGTTAAGATTTGAATGATGATTCAAGGAATCATGACGTAAGCTCGCGACAGCTGTAGTAATCCCCCTTCAGAGACATCAACTTTAGCCAACTAAAGGAAAAGGTAGATAGCTCTATATTAAAACATTGGAATAGTTGCCACCTACAATGTAATGTAAAATAAGATAAAAAAATTATTACTAACTCTTAGTATGGATCAAGTGTCCGAAATAAATTATTATTATTATTATTATTAGGCAATTTATTTTATTTTATTTTATTTAACACTTTTTAATTATATTTTTTCAAGCTCGCCTACTTCGGGTTGACAGATATTTATATATTTATTTTATCGTTTTTGTAATTACTATATAAAATACATAATTAAGCTAATACATAATGTACAAGGGTACAGCTTGTTTATTTTACTTGCACATATCTTCGAAATAATTTCTTGGGTACGTGAGTATCTTCGAGATGTTTTCTTTCTAAGTTGCAGCAGTTGGCTTTGTGTAGTTAAGTTGTAGAAACTCATTATGTTGGTGTAGTGGTAAGTAGCCCTGCGTCATACGCCGAAGGTCCCAGGTTCGAGTCCTGGCCGGGGTATTCATTTGTGTGATGAACACAGATGTTTGTTCTCGGGGCATGGTTGTTTGTACTTATATATGTAGGTTTATTCTGGGTTCCCTCCAGTGCGCTGTATGATCATCCATAACACAAGCTCTGCTTACATTGGGGCCATACAGTTGGTGTGTATGTCTGGGGATTTATTATTATTTATTATTGGTACATTTAGCAGTCACGGGGATCGAACCTGAAACCTCAAGATCAAGAAGCCAGCGCCTTCACCACTGCGCTAAGGGCACTCTTATGATGTAAACATGATGTAAATGATATTGGGAATCTATTTATGTACGTCCAAGCATCGAATTCAGTATCAATTCATTATACCCTTTAATTTGGAACGTGTTTGAGTCTAGGCCACTCTTGGACCAGCTGCCATACATTTTTGCCCAATGTAATTTACATATACACCCACAGTGAACATATTAAACTTACATTACATAACATTTTTAAGTCTACATAGTGATATGTGTACAATGGTTAATGTCACATATAAATAAAACTACAATTTTATAAAACTTTTAAATTGAATTAATCAATTAGACCAGTCATTACTTGCGGATAGAATCGGGTAGATGACACCATTTAAAAATGCAAGTTTTTATAATTTATTTATAAAATATTGGTTATTTTGACAGGTACAATGTTTTGAAAAATATAGTTTTGAATTTAATATCGAAATTATATAGATTTGAAAACTTAAAAAAGAAGCAAAAACTTATTATTGTATATGTAAAATTTTTAAATATCATTAGCTTACTGACATTAAATATAACAATTTTTACTATGACAGTATGCATGTAAAAGCATTATCTACGTAGCTATTATATATTTTATCCAAACGCCCATACAATTTTAGTATGATTCACAAGTCGTGACGTCACAGCTCAGTACCGTTTTGTATGGAGCGTTTTTCGGCGACTCGCAGCGGCTCCTCGAACACATCGCTGTATCTAGAAAACTATTGATTGTAAACATGCTGTTAAAAACAGTCTCGGTTTGCGTGCGTTCCCGAGCGCACGTCGATCGCAGACGCATTTTCCGCTCCATTAGCCCCCGCGCTAATCGAGCATTCAAATTTCTAAGGTCGTTACCGTTTTAAGCAATTTCATAGCCGTACCGTATTAAATTTCAAACGCCGTTTTCACGGCGATTAGTGGGTTGTAACCGTACTTCGTGTTTCGTCGAACGTGAGCTACGTCGACGGGCTTCGACGTTCCAGGTGTTCTTCGTGTAGTAAGTTCGCCGAGTTCAAGACTTCGAGGGCTGGTGGATACGCGTAACGGTGCCAACGAAACCAGTCGGCGTTGCCCCGGTGCGCATAGTTTTGCCCTTCAGGCAAACAACAAACCGGAAGTCCCGATCCCATTTGCACTGGGCCTTACCCAGGGTGACGGAACCAGCGCTGTCCGAATTAGGGGCACCGCTGCGGCCGTCCCGACCCCCCCTACCGCCGGCTTAGTTAGGTTTTGTACTAGGTTGGTCATAAATTATATATTTATATATTCAAATATAATCGTTAGCACCCCATTCCCTCCCCCGCCGTACGCAATGGCTGCGCAAATCCTAGTGGATGTTGCGAAGCAATTAGCGGATGGCTTCGCCGCTTCAGGCTCCCCCCCCGACGCTAATGTGATTCTTCAATCGCTTAGCAGTCTACTGCTTCCCCTGCTCGCCAACTTGGCTCCACAGGCCCCTCAGGCCCAGGCTTTTCAGGCCTCATCAGCAACGCTGCCTCACAGCGCTCCCCCTTCCTCCGCCTCCAGTGAAATGGAGTGCGAGTTCTCGGACGCCACCTCGACGGCTACCTCAACCTCGGCCTCATCCGCCACCCGCCCCTCCAAGCGCACTGCGTCTAGCAGCAGCGCCGAGCCCGCTTACCAAGCGGACACCCTCACCGGCTCCCCTGAGCCTACCGTCACCTTTACGCTCGTAGAGCGCCGGTCCAAGCGGACAAAGAAATCCCCGACACCTAACTCCAGGCCGGTGTCTCCGACACCAACCACCTGCCCGGCGACACAGTCGCCCCCCTCCCCGTCCCCCTAATGTCACTCAACGTGACTCTCCCAGCCGGATTAACCGCCGCCCCCACCAAGCCAGCATCGCGCTGCACGCCGGTCCTAGCCAAGGCGAAGACCCCTCCCCCCGTGTTCCTACGGGAAAAGGCCAACTGGCCTCTAGTTTCAAACCTTTGCCGCGAGCAAAAAATCATATATGTACAGGCCACTAACATGAACGTGGCCGTCAAAATCACTGTTCCCACAGTAGCTGACTTCAGAAGTCTGGTACGTCTCCTCACCCAAAGGCAGATCGCCTATCATACGTACGCTCTCCCAGAAGAGCGTAAAACAAAAGCCATCCTACGGGGAGTCCCGTTCGAATTCTCGAACGAGATCATCCTAGAGGATATCAAAGCTCAAGGCTTTCCCGCCGAGGCTGTGCACAAGATGCACAGCAAAAACGGCCGCCGTTTTCCCTTAGCCTTGGTCATACTGACCAACTCGCCTAAGTCGCGAGAGTTCTTCCGCGAGGCCCGCACTATCTGCGGCCTCTCCGGAATCTCTGTAGAGACGCCACATCGCCGTGGCTATCCAGGTCAGTGCCACAGGTGCCAATTATACGGGCACGCGGCGCTGAATTGTACAGCCAGCCCCAGGTGCGTAAAGTGCCTGGAGCCGCACTTCACAAAGGAGTGCAACCGCACTCCGGAGTCGAACTCGCCTCCATCATGTGTGCTGTGTGGCCAGTCCGGCCACACCACCAACTACAGGGGCTGCCCCCGCGCACCCCGCACCTCCCGACATGTTGCAAGGAGGGCGGCACCCAGACAGGCCCCGCCCCTCATTAGTAACACTAATTTCCCGCCGCTGCGCCACCGGGACTCCCCGGCAGCAAAGCCCGCCCAGCCCACGCCCACTCCAGTGCTTGCCTGGAGACAGCGTCCGGCTGCACCCACCCGCCCTGCTCCACAAGCAGGGCCCCAGATTTCTCCTCAGCCTTCTATGGCTGAGGACCTTAAACTAATCTTCAACACCATAAGAGGTGTTGACATGACCCAAGTAGCGCAGTGCGCTAGTAAACTACGCGCAGCCCGCGACTCGCACGAACGATTACTCGTAATCGCAGAGTACCAAACCCTAATTAATTCATTATAGGTACATCTATAATGAATACTCCTCTAAGCGCCACGACTGGTCGCATCAAACCCAGGGGTTTATCCCTGATCTCCTTTAACACCCAAGGTTTAATCAACCAACTTCCGGAGCTCAAACTGTTCATTAAGAACATAGAGCCCGAGTTAATCCTTGTTCAAGAGACATTTTTAAAACACCAGCACACCAGGGGTCTTAACATTCCTAAATACTCTCTTGTGCGTGGTGACAGGCCCGCCTCGGTCCAACGAGGCGACACTGCCATTTACTACAAGAGAAGTATCCACTGTTCTCCAATTCCCACGCCTCCACTCACCAACATGGAGGCCACAGTATGTAGGCTGGCTATGACTGGTCACAGGACCATAGTCGTCGCCTCAGTCTATATACCTAGTAGTACACCGCCCCTTCGTTGTGACTTCGAGGCCTTACTCGAACTGGGGCAATCCGTCATTATGTTCGGCGATTTTAATTGCAAACATACTGACTGGACATGCTTGTCGACCACACCCACTGGTGTTAAATTACTAGACATCACGAAGTCACTCGATCTGGACGTCATTTCTCCGGTCACACCAACTCACTATCCGGATAACCCACTTCATTCCCCTGATATCCTTGACATTGCCATCGTCAAGGGTATCAATCTAGACCTTAAGACCATACAGCCGCTAGACGACTTAGGCTCAGACCACCGTCCGGTGTCTCTAATATTAGGACCCCAGAACGAAAATCCTGCTCCGAAAACCTATACCAATTGGGAAGGTTTCAAACACACCCTGTCTTCGGCCTTGGAAGCCCCAGACTGCCCACTCGCGATTTCATCCGACTATCTCGATAGCACGGATAAAATCGACTCGATAGTCGATTCTCTCACTACCGCCATCAACTCGGCCATCAGTGAGAATCTAAAGGTTGCTAAGCATGGCAAGCCCAAGCTTCCCTTGGACATTAGCAACCTAATTAAAGCTAAAAACGCCGCTCTCCGCAGAGCCAGAAAATACCCTACACCCGCCTACAGGCAAATCGCTAATCAGCTTCATCGTAAAGTTAAACGTACCGTCGCGGAATACAGAGACGTTCAAAGGAACGATCTTATGATTAATATTTCCCCGTCCCACACGGCGTACTATAGGATGGCGAAAGCCCTCTGACTAGACGCCCGTACTTACACCCCTCCGTTATCTCGTCCCGATGGCACTACCGCCTTCGAGGACGACGAGAAAGCTGAATGCTTCGCCGATAGCATTGCTTCACAATGCTCCCCGAGTACCCAACCCAAAGACCCAGCTCACATCCAGGCGGTGGAAGACGAAGTCGATTGCAAAGACTCCCGTCCAGTCACCGCTGACCCCATCACAGTTTCTAATGATGAAATCCTATTCATCATTAGGAGACAGGAATCCAAGAAGGCCCCGGGTGCGGATGGAATTTCCAACCAAGCACTTAAGCAGCTGCCTCGGCAGGTGCTTACCTTACTTGCGATTATTTTCAATGCTTGCTTCGACCTAAGCTACTTTCCAAAAGCTTGGAAAGAAGCCATAGTCATAGGCATTCCCAAGCCGGGTAAACCTTTGAATAACCCGGCTAACCACATACCCATCAGTCTACTCAAGGCAATGGCCAAACTTCTCGAGAGAGTCATACTAGCTCGAATGAAGGACCACCTGTTCCCAGCGGACGGTGACCCCCTCATTATCCCTCACCAATTCGGCTTTCGAGCCAAACACTCGTGCCCTCAGCAAGTCCATCGAATCGTCGAGTACATACTCGACGGCTTCTACCCCAGACGACTGAAAACAGTCGCGGTCTTCTTTGACGTAGCCAAGGCTTTTGACAAAGTCTGGCACGCAGGGCTCATTTACAAGCTTCACAACACAGGCTTGCCCGACCGACTAGTCAAACTAGTCGGCTCCTACCTTAAAGATCGCACCTTTCGATTCAAACACGAAGGTACGCTCTCCACCCCCCGCCCCCTCAAGGCGGGCGTCCCTCAGGGCTCAGTACTCGCCCCGTTACTATACACAATATACACCAATGACATACCTATACCTTCTAAAGGTGTTCAACTCTCCCTCTTTGCCGACGACACTGCCCTATACGTCAAGGGCGTGCACGTCGACACACTCATCACCAAGCTCCAGAAGGTCGTAAATGACCTCGGAGCCTGGTTTAAAAAATGGCGTATCGATGTAAATCCAGAGAAAAGCTCTGCGATGCGCTTCGATCATAAACGCCGTCGTCCCTACGACCCCCACATCCGAATGCTAGGTACGCCCATCCCGTGCGCACGTACCACCAAGTACCTAGGCGTAACGCTCGATCGTACGCTTTCATTCCGACCACACATTCTCCGAGTCACCAAACTCGCCCGTCTGTACATGGGCCGACTTAACAGTATGTTAGGCCGGCACAGTAAAATGTCTCTTAGGAACAAGCGAACGCTTTTTATGGTTTGCGTGAGACCAGTCATGACGTACGCCACCCCAATCTTTGCACATGCTAAACCCTCCGATATGTATAAATTACAGGTAGTTCAGAATCTCTTCTGCCGCCGGGCCACGGATGCTCCGTGGTACGTGCGAAACGCAGACCTGCACAGAGATCTTGAACTGCCGACTATACAACAACACCTTAGGACGCTCTCCACCGCTTTTTTCAAGCGATCCGAAGAGCACCCTAACCCCCTTATACGAGAGTCAGTAGCTTATACTGCTCCGTCCTTGCCGTCGAGGTACAAAGTCCGTAGACCGAGAAATGCACTCTCGGATCCCCCCGATCAACTTTCGGCTAAGCTGGACCAGCTTAAGGCTCCCAGGCCGTATAATTACCAATATATAAATGTCATTTGCACCTTAAGTGATTAAGTATTCTCAGCGGGTGACCCGCTAGCGGGTCCCTGCTTGCGCGCCCACCTCCCTACCCGGGTGTCGCTCCGATGAAGGCTGACAGCATTCCCATGCTACAGCCATTTGGGTGGTTTTTAGTACCCACTAAACCCTAAACCCTACCCAGGTGCCACTTTGGTGAGTCCCACATAACCCCGCAGACGGCTGCGGAGGTATTCATGACGAATCTTCCACCTCCCTCCCGAGAGAGGGTGCTTCGGCAGCAAAAAAAAAAAAAATGCTGTTACTTTTGCAATATTTATTTACTGTTGATAAACTATTTAAAGATGAAGAAAAAAAAATTCGTCATATACTCAATTGTGAAATGACAAAAGTTTATTTCACAGGCGCGTAGCTACTGAGCGTTTCTGCGCAAATGGAATTTTTTGGCTGAGAATAACACTTTTTCGCAACTATAAAATAATAACTCAATGCTTAACACAAGTCCTTACCTTTGCTTAAGAAAGATAACACAAAATATTTATTTTCCAATATATATTATACAGTAAAGTCTTAAATAGAAGTTAGTTCCATCATATACTGCTGATTATTCAGCGTGCAAAATTATAAAATTGGAAATGCATATATATGTAAATCATTAAAGAAATCGAATTAATTACAAATTGAACTAAATATGATTTCTAAGTTTAGTCTATGTCGCGTATAGTCTGTGTCTGTGTTTAGTCTGAATAAATATTTTCTTAAATAATAAGCCATTGTACAGTGGGGTGACAGGACCACAGGTTCAGATTTGCTTTCGAATCCCTTGTAGTGTCGTCATCCCCTGAGTGCGGCGCCTATTATACGCCTTATAACGTAAGCGATTCCCACCCTTGGCCTGGAATTTCGCCGAGTGTACTATGCAGTAGAAACTAAACAGGTTTTCTTACAGACCGAACAATTGCAGTATGTAAGTTTGATATTACGGTTATTTACTGATAAATAAAATAAAAATGAATAACATCCTGCGTAGGAAATAGATGTGGTGACAATTTAGGCAAAAAAAAAATTAAAAACAAATGAACATCATCTTCATACTAGATAACAAGGTGCAGAATTTGACAAATTAAAAAACACCGCTGTTAAATTTATTTTCCCGTTTAATTCTTGTTCCCATAGGAATTCCGGGAAATAATATACCCTATGTCGTTCCCACAACTGACAGGAATCTAATGACACCTTATATGTCGAAATCCCTCAAACGGTTTAGGACGTAGAGCAAGCCAAAGAAATATAAATAGGTATACAAAAAAAAACGTAACCCTCTTTCTGACTGTCAAAACAGTTCTGGGTACAAAATTCGAATACTAGTAAATCAGAAGTACATATATTTAATGCCAGCTCATGCCGCGATCGCTAACAGGTTCGACTCTCCGTACATCTCTCACTGCTCTCATCTCATGTACAGGGGTGAATTAAATTAATTATTAATTATTATTGAATATAATGACTACGTACTATCTTATTGACATTAATTGTTTGCTGACATTCTTGTTCGTAATTTTATATTTAATTTTTATTTCTGTAAAGTGACCGATTCTAATTCAAATTATTTCATATTGATATGGATGTATAATTTCTGGAACAAAATGTTTATTATTACTGTAATTGTCTCAAAGTGTTCACCCGTAAAGCAACAGTAGTGTACTCGGAGAGTCGGGCCACGTCCACCGTCAGCTTCCGCAGCAGCTTCAGCAACATGGACGGCTGCATCGCCGACGTCAGCGCCACCAGGAAGTCTGACACGGCCTCCCTTTGGCCTTTAGTTAGCATCCGGTTTTTGGATAACCTAAAAGAAAAGATTTTAGTTTCAATAATAAATAAATCCCCAGACAAACACACCAACTGTATGGCCCCAAAAGTAAGCAGAGCTTGTGTTATGGATGACCATACAGAATTTGGACTGAACCCAGAATAAAGATACATATGTAAAATAGGTACTTATGTAATAAAGATACATATAAAATACCATGACTCGTGAACTAGCATCTGTGTTCATCAAACAAATGAAAGCCCCGACCAGGGCCAATTGTTTGAAATGTTAAAGATGCCTGTGTCTGCAGTTTCCACGACTCCTTAGTACAAATTTTGCCAAACAAATATATACTATTGCTATACTACGTCTAAGTCTATATTTGCTAAGCAAAATCTCTCAGGACGGCCGCCACGGACACAGATCAACCACTTTTTCCAAGTGGAAGCGACTGGACACAGGCAGCGGTGACCAGTATGTACATTACAGTTACATATACATTGGAATAAATAAAAATGTGAAACGTAAACCTACCTATAGACAGTATGCAAGGTGGCGTCCAACAAGCTGGCGTAGTTCTCCGCTTCGTTGTAGAAGTTGGCGTGTTTGATGAGCAGAGGCAGGATGGAGTTGCCGATGTAGCGGTTCATGGATAGCGCCATGTCTGATTCGCAACCGTCGTTCTGAGGAAAAGGGAGAGAAATAATAAAAATTGAAAAAAATGTACAGTAATACCTACTTACTTACGGATGATAAGTATTTTTTACCGCGGGTACATTTAGTTATAAAATCACCTTGTACATTTCTTGTTTGTAATTCAGTTATTATTTAGAATTATATTTAATTTTATTAGTTGAAATTTATATTGACATCTTAAAATAGTAATTTAAGATGATTTTTTGACATTTCATTCATTATACATATAAAGTTAAATTTTAAGTTTGAATGCAATATTTCACTTATTTTTATATTGTTTTTATATTTATGTAATTATGTCTTAAGTATCGTTGTCAGTTATCTATTGCGCTCCAAATAAGTCAAGTTTAACATTTGCACCCCATCACAATGGTTGAATATTCTGTACACCCCAATTGTAACATCTAGCCTAGACCGTATTCTGCATTATTTATTTATTTCCTTCATAGTTCTTATTAAACGTACCCGATCCAGCATAGTAGCAGCCCTCAAGTCAGGTAAGAACGCTTCTTCCAGCAGTTTGTAGAACAACTCTTGAGTTTCAATGCCGTACACTCGCTCCAGGAAGAGACCTACGGATTGCTTGTGACCAGGAATAAGGCCGGACGGCATATCTGTAAGAGACAATGGATGTGAATAAACAAAGGCGTTTTATTTGTTTTAGCTTATCGCGGTTATTCAAACTATACTTTATGGAATTTTACCATGTTTTTTATAATTTTTTAAACTGGCAAGAATTCCGTGAATCCTTAAATTTGAAAAAAGTGTGAATTGTGAAAAAGCTAATGGAAATTTTTTAGAAATTTGTGAATTGTAGAATTAAGATTTAGGAAGTTTTGGTGTAAC
The DNA here is from genome assembly GCA_923062675.1 of Marasmarcha lunaedactyla. NCBI lineage: Eukaryota > Metazoa > Arthropoda > Insecta > Lepidoptera > Pterophoridae > Marasmarcha > Marasmarcha lunaedactyla. The sequence goes on along the minus strand of OV281363.1, from coordinate 15,729,555 downwards.
GTTGTTTTCATTGGTCGTACCTGTGGTTCATTTCTATTATACAACAGACAGATACATAGGGATGTCAAAGTTGAAATAAAACCAAAATAATAATAATAATAATAAATCCCCAGACAAACACACCAACTGTATGTCCCCAAACTAAGCAGAGCTTGTGTTATGGATGACCATACAGCGAACTGGCGGGAACCCAGAATAAACAGATATAAATTAATACAAATAACCATGATCCGAGAACAAACATTTGTGTCCATCACACAAATGAATGCCCCGGCCAGGACTCGAACCTGGGATCTTCAGCGTACGAGGCAGGGCTACTGACCACTACGCTACTTGGAAAATAAAATGAATGAGACTCGTAAAAAAAAACAGCACTAAATAATATATTTTTAGAAAAGTCCGCATTTCCTTGTATTTGAAACTATACATTACAAATATTAACAACACCTACAATACGTACAGAAAACACGTAGTTTAAATTGATACTACTTCTTTTCTAAGTAGAATGAATGATTACTTCAGAATGATATCACACTGTAACGCTACGAACTTGTCATAACAAAAAGCTTAGAACTAAAACTAAAACTTCAAAATTACCAGACTTAGGTCTCTCCTCTCCCGCCGCAGGATTATTCAACGTGAATCTCAAACTCAGAACACCCTGTAGATCTTCCAACGGGACCAGCGATCGAAGGATGGCGCGAGCTCGCAGCGACTCGTTTTTACCCTGTTGGATTCAATTCATGTGTATTCTATTTCAAATTCAAATACAAATATTTATTTCTCAACATTGACAATTACTTGTTCTTATTGACGTCAAATAAAACATGACTCTACCACCAGTTCGGAAAAACCTTCGTGAAGAAGAACTGGCAAGAAACTTTACGAGTATAAATTTTTTCAAATAAATTTACAGTGTCTCTGTATGTCTCTACAAAAATATTCTTATCTGCATCTGTTAGCTCGGCAAGTCTCCCTCCCCCCAACAGCTCAGTATCAAAGCATTTTGATGAAGCGTTAAAATGGTAGTGCAATGTAAAACTTATACAAAAAGTTTGGCAACTGCGCAAATATCGAGTGCTAGTACGCTTATTTGTATCGATAAAATTATATGATAAATTGTAAAATCCATGTACTATACTAATATAATAAAATTAATATGAAATTTGATTACTTACTCTTCTTTCACATCGAAACTAAGCGAGAACAACGCAATCTTTTGTGTGGAGAGAGTCCACGGGCTGGCAACTGATATAAGCTAAATTTATTCCAGAAATTCTTATGTAATCTGGAGCTGGGTGAAAACAGGTTGGATTTCTATATAAAACCAAAATTCAATGAATAACTTACCAAAGCAATGACCGAGGCGTCGGGAGCGCATCGTCCTAATAAATCCACTAGGGTGCAGTAGAAGTTCAAAATGGCTGCCCCTGTGTCTATATAGTCTTCATCTTCGTCAGATTCCGGAAGTGGGTGGCTGAACTGTGGCGGAGAAATTGTTGGTTTATATACTTGCTGCACGATTCAATAGTCGAATTATGTTCGGTAAAGAAATCATATAATTTCGTTAGTTTGTTGCACTAATTTTTATTCACACTAAATGTTCGTAAAAAAATATGTTTTTTTTTTTCGCAAATTACTAACCGTGCTTCTATTTAATTATAAATAAACTTCAATGTAGATTATAGATTTGACTATAGGTGAAACTCTTATTGTAATTTTATAATTAAATTTTAAGAAGTGTGTTTGGTGCACTAATTACTGAAAACTCAATGTTTTTTTTCTGATATAGCTTAGGATAATAACGATGAATCGAAAAAATCTTCTATCATATTTCTACGGATGTTGATTTAGCCATCGCTTTGTAAACAAGCGAAAATATCCAGAAATAATGTACATTTGGGCCGAGTGGCGTAACGGGAAGTAGCCCTGCCTCATACGCTGGTGGTCCCAGGTTCGAGAACTGGCCGTTTATTCTATGTCCCGCCCCCCCAGTTCACTGTGTGGTCATCCATAACACAAGCTCTGCTTACTTTGGAGCCATACAGTTGGTGTGTTTGTCTGGGGATTTATTAATTTGTATATAGAATGCCATTGAAACGCGCAAACATATCTGTAAAACCTCACTGACACGGGCATTTATATACAACTCCATTGTTTCTAAACCTACTACGATCATCTCATATTGAAAACATTCACTCACATTAACATCGCCCTCCTGCTCCATTTCCCTCAGCTTCCGCCTATCAGCGATTCTCTCGGACATCTTATTAGCGTCCACGATAGCCTTCAACAACCCCTCCCCCTCGCCCCGCAAGGCGGGACCGAGGCATTCCGGACGCCGGATCAGCAGACGGATTACTAGGTTTGCGTTTTCTTCTACGCTTTCGCCATTTACCTGTGGAGGGTAATACAGGGTTAATTATAGTAGATAAACTGTAATATTTACATGCGGAAGGTTTATATGGAGTGAACAAATGAGAAAAATCAAATCAAAAGAGACATTTCCATGAAGTTACTAATACCTATATATATATATAATAGTGTGATAAAAAGCCGACGACGGAGAATTCCGTGATTTTGTAATCATTTTCATTACCAAAAAAATTACCAATGTTTTTTAGTCTCGTATATATTGCTCTTCGTTAATGTTTTTAAAGTTTAATAGTTTAAGTTCACTTCTAGTTTCATAAAGTGCATTTTATTGTGAGTTTTGATCTAAAAGCAGTGAATAACTGTTATCCAGCGTTATTCCTAAGAAATAAGTTGATAACGTTCACAAAGTGTTTTTAACGGTAATAGTAACGGTAATAGCACTTTTGTCCAAAAATTCAATGAATATCCTCTTTGGACTTGAGAAAATAGAAGCTGGAACTATCGTCAAAAGTGGTTAAGGTAACTTCCTCCTTATTCATGGATTAATTAAAACTTTATAAGTAAACAAACAATAACATTTAAGGTTATCAACCGCCTCAATCAGTGTTGCTAATCCCAAAATAGTATTGCTGAGCTCCTCCTAGTGTTTCCATGCTCAAATTTGTGTTGCCATACTAAATAAAATTGTGTTGTAAGTTAAATAAACAAAAAAAAAATAAAAATAATGGCTCCTAAAGATAATAATATAATCTGTGCGGGATGTCACAAGACTGTGAAAGACTCACAGTTCTTAAAATGTTTTAAGTGCAATGAAGCGTACGACATTTTATGTGCGGGAATAAGCGAAAAACGTTTTATCAGTTTTTACGGTGCTACTGGGTCTGAGCGTAAGAGAACTTGGACCTGTCCTGACTGCCATGCGAAAAAGCCTAAAAGCGATAATACCAATACCCCAGCTAAAAAAGAAGATTTTCAATCCACAGACGATACACACCAAAGCAATGTCACATTCCGTCCTCAAAATTTGCGTGTCGACAATGACTTAATATCTCTTATAAGACAAGAAATACGGAATGCTATTCGTGAAGAAATTAATCCTATCAATGAAAAGTTGCGTGACTTGCAAAACTCTGTGCAGTATATCGGCAATCAGTATGACGATTTAATTAAGACGACGAATACAATAGTCCAGGATTATAAAACCGTTCAAGCAGAGTGTGAAAAATTACGCGCTACCATATCATCCATGAATGAACGTGTTAATGTTCTTGAACAACACTTAAGAGACAACAATCTAGAAATACAGGGTGTACCGGAACATAAAAACGAAAATGTAGTTTCAATAGTCAGTAAGATTGCTGGTGTGGTATCTTTTAATATACAAGACGCGGACATATTAAATTGCACAAGAGTAGCCCAAAAGAATAAGGATAGCAAAAAACCGAGAGCTATAATAGTACAATTGAGGAGCACACGTTGTCGTGATGAGTTTTATTCGGCGGTAGCACGATTTAATAAGTCACATCCTACAAACAAGCTTGGATCATCACTAATAAACTTCAGCGGCCCAAACTCACCGATTTATGTATCTGAACATCTTTCGCCGGTTAATAAGTCACTACATGCTCTTGCCAGAATGAAAGCCAGAGACCTTTCCTATAAATTTGTATGGGTTAGAAACGGGCGTGTATTTGTAAGAAAAAATGAAAACTCGCCATTTATTTACATAAAAAATGAACAAATAATCGAGTCATTGCATTAGTTACTAAGTAAAATTTCAGATTTCCTTTACTTATTTTTTCTCTCTTTTAAGTAAAACTATTTTATGTACATTTTAAATACCCAATTATGGATAATATGTTAACAGTTTATTACCAGAATATAAGGGGGACCAAATCTAAAACTACCGATATTTACGGTTCCATTTTGTCTAATAATTATGATATTATATGCTTATGCGAGACATGGCTGGACGAATCTGTAGCGTCTTCTGAACTTTTTGATTCGAGATACGTAGTTTATCGTAAAGATCGTTGTTTTGAATTCATGAAGTCGTATAACAAGACACACGGTGGCGGTGTCCTTGTAGCTGTTAAGAAAAATTTAGTTTCTATGGAGAGAAAAGACTGGCATTCTAATTTAGAAGATATATGGATAGTCATTAATTTAAAAAGCGTCACTTTAAATGTATGCACTGTTTACATACCTAATTATGTTCCTGATGAACAATTTCAAAATCTGTTAGATCACTATGAGAACATCATATACTCGTCATTAAATCATACTTTTATAATAGGTGATTTTAATATTCCTGGAATTGATTGGACAAAAAAACAATTAATAAGTCTAAACAACAAGGCCCGTGCATTACGCGAATTTTTAGAAAGAGCTAACTTGGTCCAATTAAACAGAGTTTCTAATATCAAAGGAAGCATTCTAGATCTGGTCTTACATAATCCTCAAACTTCATGCTCTATTCAAGAAGCTGCTGAATTGAGTCGTCGTGACAACTATCACCCCCCTCTAGAAATAACATTAAATTATTCTAAACTACCTTGTTTAAAAGTAAATGATGGCATCAGATATAGATTTCATAAAACTGATTATTTTGCTTGTAGCTCTGAATTAAATGAAACACGTTGGGATGATTATAAAGACCTAAGTTGTGACGATTTTGTTTCAATTTTTTATAGCCACTTGTGGGAGATAATTAAAAGAAACACTCCAATATCTAAACCACATAGTTCATGGCCTCCATGGTTCTCCAGTTCGTTGATTAAAATGTTAAGAGAGAAAAATAAATTTCATGTGAAATACAAAAAGTTTGGCAACCCTCGTGATTATGACGCTTTTGCTCTGCTTAGATCTAGGGCCAAAAATGAATTTGACAAATGTTACAAAACTTACATGCGTAGTACAGAGGAAAACATTAAAACAAATTTGAAAGCATTTTGGAGTTACACTAAATCAAAAAAAGTTGCAAATGGACTACCAAATCAAATGACATATAATTCAGTTACAGCCCGTAATGGTAGAGATATAGCAAATTTATTTGCAAAGCATTTTGCATCAGTTTACAATGCACCATCTACACATAATTACATTCCCGAGTTCCCTGAATCTAATAATAGTATGTCCTCGATCAGAATAACCGAAAACGATATCACAAAGGCTATAAAATCTTTAGATACATCAAAAGGTGCTGGTCCTGATGGAATACCACCACTTTTTGTTAAAAACTGTGGAATGGCTTTAGTAAGACCCTTATATCTCATTTATAATAAGAGTTTGGCAACTGGTAAGTTTCCTGAATTATGGAAGATTTCCAAAATAGTGCCCATCTTCAAGAGGGGAAGCAAGAATGATGTTAAAAATTTTCGACCTATAAGTATGCTGAACTGTTTTGCAAAAATTTTTGAAAGCCTTGTTTACAAACATTTGTATTATAACTTCAAACCATTTATAAGTAGCAAACAACATGGCTTTGTCGTAGGCCGATCGACTACCACCAATCTTCTTACTTACGTCCATGATTTAAATACGTCATTAAATAAACACGTACAGATTGATTCTGTGTACACAGATTTTGCCAAAGCCTTTGATAAAGTCGACCACAACATCCTTTGTCTAAAAGCATATCACCTCGGCATTCATGGCACACTCTTAATTTGGCTCTCCTCTTACATAGCCAATCGTTTAAATTTAGTAACCATACATGGCTTCGAATCAGCACCATTTGAATCTACCTCCGGCATACCCCAAGGCTCGAACTTAGGACCACTTTTATTTATTATGTTCATAAATGATCTCATTAATTCTTTTACTTGCAGTTGTATAGCTTACGCGGATGATATAAAAATTTATCATGAAATCAAAAACAATGAAGATGCCGTCCAACTTCAAAACAATATCAACAAATTGCATAAGTGGTGTCTGAATAATAACATGACACTAAATATTGAAAAATGTTTTGCTATCAGTTTTACCAGGAACAAAAAACCTGTGAACTATTTATATAATATTAATAATATTGCACTCAGTCGTCAAGATGTAGCTAAAGATTTAGTAGTCTGGTTGGATTCAAAATTAACCTACACACACCATTATGAACACATAATATCAAAAGCCAATAAAATTGTTGGTTTCATCATCCGAACAGCTAAACCCTTCCGGAATCCTACTAGCGTGTTGACATTGTATTATTCACTTGTCCGCTGTGTCTTGGAATACAACGCAGTCATCTGGTCTCCTTTCTACAACATCCATATTGATAGGTTGGAAGCAATTCAGAGGCGCTTTCTTCGTAGCTTGTGTTCCAAGTTCGGCATGAGGCGCAAATTGCCAACATATGAAGCACGGCTCAAATATTATAGAGTTGACACGCTACAATCTAGACGGTTAAGCCATGAACTAGGTGTCATTCATAAAATTTTCAATAAATGGGATGCCCCGGATTTGTTAAGCCATGTTTCGTTTAGGGTGGGAGGTAGTCAGAGAATACCAAAATTGTTTTCTGTGCCTTGTTGTAATAGTAATGTTACATACCACAACCCATTATACCGTATGTGCAGAGCATATAATAAGAAATGTAAAGATGCTGATATTTTTTCTCAAACCTATAGGAAATACCTCAAAATTGTAATGTAATATAGAAATAATTTAGATATTTTCTTTTTATTTTAATTTTTTTGTTTTGTTACTTTAAAGACAAATAATGTTTCTGAAATGTTAATAATTACTTTGTGTTACTCTATTAAATTGTGTAATTCTAATGCTGTGCGTAGCAATAACTGGTGTGCAGTTTTAGAAAATAATTGTTCAACATGTATAAGTTTAAGATGTTTTAGATTGTACACTGTTAGCTGTGCCATCAAATAAATAAAATAAATAAATAAAAAATAAAATTACTTTCTGATATTTATTTTAAATATAGATATTTATCAATTCGAAGGACATTATTATTAGTGGTAGTTGATTAATTTTTGATAAGTAGGTATATTATTTTATTATTTTTTACCTTTACAATTTTTTCTACATATATTTTTTAAATACTTGGAATTTTTTCAACTTGCACCCGGACACTTATCTCAAACCCTGTTATTATCACTATTTAGACATTTTCTAAAATTTGTTTTATGATTCTTGACATTGTATTCTTGTAATGTTTTAATTTAACTAATTTTTAATTTCATTATTTGTAATAATTTAATGTAATTTTTATTTTATTTCCATTGTTGTAGTGTGAGCGCACGATTTAGGTACGCTCTATGTGTCTATAATTGGCATTATATACTAGAAATAAGTTTTTTTTAAAGTGATATTGATTTTTTTGTATATATGTTGTTGGCGGGTCTTTTTCAAATAAACAAAAATCTTATCAATAAATGATGCGCTACCGACGTAGGCTTAATCTTTTGGTTACTTTACATTCACACGTTCCGTCCACAGGTACACAGATTTGTACAGTCCGGGAACTTAGCTAAGGCGAGAATTGCTTGCGCGTTGTTCGTTATTTTGTAGGCGCTCCGCATTCTACGGGGCGACAACACTGCAGGGGATTCGAATGCGAATCTGAGCTTGCGTCATTGTCATTGCGTAATACCTTATATTTCATTTACATATCGTCGAAATGAAGGTAATGCAACTAAACTATTGAGGAATAACATATTTTTTTAATGAAACGTTTAGATTCGAATTATTTTTTGTTCTACATTATAACTAGGACTATAGTATCGGTATTTTCTCGCTGCAGACTCGGTCATAAAGAATCCGCGAGGGTCCGGTCCGCTAGTTCCGGTGTAGTTTACGGAATAGCAAAGACAGTAGGTACTAGTTCTAATCATACACTATATTGCGATATGTATTTATTGAAGTTGGTTTATATTGGACGCTTGGCTTTATAAACACGGAAAAATACGGTCAAATAAATTCTAAGAATCTAAAGCTTCCGGGTAAATGTATTGTTTATAGTGACCTTGGATGACTGATAAGGACAGAAAAGTAAAATTCAGTTCCAATGTGCGAGGGAAAGATACAAAATTATTTTTATAAAGTGTTGTTTATTTATACTTAATATACATATTAAATTACAAATGTTTTTAAGGGTTAAGTCCATTTTAGGCCGTCAGTAAGCTTTTTGTTTCAGCACTGAATGGACGAATGGAATGCACGATAATTCGTATCATTTATGAATATGACTATCAAAAAAAGTATCAGAACTAAAATATTTCCCAATAAAATAAAAAATAAAATTATCTCAATTTGCTGGTGGCTTATTCTAAAGATAAAGGCATAAAGCTTTTCATAAACAGTAAATTAAACATATAAAGTATATCTACATTTAAAACTAGATAAATAAAATCAAAAACATATTACAAACTTAATTATGTTAACTGTATAATCTTGCAAAGCATTATTTCGATTGCAACTATAACTTTTTGTGAGTTTTGTTTTTTTTAGTTCGGGATTTTGAAGTTTGGTGATAGGGATCTAAATTTTAAATATGGTTTATGACTGTATAGTCAATCTATTAAAAATAATCATGAATGTATTATATGGTCAAACATCTTCGGCCGACGGCTCAAACACAATGGACTTAAGCCTTTGTACCAGCCACCTTTAAAAAAACACTACGATATTACTCATCGACAGCAATAATACATAGCGGCGTCTACGTCATCCCGTATGGCCCGTGAAAGAGAGAGAAACACTCAAAGCACCACTCCCACTTTTTGTGACCGAGTCTGCGGCGAGAAAACAACGATACTACAACATGTACTGTTTTATCTCGAAATTGTCACATTTATCATAAAAGAAAACCTAACAAAGCTTACCCAAACACAGAATCTTAAGAAATCCAAATATCTCTCGCCCTCGACTGGATCCCACCCTAGATCAGGATATCCTTTTTCAATGAGTTCAGAATTACTCTGAAGTCCACATCGAGACAGGTAGACCGCGATCTTCTCTAAATAGTGTTCTCTGGGAACGGAAACAATCGAATCAGAAAAAGGTACAATTATATCTAGTAAAGTTTAACACTGCAGTCAGGATAATTGGGTGGATAGCATTCGAATATGTAAGTTTAATATTTGGTTTTAAAAACACATTTTATTATCACTTAAAAATACCTGAAAAATAACAAAATAGTAATGATATAAAAAGATATATAGCTTAAAAATTATATATAAAATTTTGTAAAAAATATTTGCTTTCTAGTCATGGATGTGTATTTACGTTTATTTAAGTTTATTTCTAATATGTATATATATAAAACAATATCTATGTGTGTTTATATATTTTTTAAGTTTGTTTATCCGTTATCTAGTATCCATAACACAAGTTCTTTCATGATATTTAATTTGGGATAGATAATGTTGTGTGATTGTTAGATATATTAAAAAAAATTTTTTTACAGAGCGACTTCTAGACCTACTTATAAATATTGACCAATTTGCATAACTATTGTTCTTTGGGTACATTTTATTCATTATTATAATATTATACAAATATGAAAACATAAAAAAATCGAATTATTTCTTGCCATCCACATAGATAATGTAGTTTTAAATCAATTCGCATTACTAGACATAAACAATAACTAATATTTATAATAAAAACCAAAAAAGACTTCTCTATATATATTATATTCTCTATTTTGAGTTGGAACATGTACACTAAACAGTTTTGATTGGGTAAGATCTAAATGACGTCACCTAGTTTCTGTCACAGGAAAGTCTCGATGCCATATTGATGGAGCGAGCGTTTTGACAGCTTGAAATATTCAGTATACTTTGTAAGAAACCAATATTCTTTCTAGGTTCCATATACACCACAAAATCATGCAGATTGTTTTCGAAAACTAGTCAAATAGCCTATTATGTAGGTACCGGTAATTTCGAACTAGAAGAATTGTTACAGTTGAAGAAAGTTTATCATAAAAACGTAATAAAAAAATGCTTGAAACTTTTAAGTTCATAATTTTCGTAAAGTTTGTTGTCACGTAGGTAAACTTTTTAAAACTGGAATAATTTGTAGCTTTTTAAAGATATATTTGTGCAATGAAATGTATAATCTATGTATTTTATATAATTAAAACAATCTGATGAGAGACAAACAAAATTACAACAAAATATAGTAATTTCAATTACTAAAGTAAGATTTTAAAACATTATTCTTTATTGGAAATATTAATTAGGTGTTTTACTTTAATAACTTAGTATATTTAAAATTTAAAATAAATCAACAAAACTAACCTCAAAGCCAAAGCCAACTCCGTATTTTCCATCAAACTGGAATAAGCGACATCTAGCGGCGTGGATCCGCGTAGCGAAGGCCTCGACAGCAGGATATTGGAATTTTCCAACAGGAAGTCGAAGTGATCAAACATGGCCTTTTGATTCTGTCGACCCGTTCTGCAGAAGTAGCAGAGGAATCGGCAGCAAGCTACTACCATTTCGTGGGAGGTGTCCTGTGGGAATTGTTGTGTTCAGTATACCATAGCCAGTATTGATTAGATGAAGCGATTTTATTAAAATTAAATCATGATTTAAATATAAATTTGAGCTGGGCGCTAATAAATATATATATATAGTGATTTAATAGTCGCGTCATGAAAATTAAGTTTTTTGCTGCTTCTTATGTTTAGTTGAAAGTAATGTTCAATGATATATTATACTTCCATGAACGTACAAAAGCCAGAATCATAAACAAAATAAAATACTAAACTTTTGTAGTGAAAAAATAATGTTTTCGGGGTGTTTCTTGTGTAGTTAAGGGGTCAGACACTTCACATAAGCTTTTCTAAGTTATTAAAAAAGTAAAAAAAAAAGTTAAGTTGTAGTGTCGGTTTTAGTTTATTTTTTTAGTAAAGGGCGTGAAGAGGGAACTCATTGCTCTCGCTCACACTTATAGGTATATCGGAACTCTCGCTCGCACTTCTAGTGTTGTGTGTAACAACAAAGAAGGGATTTGTCGTAATGTTTTATGAGTCAGTTCGCACGTTCGTAATGGCTCGACTATAATTGTTCTTTAAGAAAGCATTTAAGGGGCAATAATCCAGGCCATCTAATTATTGTTATTTGTTTGTATCAGCACGAACCTTCTCCTTGTCGTCGGGCGCCGGGGCAGCGGCGGCGTCGGACTGCGTCTGCGCGCGGCGTCCCAGCGTGTTCATCATCACCGCCATCACATTCTCGTGCACACGGAGTACTCTGCAAGAGACATTTAAAGAAAATTTTTTTTATTTAATTGAATCGTACAGGCTGAATACTATTTTTGTACAAACAGGAAATTGATCAAGCTGGGAATTTTGAATGCTTACCTAATGAGGTCGGGATGTTGGAAGAATGTTGCATTGTTTACTAGTTTCCTGTAACACAAAAAACAATTACTTACTGTGATTATATAAAAGAAAACTTCAATAATTTTATTAAACCATAGAGGTATAACGAATAATTCATTTGGAAGGTAACAATATTGTTTATATTTTCAATACTGGAAAGGGGAACGCAAGCTACTAAATGTTTTGTTAATATTTCCTCACGAACAGCCCCAAAACTTACCACAGCCTCTTCCTCATAAGCTCCTCCTCTTCCTGACTCATCTGCACCGGAAGTAGAGCCCTGATCTGACTCAACCCGACCCACATTTCCGCCACGTCCACTTTGGTTTTCGAGTTGATAACATATGTCTTTTCTAGCGCGCGTATTAGTTCGCCAACTGCGTCGTACTGGCGGACTAAAAGGCTGTAATTGGAAAAAAATGGGATTCATACTTCGATCAGAAATGTGAACTGGATTCGGCACAGCTGGGCGGCAAAGCTAATATGTGTAAGAAATAATCACAACCTAGTGTGAAACAATGTCGCTTCCCGCTGTCTGTCTGTCCCTATGTACGCTTAGATCTTTAAAACTACGCAACGGATTTTGATGCAGTTATTTTTATAAGATATTATTATTCAAAAGGAAGGTTTATAAATATAATTCATGCATAATATCGTAGAGAAACACTATTTTGATATGATAATTTTAAAGGTTTCTAATTTGATGTCGTAAATAAACACATTTTTTTGCACTTACATTGCAAACGCTGATTGAACCCTAAGAGATAGATCAAAATAATGAACTACAGTATTGTACACCTGAAAAAGGTCTACAAAAAAAGTCAGTGATGGTATATGTCTATCTCTTAGGGATAACCCACGATACCCATTTTTTATCCTTTACGAGAAATAATGGCTATTTTGCGAAGCGATTTTAAGCAATACAGCATTAATATCCAATTAAATATCTTAAAAGCATTGCGCGTGTAATATAGATCAGTATAGCCCATTACAGCGTGTAATTAAAATGAATATTTTCGAAGATATTACAGATTTAAAATTCAGGGACATAACCCGTGCGAAGCCGGGGCGGGTCGCTAGTAATGAAAGCTGCCCGGCCTATGCCGCTCGGGCTTTAGCGAGACGAGCCGAGTGCCTCACACAGAGTGGGATATTTGCGGTAAATGCTCCGAGCCAGCGTTGTTCTGCCACTTAACCCGCCGACCCGATTAAGTGGGTACCGCCACTTACATACAGCGGTCGCCATTGATATACAAGTTATTATTCGCAAAATCGCAGGATATCAATAGTTTGTAGAAAAACTAACAAATTGCATGTCCCTTGCTTAACAATTGACTATAAGACACGACATGACGGCTAGCTGGTTAGCAGAACAAGGCAAATCAACCTAACAGCTAGTAGTTTAATTGAATGTCTAGTTCAACTGCACGTTTACGTCCAACGCACAGAAATGAAAAGTATATGTTACTTTTACTGTAGATACATAGCCCCATTATTACTAAAAACAATCGATTAGTCGATTGTTCAGTCATTCGATAATAGTCGATAACTATGGATGTCAGTCTATGATTAGCAACTTTAGACACGCGCAGGCCGCAGAGCGCACTTATACTACTAACTCTTTCTACTGAATCAGTAGTTACAAAAGACGATGCGTGCGTGCGCTGTGCTTAAAATCAACTTTCTTATGGCTGCAATTGTTTATGCGATTGCCATCGATTAAGGAAAACATCCATTTGTATTTGAGTTGATGGTGGTAGAATCATGTTTTATTTGACGTCAATAAGAACAAGTAATTGTCAATGTTGAGAAATAAATATTTCATTTCATTTCATTTCACTTGACACTGTTCTACATTGTGAATAGATGGATAATTGAGGAGTTTCTAAGTAAAACAAGAGACTAGAAAACAAAAATTGTAAAATAATATATTTATTCGAATTATGATATAACTCTAAAAGAGATCAATTAATTATTATAATTAAATTTACCAAAAAATTATGTTAGTCTAGAAAACACCAGTCTAGAAAATACCAGTCCAGAAAATTCCAATAACTTAGTTAAAAAATAAAAAATTTTCGTATAATGTTACGAGTCTAAAAGAAATCAATGACTTGAGTACCTGCTTACTCTAATTTGCTTTACAAAAGAAAAATATGTACTTAATTGGTACAAAAGTATTCAGGTGCTCTTCTCTTATTTACTAGCAGTTAAGCAAAACAAAAAAAAATCTTGGAAACCAGGAAAATATACCTATTCATTCCTTTAAAACAATCGAAAGTCGAAACTCTGACCCGCACTACAGCGCAGTGTAACAGCGCACGCTCACTACGCAGAGTTGTACATTCGCACGCAATTCGCTTTCGAACAATGAACAATATTAGTATTTAGTTGTTCAGTCAGTTAGTAGTTTGACGATTGTTATTCGAGTAATCAGTGCGGGGAACTACTGAATCGGCAATCGAATACGCAACTGCACAACTTTCGATTCAGTCGATTGTTATTTTTTGGAACAATCGCCCATATCTACCCCGTCAGACTATATACAAAATGATGAAATTGTACTTTTTTTGCCGCCGAAGCAACACCCTTACGGGTGGAAGATGCGTCATGCATACCGCCGCAGGCAACCGCTTCCGCGACGGTGATGTGGGACTCACTATATCAACTAACTAAGTACCAAATATTACTACAAAAAAGTCTATCGGCACTCGAAATAAACGCACATGCCTTGAACATCGTAACCATTGCTTCAAGTACAAGATTAACAAGCCATCAACATTTTGATAAAAGAATTTATAATTTACCTGAACATTTCCCTAACAAGTTTAGGAGTTTCAATCTGCGATTCCTCCGCCCAGCTCACGATGGTCTGAATCAACACTTTACGGAATTTCTCCTCAGGGGTCTTCCTAACTGGTTCTTCTATGACCTGTTTAAAAAGGTTATATTTATAAATATGTAAAAGAAATGTCCCAAAATGCAAGGAGTCTGGGCCAGGTCTTTGTACACTTTATCAAAAAGTAGTTTAAGGTGCTTAGAACACTTTTTGATTATTAAATTGTTATTAAAACACTTTGTTTATTGGTAGGAAATGAAATTGTGCATTATTAGTGTGCAACACAAACAAAAACATCCTGGCGGAAAAAAATGTCATTGACAGCTAAGGTTTACTTACATCTTTTTGTTTTGTGTAGCGAGTAGTATCGATGGCTGGTTGCCATTAAGTCCAAAGACTTGAATTGAATTGAATTGTTTTTTGTATTTTTAGGTTATTTAACAGTTGTAAAGTTAAAAAGAAACCGAACACAAGAACTCAAGCGCAACGAACACACAGAAAACAATCAATGTGATGTGAGTGAAGTGTGCTGTGACTGAGGTGGCTGTCCACTCTGGTTAGTGAACTAACTTCACTTGACAACTTCCGCTTCCATAGAAAAGACTCGTTGTCAATGTTGTTCGCTAAAACGAACCGAAATAATGTTGACTTTTTTTATTTTTCTTACAATCTAACTACTAATTAAATCAAATTATTTGTATTTTTCCTATAATTACCATTTATTTGTCAATTTTTTTAGATGGTGTACAAAGACCTAGCCCAGGTTGGGACATTTCTTTTAGAAGACAACCACTAAGAAACTCATGTGCCAGGAAAAGAGTCCTGGCACATGAGTTTCTTTCCAAAGATCTAGGTAGCGATCATACAGTCCGTTCTATTGTGACCTCCTTAAAAATCACGGTTGTGTTGTCGTGTTCCTGTCAAAGGGAAGGGAGAGCCAGCGCAATTACTGGATTCAAAGTAAGTCCAACTTGGATTAAAAGATTTTTCAATACACTTATCAAAACACCTGCAGTAAACAGTCACGGCTGCCATTTACCATCCGTTGGAGCGCGTGCTAGGTTAAAATAGACAAAATAAAACTTTCATCAACTTCTCACACTAAAATTTATATATTTATGTTTATTCTGGGTTCCCCCCCAGTTCGCTGTATGGTCATCCATAACACAAGCTCTGCTTACTTTGGGGCCAAATAGTCCGTGAGTTTGTCTGGGGATTATTTAAAAAAAAATTGATTTTGCTGCAAGGACTTAACTAAGAGGGTGGTCCAAGGCGATGAGCTAAAGATCATTTCCATAAGCAATATTAGCCTATACACTCAATACTGATCATCATGACACAACAGTATGACAAGAGATACATTAAGAATCAAAATTTGAATCCAAAAATTATGCGTTTGTGCATTTTTATTTGATTATTTACGTAATGATAAGTTAGGTCGTTTTTATTCATCGAAAATTTTATGTTTAGAGAAAAGCGCCCTCGTCCTTTGTTGGTCTAAGCGTCGTGGTGTGCGATCATAGTGAAGAAAGTAAGGCGGATCTTTGTGGATGGCATTTACTGGTCGGTTTTTTAACCTGTTCATGTAAATGACTAAACGTATAGTTCACATACCTTTGGTTCTTCTTCCAGCTCCTTCACAGTATTTATAATGTTATAAATTTTTCCGATGGCGCCCGGCTTCTGTTGAGGCTCTGTCGTTTCCTGATGAACATATGAAATATTATTTTGATTGGCTGAAATAATACAATAAAGCAGGCGATTCATTAATAAATATTAGAAAATTGCTATTGCATCTCATGTTACAAAGATAACTTCAATTTCGAGCGACGGAACCACACCTCATAGTTAAAATTAAAACGTTCAAATACAGTTGTTGAGTCATCAACGAGTAATCGCGCCGCGGCCCTTCCCCGCGCGCACCTCACCGTGCGCCCTTCCCCGCGCGCGCCTCACCGTGCCCACCTAACCTTGCGCCCTTACCCGCGCGGGCCTCACCGTGCGCACCTCACCGTGCGCCCTTCCTCGCGCACCTCGCACCGCGCTTGGACCGAGCGCACAGCCGGCGGCAGTCAGCTGTTACCATATCAACGAAACGGCTGCGCTCACGCTTCTCAATATTAACAGACAAATTGTTTGCCTTTATTGCTTTGTGACGATTACTACATAGTAATATTTACATTCCACGCTAGTTTAATTTCAATATTTAGAGCTACCGAGGCACCAAAAGTCGAGGATTAAAATACATCACTGTTTTATAAAATGAGTATTGCGTCCTTAGAAATCATTTAGCGAAACATAAGATAACTTGTTGACTATTTAATCATTCAAAATAATGTGAAAACTTATTTACTGTTAATTATGTAAATTGCTAACTTTAACCGACGACCGAGTAGCGTCGTTCGTAGCTCTGCGTCATAGATCGAAAATCCCAGGTTAGAGTCCTGGCCGGGGCGTTCAACATTGTGCGACGAACATAGGTGTTTGTTCTCGGGTTATGGTTGTTAATATGTTTATATGTATGTTTATTCTATGTTCCCCCCCCAGTTGTCATCCATTACACAAGCTCTGCTTACTTTGGGGCCAGTTGGTGTGTTTGTTTGGGAATTTATTTATGATTTAAAAAATTTAAAACTAATTTAATTTTCTTATTAATTTATTCAAACACACCAACGGTATGACCTCAAATTAAGCTAAACAAGTATGCTGTATTCTGGGAACCCAGAATATAATAAATATACATAATATTAATATCAATGACCTTGACCCGAGAGCAACATCGGTGTTCATCACCCATTTGAATGCCTCGACCAGGATTGAAACCTGGGACCTCCGGCGCATGAGACTACTACGGACTGACGCCACTCGGCCATCAACCATCACTCCTACTCCCTACTAATAATCGAATGTGAAAGTTTGCATGTTTGTACAGGTGGACATTTGTTTAAAAAAAGCACTATTTCCGGGGGATGCGCGATCGAAACCGCGGACAAAAGCTAGCTTTATAACCAGGCAATGTTACCTCCCCGTCCGGCTCTTGCAAAGCATTCAGCGACACGTGGGACATGAGACTTTCATGGAACTCGTTCATCCTCGAGATCAAATCTTCTCCACAAGGACAGTTTTCTGAATCCTCTTCTTCTAGGTGTTTGAAACCTGGAAGTGATAATGGAATTTATTTTGGTATCAAAGATCTCCTTACAGTAGGAATATTTTTGTAACTTAATATCCAAATCTGATTGGACGTTTCTGAAGAATACAATACGGAATAAAAAGTAAGATGTTTTTTGTTAACAAGAAATTATTACAGGAATGTACGCGAGCGAAAGGGTTTTAATTTTTTATATTTCCAAGACACATTCTGCCACTTTGATTTTCGCGGGTTTCATGCGTGGCCGCCATTCTGAAAAATATCAAAATGGCGGGTGGCACATGGGACTAAACATTTTTATGCAGTTATTTACTGTATTATTATTTTAAATTACTGTTTGTTTACAAAAAACATTTAAGAGAAATGTTATATCTTACAGCTATACAATATTTTATGCAAAAAGGTCAGTTCGTTTCAAATATTTAAGATTTGAATAATAGTAATAGTTGTAATAACACTGAAATTTTACAAATTTATTTTCATTTTTGTATCTTTAAAACAACAATAATATTATTTATTTAAACGTACTCAAAATAGCGTTCATCTGTTCTCTGGGGGGGCAACGGAACTCCCTGGTTTTCTTAGCGGCTACAGCACTCGGCAAATCTGATTGTTTGATTTCAGTGTAGCGGCTGGAAAATAATTCAAATTATCATATTAAAACAAAGTAATTATCATTATTTAAAAAAAAAATCAGACAAATACACCAACTGTATGGCCTCAAAGTAAGCAGAGCTTGTGTTATGGACGACCATACAGCGGACTGCGGGGACCCAGAATAGTCATACATATATAAATACACACAACCATGCCCCGAGAACAACCATCTGTGTTCATCACACAAATGAATGCCCAGGCCAGGACTCGAACCTGGGACCTTCGGCGTATGAGGCAAGGCTACTCACCACTACACAATCGGTCATCAAATGTATTTATGGATGTATATTTAAAAATGTATAACATTAAATAAAACAGAAATAGACTCTATCTATCTATCGTGACCACGGCAACTGCAAAGATGCCGAAACGTCGAAATAATTTTAAAATTAACTAAAATATACGCGATAATATCCGGTAAAAAGTGTTTTATTTAAAGCATGTATCGCGAAAATTTAAGAAAATATATGTATAACATTAATTGTAAAGGCCGCGGGTCTTTAGAAATAACCTTCAACAAATAGGTTTGTATAGGAAATATTTGTTACATGTAAAATTGTGAACAAATAACTCTTAATCGAGATTCGTACGGAGCTAGTGTTACTATGACTTGGAACGAATATGTTTTCACTGTAATATTATTTCTCAAATCTTTTTTGGTGGGTATTTCTATTGGTAATCTTTATATGTACAATAACGACACATTGTCGAAATAGACTACAGTTTTTATGGGTGATTTTTCTATAGTTATAACTAGGGTTGTAACGGAGCTTCGCCTCCGCCTCCACACAATTTTTGCGGAGTTGTAACGGAGGTTTATTTACGTAATCATAAAACAATAACGCGCAAGCAGCGAGGCTCGACGACCGTCCGGCCGCGTGTTGCGCGCGAAATGGTCAAGAATAGCGATGGGAAAAACGGCTTAAAATTTTTAAACGTTTAAACATTGTACTTTTTTAAAAAAGCGTGCTTAAAAAAGTGCTTTTCACTTAAAACGCTGTTTTGTCATAACATAACAAAACGTTTCCACAATCGTTTAAACATAAGGAAAGAAAGAGTAAATAGCTTGTAGGTGTAGATGTTTTCTGCTTTTGTTTCCAAGAAAATTATTGATAATCAATGAAATTCCCTTCGTACTTGACAGGCTCAATTAAGACTGAAATTATGGAAATCATTTGACTATGTTAATTACATTCGATATCAACAAATAAGCGTAAGCGCAAACTATTCGCACACACGAACCCTTTCACAATAAAAAGCGTACTGAATGAAAAATACGCAAAGCAAAAAAGCCAGCTTTTTGTTTAAACGAAAATTGTTTTCATACGAAAGTGTCAATCGATCTTACTTGTATTGTAGTAAGGTCTAATATCGAATGAACGTAGCCTACGGGACCTATGTAACGTAACGAGTAGGAGCACGTGCCAACTGCATATTGCCGCGAAATGTTGCGATAGTACTATAAATTTCAAATAGGTGGCATGAGTTACCAATAAAACTATTGTAACAATTAAACGTGATCGGCTTAAAATAAAAGCATGCTTGAACGCTTATGTTAAAAAGCATGCTTTTTTAAGTGCTTTTCGTTTAAACGATCACCTCTAGTCAAGAATCAACGAGTGCGAGGCGGGAACGCGGTTAAGTGGGGGTGGGCATATGTCATTTGTCAAATTAATGATACAAATTATTTAGTTCAGCTGGCTTAATTTATGAGCCCCTCAGAAATCGTCTCGAAGGTGACAAAGCAGCAAAACTATTGTTTGTCAAATACAATTTGCCTCTCCTTAACTTTAATTACTAGAAGGTAATGTTTTTTTATTAAGTGTACTACTATGAATGTACGTATTTAAAATAAAGATTTTGTTTTAATGAACCATAAATTTAAATTTTTTCTATATCTACTCGTCGCCTCCGCATCCGCCTCCGCCTCCGCTAACAAGGCCTCCGTTACAACCCTAGTTATAACCTCTTTTCGATTTGTAAGACCCAATTTTAAATTTAAAGTGCAAAATGTACTAATTGCCCTTCATTTCTGTCGACTACTCTAACATTGAAGGAAAACATGAGAGGAGACTCACAAATCTAGGAATTTATATTGAAATACCGTACCTACCACACTCTAGAGTCTAGAGCATTCTTTCTTGATTTAAATATAGATAACGGAGGTGAATGTAAACGTGAGTTTATTTCGATTACTTCTTAACTTCTGACCACTTCAGTTGTTTCACATATGACCTCGGGGTTTAAGAAAAGGTCATTTTTATCTTTGACCAACAAGTACTATTCCCCAAGAATACGCTTGGAAAGCCACGGGAAGATCTAGTAATAATATTAACTAACCGTAGCTGATCCGTCTGCAGATCCGCAACAAAATCATGGGCAAATGCTATGATAGCTTCAACTCGATGCCTCAATTGAATGTCATTCAAATGTTGCAGTAAGTAACACATTTGTAGTTTGGCTCCTTCCGCCATCTTCATGTGGAGGAGACCTTTGCGATGTTCGTCTTTACCCTCTGTAATAAACATATGTAGATACTTTTATAATTTAGGATATGATTGGAATAAATGTACACATCTAGATAAAAAACCAAATAAACCATTTACAATTGACGACCGAGTGGTGTAGTGGTAAGTAGTCTTGCCTCTTACGCCGCAGGTCCCAGGTTCGAGTCCTGGCCGGGGCATTCATTTGTGTGATGAACACAGATATTTGTTCTCGGGTCATGGTTGTTTGTATTTATATATGTATGTTTATTCTGGGTTCCCCCACAGTTCGCTGTATGGTCATCCATAACACAAGCTCTGCTTGCTTTGGGGCCATACAGTTGGTGTGTTTGTCTGGGGATTTATTTATATTTATATTTACAATCATCGCCAGTGACGAGTGCTATGGAATCCTTTCGTGATTTACCCGGCATACAACGGGGCTTCTTCACAAAACAAATATTTACCCGAGAAAGTTTCTAAACAATAGAATCGAAATATCAGGTGCAAAGGTGGAACTATTAAATAGAACAAATCTCTTATGATATTAAAAATGCATGAATGATGTACCCAAAACGAAGAAATGGACGAAAGATTTAGATAATGTATTTACAGAATTGTCTTTCTAGCGTTAAAGTACAAGAAATAATATCTTCCCTGTATAGGCCGTTGCCGCCACTAGGAGATCTTTACTTAAACTAGGACTTTGATATTAATATTTAAATAATATTACGAAAATCAGATGACAGCGAATGGACAAGGCTAAACTATGGAGGGACGCACTGTCTTTGCTTAGCCATGGCGGTTAAAATCGCTGAATATCGAATTTTTTGTGTATAAAATAAATTAGTTCAATTGATTCCAACAACGCACCTTTATCAAAAGTAGGATCCCAAGTTTCTGGATTGGTCATGATGAGCAGTTTCTCTACGTCTTCGTCGCGCATCATGCCGACCAACAGAAGGCGATCTACTAACTTTATGAGAGGCCTGAAAAATATATATATTTAAGAAAGATGGTAAGGATTCATTTAAGGTTCAATGAAAATACGAAATGGTAAAACAAAGTTTTGCGGAGGTCCCTGTAAGACATAAAACTTGATGACATTTTTTATTTGGATCTATAATTCTAATACAATATTACACGTAATACTCCATCGACAACGATCAGAGCCCTTAAGACGCACGAGTTCATTTTTGTTTGGATGTGCTAGATGCACAGATTAAAAAAATCCTCTTGGATAGCCGAATTGGCTTACAAGCAAATGGACAGGTCTGCGTTCAAAAGCGTCCGGCAAAAAACGGAATGAATATGCAAACATGTGTTATATCACACCAGTCATAATTTGCTGCTGACGACACGTCCAAAATGACATATAACCTGGTGAAAACTGTAAAAACTTGAACGCTCCAAGTAGTCGAAACTGCTTAAAGCAATTTCAGTCAACTTCCTAGTTGCAGCTACATAAGGGGAAAAATTGTGATATGCAATAATCGGCTGTAATGCAATGATACACGATTTCAATTTCAAGTAATTTAATGTATTATATTATATACTTAGGACATTTTTACGCCAATTTTGTTTTAGACCCAACATCCATTTGTTTTTACGTCAATGTGCATAGCACAGCTTTTTGGACTTTTCATATGCTTTTGACCTTTAAAACCCGATTTTCAAGTAACATAAATTTTCAAGAATATCTAACTAAAGTATTCACAAAACTAAAAATTAGTTAAATAAATACTCACAAAAACAGATTCTCGTTGCTGCCTCCCACAGGGTCTCTGTTATGCACCTGGTTGGTTTCGACGGCGTCCGCTAGAGCTTGCATCACGAACTCGCGGACAACTTCTAATGGAAAATGTGGCGAGTACAGGTTCGATATTTCTGTGATGCTTTCTCTGTAGATTGAAAAACATATGTTTATTATTGTTGTGGTATGATAAGTAATGCCATATTTATGGCAATAATTCTGGTATTGATTTGGTCTTAGTAAGTTTAGATCACTGTGTACCTAACAATGCACTACTTGCTTAAGTTGTAAAGAAAATTAAATGTTAACAGTACAAATGACAGAATTTGTAAGTGAATTTATTTGTGTTTTTAAGTTTTCAAACCTTAAACACTCATTTCATCGTGAAAATTCTATTTGAATCGTGAAAATTGTTTGGGAAGATATACAAAAACTTTTATTCAGAAAAGAGTACAGAAAGTATTTTAATAAAATGATAAAATGTTATATTTTACTAATTCACAAAATCAGTACCAAAATTTCATTACCTAAAGTACACATTGTGACAGATGACATGGTATGCCTTGCTTTATTATTATTATTCCATTTTTTTAAATACAAATACATGAGGATAGGAAAAAGAAAAAAATTACAAACTATGCCTATATTACCTTCAACCTGAGGCTCACGAGTTACAATTTAGGATATATGTATTTTTCTAACATTTTCGTTGCTTCAAATTGAACTATTCTCGCAAATAATTGACGGCTAATTATCGTAATGGGTAGTAGCCCTGCCTCATACGCCAGAGGTCCCAGGTTCGAGTCCTGGCCGGGGCATTCGTTGTTGTGATGAACACAGATATGTTGATATTTATATTTATATATGCATGTTTATTATGGGTCCCCGCAGTTCGCTGTGTATACAGTTGATGTGTTTGTCTGGGGATTATTATTATTATTAATATAACAATATACTTACGCAATATCAGTCATTTTCATCATAGGTCGAACACTTTCAGTCTGCAGCGACCGCAGGCTGTGCCGCATTTCTCTGTCTTCATACAGCGACTTTAGTTCTGGTCCGAGCGGTATAACAAACTCGTTTTTACATGCTTCCCTGTTGGTAATATAATAGAATTAAGTAGAAACGAAAAAAAGAGGTGATTCCCATAAAATAAAAATAGCGAAAGATGACGTGCTTGAGCAATGGATCCTGTACTTGTACACAAACTTAATATGTTCAAATTCAAATATTTATTTCTCAACATTAACAATTACTTCGTCAAATAAAGCGTGACTCTACCACCTGTTCGGAGAAAACTTTGTGAAGAAGAACTGGCAAGAAACTTTACGGGTATAATTTTATTCAAAATAAATTTACAGTGTCTCTTTACGTCTATACACAATTATTCTTATCTGCATCTGTTAGCTCGGCAAGTCTCCCTCCCCCCTCCAAATATCCAAACGACGAACAGCAAGGATCCAGCCTTTATATTTGCTGTGTTCCGTTTGCCGATTACAGCGCTCACAGCGCTCATATACCCGTTCCGATTGCCCGTGAGCGCGCTCACAGCAATATCGATACGTCATCAATGACGTCATAAACGCCGCCATCTTCCCGCTCACAGTGCCCAAGCTACGGAGCATGGTCGCTGTGAGCGGCCTGTCAAAACTGACACATGACGTTACTTTGTTGATGTTTTTATTAGTCGATTAAAGATTTTAAAAGCTTTCTTATTAATTTTCTTTTGTAATAATATAAAAAATGGCTCCTGCTTAATTCAGGGTCTTAATGAAATTGTAACTTTAGACTTAAGCGACGAACAATCAGAATGTTAGCGCGATATTTACCGTTCCGATTGCAATAGCACTAATAACACTTTTAGCGCGCTCAAACGAATCGGAACGGTTTTGATATTACGGCGCTCTGTGAGCACTGTAATCATTCTAATGAGTTCTATAAAGTCGTAACAACCAAGTGTGCATTTTATTTCCGAAGTCCCCTCTGATCCTTTGTAATAGAGACGCCTCAATAAATTTACATGTATTCTTACATAGTAGTAGCGTGAGACTCCAAATGCAACGCGATGAGCAGATCATAGAATCCCTGTCGTAATGGACCCGACATGTATTGCGATTGAATTGCATAGAGAAGCTGCTTCTGGTCTACGTGCTGGCAGAGGGCGTGTGCGGCTCTGTAAGAAAAAAATAATGTTTTTAAGGTCTCGTGTGCAGTCCTTTTAAAGGCCGATTTTTAAAGTTGTACGTGTATGCCTGACTTTCATTATGTGTTTCTTATATTATAACCAATGATGAAGTACAATATTTTGATTTCATTTTGAAAGAACTAGACACAAAAATTCATTGAGAATGTTTCTAATTTCATGAATAAATTAACAATTACAAATTGACACCAAGCATAATTCTAAAATGGATATATTAGAAAAAACTAAAATCTACAAAAATATTCTTTCCCCAAGGCAAAACCTCTTTATTTCCTTACTAAAATTCAGTTTCAAAGACATACTTTAAATTGATACAAATAAAGCTTACATTCGGTTGACGTTGTTTGTTAATGGTTTACGTAGTGGAATAACTTGGTTCAGTTAGCATGAATAAGTGAAGCAACTTTCGAAGGGCTAACTGGCCCCACCTTTGCGAAACAAAAAATAATCAATTAAAATTAATTATAATTTCGCAAAATGTATCTTAATTCTAGCTGTGAATCAGACATAGGTACATTGTTTATTTTAGCGTTATAAAAGATTTAAAAAATCTATCGACTCTTACAACAATTTTTCTATTGTTATTAATGGCAATTTCAGTTACATTACGAGCCCCAATGCAAAAGAGTTCGTCCAGTTATATATTGCAAAGGTTGCTTGTTTTCAACTTAACTACATTTTCATAAAACAGACCGTTGAAAATATATAGTATACTAGATGGAGAATTTTACCGTATACTATACAGGGTAAAATTCTCCATCTTATTGTTGTTAATCTAGTAAACTCAAAAACATCAACTCGAAACATAAAAAAAACCATAATTTCATGCAATTTTATTACTATTTTCAAACAAAATGGCTCGTGGGAAACCTAATGCCGACGAAGTACATAAAAATAATTGTTCGTAGCTTCACAATAACGGCAAATCTGCTTACCAATAAGCCGACGACCTATCCCTACCAAGATCGACTGTTCAGAACATCATCGAACATCACAGGAAAAATGGCACGGTTGAATGTTTGAAGAAACCTGGTCGGCCGCGAAACACAAGCGAAGCTGAAAATCGAGTTTCAAGGAAAATCATAAAAAATAATCGTCGTGCTTGCGCATCATTAAAGTGGAGAGAGATGATTCACAAAGATGTATCTGTCGATTCCTGCAAGAGGGTCGTAAAACGATTGGGCTAAGGATTTTATACCGCTAAAGAGAAACCTTTAAGTCTGAAATTTGGTAAAGATCATGAAAATTGGACTGCAGACCAGTGGCGTGAAATAATATGGAGTGATGAATATAAATTATCAGATATAAATATGAAGCATTCCATACTGATTGTATCAAAAGAAAAGTGAAGTTTCCTGGATCGGTAATGATATGGGGCTGCATGTCAGCACAAGGTCTGGGTGGTCTACATTTTGTAGAAGGAACTGTTCATGCAGTAGAGTACCAAAACGTTCGGAAACAAGTCTCATGCCCTCAAATCCAACAAACCAACACCTTTCAACAAGATGGTGCTTCCTGTCACACTGCGAGGACAACCAAGGCTTGGTTTAACCGGAATCAGATCCCTACAATGGAGTGGCCGTCAAGTAGTCCAATTTGTCACCGATTGAGACCCTATGGTGGACAATGAAGGAAATGCTGCGCAAGTATCCAGCAAGGTCTAAAAGCAATCTCAAGGAAAAAAAATTAATCTGTCTGGGACTCAATAACTACACAACCATGTGAAGAATTGGTAGCAACGATGCCACGAACAATAAAGGCCGTGATCGATGCTAAAGGTGAAGCCACTGAAAGGTGGACGAACTATTTTTCGCCGTTGAATGCGATGGACGAAGTTTATAGCGTGGATGGTTCCCCAAGAAAAAAACTACACCTTCTTACGGATCCCTCTTTGTAGATTTATGAAATTTGTGTATTTGTGCGAGGTCATACACAGTTATTCAAAACTAATTACCATATGTTAAATGGTACAGGGAGACATAAACAGAAATTATATATACCAATGCAAAGATTAGGATTGTATTCGAAAAATGTTTTCTGTATGGCAATCCGTATTTTTAATAAATTACCTAACAGCTTAAAGACATTACCATTACACGTATTTAAAAAAAGATTGCATAGTTTTCTTCTGGAAAAAAATTACTATTGCATAAAGGAATTTTTAAGAATCCCGTAATTATGCTATCGACATTTTATAATTTTATTTTTTACGGACATCTACATATATTAGTGAAATTGAATTGTTATTTTCTTTATCCTGAAATAAAATATAATAACCAGTAATTAAAATAATTTAATGTATTTAATGGAATGAATTTAATCTTGCAATTAGGCTTTTTTTATGTTGACATTTTTAATTTTATTATTTACTGATGATTTTATTGCTTATGACATCTATTTATATTAGGGACATTTAATATTTAATAATAAGGACAATCAATTTGTATTATTCTTGTATAATAAATTGTTTTGACATAACTTGTAACATTACTAGTACTACTTTAAATATTTGCACGCCTGTCAAGGTTGAATATGATTGTATTTTTAAACTATTTAAGACCATTATATATTTTTGACCATATTCAGCGAATAAATGTCTCTTTCTTTCTTTCTTTCAAAAGAACTTATAATATTTTATTTAAATGGGGGAGTATTTAGTTACATTTTTAAATTGAAAATAAGTGTTCAAAACCACTATTTATTTATTGGACTAGTAATGTTAAATTTATTTATCTAAATTTTACTTCGAATGTTAGTCACTTGTAATATTTGGCATTAGACGACTCTTTTGCATTGGGGTGTGTGTAAATAAACAAAACACAATTTTTGAATAGGATGAAAATTTGTATACATGTTTAAATGATTCGTGGGAGCGACCCCTATGTGTGCGTGTACTTGGAAATACGCAACTTAATTTTGTGTGGCGGCCGCCATCTTGTCAAACCATTTTTTTGTGGCTATGGTATCAGTACACCTTGTCACGTACACACAGTTGCTGTAGGGTTCGTGCGCTCAAACGATCTACACTAAACTGAAAGTGTCAGTCAGATTATATATATATTTATGCTTCTGTTATATGTATGCTATGCTTAATCATGCTTTTATAAAAGTCAAATTTTTGTGGAATTGTATGTGTCTAGAAAGAGCTAAATTGCTATGTCTGTCACTAGATTATCATCTATTTTATGTATAGTATTGAAAAATCAACTCACTCACCTCCTAAAAATCTAAATCGTTAGCGAAATCTAGCACTTATTATACAGGGAGTAAAAAAGTGCTGTCCTCCTAAACAGTTGATAGAGTTGTTTAAACGGAACAACCTTTCCAAAGAAATGTAAGGTCAAGGCATACAAATATAAGTTACATAACAATGCAATGCTGATATTGTATTGCGAAGGAATTTCACATACAACGAGAATGCCCGCGGGACTGCGCGGGCGATTTCGAGTCAGTGTATTTGCCGAATTTTACAAAAAATGGTTTTCTTCTCTTTTATGCAATTCAAACGTTATGTTTCTTCAAAAAGTTGGTCAGTTTTGGACACTTAATAAGTCAGAGGTGAAACGGGAATTTTCCACGAAATCCACCTGTGTTTCTTTGGAAAGTTGCCCATTTTAAGCTACTCAAAAGTTGTTCAGAATAACAGTATCAATTGTTTCAGGGTCGCCAGTGCTTCTTTCATATCCTGTATATAGAAGCAATGTTTACCTGTAATTGCTCTGGTAACATAAAGCTGCGTATAGGGTTAGTGTGTGCGAATGGAAGCTCAACAGTTTGTCCATTTCAATCAGCTCTAGGATATCGATGCAACGGTCTTCCTCTGTAAATATTAAATATGTAAATATATTAAATATGAAAAATAATGCAAAAATTTTAAATAAGTCGAAGTTGAAAAACAAAAATTTGCTCATCTTGTTATTTTCGCGGCATATGTAAAGAAGGATAGAATTTTATCGTTAATGTGGTCGGTTATAAGTCCGTATAATATGTTACAAATAAACTTAAACTACAAAGTCCTGATGAAAAACAGATTATCCCGTATTATTACAACCAAATTGAAACGATGCCATTGAAACCAACCTACGTCTGGAGTAAAAAAATAGTAATTTAAAGTTACAAGGAAACCTAAATAACCGAATATTATTTATTCCAATTAAAAAGACAAAATCTGACCAATTTTAACAAATAGTAGATTCACAAAAAAAGAACATTATTTTCTCACCTGGTATGTGTAAAGCGAGCATTGAAACAGGATCTTCACAAAGCATGGACCAACCGCGAATGTCGGAGAGTTTCAGCGCGTGGACTTGCAATGATTGATTTGGTACCTGTATTGAAATATGTGCATAATGTAGAAGAGGAATTTATGGCAATAGCAACAATAATAATATATAAAAGGTATATATAACAAAAGGTATATGTATCGGGTGACTTTTTCACCATTCGTACCGATAAACTAATTTGGCAGCCAACCAAATTTAAATTCAAATATTTATTTCTCAACATTGACAAATACTTAACTAATACAAATACTGTTATTGACGTCAAATAAAGCAGGCCTCTAAACCAGTTCGGAAAAACCTTCGTGAAGAACAACTGGCAAGAAACTTTACGAGTATAAGTTTTTAAAATAAATTTACTCTTTATGTCTATACAAGAATATTCTTATCTTCATTTGTTAGCTCGGCAAGTGTCCCTCCCCCCAACAGCTCAGTATCAAAGCATTTTGATGAAGCATTAGAATGGTAGTGAGTGCAATGTAAACCTTATACAATAAGTTTGGCAACTGTACAAATTTCGAGGGCTAGTACGCTTATTTGTATCGATATTGTATCGGTCAAAGCTTGGAATTAAAATATCCATAACATAAAGGCCCGCTATTGGAAAACACAAGTACTATATAATACTAATATGGTGTTGAGGTAAGTCGCCTTAGTCCATGCCAGAGGTCCCGGGTTCGAATCCTGGTAGGCAGATGTTTTATAATATTTGCTTTCTAGTCATAGATGTGTATGTATGCTTATTTAAGTTTATTTCTAATATGTATATATAAAAAAAAAATATTTATTTATCCGTTATCTAGTATCCATAACACAAGCGATATCGATACGTCATCAATGACGTCATAAACGCCGCCATCTTCCCGCTCACAGTGCCAACGCTACGGAGCATGGTCGCTGTGAACGGCCTGTCAAAACTGACACATGACGTTACTTTGTTGATGTTTTTGTTAGTCGATTACAGATTTTAAAAGCTTGCTTATTAACTTTCTTTGGTAATAATGTAAAAAAATGGCTCCTGCTTCATTCAGGGTCAAAGATCTTAATGAAATTATAACTTTAGACTTAAGCGACGAACAATCAGAATGTTAGCGCGCTATTTACCGTTCCGATTGCAATAGCACTAATAACACTTTTAGCGCGCTCAAACGAATCGGAACGGTTTTGAGCACTTTTAGCGCTGTGAGCGCTGTAATCGGCAAACGGAACGCAGCATAATTAAGATGGGTTACAATGCAATTTTGTAAATCTAAACTTTCAATCTTGACGGAAACCGGTACCGCGTGTTTATCACTCGTTGGTAACACAGCAGTGCTGAGATACACTGGCTGATTTACCACGTACTATCTCTTATTTACATTACCGTTATACATACAGTTAAAACACTGTGCTGTGACCTTTATTTTTTGTCAGTAAAAATCCCTTTTATTGCACAACACGTTTTCCTGGCGGTTTAGATAGGTTTTAGATTTTAAAACTTGAACTTTTCAAGCGTCAATTCATTTTAATACCCACTTTGCGTTCAACATTGCATATTTTCTATAAAGGCTTCATTTCACTTTCCATACATGATCTGGCTTAAGAGTGCCACACGTCTTTCGCATAAAATTTTATATTGTCTAAGTAAAACAAGGTACTGGCATTATGATATTAAGCATTATTTAGTGGAATAGTCAAGTTTGATTTTGAAGCTCAAAATACGTTTGGAATTGAAGACTGAGAAAAAGTTAATAATATTTCATTAATTTGTTGCACTACGATTACCTAATCATTAAATTAAGAAAAAAATACTATTAATTTTAACAATAACATTATTTTATTCCTAACCTGGGCGGCAGAAAGCCAGGAATGAAATGAAGCATTTATTATAGTTACAATGTTGTTTTTTTATCGATTTATGTTCAAGATAAATGTAATATTTTATCGTTTTATTATAAACACGAATGTTATATTTTTTCGTCTCTACAGGCTCTCTATTTTACCACTTTAAATATATAGTACGATTGGTTTTTATTTGTAACTTAGTCGTTGTAGTAGAAGTAAATTGGATTTGACAAATTATTTTTATTACAAGTTTAAATAATTTATCAACAGTAAAGGAATATTGCAGAAGTAACAGTATGTTTACAATCTACAGTTGTCTAGATACAGCGTTGTGTTTGAGGAGGACGAAAAACGCTCCGTACAAAACGGTACCGAGTTGTGACGTTACAATGTGTAAATCGTAAAAAAAGCTTTAAGTATGGGCGTTTGGATAAAATATGCAATAGCTACGTAGATGATGCGTTTGAATGTATATTGCCATAATCAATTGTTATATTTAATATTGGTCAGCTTATAATATTTAGCAAAAATTACATATTTTATGATAAGTTTTTTTGCTTCTTTTTATGCTCTCGAATCTACGAGTATACTTATTCATTTTAAATTCAGAACTTCATTTAAAAAAAAACATTTTTGTTATAATACCTTGTTGAAATACCTTATATGTTATAAATAAACGATATAAACTTGCACTTCCAAACGGCGTCAAATACCAATTGTCCACTTACCCGCGCCCATTGATGCGGCTTCAAGCACTGCACCTTCAATCTAGGCGGGAACTGGGGTATCACGTGTTTGTCACTGGTTGGCAACACAGCGGCGCTGAGAGGTAGACTCGTGGCAGATCTTCCGAGCTCGATTTGAAGGATCTCTTTAGATGTAGCTTCTACAAATATTGCTGGGAAGAGTTTTGTTTCGGGTTCCATCTGCGAAAAAGGAACATTCAATTTTATTTCTTCAAATAAAAGTCGATTAGTAGTTTTTTATATGGTTTTCTTGGGGCGGTATGCAGATATTCGGGCGCGCATCAGCCAGCACTATCAAGCGAAAAATTAGATATGTGTGGATAGACGTACGGAAAAACGCCACCTGTCTTATGCCATGCGGGTTTTGGCAAGATTTATAGCCACCTCAGCAGCGCTTTTGCGGGGTGATGTGGGACTCGCCAAAATGGCACCTACCCACTAAAAACCACCTTGCTGGCTGTGGTGGCATGGGAATGCTAACCAGCCTTCATCGAAGTGACACCCGGTTAGGGAAGGGGGTGATCCAATTTTTTTAGACACCCAATAGTTTCATAATGCTGGTACAAAATTTAGAAGGAAATTTAAATTTTGAACAAATGCATATTTTCTTTCAATTAATCGAGTTTTCAAAATAAACTATAACTCGCTAGCTTTCCACACATATAAACTTTGTTTCGCAAAACTTTCTGATTATCCTGGTATGATCATTCGTAACACAACCTCTGCTTACTTTGGGGTCATACAGTCAGTGTGTTTGTCTGGCAATTTGTAATTTACATATTGATATCAATTAAAACCATTAAATCAAAGAATACCTTAAACTTAAAGCTCGTATCCTTTCCTTCACAGGTGAACGCTACTGTGCCAGTAGAAGTATCAACCGAGCAACCGATGAACATTCCTTGCGAAGCTCCTTTAGCAGTCGCTTCTGCCATCACCTCGTTGTACAGTTCATCGGCGCGAACCATGTAGCAGGACTGGCGGTTTACACTAGGAAATGTTTACTTTGTATTATATTCATATGAAACACACATTAGGACATTTAAAATTTTTTATTACTAAATTTTAAAAACATGTAATTGCCTACACTGTATTAACGTACGATACAAAATCTCTTTGATAAAACACATTGTGTGGTTTTTCTAACATAACCTCTAAATATATTTTCTGTAATATATTTTTGTTTGGTATGAATTCTGCAATATAGTTAATATATATATATTTGAATATGAGATTAAATCTTTTTGGAAATTTAGTTAATTTCAGTCGTGATCAAAGTTAGAATATTAGTGACAGGCTTCGGAACGGAAGTGACCTTCCTTCTTTAATTTTAGAATTCTGGATTTCAATTACGGAAATTGAGGCTGCAATGAGCGACAGCTGTCATGACACTGACATGTTAGTTCACTTCAAAGCCTACTGTTGAGATAAATTTCGTTACTACTTTTTCTTTTACTTGAAATCTCTTATGGCCGGTTTACACGAGTTAAGTGGTTAAGTTGGTAACTAAATTTTAACTAAATTTTAAGTTAAAAGTTGCGTGTAAACAGTCAGTTAAGTGACAAGTGGTAACTTATAATTTAGTACGCAAGTGATTAAGTAGATTAGGATTCGTTCTATTTTTCGTATAAGTGGGTGGCGGTTCTCACTTAACACGTTTGGACGTGATTATTTAGTTAAGTGCATAAGTTGACAAATCTGGTGGCGGCAAGAGCTCGTATTTATTTCGCATTTACTCTTTCTTTTTTCAATGTCGGAGAGGAGCTTATTTTCAACTTTAAAATTTGTTGAAGAATATTTAAAATAGATACGTTTGTAGAATAAAAATTTAGAAAAAAACATGTTCTTGTAAAGATTTTAATTTCCGAATAAAATTCTTATCTGAATTTGTCCAAAATCACATTTACCATATATCTAATTACAGAATTGACGAATTCCTTGAGATTCATCACTGCTCATCTTCATTGAACTTATGAACTTAACTACTTAATCCGTTTGGACACACAAGTGACATGCAGTAACTTAAAATTTAGTTAAAATTTAGTTACCAACTTAAGTACTTAATACATGTAAACCGCGCATTATTTCCTAATACTTATAATATTTCAATTTCTTTATTTTCTCGATGACAGCTCCTGTGTAACCTTGTGCGAGCGTTATTTTTTTACATGATGTATGCATTATTTTATAAAAATATGTCCTTTACACACGTTCAAGGTTATATAATACCAGAGTCGGAGAAACTGACAGGGATGGAGCTATTGGATGGAGCTAGAGAGCACTATATCAAATTAGAGCTGTGACCGAGAAAATAAAGAAATGGAAATAGTATAATTAAATTTTTTTTACAATATTTTACTGCAGAAATGTCGCTGTGTTCTTATTTATTGTTGTTGTTTGAACTTTGAACTGGTATCGACAGCAATTATGGGATGAACCAAATACCAAATCTCCCGAATGTTCATGCAGTATTTGGAGAGTACATTTTTAATATTTTTTTTTTGTAAATATATTCAGTATCGTAATTGTTATTAGCTTCATCATCTTACCTCTCAATAACCCTGTCGTATTCATCAGTAATGATGACAGACGACTTTGTCACTTTGTTCTGATTGAAGTCCTTTGAGTGCAAGTGGTATTGCGTGGTGACCCAGCCAATGTAGACATGTGTTGGATCTTGACCGGGAAATATTCTATACACCAAAATGTCATATTAGGTATTTTGTTTGTTTAACTAGTAACTGAATCCGTGTGAGCGCGTTAAGATTAGTTCAAATCTTCTTTTCCTCTAAATATTCCATAATTAAAAAATATTCCAAATTCCAAATTATATGTATTAGTTAGGTACAGCTTTACTTTAAAATTTCACCGACAGTGACGTGGTCACTGTAGCAGTTTAAATAGGAATGACTGTAGTACCGCGCGAGTCAACTCAACGAGTCGTTATAAAGCAGGAATAAAATTGAGACAAAGACAATTCCACTAAGGACTTACAGTGGAAAAAAGATAAATAATCTCCGTACAAACTTACTGAACACACTTTAGAATCACATAGTAAATAATAAAATGATAATTCTAACCAATTCTAACTTAGGTATAATCGCAAACAAATACCTGACTCCATAGAAGTATTCGTTGATTAGCCGCAAGCACTCGGCGTCAAAGATCTCATTACCGACAGTTTCTGTGGCGGCCGCAGAGAGGGCGCTACTCGTCATTTGTTTACGGTCCTGGGTTGGCGTCGAGATTTGAAGATTGGACTGTAAGGGAGAACGAAAACATTTGCGTAAAATAAACGTTGATAAAAGCGAGAGGCATTAAATGAAACCACATATACTATAAGTGCCTACTGTTAATCCGAAACTAACACTAGAGGTGTTATATTAGGATCAAATATTCGTATTCCTATTATCGAATATAACGATTTACCAATATTAGGTAATCATGCCTATTATTCGGTAAAAGTCAAATAATAGGGTTAGTTTTCCGTCCGATGTTGTTCTAATATATTAGTTATACGAGAGTCAGTTATATAAGAGAATCGCATATATTAGAATTATATTATGAAAATGCGAAAGTTTGCTTATTTATTCGTTTTTATGTACTGTTTGAATGTTTAACAGGCTCAAACTGCTGAACCGATTTTAATGCTTGGTATGGTATCGGATTTCTTCGATTATAAACCATAGGTCCCTACGCTACTTTTCAACCCGAAAAAGTAATTTATTAATAAAGCTAGCGAGTACATAATATTGATTAAGAGTAGTGATTAAATTTGCCTTCATACTTTAACAAGCATAACATTAAACACATCTAACTAAACTAAATGAACATTTGAAAAAATTAGGCGTTATTACTTTTACTCAAATTATTATAAAAATATTGCGTATTTTTTTACAACTTTTATTTAATCGATGTCGATTACGTGCTGCTCATCTCATACTCTGCTTATCCATGAAACTGCCATACAAAACCCGAAGTGTATGCTACGCATAGAATAATGTTCGATCGAATACGTCCTTGGTACACTATCGCATAGCGCTGCGCGGCCCGGCGAAGAGCACGTAGGTACGAGCGATGGATAACACGTAAGTTTAGCAACGTCGCATTATCCTGTGACGCGACGAAGAAGGAAGTACTGTAGTAGCGTGTACTGTGCAACGTCGCATGCAGTAGCGCACTCACTATTATTTGACTGTTATAGATTAACCTAATATCGTACATTCATATTACCTAATATGTGATTTGGTCCGTGTAACTATTACGAATATATTAGTCACACCTCTATCACACACCTACACAGCGGAGCGCCCGGGTTTGATATCGTGGATGATAATGTAAACATGTGTTGTAGGTAACGTTGGAGGGTATGATCAATGAAAATAATAAACAAAAATAATTCACTGTAGCACTTACACATAAAATTTTTAATTGTTCGAAATGTCCGCCGTTTGCAATAGTACACAAATTATAACGACGTATAATATTGTTATTTAATCGTGAAAGAAGGTCAATGTTTGATGTTAAACTTTTTAATTTATTATACGCTAAAATAATCCGGTTCTTAAGTTCCTCTACGGTATTCACGTCTGTCGCGTATATTTCACTTTGCACAAACCCCCAGATAAAAAAGTCCATTGGAGTGGGATCGGGGACCGTGGTGGCCATCGTACTGGTCCAAATCGACCAATCCATTGCTGTCCAAACATTTCGGTGAGTCGCTCTCTGGAAGACATCACTGAGTGTGGAGGATATTCGTCCAATTGGTACCATAAATGCCGATGGTTGGCTAAGGGTAGCTCTTCGGTATAATCAGCAACGGGACCGGATAAAATCTCCAAAAATTTTGCCGCGTTAAGGGTGCCGTCAATAAAAACAGGGCCTATAATGTGGTCCCTGTGTATACCAGCCCACACATTAACAGAGAATCGGGACTGATAGTCCGACTCCCGAATCATGCGTGGATTTTCAATACGCCAGTACCTGAGATTTTGTCGGTTCAATATGCCATTGCGTGTAAATGTGCTCTCGTCGGTCCACATGACATTTATAAAAAGTTCGGGTCGTCAGTAACTTTGCCAAGTATCCACTGGCAGTGAGTACGCCTGAATGGCAAATCCCTTTTTAAAAGGGCTTGAACTTTTGTAAATTTGCACGGTTTGCGTTTAGTCCTTTTTAAAATGTTATGCACGGTTCTATGGCAAACAGACTCGATGTGGGGTTGCGGTCAAAATAGTCAAGAATCTGTTGCTCGCGCGCAGTAGGTATCTGCTGCAGTGGGACTCCCTCCTGATGCGCTGCTAATGGTTTGTTTTCCCGTGCCCGTTGTACTGCCAATACTACGGTGCGAGCGTTCCTAGGGCACGCGCGCTTGTCTCCATCCCTTTCTCGGTAAGTTCGCAGAGCTAGAGCTGCGGTTCCGTGGGTTCCCCGTAGATTAAAATCATGTCAGTCTATTCTGACGCCGTGTATGTAGCACGAGGCATTGTGGATGTCTTACGTACTTACAAAATAATTAAAAACTATTCACAAAACTAAACCTAAAATACTCAGTTACGTGTCCTGTCACAAAAGTTAAACTAACACTAACATAAATAAATTCCTTTTCCTATCACAATAAAAACTTAACATTAGTAAATGGGACGCGTGAACGACAATAATCTGTGCTGAATTGCGCAACTTGCACCCCGGCCTGACGCAACGCGTCTTCGCACTAAACAAAGTAAAAATTGTGACCTTGACCTAATTAGCCGAGCAGCCGGCGCAAAACATACTGATCTATTTCTATTTCTGTTACACTTGTTACATTAGAGTGAGATAACCGTGATCTGTACTTTCTTTTAAGGAAAGATTTAGTAACAGTGTACTTCCTTGTTTCTATTGCAAACTTACGATACAAAGCGGCAACGTCGCATCGTTAATGATAATGACTGACACAGCGTCAGTTAATCGCAGCCGAGTTTATATTTTCAAGACAAATAAGGCAGTGCTTATATGTATATTAGCACTTAGACGCAATAGTAAATAATAAATAAATGATTAATTAATATATTGACCCTTAGATAACTCTATGTATGCCTATTGTACAAACATACGATTAGGTCATCGGGAAGATACAAAGTGTTTAAGAAAAAATTAAAAAACATTCCTGTGACTAAACTATTGCTTACATTGAACTGATTTTTGTTGTTTAGCCTGCTAATGATACACAAAATATGTGGTTTCATTTAACGCCTCTCGCTTTTACCCACGTTGTATATTGCTCTGAATTGTTTGCTTTCAGTTGTTACGCAATAAACCAGTGACAGATTTGTATCATTTAAATATATATGTCGACAAAAAGAAATAAGATTCGGCAAACGGCGAAAGTTTTGTGTCAACAAAATACCTAAATAATGACGAGATTAATAGATACATAGTTAACGAATGAATTGTCCACAGATAGTCAAAATGTAAAATACAAACACTGAAAAAGGTTTAAGAACACAAAAACAGTGAAAAATTTTACGTTGTGGTTAGGCTTCGAGAAATTTTAGATATGTTATACTGACAGTTTGATCGAACGGCCATTGGTAAAAAGAAATAATAAGAAGATATAGATAGCAAAAAGAGATGAAAAAAGAAAACACTATTATAAATCGTCGATGCAAATGAAATGAAATCAAACAAATAATTAAAATTATCCGAATGAATCAGATATGCGTAATATTATACTCACATATTGATTGGCTGTAACGTATCTATTAAAATATGAAAAAATTGACAAAATGAAAAGCCCTACAAATATTGTAGGATTGACAAACAAAATATATCTTTTTCCTTGCGATAAATAGGAAAGTCACAATTAATATACAAAACACACATTATATTTTTCTACATCTAACTTACATTTAATCCGGCTTGGCTGCCATATACATTCGGCCTGCTAGCTCTTGGTTGCATAGCATTATACCTTTGATTCGCCTTAAGGGAAAAAAACAAAATCAAAATAAAGGGGTAAATAGCAAAATTAAAGATGGTCAGGCAAAAAGGAAAAACAAAAGTTAACATTAATGGGATTTAATTGAAACAAATAAAACAATTCAGTAGGGAATTTATTAACAGGATTTGGTGTTGTTAATCAACAAAATAAACTTTAAAAGGTGTTTATTAATCAAGTCCAATCTCAAAATCAAATTATTTTCTAAGCATTAAGCAAAATTCTGAGCTTTAACCACACTATTTAATTTAAATAGGATTCAGGCCGTAATATGGACTCAAAAGATTTTATGTCTTATACATAAATGAAAACATATAAACTAATACTTATGGTCCGAAAAGGTAGGTTTGTAAGGTAGGTTTTTATTGTTTTCCAGAAAGTTTTCGATAAGACAAAGAAGAAATTAGCCCCATTGCACCCATTATTGGCTCTATATTTTGGTCCTTAAGTATTATTACACACTTTTGAAACTCCCAACATATCAAACAACTTACAATCGCCAGACCCACTCCGAACAGCTGTTTTCACACTTACCTGTGATACTCTAATTTGAGGATTAGCTCTCCTAGGTGGTGCTCTATCGGGGGACACGTCTTGTTCTGCGAACGGATCCGGTGTTTTGGATTTGCGTGATTTAGCTCTGTCTCCACTTTCGCCGCGCTTGCTTCTAAAGAACCTATTTAAAGAGGTAATTTGAAATAAGTTGGATATTTTTATGTTAAATGCCGCATTGCAAATTTTTCGTACCACAACAATATAACTAAAACCTAAAGTCCTGGTGAATAAAGTGAATAAACACGTCTTGTATAGGCGTGTTACATCATCATCACTTTCAAGCAGGGGTGATGAAATACACACTGAGATTCACCAGGATTTTAAATCGTATAACAAACATAAAGTCATATCTTTATTTGCTAATCACTCTGGTAACTTAGGAGCCTTTCAAAGCACGATAAAAAATTAATAAATGAGAAGGCGTCTTCATGCGACATTATTACCATGCTCTTTTAGGGTTCAACGCTTTTAACATTGCCTGTAACTAATAGAAATAAGGTTCATTGCTAACAATACAAGTAGAGATAGACTACAACTATATGCAGTCAACATTTTAGTCTTTGCCATCGTACATATCTATTTAGATATGTACGACCGTTTTAGTTTTGAATCTTTCTGCTTGGACTTTTGACGTCAAAAACATGCATAACGAACTATAGTAATTTATTTTCAAACATATATCAAATAGTATTTACCATTTCCAGCATATGGAAAGACATGCGGGTAAAAATTTAAAATATGGCTTCACATTTATTTATTTATACACATGCATTTCTAATTTCTAAACGGCTTTTGATTAGATTGCGAACCATAGTTATTTATTATAACAGTGGAAGATCCGAATAGGAAGTGTCATTATTCATGTGATATGTTAAATAAATAAATCCCCAGACAAACACACTAACTGTATGGCCCCAAAGTAAGCAGAGCTTGTGTTATGAATGACCATACATAGAACTGGGGGGAGAACCCAGATTAAACATACATATTGTTATATTTTGAGATTAAGGCAATTAATTAATAGCCACACTTGCATAAAGAAAACACTTTTTAATATAAAAAAAGCACAACAAAAAGTATATCCATCATAGAGATCATCACACTCGGTCAGACTTTTTAAACCACATGTATGTATAGGTAAAGACTACAATCTATACGGCTTAATCTATACAACACATATATAAATACAAACAACCATGACCCGAGAACAAACATCTGTGTTCATC
Source organism: Marasmarcha lunaedactyla (assembly GCA_923062675.1). NCBI lineage: Eukaryota > Metazoa > Arthropoda > Insecta > Lepidoptera > Pterophoridae > Marasmarcha > Marasmarcha lunaedactyla. The sequence goes on along the minus strand of OV281363.1, from coordinate 15,689,134 downwards.
ACACAAATGAATGCCCCGGCCAGGACTCGAACCTGCGACCTTCGGCGTATGAGGCAAGGCTACTTACCACTACACCACTCGGTCGTTAAGGGTAGGTACTCCTTGTGGTAAACACAAAACATGTGGTACTACTAAACCAAGCCAACAAGGCATCTGTCGAGAACGATTTAGTTTTCGGCATCAGCAGCATGAACGTATCTTGCGATCAGCTGATAACTTTTTGCTGGCTACTTCTGGCCATCCCATCCCATTCTCATCAGCAGTCGTTCACGGTGAAAGCCTCTTCTCTATGAAATTCACTTCCTGCCTCTTTACAATCGGTAAAAACACTTGAGGCATTTCAAACAAATGTAAAGAATTGGATTGTACTATCTTTCTCTGTGACATGTATTGGTATATATAAGAATATTTATTACAAAAGTTTAATGATGATATTTATGTATGAATGTATTTGTCTACTATGTTACTTCAATATCTTGCTAAAATGCACTGCCTAACCGTAATTCTAGTTAATATATAATTTATACATGTCAGGGAGAGATGACTCTTTTAGTGATAAGGCCGCTCACATTGTCATTCTCTTGTTTTTGTAGTTTTAATCCAAGTGTATTTTAATTTTGTAACTGGTTTGGCAATAAAGTGTATTATTATTACTATTTGTCCAGTTGTGATGTCGCACATTTCGGGTGCGGAAAGCAGCAAATGAATATTTATTTCGGTATTTTACGCCACCATTGAGCGACACTGCTTTCACAGTGCTTGTGTTATTTATTAGTTGTAAAGGATCCCTTCGTTTAATTCGCTTAATCCATTCGAAATTACTTCAAAAAAGTCTGATAGCAGTTGTCTATTCGTCGCCTTTTATTTCAATGAAATAATAGGCGAATTTTCTTTTTTAAGCAAATAGTTTTCCTATGCTTCTAGTCGGATCTTAGACTTATAATATAATTTGTTGTATTCATAATTATTCAATCAATCAATCAATTTATTTGCACAAATATGGGTTTTTACAAATGTTGGATTATAAGAGGTAGTTCAAACCATATCTAACCAGAGGTATGTACAATGCTTGTATAAAATGTTGCTACTAAATTTAAAATATTAATTTACCAAATAAACGTCATTTACATGTCATATCTAACATTTTACAATAGCATTACCATCTTAAATTATAACAATTATAATCACATGCATACCAACTTGTCATTGAAGTATTCAAAAATAGTGTAGTAAGCCTTATCTGCTAAAAACATTTTTAGTTTCTTTTTAAACTCAGTAACATTATTAATATTTTTAATACAATTCGGCAATTTATTGGCTTTTTGAAAAAGGGCTTACAAGATTGTCCGCTTTTCAGGTGACAAATCGATCTAATACAGCGCTTTTGAGCTTTGAAAATTTTTAATCTGTCAGTAGAGTTCCCCCAAAATATGACACCATAGCGTAGAATCGACTCAATGTAGGCATAATACGCTGATATTATTGCTGATTCGTTGACTAAGTTTGATAACATGCGTAAGGCGTAGGAATATTTACTTATTTTATTACAAGTGATATTTATGTGTTCCTTCCAGTTGAGGTTGGAGTCGAGTGTTAAACCTAAAAATTTTGTTGTAATTACTTCACTAATTTTATGTCCATTACAATCAATATTACCGAAAGTCAAGCCCCCATATCTATTCCTAAAATTCATAATGTTAGTTTTATTTAAATTTATTTTTAGATTATTATTTGTCAGCCAGTCCATAATATTACTTAATGTAGATTTAATGTCAGATTTTAATATATCAATGTCTTTATTGCTACAGATCAATGTACTGTCATCTGCAAATAAAATCATTGAATGCGAAGTTATGTCTGGAAAGTCATTAATATAAATTAAAAATAATAATGGCCCTAAGATACTACCTATTCTTATTGGCAAAGAATTCACGTTTTTCTTCCTTTTCTAAATAATATCATGCAAGTCTTTTGAAATTCGAGGTAAGTACATCTCAATTTGTCAGCAAAACTAAGATACTCTAACCTTTCCAAATATATAAATAAAGCCTATATTTATTATGTTTCCAAATATATAAATAAACTTTTACAACGTTGATAAAAGCGAGAGGCATTAAATGAAACCACATATTCTGTGTATCATTATCGGGCTACACAACAAAAATCAGTTCAATGTAAGCCATAGTTTAGTCACAGGAATGTTTTTTAGTTTTTACTTAGCTTCATTTAAACACTCTGTATCTTCCCGATCACCTGATCGTAAGTTTGTACTATAGGCATACGTAGTTATCTAAACGACGAAATTCACGCGAGCGATGCGACGTTGCCAGTTCGCATCGTAAGTTTGCAGTACAAACAAGGAAGTACTTGTACTAAATCTTTCCTTAAAAGAAAGTACAGATCACGGTTATCTCACTCTAATGTAATAAGCGTAACAGAAATAGAAATAGATCAGTATGTTGCTATGGCGCCGGCGGCGGCTCGGCTAATTAGGTCAAGGGCACAATTTATACTTTGTTTAGTGCGAAGACGCGTTGCATCCGGGGTGCACGTTGCGCAATTCAGCACGGATCATTGTCGCTCACGCGTCCTATTTACTAATGTAAAGTTTTTATTGTGATAGGACACGTAACTGAGTATTTTCGGTTTAGTAAAGTGAGTAGTTTTTAATTATTTTGTAAGTACGTAAGACATCCACAATGCCTCGTGCTACATACACGGCGTCAGAATAGACTGACATGATTTTAATCTACGGGGAATCCCACGGAACTGAAGCTCTAGCTCTGCGAACTTACCGAGAAAGGTATGGAGACAACCACGCGTGCCCTAGGAGTGCTCGCACCATAGTACTGGCAGTACAACGGGCACGGGAAAACAAACCAGAGTCCCACCGCAGCAGATACCTACTGCGTTCGAGCAATAGATTCTTGACTATTTTGACCGCAACCCCACATCGAGTCTGCATAGAGCCGCACGCCAGTTTAGAGATTGCCATAGAACCGTGCATAACATTTTAAAAAGGACTAAACGCAAACCGTGCAAATTTAAAAAATTTCAAGCCCTTTTAAAAAGGGATTTGCCAGTCAGGCGTACTCACTGCCAGCGGATACTTGACAAAGTTACTGACGACCCGAATTTTTTAATAATTGTCATGTGGACCGACGAGAGCACATTTACACGCAATGGCGTATGGAACCGACAAAATCTCAGGTACTGGCGTATTGAAAATCCACGCATGATTCGGGAGTCAGAGCATCAGTACCGCTTTTCTGTTAATGTGTGGGCTGGTATACACAGGGACCAGATTATTGGCCTTGTTTTTATTGACGGCACCCTTAACACGGTAAAATTTTTGGAGATATATCCAGTCCCGTTGCTAAATACACCAAAGAACTACCCTAAGCCAATTATCGGCATTTATGGTACCAATTGGACGGAGCTCCTCCACATTCTGTGATGTCTTCCAGAGAGCTCTCACCGAAATATTTGGACAGCAGTGGATTGGTCGATTTGGACCAGTACGATGGCCACCACGGGCCCCGGATCTCACTCCAATGGATTTTTTTATCTGGGGGTTTGTGAAAGGTGAAGTGTACGCGACAGACGTGAATACCGTAGAGGAACTTAAGAACTGGATTATTTTAGCGTTTAATAAATTTAAAAGTTTAACAACAAACAGTGATCTTATTGCACGGTTAAATAACAATATTATACGTCGTTATAATTTGTGTACCATTGCAAACGGCGGACATTTCGAACAATTGAAGATTTAATGTGTAAGTGTTACAATTAATTATTATTGTTTATTATTTTCATTGATCATACCTTCCAACGTTACCTACAACACATGTTTACATTATCATCCACATCAAACCCGGGCGCTCTGCTGTGTAGGTAGGTGTGCGAGCCGGTGAGATCGCCGCCGCACGCGCTATGCTATTCAGATGCTACGTTGCCAATTTGTTACGCAGGTGGCGGCAGGCTACTCAACAAAGGATGTTCACATTTTAACTTAATTATTAAGCTATTTTAGTTCTTTGAAAAACGTTTTTTCGTATACTTCTCGTAAACTTTTTTTTAATAGTTTCGGATTAACAGTAGGCACTTATAGTATATGTGGTTTCATTAAATGCCTCTCGTTTTTATCAACGTTGTATACTGAGCACCACCCACGAAGTAGCCCCCACTTCTTTTTGGACTTAACGTCGTCGGATGTGACCGTGGGCAAATGCAAAGAGGAGTTGCTGTATGTGTAATTTCGAAGGAAATTAGGTGAAACCGCCGCGCGACTTAATGGAGGGTGTTTTGCGATGCCACTCGAAACTGGCTTAAATTAGAAACTTTTGATGAGCTGTTCATAACGGCCGAGTTGCGTAGTGGTCAGTAGCCTTGTCTCATACGCCGGAGGTCCCAGGTTCGAGTCCTGGCCGGGGCATTCATTTGTGTGATGAACACAGATGTTTATTCTCGGGTCATGGTTGTTGATATTTATATAAATATGTTTATTCTGAGTTCCCCCCCAGTTCGCTGTATGGTCATCCATAACACGAGCTCTGCTTACTTTGGAGCCGTACAGTTGGTGTGTTTTTCTGGGGATTTATTAATTATTTATTTATTTAGTTATTCAAGAAGTTCTAGAATAATTTACTAGATGGCGTCAACTGGTACTTGGCACCGTATATTTTTGTTCATTTTAAAGCCGGCTTTATAAAATTTTACGAGTGTAAACACATATCGTCTTCCTTTTATATAATGCCGATAGTCTGTGTAACTGCGACGTAATATATTACAAGCATTATTTGTACTGAGAAACAAATTAAGACGCGATTTCAACAATCGAGTTTCGACCACGAGCGGCACTGACGCTAGCGCGCCTAGCGAGGAGAGACTCGAACTATAGAATAGCTCACGTTAGCCTACCTAGAGAAAATATTGGTACATTTGCTCAGGACGTATCTTCTTTGTTCATCTCTATGGCTGCGACTACAATGGAAAAGTTACAATTCGCGAAGCCGTGGATGGCTCTCATAATATATCGTGCAATTTCTAGGCAACAAACCAGCCTTTTCATCAGTGAAAATTAAAACTAGTATATAAGCTACTATATTATAAGTAATATTATAAGCAACACAACCATATTTGGTACCCAACGTACTTGAAAGGAGAGCGCCCTCTTTTATCCTTCTTCTCATCAGGTTGGCTCTGAACTCCGAGTTCGTACTTGGACATTTCTGCTTCACTTGTAGACCTAGGCATTCCGTTTACTTGTCCTGTGAAAGTAAACCTTATTGTAACGCTATAAGATTGAAGGTTTTATGAAGGTTAGCTATGAAAGTGAAATTTTGAGTTTTTAGTAACTTTTTTTTGTGGTTGTTATGATGTTTTGTTTGTGACGTATTTGTGAGTTAGTTAACAATTACGCATTAATTTTTCATCAATTTTAGCATATGTTTAGAGTCGTTTGCATTCTTCCAATTAAAGTTGAAACAACTATCAACGTTTAAACCAAAAATCATGTGAATTATTTGGAATCAAGTTAAATTTATGTTTGTAAGCGCCTTAATTAACATTACAGGTACCAATGATAACTTTTTCAGAGGCACGCAGTTAACTCGATAGTTATAGTTATCACCCCATAGCAACAGAGTATTATAACACTTATTTATATTAAACTAGTAAAACAAATCGAAAATATATAAGCGACCCTAAACAAAAAGCCAAAAGCTTAAAACCCAAAGAACATAAAAAAGACGAACAACCACAAATGTTAGAGCGAGATGGCATTATCGAAGAATAAAAGCCAAAAGCTATAAAACCTTTCAAATTGACAGGTTGTGTCATGGAACCCTTACGAGGAGGTCTGGAAGGCTGTCTTTTGACTTTAGTCGGCATTTCCTCTTGGTTTTCTTCGTAGTGAAGACCTTAGATAAGCGGGGAGAGCAGGGTCAAAAACGTGGTCAAAATTGTGGTGTTTTGGTGGTAAGGTCAAAAAAGTTGGTTGATCTATTAAGCGTGTATCTAAATAAAAATTGAAACGTTGTGCAAAAATAATGTACCATAATATATGCATTGTATGACTTGATAAGCAAATACATCAGCATATATATAGATACAAAAAGAATTAAGTTATTTAAAGTGCGAAACCGAAAAAATATTGGATAGTCTAACATATGTATCATTCTTCCTCTAGTGCTACTCGCAAAATCAATAGTTGTTTGTGCATATGAAATTTTAATTGTTGCAGTGTAGGTCTCATTTATTTATTTATTTATAAGGACACACCAACAGTGTACACATATGATGTTCACTACAATAGGTAGTAAATAAGGTATAACAACCTATGTGCACACCAATTACGGGCATGTACAAATTGCACCATAAAAATAACAAAATAAAAACAATCAAATTCTTCTTTCAAATGATGTGTGCTGGAGTACATACATGTATACATGAGTAAAACAAAACATATTTTAAGTTTAAAAGGAAAGACGAAGAGCCAGGATCTAGAATAAATGTCTTAAATATTTTAACCCTTTTGAAACCATTATAGATCAATAAGTCGTAGTTACCTTTGATATCATTGATGGTGAAGCCGCTCCTCATAATTTGATCGATGTGCGCAGGCATTTGAGCTTCAGTTGCTTCCTTCATTAATATCTGTTGTCTTTCTTTGATTTCAACCCAACGACGAGCTTTTTCTTGTTCGCTAAAATAAGGAACATATTTACAAGTCAAAATTGTTTAATATTTAGTGGAAAGTTTAACATAAGTTCTCAAAAGATACTTGTGTAGTTTTTTGTTGCGTTTCATTTACTTGCATGTTTTTAATGCAGTAGCTTTTCTTTAAGAAAATTATCGGGTGTTCTTAACCACGAACAAACTTTTTTATGCTCATTCTAATGTAAGACGTTTATACAGGGTGTCCGGTAAGAAATGGATAACCTTGAAACGTCTAATAGTACAACTTATGGCCGTTCTGAAAAAATTACGAAAAATAATTTATCATAAGTAGTACCTCTGATATTTCTTTTTAAAGAAAAGTGTTTTTTTTTTCAATATTATTTTATGACCTATAACCTAGAAATGAATGATTTCTATTAGATTTTTTGTTGTTTTAATATTATAGACTAACTGTGCTGATAGATTAAAAGTAAATAGTATGAAAAGCTTACGCAGTTTTTTTTTTAGAAATACGCAAAATAATTTATTTTTGATAAATATGCAAAAAATATTTTTTAAAGCAAAGCTTAAACCTTTTGGGTATGAAAAAAATGTATATGTATATTCATGTATATACATGAAGACGTCACTCAGCACTTTCATGGTCCACCCTTCCTAGAGTGCGACCTCGACCAAAAACTAGTGGATGGCACTCACCATAATATATTCCACAGTACTGACATTGCAACAAATAACGAAGACTACTGGGTCATTCTTTTAGAGTTAAATGAAACACAAATAATGTCACTTCTGTATGCCAAAATTAGGACATATTCATACTTATAAAATTATTTACGAAAATATAAATACTTATGGAGGTCCGTATTTCGGGATATTTTACAATAATAAGGGTTTATTATTGTAAAATATGTCCTAATGTTGGCATACAGAAGTGACATTATTAGTGTTTCATTTAATTCTAAAATAATCACCCTGCTACACAAGTAACTTTCAGTTAAAGTAAACGTTATAAAGATTCCGCTTGATACATATATGTGTATATAAGAGTTATAGACTCGCGTTAAAGAGCGCGTATATGAGCTATATACTTACGTTATAAACTCCGAATGGCATATGACAGGCAGTGACAATCTCAAGAACTCCCAGTTAGCTTTCTCCATGGTTTCAAAAGTATTGTGGGAAATCTTCATGCAGGGTGGCGTTTCTGAAATGTTTTATGCTTATCATAATTTCACCTGTATTAAGCAAATTGAATACCCGATGATGTTACAAAAAAAGCATACAACCGTTCACCCGTTTTAAATAAAGCGTACATACCCGATCCAGCTGGAATCCTAGTGACGTCGATCCTGGTGTCGATCATTTCATCGGTGTTCTCAAAAATAGGCTGGTCTTTGGTGTACCAGTGAGTAACATCTCGCTTCATGTTTCTGGTGGACATAATTAAAAATAAATAATAGGCTTTAATTACCAATAGAGAGCGCTGGATTAGAGCTTTACAATTCATATAAAGGTACCATACTTTTCCAAATAAAAAAAGAAACGAGAAATCAGGTTCGACATCCATTCGTAAGTGCGTACCTGATTCAAGTTAAAATTTTATTTTAAATAATTTACAATGTAATTAAAATCTGGATTCAACTAAGAATGAATCAAACAAACGAAAAGGCAATCAAAATCTTTTTACAAAGTGAGAAAATTTGAACACTAGTAGTTTGTAACAGTAGAATAAGTTAAAATGAAAATGGTTAGGTAAGTAAAATCTTTAATCAAAAGTAATATAATGGTAGAATTTGTACTCACACGCAGAATGGTTCGTAACCCTCTTGAAGACCACAAGTAGTGAAGTATTTTAGGGAATTCACGTCTTGACCATAAGTTAATCTGGGAATAATAACCAAAACATTTACTTTCGATTGTTTTAAATTTCTTCAATAATTTATTTCAGATGTTTTCAGATGGTTAGATCTCAAGGTAGGTCTCCTACGATATCAGTAATATGGCGGATATGTGCGTCATGGTTACACTTCGACGCCTAAAAGGTATTATAGGTAGACCGTGTTATTACCACTACTCATCGCTTGAGAACTGCCAACCTCTAGTACCAAAGTTGAGCAAGCCATCTTTGATAATTACATAAGCCTTTGACGTCACAAAATAACGAAAAGTTTAATGCAAAAAGCAAAAAGTCATATTTTGAAATGACCCTTGGTCCTCTTTGTTGGAATTAGACCAATTGCTTTGGGTCAAATGGGCCACTTAACCCTTATTTACCGCAAACTTCACATATCAAGTCTTTGGTAAATTAGGTATCTCTTGCATTGGTCCTTTAGAGCCATAATGATAATAACCATTTTTTACAGATGTAAGGGTTATAGACATAATTACATGTATTGTGGGTGGTGGACTTTAACCGCTTAAGCATTTCTATATAATATTCTATATAATACGGTTACACTTATTTCAATAAAAAAAGCAATAATTGTGCTCTAAATACTATTCTGTAATTTAATTATCAATTGATCAACAAATTATAATACTTACCGCGCTTTTTGTCCAACACCTAAAGTACAGGCTGGTACAAAATTGTCGCCTTGAACATCAGCAAACGTGGTTTCACCACCAAGAGCATCCATCAATAGCTCTCCATTTAGAGAGAAACCTACATTAATTATAGAAGATCATGAATAATGGTAAACAAAGGCACAAATTTAAAAAAAGTTTCATCATCTAATCGAATCAAAAACGGTTATTGAATTCATTAACACATACAGTGAACTTGAAATTCGAAGCAAATTAAACATTCTAAGCAAGAAAATTTATCAATTCAGCTTCAAATGATTGGGGAATTTAAAATGTTAATATGTTAGTATATCGCTACCAGTCTATCTCCTAAAAAAACAAATACAAAAATAATAAATTCTTCTTCTAAATTTAGAATTAAAACTGATTCTCAATACTTCTACAAAAGCTATTGTTACGGCTGCAGCAAATGTTTATCTGTTATGATAAACATATGATATAAATGCTTTGGCTTTCTAAAAATTCTACGATTTTTTGATAAAATGCTACAATTAAATTTGTCTAATTACTGAAATAGACTAGAAGCTACAGTAAGAGTTTGGCAAAACCCAGCTCTGTTCTATAAGAGCTGTTATGCAATGGTATTCTATGTTTGTGTAGTGCAGATTTTGGGAATCATATTTTTGTTTACCATGCTGCTACGTATCTTGTATTTTGCTTTGTCAAATTTTGTATATTATGCCGATTGTCGTAGAGTAAACAAACGCCGATTTGTTGGGTAAAAATGTATCTGACTGATAATTGTGTACTTAAGAAAAGGTCATAAGTATGTTTTCGAAGAATGCTAGAGGTAAAAATCTAAAAGTAAATTACGATAGACAATCCCAGTTCATTCGGTTGTACTAAAAACTCAAGCTTAAATTATGGTGCACACAAAATCGGTATGCATAGTAACTAATATTTCTACTGGTTTTGATTATTGCTTTGACCAAATACATATTGGTACATATACGATGTCTTTGTTTAATATTGCGGTGCAAAAAACTCTTTGAAAATCAAGTTAAGCGTGGTAGTGTCTTGTTAAAGATGACTTCTGGGATCATGGAGTCGCTGAAGCTTAGAAAGCAAATTTTGAAAGCTTGGCTTATACTGTGATGGCAGAAGATGAAAGTACGCCATTAATGTGACATGAGTTGTAGATGATTTAATTTGGTCTTTAAAAGGTCATTGACTTGACGGTCAGCAGACATTTTATAAAATTATTAGAATCAAAATAAACAATATCAAGCCAAAAAGACAAAGAAATCATTAATTTAGCACATTAAAGATGAGGGTATTTCTATCTTTGCCTTTCGAGAAACGGCCATTGCTTGACAAAGGCTTCTGCACATACATGAGATGAGGAAAAGCACCACTTAAATTCTATAACACGCCTGCTGACTCATGATATTAAAAACAATAATTGGCAACTGAGTTAAATTCTGACATCACAAACGCCAGCAAAGGAGGCCAAACCAAACTATATGATGATCAATCGCATATTTACTTATCGTTTTATCAATGAGGTCTAAGAAGACCCCAACTACGTCACCGACCGCCCACTGCTTGCCAAAAGATTCAGTGCTACCGATGTATACCTTTTCCTCCTTTCAAATCGAGACAAAAAAGAAAATTGTAATTGCAATAAGGTGCAAAAACTTTGCTTTACATTTAATGAGGTAACGAACATTGCTGCTAATCTTAATTTTGATGACGTGACATTTATCTAGGCTATCAATTGTAAATCGTGTAAATGTGTGGGACAGAAGAGATCACAAAACACAGATTTGTTACCACGTGTTATCACAAAAACAACCAACATAATCACATTTACAATCCTAAAACATGTGCTTTCCTGATTCTCTGCGACAAACAACCCTATTGATTGACATATCACATTGACAAAGGTGATACCAATACAACAATCTTCGTAAAATCTTTAAAGAAATGAAAAGTTGACATAGGAATACACCGTGGAATGGTATCAACATTACAAAATCGGTAATAATCAAAATTAATGAATGTTGGTTTATGCCAACCAAATATGCATTATTTTTCAAAAAGATACTAATCTAATCGCAACTCCTGTTTGGCCAGAGAAATCAGAAAAGTACTTTTTCTTCCCCCTCTACATCGTGGTAACTCACTAATCGTCTGATCTGACACATCCAAGAAACATCCGACTATGTCTCCCACTTTGAACTGTTGTCCGAATTGGTCACTCGAAGCCCCATGCCATTTCAGGCACTGTATCATTTTATGAATTTAAAAAATATATGAGTTATTGCTTATTTTATTTTAATTTTATTAAGTTTTCAAGGGAAACGTACATATCTGTAGTCTAACTAAGACACAATATATTCTAAGTAATACAGTTACCAAGTAAGTTTCCACTGGTTAAGCTTATAACCAATTATGATAAAATAATTACTAATAATAAAGTAATGAAAAGATAATTATTATGACTTATTATTTCAATTATCAAATATCAAGACTTGCTTTCCATATACAATTCCGTGAAATTCTTATTCATGCATTTGCAGAACAGTTAACACTAATAATTGAACTTGAAAACCAATCCGTACTTTTATATCACTATCCGTACTTTTGTGATTTGTAGCTGAACTTCATGATTACAAGAAATCATTAAACCCCTGTTTACACCCACAAACTAACGAACAATCTTATCTTTGATAATGTCCTATTTATATCTTATTTATAAAGTAAAACTGAATATTTAAAAATTTAAGATTAATTTAGGACTTACATTATATCCATCAAATGCCCAGGAGTTTTCATCTTGACCCAGCATCATACCTGGTGGCATATCTGCATGAGCCCAACCAACCTGTTAATATTTAATTTGTTAAGAAGGCAATATTCACAACTAAATAAGATACAAATTAAACGACTAAATATTACATTGCCACATTACCCCAACCAACCGGTACTTATAAAGATATAAGGTAAATTAGTTTATACCTTAGACATCTTCATAAACTGGATATTTTGGTTTCAATTTAAATAATTTCAGCAGACAAAATTTCTTATCGTTGAATGCCAATTTGTATACTAAGGTTAACTTTAAGCGTTGTTTCATGAAATATTATAACGTCTAATGAATTTGAAAATACAGATCCACAATAGAAAAACAGAATCGAAAAATTGCAAAGGATTAGGTCTAAATTATTAATATTTTAATTTTAATAAATCTATACTTACCCTCATGGGACCCGCAGTCAGTATTTCAAACTCGAAATACCACTTCCCAGAACTGACGGCGTAGTTCTTCTCAGCACGATAAGTCCGGAACTCCGCTTGTTTTAATTTTAGCGCCTCTAATAGAAGTGCTGTTAAATAACAATGTTTTAATTTTAGCGCCTCTAATAGAAGTGCTGTTAAATAACAATGTTTTAATTTTAGCGCCTCTAATAGAAGTGCTGTTAAATAACAATGTTTTAATTTTAGCGCCTCTAATAGAAGTGCTGTTAAATAACAATGTTTTAATTTTAGCGCCTCTAATAGAAGTGCTGTTAAATAACAATGTTTTAATTTTAGCGCCTCTAATAGAAGTGCTGTTAAATAACAATGTTTTAATTTTAGCGCCTCTAATAGAAGTGCTGTTAAATAACAATGTTTTAATTTTAGCGCCTCTAATAGAAGTGCTGTTAAATAACAATGTTTTAATTTTAGCGCCTCTAATAGAAGTGCTGTTAAATAACAATGTTTTAATTTTAGCGCCTCTAATAGAAGTGCTGTTAAATAAATTATGTTTTAATTTTAACACGTTTTCTATGTGAAGTGTCATTTTTATAGTGTTGATGAATATTTGAATACAAAATTGAAAATTATAGATATGAAAAAATTAATTTTGTAACTGGCAGTCACCTCTCAAATTAATTTATGATCAAAAATTACTGCATGCTGCTCGACAGTAAAATATGAGATTCAGTTTCATACGAGAAGTACGAATTATGAAATGTACCGTATTTTTGCAATAAAGATTTTTGAATTTGAATTTCTTTGAATACTCTCTATTGAACTAAAATACAACCATATCTACTGTTAGTATAACCATAAGTAAAATTTAAACGTGACAAAAACCTCGAGGTTTCCTGAAGAAATTTGTTGAAAAGTGAATATCACATTTAATTAGAAATACATAACTGTTTTACTTCATACTTGATGTAACCAAAACTTACCTTCATGTTGCTCTCCTGTAGGCGGATCTAAATTATATCCGTAAACAAGCAAAGTCCTGACCGTTTCAGACGCAGTATCTCTATTCGCTTTCTTTATAGCGTCGTCGACTTTGGGATATGGCACTAAATGTGGCGAGCGGTGCATCTCTGGATCCTGGAAGATGGATGGGCGCCTTGTTACGAACTAGTAATTTTGTATTGAGGAAAAGTCTTTTATATTAAGGCATATATCTGAATTCCTCATTATTAGAAACCGTTATAGGAAATATGAGTATTTAAATAGAAATATGAGTAATAAGAGTACTTGATTTTTAAAATTTATATAGTTAACGTACTTTTATCAGGTCATTTTAACCTATGAATATATGAAGAGACAGTTGATGATAGTACTACTAAAACCCGATAGAACAAGCTCCCAGGGAGATTAAACACATGTGTTTCTTTTACGATTTTTGAAAGTATAAAATTGGTAAACTTACATTTATAATAACTTGGATATATTAAAATTACATAAATACCAACAAAAAAAATTGTGACAAAAGTTTAATGAGTATCTGGAAGTATATATATATAAATGAAAATACCACGTAAATAAACAATGCAACAGATGATCTTCCTGTATCCCACGATGAAGCTTACAGACACAATTTGCTGTCACCCTCACACCTAATAAAAGCTACGACATATTGGGTGTGAGAGTCACAGGAATCGAACCTGACATGATGTCATGTTGATTATGAAGATGCTACAGTAAAAAGAAGAGCTAACATAGATACAAAACAATATGTCGAGGACAGATGAATAAAATTGAAATCCAAGCGTGCTTCGCTGGATGAGTGCTTCTTCTCATTATGTTAATAATTATGAAAGCTCATAGAGAATAAGAATCACAATCGAGGGTATTTTAAAACCGTTTGATGGTCCTTTAAACTTAACTAAGTTATGTAAAGATTAGGCAGTTGATGATGACGATATGTAGATTGTTAGACTAAAAAATATTATATATATATGTGTTGTTGTACAATGTAATTTAAAATAGAGTACTTGGAAGACTACAATTAATTTATAGAATTAAAAATGCATTCGTTCGTTTTGATATATTTCGTGCAAATTTAAAGAATGATGTAAATTGAAGGTGAAACAAACTAAATGCCTTGTGACTCTCACACCTAATAAAACCTTCTACGTGTTGAGTGTGAGAGTCACAGACACAAAACTGGTATTTATGATAAAGCAGTTGAGGCGCGAAGAATAGTACACAGTACCTTTACTATACTATTTTCATTTCTTTATTTTCTCGATGACAGCTCCTGTGTAACGCACGTACAAGGTTATATAATACCAGAGTCGGAGAAACTGATAGGGATGGAGCTATTGGATGGAGCTGGAGAGCATTATATCAAATTAGAACTGTCATCGAGAAAATAAAGAAATGGAAATAGTATAGTATATAAAATAAGAACTATAGTGCCTAAAAATATGTAAAAAAAATTCTTATAAAAAAGCAAACTGATATAGCAGACACGGAGAAAAAAATATGACAAGATATTTAACAACGAGCAAACGAAAGGCTTCTAGTGCAGATCTGAGTTATAATTTTTACTGGGAGTTAACCCGAGTTAAAATATTTCTAAATACCTGTGAGGGAGGACATTTTAACTACCGAATAACTGTGAGTAAATTTTTTTACTAAAGTCCACGCAACAGAGGACTTTTTATTACAATTCAGAAACAAATATGGTAACAAAGTTGCTTTTGAACTGGCAATTCAAATGTATACAATTTAACATGGAACATGCTTAAAATATAATATAACAGTTTAAAAAGTTCTAGTGATTCTAATTATATTCTGATTGTTAAAATATAAACAGAAACTAACTGTACAAAATGCAATGTCAATTGTGTGTTATCCAGATTTCTTAACAATAATATAAAATGGTGACATTCAAATTATTCATTTCCATATATTTTTTGTATTTAAAGGACTACAAACATTAATTAGGTAATTAGGTATAAAAATAATTATGCCTCCCAGGTCCAAAGGTCCGTATCAATAAAACCTACAGGGCGCGCTCCATCCTGAGACAGGGGAAGACCAAGGCATACATACCTATTATATATATATATATATATATATATATATATATATATATATACATATATATATATTTTAATATCTGTCTTGCCTATGAAAATGACGTTTACTATTTGGGCCTTAATTAAAAACAGCCTTTATCTTAATACCCAGCAATGTCGTGTCTCACTAACCTCGTTAAGTCCGTAAGTCCATCCTTGTTGAATTCTCTCTCTGGCCCACAAATTGTGCGTGTTTTCCGCCAACTGGTCGACAAGTTCGTCCATCTTCGGTGTCAGGGTGACAGCACTCAGGTCTAATGGTGCTGGTTTATAGCCGTTGGACTGAGGGGAACATGATGATAACGATCAGAAGGCAAAAAGAAATGGGATGGTATTGATTTGCTTGAAAAGCGATCATTAACTCTGAATATTAAAGCATTGAATGCTTTCATTCTAGCAAATTTTTACCCTACAATCTAATAGTATAGGTTTGGAATATTGAAGAGTAGAGTGAATTAGCAATTGGTATTTTTTTGGATGATATATAAATATAGTTTACATCTAGCAATTCGAATTGCCTTTAAAATACATAATCTATGCGCTTGGCAAGAAATCATCCATTATTTTTTACATTATTGTCAAATAGCCTATTACCATTAAAACATCTATGGAGATATATATTGAGATTTTACTAACTACTAATTTTTATTGAGATTTTTTTAACACTTCAAAAAACAAAAACCTAGATTTATTAAAGTTGAACAGCGGGAGGTATGATTAATAGATCTGGTGCTCAAACATACCAACATATCACATCGTTGAAACTGTACAGTAAAAAAAAGGAGAAATGGCAGAATTATGTAATGAGGAGGCGCTTCAAATTGAAATATTTATTTCTCAACATTAACAATTACTTGTTCTTGTTGACGTCAAATAAAACATGACTCTACCACCAGTTCGGAAAAACCTTCGTGAAGAAGAACTGGCAAGCAACTTCACGGGTATAATTTACTGTCTCTTTATGTCTATATAAAATTATTCTTTTCTGCATCCGTTAGCTCGGCAAGTCTCCCTCCCCCAGGTATCCAAACGACGAACACCCTCAAACGGCACCGAGTTAACGCGGGATCCAGCCATCGGGTGTCGTAGCGCATCAGTTCTGTTTGCGTACTGACAGTTGGATTGTGACTAATTCTAACAAGACCAAGGGAACAAGTTTTATGACGTCATGCATCACGAGCTTGTCATTTATCTTCCGCTATTTAACTTTAATCCGATCTTCAGATACACCTTTAACTGTAAATATTGCTGTATTCTCGAGAACCGTCAATTGAATTTCACTTCCTCACACTTGAAACATAGTCTTTAAGAAGGCATCTAGTTCAAAAAATGACAAAATATATTGTAAAGAAATTATTATAGCTAGGTTATATTTACCTGTAAAAATGGTTCATTGGGAAGACGAACGTTACGGATTCTCGCTGGGGGTTTGTCCAAGCTAATGTAGTAGCCGAGAGCCAGAATTGTCCTAAAAAAGGAAATAAGAAATTTAAATATATATCAAAAATTAATAAAGGAACAAAATAAAAATTAATACTGCCACTTTTTTTTCGAAGGACACAGTTTATTTATGACCGTTTTTTCACTTTTCCAATTTCACTTTGTGCCTTCGGGCTGGTGAGAGGTTAAACAACTCAAACCAAGTTTAAAAAACCAAATTTATTTATTTTTATTTATTTTCAGTTTTGCTTTATAAAGGCCAATATTGTTAAGAACTTTCAAAATTGTTTATAGTTCGTACGTGTTAAGAGTGCAGTGAGTCATCGATGCAACTATAGATACTAACCAATGAGATTACCGTATTAGAAAATGTTTTCTTACTGTCAGTGATGCTATTGGCTATAGCCTAATGCTGAGACGAGACGCACTGCATTCTCATCGCGAATGAACTATAGTGATGAAGATGTCTTTTGTTAATTTAACAATTAACTGTTTTTAACTTTTTTAATAGCCGGTAACCAAGCACGTGACCGACTTGATAGTCATCGACGACCGCAACCATACACATCATTAATGGTAGGTTTTTGACTTATTGACCACAATTGGACGTGTATCCATTGAAAAGATCCAACCCACACACAGTTACTATTGAGACAATAAAGTTTTAAACTTAGGACTGTTGAGATGAAGCATAGCAAATGTATTTCGCTATAAGGATCCTAGTGGCATGGAATGTTTTAGATACAAAATTTAGTTATATTCATTTATTTTATAATAATCCATGTAGCTTTGAGCGATATTAGTAAATAAAATAAATACACAGTCTAATAAGTGGGATGGTACCCTGTGTAGATAAAAACACTTTATCTTTATATTTATTTACAGCCGTCTTCGTGATATGAAGGTATATGATATAAGGTCGTTTTTGGTATACTTAACTGAATATGGACAAAAATGTAGGTTGGATGCTTTTCATGGATATACGTCATTATTATATCGACTAATGATGCATGTCCAAACGTGGGACACAGTTAAAATTGCCTTTGTTCCAGCAATGGCACTGGCTGTCCCTCCTTGTAGAAAATAGAGTTCAAAATATCCAGACGAGATCTCAACAAAAAATGTCTACTACAAATAAAAAGCTTATTGGTTATATGTATCACTAGACGTACTCAATGTATGGCTTCACTATATTACAGTTTATTTTTGATGTGTAATTAATATTGTTTCACACCTTAAGAAAATACCTCCAGTTTAATAAAAAAATAACATTCGAGTTTGTGTCATCTGTCATTCATAATACTGTTTTCAATACTTTTTTGCGTTTTCATAACCGTATGGTTCGGATAGTTCTTGAGTCAACGTATAACGTAACGTAAAAATATAATAATAAATCCTCAGACAATCACACCAACTGTATGGCCCCAAAGTAAGCAGAGCTTGTGTTATGGATGACCATACAGCGAACTGGCATGAACCCAGAATAAACATAAATATATAAATATAAAAAACTATGACTCGAGA
Source organism: Marasmarcha lunaedactyla (assembly GCA_923062675.1). Classification (NCBI taxonomy): domain Eukaryota; kingdom Metazoa; phylum Arthropoda; class Insecta; order Lepidoptera; family Pterophoridae; genus Marasmarcha; species Marasmarcha lunaedactyla. Next base: position 15,670,589 of record OV281363.1, on the reverse strand, counting down.
ACAAACATTTGTGTTCATCACACAAATGAACGCCCCGCCCAAGACTCGAACCTCGGAGCTGTGTGCTACTACTTTTGACTCCATCATACTCACTTGAGCGTTTGTACAGCTAACTGTATGTCGTAGCGTTTCTCCGCGTTGGGCAAGTGGGCGAAGGGAACCAAGCAAGGGTGTATTTTGTGTAGATCCTCTCGTTGCTCACCGTACATCCAGCCCGCTTCGATCTGTACAGAAATTACAATAAATTTTAATTGAGAATATAAAATGGCAAACAATAAATACAAAGTGGGGCAACAAGAGAATTGTGGTCGAAACTGTGGGGCAAACACGGAAAAATGATCAAAACACATAAAAAATTTTAAAAATGATGCAGACAATTTTACTTTGATTAAAGTATGTGGAAGATTGATCTTTTCAACAAATAGTTGCGCGGGCTGAATGATATAGTTAGACCCAGTTGGATCTGAATGATTTAGCTGGGTCTAACTATAACGCATGTGGGCTTTGAAAAAAATTGAAAAAAATCAAAAATTGAAAAATGAGCATCAGTGGCGAGGGGGTTAAGGCGCTACCTTCTCGATCTCCAGGTCGCGGGTTCGATCCCGTGACAACCGAAGGTACCAATGTGTTTTTACAACTAAAGTACCTATATTAAGCAAACTGTTCTAACGGTGATGGAAAATATCTTGAAGACTCCCACATACACGACAAAGTCTGCCAACACGCAGTCGGCAAGCCTGGTGGAATATGAATTTCATGATACCACCCATAGGTTGGGTGAGGCGGATGTACCTGTATCGGAGATATATGGGATCGGCAAGACTGTCGCGAGAGATAGAAAAATATAAACCATTTCAAATCGATTTCTTTCCTAAAAACGCAGAAGTTTCTAGTTTTATCGAAATTGTAAGAACGTTTTTTCAAGAGACCAAGACTAGCTGTTTTTAGACTAAAATATTATTCTAACTATATTCAGAGAGTTATGAATTATTTAATCTAAATTTTATTCGAATACATTCATTATTTACCAAACCTTGATCAATCCCTGTTCCGTTCTTTAACTAGGGACTGATCTTTCAATGCTCAGATAAATTTTATGTCAAGAACAACTTTGACACTCAAGACTTTCAATAGACATGATGTCAAATTCTCACAATGATTCTACTGTTAGAGCTTACCTGATCATAATGATCAGCCCTCAGTATAATGAATTATTCGCAACCTATCCAACCTCACCTTATTCATGGCCCACATTTCGTGAATGTTCTCTGCGAGTTTGTCTCGTATCTGTTCCACGTAAGTAGGCAATGTGATCTGGAAAATAATTTTTAGTGTTATTTATTTTTAAAGGGAAATTATAAGTCAAGCAACAAATTTCTTTATTGGCCACGTGATCAAACTTCTAATTTTATAACTAAGCCACGGGAAAATGAGATAGCTCTAATACACTAATTCGTCTTTTTTGCAACGCCTACTAAATATTCTATAGAAAGCGTAGTAGTTTAATTTGGGTTAGGTTCATGTTACGCTGCATGTATCGCATGCATTTCATAGCAAAACATCATGCGACAACATATTTTTAGAGGCTAAGATAGTATCGTTCAGACGCTCGCAAATTGTGGCTGACTTAGTAATTTAGAAGGCAATGTAATCTACATTTAGAGGCGAATAATGCTACTAAAAAGTCTGTTTAATTTGCACCCATTTTTAAATATATAAAATAGAACAGACGATTTTTTTTTACTTTCTCATAGGCGGCAACGCGCACTCGCAGTTATATTGGTATTTATTGATTATCGATGCATGACGACTTGCCAACCGTAAGCTTAAGTTGGTTTTGTTCCAGTGATCGCACTGGCTGTTCTTTCCCTTATCCAGAACACAACCACATCTTCACTTAAAAACATTTTCTATCACGGAAGAAGTTATAGAATTGTGCTACTTATTCAGTGTGTAAACCTCAAGTAACCCAGACAATTCCTATATAACTTTGGGAAATATAAAATATATTAACCAATCACCTATAAAAACATATACCAATGATAAAAATGATACCAGTTTTTTAAATAAAACGAAAAGTAAAAGAATTTTAATATGAATTGATTTTCATTTTACTAAACTTTAATTTTACCCTGTATATAAAGAAAAAAAACTATGCGATGCGGAAAAATTAAAATATTTTGATACACAAGTTTTACATATCTGTGTATATCGTATACCCCACCGCTGGGTAAGGATAACGCGACGTTTTTCTCAAAACTCAGCTTCTCGATGGTTCTCTGGCAGTAGATGACCCTTCCGAACCAGTGGCAGTTTCAATATACGACGTCCTAAGCCGGGTCCGTGCCCTCTCGGGTGCCCTTAGGCGTATCGTATGTAGGAGTAGCTTAAGTTCCGGCTAAGCGCCCTCAGCGCTAGGCTATGAAGTCCGGTGAAATTTAAAAGGGCCATAAATAAACTGACGACTTGGCTGAGTTGGCTGCCCCGGTATACGGCGAACAATCAAATATTATATAACCCTTACAGCCTAGGCAGCAACTCACAGTGTCAGTGACGACGGGCGTGGGTACGAAGGCGGTGTCATCCTGCACGCGCGGCGGCCCGGCCAGCGCGCGCTTGTTCAGGTTGCCGAAGTAGAAGCACGGCTCCAAGGCCAGCACGCCTTGCGGCAGCAGCGACTCCACGAGCGGCGAGTAGGTCGCGGGCGCGGCGTAGCGCAGTCGGCCGTGCTCGCCGCCCAGGAGGAAGCGGCAACTGGGAGAAAAAGTAAAAAATATCTACGGTCAAACCGATATTTATTTGATGGATTCTCTGACTACCTCCCACCCTCAACGAAACATGACTTAACATATCCGAGGCATCCCATTTATTGGAAATTTTATGAATTACACCTAGTTAATGGCTTAACTGTCTAGATTGTGGCGTGTCAACTCTATATTTGATATAATATAAATATATATAAATTGACGTTTTTTTAAATTATAGTAAATCCTTACCTTAGTTTACTTGAACAGCTGATAGCCGGGAAGAACATTCCCTCCAAATTGAAATTTGTGAAGGATCCCGTAACCCTTATACCGTTGAACATAAAGTTGATTATTGGCACTGTCAAGTCCAGAGCACAACCGATTACGTCACCTGTAACGCAACATGTTTAGATTATTCTATGACCAATTCGTGAAGCGTTACAACTTAAAATAAATTAAAAATGGTTCGAAATAGGAAAAAAATTTAAGGACTTCCCATGCAAATGGCAAGGTCACTTGCATAGATTTTGTATGAAAAGTTCAAAATAGTTTTTCATGTTTGAAATGAATTTGAAATGAAAATGAAAATTGAATTTTCATGGGTTGAAAACCCTTGTTTCTTTAGGAAATTTATTTAGTTTAACGAGTACATAGTCTACATCAAATTTGGCAACTGACTCAAAAGTTACTGTATATTTGACAAATATCAAAAGCAAATAAATACTTCGACAGCCGAGTGGTATAGTGTGGAGTAGCCCTGCCTCATACAATGGAGGTCCCAGATTCGAGTCCTGGTCAAGGGGTTCTTTTGTGCGATGAACACAGATGTTTGTTCTCAGGTCCTGGTTGTTTATATTTGTATACGTATGTTTATTCTGGGTTCCCTCCAGTTCGCTGTATGGTCATCCATAACACAAGCTCTCAAGGCTATACAGTTGGATAATTATATTTCAATTCTATATCTGCGCTTATTCTATATCTAAGCAACGACGACCGAGTAGCGAAGTGGTTAGTAGCTCTGCCTCATACGCCGGATGTCCCAGGTTCGCGTGCCGGCCGGGGCATTTGTTTATGTGTTGAACATAGATGTTTGTTCTCGGGTCATGGTTGTTGATCTTCATTATATCTACGTTTATTCTGGGTTCCCACCCAGTTTGCTTTATGGTCATCCACAACACAAGCTCTGCCTAATTCAGGGCCATACAGTTGCTGTGTCTGAGGATTTTCGATAATTTATTTTTATTAACACCTTTTTTTGTATCCAGACTGTAAGTTGAGTAACTAGCTCTCAATGATATCTACAGAATACTTTTCGATGTAAAACTAATATAGTTTAAATTAAAATTTAATTTAATTTTAATATTTAAAGCGTAATAAAGCGCAAATTATTAAAATAGGTCTTTCATATCTTAGAAATTATATGATATTCGGGCCGGCGTCAATTGCCATTTCCAAGTGACCTATTAAATATGTGGAAAGAAATTTCGGTAAAAATGCTGCCAGCATTTGCCGAATACATGTAGCAGTTGGCCCGGGCTGGCCTTGCTGTTGAATAAATACTGCCGAACCGATTTAACGGTTTAGCATTGGAATTTTCGAAGCTCTTTCGAAGCTTGAGTGCATTTAAGTCTTACATAAATACAACAAGGAATTACGCTTAAATACGACTATTCCAGTTTGGACCAGCGACGTCTATAAGCTCAAACGTCAATTACCATTCGGTGTTAAACTATTTCCATTTCTTTATTTTCTCGATGACAGTTCTAATGCTCTCTAGCTCCATCCAATAGCTCCATCCCTATCAGTTTCTCCGACTCTGGTATTATATAACCTTGTACGTGTGTAAACGTCATATTTTTATAAAATAGTGCATACATAATGTAAAAAAACGCTCGCACAAGGTTACACAGGAGCTGTCATCGAGAAAATAAAGAAATAGAAATAGTATATAGTTTGACAGCTAGAAGGTTGACATTTTTTCGCAGACAACTTTATTGTACTTCTTCTTCTTGGCGTGCCTCTCCAACAAGTGAAGGTTAGCAATCAGCATGTAGTAATCCTGTTTGTTTCTTGTTATACTGATATCACATTATATCCCTTACCCTTCCTGATGTAAGGCTCCTCATCATGCGATCTATTAACTGGTGTCTTTCTTCCACCAGACCAGAGGTAAGCTCCATCAAACCCAAAGGAGTATAGGTCATCTCCTACTCCATTGCCTCCCCATTTTTCACCACCACCAGGGTAGGGGACGTAGCTAAAAAATATAATAATTTTAAACGCATTTATTCAGGTAATGAAACTTATATTGCGAGTGACGGCCGAGTGCCTCATAAGCCGAAGGTAACAGGTTCGAGCCTGGTTGAGGCATGCAATTGTGTGATGAACACAGACGTTTGTACTAGGGTCGCGGCTTTTATAATTATACATTCAATGTTCATTCTGGGTTCCCCCCAGTTCGCTGTATGGTCATCCTTAACACAAGCTCTGCTTACATTTCAGCCATCGGTTGGTGTTAATCTGGGGATTTATTACTATTATATCATTATTATTACTTGCGTAGCTCTGACTTTCAAGATTAACCCGGATTAAAATGTCCTTTCATCAATGGCGATTTCTGTTGGACTGAGTGGGACAGAGCAATTTGAACCCAAGATCAGCTTACTTCGTATAAATTCATTAAATCTTAGGAACCTGAAATTATAATGACATTCTGGTGCAAATTATCCGAATTTCACACTTAAGGTTGCCTGGAAGAGATCTTTTAGTAGTGATAACTACCTTTTAAATATTCTTCATGTTTCTTTCTTTTCTTTCCTTATTTTTATAATATTTTGTATTTTATGGTGTACAATATTAACGAAATATGTTGTTAATGGATAAACAAAAATGAATAATAGAATTATAAAAGCTACTGACTTGTTTCAAGTTAAATAGTCTCGGAAGTCGGTGTTACATGCAAGATTTCATCGACCAGCGTAAAGTTTTGAGCGCTTCTGAATTTAAATTAACAACGTTGTATTATTATACGAACCAAACTCGAACGAACGAATTTTGGCTGTCAAAAAAAATAGGTATGATCCCCAAGTTGTACCTATCTTTTTTCCATCAAAATTCTTGTTGTCAATATGTTCTGCATTTACGGTGAAATATTGACCAACTTACCCAGAAGTATTAGCCCATCCGATCCTCAAATGCGGCACCATGTGGGTTGTCTTTTCAATGTGGTCGACTGTGACTTCGAAGTACCATTTCTGGTAAACTGCTGAACCTTCTACACGACCAACGAAGATGTTGGGGCGGACGCTGGGAAAGTTGAAGTTATTATTACTTCAAAATGATTTAGGTACGTTTGAGGGTGTTCGTCGTTTGGATACTTGGGAGACGTAGACTTGCCGAACTAACAGATGCAGAGAAGAATAATTTTGTATGGACGTAATTAGATATTGTAAATTTAGTTAGAATAGGTAGAATTATACCCGTGAAGTTTCTCGCAGTTATTCTTTACGAAGGTATTTCCGAACTGGTGGTAGAGTCATGCTTTATTTGACTTCAACTAGAACAAGTGATTGTCAATGTTGAGTAATAAATATTTGAATTGAAATTTGAATCTGAACAAACTTTGAATTTAAAAATTAAAAAAAATCAACAGCTAACTTATTTTCCCGCGCAATTCGTGCTTCCATGGATATTTCAGGAAATCTTATATCCTACTACGGTACTCCCACAACTGAGACGAATCAAATGGCACCTCATTGCCAAAAAATATACATACATACACTGGAAATACATAACTGTCCTTCTGACAATCGAGTGAATATAATCCAGACAAAAATTAGGAACAGTGAACACTGGGCCATAAGAAGATATTATATAATAAATATGTAAAAATTAATCGAGGTTAGAATTCATTATTTTTGGAATAACATAAAGCAAAAATGGGTTATAACTACTCTACCAGAACTGATGAATTCTCTTTTGAAACCAGCCAGAAATAACGCAAAAATAAATTCAGATCGGACAGTCCATCGTAAATATCAATTAGAGAATATTAGTTATTGAATAAAGATTACTAGGTACAGTTTAATCATTAACTTTAGCTTCGAACATTAAATTGTATGAATTCTCTCTAAATAAGTATCTAAATCCACAGCCTAAAGACAAAATCGCAAGAACAACTCTGTTCTATACTTTCATTGATCCAGTCTGCCTATCTGCTTTTAAAAGTCGAATTTAACAATTTTATCATTCGACATATATTTAGGGTTACAGTTTGTAACTTTTAGATTTTGGTTTCAAGCACTTTAGAATATTATTTAAGTTATTCACCTTAGCCCGTATCTATAAAGGGGTCCGAAGATTTTGGTACCATAACGAGACGCCATCTTGAAAAAGGCAGCTGGTGAACAAAAACGTTAAGACCCCTTTAAAAAGCATTTTCCGGAGCCGATAAACAATCAACTTACCTAGAAACGTGATCAACCAACTGCGTTTGTAGCAGTAAATTCTTGCCGGGTAACAGGTAATCACATATATTATTCTGAGAAGAGCGCACTGCCACGCCGTTACCGACGCAGAGGGAACACAGAACGTCTAGTACTTTTGGATCTCGACCGTGCTTTTCTAGTAGAGATATGATCACTTTTATATGTTCGTCCTGTAATTAAAGTAGTTTGTAACTTTTTTTGTGAAGAAAATATTTTAATAAAGCAAAGAAAAACCAACTGCATGGCCCCAAAGTAAGTTGAGCGTGTGTTATGGATGACCGTCCAGCGAACTGGGGGAGAACCCAGAATAAACATACATATACAGGGTTACAGGTTAAGTCGACCTATTCCAGTTAAGGGCGCGTAGTTGACATCGTTTCTTACAGATTTTAATGACAGAATTTAATTGTTTTATATTAAAAATTTCCCGGTTTTCGGCTATCAGCTTAGATATTTTGAAATGTGGAAGTCTTATTATTACTATTTTTTGATTTTACATGTAAAATAAGTGATTTTACAACCTCAATAGTCAATATTGTATGTAAAAAGAAAAAATAAGTCGTTGTAGACGATTAAAACTTTAAAAAAAATAATAAAAATTTATACAGTATATTTTTTTTTTAAAGGATATCTAAAAAAAATATTATGGTGTCTGTTTTTCAGTTTACTGCCTAAAAATATCTACGTTTCATCAGCTATTCAACGAGGCATCTAGGGTTCTATCGATCTAGGGTTTTATCATAAATTTGTAGAAGAAACTTAACCCCGATCAGGATTATTATTATTTCTACTTTGGGCATGAAACTTTGAAAAAAGCTTTGAACTTACCCTCATCATATTGAGCGCTTCGGGCGAATCGATCAGGACGCAATGCAACACGTCGAGCATGCCCGTGCCCTCGCCAGACGCCTGCGACCCCAGTCTCGAGAACAGCCAGTTCAGGCGGTTAGAGTTCGCGAATTGCGCGCAGTTCGTGTGGTTGCCTTTTATGATTGCCGCTGGAATGGAACGAATTTGTTAAAAAAAGGTTTCGTTAAAAAGGTTCAAGATTTTGGATTTACTTAAAATGTGCATCGATGGGTATAAGAATATACGTATGCATTTATATTTTAAAGATATTTTAGTAACTCAGCTATTACTGGTGTAAGTGTATCGGCGTCAATCACCAAGGCTCATTACTGAAAATCAGTGGTTCGCATTACTGTGGACAAGACACTCCGCTGTCTCCTTTTACATTCATTTCTTTACAGATCTTTGAATATAAAAAAAGCAAAAAAGCAAAAAAGAAATTAAATGAATTGGAGTATAATTCTTATAAAAGCTGACTTAATTCCAAAAGAGATTCACTCTGTACGGATAACTTCCAACCATTTAAAACTATTTTGTAATGTTTTATAAGTTCTGTTAAAATGCGACTATAAAATTTATGATTCTACATTATCTTAATCTAATTTTAAAATTTTTTTTCAACTTACCCAACAGTTGATACAGGTAGCCAGAGATCATCTCCCAACTCTGTCCGCTCTCGTCTCCCGCCAGGAATCCCGCCAGGAACCCCTGTGACGTAATCACGTTGATCTTGTCTATGGCTTCGAGGATTAAATTCAGAATACCCTCTTCTTGGAACAAGTCTTGACGGTTGCGGAGGGCGCGAAATTTGTTTTGTTTTTCTTCATGTTCTACAGAGGAAAAAGAAAGAAAATATTTTTGTAAGTGCATCCACATATAGATTTTAATATATTAATATTTGACATAATAATTATAATGACTAATGATGCGTTATTTGTATCAAAAAAATAAAATGTACTTTTTGTTGAAAAGTGAAACTTTTAATATTTAAAAAATAATAAATCAGTAAGAAATGAAATAAATCCTTTTTTCTCAGGCATAGTTACTAAATTATTAGTTTACTCCAAACGAAGCTTGTTGTTACATTTAGTTTTATAGGTCATTAGTCACCTCAGACAATAAAAGCTTTAAATAACCCTCCTTTTGACAGTCGGGTAAAAAAATATATAAAGAAATGTTACCCATATCTTCGTCAGGCTGGGCGAAGTAATTGATCAGATCTTCTAAGCACATCACCATTTCTCCCAAGTTGACGGACGCGAAGAACATGGAGTGCCGTCTGTTTTCTTGGAGAGTCTCTAGACCTCTGGAATTCAAATTTTATTCGTTTTGAGACAGCATGTTAAATCAGAATGAAATAATTTTTGTTAATTAAATAAGACAAGGAGAAATTTTTATGACGCATGTCGTGCTTTTTTTATTGACTTAATGATTTTCGATTTTTTCGACGACTTTTGACAACTAATTTTATAACAAATAAATTGAAATAATTTCATTTATAAATATTACGATGATACAGATGAATTTTGAGACATCAACATGCATCGAAGGTGTTACAAAGGTTTTCAACTGTTAAACCCAAAATTTTTTGAAATTAAATTTCCTTAAAATTAAGCTCCCAGTAAAAATAATATAATATTACATCTGTGTAATGTTTAAGGGAGTTGTTTGACAAAAGGTAGCTTATAATAATATTAATATTGAAATTCATAAGTCTACGCAAATCCACTCCCAGGCATAAACGAATGCCATTCAACTCTACAGACAAAATAATTTCCAGAAGTGTTTATAACAAAATCGCACCATTGTCACTTCATTTCCCTAATAAAAAAAAAAAAAAAAAAAAACTCAGAACCACAATGCAATTGGCAGACTATTCGCCGTAAACTGCCAAGTTTGGTAAATACTGCCTTGTTGTAAATTATGTGTAAATTGTAAATGTTCATTCTGCCTAAGACAATAACCCTCTATAAAAACACCTCAAACAATATTTAAAAAATCAACTCACGTTATGAACTTGGTAAACAACGATGAGCATTTCCTAATAACTCTGGCTGTTCTAGACTCTTCCTCTTGTGACCTTGAGAAGTCCAACCCGTCGTCCATTTTGCCCTCTTCATGGAGTATTGCTTGCTTCTCTTCCACCTTTCCTAATCCTTTTTTCTTCGTTTCGTAGGACTGATAGGGAAATCAAACAGACAAGCCATATAGTTATTTAAGGCACTCCTTAATATTGAATTTGTTAAGCGAAATTGCACTTTATTAGAGCTTCATCTAAATCTGGATTTGCTAAGAAAAATCCATAATTAAGGGAACCTTCAGTTAGCATATGTTTGAGTGCAACTGTAAGAAATATTATAATGTCTTGCTTGTTAACCTAACAGCAGAAGAAGAAAACAGGTATTTTAAAAAACAAATTAAAGAAGCCCTGTCTGGTTAGACACATGCATAGCTTTTGCACGGCTGGCAATAGAATTTCTATGTTAACATCAAGCCTGGGGCGGTACAGTGGCGGACAGCCCATCCTATTTTGACCGCCATAATTACCGCGTTTACGTGGTTGGATTGCAATTACTGGAACAAAGTCCATTCCAAATGAAGCCTACCGTCGGCAACGCGCCATTGGTCGATATAGATCACTGTTCCGCATCATTGGTCGATATAGATCACTGTTCCGCATCATTGGTCGATATAGATCACTGTTCCGCATCATTGGTCGATATAGATCACTGTCATAAAACACCTACGAACGATGTCCGTTTGTGCGGATACCGGTTATAAAAATGGTTAAAACAAAATTTGTTGAAACAGATGTTTGCTCTCGGGTCTTGGTTGTTTATATTTATATATGTATGTTTATGCTGGATCTCTGTATGAGACTTTAGCGTTGGCGTGTTTTCGTGTGTTTCCAGCCAGTACTTCACTTGAAATCAATAAGAACAAGTAATTGTCACAGTTGAGAAATACATATTTGAATTTGAATTTTGAACTTGTTTGTCTGGGGTTAAAAAATTCATACCTTATAAGAGAGCCACAGTCCCGTTTCCGAATGCTGCACAATGACAGTAGAGTCACCATATTTGATGATGGGAGCGCCAATCACTTCCAGGTCTTTGTCTTCTAGAACTACTTTTTGATCATCTTTCTCTTGTCGAAGGCAGAATGCGCAAGATGCTGTTGTGGCTTCCTCTCTGTATGTAAAATGTATTGTTTAATAAAATTTGTGTGGAAAACGGTGAAGTTTGGAGATATAATGAGAATTCACTCAACATTTCCACGCCAGAGGAAGCACGAAAAGATTATTAAAGTTTACGGGATAGTATACATGGCTTTTAATCTGAAGGTCCAGTATTCAATTCTTAATACGCAGTAACATTTATTTGCATGCCGAAGAAAGAGTGAAATTTTTATAACTATTTATGAATAAATAAAATTACAGGGCTGAGAAAAGGTCTTTCCGTATTTTTTATGTAATATTTTGCAATTATACCTCTTTGGTTGTATTCCTTTTTTCTGGCTAATTCGACACTATGAAAAAGGTTTCATTGAAAATACAAATGGCTGTTTGCCGTTACATTTCAATTGTTCTTCTGTTTAAAAGAGTGAGTGAATCTTAATAATGAGGGCAAAATGCAACATAAGTTCACACAAAATTGGTTGAAGCCTTTTGAAACCAGCATTTCGATGTCAAAACTGCCGCTCGCTCTGGTCACCCACTATGGATAAAGTCGAAGCCATTTTCGAAAAGTGGAGCAACATGGTAATAGTAATTACACCATAGCTGGAGTTCAGTTTTTACCAAATTTTAATTCTTAGTATAGCTTGACAAATGGGTACCACACAAGCTCACGGAAAAAAATAATAGAATGCGTACTCATTTGCGACTCTCTACTAATTCAAGTCTCTACATTAAAAGAACACACACATACACACAACAAATATGCAGGCAAATCAACTCACCGGCTGACCAAATACAGTTCATTTTGGTCGTTTACCCCCAAGTATCGACCTGTGGTAATATGTCTAATGCGCATAGGATGGTACCAGTTTATAAATCCGCCTGCCCATTTGGTGCGCGCTAATTCAAGGCGCCATAATGATCTGGCTTGAGACATTACTGAACCTCCTTCGTAGACTACGATACTGAAAAGGAAATTAAATTTAAAGTAGGTATATAATAAATAAAAATAGTTAAAGTACTGACGGCCGAGTGACCCAGTGGGCAGTAGTGGGTAGCTTCATATGCCGGAGTTCCAAAGTATGTTTACTCTGCACGACCAGTTCGCTGTATGGTCGTCCATGACACAAGCTCTGTTTACTTTGGGCCATACAAATGGGGTGTCCGGGGAAGTTAAAATATTAAAATTTATATTCATAGATTGTTTTAAAAAATTAAGTTTAAAGGTAAAAGATTTTCATACAATAGTAAAAACTGCATATAAAGCTTGAAACATATTTACGTAATCGGTATTTATTTTCAAGGTATTCACGTTTTCTATCATGAAGGTTCCTTATAAATTTAACATATTATCCATGAAACGAGCATTACTAGTTTTGAATAGTAACTAACCAGATGTCTAGTTCAGATTACATGAATTCTCTTTGTTACTCTTGGATTCTCTCAATTTATAAATAAACTAGATTGCAGGAAGTCTTTTCAATCATGTTTTATGTAAAAAATTATCGCACAATACAAAATCAGAGTACAAAATGCGGACTTAATGCTATTTGGCATTCTCTGTCAGTCTACCGCAGCAAAGGAGAGGGCTTTAAAGGGTTACGGGGTGCGTACAAAAATATACGTGCATACTTACAAAAACTATGATTTAATGTTCATTTTGTAATATAATAATATATAAACGCTATGAACTATATTTATAAAAATATATACATATATAATATTATATTTAACTTATTAAATTATTCTTATACACACATATATATTATTTATGATGATTCCTCGAGTAACTTAAAAAAATTAGCTCTAATCTATTTTATTTTTATTAATCTACAACTTCATAGAAAACTGCATAAATTTAAGAAATATATCCATACTTTACAGCTTATCAGGAAATGTATTGCTTAAATTAACAAAGCATATCCGAAATGACTCACTTCTGGCCTCCATCTCTCGCCCACGTGCTGGGTATGGTCAAGCACTCGTCGCCTCCGTGGAAGAAGCGCAGCACGTCTCCTCCGAAGACGTAGCCCACGTACTTCATGCGCGAGATGCCCGTGCCGTACGGCTGCACGCTCCAGTGCGTCACGTGGAACGACGCGTTTACTATGGACACTTCGTTTTCTTTTGTTGTGTGCTGTATAGACAATAAATGACTTGATTACTTGTTAATGTAAATAATGAATGTTGTTTTCCTATACGTTTCCTGTTCCCATGGGAAATCCGGGAAATAATATATCATGTATACCCCACAACTGAGACGAATCTAATGAGGAGTCCCAAAAACCCTCACCTATAGGGTACGGCAATGATACTCCATGTAACTAGGCTTGTCTTCGCGCAGAGGGAGGTGGAAGATGCGTCATGCATACCTCCGCAGTAGAGGTGGTTGATAAATAACGTCACGGTGAAAATATCACTGTGATCTGAGGTCTATGGATATCACTGTGACTTTTTTCGAAGGAACTACGTTCCTAAGTAACAGTCGTTCCGAGTTCTTTAGTGCGTATCTCGTACTCAGTCACTCTTTACCAGCAAAACGTGACAGAAAAAGTAATCGCGATTCGAACGAACGGAACGCGATACTCTCGCTCGACTAACTTCGGCCGTCCTCGTCGTGTCGGCTTGTGTCCGAGTGAGATAGAGGAAGCAACGGTCATTTTCACCGGTCAGATAGACGTAATTATTATTGTAAGAAAGTAACGAATGAAAAAATAAACATTAATACTTACCTAAAATAAAATAGATGGATGTAAAACTAATTTAGACTTCAAAGGTTTTAATATGAAATTAACACTAAATAAATATATACACAATGAACCTGACAACATATTTTTGATAGTATAATGTATTTTTTAAATATTGAAATGGTTTTGCGATTAATTTAATTTTTTATTTATGGCATTCTAAAATAACGTATTATAAATATTTACTTACTTCTAAAACACTTATTTGATTTAAAAAAGCATAGAAAATAATTATTTGTCTCATAATTTTAATGTAATAATATCCGACTGAACGCGTGCATCTGTTTACGCGGTTCGTATCGATAATATATTCTAAATACAGTGATTCATTAGACGCCAACATTCATATCATATAGTTTCAGGAACTAATATTGATATTAGTAATGCAAGTGATCGACGTGACAAAGTCACGGTGATTTATCACTGTGATTTTTGTGGAACTGGAACGTCAGTCACAGTGATACTAAAATAACTGTTTATCCCTTCTCTAGTTAACTGTTGGAGGGTTATCAGCTTAACTCTACCAAGAGGAGTTTAGTCTACCTCACTGGCAAACCACGGGATCGTAGACTTTACACATAGCTTTGAAATAGTTCCTTTGGTGTGACAGTTTTCACGTATTCCGTCACCGATAGAAAAGCTGCCTTAATGTACAAAGCTTTTATGAACTTATTTGTACATGACACAAATTCGAATTATCGACGTATTTTCAAAATCCAAGCAATGCAATTACGACCACCTGATCAAACGATCTGTCTACGAAAAAGAAATTGCAAGAAATTAACTATTATACTAAATTTAGGAATAGCGTTATAGATTGCTTTTTCTGGATCCTACGTGTCAATTACCATGAATATCCTTTGTTACCTACATCCTAATATACAATTGCGGAGTCCGCAGCCGTGAAGTGCATTGAAGCGATTAGATGGTGCATTGCGCACCTATCTTTGCTTATCCGTTAAACTATGTATGTAAAACATTACAAAACATCGCTGCACGATTTAAAATACATCGTACGCCATCTATTGGAGAATGGCTGAACTAAACTTAGAATTAGGCTATTTAGGGCCTTAACGCCTCATATGTTGAAACACGTCAAACGGTTTAGGCCGTAGAGCGTGCCTCGTACATACATACATGTACACATATACACACAGTCGGGGGTAAAAATAGTTACAAATAGATTACAGCGTCTTAATTGATTTGAAAGTATGGTAAACTTACCCAAGGTTTGACAGAATCACTGCGTTGGCCCACTATTGGCAGACGTTCAGCAAAACAAGTCCCCGGTTGGTCACGAGATTTACTCACTAATCGTTATAACATTTCCTGGCTCTAAGATCACATAGTCTCAATGCCATAACATTTCAAATACACGTACTAAATATCTTTGAACTGACAAATATAAACTATTATATCACTACAATAATTTGCACTACAGAAATTACGTCGATTTTCAAAGAACTATAGGTTTATATAATATAAAACGTTGAGTAAGATGGAATAACAAAAGTAAAGCCCACTTACTAAATATCTCTCAGTAGCCACAGACACGAGGATCAGATCGTCACCGACTCGCACTTTCTCACCCTCAGATCTGAAAAACAATGAAATACGACATTATTTAGTCTGTACTTTTATTATAAAGAAAAATACATTTTTAATAGTTTCCATTTCAAAACTCGACAAAACTCTGTAACGCTGATTTTAAATATTTTTTCGCCACTTGCCATTGGAGGTATTCATTATCAAGAAATAAAATGCGGTATATTTAATAACAACGGAACAACTTTAATATTTTAATGGAAGCATTTCGATAGTTCATTTTTGGTTCTAATTACCAAGTTATGGAATGACTTCGTAGAAAGATACAGTGAAAAAAGTGAATAGGTTTCTTTTGTACAAACTCTAAACATTCCAGGATTATAATTACTCGCAGGAAAAATAGACACCAACGTAGCCCATTCTGCGTTTTGGTGGTGAGAACCAAAGATTAAAAGTGAGAGCAAAAGAAAAATCCATTAATATGTTTTGAAAAAATTACGTGCCAAATAATTACTAAAAATATATTGTATCAATTAAATTGAAAAACCTTCAGTTAATTCTACTTCGTTATAAACATGAATGTAGGTATGAATCACGCAAAAACGGCTGACTGGGTTTGGTTGCAATTTGGACGTTTTATCCCGAAATTTGAACGATTCAAATATTTATTTCTCAATTGACAATCACTTGTTCTTACTGACGTCAAATAAAAATGACTTTACCACCAGTTCGGAAAACCCTTCGTGAAGAAGAACTGGCTAGAAATTCTAGAAGTACCGTTTTCGAGGGATACTCGTATCACAGGCAATACCTGTCATACAAACATGAACACCAACAATCACCTTTGTTTGCTAGCAGGATGTAAGGTCCACCAGCAGGCCTCGCCTTGCGAATGTTCTTGCAAACCGACGTCGAAAGCCAGCTTGTCTTGTGATGACGAGGTAGATAGGCAGGCCAAGTACTGGAGATAACATTAAAAATTATTTACATTACTAACATTTTTTGTACAAGAAAAAGTAGTTAATGATTTCTGACATTGAAAATTTTGCTGGTTCCTTAACGAGGTCTAACAATTCATAACATTATAAAAGTCAGCTCAAACTATCGTTTCAGCTTGTAGATTTATTTAAATACTTTTAATTCGCTTAGTAAAATTACAAAATAATGTTTTTTTTCTAATCGTTTATATTCAATTAAATTTACGTTCAACAGTGTGTACCTATTTGCTCAGATCGCAGCACAGATCTACAATTATCGAGGAGGTTATAAAACAGATTATTAAAAAGATCGCAAAAATTTTCGACCTCTGAATACTGAGTAGAATCAAGATTTTTAATAGAAAGTTTTTACATTTTGAATCTTTTGGATTCTTTACTTTTAAATTTTTTATTTTAGATACCCTCACAATACTTACCATATCACTGTTGAGATGTCGCAGTAAGATGGCATTGCCGTACAGCAAAGTTCTATGCCCAGATCCAGTCCCTTTGCCCTGTTGAAAGAATTATAAAAAATTATTAGTAAATACTGTTAAAAGGAAACATTCATTATAAATCATTTACATCGCCCTTAACATGGACCATTCAGGATTTCATAGTCGATTTGAATTTGGTTGAAAAATTGTAACTCGCACTCACAAACTTTAAATGGTTACTCAAGGTGCTCCCAAGATTGCGCTTTGCGAATTCCTCTACATCTATCTATATTGTCTTAAGTCTATGCAAAGCAGAATCTATTATTAAGGGCCCTAATGATCGTCAGCGAAATTTTGCATGCAGTTTATAGGATGCAATATAGGAGACCGTTTTTTTAAAGAACAAAAGATTAGCTGATTATTGGAGCTTAAGTTTTTCAAACCTTATAGGTTTTAATATTTAAAGTATACATTTAAATTTATTTTAGCCATTACATATCCACTTACTTCTTTTTTAGTTTATAATAAGTTTATTTATTTCTCCTGACAAAGTACTTAAAGTTAGAACAATGTCGCAGACAGAAATTGTTCATAACAAGGCCGGCTATAGAGGTCTGGAAGCCCTGGGGCAATAAAGGGGTTGAGGCCCCAAATTAATATCCGAATGAAATAAAAAATAAATCAAGTGATGCGAAACAAACTCAAATTATTTGAATATAACATGAACATAGTAAAATATAAAAATTATCCGAAATGAAAGTATAGCTGAAAAATTGCAAGCATTATTCGATGAACAATCGTTGAAGATTTTGCTGATATTCAGCTCCGGAGTAGATTATTGTAGATATCCCGGGAGGGATTGCAGTTCTCGCTCTCCAATTCGACACCAGCAAAATCGAGTACATTAAACCAAAATGTAGTCCGTTTTCGGGATTCAACGAATAGGTAACTTTATTAATTCTTTGGAGGGAAATACATTGAAACTGAATAAAACTAAGTCTTATTGAACAAAATCTTTATGTAAATTGTTCGTACGTGAACAAACAATATCATTGAATTTATTAATAAACTAATTATAATTACTAACTAAAAAGTAACGTTTTTAACCGTTTCTTGCGTTCGTGAACAATATTTGTAAACATACTACTATCAAATTATATTTACTACTTCATACAGAAAATCGCTACCAAGATACTAATTCAAAATGCGTATCAGGGATTTTTGATACATTGATGTTTTCGGATTGGGTGAACGAATATGGGTAAATTATTTTAAACAAATAATTAGTTTGTGGAGATATTTGTGTAAGTTTTTACAAGTGTTAAAAATCACAAATTTTTTTTTATAACAGCAGAATGCTTTCTTGTTTATCTCTATTGTGGGGCCCCATATACAGCCCCGGTAGCCCGCCCCTAAATCTGGCCCTGTTTCATAAGCGAGTGTGGTGCCGCAGCACCACTTACTATTTCTACTTATTACCCGGTGAAGCGCCATCATGAAAATTGAAGACTGTAAGTACAGCATAAAACGTCCTACCAAACGTATAGATGTTTAGTTGAATGTTTGATTCAACCATCCACCAGCGACAGATAAATAGTTATTTCGATCACAGTATATATGTGAGGAGCTGGTGCCCGAGGAAGATTAACGTGTATTAAGGGGTCCTCATCCCCATATTTGAATAAAATAGAGATTTTCAATACTAGAAAAGGTAACTAAATAAGTAACTAAATTTTATCTTTACAAACTATAATCACAAATGGAGATAGTTATTTGCGTTTTAATATCAATAATTAGTTAAAATAACGGATGCGTTACGACACGACAGGAGTTCGAATAATCTTTATTCCGTCTTGCTCGCGCGCCTCGTTTTTGCATCTTTCTTTCTCTTTCTCATTTGTATTAAATAAAAAAGTTACAATTTGTTTTTTTTTATTCATTTATTTTTTTATTTATTTTTTTATTTGGATATCCAACAGCAAAACAATTAAAATAATTAAGCTAACAAACATGAATAATCTATATAAGCTAATGACAGGATATCACATCATGGTAAAATTTATAACAAACAAAATCGTGAAGTGGTCAGTGTTAAAGCCGGACTGTGTATGTGCAGTTGCTGCATGAGGTGTATAGTCGGATACATACAATTGAAAGGAATTATACGAAGATTATGACATCTTCGTATAATTTTAGTAGTGTGATAATAGAGTTGAATAATAAATAATGGATTACTTAGTTTACAAATTTTATCTGTTTATTATGTAATTATATAAATATTGTATCTTGTCTATGTGTTAATAATCTTCCGTATAATATATTGTTTAAATTTATTTTTAGTTAGGGATAATATGTCAATATTTTTAAATAAAGTATTGTAATTGTTTTGGGCTCTAGAGAAATATTCATTTCGACCGTAGTTAGTTTTACTTGATGGAATATAAAATAGTTTATTTTTTGATGGACGGGGATGTCGGGGTACATATATACTAAACAAAGGAATCAAATTGGGACAGTCTAATCTTGAATGAACTATATCGTGTAGGAAGAGCACGTCTAATAAATTTCTTCTATCTTCCAGTTTAACGAGACCGTAATCTTTGCATGACTCATTGTAATATTTGGTCTGCTTTTTAAATTTAAAATTTAAATGTTTTATAAAAAGTTTCTGAATACTTTCGATGCGATCAATATATTTTGGTTTTGTGGATTCCAAATAACGCTCGCAAATTCTAAGTTGCTTCTTACGTAGGCGTAAAACACCATTCTGAGGCACTTAATATCCTGAAAAGGCTTGCACATCCGCATTAAAAATCCAAGATTCTTATAAGCTTTATCAACGGCAGCGTTAATGTGCGCAGCTAATGATAGTTTGTTGTCTAACGTAACACCCAAATCGCGGTCTTCTTGGACGCGCTGAATAATCTGTCCAATAATGCTATATTTATAAATTATTGGTTTAGGTTTCCTAGTAAATGTTATTTGGACACATTTTTTCGTATTAACGGTAATTCTATTTTTATCATAATATTCGGTTAGGTTATTTAAATCTGCTTGTAAATTTTTGCAGTCTTCCAATGAGTTAATGTTTAAGAAATTTTTTTTGTCATCAGCATACAGGAGGTATTTTGAGTTCTTAAAGCAAGCACCAACGTCATAAAGAAAGGCATTATAAAGTAACGGTCCAAGATGTGATCCCTGAGGAACACCTGAGGGAATTTGGATATAACTAGATCTGTGACCTCCAATGGTTATAGCTTGCCGCCTGTTAGTGACATAGGAACTTATCCATCTGAACAAATCTCCACGTATACCCAGCGTGTGCAACTTACTTAACAGGATGACATGATCTACACGATCGAAGGCCTTTTCGAAATCTGTGTAGATCACGTCAACCTGAGAGCGCTGATCCATACGACGCAAAGTATAGTTCAAAAACTAAGTTCGTATTTACCGATCGTTTTTTTAAGAAGCCATGCTGGTTGTTAGGGATATTGTTTGAAATCGTTATATATATTGCATCGTAAACAAGTTTTTCAAATAATTTGGAAATTATATTAAGTTTTGATATTGGCCTATAATTAGAGATAATTGTTTTTGAGCCTTTTTTGTGGATTGGAACTATGTGGGCTTCTTTCCAAATATTTGGAAAAGTTCCTTCTTTTAGAGATCTTTGGAATAGGATGGATATTGGTAAAGAAATTGTATTAACGCATTTAGTAAGGAAGATGGTAGGTAAATTATCACTTCCTGTCCCCTTATTGATGTTTAATTTTTTAATATACGACTTTACACATTCCTCACTGAGCACAACTGTATGCACATACCCGTTATCTCCAGTACGCGGGGGATCGTGAGTGAATTGGGTGTAAGTATAATTTGCAGGCTGAAACATACCACTAAAAAAACGATTAAAGCCTTCACAAACACCTGCACCACTGGTAAAAGACTCAGTTTATACTGAGTTTGTGTAAGTATCAGATCCATTGCTCAGGTACTACTCGATTCAAATGATAAAGGAACGTCAATGACCTATATCTGTTAAAAGTCACTTGAAAATTATGGTGTGCATGGAAAACTTTTTTGCATAAAATAAACGATTTATTTTACTTTATTAAAAACAAAATAAAACTGTATTAAAAAAGAACTGTATAAGTTTATAAGAAGTTACAAACCACGAAAAAACTATATCGAAGATAACATTTCCAACTCATTTTCATTGTGATTTCAATCCAATCGAATATATTTGGCACTTGACTCAGCGTAGGGTTGCAGACAAATGCATCAAAATCAAAAAGTCAAATCGAGAGTTTGACGCCAGAAGCAATTGCTTGCTTGAATATTTAAAAAAAATTCTACCTGTTCGAATTGACGGCTATGACGTCGCAATATGGCGCTAAGTCGGTCCTATAGTTACTTGAAACACTTAGTCTTGTAGGAACGTCAGCTATCTCCCGCTGATATAATATCATCAAACGTTCACAAGTCTGTTAGATATACGTGAGTGAAAAAAACTATAAATTTTTATTAATAGTTGTTAAATTGTCAATTTGTTACTTTTGAATATACTACAACTAAACCATGCAAGAAATAAAATTAGTTGAAAAATAGTTAATTAATTAACATTAAAACCTGCAATAGCGAATTGAATAATTTAGAAAAAGGTTTATTTTTGTTCTTTATACTAATTATTAAAATATACAATTAACTTTCAGATAACTTTTCAGTCTGAGAATAAATAATTGAAATTATATTTTTATAAAAATTTTGCATTTAGCCAATCAATTGAATTAATGGAATTAATGAGATTTCGCATGCATTTTACCAAAAGTTTTCGCGCGATACTTACAAGATTTTCTTTCCCCTGAAAAATTGAATTTTCACAAAAATAGGGTGATTATTCACAACAGGGATACATGTAATAAATTATGTTAAACACAACATTTATTTGTATTATTCAACAGGCTCTGTCCTACTAAAAAAGGTTTACAATACAATAAAATAAGTATTTATTGCCATCATACAAAAACAGAAAGCGAATGTTCTTAACATGCCGACGACCTCGTACTTTATCTATTCTTAAAAACTTTAACTGACAACTGACAAGGACATAATTAGAATACTATTAAAAACAAATCGATATCATCATTTCATGGCATAAATACTAGCTCACAGATCACCCCAAAAGATTACCCATACTAGGCAACCAACCAAGTGGTTACCAGGATTTTGGGTTCGCACAGGAAATATACCCCTGATTTTTAATACATATTAACCATACTACAGATTTCTTTAAGAATTTCAAAACGGATGAAATACTTACTAAATACTCATGTTCTGTGAATTAGCGTGGAAAGATAACCTGTTAGCAGTTGGAACAAAATACAATCAAGATTTATTAATCACAGGTCTAGTAACAATGGTCACAAACACGTCATGAACTACTGCACGTTGATGTCTTTTTGAAAAGTCTATTTTACTCATTAGTAATTTTCTGTTGTTGTCCTATTCAATCTCTATCTCAAAATACTAGTGCTTGCAGAGATAATTCAATTCAATTCAAATCTTTATTGCGTTCCACAATGGTAAATTCAGGTAACAAAGTTTTATAGTAGGTACATACATCATGGACCCTGTTTGGTACAACAATTTGAAAGGGGATAGATTTCAATAATTTAATAATAAATTATTATTTTTATATAATATGTTATCTTGTATGTTATTATTTGAGAAATTATATTTTACCTGATTAGTAAGTCTTTTTTTATTTTATTAAAAATTATTATTTTAAGTTATTTTTATGGTTTATTTTGTTACTTATTTAATTTGTTATCTTCGAAATATTCATGAACTGAGTAATAACATTTTTCTGTAAGTAATTGTTTAAATTTTTTAATAAACTGCCTATAATCCGTAGTATTTCTCAGACAATCGGGGAGCTTGTTATATATTTTGATAGACATCACATAACTTTCAATGTTTATCACCATTCCTATTGCCACGTGCCATAAGGGCTTGCACCGTGACCTTGAATAACCAACCATTTTGCATAATAGGCTTAGCAATAAAATATAAAAAGATTTTAAGATTTTGATATAAGAAGTTTTGGTGAAGTTAAAGAGCGAAATCTGTCAATCGTGGTTAGATTTAGGTTAGAATTGATTCAATCAAGCGGTCAAACTAACCGCGACTTCTTTTTGTACTAGATAGTGATCTAAAAGAAAAAGTGATATAGATGATTTTGACATTATTGCTGTCACAAGTTTTAGAATACATAAATTCAAACTCAAACATTTATTTCTTAGCATTGACATTTACTTGTTCTTGTTAACGTTATATAAGCATGACTATACCACCAGTTCAGAAAAACCTTTGTGTAGCAGAACTGGCAAAAATCTTAAGGGTAAAGTTTTTTCATAATAAATTTAAAACTCTTGATGTCTTTACAAAATTAATCTTATCTGCATGTGTCAGCTCGGTAAGTCTCCCTCCCCTCAACTAAAAAAATGACGAACCATCTCAAACGGTTCAAGAGTTAACTTGGGTTCAGTCATTGTCATTGCAAACATATGAGAGGGAAGTTAGCGACCCATATACAATATAGTATACAACTTGATACTTTTTATCAATTGTTGACCTTTTTTAGTAAGACGTTACAGATCTGCCATTTAAAATCTTTATATTCGCTTTGTATAGTAACAACTGTTAATTTAAAGATGCTTAAAACGTACTTAAAAAGAGATCGTTTATTTATATAGGTTTGTAAGTACATAGATTGTTATGATGGATAATAGACACAAATACTAAAAAATAGATACATATATAAATTAGGTTATATATTAATACTTACAGTTTCGGAACCGGCCGCTGTGACCAATTCTTGTAGAGCTCTTACTGACAAAGCCTGAAATAGTAATAGGGGAATAGATAAGCAATTGAAAAATTAAACAATTTTTTTATTAGTTTAAATAAATCCAAGATAAATTTTCTCCACATAAAACAGCCTTAATGGTCCGTCTCCAGGGAAAGCAGCGACGCAACTGAGGGGTGGTTTCAGGTATTTATAGTGCAGCACGCTTAGAGTTGGAACATTTAGTTAGTATACTTTAGTTAAAACTAATTTGTATATTTGGCACTCATCAGACCAGAGACCTCCACAGCGCAACCTACGCTCTCATTTTACTTAAAGCTAGTCAAAATTATCATCGCCAGGTGACACGTGGCAAATGGTATAATACTGTAATAATGACGTCATTTCATTAGGTCTACTTTCTTTTCGAGTAAAATTCAACCTCCCCTTTGGTAACGACGATTAAAATACATATTAAATACAAATTGCATTTGTGTTTTTGTTAGTATTATTTATTATAGATCAGTAATTTTATGTAATAAACTTATACCTATTTGTTTTGATAGAAGAGAAGAACCTCTCAGTACAGGCTTCATCCTTTACCGAGGTTCAAATCAAATTAAACTATGCTTTTACTTTAACGAACACAGCTGTTTTTGGAGACCAGGTCGCGAACCGCGACAGTCGCTGTCGGGAGTCGTATATATGCTTATCACTTAAGACAAATTGAAATTGCGTTGTGATTGGTCCATTGAGTTGCGCGTAATGGCTAAATCTTTTTAATCTTTCGAAGAAGTAGACTTTATTTGAACTCAAAATTCCCTCACGCGGGAATAATCGATCATCTGATATTATGTTTTAGATTGAATCTTACCTGCTCAATCACGAACACGCACTGCGACAGATCAGGCGGGATGTTCTTATCGGCGATGTTCTCCAGAAAGCAGTGCCGGTTACCAAACCCTTCAGCTGCCAAACACACGCGTTCGCCTGTCGCAGTGCAGGACAGGCAGACCATGTCTTCCTGTAAGGATAAAGAAAGTTCTTGAACTCGTGCTGATATGATATGAGTTTGTAAAGAGTTATGTAAAAATGTTTTCGGGTTGTAAGCTATTACATAATAAGGTCTTAAAGATAGACAAAGAACTTTACATTTAAATTCATTTACCTTAAGGATTTATGTTCTCTATTATGAATTGTACAATACGTTATTAAAGATTACCTTACGGGCGCCATCGTGAGCAAATGACTTGAGCAATTGCTCTATACATGACCATGACGCATTAATTATAGTATATACAATAAAAAGCTAGATAATTGGGTTGTTTGACATAATTTAAACCTGCATAATTATCATATAACGCTTACTTTTAGACGAAGTGCACAATTAAAATCATAATAACGCATTCGTTGTAAAGAGACTTATTAAAGATTTACTTATTAAAAAAAAATGTAGTCCTCCAATACGGAATCATTATATAGAAAAGTAAATTCGTTTTTGTAACTTGATATAGGTACTTATTGATTAGTGATAAATAAGGGTTAGCGCGGCTTTATCTGACTCCCCATCGCGCCTTAACAAAAAAAGATTACCTAGTTAAAACGCATCAATTTTCTATAATTGAACTAACTAGCTAACTAACCAAATTAGCCGGCAAGTCATTAGTAATATGATAAATTAATGAGCTGTCATTGAACTATTACATGTATCAATATGAATTGAGTAAGTTATTTTTGTAGAGTTGGTAGGTACTCATAAAGTAAAAATTAGAAAAGAAAATTATGTATGTCGAAAAGGTTTCTTCTAGTATAATTCAAGGGCAGTGAATGGGTTAAAATAAGAGGAAACTTATTCATATCACGAATCTATTTAACTTGATTTAAATAAAATGGAGGAAGTAGGCTCCTAAGGTACGGCCGTTATAAATCTTGTCCAAATTGCTTGATTTATTTTGTCACTATCCAATGCCGCAAGTCTGGCCGCTCTGAAAACCAAAGTCTTAATGTCATTCAGTATCTAGCTGAACAGTGGCCATCATTGGAAATTGCTATATAGTTACTGTATAATAAATATAATAAATCCTCTTTATATTGTTTTGTTAACCTTTTCATGGATGGTGAAATTTTAATATTATGAACTGTGTATTGCACTAACGGTTCATTAATTAATTAATTAATTAATTAGTGCATATACTGTCACTATGCGAAAAGAACCGATGCGATACGAGTACACCACGTGACACGCGTACGAATACGAGTCCTGCTTGCGTTGAATCAATGTGGCAGTTTCATTAATGTAAAGTTTCAACAATGCAATAAACTGAGGTTGTGTGAGAAGCAGATCCATTGCTAAAGCACGCTTTGTTAGACCGATCTTCCGCTAGTTTTATTTAATCAAAGAATAAAACAAATTCTCTCGGTTTCAAAAATGGCGCATCGATGTGAATCCAGACAAGAGTTCTGCGATTAGCTTCCACCCCAGACGCCGTCTTCCCGCTCATGATCCCCACGTTCGAATGTTAGGCATTCCCATGCCGAAGCGCAGTACTAATTACTTAGGCGTCACCTTAGACCCGACGCTTTCTTTCAAGTCACACATCGATAGAGTATCGAAACTCGCCCGTCTTTACTTAGGTCGCCTAAATAGTATGTTAGGTAGACATAGTAAAATGTCCTTTAGGAACAAACGTACGCTCTTTAAGACCTGCGTTGCCTCGCCAATCTTTGCCCACGCTAAACCCTCTAAAATCTCTTCTGCCGCAGGGCCACAAACGCACCTTGGTACGTGCAAAACGCGGACCTGCACAGAGATCTTGAATTACCTACAGTGCAACAGCACCTCTAAACGCTCTCGGAAGCTTTCTTAAAACACCCCAATCCCTTAGTTCGAGCTTCAGTCTCGTATACTACCCCTGTCCTTGATTCGAAGCTCAAAGTCGCTAGGCCTAGGATAGCGCAAGCGTACTATTACACAAAGCTGACATCCGATCTCGAAGCCCTTCTGGCCGCAAATTCTAATTCTAATTCTAACTTGAATTAACGTAACTTCTCTTAATTTAATTTTATTTAACTTCTGCTTGCAACTTTGAGCACCTTCAGTGCTAAGAATTCACCTTCAGTGCTTTGAGCACCTTCAGTGCTATGTAAATCCCAGCGGGTGACCCCTTCTGGGCCCGGCTTGTGCGGTCTTTTTCGCCAATTGGCCGTCGTTTCAGATGAAGGCTGTGAGACAAAAATTGCACAAGTCATTCAGGGGGTTTTTAGTGGGTAGAGTCTCTGGTAGGCTCGGAGTGAATCCCACATAAGTGCGATCGCGCGCGCGCGGTATGCATTAGAGCATTTTTTAGTTCTCTAAGATAATCTTGTAATCTGTCTAAAGTAATCTAGGATAAAATTTATTCCACCAGGCTCTACGGTGGATCACAGGGGGTGTAAATTGAAATTGCAACTTTCAAATTCAAATTCGACCGCTGCATTTACCGTCATCATGATTTTAAGGCGTGAACTATTTTTCTCAACATCTGTCACTTTCAGTTCTTTGAGAGAAACCAAAAGGACTAAATGTTAATTAATGATGTGAATTAAAATTACCAAAACTCTTTTCCCAATTCCCAAAATTTTTAGTAGACTCAATATTTATAAAATCACAGTTTTCTCCCCGTTGGGTGTGTGACAGTGACAGCTCTCTAACGCTCACTTTATATTTACGTCCGCTCATGTGTAGGTCGCATGCTATGGATTTTCAATCACCATATCACGATCACTATACGTAAACGACCTAAATATGCAAAATAAATGACTGTAAAGTCAGCAATTTCAGTCGATTTAGATTACAATTTTGTATAAACATGAAGGCACGAAGATGTGTCCAAAGCCTTTGACTGGTAGTCTTATAACGTAACTTGCGATATCAAATCGAAAGCAAAAATAGCGCAATATTTGTGATCCAATCTCTTATTGTCACAAATCTTATGCTACCCCCAGTTCACAATCTGCTTACTTTGGAGCCATAGAGTTGGTGTTTTTGTCTAGGGATTTATTATTATTATTTAAGTTTCTGAATATTAAATGAGGCAATACTAGTTTAACTAACTTTTTTTTTATTCTGTGGTTAAACTACAAACAAGGTACAACTTATACTTTTCAATAACAGAGCAGATTTTTTTTTTTTTCGAAATTCCTTCAGCTGAAAAATCATTCATTAATTATGTACTTTAATTTAAATAAAAATAATTAAACATCAAACCTTCGCACCATTGATGTGCAAAAACGAAAAACCAACATGCAATTTTTTTGCCATCCCTACCTTCGGTACTAAACAATTCGTTTTTGCACAGAGGTCGACCAAACACGCAAGGATTGTCAACCTTTGTGCCAACCTCGGCAAACTCAAAGGCCAGGTAACAGATAATTTACTCACTTACATTACTTGTTTTAAGGTTAACATTCCTGTGATAAAAAATTATAATGTAACACGCAATATTGGGCTACTTACAATGATACAGTTTTAGGTTTTATCATGTTTTGTTTTATATGAATTCTATGCTGAGTCGTTGACCTAGATAGTTTAACAAACGATGGTGCTATTTTCCGTGTGTTCGTTTGAGGTAACTTATTTTTTTATACTATTTTCGTTGCTTCATTGCGGCAAGTGGCATCAGCATGCGTCGACCTCATTATTTGTAGATGTTTTATTTATCAGTATCGTATGTGATTATTATATCGACTAATGATGCTCTGCATTTGAAATTTACTTTTTTGCAGTAATTTTACTGAATTTTCCTTCTCGTAAACGTAATTATTTTGGCAGTTAAAATAGGACTGACTGTAGTACCGCCCCAGACGAGATCTTTACAAAAGAAACCCAACTATCTCTATAATAATAATAATAATAAATCCCCGGACAAACACACCAACTGTATGGCCCCAAAGTAAGCAAAGCTTGTGTTATGGATGACCATACAGAATTAAATTTAAATTAAATTACGCTTAGTTTTTTTAATTTTTGTCAAAATCTTTATTGCTGAGTTCCACTTACAAAGGTGATAACCTCAACAATTCTAAAATAATGAAGTTTTGTTTACTTCAAATCACTTTTTTTTTACACTTTACTTTTTTTCACCTTCGTCTTCATCGTCACAATCAGGTGAGATAGAAGACAAACGTCTAATCCTTTTTCAATAAAAAAAATAATAAAAAAAAACTTGAGAAGCAAAATAGTTCGTATACCTACTTGCTGAATATATTTTTACAATTCTATATAACCAAGGTTATATGCGACATTGCAAGGTTACCAAGACTTTACGACGTCATTTAGCAAACTTTTAAATGTTTGTTCCTTATAGTACTGATTTTGGAACTAATTCCATTAATAATAAAATTAAATATAGTACTAACATTTCAAAAACTGCATGGAATATAATTAATCAGGAAACTGGGAAAGCAAAAGAACCGCACACCAAATATAATTTAAAAATTAATGATAAAGTGTTGTCAACTGACAAAGAAGTTGTTGAAGCATTTGAAATTTTTTTTACTGCCATCCCTGTGTCTACAACTACTTCGAGTATTAATTTATGTTCCACTCTTGCACAGTCACTGTTAACGGAAAATGTAAATTCATGCGATATTGATTTTATTTTTAAACATGTTACTGTTCCACAAGTTTTAAATGCATTTAAAAGCATTAAAGTAAAAAATACTACCGATTTAGATGGGATTTCTGTTAAAATTATTGAATCTGTTATTGATGGTATAGCCCCGTACTTAGCCAGTATATTTAATGACTGTGTTGATAATGGTGTTTTTCCTGATTTAATGAAATTGAGTAAGGTCATTCCAATATTCAAAGCAGGTAGTATGTCTGACCCTAATAATTTTAGACCTATATCAATACTACCAACGCTCAGTAAGATTTTTGAAAAATTAATTTTAAATCAATTACTTTCTCATTTTTACGGTAATAGTTTAATGAATTTTAAGCAATTTGGTTTCACGCGGGGTCGCTCAACAACCGATGCCGGTGTTGAGCTCATAAAACACGTATTCAGCGCCTGGGAGGAGTCGTATGATGCTATTGGTGTCTTTTGTGACTTGTCCAAGGCGTTCAACTGTGTGGATCATACTACTCTACTCATGAAACTGCACCATTACGGCATAAAAAACCGAGCGCTTGCCTTGATTAAATCATATATTTCTAAAAGAAAAAAGAAAGTTGCAATAAACGGAGAAAAATCATCAGGATCGGCAGTGACAATGGGTGTGCCCCAGGGCTCATTCTTGGTCCTTTCCTATTTTTAGTACTTATATATCAATGATCTGCCATCGGTCGTAAAGAATCAATGCGAGGTCATATTGTTTGCTGACGATACTTCCTTCTTATTTCAAATCAAAAGACAAGAAACTGACTATCGAGCAGTAAACAAATGCATCTCCAACACGGAGCAGTGGTTCTCAGCTAATTATTTGCTCCTCAATGAAAAAAAAAACGAAATGTGTTAAGTTTACATTGCCAAATGTCAAACAGGTAAACAGAAACATTGTAGTTAAGAGCCAGGATTTGACTCCTGTAAACTCAACTGTATTTCTGGGCATAACCTTAGACGCCAAACTCCAGTGGGGACCACATGTTGATGGTTTAGTGAAAAGGCTTGGCTCTGCCGCATATGCTGTTAAAAAAATGAGACAAATTTCAAATGAAACAACTGCTCGATTAGTCTATTTTGGTTACTTCCACAGCCTCATGACATATGGTATACTGTTGTGGGGGAGTGCTGCCGACATCGATACTATATTTATTCTGCAGAAAAGGGCTGTTCGCGCAATCTATCAGCTCGGTCCAAGGGTGTCACTTAGAAGTAAATTTATGGAAATAAATATTCTTAACTTCCATTCACAATATATTTATAAAATAGAATATTAGAAAATTAAATGTATGTAAAAAAGAACATAACCTTGTTCAAAAGAAAAAAAGATCTGCACAATGTTAACACAAGGGGAAGAAATATGCTGGCAGCTCATAATAGTAGGCTTCATAAAGTCACTAACTCATTCATGGGTCAATGTATACGCTTTTATAATAAGGTTCCTGAGGATATCCAAGGTCTTCCTATTGACAAATTCAAAGAAACTATAAAGGAGAAGTTGTG
Organism: Marasmarcha lunaedactyla; assembly: GCA_923062675.1. NCBI lineage: Eukaryota > Metazoa > Arthropoda > Insecta > Lepidoptera > Pterophoridae > Marasmarcha > Marasmarcha lunaedactyla. The sequence continues at coordinate 15,639,624 of OV281363.1, read as the reverse complement.
TGCTAGAGCATATTATAAACTATCCGATTATTTGGATGATAAAAGCCCTTGGGTATAATCCCCTCATTAACAGGATTGTACTAGTATTTGTAACAAAGCATGTGTAATTTGTCTGTATGTTCGATGAATTCTTCGTAACGATGAATATCTAAAGCGTCATTGTCACTAAAGTACGTCATCTTATGGTAGCGTCGGGTGACGGGTCGCTCACTTCCCTCTAATATGGTTGAGGAGAGCGATGGCTGGATCCCGTGTTCACTCGTGAACGGGTGCCGTTTGAGGGTGTTCGTCGTTAGGATACTTGGGGGGAGGGAGACTTGCCGAGCTAACAGATGAAGAAAAGAATAATTTTGTATAGACATAAAGAGACTCTGTAAATATATTTTGAAAGAAAAAATATACACGTGAAGTTTCTTGCCAGTTCTTCTTCACGAAGGTTTTTTCGAACTGGTGGTAGAATCATGTTTTATTTGACGTCAATAAGAACAAGTAATTGTCAATGTTGAGAAATAAATCTTTCATTTAATTTCATTTCAACGCTCATATTTTTACCTGGATTTCAATTTGACACTTGACAAGACTTTCCATATACATTTAGGCAAACTGTCAATTTTACACTGATACTGTTTTTATTATTATGCTGATAGAAGTTATCTGAACATTGAAAAATTAGCCCTCAATCAAATCATCACAAAAATCCACAAATGTCCGTTTTATTTTGATTCGTTCAAATGACAAAAGGCGATCACTATCCCATTATGATATCCACTGTAATAGATTTATTTAATGTGCTCGTGCAATCAAATCAAATGGTGTTAGTTAAAATTCAAGGTTATTTGACTGTCATTGACGGGGTGAGTTCACAAGGTTATTGTATGTTTATTGACGCTGCTTCCAACAAGGTTTTACAAATGTCTTTTTACTATTTATGTATTTGTCTTTCCTAATTTTTCTTTTTCCTGTTTAAAAATTTGTTAATATTATTTTTAGTTAATAAAGAATCACTTGTTTCAATCGGTATTTTTACTACTTAAATTTTAATGAAAAATGATCAGCCGTTTTTGTTAAAAACGTTTTTGAGGTTATTTCGGTTTTGTGAATTTATTTCAAATAACTGCAGCTGGTACATGTTCAAATAAGGTGTTGAACAGGTCCATCGCCAACAATGACAACTGCTTTCTCAACCGTAAGATGTTTGGAAAGATATCTTCAATGTGGTCAGTGTATAATAATGAAACAATCCTACAGTGAAAGTTTTTAGCTAATTGCAACCGTTAGATTTGCGAAGCAGTAAAAAATAATCATTAATTTATATTAGGGACCGCATAGTTGGGTGATCGAAAAAAGGGCTGAAAAAGTTCTTGGCAAAATGTTTGTTTCATCACTATCGATTTCTATTGTAATGAAAGAGACATGCAGCGATATTTTAAACCGAGTTAGCTTAAATGTTTAACTTAGATTGGGAAGAGTCGGACGAATCTATTGTGCGATACGACTTCCAAAAAACACTTAGTCTTTACTACACTAAATTATTAAGTGTTTATAAGCCATTATTCGATTAAACGCAAGAGCTATTGTATAAACGTTCATTAATCGCTTTAAAAACTCGTTATAACTTTTCAAACATCAAAGGCGCTCAGTAATCCCAAATTAAAAGACATGAAAGTCTTGTCTTTTCCGATACAAAGCGCTAACTCTCAATGCTTTTTTGTCAAGCAAATATTTGTACAAATAGTGCTTTCAAGATACACGTTGTAAATTAATTTGTAATTTTGTAACTTTTTATAGTTTTGTTATATCTTGTAATGGAATTTCAATGTGATTTTTTAAAAGAAATAACATTAAAATTACCTCTGTAATAAATATTACTGAAGTTACACTATTTCACTTCCAAAATACAGTGCCAACTTATCTTCAAATAAACTCTATTTATGAAAACTTATTTCAGTTTTTTGACATTAAATCTAAAAGCAGTTTCTACAAAAATACAGCCTCCAGGTTTTCGAAAACTGAACACTTTCTGTCTTCATTGTCGATCAAATTAGACGAAAGACCAAATTATACTACTTTATATCAAAAGTACCTATTAAATAACTCTAAACAAACTTTTACTGTGTTGAGTTTTAAAAGCAAATCCACTTCAGTTAACAATCCGAGACTAACAAAACCGGGCGCTTACCTGAAGAAGCAAAACCAGTTCGGGCTCTAAAAATTATGGCTAAAATATTCTAAGAAAATCGATTATCCCAAAAGATGTATCTTATCATGATCTTTGGAAATAGAATAGCAAGACACTTTGGCTAAGGATCTCGGAAAAGGCGTCCTTTTTGTTAGGCCAGACTGTGTTTCACACGAATAGGGCTGATCAAAATTTGAATTAAATGGTCGATATTCAAATAATGTTCTCGCGATGGGAGTAATTTTAATATCTAAGCTTTACCAAAAAAAATTCTGATCAAAGATAATTGGGTTCTTTTTGTATTGAATTACAATAGAAATCTTGACATTCAATGATTATCAAATATATATAACAAAAACCTATAAAGGTGATGATAAAGATGCTCTCAAAATGTGGCGTTAGTGACATTTTTCAAATCAGTGAGTAAGTTAATTGAAAACAAGCGCAGTATTTATACACATATGCAAGTATAGTGTATGCGTGCCATCCACGAGACGAGCCCCATTACCTTTTGGTTTATTTATGGTAGTGTGCGACCTTGACCAAAAACCAGTGCGAAGCATCCATGTGGATGGCTCAAACTTTATTAAATAAAATTGTACGCAATTTACAACTACGTATGTGTATCTACTAGGATATCACAAGCTATGACAACTTGATGAAAGCTTGGCAAATCTCGGATCCAGTTGGCCTCTGAAAATGTCTGTGCAGACGTTCGGTAGAACATGGTTTCTTTTGCAAATATAGATATAACTATATCAGATTGTTTCAGACTTTATTAAAATAAACTTTAAAAAAGCATTGTTATCCATCACACGGATAATATCATTCACATGACGCATGATTTGAAAGACAATTATTAAAACGGGATTAGCTAAACACAATGTTATGAAAGTAAAGGCTTGACTCATATAATAACACGGAAATCCATAGATCTGGCGTTCTTAAATTATTTGTAATCAAGAGAAAAAGATGCTCAGATGATTTTACCATGGTTTATGCTTTATTGAACCAACGCATATATATTTTTTTAATGCTTATTAAAGTGTGTGTCAACCCTATCGAGTGCTGTCGTATTAGTCTTGTCTTAAGCTAAATCGGCTAAGTTATGCTGGACAGTGGCAGAAACCATTATTGTAGAGATATTTACTTTGGCATATAATACACTTCTTTTTTGTTGGATTTACGCCGGACTGTTATGTAGTTATTTTTTCAAGGGCTCAATTTTTTTGAATCCCCAGTTGGACCAGCTGGTGTTAAATCCAGCTGATCCAAAAGTAAGGCGAGCTTGATAACACAAGGCGAGAATCCAAATCATACTTATACATATAAATTTGAACAACCATGACCCGAGAACAAACATCAGTGTTTATCAGACAAATGAATGCCAGGACGCAAATCTGGGACTTAATAATGAAATCTATAAAAATGTAAGTATTAGTTTAATTAAAATAATTTACGGGATTCTTACCATGATTTAAAACGATAGTTTAAAATAGTTAATATATTACTTTACCATTCCGACAAATTTATCTAAATAATTCAGACAATAGCATATTTTCTGTCTAACAATATCTTTCTAAACGTCATGTCATGTTTAGAACACATGCAGCTGTCAAGTCGGTAGAATTAGGTACATGACAAATTTTTTTTATTTCATATTTAAATAGTTTATCAACAGTAAATAAATATTGCAAAAGTAACAGTATGTTTACAATCAATAGTTTTCTAGATACAGCGATGTGTTCGAGGAGCCGCTGCGAGTCGCCGAAAAACGCTCCATACAAAACGGTACTGAGCTGTGACGTCACGTCTTGTGAATCATACTAAAATTGTATGGGCGTTTGGATAAAATATATAATAGATACGTAGATAATGCGTTTACATGCATACTGTCATAGTAAAAATTGTTTATTTAATGTCAGTAAGCTAATGATATTTAAAAATTTAACATATACTATAATAAGTTTTTGCTTCTTTTTTTAAGTTTTCAAATCTATATAATTTCGATATTAAATTCAAAACTATATTTTTCAAAACATTGTACCTGTCAAAATAACTAATATTTTATAAATAAATTATAAATACTCGCATTTTTAAATGGTGTCATCTACCCAATTGTACTAGTTATAAATAGATTTAGCTATGTTCGTTCACGTTGTACTACTTGAACATGCGAACTGGACAAACAGGCGGAATCTGAAATCACATTTCATTCCTTTTTTTTAAATAAAACTTTTTATTTATGGTCCATAAATAATCGTGGTGTGTTCGGTCAAAAACCCAGTGATACGGTGAGCGTGTATTGCAAACACGACAAAAATGTGAGTTCCTCTCTTCTCTAACTGTCATCGCCACCTACCTACATCTGCCAGTTCGCGATCATGGTGCTTGCAACAGCATCGAAATATCGGACGCGCGAAATAAAAATCGAAAATCGTGGTAAGAATCCCGTAAATTCATTAAATTATAGTGAAAATAACCGCGATAGTTTAAAACAGTTATTATGCAGAAAATAGTCCGAATAAAACAATGCTTTACTTGCAACACACATCGAAATCTTTAACAAATATTTAGATATAGTGATGCTTGTTGGATATTATAAGCTATCAACTCAAGAGACAGTGAAAATATATAGAAGAACAATAAAAAATCTATCGCGTCTGATTTACAGCCCTCAAAAGGGTTATTGCTATACTTTTTTATGGGAAATAACTTTAATAAAAGTAAAAAAATTAAAGATGTATGACAAGCTCTTGACGCGTAGTGCTCAGAAATCCTGTCCCCGTCGCTTGGTTAAGTTTGTCGCAATGTGATTCTCATTACGCGGAAAGATCCGAGACGGTAAAACACGAATACGTCCTGCTCGTGCTACGTCATGTCTTCATCGTGCATAATTATATCTCTTTCTCAGTTTAATTGCGTTAAAGTTTCAGAAATATAATATGGCGAGTCTGTGTGAGTTCAGATCCATAGCTCAAATACATCACGTAAGAATGTCATTTATATACCGCTATAGAACGCGTCACATAACCCGACGGCTCTGCAGCAAAAAACACGAACAAATTTGTCTGTGTGGTGGCGTGGGTGGCAGCCAAGACATTTACTGCTGCTAAGTTCAGAGCCGCCAAAAAGATAAATCAAAGGAGTAAAATAAACAAATGATTTACCGTTCGTAAGAATGAAACATCATCTTGCTCGCTTGCTCCGCCCTCAGCTTCCGCCATTTTGGATTCTTATTCTTTCACTAATGTATAAATTTCATAGCCTTTTTAAATGCATATCTGAAACAAAAAAACGAACAAGATTAGGTTGATCTTTCTTTAAAAAATTACCGTGACGCCTTACGAGCACATCGGAATTGCAAGTTTGCTGGACTTTAAAAGTAATATGTGATTTATATTTTGAAATTAGTAAATTGAACATATCTATGAAATAAATTTTTATTATGGTTGACACTTTCCGATGAGCTCCGATCTCCGGTCAACAATGTATTCGTTTTGACGCAAGAAAAATAAAAAGGTATCAAGAATGTAATTGTTTAATTACGGTTACCCGGTGCTCCAGCATACATGTCAATAAAACAAATTTGTGCTACAGTTGACACCTTCAGATGAGCTCCAAGGTCAGGGAAAATGTGTCTACTTTTTAACAAATGTGTCTGTAATTTTCTGTGTAAAGACAGTAAAAATTATACTGTAGGTAATAGGTGTGATTATTTACAGCTGATGCTGCGATTGCATACAATATGTGAAAGCGAATACGTTTATTTTAGTAATATAATCGATGTAATTGCTGATAATTTTAATTCTATAATCGTAGCAAGACAGAACGATGGTTTTGATTTATCGCCGGATTTATCGGATACTGGACGTAGTTAGTTATCTTCATCATCATATAAAGATCCGTATAGGATTTCTGCTGAACAGCATAGAATCATACGTGAACAAATCTCTGACGTGTTGTAAAATAACATAGTTATTTTCTATCTGGTCTGGTTCTATCCGAAAACATTACACCCTTCTTACATCGGACTACTAGACGCAGACAGGCCTTCCATCCCTTTATGGTAGATATCCCAAGAAGTCGAACCAAACGCTTCGATAGTTCCTTTTTAGTGCGGGTCGCCAAGGTGTGGAAAGAACTACCTGCGTCTGTTTTTCCAGAAAACTATAGCCCTAGTTCTTTCAAGCGTCGAGTGAATAGGTATCTCGTGGATAGACGTGTAACACCTTCGTCTTCATCGTCACTTTCCATCAGGTGAGATAGAAGACAAACGTATAATTCTTTTTCAATAAAAAAATGCCGATTTTGTATATGTTTGCCGGCTATGAAAAATTAAAAATAATTGCACTGAAAATTAGCTGCATTAGGTTAAAAATAATCGGCTTCATCCAAAAAATATCTATACGTTGATAAGAATGATGAAAAATGTATTCATTCTTTGTTTTTGAAGGCGCAAAATCTTTAGAACTTGGTCTGTAATGCGATTTGTAACATTCAACAACATTAAAATGATTGAGGAAAAATCGATTTTATTCACAAATGCAGAATGGATCAGCTGCACGATTACACTCGCAAAATTATTATTTACTTTTTTCCTGAAATAAAAAAAAAGTCTTTCACATGTTATCATGAAGCGTCTGTTTCATCGAATAAACCAAGTTCATAAAACAAACAAATGTGAACCCACTTTTATCTAATACTTAACTTCAAAATCGTAACATGGACTTATTATTAGGCTGAGCTAAAGACAGCCTTATCGCTTACTTATTAAGAACAGATCTACTTATAAAATACAAATGTCTTGAATAATTATAATAATATTGATAACACATTTCTTTATTGTGGGTACTTGTTAATATTACAAAGCTTAAAAATTATGTTAGTGTTACAAATATTTTCTGCAAATCCTAATTCATCAAAATTGTCCTAAGGTTTTATTGTTTTAATTCACACCCCCCATTATCTTACAAGATATTTCTAACTTAGTTAATTATTAAAATAAATAAATATTTCTAACCAACACACCACATTATCAAGCCCAAATTAAGTATCATTAAGAACTTGTTTTTTGGATACTACATAACGGATAAATAAACTTAAGAAATATGTAAACACACATAGATATTTTTTTTATATAAATACTAGAAATAAACTTAAATAAACATACATACATATCCATGACTAGAAAGCAAATATGATAAAATATCTGCCCCTACCAGGATTCGAACCCGGGACCTCTGCCATGAAAGGCAAGGCTACTTACCTCCGTATTAAAAAGTTAGTTTTTAGATATACTTAATATAAAATATGAAGTGCTTTTGCTCTCCAGTAAACTTTTAAACGAACAAACATAGTATCGCCTGAAAATGTTTTTCTATATACCGATGGACGGCGAACAGTGATTTCTATGCACAATTATATCGTTCAAGCGTAATTCTATATACTGTTGCGAGCTCCTTTTTATGTGCGTATATTATCAATTATCTGGAGGTCAAAGTACTTAAATTCAATGAAAGTTCTTCTTGAAGGACTGAATGAGCGAATGAATATACGCTTATTTGCACATCAATAAAATTATAATTTATACATATTATTTCCACGGTTGCCGTTTGCTCATACTTCTTTCGTTAACAATTTTTTTTAGGGCAGAAAGTAGTAAACGTTCCTACACAGCATAAAACGTTTTGCGGTTAGCGCCTTTGTTAGACTTGGCTAAGACAATGTAAATAAAAGACATTAGTCTTTATAAATTTTCATAACAGTAAAAATATTAAACATGAGATTACCCATAACAAAATAAAAATTTATTTCACAAATTAATTAAGGTAATAAGACGCTCCTAAGAAGCTCCACGTGTAGAACTTACCTACTTAAATCGTTGACCTTACAAGAGTATATAAATATCTATGAAAACGAAAATAACTCGGTTAAGTTGGTTCGGCGGCGTAGGGAAAGCACTTAGAGAGTTATTTATGACCTAACGTGGTGAAGCAATAATTCTTACTGATGAATTTCTTGATGCAAGGGAAACGTAGGTACACTTGGCGTAGGCAGGGTAAGGGCAAAAATCGCCCTCGTTCACACTGCACAACCCAGTTATAAAGATTAGTTTTATCAGGATTCCTCAGACCTCATCTGCGTCCGGACCCGTTCGGACGTGTTTGACGGTCGCTCCCGGCTGCCGAGTCACGATTGTTGTCTCACGACTCCACTCGTATCAATACTCAAACGCCACTCTCAGATCCGTTCTGCGTCCGGCCCCGCTCGGACGTGTTCGCGGTCGCTCCAGCAGTTGAGTCACGATTGTCGTCTCACGACGTCAACTCGTAGCAACACTCATACGCTGTTAGCCTCTTTAGGGCTTACTCTGCGGTCGGTTTCGATCGGCTGCAAGTAAGTCGGTCTCTTGCACAGCAACAACAGAGCGGAGCTTACCGCGGTCGATTAAATTCGATAGTGGTTCGCGAAGCTCGGGCTGTTTTTCTGGCTGCGTACCTGACGCTTGGCGCTTGCTACGTAGTCAGAGACTCGCTCTGCGGCCGGCCCCTGGCCGGTCGTAACGTAGTCAATCTTGCACTCCGTGCACCCCTCGAAGTAAAAACCTCACCTCGGTGAGTGCAGCAACAACAGGGTTGAGCTTACCGTGGTCGATTAAATTCGATAGCGGTTCGCGAGACTCGGGCTGTCCTTCTGGCTGCGTACTCGACGCTTGGCGCCTGTACGTAGTCAGAGACTCGCTCTGCGGCCGGCTCCGGCCGGTCGTAACGTAGTCAATCCCGCACTTTTAGTGCAACCCAACTCCGTCAGGTCTACGGCCGGTTTTTGTTGTCAATTTATTGACGACACACTCCGTAGTAGACTCGCGTTTGATCAGGTGGATACTTAACGGTGACAACTAAGCCTGATAGCGTTGCCCCGGTGCGCTTCCAAGGCCCTTCAGGCCAAGGAGAAACCGGCAGACCCGATCCCATTGCACTTGGGCCTTTCCCAGGGTGACGGTACAGTGCTGTCCGAGCTAGGGGCACCACTTCGCGTCGTCCCCAGCCCCCCTACCGCGGGTAGGGAGGTTTAGGTGCTAGGTTTGCTAGGGAACCTAGGCATTCTTATATATTTATATATTTATATACCGTAGGACCAAGCCCTCCCAATGGACCAGCAAAGCTTGGTAAACTTTGCTAGGTCGTTCGCCCAGGCGCTCGTTGCGTCCGGCGTCAGCATATCGGATGACATTCTAACGCGGGCCTTACAGGCAACAATCGCGTCCCCGGCCCCTCAGGCCTCAACCCCGGCCCCTCAGGCCTCCAACGTCCAGACCCCTCAGGTCTTAAGCTCTCCCGCGTCTCCCGCCTCGTCCGAGATGGACTGCGAATCGATCGCATCCTCTCACGCGTCGCGTCGTAAGCGTACCGCTCCCGGGAGCGACTCCGAACCCGCGTCTGATACGTCGTCAGATGCCGTCACCCTAACCGGCTCTCCTGAGCCCGCGTTCCAACTCGTCGCCAAGCGCTCCAAGAAGCGCTCTAAGAAAGCTTCGGTATCTTCAATACCCGAGCCCTCCCCGGTGTCTTCAACACCAGCCCCCGCGCCGTTAAAATCGCTCGTAGTAACCGCGTCTCCGTCGGTCACATCGAAGCCAGCAACGCGCTGCGCTCCCGTCCCGCCGAAGCCTCAGCTCCCTCCGCCCGTATTCCTGCGTGAAAAAGCGCGCTGGACCGCGGTCTCCAACTTGTGCAAAGTGCACAAAATCAATTACTTAAAAGCCGCCAACGCTGGCGACACAATCAAAATACAATTAGCGACCGTCGTCGACTTCCGTGAGTTTACCAGGTTACTCGGATTAAACCAAATCCCATATCACACCTACGCCCTCCCGGAGGAGCGTAAGATCCGCGCAGTATTACGGGGCGTCCCGTTCGAACTCAGCAACGAAGACATCCTCGATGACCTTAAGTCTCAGGGTTTCCCGGTCACAGCAGTGCACAAGATGCACTCCAACCGCGGTAGGCGTTTTCCGTTAGCGCTAGTAATCCTGTCCAATACCCCCGACTCGAAGGAGATTTTCAAAGAGGCTCGCACAATCTGCGGACTCTCGAACATCTCCGTCGAGCGTCCCAACCCCCGTGGTCACCCTGGGCAGTGCCACCGCTGCCAGCTATATGGCCACGCAGCGGCTAACTGTTCAGCTCCCCCCAGGTGCGTAAAGTGCCTGAATCCTCACTTCACCAAGGAGTGCACTCGCACTCCCGAATCCACTTCCCCCCCTGCCTGTGTGCTGTGCGGCCAGTCCGGCCACACAGCTAACTACAGGGGCTGCCCGCGCGCTCCGCGCTCCACCACCAAGAGGGTCGCGCCTAAACCGGCGCCGCCACTCACTCCTGCCAACTTCCCGCCGCTGCGCAACCGGGGTCCCCCGGAAGCAAAGCCCGTTCAGCCGACGCCTACTCCGGCTCTGTCTTGGAGGCAGCGTCCGGCCGTCCCGCTTGCACCTTCCCAACCCATCCCAGCTCCCGTAGCTCCAGTAGGGCCGCGTCCCGCGTTGTCATCTTCCCCTCAGTCGTCGTTGGCTGAGGACATGAAGACCGTGTTCGACGTCATCCAAAACGTCGACATTAACGAAATTTCCGTACTCGCACGCAAACTGCGAGCCGCCCGCTCTCCTCAAGAGCGATTATTCGCGCTAGCCGAGCATCACTCGCTCCTAAGTTCGTTGTAAATTCTTTTATTTTTGTAAACTTTAAATAAATAAATTTTAATGTCTAGACCCGCGAATCTCGCATCCAGTCGAATTAAACCTAAGGGCTTATCCCTAGTATCTTTTGACGCTCGTAGCCTTAACACCAACCTTCCCGAGATTAAACTGTTCCTTCAGAACAAAGAACCCGACTTATTTCTTCTCCAGGAGACATGGCTCACTCCTAATCGCTCCAGGGGATTCGCGATTCCCAAGTACGCGTTTACACGTAACGATAGGCCTAACTGCGACGGTTTCGGCGGCACTGCTATCTACTACAAAAGAGGATTCCATTGCTGTCCTCTCCCTACCCCTCCTCTCCTTAGCATGGAAGCCACCGTGTGTAGATTGGCTATGACCGGTCATCCGACCATCATCATAGCCTCAGTCTACATACCTAGTGGCACCAAACCTATCCGCAGCGACTTTGAGACCATTCTCGCCCTAGGCCGTTCAGTCATTATGTTCGGAGACTTTAACTCCAAACATACTGACTGGACGTGCCTATCTACCAACCAAAGCGGCATAGCTCTCCTCGACATCACCAACCTACTCGACCTAGACGTCGTCTCCCCTATCACTCCCACTCACTATCCCGACAACCCGAACCACTCTCCGGACATCCTCGACTTTGCAATCGTCAAGCATATCAACCTCGATCTCAGGTCTATCGAACCGCTCGATGACCTAGGTTCTGACCACCGCCCCGTTTCCCTCTTGCTAGGACCGCCTAACGTTAACGTCACTTCTCCTAAGACCTTTACCGACTGGAAAGGTTTTAAAAATACGATAGTTTCTGCCTTAGAGGCCCCAAACTCTCCGCTCGCGATCTCGCCCGATCAATTAGATAGCCCGGACAAAATAGACTCGTTAGTAAATTCTCTCACTGATGCTATCAACTCAGCCATCAGTGTAAACGAAAAGGTTGCTAAGAAAGGCAAACCCACGCTTCCCTTAGCCATTAGCAATCTTATTAAAGCTAAGAACGCGGCTCTCCGGAGAGCCAAGAAATATCCCACGCCCGCCTATAGAACAGCTGCGAATCAGCTGCAACGTAAAGTTAGATCTCGCCTCGCGGAACTCCGAGACGCCCAGATGAACGATCTCATGGCGAATATCTCCCCGTCCCACCAAGCGTATTATCGAATGGCCCGAGCCTTACGCGTAGACGCCGCCTCTCACGTCCCTCCTCTCACTCGTCCCGATGGCTCTATCGCCTTCGAAGACGAAGAGAAAGCCGAATGCTTCGCCGACAGCGTCGCCTCTCAATGCTCGCCCAGCACGCAACCCGCGAATCCCAATCACATCAAAACGGTGGAGGCCGAAGTCCTCCGTAGAAACTCTCTCCCCATCACCGACGACCCCGTCACAGTCTCTAATGATGAAATCTCGCTTCACATCAAAAGTCAAAAGTCCAGAAAGGCTCCGGGTGCGGATGGTATTTCCAACCACGCACTTAAGCACCTGCCTCAACAGGTGCTTACCTTGTTAGCTGTCATTTTCAATGCCTGCTTCGACCTTAGCTACTTTCCAAAAGCTTGGAAAGAAGCGACAGTCATAGGCATACCCAAGCCGGGTAAACCTCTTAATGTCCCGGCTAATCACAGACCCATCAGCCTCCTCAAGGCAATGTCTAAACTTCTCGAGAGAGTCATACTCTCTCGAATGCGGAACCATCTGTTTCCAACGGACGGCGATCCTCTCATAATTCCCCACCAGTTCGGCTTTCGCGCTAAGCACTCCTGCCCTCAGCAAGTCCATCGAATCGTCGAGTACATACTCGACGGCTTCTATCCGAAACGAAAGAAAACGATTGCAGTTTTCTTTGACGTAGCCAAGGCTTTCGACAAAGTCTGGCACAGCGGTCTCGTTTATAAACTCTATAAAATAGGCTTACCGGCTCGCTTAGTTAGGATAATCGCGTCGTTTCTCAAAGACCGCACGTTTCGTTTCAAACATGAAGGCACGCTCTCCGCGCCTCGTCCCATAAAGGCTGGAGTCCCTCAAGGCTCAGTCCTCGCCCCTCTTTTGTATACCGTATACACTAACGACATTCCCATCCCAGCTAAAATCGTCGAACTCGCTCTCTTTGCCGACGACACTGCCCTTTACACCAAAGGCCGCAGAGCCTCGGGTCTCGTCACCAGACTTCAAAAGGCTATTAACACCCTCGGTGCTTGGTTTAAAAAATGGCGTATCGATGTGAACCCAGAGAAGAGCTCTGCGGTTTACTTCGACTACAGACGCAGTCGTATCCCCAACAATCTCCAATTGAGAATGCAAGGCACTCCCATCCCCTGGAAGCGCAGTACTAAATATTTAGGCGTCATATTAGACCAGACGCTTTCATTCAATCCTCACGTCGATAGAGTAACGAAACTCGCACGTTTTTACCTAGGCCGGCTTTACAGTATGTTAGGTAGAAAAAGTAAAATGTCCTTCAGAAACAAACGTACGCTTTATAAGGTCTGCGTTAGACCAGTCATGTCATATGCTTCGCCAGTCTTTGCTCACGCCAAACCCTCCGTCCTGCACAAACTGCAGGTAGTTCAAAACCTCTTCTGCCGCAGGGCCACAAACGCACCTTGGTACGTGCGCAACGCGGACCTGCACAGAGATCTTGAACTGCCTACAGTTCAACAGTATCTAAAAACACTCTCAGAATCGTTCTTCAAACGCGCCGAATCCCATCCCAATCCTCTTGTTCGAAAATCAGTCTCATATACTGCTCCTGTCCTAGATTCGGCTTACAAAATCGCTAGACCGAGAAACGCGCACACAAGCGAACGTTCGAAGATAACCGTAGATCTCGAGGCCCTTCAGGCCGCCAATTCTAATTCTAACGTAAATTCGAATTAATGCAAATTTAATTTTCAATTTTTAATGGTTTCATTACTTACTTTTCATTTTAATGTTTTTATTTTTTATTTTACTTTTAATTTTTGAGCACCTTCAGTGCTATGTAAATCCCAGCGGGTGACCCCTTAAGGGCCCCGCTAGCGCGGCCTCTTTCTCCAATTGGCCGTCGCTCCGATGAAGGCTGAGTGGCAAAAATGCACGAGCCGACAGGGGGTTTTTAGTGGGTATGGTTCTGGTAGGCGTCGGGACGAGTCCCACATAACTTCGGAATCGCGCCGGAGTATGCGTCAGAGCATTTTTATCCTCCTGCCCTTCCCGCGGAGGGGAACAAAAAAAAAAAAAAAAAAAAACAGGATTCCTCAGTCTCGGTCTGCGTGCGTTCTCGAGCGCACGTCGATCGCAGACGCTTTCCCGCTCTTTTAGCCCCCGCGCTAATTGAGCACCCAAATTTCATAGTTGTTTACCGTATTAAGTTTCTAACGCCGTTTTCACGGCGGACAGTGGCTCTTTAACCGTACTTCTAAGTTTCTAACGCCGTTTTCACGGCGATCATTGGCTTGTTAACCGTACTTCGTGGAACGTGAGCTTCGTCGACGGGAATTCGTTGTTCCAGGACTTCAAGTGCCGTGTTCGAGTAAGTTAGCCGCGTCGTTCTCAACCGCCCTACTGCGTGTAGGGTGGTTTTAGGAAGTTAGTCATCGTTGTTAGGTTCATATATTGTCCCTCCCCAACCCCTCCGCAATGGCTTCCCTAAGCTTTGATGAGATTAGGAAGAAGTTAGCTGATAGTATCGGTGCTGAAGGCATATATATAAATGCCGACAAGTTCCGTTTCCTTGATTCTCTTATCCCGCATATCATGGCGTTAACTCCACCAATGGCCCCTCAGGCCACCCCAGTCCCCCAGACCCCTCAGGTCTTAGGCCCTCCCGCGTCCCCTTCCTCCAGTGACATGGAGTGCGAAGAAAACGCCCCTCCGCGCCGCAAGCGCGCACCCGCGACCGAGTCATCCTCGGATGCCACCCCAACTGGCCCTGATGAGCCTCCCTCTTTCACCCTTGTTAAGAAGCGCTCTAAGAAGCGCTCGAAACAAGACCCGGCGCCCTCGGCGCCCGTCCCTACACCCCCTGCGGCGTCTTCAACGCCAGCTGCCCCGGTGTCTTCAACACCCGCTCCGGCCCCGACTTCTGTCAAGGCCAAGGTCCCACCACCCGTTTTCCTTCGGGAAAAGGGTAAATGGACTGAGGTCTCGACATTGTGCAATGAGCACAAAATCCATTACATCCGAGCAGCCAACTCGGGTGAATCTATTAAAATCTTAGTCTCGTCGATAGACGATTTCCGAGCTTTGACTAAGCTCCTCACCGATAAGCAATATGCTTATCACACTTATGCTCTGTCAGAAGAGCGTAAGATCAGAGCGGTACTCAGGGGAATCCCGTTCGAATTATCGAACGAGGCCATCCTGGAGGATCTGCAGTCCCAAGGCTTCCCGGCACTCGCGGTGCATAAAATGCATAGCAAGTACGGGAGGCAACACCCAGCAAAAAAAAAAAAAAAAAAAAAAAAACAGGATTCCGTTAGTTAGGATGTACATTTGTACATTTGTTGAAACCTGAGGTTAAAATACTTTAGTAGTAGTAAAGTGTGTTTTGGTAATAACTCTTCGTGTAAGTCATACTACATTTCGACCTCCATATAAACTACTGTAACATTTTTGCGTACAGGTAAAAAGATATCCTAAATCAATAAAAATTACTTTAATTTTTTTTTAAATTGGGTTGGTTTGAATATGTTAGATTTTCATATTTATTATTGATAACACACTTTATTATCACAAAAATTATGATAGTAGTAATATTATTAAAAGATATATTTCTACCTTGCAAAATAATATCTATATTTGTAAAAAACAACAACATTTACTATGAAATATATGGTAAACGTTAAATCTAGTTAGTTTTCAATAATATTGTGCGTATTCCCACTCATTCAGAGCCTACATAACTCAGTCGCAACGCCTCAATGCCGTAGCATTTTCTACGAAACATTTTTTGAGCCGATATACTGCTAAAATTACATTTCCGTGTGATTCCAATAACAATTCCGGAAAATTATATACCATATATCACTTCGACAATTGAGACGAATCTAATAACCCCTCATATGTCGAAATCCGTCAAAAGTTTTAGGCTGTAGAGCGTGTCAAAGTCAAATCTCGAAAATCATAACCCTACTTCTGACAAACGCGTAAAAACACGGGGTCTATAATTCTAGTATTTAAATGTCTATTAAAACGAAAATGTCTCAATTTAGTACATCCCAAATGTGTCAGAATACGAAGAGAGTTATTTATGATCTAGCATCGCGAAGCAATATTTCAAACATTGATAAATGACTGTGGCGATACGCGTGGGAACAAACCAAGTACTACCTGAGTTATGTCGTTGAGGTTATGTCAGGTATAAACGTGCTGGAATATACATTTTACAAATGGTTAAATTCAAATGACATTTACCAACCACTCAGACACGTCAAATAGTTGGTTAAGACCAACCTGAGTATACACTTTGCGTAGCAAATCTGCGTATATTTTATACTATTTCTATATCCAGATTTAGTTAGCATAATCTGTACTTTAGAGTGCTTTAATTACCCATTTGACATCTACGAGTGTGAACTTAAGTATTTTATTTTTTTACAACCTTCCTACCTAGCAAACGACCGTACGCTCCACTTATTGAGATTGAATTAAATTGGTAATATTGATTACAAATTTTCTGATACTAAACCACATGGGTAATCAACTAAAGAATTTTGATCTTTGCTTTTTTATTAATAAATAATAATGTAACGTTTTTAAAGTTTTGAAAACGACTAGTAACTATTTATTTTTGGTTTTTTACATACCATTAGGTATCATTAAAAAATAAAACGATGGACACACCTCAAACTTACCTAGCTTGAATGAGAGCCAAGTTACGATTTTACGTAAATTCTTCACGAACACGGAAAATTAACACAATGACCTGAATCAAGAACTATTCAAAATAACTATCTTCTATTTTCAAAGAATTATGTACGTTAAAATTAAACGATAAGGTTCTAAATACCATTGGAGTCTTCGGTCAATCTTTGGATTCTTCTGTAGTAATTCGTAGACCCTAATTCGTAGCATTCGTAGCACGTATTTTTATCAAAGGGAAAATTTATTATTAATGAAAACTCATTTCTTTTTTGATGGTGTGTTTACAAGGAATACTAATGAAAAAACAAATTTATACCATACCTACTCTAAAAAGCTTATTTTATTCACGCAAAACAGTAAATAAAAAGGCCTTTTATTCACTGTTTTGTTTTTATTCACTGTTTTGGTGTTTGAATTTGGAACTAAAAGCTGCGCTCGTGATTCAATCATCTTAAATCACTCGCTACGCTCGTGATTCAATCGTTAGAATCCTTCACTTGCTCGTGACTCATCTACGGCCCTCACTTTAAATCCGTCCTTTATTCACTAGTTGCATAATATACTATTGTATAATAAATGCATTCAAGATGACAAGAAATAAGACAAAAGAGCTCGTAGCTATAACACGACACACATTTATAATTTCGAGCATAAATCCCGTAGTGCATGTTTGATTTAATAACAAACATATTTGATTTGGCACTTACTTTTTTTTTAAACGTTTTTGGCAACTATCGAAGTGTTTCTTGCTCTCGTGTAAAAACCCATATTTTATTTCTTTCATCATGTAGTAGTTAAGAATGCAAATTGATTGGCATTGTTAGGTCATTAGTGGGACATTCCCTTTAGTTGGGCAATATTCCGCCATCGCGTCCTATTTCTCCCTTTTACCGCAGATGTATAATTTACTCTGTAATATGTACCTCAACACCAGGAAACATGGTATAAAAAATTTCATTTACACTAAAAATAAGGTTTAATTTAGCGCTCTTTTCACTACACAGCGATTTCTTCTAGACAACCATATTTGTTGAAAGATAACAATGTAGATTCACGTAAGGTTTAGTATATAAAAAAAAGGATATTTTTCATTAACACGCAATTCAAATAAACTTACTTATACCTAAAAAATAAAATGTAACGTACACTTATACACTGACATAAATCAAAAATATATAAATATACATATGTGTAAAATATTACCTTTATAAGTTTCATAGATTAATCGTTATCTAGTACACATTAAGTAAATTCTTAATCAAATAATATAAATGGCGTTTAGAATATATGTCATGCGTTCACAATTTTAGTTTTGTTTGCAATAACAATCTTCAGTTTTTAACAAACATCTAAATGATAACATCTAAATGACATAGAGCATAAAATAATAGATGTGCTCTTCTATTTACGACTGAAATACACAGAAAGTTGAATGTCCCTACTGTACCCTAGTTTGATGTTATTATCAAAGTCCCCTTCTTTTCAATGTTTAGTGAAAATCGACCAAGTTATTTGCGCAAACAAAAGTGGTGCCCTAGTTTTATTTACATGATATTTTCAAAATGGTTGGCATACAAATGGTCTAGTCCTTTTTTAGTCACTGCAAATGAAAGTTTGTCAAATGGAATTGTACTTTTTAATACATCAAAAAGAAATCCGAAGAATGTATTGATTTGCTTTGCCTATGATATGCTTTATGTAACAACGACATTTGCTAAGAGTATATATTTACATATATATAATATATTTACAATACAAGAACAACTTGACACTTGACAAGACTTTTATAGAAATTATAACAAATTCTCTAAATTATTGTACTGTTAAAATTTATAATAGTTAAAATAGTTAAAATCCTAAAAATCTAAGTGGAATAAGTTATGTGAGGAAAATAATTTCTATATCAAATATCTTCAATGTTTCACATCTGCCAGGCATTCCGCAATAAATCAATAAATATCTTTCTATTTTTTTTAACATTACAACTACCTTAAAGAAGATTTAAGTACCTTTTTTAGACAAGAGGTAAGAAAATCCCATGAACGTCTATAGAAATCACATGATATATGTTAAATGCCAGTGATAAAAATTGCCAATCAACAACATAATTAAGTCCTAAAAATTCAGTACGTTTATTTAGTATATAGAAAATATATATTCGTAACTAATACTTCGACCTGATACTAGCAATAGTAACTTTTAATATTTAATTTGTGTCAAAATTGATATACAGTCAGCACCTTGTAATTAAAAAAAAACGAACGGTGACCCAATTTTGCTGCTTCCTCTAAAGTAATACAGGGTGTATTTTTCTACATATTCATTCTGTTTTGCATACCTAATGACTTGATTTAAGCGTGTATGAACAGCGTGTACATTAAATTTAAAGTACAGTCAAAAGAGTAAAGTATGCAATATTATAGGAAATTTTACTTGTAAGCAACCTACCAACCTCGGTCTTCCAACAAGCGGCTTGTCCCGACATTTTTTTAACATAACATGACTTGATTTACCGTTCGGAAAAAGCGCACAATGGCTCAGGCAACAACTCCAAACTCTTGTAGCTCACCTTGTAGCGAAAATTAAAAACGACCTACAAGATTTGTATAAAGAGACTTTTTTTCATAATTTGCTATATGGTGCCCTTAAAGAAGTTGCTTAGATATTGTGGTCAATTCTTCCAAACGGCCTAGGATATGTTAATTTGGAATATTATTTGTCTTAAATAATATCGGTGATTGCGTTAAAATACTAGCCGCTATATAAAGCAAGTTTATTGCTCAAATGTACTTTGAAATACTAAACTGACACGTGTCTACAACTACAACGATTTAAACAAAAATGTTGGTAGAGTTTATTTTGTTAAGATCTCGCATGGGCATAGGTACTGGTATTAGACCGGGGCCTTTAAAAATTGTAAAATGTGAAAAAAATAATAGTAGGATGAAACCCATTGGAAAAGGAGGGGAATATAATAACAACGAAAGGAAAAATAAATTAGGGGCGATCTGAGATCGAAAAGTGGAGGTGAGTTTTTAAGGGTAAAAAATGGTTTATCTCGATTTCCGGCGAAACTACAAGTCCTATGAAAAAAAAGTTAAATGGCAAAGTTGTAGGTGATAAAAGGACCTACAACTATCTACATCCTTTCTATTTCACCCGCTTTAGTAATATCATTTATGTGGTTGTTTCCGTTGTACAAAAGAACGGAAGATCCAGCCCATGGGGACAATCCTGCGGTCAGTAACGCAATCAAGTATAACTCAGTAAATAATAATGCAACAAATCTTCAGCAACAACAATTGACGCTGTATATGGGACAGGGTATAGATGGTTCGAGTCATTTGTGCCAGCAGTGTGGTGTGCGTGAAATGAAATGAAATATTTATTTCTCAACATTGACAATTAGGTCCTTGTTCTTATTGACGTCAAATAAAACATGACTCTACCACCAGCTCGGAAGAACCTTCGTAAGAAGAACTGGCAAGAAACTTCACGGGTATATTTTTTTCATAATTTAAATGTAAATTTACAGAGTCTCTTTATATCTTTACAAAATGATTCTTATCTGTTAGCTTGGCAAGTCTCCCTCCCCCCACGTACCCAAACGACGAACACCCTCAAACGGCACCCGTTCACGAGTTAACACGGGATCCAGCCATCGCCCTCCTCAAGTGTACCGTCAGTATATTTATCACGCAAACACAGTTCCTGTATATATACAAGATTAACGCTAACCCATCTATACATTAGCTAGCACCTCTGGCTAGTCCAAAGTGTTTTCAAGCCAAATAGGTCGAGGGTATTAATACTGATAAATACCTACAAGGCTTGAGTGCAGAAAACTTTAAAACGTTTATACGCTGTAGCTTGACGTTTTATGGAAAAGAATTGCTTGTTAAAAGTGTATTTTACTTGGATATTTAAGTATGTGTTTGCTGTACTTGTTCATATAAGACCATTAATCAATATATAATTTTATTTATTAAAAAACAAACACATATATTCATTATAGATAGAGGCATCAAGAATATCTTAAGTAGGTTAGGATTTAGTATATATCCTTAAAGAGTTCTCACTGAGATATAATTTACATTAGAGGAACTGTAAGTAAAATCTGTGAAAATATCTTTGAAGTAGAGTTATCTCAGTTGAAAAAAACTTATAAATTGTAAAATATTAAATATAAACAAGCTGCGGAATTTGACTTTAAAAAGCTGCTAAATTTATTTGCCTGTTCCCATGGGAATTTTGGAAATACCTACATCACTTCCACAACTGAGACGAATCTATTGATACCTCATATGTTGAAATCGTTCGAATGGTTTAGGCTTTAGAGCCCGGCCAGGACTCAAACACTATGCTACTCGGCCGTCGAACTACACAACTATGTAGTGTTGAGAGGATTTTTTCAGCTATATAGCCAGCTATCATGTTAAATGGTTAATTTTAAAATATGAATATGCGATTTGTTAGTTATTTTCTTGATATCCGGCGATTTTCGCTAGCCAAACGAAAGTAGTAAGCTATAATGATGTACAAAACGTTCAAAAAATCGGCTAGCTCTTTAGCTGCCTTATTCAACTATCTGCCTTCGATACACCAATTCTGGAGCCATGTGACACAAAATTTAGATCAGATAAGTTAAAGATGATTCGAGTCATAGCACGCCTTATAGATTTCAACTTAAGATACGCGCCAAAATGTAAATAAACAAGCCTTAATTAATTCCAAGCTAAACTCCAAGTTGATGAATGTTCAAAAGGCCGTATTTCATCGTTACGTCCATAGCTGTCAGTGTAAACATAATATATTAGCTTGACCCAGCTTCTACATGACCTAGGTCAAGCAGGCCAGGATAAGACTGAACTTTAAAATGAAATGCAATATGTAATTATCTTATTACTTTGTAGCTTTGCTATGAAATGGAGAAAATGCATTAAAAATATATTTGCATATTCTTGTTATTTACGACGACCGAGTAGCGTAGTGGTGGTAGGCCTACCATAAAAAACGGAGGTCCCAGGTTCGAGTCCTAAATGTTTGATCTCGGGTCATGGTTGTTGATATTTCTATATGTATTTTTATTCTGGGTTCCCCCCCAGTTTGCTGTATGGTCATCCATAACACAAGCTCTGCTTACTTTGGGGCCAAACAGTTGGTGTTTTTGTGGGGATTTTATTTATTATATCTATTAAAAATCTATTATAACTATTTAAATATGAAATAAAAAAAAATTTGTCATGTACCCAATTCTGGTTAGAAAATGTTAAGAGTAAGAATTGCGTTTCCTGCATTGGTGATCCGTTGTTTTGGGGGGAATGCAATGGGCAGATTTAAGAAACGCCGGACTATTGAGCATGTAAAATAATAGATTTTGTAAGGTAAGCCCGTGGAGACCCACTGTTGGGCAAAGGCTTCCCTTTCAGCCTTCCTCGTCCAGTTTATAGTAAGCCTGTCTAGCTCATCACGCCATCTTATTTTTGGTCTGCCACGACATTTGACATGCGACAGTCATGTCTACCCCAGTCACATTTGAGTTTGAAGGTTATACCAGCTACCTCAGCTATTTTAGTTCTGAAACGTTCTGGAATCGGTGTCTCTAACTGTCTTGGGGGAAGATAGGCTTGCCGAGACACTGTAAACTGATTTTGAAAAAAATATACACGTGAAGTTTCTTGCCAGTTTTTTCTTCACGAAGGTTTTTCCGAACATGAGAGAGTCATGTTTTATTTGACGTCAATAGCAACAAGTAATTGTCAATGTTGAGAAATAAATATTTGAATTTACCGAGGTGCCATGGCTTCTGTTTTTTGTGCGCACCTTGTCGTTACATCATTCTGTCTCGCTCAGTCTCGTTGTTTTAAAATTTACCGCTTCTACGGAACCACAAAGTAGAAGTGGTTATTATAAAGCAGATAGGACTGTAGTACCACTTCAGACAAGACTTTAACAAAGAACCTGTACTACCCTTAAAAATATCTTTATTCGTAAAGCGAAACTTTCGTAACAATTTTAAAAGAAACATAATATTTATTTATATGAAAAAACCAAATAGCCAACACCTTTTTCATTTCCCGAAATTGAACAAATCCATCACATCATATTAGAAACTTTACATCAGGATGTCAGCTTTACACAACTAAGGGGTGGCAATTTATAGTCCACCTCGCACGCCTACTGCGGGTTGGCAATTTTTAACGACCCTTCCAAATAAATCTTCGGTCTGTGGGTTTCCTCGCGTCTACATTCTGATTTAAAATATTTTACCCTGAGGTAAAGTTCGACGTCGAATTGAATTACATTTTTTAAATAAAAGAGTGCCGGAGAGCTGCCTTCTAAAAGTCAAAGGGTTTACTTACGGTATTTACTTTTCTATAGATAGAAAAGTCTTCTTCTTAGAAAGTAGACTTTCTAAGAAGATATAAAATATTTTGAACGCTTAATTCTAATTTTCGGGCGTCATTTTTTGACAACACAGTAATTTCTAGACCAAAGTTTCCAGAATTTTTTAGGACTTTCCCAACGTCTAAAGAATCAATAGTTATTTTAACTTAAATTATAATTAAATATTATAAATTTTAAAATAGGTAAAAGAAGAAACAGAGTTTGTCTGAAGTAAATTACAGATAATTAGTGAATATTTCTATATCTTTCTATTCTAATACATAAAAGTATTATTCCGCTAAGAAATGATGCAATTTATACGTAGATATTCTATGTACGTAATACCACAGTCTAATGAAGACAGAAAGCAATTGTCAGTAAAAGTTAATGAGGCTGCTTGTCAGGTTACGAGGATGGTAGCGGGCGGATAATTAAACTGCCTGCGCTAAATCCAAGTTACACTGCGGCTTTATTTTTTGTTTTTGTTTCTGCTGATATTATATCTTGATTACATCGAAAAATGGAGTAGTAAAGACATTGTTATCGACCTTAAATCAATAAAAGGTCTTTTTTCTTGCTGTCAAACAAGCACGTGACCCATTTGAAATAAGTGGCGTCCGCACCTACGGAAATAACTAAGTTTTTGGTGCGTTACGTTGCCGACCGTAGCTATTAGTTGACAGAATCACGCTCTAATATGGTTGAGGAGGGCGATGGCTGGATCCCGCGTTAACTCGTGAACGGCTGCCGTTTGAGTGTGTTCGTCGTTTGGATACTTGGGGGAGGGACTTGCCGAGCTAACAGATGCAGATAGGAATAATTTTGTATAGACATAAAGAGACTGTAAATTTATTTTGAAAAAAATACACACGTGAAGTTTCTCGCCAGTTCTTCTTCACGAAGGTTTTCCGATCTGGCGGTAGAGTCATGCTTTATTTGACGTCAATAAGAACAAGTAATTGTCAATGTTGAGAAATAATAATAATAATAATTTTCTAATAAGCAATTTAATTATGTAGAATATATTTCACCTCACATTTTCACAATTTAAACAAGCTGTATGTTTTAAATAACAGTTTTATTATCTTTAGGTATATTTTTTTACCTTCTTTTATAGTTATTTTTTAAATAATTTAATGTTATGTTTAAAACTCCTTCAATCTGCTACCGAGTAGCTAAAATGATTGAAACTCATTGGAAACTTCTTTGGATTTTGTCTTATTAATATATATTTTAATTTTTAAGAGTCTTTAGCTGTTTGTTTCCTTGACTTCAAATACATAAACAAATAAATAAATAAACAAACAAATAAATAAATATTTCATTTCATTTAATTTCTTTGTTCCAGTCATTGCACTGGCTGTGTTTTTTTCTTTAACCGGAACATAACTAATGAAACGTGATTATTTTGGCGGTCAGAAGAAAGCAACATGGCAACACTTGATAAACTCGTTTTGATATTATGTTGTATTTTTACGAGTACTATTGTATCTTAGGTTTAATTAGGTGGTAGTCATGTTTTATTTGACGTCAATAATTACAAGCAATTGTCAATGTTGAGAAATAAATATTTGAATTTGAATAATTACGATCAGGATTATTTTTTATTTGTTCATATGCTATCACTAAACTCCAAAACTGTCGAAGTGGTTATGAAAATTCTTTGACCACTGGTAAGGTACTTTCAAAAGTTACACGTTATATTTCATCACAAACTTGGCACGGACTTATAAATGATGTAGTGTGGTACTTATTTTAAATTAAGATTATCGAATTAAGTTGTGTTCAATCCACGTGGTTGCTCAGTAGCTGAGGCGTTTGTTTAATAACCAGACTAATTTACGGATGGCTCTATTTGTTGAACGTTGTGATATGCGATACCCATTTGGTTTGGTCGTCTTATACTTGGCAAGATTAGCTTAGCGAAGGGTGGTGGGTTTAGGATTAGTGAGGGTGCAGAGTGTTTAATTAGGGTTGTTTGCCGAAATGTAAAGTTAAGTTCAAATCTGATATAATATAAGAAAAAAATGCTGAATGAATAATGGAAAGTACATTTTTTATAAGAACAGTTTAAGTTTTCCTTTAAACATTTGTACCGTTTTAGATAGCATTAAAACCAATATACGACGTCGTAAGCCGAGATCCGTGCCCTCTCGGGTGCCCTTAGGCGTAACGTATGTAGGAGTAGTTTAATTTCCGGCTAAGCGCCAATGACACAATATTACATATAGACAGTATTCGCTCTCAAAAATGGCAACGCAAATGCAAGGCAGTTGCCGGCTATTTGACTCAGTCTTGTGCAACCACATTGGGTTGGCTAAACATCAAACAAAACTTATTCCCTACTCTATGTTTTTAATACCGTACAATGCCTTCTTGTGTGTTAAGACAGTGTACTAATTACACTGTTACTGTTAAAGTTATTTAAGTAAGAATAAAAGTTTATTTTCATGCGTAAGCACAATTTTTTTATAACTATCTTATTTATTATTTTATTTTGCTATTTAAAATGACGTTTTAAAATTGACATTGCTATGCGTTTCAACAAACTCGAAGAGCGAGATGTAATATGATTTTGTATGTGGGAGTAAAAGAGACAACGCTATAGAGTTTCGACTATTTACGTACTACGTCACGTACGCTCGCGACCAATTAGTGCGCAGCAACGTCACAAATTACACAGGTATCTCTTTCTTACAACAAGTGAACCGTATTATTCTTTCCTTCTTCCACAAATTATATTACTCTTTATATCGGGCAGGTATCTATAGTTACGTTGACGCCGTTTTTTTCTGCGGTAATGTTTGGGTTGCTAAGCGCCCTCAGCGCTAGGCCACAAAGTCCAGTGAAATTAAAAAGGCCAATAGGGTCTTAAATAAACTGTCCGTTTCGAATAAAAGTAAGATATCGATTGAAACGAGAAATCTATTTAACTTTCCCTAGTCCCTAATAACAATTTTCGATATAAGTTTTGAAGAACATTAAATTTTTTACGAAAATAGAACCAGAATGAGGAGATAAATCAGAATATTTAATATTATTTTATGTTACGTTAGGTATTTACTCAGTTACTAGGCTAATGTTGCAGGTTTGCACTTTGTTCATGCATCTATTCATTTAAAGTCCATAAATTCGGATCTTAAAAATGATACTCTCCCAGCGTAAAAACAACATTACTTTACTTAATCATTTAAATTCAAATGACTTCTTAAACATTAAGGGCGGGAGTTAAAATTTGTTAACAGCTTAAGACCTTTCTGGAAAACCTATTAACTTTAACGCTTCGACAGAAGTTCACCTTCAGAGCTTTGTCTTAATTAATTTGTTACCAAAATTATTAATATTTATATTATTAGCTTGTTTCATTTTGGAATTTATTATAAGCTGTCTTAAGTTATTTAAGTATCGTTTTAACTACAGAAATTATCAAAATGACTAAAGTGTGAGTTTGCATTGTGTCCTTATATTCTGTCGCAGTTGCTGTGTATATGTACAAGCTTAGCGCCTTGATTTGAAGCATCTACCTACGCACAAGGTCGTTGACTAATCTTGTAAATAACAAACAAAGTTCAAAAATTAAACCAAAGAACAACTACAATAATGGCGTTTCTCGGTAATTTTCTTACTTGACTCACCTGGGATGCAGTTGCCAAGTAACACTCTAAGTTCGAGACAAATAGCTCTTTGTTAGAAACTGCTTGGAGTAAGTGTTGGTAAGTTTTATTTATTTTTTTGCTGCCGAAGCACCCTCTCGGGAGGGAGGTGGAAGATGCGTCATGCATACCGCCGCAGGCAACCGACTTCCGCGACGGTTATGTGGGACTCACGAGAGTGGCACCTACCCATTAAAAACCACCTTAACGGCTGTAGCATGGGAATGCTGTCAGCCTTCATCGGAGTGACACCCGGGTAGGGAGGTGGGTGCGCAACGGTAAGTTTTTATTTGCAACTACCTTTTATAACACTAACGGCCGAGTGGTGTAGGGGGTATACGCCCTGCCTCATACGTATGTATGTTTATTTTGAGTTCTCCCCAGTTCGCTGTATGGTCGTCCATACCATAACACAAGGTTCGCTTTCTTTGGAGCCTTACAGTTGGTGTGTTTGTCTGGGGATTTATTTATTTAATTTAAATATTAAAGTTGTAGAACAGATAGACAAACACTAAATTCATTGATCGAATGTTCCTTATATTTACAAAATACTCAGTTATTTTCTTACTACGAGTACATTTTCACGATAATTAGATTAAATTAATCATCTTTTAACCGGATTTTATCGCGACAAATTATACTATTATAATTTAACTGGACGGTTTGGTTAAGGTACCAAGGTACAGATACCGTGATCCCTTGTTTATAAAATAAAACTCCAAATTATTTTTTATTATCCAAAAAAATGTCCAAGTGTATCAATCCGCTACGTAGGTATATAAATACAACCAATTCTACAAACAGTCCTCACTTCACCCACAGACATTACTGAGAGTGTTAATATTTCTTTCTATTCTGAAAGCAAAATATCGAAGAAAAACAAGACTATCAAGGCTATGATGGATCGTCACAAAGATTTATCAACTAGGTTGTGGACAAAACTGTATCGAACTTAATATGTGTGAAATATAATGGATGACCAAGTCTTTTTTGTTGAAAATTATCGATAAGGTTTTGTGAAAATGCTGTAAAAATCATATATTTGTTTATATATTATTTACGACACTGGATATTCTATGCTATGTAAAAACTACCGTAAATAAATGCTTTATATGAAAAATAAATATTTCAAAGAAAGCAAATAGTCCAAGAATAAGGACACCTAAAAATCATCTTATCCCTACGGGATAGTCATAAATAAGTCAAATTCAGTTTTAAGCGGCTCTTTATTTTAATACATGCTTCAGTTTCCGTTTCAACAAATTAGAAATCTAAGTAAAAGATATGTAGTCTAAGGGACGCTATCCGCATATCCAGTCCGACAGCATAAATGTTGATCGACAAAGCCGGGCCGAAACAATGACTACACATTTGACTAGTGTCGATCGAGTAAGGGTTTTATGATTGATAGATTCGGCTCTTCTCGCCAAACCCCGCATAGGTTTGAAATAAATTTAACAAATATCTAAGGCAAATTTTTATGAAATAAAAGATAAAGGAATTTTACATTGCTCACTCTCTAAAAGGCGGTCTAAACGAAACGTTTTTTTCTGTTTAAAATTATAAATAATATAATTGAGTCTGCATACTTACTAACTAAGATCAGTTTTGCTTGTCTTCGAATAAATGCTCGTCATAAACCCACTTTTTTCTCGTCTCTTTCTCGTACTAATTATGCCGCTACCTCTTTCATCAACAGATCTTTTACCCAATTTAATAAGATTTATAATAATATCGACATCTTTCATCTCCCTCTCCCAAAATTGAAAAAGGAACTCTCTTTGCATTTTACTGGGTAGTTATTTGATTTTATATTTATTTTTTTATGCATTGTGTAACCGTGTTTCTCGTTAAAATGTATAAGTTTTTTAATGGAAACCATATGTTGTAATTTTAAGTATATAAAATGACTGTTTCTTACCTGAATAAAGTAAAATAAAATAAAAAAGCCGAGCAGCATTTTTACGAACATTCGGTTGTTCGGCAGTGCTTATAAGTCTCAGACCGAGCGTGTGTGTAGCGCCTCTTTAATTTTTTTTACTTACCAATCACTTACGTTAATCATTTGTTTAGAATTTAATTATTTGAATAAAATCTCCTAATATTTATCCTAGGATACCTTTTCTGTTTTCTATTTAATACATGACCTTGGTCTAATTTTATGTAACCACGCAATTTATAAAAAGAAAAATGTCCATTAAGTACCTTTACATATAAGTTCCTTTCATACCTTTACGAAAGCCAATTCCTATAACATAAGTATTTTGGTTAAGGATCTTATATTAAAATTCCAAACGGAGTATTTGGACCAAATATTTAATGAAAGCTTTTGGGAGAGCTTTGTACCAAAACGAACAATTTAAGGGTCATTAAATTCGAAAGTAAATCGAAAGTAAAAAGTATAAATATCTGAGACCGAATTCGAGAGAGAAATTGTAATACGTCGAAATGAAAATGTTGTTGGGTAGGTGCTACCAAGTGAGCAGAGTGAGTTCTTCTACTGTTTGATTATATAACCCGACAAATAAACATAGAATAATATGAAAGATGTTTTCTTTTTTTAATAGTAAAATATTATATTGTTTCTCGGTAACTAGTTTATTAATTTTTTATTGCGTTTTGATGGAAAGTGACGATGAAGAAGAAGATGTTACTATACCTATGCCAAAATGTGCCTAAGTACTACGTCTTCTTACGGTAGCATCAGGTAATGGTCCCCACAGTTTCCTATGATATGGTTGAGGAGGGTGATAGGTGACTCACGCGTGAAGCCCGTGAACCAGTCGCGGATGTTCGAGGTTCGGATAGTTTGTGGGACTTGGCTAACTAAAAGACATAATGGCCAATGCTTTAAACACTAGTGATGGTAAAGTAAGCAGAGATCGTGTTATGGAAGACAGCAAACTGGGGGAGAACCCAAAATAATCATACGTATACAGGGTAATATGCAGCATCTTTACTCAAGGGTGCATAGGAGGACTTATTTATATAATCACCTATTTAACGTACTTTATTTACTTATTTAAATTAGGTAAGTAATAAAACTCCAATTATCTTTACACGTGTTTGCAATGCAGACTGTTTATAAGCAGCGGCTTCAAATTCAAATATTTATTTCTCAACATTGACAATTACTTGTTCTTATTGACGTCAAATAAAACATGATTCTACCACCAGTTCGGAAAATCCTTCGTGAAGAAGAGCTGGCAAGAAACTTCACGGGTATATTTTTTCAAAATCAATTTACAATGTCTCTTTATGTCTATACAAAATTATTCTTATCTGCATCTGTTAGCTCGGCAAATCTCCCTGACTGAGACATGAGTTTGTTAAACGTGGTTTTTGAAAACTCACCATTGAAAGATAGTGCTTTGGCCCCTAACAGAAGAACGTTCACAGCTTTTGACTCTAACCATATTTTTAATAGGCACATTTTAAAAAGAAACTATGCTTAGTTAAAAATATTTAGTTTCATCATAAGTACAAAACTTTTACGCTTGACAAAACAAAAATAGGGAGACCAAGAGTTAGACATGCCAATTTGTCCAAATTAAAAAATACATGAAATAGTAAATTTGCAATTTGACTGATTTGAATAATACACAAAAGAGACACTGCAACCTTTGTTACTTTCCGGGCGTCAAATAAACGTGAATGCATTTTTCTTCTTTTAAAAAATAATGAAATGCTTCCTGATAGTGAAAATTGATATCTCCAGTATTTAGAGTCTGTTCCCTTCAGGTGGTACGGCAAAATTCCACCTTGTATAATATAAACAAACGTTTGTGTTGACAAACAAATGCCCCGACCAGGACTCGAATCTGAGACATGCGGCGGGACACTACGGCGGGACACTACGGCGGGACACTACGGCTGGACACTACGGCGGGACAGGCCATCCATTATTATTACTGAGCTAAACATTGAACCTTATACGATTAATTCTATTATTTATTTATTGCAAAGGCTGTCAAGGCTGTCTTTGTGTCATGTTTTCAACATTAAGGAAAACCAGTAAATTAACGAGCAGTAATAAAAAGTAATTGACCTTTGTTGATTTGCGAGTCTTCCTTTATCAAGTTTCACAAAAATCAGGGTTGGAATTATACGTTTTACTAACGAATTACGTATTTCTGTAATAGGGTTCAATTTTATTTGCATCTTTAAGGGATATTTTCAACAAAGGTTATATGGTAGGGGCGCTACCCACATATTAATCGGCTCCAACTCGAATTTATTTTGATTTTCGGGAAAAAAGCCGCCCTGTTTACATGTTTTGGGTTTTGTTGAAACTACCCGTATGGCACTACTCAAATGTGCAGTAAGGAAACGCTTGTGTGTGACCCGAGGTGGCGGTGGAAGGTTTTTTCGAACTGGTGGTAGAGTCATGTTTTATTTGACGTCAATAAGAACAAGTAATTGTCAATGTTGAGAAATAAATATTTCATTTTATTTCATTTAATTTTGTTACTCGACATTTTACGAAGTTTACCGATCGACATGTACCGAGTTCTTGTCAGTGGCGGATATGAAAATGTCTATAGACTTGTTGATAAGAATACATTCGGTATAATCTAGCAAGAAAGATTTTCTTCATTTCTTTAAATATGTTTATGATAATGATATATACTTCGTTCAACGAAATGCTGCCTAACCGAACTTGCCAGTCCGAGTACTTAGGTAGCAATTAGCGCCCATAATGTAACTATCAAATGTTCAAAGATTTTTTTTATAGAATATATAAGTAGTTTCGTAGCTTATTAATTACAGACAAACAAACAAACTCGCAAATCTTTTGTCTTTATAATACGCTTATATAAAGGAAAGAAAAGGTTTACGCCTGCAGAGAATTACATACGTTTAGTTACCGCATCGCTAGATGGCTTCAGTACAGCTTTGAATGAAATAAATACATTTAAAAAGATGGCGATTCAGATAATGTTTGACGTAGAGATTATCTTGGAGCACTAGCAGATTCAAAACATTGAAAATTGTTGTATGTTATGCTATGTATAGGCGTAGCACCCATATTCGGCCCAGTGCATTCGGTTCGGGTTACCTCAGTACTACTTTCGGGTAGTCCATTTGGGCTTTTATTTTTAAAACAAGACCATTGCAAGCCGAACGGCTTTTTTAAATTTCGGCAATTTTCGGCAATTGTGCCGACCCGAATAAGTGGCTATCACCCCTGAGACCAAGTTAAGAGCTTTAAGTTATTTTTCCTTTTGTATACTACTTGTTACATATAGATAAAACACATCAGATATGCTTTTCTTGCCTAGACATTCGATTCTCGTGTTCACCACACACTTACACACACAAAATATATTTCATGAAACCCACATGTGATAAGCGCGATTCATTTTTTACTCCGCCAATGCTGTTTTCAATCAAATTTGATACAAATCATTCAAAATATCCCATGTGACATATCAAAATTATAAAACTTACCACGAGATCAAAAAAAATCCTTTCGAACATTTTCTGCTTATAAAACTATGAAGAAAAGACACAACAAGGTATTTACGCACGAACTATGTTACATTAATAACTTAATTATTTTAAAACACACCCACCGCACTGTTTATTACTATCATAATTTTTAATAACATACGATAAATAATATAAATTTCAATAAAAAATCCTTTTCACTTTCACTAAACCTTTTAAACATTAAATGGAACGTAAAATTTAAAATTTGAATTTGGATTGGTGCAGTTTACTTTTTCTGATTTGTTTTTTTTTGTAGCGCGTGGCAATGGCGCGGACGAACTATTCGGCGGGAATGCCGCAGGGTACTGACTGAAAGCTGCAAAATGCACAGCTATAAAGTGAGCTTAGAGGTGTGAAAGCATTGTAAAAATTTAATTTTATCGTGTGCAGCGAATAGTTGCCACTATTATGCAATTATAAAAAATAAATATATGTCGCTTATTGTATAATATGCGTTAATTTAAATGTAAAGATAGAAAATGTGGTTATCAGGAATAATTCATGATCGACGGATGATAGTTCAATCTTTGCCTTCAAATTCAGCCATTAAGTAACTGGAGATTGATTTTTTGTTTAATACATTCTTATTTATCTGTTTTAAAAATGATATATGCTTCCGTAGGTAAGAAGTCTTTCTTTATTTATTGAATAAGAATTGATAAAAGGCAAATCCGATAGCTAGTGCGTTTGCAAATAACAATGTAGGTAGGCGCTTAATAAATGAAATGCGTTTATTTTACTTATTAGTAATGAATTTTGAATAATGAATTAAACTTGATGAACTTAATTGCAAACAAAGTTCTGAAAATTTTAAATTGGCTCAGTTGTATTTGCTGAACGACAAGGCCGACCCGAACGAGTTACTCCACGTATTCGGCATGTGCAGGTTGCCTCTGTTCTAGTTATTATACTAACTGTTCCTTCCGTTCATTATACAACCAGATCAACAAGGCTATTATGGCGGATAATAGGAAGGACTGCGGACTGCTCCAGGTGAGATCTTAACATAAAAAACTTTACCACTAACTAGATGGAGAAATTTAATTTTCTGGGAATTGTTGTTTGTATCTTAATAATTTAACCTGTTCGGATAGCTAATAGAACAAGGAAGTTTTTCTAGCAGTTTGTACGCTTAATGTACTGTTGATTTTTCCAAATAAATCCAGTTTTCTATTGACCAAATTAGTGAATCAAAACAAAATTTTATAAGAATTCACATGCCATTTTAAAATGTTCAATATTTGTGCCAGTATTAGTATTAAATGTTTGTTGATGTATTGGTAACTGATACAAATTTAAACAACTTTATTCAAAACACTAGTTTTTTATTTATTTAAAATTTTGCAGTTAATTCGGGATTTTTTTGAATAAAACCAAAAATATTGAATTTCTCGATAACGAGATATTCCCCTTGGTATTAAGGACATTATAGTTAATTTTGTTGCAAATTAGTTGTATTTACGTGAGAGGAATACGTCGAATTCAAGTCACCCTGTATATAAAGCCGTGAGTCCATCAGGATATGAATCCTAAATTCTAGAGATTTTAAATCAAATAATAATAATAATAATAAATATTTCAACAATCACACCACATTATCTAGCCCAAATTAAGTATAATTAAGAACTTGTGTTATGGATACTAGATAAAGGATAAATAAACTTAAGAAATATATAATCACATAGATATTTTTTTTAAATATACATATTAGAAATACACTTAAATAAACATAAATACACACCCATGACTACCAGGATTCGAACCCGGGACCTCTGGCATGAAAGGCAAGGCTACTTACCTCCACACCAAACAGGCCGTCAAAATTATTTATTTATTGACACATATTCAATTAAATATTCAAATAATATACAAAAAGCTATATTAACATACTGTGCCAAAAGGGCATTTTCAGCAAATTAAGGCAGGCAACGCTGATTTTAAAAACACCCCTTGACTTATGCCGGTTAACAAATGGGCATGGGTTTACATTACTTAATCAAATAGAATGTCAATTCCTTACAATTAATTAATAATATTTTTTAAAGTAAAATATCTACAGTATATACTGCATGCTATTCATTAATTCACAATTAAAGAAAAATCTTAAAGTTAGTTTTCAGCATTGCTATTGAACCTTAACATACCTTTAAAATAACTTCGTAATATGGGTTTTCTCACGATGTTTTCCTCCACCGCTAGAACGGATGCGTAACGCGATGCAAACAGAGTGGCTTCTGTATAAAAGTTGCAAAAACTTATTGATTGAAGCCTGGGCATCAACTCAAGACATCCCTGACGCTCAGTACCGAATAATACTACTGTACGACTTTATAGAGAAATCCTTCCAAATCTGCTATTCAAGTATCTAGGTCAGTAAAATAAACTAAATCGAAAACAGAGAAAATCGCCTTTGGTGCAAGCATCCAATTTCGGTCCCGAAATTCCCTAGGGAAAAGAATTCAAACCAACAAACGCTTCATTTCATTCCTGGCTTTCAGCTGCCCAGGTTAGGAATAAAATAATGTTATTGTTAAAATTAATAGTATTTTTTTCTTAATTTAATGATTAAGTAATTGTAGTGCAACAAATTGATAAAATATTATTAACTTTTTTAATAGTCTTAAATTCCAAACTTCCAAATGAGCTTACAAAATCAAACTTGATTATTCCGCTAAATAATGCTTAATCATAATTCCAGTACCTTGTTTTACCTAGACAATATAAAATTTTATGTGAAAGACGTGGGGCGCTCTTAAACCAGACCATGTATGGAAAGTGAAATGAAGCCTTTGGGTTTTAAATACATGCTAAATAATTCAATTCTGTTGCACGTAGCAAAATTAAGAAATAAAACTCAAATTATCTTTACACGTGTTTGCAATGCAGACTGTTTATTAGCAGCGGCTTCATATTCAAATATTTTTTCTCAACATTGACAATTACTAACTTGTTCTTATTGACATCAAATAAAGCATGACTTTACCACCAGTTCGGAAAAACCTTCACGATGAACAAATGACAAGAAACTTCACGGGTATTATTTTTTCAAAATATATTTCGTTTATGTCTATGCAAAATTATTCTTATCTGCATCTGTTAGCTTGGCAAGTCTCCGTCGCCCCAAGTATCCAAACGACGAACGCCCTCAAATGACACCCGTGCTCGAGTTAACGCGGGATCCAGCCATTTCAACCCGCGTAACTCCTGATCACGCTGGAATTTCGGGATAAAATATAGCCTTTGTTATTGCTGGATAATATAGCTATGTAATGGTGAAATAATTTTAAAAATCGATATATTTGTATTTATGGAATTACATTTAAATTATATATTTACGAAGAAATGTTCCTTTTTTACTATAATGGTATCGTAATAAACTCAGTGTTGGTAAATAACACGCAGTTGACTGTAGATTAAATATGTATGTATTGAAGATTGGATTATAGCACTGTACAAAAGGTAACGTCTTCGGAGCGTTAAACAATATAATTATAAAGAAGGTTTCTGAAATGCGTGAGCGCACGACTGCCTTGTGTAAGCGATGACAGCCGAACTCCGTTGACGGCTGGCGGCGCTCGGTGACAGGTGACAGTTGCATCCCGACTCGGCACCGCGCAGTCCTGTATTGTTGCCATGTTGAGTATCGTCTCAACAGGTATAGATTTAAAAATCTTTTGGAACAAAAGCTGCAGAATTGATAAATAAATAATAAATAAATCCCCAGACAAACACACCAACTGTATGGCCCCAAAGTAAGCAGCTTATGTTATGGATGATCATACAGCGAACTGGGGGGAACCCAGAATAAACATACATATAATAAATATCAACAACCTTGACCCGAGAACAAACATCTGTGTTCATCACACAAATGAATGCCCCAGCCAGGACTCGAACCTGGGACCTCCAGGGTACGTATTGATAAATTATTTTTTGGAATTTTAAAAATGTCTTGACCATTTAAAAACCAAAACACAACGTTGAATTCCTGTGCCTGCGAAAATTTCAGGTAACAATAAATCCTATGTTACTCTCACAAACTGAGACGAAAAGAATGTCACCTCATATACTGAAATCCATCCAAAGGCTTGCGTCGTCAAAGCAGAAAAGACTTTATGGTAACGTGATAATTTTAAAGGGATACTTCGATATTATTTATTTTAAATTTACATTCATACAATTCAGATCACTTCCGTATTCATACCGCACACCGTTACAGGCTGCAGATCGTCAATATACACACATACATACACTCCATAAACATACCTCTCTTTCTGATAGTCGGGTAAAATTTAGGGTTCATACAAACCATGTTTCACAGGGTCATTAAATATTAATCTAGATTTATTTCGTCAAAGGTAATCAATCACGTCAAGGCGAAGACATAAACAAAAGAATAATAATATTATGGTCAGCATGATTCGCCAATTCATGTCTAACCCTTGCTGCTGGCTTTGCTCTTGTTTCCAGTTGGAATGATATTATTTCCAGAGGTGTGGATATCATATCTGTATTGAGGGTGTTCGTCATTTGGATACTTGGGGGGAGGGAGACTTGCCGAGCTAACAGATGCAGATAAGAATACATTTGTATGGACATAAAGAGACACTGTAAACTGATTTTGAAAAAACTAAGCCGTGAAGTTTCTTGCTAGTTTTTCTTCACGAAGGCTTTTCCGAACTGGTGATAGAGTCATGTTTTATTTGTCATCAATAAGAACAAGTAATTGTCAATGTTGAGTAATAAATATAATAGAGCCTAGAGAGAAGCAGGATTAAGTTTTCTATGAGAATGTACGTTGACCTGTTCTGTCTTATCTTTTGAATGACTGGAAGTAATCTAATAGTTCTAAATGAGTAGTAACATAAAGTATAACCTTGGTTGAAACAAATCCAAAGAATGAGTAAATTGTTAAGGGGTGCTCATTAAACGCAAAATTTTTTGCGTTTAGTTTACTCAAAGGACATTGGCAGATCGCCATACATGGTTTTAGTTGGAGTTAAAGTGGAGCGTTTAGAAGTCAAAAATATCTAAAGCTATAGGAAATAAAATCCGGATGCATTTAAAAAAAATAGATGTTATGTAGTATGTCTAGGAACAATAATAATTCCTTTTTTATTAAGTACTAATTTTGAGGTTATGATTTCTAATTACCTGCATTCACATAGGTAATTACTACTATCACCAACGAACATTTGATGAACATTTGCGTGTCATTATTATCACATAATGACACGTAAATGTTCATCCATATCTTTAACTTAATCAAATAGTCCAAAAATCAAAGCAATAAGTCGTCGTAAGCGCAATCTATCGAAATCCTTAGGCACAAAGGCTTATAAAGTCACGTTATATAAAATAACTAAAAGAATCGCAAATCGTCAGAACAAAACCATGGCACTCACACACACATAAGTGACAAGTCCAAAAGTAACGGAGCGGTTTTGTTTTCATGTTATATTTTTTATCTCAAACTCGCCGGTTTAGGCACAAGCTATACAGCCTCCAGCGAGTAATAAATTGTTTTCACCATGAGAAACATAAAAAAAAATATTCTTACATAAAAATGAGTTCTTACATGCTGAAGTGAATATAATTTCCTATATTTAAAATCTATATTACAAAATCAAATACTTGTGCTTGGTCACAATCAGTCCTATGTAACGTAATAAAAAATGACGAGCTAAAACAAACTGATCAAGTCAAATCAAGCTTTATATATCAACTATTTTTTGTACAGTTCTACACATTATGGAAATTCACATAAAAAAAAGAAAAAACAAAAGTACTAGTATCTTTTCTAAACGCTCCCTGTTTAAATGAATAAGGATTTGCCAATATTCTTTTCAAGTATTCATTTAAAATTCATTAATATATATAGTTCTGAAATTGCCATTATTCTTTTCAGCCAGGGCGAGATAACATTATTTTTAAATCCTCAAAAAGGTTATTGCAACCAATACAATGATTCAGTGAAACAAACGCACGACATAAATCTATGCCATTTACGATAAACGTCATTAATCAGGCATACCGCCAGAATTTAAATATCGAATCACTTTGGCAACGACTTATATTTGTAATTCTATTTTGTATTATCTGTTAACATAGTTTTGTTGTTTGCTATTTTGAATCTTCGGCCGCGAGTCTCTTGGAATTCTTGAATTCGATTTTCAAATTTAGTATAAAATATTTATATGATTATGGTCGGTTAAATAAATTGAAAAAGCAAAATTAGGCCCATCTCAGACTAGTACATACAACCATGACCCGAGAACAAACATCTGTGTCCATCACACAAATGAATGCCCGGCCAGGACTCGAACCTGGGACCTTCGGCGTCTGAGGCAACGCTACTTACCACTACACCACTCGGTGGTCATATTGTAAAAGTACTTTCGATTATGATATTATCGTCACCATTATCATGACAGCCTTGTAATAATAATAATCATAATTAGCAGATTTTCAAAAACTGAATTATAAACAATAATTTTAAAACTACAGCTTTTACTCACGCGTTATTGTCGGAAAGGTCCGACTAGTTTCGGACTCGTGTGGAGTCCATCATCAGGGCCGAGTATAGTCGCGACTATAGTTTTAAAATTCATATAAGGCCTGAGTATTCAGTTCACTTTCATCTGGAGAATAACGTTGAACCTTGACAAGAAACAATTCATAGAAATTGTGTGAAATTCTCAGAATTACTCTACACATAAATGTTATTTGATTGTTGAACAATCAGCCCCAAGTAGAAAAAACTCTTGAAATATTTATTACTAAACAAATACTGCGTATTTTTGAATTTTGAGTTTTAATGAGTTAAATAATTAAAATATGTGTTGTGTTTTAATACTTTGAACTATTAACATTTGTAAAAATTTAAAAATTTTCGCTTTTTATTCTTAAAACTTAGCATTAACTAATATGAGTGTGGGTATGAACTTAAACCTAAAAGCTCGCAAATTAAATCTAAAATAAGGAGCTTTGAGTAGGTAACCGCATTGTTACGTAAAACTTGTGAAAATGACACCATGTTACAACATTCAAACATTGTTCAACATAGGTAAGCTGATCCCAGCTACCACATCCTGAGTCTTAATATCTACATTTACACAGTGATCTATCATCTATATCAAGTATTATTTCTGAATAAATTAATAAAAATTAACCTTTACAAGTTTAAACACAAAATTACTAATACCGAAAAACTTACCACATGCGTCAGTAACGCAAAAAAATCCTTTTTAACGCTGGACACACTGTTCGCACATGTTCACTTTCACTTTCAACCAAAAAAGGTTAAGTATTTATTCGGTATCCACTAAATAAACTATACTGGAAACTATCGGTGGCCTTTCCAGTAATTTTCGTATTCGATTTTCAAATATGTCCGGGCACCGCGAGAGCCGGACGGTTAAAATTTAGAGCACGAATATTCGGTACGCGAATGCGTATAGTGCTATAAATACTTTTTGCTGCCTGGCTGAGAGAACAAAATTATCTTGACCTGTTCTAATCTGTTCGTCGGAAATAACTCGCTGAGAAAATGACTAGCCAGAGGTCAAGTTATAACGGTGAGTTGAGAAGTAAATATAAGCTCTAACCCGGGACGTACCGATGATCTTTAGCGTTTCACTTCCTTATCGAAGATGTCAACGACCCATTTGTTGTCATTTATTAAAGGCTGGGTTATGGTCAAGTTTGTAGTTAGTAATCAACGACATGGTCATTTCCTGGTCTTCTCTATATCCTATGCTTATGGAAAGTCGAAGTCTCTAATCTAAGTATAAAGAGTCCCTTAGGCCATTCTTAGACCCACAGTTCTAAGCTAGCCGGTTAGTTACTAAAATGTACCTCCGTCACTTTCTATTTCTATTGAACTGATAGAGACATAAAGCAATATTTATCCTAACGTTAGCAAACTCAGAGCAAGTAGGCTGAAACTACATAGTGGATTAGATAGATACCTCCTAAAAATTGCTTGTTTTGTTGTGTTTCCTCTATTTATTTATCGTAAAGCGGTAACTTGTATCTTCCAGGTATAAACTGTATAAAGTTACTCATAAAATCGAATAAAACAATGAAAACTTACTACTAATAAGGATGGAACAGCCAGCGCAACAGGCTATTTGACAATATAAAAAATATCAAAATATGTCTTGCCACCCGCCTAGATAACGTATTTTTAAAGCAATTCGCTTTACTAGACATAAACTATAACTATTCTGGAACATCGAGACACTAAACATTTGTGATTGGCAAAGTTTAAAATGACGTCACAGGCTAGTAAAAATCTTGTTTATGTTAATGCATGCTATATCTTGACGCCACGGCGTGACGCCACTGGCAAGTCTCGATGCCATACTGCTGGAACAAGCGTTTTGACAGCTTAAATAATTAGTGTACTTTGTGATTAGTTTTTTTTTATGAAATACGTTCTTAAAATAAATAAAAATTAATATTGCACAGGGCTTGATGTCCTGTCCGCACTGCTTTAACCTCTGCAATGATACTCGGGATGGGATATCGATAGCGATATTTAAAAAAAAAAGTAGATTATCAAAACTAATTTTTTTGCCGTGATTGGTTCTAATCCTAAAGAAAACATCATTACTTTCAGGAGCTGTTCTTCATAAAATGGAAAGATCTTTTTTAATTACAGAAAATAATTTAAAACTGATGTTTTATTAATATTTTATTAATTAATACATTTATAAGAGAATATTTAAAAAAATGCCTATCATCACTGATACAACTACAAACGCTCAATACTGTAGTAGACACCTTGCAGATTTAAACAAATTTCTAGATAAACTTAATCAGGATTCTATGTGTTTTGTATTCAAACCTATTTCGCTACATATTTGAGTTTAATCATAAAATAAAGCTTGATGTGCTTTGCTGTTATAGTTTTATTTCTAAAGTTAGATCTTTTATTTTTCTTTAGTTTACTACTTTCATATGAGTAGATAAACGGAACAGAGACAAAGCTTCTTAAGAACGTGAAAAATTGTTACCTATTTTGCTAGGGTTGTGACAATAGGTTAAGAGACAAATTAAACAAAACATTTGTTAAATAGTTTCATTATTCAGTATGACAGAATAGATTACAAATTACTTACTCTAATAATTGTCTTTAATAATTTTTGTTTTTTAATAATTTATTGTTTCTTTTGATGGTGTGGTAAATTCTGAATGTAACATAGATTTTTCAAGTAATCTAACGGGAAACACTCACATGGCATATCGAATTTACAATCTTTATTACGCTTAAGTATTTCATTGCTAATATAGACAATATTTATTGTGAGCTCGAAATATTCGCGAAACTTTGGCTCGAGCAATTCAATTTTATTTTTCTAGAATTATTCATACACGCAGTACAATAAACAACCATTATTAATAAAAAAAAAACGTTTTTACATTAAAATAATCAAACTTGCAACTAACAAAACAACGTGCGTCGCAACGACCCTGAGATTGTCAACTGGCTGTGCCTTTTGACAATCTCTTTTGACCTGGCTCGCCGCGTACGTGACAAGCGGCCAGTGGTCACGCACACATGCCCCGCGTGCTTGTAGTAGTGCAACCGATTCGTGCGGTTGTATGGAGCTTTGTCTCTGTTCTGTTTATCTACTCATGTGCTACTTTGATATTAGTAAAAGGCGCCACGAACGAGGATCGCATTTTTCTTTTAGGCTTATATTACATTACCTAAATAAACATAGGAGTAAACCATTTTTAGGGTCACACATCCTGCTAAAACAAGTTAAACTTTTTCCCTACCCATATTAAAATATAGTAAATATTACTTGGGAATTAATTATTTTCTACTCTTAGAGATACTTACTAATGTAATTAAGTACAAATTACAAATACCAAAAAGATTATTATGTATATAGGGGACTGTGGGGCAACAACGGATAGTTAAGAAAAACATACCATAAATAAGACATACCTTTATATTTTGAAAAAATAAACAACACTTATCAATGAGCATGAATTTGACATTACTTTGTCAAAAACTATTGGGAGATCAATAATAATTGTAGAAATTCAAGCTTATTTAAAAAATATCGTAAATCCGAATTCACCCCATACATACGTTATTAAAATAAAATATTCTAATCACTCACAGTCTTTGCATACAAACAATTATAATTCTGGACCAGAGCATCCAATACAACTTTCATGAGTCGGCGTGTCCATGGCCTTATGCTTTTTTTAATGTGAGGGTACGGAATTATATCTTCCGGAGACACAGGATTCATAGGTGAATTTGAAAATGTTTATCCTCCAGTAGATCTTCCTGCTTGAGGAGATGGAATTCTTTCTTTAGGCAATATATCTTGGTGTAAATCCTATTTCTGTTGTCTGTGATGGAGCGAAATCTGCCATCTGCGATTGGGTAGCAACACGGCCAGGATGGGTTCGAAGCCATAATTGTACTTCTTGGGAGTAAAAAGTGCTTAAAAGGGACCAATAACACCCACATTGAGGGTTTGTATGGCTTCCAAGTTCTTAGTGTGAGTGGCATGACCATCCAAAATTAAAAGCACTGGATTTTATTTACTTGTAAGACACACAGCTAATAAAGTGACGCATCCATTTTGTAAAAATATGTTGTTGCATCCAACCACTGGGATGACAGTCACTTTACCGGCTGGAGCACCATCTAGAAGCTCACTCTTCATCCTTACTCGAGGCAAAATCATTAGTGGTGGAACATAATGTCCGGCTGCAGACAAGCTATGCACATCCGTTACCAGCTGCCCTAGTTCAGCTGAAGCGAGGGCACCATCTTGCTTCTTACCTTTGACCGATATGATTTTACCAATTTTTTTGGCGCAGATGTCAATCTGGTTTCATCCACGTTATACACTTGAGTAGGACTGAATTTATGCTTCGCATAAAGTGATAATAATAGATCATAAATAGCCGAAACCAAAGCTCTATTAAAGCCCATTGCCCTTGCTGCTGATGTTACCTTTGGTGATCTTAATGACAGCTCAGTATGCCTCTTCAAAAAATCCACCACCCCAGTCTAAGCCAGCAAGTCCCGTTTCCTTGTTAAAAGGATGTTTTAAATTATTTCTTTCAGCTAATTGGAATGCTAGACGTCGGAGATCCGTTTTGTACAATCCGAATAGATGGGATTCTATTGTTTGAATGTGTTTTA
This sequence comes from Marasmarcha lunaedactyla, assembly GCA_923062675.1. Lineage (NCBI taxonomy): Eukaryota > Metazoa > Arthropoda > Insecta > Lepidoptera > Pterophoridae > Marasmarcha > Marasmarcha lunaedactyla. The sequence goes on along the minus strand of OV281363.1, from coordinate 15,596,167 downwards.
CTGACAAACCTTCCAGTTTATCACAGAATACGCATTTTTCAGTAGCAGGACACTTTTTGAATACATCATTCTTTGATTTTCTTTTTCGGATTTTGTTTATACGGTCTTCCAACGAACTTACATTGGATGTACGACTTAAGGGTACATTGTATGTTTGAGCTCCTAAAAGAAATCCCATTCTCCCTTCCATGACCGAATATATTGCTAAAATCCCCACCCACTCATTGCAGCATGTTTAATTTTTTTCAAACGACCCTGGCATATTGAACACCCTGTAATAAAAAAAGTAAATATTGGTTTATTAAAAAAATGAAAGAAACGAACATAATAAACTCCGACAATACATAGAAATCGATTGGGGGAAGTCCGGATACCCGGGTTCACCCCGTCTGATCGTACACCACAAGTACCATAAATGAAATATTATTTATTAACACTTTATGTTTGGACTCACAGCATGAATACAGCTTTATTACCTTTAATATCTACTAATTTATAAAAATAAAACAACACTATAATAGTCCATGCCCAAAACAAATGAGAACATGTCAAAAATTACAAAATATTAGATAACTTACCTCTGTTTTCTTTTTTCTCGTATAAACGCACGCGCTGAGATGTTATCGTTTCCGCCATGTGCAACTGCAATATCTTCCGATCACTCGGACCAAGACGGCAACATGCGAACTAATGACATAGCACCCATCTGCTTTAACCCCCCCCCCCCCTACCTATACAAGTTTAGTTATTATGAGGATTATTTTTATCGATAATGCATCGTACGATTGGGCACGAACCTTACATAGGTAAATATTTTTATTTACTTATATTTGTAAAATGCAAAAATAATTTGCAATCAGAGCATCATGCGCGCTCTATGGGTACCATAATAATTAAAACTCGATATTTACAGGGCAAGAGCCAGCAACGATCAAACCTTCATTTTATTAAAGCTTTCTCTGTGTGTCCCCAATACAGATAAGAACGATCTCGGATTATGAAGTTTGGATCAAGTTGGCTTTGGCTGATAACGTACCTGAGATAAGTTTTGTCTGACTTATCCGAGCTGAATTGTCAAATAAATAGCGGCTTTCTATTATACTGCATAGTGATGAAAATCGCTTTTGACCAATATTGACAAGATCAAACATTTCCAGAATATGTATTCTGTGTTGTATATGGCAAAGTCTCTTTTTATTTGGCCATTTAGCTGAGATAAGTCCGAGCTTAGTTTAAGAACGCTTTATGGGATTCCACTTAAGACCTGAACTGTGTCGGGGTATCAGTATTTTACTAAAGAAAAATGCGCGCCCGAACTACTTTCCATCATCATTCAAGTGCCGACGAGGTAGTCCATTAGGTCTTTACCTAGGTCGGCTCGTCTTGCTAAAACGTGATCGGCACTAGCCGGTCGGCATTTGTCCCGACTATTGCTACACAGCCGACACAACAAGATAGACACAAAGAGACATTATAAATTTATTTTGAAAAGTTTATACCCGTGAAGTTTCTTTGCAGTTCCTCTGCACGAAGGTTTTTCCGAACTGATGTTAGAGTAATGCTTTATTTGACGTCAATAAGAACAAGTAACTGTCAATGTTGAGAAATAAATATTTGTATTTGAAGTAAGAAATAGCTGCAATTCGTACAAGGTCAAGAGATATTCATACACACCCACCCCACGTGGCGGCATCCGTCCCTCCACCGCTGCCTTTTTAATAAAAGAGAGAAAATAAAACAAAGAATAGGGTACAAATAAATATATTTATTTTACAATTTATCAACACAACAATATTTTTAGTTTAATTAAATACAATATAATTATTGTATCTTTCTTTCTAATACTGTGCATTAGAAAGAAGAATTGTAACTTAGATTAAATAAAATAACGTAACTATAAGTAAAAATCTCTACGATTAATATACAATTTACAATAACATAGACAGCACATTTATTGTTATGATATAGACCTTTTTAAATATTATGAATGTATGCAATCATTATTATTATTTAATAAATGAATAAAAAACTATCTGAGACAACAGAACCTCTAATATAGAGAAACAGAAATTCCTCGTTGTTCCGCCTTACCTTTAACTGACACATACATTTCCAAACAAGAAATAAATATATTACCTTGGTCATGAAGTATGTCACATATATACCAATTATAAGACACGCACTGGGCCACGTGGGATAATTTTGCACAACACTTACTAAAATGCCCATTGCGGTGTCTTAATAAAAATGCTGGCTTTGTATTGAAGTCCAACAAACAATGAAAAATCGTGTTTAAATCTAATATATGGCCTTAAAACCATATACTTGGCACATGCTACCGGCTTGCATGCCATTTCTATATCTCTGTATTAGAAGTTCTGTACCAAAGACCGTATCAAACATGGGTTGTATATCACAAGGAAAAACCTAACGTTCCCTAGTAGGATACAGAATAAGTCCAACAAATTAATTACCAAAGCTTTAGTCATCTTCAAACACGTTACTTGCCGAAGAAAACAATTGAACACACAATCGACAAACTACAGCTTGTGGGTGTTACCACACCAATCCATCGACCGTCGTTGCCTGTTCCATGCTACCATCGATCGAGGTCGATCTTCAGGAACCCAAAATAAAAGACATACTGAAATCGTCCAACCTCGAAAAAAGCTATAAACACAGCAATTAAAAACATATTACTGCACGTCAATACAGACTGTGCTACCTCAAAAAAAAATCGCTGGATTAAAATCAAAATGGAGCATATAAGTACAACAAATTTTCAAAAGAATTGAGGCCCAACATACGATACTTTTAAAGTCGTTTCACGACTATAGAAAAAAGGAGTAAATATAATTTAAAATAAAACATACCAACGGATATTTTGCCACTCGTATTCATAAACAAATACTTGTTGCTAAGATATTATTTAGACAAGTCATTACTTGGGTCTAGAATTCGGTAAGTAAAATATTTTTAAGGAATATGTTTTTCTTACTTTTTCTGAAAGAATTAGGCATTTTGAGGACACGATATGACTATAAAAATTTCTGTGCAGTATTTAATTTTAAATCAGTTTTAAGAAAAATGTGTATGCTAATGTCATGGAGTAATTCCATTTTCAAAATCGCATGTACAATTTCCTATGATTTCTTGGTAATAGATTTTATCGCAAAAATCGACATGGCAGTTAGTTACCAAAAGGAAGTTAGAAAATGTTCCTACTCGATGACGTCATATAAAGGTTGAATAAGAAGGTTTCATTCAATATTTTTTTTCATAGTTGAGAAACGCAAGGCACCGCGCAAAAGTGACGTTTCGAAATTCCATAATAAAGAAAATTTCTTGGCTTAGAATTCTAACTATTGACACTCCTTACTCCTTGCACTTCACTAAGATTACGAGTGTTAATGTTTATAAGAAAACCCCTCATATTTATGCCATGCCATTTTTTTTAAATTGTGACGTTTAAAACACAAAAGTTCTCTCCACTTTGCTTTTGTTTTTATTATTGGCGTAAAAACAAATGGACGGTGAATTTAATACAAAATTGACGTAAAAAAATGCCCCAAGTTAAGCCAAACATTAACTGAATAATAAATTAAATCCCTTGGAATTTGAATCGTGCGTCTTTACGTTATAACTGATTATTGCCCGTCACAAATTTTCACCTTATGTAGCTGCAACTAGAAAGTTAACAATCAAATTACCATATGCTGTATTTAGTGCCTATATTCGACTACTTAGAGGGTTCTAATGTTGAGTTTGCACCAAGCAATATGTAATTTTAGACGTGTTGTCGGGCTGCCGACCAAATCAAGACTGGTATGATATTCACACCATTTTTGCAACTTCATTCCATTTTGCTGGGACGCTAATTAACACAGACCCGAAGTCTATTTGTTTGAAAGTCAATAATTATTTAAGCATTATTTAAAACAGATTGAACTACCCTAAAATAATTCCACGTTAAAGCAAATTCATTTTTCATTTAAATATTTTAGATTTAATTTAAAAATATTTACATCACAGAATATAAATATTAATTAATATGAAAATTTAATTGAATTTAATTTAAGAAATTTAATTGAATTGTTTTAATCACCATACAATACATATGTTGCGTTGAGATTGCCGCTCACAGCCCTCATATATCCTTTTCGAATGCCTGTGAGCGCGCTCACAGCGATATCGAAACGTCATCAGCGACGTCATAAACGCCGCCATCTTCCCGCTTGCAGTGCCCAAGCTACGGAGCATGGTCGCACTGAACGGCCTGTCAAAATTGACACATGAAGTTTCTTTATTGATGTTTTTGATGATGATTATGTACATTATTACTTTTCTTTAGTGATAATATTAAAAAATGGCTTCTGTTTCAATTAGGGTCAAAGATCTTAATTAAATTTAAACTTTTGATTAAAGCGATGTACAATCAGAATGTTAGCGCGATATTTACCGTTCCGATTGCAGTAGCACAAATATCACTTTTAGTGTGCTCAAACGATTCGGAACGGCTATGAGCAGTTTTAGCGCTGATAGCGCTGTGAGCGGCGATCGGAACGCACCCATATATTCAAACAATTATATAGAACAAGTTTGGGCAAAGTGAGACGAATTAAACAAAAACATGGAACTAAGACTACATAAACATAAATAATCTTTAATAAATTAAAACTTTAGATTTTAGCGATGTACGATCAGAATGTTAGCGCGATATTTACCGTTCCGATTGCAGTAGCACAAATATCACTTTTAGTGTGTTCAAACGATCCGGAACGGCTATGAGCAGTTTTAGCGCTGTGAGCGGCAATCGAAACGCACCCATATTTTCAAACAATTACAAAATAATTATATAGGACAAGTTTGGGCAAAGTGAGACGAATTAAACAAAAACATGGAACCTAGACTACATAAACACAAATAATCTTTAATTGTACACTAAATTTAAATATCAATTCAAATGAACCAGTTTGTATTCAATACATTCAACATTTTCAAGGACATAAAATAATATCGTTTAGGAAAAAATTACAGTTACATTACAACAAAGAATAAATTATTCTCAGATTTTCATAATTTCCTGTTAGAAGAACGACTGAAATTTTTTTAATATAAACAGGTTGAGAAATGTTCATTTCCACTATTATGGACCTGCCGTAATATTGCAAACCCATTGTCTAAGCAACTTTATATCATCAAATTAGATATATAAGTAAAATACTGTAAATTTTGAGACCAGTTTCAACGGCAATATAGATTTTTTATGCACCAAAAATAATAAGCATGTTATATTCGTGAATGTTGGCACATTTAAACAACACTTGTGACATATAATACATAAAAAGAGGCAATAAATATAATTTTACACTTCAAAATTATTTACAACCCATACAGAACAGACCCATTTATATAAAAACCGTATTTTACAACATCAAAATTGCTTTACAATACAAAAAATGTGACTACTTTAAGAATCGTATTATTATATCGATTTAAAAAGTCTATAAACGAACAATGTAATCGTTATGAGTCGGGATTTAACTGCCCAGAGTCTGAAATCGCCTCAATACCTTGAATAACATTCCCATCAGACTGATTTTTATCACCGCCGCCATCTTTGCTTCCATGACAGCTGTCAAACGTATCGTCATACTCTTCGGGTACGACACTAACGCGTTTCTCGTCCAGATACTTAGCTATATCGACGTTTTCGGGTATTTTCAAACTGCGCGCTTCACTATCGGTGTGATTTCGATGTTTTCCAGTTACGCTCGACTTCGCTGAACAATATTCGGATATTTCGGAGCATATTCGTTTCACGTTTTCGTCTAAACGAGTTGGACTCGTAATTTCGTCTTCATTGTTGCTCGATATTCGAACCAGTTTCTTGGTTTCGATTTCGGTATCATCCCCCAGAGTAAATAAAACCTTATTCGTTCCTTCGGACAATAAAGATAATTCCGTATCAGAATTGTGGACTTTTAGGAGCCTCTGTTGCAATTCAAGATTTTCCTGTGTTAGTTTTGTATTGTAAATATTAGGTTCGCTTCCCATAGATGTGGCCGAAGAATCAAGTGCCGCTAGGTCCTGAAAAATATATTATTAGTTTGGTTATTAAGAGTTTTGTGGATATCAATAAAAGAGTGGTTATTTGGATTTAGCTTTGACATGTAATTAGTTCATGTCAATTAAACCTTTTCTAAAAGTGTAAAATAATATCATAACAGAGTGAATTATGTACACTCGCTAAATAATAACAATGACAAGCCAAGCTATTGGATTGTGTTTGGGTGAGCGCTAGTGGAATTTCTTCTGTTCAGATCTCGCCTGGGGCAGTACTAGCTTAGTATTTTGACCATTATAATCACGTTTGCGTGGTTTCGTTTAAAGGGTAGCAACAGCCGGTGCCATTGCTGGCACAAAGCCAATTGCAACTGAGGCCGACGGCCGGCAACGCATCATTAGTCGATATAATTGTTAAAATGTTTATATATCTAACATACTATAACTATTTCAGCAATATATGTTTCAAGTTTAAAATAATTCAAAATTATTATAATAAACGCTATAAGCTTATGACTTTCATCTTTGAACATCTTTGTGATGTCAGGATAACTTTTATAAAACATATTTGCGAATACTCTTCTTGCATTTTTAATAAGTAAACATTTTTGTTTTTATGTATTTCTGCCTACCTACTTTAAATTGTTTGTTACTTTATAAATACAAAAATATTTCTTACAATATTTAGTACTAGGTAAAATATTGTGTAATACAGGAAGAGTGTTCACTCCTAACACAGGTCTGCGTACCTAAAAGGAGTGTCCTTCAACATTTGTTACTGAACTTAATAAAGAAATTTTGAATTTTTTTTTTTTGAATAATAATCACATTTAATACCAAAATGCTTTAACTACTAGTAAAAGCGGATCACATAGATACATAATTTCTTTCACATATACATTCTTATTCTATTTTAACTTTTTAAATTTTTAATTATGGATTGATAATATATTTATTTTTCATACGTTTGTTGTTTTTTGTATGTTATTCGATTATGTATATTTAAAAGTTTAATTTTCATTCTTATTATCAAGTAATCTATTTTTTTTTTAAGAATGTGTAAATGCATAAATGGCTTTGTGTATCTTATAAACTTTGTTACTATATAACTGTTTCGTTGAGAGCTGTAGATTTTGTAACAAATAAATAAACAAAACATTACGCCGAAAAGGCAAAGTTCCCTTCAGTTCTACAGTGAATAAACATAAGAACTAAAATATAAACAGCACATTTAAATTCTATGAATATCCATCTACTCGGACAGGTTACATCTTTATGCTTGTGTAAAGTCTGCCAACCTGTAGGTGGTGGACTATAACTTGCCTGAAACCCAACAACTTAGTTGGGTGATGCTCATGTTTCTAAAGGGTGTTGTGAAGATCTCATGCTCCCCAGCAGCTTTTGCCAACTTACAGTTGGTGTTGGTACGATAAACTTAAAGAATTTAAAGTAGAGTTGCCGAGCTAGCAGATGCAGACAAGAATAATTTTGTATCGACATAAAGAGACTCTGTAAATTTATTTAAAAAAATTATACCCGTGAAATTTCTTGCCAGTTCTTCTTCACGAAGGTTTTTCCGAACTGGTGGTAGAGTCATGTTTTATTTGACGTCAATAAGAACAAGTGATTGTCAGTGTTGAGACATAAATATTTGAATATGAATTTAAACTCTTTATTCAATACTTACATGGTCAACATAACTACCAACACTTTTAGAATGTCTATGTCTACGGAGATTCATAGCACTTTCGGGAGATTGCCCGTCGACTGCGTCCTGGACAAAACATTACAAAACATACTTAAATCATTCATGTACAAATAAACGGGCGATAGGTCTTAAACAAAATTTAATAAAAATATATTTAAATCCCAACCACGTGTAATTTATATACTGCTGATTTAAACTTAAAAAGCTTTTTCTAGTTCCCAACATTTTAGTATAATTATTAGTTTATCTCAGGATTTTTAGAATTTACAATAATTTCAAACTTATTAGACACCTTCTCCCGCTGTAATCATAAAAAAAACTATTGCACAAAAAGGTCATTGACCTTTGCAAAATATCTTGTTTAACAGGAACTTATACTGGCTCCACTAGGTTATTCAATTTTGGCGCACATAGATCTAGTGATAGCACCAACTTTCCATTTATTTGATTGATTTGAGAATAACACTTTAATTGGTAAATTAATTAATTGACACTTTAGTAAAGATTATCGATTTTTGCTTTCGAACAAAAACCGGTTTGGTTTCTATAGCTATAATATGCGTAAAAATGAGTATCCCTGGTATCATTGGTGCATCCACAGATTCGCATTCGAAACCGAACCCGGGCCTCTGCCAAGGGCTTCAATTATACCTACTTATTGTTGGGATTTTAAGGCTGATTTCCTTAACACAGGCAGCTGTTTGTAATTTAGCTATAAAATTATAATTACCAAATAAATTACCTTGAACCTATTAAATTGTCGATATTTCGCTCGATCCGAAGCCACGAGACTTCTTAATGACTGGGTTCTTGGGCATTGATTCTCCGGCAACCATCGATACGTGCCAAACAATTTTGATGTTTCGGTCCTGGAAATAAGATTAATTTTTTATAGTTTAGTGAGGAAAAGATTCGATAAATAAAGTAAAGCACCATACCAAGATTCCGATCGGAACCGAACAAATCCTTTTTGATATTTTAGCCTTTTTTTTTGGAGTATTTTTTTTGGGAGTGTCATTGATGAATTGATAAATTTAGCCGCTTAGTTAGTAAAACGCCGAAACATATTGGACGTCTAGGTTATCGTGGCAAGTTCGGTGCTAAGGACGAGAATCGCTTGAACGTTGTTCGGTGTTTTGTAGGCGCCCAGCATACTATGCAACAACGATACTACAGAGGATTCGAATGCGAATGTACGCCTGCACCTACGTTCTTAGCTTTTAATAACACAGAACCATCAGCGTAAATTACAGCTTGTACCATGATAACCTTTGAATAAAAGTTTACCTAAAACTGAGCGGCTTTTTTAACCATCGAATTAAATGAAAAAGAAGTAATCCCATACAATACTTTTATAGTTTAAGAGGAAAATGAAAGTAAAACCCTATTAAGTAACTAATACAATTATTAAAAATAAATAAATGAGTGAACAGCTTTTTTTATAAATGGAGACTACAAGATGAGATAAAACTATCGAGCCAAACCTACAAACACATAAAAATTTGTATCCGATGTTAAAAATATAAATAAAGTACTAATGTATTATGTAAGTATTAATGCTTTGATCCGTTCAAAATGTTACCTATTGTTCGTTTCCAAAAGGCAAATTTACAAAAAGAAAAACTACAATATCTAATAACACCGTTCACATTGCTAGTTGATATAATAATTGGGTATTTGACACCATTTTAAAATGCAAGTATTCTAATTTATTTAGAAAATATAAGTTATTATGACCCAAACATTTTTTTGTTTTTTTTTTATTGTAAAAGGATTAGACGCTTGTCTTCTATCTCACCTGATGGAAAGTGACAATGAAGACGAAGGTGTTACACTTCTATCCACGAGATACCTATTCACTCGACGCTTGAAAGAACTAGGACCATAGTTTTCTGGAAAAACAGACGCAGGTAGTTCATTCCACACCTTGGCGACCCGCACCAACAAGAACTATCGAAGCGTTTGGTTCGACTTCTTGGGATATCTACCATGAAGGTATGGAAGGTCTGTCTGCATCTAGTAGTCCGATGCAAGAAGGGTGTGGGTTCAACCTGATCAAAAAGAGCATTCGCGCACTCTCCAAAATGTAATCTGTTGTATTATATAATTTGTTATATAAATTTAGCCCGTTGTCGCCATATCATTATTAAAATACTTTAAATTATAGTTCAATGTCTCTTATAAGTACTTCTTATATTATAATATTTTTTCATTGTACGTATTTAAAACAACAATTGTAACCAACTGAAATAACTACAGCGCTCAATTATTTATTGTAAATCTATTTTATGGACATATTAAGATTGCAATCTAGACCAACACCGACCATTACATGTAATTTATTAATAAGTTTGTTTGTGATCAGTTTTGTTCATTGAAATGAAATAAATAAATACAGCTGTGTCGCCTGTCACCTTAGTCTTTCGAGACCACGGTGTCAGAAAAGACACCAAAGCGTCGAGTTCAAGGTTAAGGTAAAACTATTAAACGCGATAACGTCCGTTTAATAAGAAATGTATTTCATATTTTTGTCTTCTTAAATTAAGAGAATGAAATGGATTTTCTTGTGCACGCCACCAGACATCCTCACACAGCTTAAATGATAGTCTTAGAGAGAGGGAAATGGTCTTCAAAGACTGTCTTTAATATTCATATAAATTTTATGTGAAAACATACAGGGCATGCTGTATCTAATCCCACTTAAATGTTCAAATGGAAGGCGACAAACAAAACAATGGTGAAAATCGCAATAAAAAAGTTTACATCAATGGTGTTACCTGTTTTCGGAATATGGATACTATACAGTATAAAACAAAGTCCCTTTTTATTTGACCATTTACTTGAGATAATACTTAGTACGCTTTACAGATTTAAGCCTTAAAGCTTATCTTTACTCCATTACCTTATATAATAAGCGACCATGATTACTATTTGATGATAAACGTATTACAAATGATTGAACATAAACTGGACCGATATAAAGATATTAGATAGTTAGGTTTACCTCATCTTGCGTACGCCATTTTAAAAGTCCGATACGAGTTAGTTTTGTTCTTCAAATCTGTAGAGTAATGGTGCAGTTATTTTCGAAAAAACAAGCAGATTCAAACTCAAATTTATTTCTTTACATTGACAATTACTTGTTTTTATTGACGTCAAATAAAACATGACTCTACCACCAGTTCGGAAAAACCATCGTGAAGAAGAACTGGCAAGAAACTTCACGATAATATTTTTTCAAAATAAATTTACAGTGTCTCAAAACTATTCTGATCTGTTCGGCAAGTCTCCCTCCCCCAAAGTATCCAAACGACGAACACCCTCAAACGGCACCCGTTCACGAGTTAACGCGGGATCCAGCCATCAGGAAATTTGTTTAATATTTAAATACTAATATTTATAAAAATAAAGTCTGGATTTTATGAGCAAGGAATTTCTGCATAAAGGAAATCTTGTATTTAAACGACTAGTATTCGGAATAAGGAGGATACAATATTTTAATGTTTATTTTTATTTTTTCAGCTTAAACATTGCGTTAGAAGTTCTGTTCCCGGGAAGCTTGGGTCCGGCATAATCGGCGCAGCCTGTCTGCAAAATCGAACGGCAAAAATTAGGGAACTAGGGAAAAATTCTACCCGGCAATTGTTATTCGGGTTTTAGGGAAACGAGCCGAATGTGCCGATCTGAAAGGAACCCGAATGACCTACTAGCCTGGCACTAGCCAAATATGTACAGTAACAGCGTGGGGCCGGTCTTGCTTTTCAACAAATACTGCTAAACTGCCCCAGTAAGTGGGAAGCTAATATAGCTTATATATTAGGTCATTACATATGAAATTGGCGTTTAGCAAGGGAGGAACATAAAGTCAATTAAAAAAATATATAATATATTTTTTTTATCAAAGTATGTACCATTGCTAGCTATGCACTTTTGCCATCTCATAGGTAGTTCATTGATCCCTTTACTAAAAAAACCACTCGGACGGGAATCAATAAAATCTTTGAAGGCGCTTTGGACTGCCCCATCGGAGTTGAATTTTTTCCCTTGCAAGAAGCTGGTAAAAAATGGTAATTTGTTGGGTACATAAAAATGTCCGGGGAATACGGTGGATGTCTTAGACATTCCAATTGAAGCTCATCTGTGTGTGAATTGCGGTCTAGCGTTGTCCTGAAGCAGCAGTGGCCTAGAGCGATTGACCAGCCTCGGTTGTTTAGCAGGTAGCTTTTCCATCATGGTTTGCAGTTGCTGACTAAAGACATCTGTCGTAATCGTCTGGCCAGATTTAAGAAAGCTGTAGTGAACGACACCGGCACTAGTCCAACAAACGCTCACAAGTAACTTTTTTTGAGTCAATTTGCGCTCGGGGCAGGATTTGGCTGGTTTGCCAGGGTTCAACAATTGCGATTAGCGTTTCTGATTGTCGTACAGGATCTACTTTTCATCATAGGTAAAGATTCTATTTAAAATCCTTTCATTATTGTGCCGGTTGAGTAATGTAACGCAGAGGTACCACCTCTCAAGCGTTTTCACCTTCCCAATTTGCTTCAAGTGGATTAAAACAGTTATGTCACTAACACCGCTACAGCTAACTCGGTCGTGGTTTGCGATGGATCCGCTTCCACAATAGCCTTTAATTCTTCATTATCAACTTTGGTCTCCGGCCATCCACGGGGCTTGTTCTGCAGGTCGAAATTTCCAGAACAAAAACGTTGGCACCAAAAACGCACTGTGTTTTCTTTTGCGACACCGCCGCCATACACAGCATTAATTCTTCGAGTCGTTTCTTCGTGGAACTCGTACTTGTAAATAACGCGATATTTCAAGTTTTCCATTTTGTAAACTAAGTGACGCAAATAAAAAAAAAAGGGAAAATACAAATCTATTACGGTATTCGACACACAAATGCGTGAGTAAGCTGTATAAATTTGAAATTGGAATTCTTAACCAAAGAGCCAATTTCATATGTATGGACGTAATATTATACTTTAGTGATAATAAAGTTTTTTTACTGTGAAATAATTATCAAAATTGGTTTAAAAGTTCTACAGTTCATCCTCTTTATAATATTAATACAGTTAGTATAATAATAATAATAAATCCCCAGACAAAACACCAACTGTATGGTCCCGAAGTAAGCAGAGCTTGTGAAAAGAATGACCGACAGCGAACTGGAAGGGGAACCCAGAATAAATCAACAATCATGGCCCGAGAACAAACGTCAGTGTTCATCACACAAACGGATGCTCCAAGACTCGAGCCCGGGACTTCCGGCGTATGACGGCGTACTAACACTCACGCCAATCAGCCGTCCCAACAAGTCGCACAACAAAAACAGTTCCAAGGTTTATTCTGATTACAATATCAGTACAATACATTCAGGGTATCTTTAAAATATTAGGACAGATAAAAAGATACTCACGAACTAGGAGGCTTCGTAATGAGGGCGTGCAAGTTATGCAGAGTCGGCCGCATGTCCGTCACGTATATTCCACGGCCGCATAGCAACTGAGCTATGCATTTGTTCAGTAGAAACATTCCATAGCGGAACAAAGTGATATCCCCACTTCTTACGTATAGAGGGATGCTGAAAAACAAAAGGGATTATGAAACGTCACGGTATGGTGGGCAGTTTGGTCTATGTTATTTGTTTAATAGTAATAATAAATCCCCAGACAAACACACCAACTGTATGGCCCCAAAGTAAGCAGAGCTTGTGTCATGGAAGACCATACAGCGAACTGTCCCCCCCCCCAGGAACCCAGAATAACCATATACATATAAATACAAAAAACCATGACCCGAGATCAAACATCTGTGTTCATCACACAAATGAATGCCCCCGCCAGGACTCGAACCTGGGACGGTTGCGTATGAGGCAAGGCCTCTTAATATTTCACCACTCAGTCGTCAAATGAACTATTTAAGTCGTTTAATGATTGATGTTTTGTGTTAACTATTTTCATAACCGACTAACGAGCTCGTAAGGGGCGTTAACCTTCATATTCTTGCCAGTAACTATCGGCAATGCCGAATATGTGTAGAAATGCTATCGAGAAAAAAGCCGCCCGGCAGATTGCGCTCGGATATAACAACCCGACAACACATACTGCCTAACCGAATGTATACGAGGGAATCTCGCCTGATCCACATGATGGTAAGTATCCTTCGTGGCCAAGGACATATTGCATGTGTTTAATTTATTTATATTAATATTACATGGGAATATTGATTAACGGTGCGTCAGCGAAAATAGGCCCCAGTTGAAATTGCCTTCGCTCTTGTGATTTCACCTTTCCCCATAGTCGAGTAAATGTGGTTATTGTAGCGGTTGAAATAGGAAAGACTATATCAATACAATTAGTACATATACAGTTATGTATATTCAAAATACCGACTAATATTCTTTATTAAACGTGGCGAGTGACATCATATGAGAAGAAAACAAGACAAAAACCATATGATCCTAAGCGGATATTTGTAAAGCGTACTTTCATTTGTACCAGCTAACTAAATGGTCAAATAAATTATATAATAATAATAATCCCCAGACAAACACACCAACTGTACGGCCCCAAAGTAAGCAGAGCTTGTGTTATGGATGACCATACATAAAACTGGGGGGGGGGGGGCGCCAGAATAAACACACATATATAAATATAAATAACCAAGACCCGAGGAACAAACATCTGTGTTCATGACACGCAGATAAGTACATGAGAACGCAGAATAAACATACATATATAAATATCAACAACCATGAGTTTATGAGTCGCCAACGACTTACTTCGGATCTGGCAAATCGATATTCACATCCAAAACCTCTGAAACGGAGCCCTTCAAATTGATTTGATACCTCAACGGTTGGTTCAAAATGGCCGCCGTCAGGCATAAGAGTTGCGCGGCGTAGCAGGCAGCTATGGAATCACTTTGTGGGTTCTGCACTATGTAATCATCCCCACAAATAGGTAAAGGTATGTTTAGAATCTTCCACGTTACTTCGTTTTGCTTAAAAATTAAAAAAAAATATAAACATTATCTTGTGAATTTGGTGTACAGAATTCTTCAATGCATGATTGCCTTAGTTGAACAAATCTTGGTAGACAAACTTAGCCCTTAAAGTACAGTCATTTGGTACTTTAAGCCGGAAAGTGTTCCGGTAGTTTTAAAATGGTTAATTGTATAGATCTTGGTGTGCTCAATTGAGATGCGATAGTGAAATTATTCAGAAAGAAGATATTGTTAAGAAACTGCTTTAGGGCACTAATTTTCGTTTGCGATTCGTTTGTAAAAACACTAGGCATTTCAAACAATTTTAGAGAATTATTATGTTTTATATTATGTAAATTTGTTATGTATTTGTTTACATATTTATGTGTTTGTGTATGTATGCATGTGTATATATTTTTAAACAATTTTAGAGAATTATTATGTTTTATATTATGTAAATTTGTTATGTATTTGTTTACATATTTATGTGTTTGTGTATGTATGCATGTGTATATATTTTTATATTGGTATATAATTCATGTGTATACTTATTTATACAAAACTGGACTGCCCTACAGTAGTTCCGAGTCACTATTATTATAATGAATTTCAAGGTTGCCTGGAAAAGGTATTTCTTTTAGTTATAAGGCCGCCTATATTGCCATTTTATTTTAATTTTTGTAAGTGGTTTGACAATGACATGTGTTTTCAATTCAGTTCATTGTTTTCAATACGGCGGCGCGAGCGGCAAAGACACGAGGTGGCAAATTATTTATAAGATTATCCCCTTTTAGAACTCCCAAAGACTTTTTAAATAATTCTTATTTTACAACCAAATGACTGGGTCGAACCTGGGACCTCCGGCGTATGAGACAGGGCTACTAGCGCTTGCGATACTCTGTCGTCAATGGTTCTTTATAAAAGCCATAATAAGTCAGAATAATTTATTATTATTCTCAATTACAATATATGGTCGCCCGTAACACATAAAATCAGATTTAAATATAAAAAAGCAAATCATATAAAAAAATATTTACCTGTTCTAGATTAAAGACAGTCAACAGCTGTGTTAATAATTCGCATCGCCTGTTAGAAAGATTCGAATGGGAGCGCGCCGCCAACTCCCTCACAGCCGAACAAGACATTCGAGTCTCTTTCAACAATTCGTTCATCCTTGACAAGGCGTGGTAGTTCTGCATTAGATCTAAACCTGAAAAAAGGACAGGCGACAATTTATGGAGAAATATTTGATTTGTGGGCTTATTTGAGAGGGCGACGGCTGGATCCCGCGTTAACTCGTGAACGGGTGCCGTTTGAGGGTGTTCGTCGTTTGGATACTTGGGGGGAGGGAGACTTGCCGAGCTAACAGATGCAGATAAGAATAATTTTGTATAGCCACAAAGAGACTCCGTAAATTTATTTTGAAAAAAATATACCCGTGAAGTTTCTTGCCAGTTCTTTTTCACGAAGGCTTTTCCGAACTGGTGGTAGAGGCAAGCTTTATTTGACATCAATAAGAACAAGTAATTGTCAATGTTGAGAAATAAATATATCATTTCATTTTATTTTGAAAAGCCCGAACAATCCAAGTGTTTAAATAGTTCTTATGTTAAGATCTCGACTGGAGCGTTACTGCACTCCTTCCTATTTTGAAAACCATAACAATGATAATAGAGTTCTCTTGTTTGTGTTCTGGTCCAAAGCAATGTCTAGTAAGTGGAATCACTGGAACAAAGGCAGCTCCGGCAGGTGGGTACGGTGAGCAACGCATCATTAGTCGATGTAATAAAAAACATTTACGACTAACGCCATCTTGTGGGCTGCGTGCTTATTTGCCTGGTATAAAAAAAATGTTCTTAATAAGATTCACCGAAATTTACAAGACTGTGTTGCCAAATTTATGCGGGCCGAGTAGCTTAGTAGTTAGTAGCCAGGTTCGAGTCCTGGCTGGGGCGTTTATTTTTGTGATGAGCACAGATATTTGTTTTCGGGTTACGGTTTTTGATATTTATGTATGTATATTTATTTTTGGTTCCCCCCAGTTCGCTGTATAGTCACCTATGACACAAGCTCTGCTTACTTTGGGGCCATACATTTGGTGTGTTTGTCTGGGGATTACTATTATATTATTATTATAGTTAGATTTTAGCAATCATGCTGATGATGCCATCAATGCCGCCGAAAACGGGTCAAAATGGCGTGAGTAAGTCCGCGACAAATTCATTCGGCGAGGTTACGACCCTCAGCTTTCAGGGTACACGACGCAAGTAGGAAGATTGGCAATTTATACAGAAGAGTTTCCGAGCTTCCAGGCCTGAGGCCTGTGAGGTTTCCTGAGGTGGCTTGATCAACTCTGACACTAGCGGTTGCCATTCCCTCTTATCATACAACTAACTCTTAACTTACCAACATCTTGATTTTCTTCGCAGAGTTTTGCATGCCTCTCTTTCAATCTTCTGATACTCGCAAGCTTGTTGTCTCGCTCATCCGACAAGATAATTCGTTTAAATCGCAGAATCTCGATTTGTCGCGTGAGTCTTACATACTCTGCTCTTTGGAATGGAGAGATTTTAGACTGGAAAAATTGGAAAATATAATGTTGAAAAATTATACGAAATAGTCTTCAATAATTCAAATTTAAAATATTTGTTTAATTACAGGGTTTCATTATAGATTTCAAAAGGTATTAGGCTGTAGACTGAGAAGAAAAAATGCCAGCGAAAACACAAATTCTTCAGGACTTTTTTATCAAAATTGTTATGTATACATGAAATCATAAGTATACAGGGTGACGGTGACAAATTTTAGATATTGAAGGAGAGCACTCTGTACTCGATTCTGGTCATAATTATGTAATAAAAGTAGGTACTTAATTTTTCACTAGAATTCCCTATAAATAAATATAGTGTTGTTTCCCGACGCCTGAGTCAACCGCGGCGCGCACAAAGCAGTTTCCCCGCCACACCACGTACGCCACCACCGGCTAGGTACCTATTCTATCTATCATCCCGCCGCTCGCCAGTGACTAATTAGTGCGAGCGCAAGCGCCGACAGGTTCGCATGTCCTGAATTACCGCTTACTTTCCCGCCCTGCGCTTTCTTCCAATGTAATCCGTCGTCGTGTTTGAATTAAGTATGTCTACTCAATACTCAAATGCAGAATACTTAGATATGGTACGTGCGTATGCGATTGCTAATGATAGTTTAGCAGGTGCCGTTAATCTGTACAGGGAAATGTTTCCCAACCGGCAAGTATTTACTCCCTACGTAATCCTTAACGCTAATCAAATTTAATGTTAAGAGACTTCGGACAGTTCACTGCACCATTACATGCTCAAGGACGAGGAGGAACCTACCTACCTGTCCTGTGTTGATAGCGCAGCGCGTACGTCCGTGCTAGGTACCTACGCTAGTGTAACCATGCGTTGCGTAATTAATTCTTAAACTTTCGGTTAAGTTTACTCAGTAAATAATTAATATTTATTTTTTATTATATTTGTTCTCTTCGTGTATGATCTCAAACTACCACGTCCTTGAATTGAGAAAGTGACCCACCAGTCATCCTGTATAATTGGGCTAAGATATTTTTATCTTGTGTTAAACCTTCAAAGTATTTTAAATGAACTCACATATAGTCTGACTATTGGCTTTACAACTTGGTTAATATTATTTAAGTTTTTTGACCTAGTTATATGTGCATGATATTTAGGGTACAATATATACACAGAAATACAGAGTAATTGAAATTAAAATTACTAAGCACTGAACTAATAGACCAACATGTATAAAACATTAAAAAATTTATGATTTTTTACAAAAAGACATTTATCTGTTGATTGTTAATCAAAATTAAAACTTATTACAGGCATTGAAAGTTATAATTTGTAACAAGCACTTAATCCGTCTGGGAGCAAGAAGCAACCAATTGCATTGCCATCTGTAGGCTTCAGTTTCTCCTTGTATTTGGTACATTTGCTCACTGACCAGGACACCACCACGGAAGTTTAAAACGGGTAAGAAAAAGTTCCTAACACAAGCAAGTACATACTACCTACCACTGCTGGCAAATGAAAACAATGCTATAACAAAACAATAATATCAAGAAAAAGAACAAAATTTGTTTTTGTAATGTTTCATGCATGTTTAATAGAATCCAGGCTATAACTACTTAATAATATTAATGACTTTTTCATATTCAAATAGCTGAAAAGATTTAGTTAAAATTCAAATTCAAATTAAATATATCCAGTCTTACTACAAATAGATAGAAAAAACACTTGTTTATCTTTAAACACTGTGTAAATAACTTAGCTAAGTTAAAATGCCAATACCTGGTGACTTGTGAATATGGTAGTACTATTAATATTAGGTATATTTTATTTATGTGCATTATACATATAGACAGTGTCTCAAGATAAAGAGGAGTTTAAACTTTTAAAGACTAATCTCTCAAATCAAATCTTTTTGTAAGGAATGTTTAAAAATATTTACCTTATAAGAGAGCAAGTCATTGAGTTTCAAAGTCAACCGTGGCCCATTACTAATTGGTCTGTCTTCCAAGGGCTTATCATTCTTCACGTTCGATTCACTCTCAGCTTTATTTACATCACTATCATCGGGAGAAAATAGGTTTCTCTGAGATCGACTTCTAACCTTAACTCTAATATCACATTCACTGTCTATCAAACCTTTGTCTGTCATCGCAGACTTATTATAAATGCTCTCTTTAATCTCTTGAACGGAATCTTGCTTTTTCTTTATAGAATACTGCAGCAGATGTAACTTCTGCAACTTGCTTGCGTTGTAACTTTGACGGATTTCTGATTTAAGAAAGTTCAATGCCAGATACCTGTATTTAGGAGTGCCTTCTCCTATGTTGCGTAAGTCATAACTTTCAGCAGTTTCACTTAAATCTATTCTACTGTTGGATAATTCATTTTGAATACTTTCATTCTGTGTATCACAATTTTCGTTAATAATAGTGATTTCCTGGACTTCTGTTTTGTTAGGTTTTTGCTCGTAGATTTGATCACCTTCACTGTATTCTCTATAGCTATGTGTCATGTTCAGACTTGTAGATGCTCTTATAGCTGGAAAGTTTTGTTTGAAACCTCTCTCTACAGGACTATGGCTTTTAGAGTATTCTTTATCAAATTTCCTAGAATACTTACTGGGTGAAGCAGATCCTGATTCAGGTCCTTTCACTTGAATAACTCTACCTTCCACAACCTGTTTGGATGCATTAGTCTTTCCAGAGGAATCAGATGATAAAGAACCATGTTCGAGTTCATTTTCTGGTGGAATAACATCTAATTTAAGACTTCTATATGAGCAAAAGTAACCACCATGCATTTGGAAAACTAAAGTATTGCTTTTGAAACAGTCAGAAGTAAAATTAAGGGCCAGGTTTGCCCCTATGTATCTTAGGCCACTAAAATATACACCCCATGTCTGTATAATAGTATCAAGCAACTTTTCAGTCTGTTCTCTATGCTGATGGATATGACACCAAATTCGAATAACTACATTGCTTGAAGACATCCTTTGGGTTATTTCTGTAATTTGTCAAATACAAAGATTACAATATTGATTTAAGTAGTTTACTGTTTTTCATTCAACAATAAGTTCCGTTTACAATTCTCAATGGTATTCAATTTAACAATGGTACACTTAACAAGATTGTACAACATACTACTAACATACATAAATAAAATAAGAAATGCTATGTTAGTATGATATTATGATTTTTTATACAAGATACTCAGGCGCATTTGTAAATCAGGTCAGGTCATATTGCCCAATATTACATAAGTACTAAAGATCTTATAATTTTTTACAAATCACAACCCCTTCACAAATTTAAAGATGGAAATGAGTGCAAGTAATCCTTAGGTTGTCAGTTTCCTGAATTTTAAAGCTTCATCTAAAATGTTTAGTCTTGTTATATTTAACTAAGTGTAATTTAAACAAATCTTTATTAAAATACATACATTTCATTTAATAATATCTACTGAAATGGGTTTACCTGGATCTATTTCTTTCCATTTTGGATGTGGTGAGCTTATTTTTTCACTTGTATAAAAAGGTGCAGACATGGTAGTATGGTGTAGTGTGAGATAAAAACTACACTGAGATGTACATGTTTCAGGTGGCCTTATATTATAACCAACAATCTGGAAATAAAATAACATACTAATTACAAATATTACTTATTACCCAACTGTAAGCAGGAGAGTTGTTGTTTATTGTGAAAATTGATTTAGTGAAAATACCTAGTGCTACGCCCTTTGAAAACCGCTTCAAATATTCCTATCCATTCTTTAAAAGTAAGACAAGAAACAATGAGTTTGTTTATTAAATAGCTTTATAACAAAACTCTAACTACCTATTTACCTGAATAAGACTTCGTAATCGCAATTGTTGGGTAGCCAGAGGCGTCCACTCTCTGCAGCGAGGCCTCCCAAACATTATAATTGCAACGGTTTAACAATAATATTAGTCAATTGGTGAACAATTCACAAACCATCTCCGTAAATCTTTATTAGACGAGCATGTCCATACATGGTTAAATGCATAAATATTGACATCGTATCAACTTATACAATTATTTATACATCAGCTATTTGGGATTAACACATCGCACACAATTTACTATAGGTACAATTTATTGTGCAAAGAATATTTTTTATGCATTTATGACAACATACAGACAGATAGCAAAATATCAGAGATTGAAGCAGTGTTGCCAGATGGTCTCGGCGACATTGCCCTAGACTAATTTGATTTCTCCCCTAGAAATCCCCTAGAATACCCTCACCAAGTGGATGGTGGCATGCAGCGATTTTTTATAGAGGCGGTACATGCTCATATGCTGTTCATATATTACTAAACTTTAATATTGCCGCTTTTTACTACTTATAGCTAAATTTATTCGTTCTCTTCAACACCTTGAATCTCGACCTAGACTAGTTGTGGCGCTGAGGTAATTTATTTAATGGTAAAAAAACATTAAAACAAACTGTCAGGAACGTGATATTTAGTAAAAAAATTATTTAATTTTTTTAAATTGCCCCTAAAAATCCC
This sequence comes from Marasmarcha lunaedactyla, assembly GCA_923062675.1. Lineage (NCBI taxonomy): Eukaryota > Metazoa > Arthropoda > Insecta > Lepidoptera > Pterophoridae > Marasmarcha > Marasmarcha lunaedactyla. Next base: position 15,574,323 of record OV281363.1, on the reverse strand, counting down.
CTAAATATTTTTCCCCTTTTTTGCCCCTAACTCGGTTGAAAAACCCCTAAATCTAGGGCAAAATCCCCTGATCCGGCACACTGGATTGTTATATTGTTGTGTTATTTTTACTTATTTTAATTTACATAACTCGTGATATCTTGTGTAAATTATTTTATTTCATATGATAAAAAAACTAACTAGTAAAAAATATTGCGCAATAATGTTTTGAATTTCGAAAAACTGATTGCTCATTAAGCCCTAATAAAAATTCTTAATTGTGAATAACAGGATTGACAGTGACAGTGATTTTAACATGCAACTTCACTCTAATACCAGCACTTCACATCGCTCGCTATTCGCACAAACGAATCAATTGCTGCGTTCCGTTTGCAGATTACAGCGCTCACAGCGCTCATATACCCGTTCCGTTTGCACGTGAGCGCGCTCACAGCGATATCGATACGTCATCAATGACGTCATAAACGCCGCCATCTTCCCGCTCACAGTGCCAACGCTACGGAGCATGGTCGCTGTGAACGGCCCGTCAAAACTGACACATGACGTTACTTTGTTGATGTTTTTATTAGTCAATTAAAGATTTCAAAAGCTTGCTTATTAATTTTCTTTTGTAATAATATAAAAAAATGGCTGCTTCATTCAGGGTCAAAGATCTTAATGAAATTGTAACTTTAGACTTAAGCGACGAACAATCAGAATGTTAGCGCGATATTTGCCGTTCCGATTGCAATAGCACTAATAACACTTTTAGCGCGCTCAAACGAATCGGAACGGTTTTGAGCACTTTTAGCGCTGTGAGCGCTGTAATCGGTAAACGGAACGCAGCAAAAATGATGCTAGTTGCTACGCTGTTCGTTTATTCGCGCAAATGCGACGATGTGAAGTGGTGAATATTAATATTCAGATAATCATGACAATGATTACTTTGTAAGAACTAGGAACGACTGTAAGTCATAAATCTAGGCTGACTGATGCAGCAAATCATTTATTGGAATGTCAATACGTTGTTATAATAACATACCTGCGGAAATCAGTTCAATCCCTGCCCCTCAAGAACTACAAGAAAAATATTAAGGTACCTAACGCTATGCTAAAAAGCTTACTATAAGATCAAAGATTATTTGGATGACAAAAGAGCGTGGGATTGGAATCCCCACAGGCTATTTCTGTTTCTATTTGTGAAAAATAATATGTACGTAGGTATACAATGTAAACAGCTTGGCAGCGGCATTGCAATAACACGCACAATTAAATGTCATGGGTGTTTTACGGCAAATGTCTTTCCGTCCTTTCTTTCGTGTCGTCGTGAAACCTCTACCCCAAGTATTTTATAAAAGATTGCAGGGAGGTTTTTTTCCGCCGGCTTTTTTCCTCTCAGTCTACTAATAACACCTTTTAAAACCTGAAGAAAAGTAACTTTAGTAACTTGTTTTTACACAAGCTCGATGAAGATGAAGGATAAGAAGACTTTTACCAAGTGCAATATCTTTTTACCTACCTTTAATATAATAAAATATAGAATTTTTGAGAATTTTGAATAGACGAATAGTCGTCTATTTATTTATATGTTCGTACGAACAAGACGAATACGTGCATGCACTAACACCAGTACCCGCCAATTAAACCTTATATTAACATTATAAAGTCTTCTTTCTATTAAAAATTTGGAAAAAATCCTATTCTTCAGAGAAATTACAAGCTATTTTAAATAATTATAATTTAACAATACATAATACGAAACCAACTAGGAATAATGCGTGTCTTGACTTAAATGTAAGTAATTTCAATAATATTACACTAAATCTTTTTTAATTTGGCTGTTTCGGACCCTGATAAAGGCAGTCAGCGTTAAAGTGTACATCACTACCAAAATTTTGGTTTAAAAAAAAGCGAGATTTTTCGAAAGAGATTATTCAAAATTAAAAATTGTATACTAAAAAAAATATACAATCATTATCCTTCAACGATGTGTATAACGAAAATCAAACAGACTTAGCTTTTGATAAATTTCACGATACCCTGACATTATTTTATGTATTAATTTCACAATTTATGTACACACAGTAGTTAAAGAAAGTTAAACACAGTGATTTAAAGTAAGTACAGAGGTATTCCTATAGAAATGTCTAACAGCAGACCTATGAGTGGAGAGTTTAATGTAAATGCAATAATATTATGTACTCTTAGGATATAATTACTTTAATGGGTAACATAAATAAATATAATTAATAATATATAAATAATAATATAAAATAATATAAAAACAAAAATATTAAATATATCCAGTTATAAACAGACATAATTCTATACATATACCCTATAATAAATATACATAAAAATATACCTACATAAACAATAAAATAAAAATAAGTACATTATTAAGAATCGATAAAACAGGACATTAACGACATTTATCTCTGTAACGAAAAGAAGTGTTCTCGATCTCTCTTCTTAAAGACAGAGATTGATTTAGACTCACGAATGACATAAGGGAGTGAATTCCACAATCTGACTGCATGAAAAGAAAAGGAGTAGGAAAAGAAATCTGTTTTATGGGCTGGCATTTGCACAAAAGTACGCTTATGTGCTCTGAGTAGCGTATACGGAGAATGAGCAAAAGAAAATCTTTCACGCAAATAAAGAGGGGCAGATGGATTATGAAGGATGTTGAACAGGAGACAGAGGATTCTGCTGTTTCTGCGGCAGCGAATTGGAAGTCAACGGAGTCGCTTTCGATAGCTAGACACATGATCGTACTTTTTAAGTGCAAACACGTAGCGTATGCAAAGATTTGAAGAAGATTTGAAGAAGCGTTCAAGTTTATTGAGAAGCTCCTCCGTGGCATCCAAATAACAAGCAGCAGCATAATTCAGTATAGGCTGAACCAATATGTGGACAAGGGAAATCTTGGTCTGGAGGGGCAGGAAGCTCTGAAGAGTTTTTAAGGAGTGGAAGGTGAAATGGACTTTCCGACTGATTTCACTGACATTCGCGTTCCATGACAAGTTAGAGTCCAAAATGACACCCAAGTTCTTAGCTGTATCAGTGAAGGCAATCGGAATAATGTTCATTATGATAGGGGATAGAAGGGAGAAGTCAAGGCCACCACGCATGTAGCGACTGCCAATTATCATGGCTTGTGACTTTGTAGGATTAACAAGGATACCAAAGGATTTAGCCCAGTCATTAATTCGACCCAGATCTTGATTCATTGAAGCTATTGTAGATTCCACATCTGACACAATGAAATGGCGGTAAACCTGTAAGTCGTCTGCGTACAAGTGAAATTTAGATAAAATTACTTTAGTGACTGAGTTAATGAAGATGGAGAATAGGAGAGGTGACAGGACACCCCCCTGGGGCACCCGCAATGATATCACACCAATCAGAGCCAGTTGTCCTCGAGGCGGACCCGCTGCGTGCAGCCCCGGAGGTAGGAGTTGAACCAGGAGATTGCGAAAGGAGAAACATTAATGGATTTGAGGATGCCAATAAGGATGTCGAAATCAACGGCATTGAATGCATTACTGAAGTCTAGGAGCTCAAGTAAGGTAAGGGATTTCTTCTCCATAGCCAGGCGGATGTCATCAGTCACATGCATAAAAGCTGTTACGGTGCTGTGGCCCTGACGAAAACCGGACTGGTATGGGGTGATGATATTATTGGAGCACAGGAATGTAGACAGTTGTTTATGCACTGTATGTTCGAGAACTTTGGACAGAAAAAGTAAGATAGTTGAACATGTGAAAATGAAGATGGGTTGTGAATTTTAGGTAGAGGAATGACATTAGCTCGTTTCCAGACATTTGGAAAGATTCAAGATGATAGTGAAAAACTGAAGATATGGGACAGAGTAGGTAGGAGGAGAGGTAATATCGTGATAATCTTTCTCGAACACAAGTTATCATCACCAACTGCCGCCAAGGAGATGGATAGCAGTGATTTCTTGACATCATCTGTTGACACAGCGGTAAAGGTAAAAGGAGGATTTGTTACTGGAAGTTTCGACAGATAAGCCAATGTATTATCTTTGTCGGTATGGGTTATAGAAAGGGGCGGAAAAGGAAAAGTGTCTATTAAGCAGATCAAACTCTTTAATAGAAGAGTTGGAGGATTTGCCAATACCGACGGATTTAAGGAATCTCCATACTTCCGCAGAACCACGATTCACAAGGGAATCATAAAAGTAGCGTCTTCTCGCATCACGACACATACAGCTGCACTGATTCCGTAAGCTTTTGTATTGCTCGTGGTTGCGATCACTTGGACAACGTTTGTATTTCCGTAAAGCTTTGTCTCTGACTACCATGGACTCTTTTATTAAATTTGAGAGCTAAGGAGCTGGATTGTGCTTCAGTTTAACACGTTTTATAGGAGCGTGTCGATCACATAACTGAATAATTAAGTTGTTAAGATGCGCAACTTTGACGTCAATGGTTGAACAAGCTAAAACAGAAGCCCAATCAGCAGCTTCGGCGTCATTCTGCAAAGCCGCTAAATTTATGTCCCTGTAGTTGCGCAGGAGTAAATAACGTGGTCTATGTCTGGGGATACGGATGCGGTAGGACAGGAAAATAAGGTCATGGTAGGAAAATGATGCAGTAAGTTGCCCATGTGCTGTAACATTGCTGGGGGTGGAAGTGATCATGAGGTCAAGCAAGGAGGAGACACAATTGGGAAAGTGATGAGTTGCGGAAAGAGGTAGAATATTCAGATTAAACGAGGATAGGAGGGATTTCAATTTGTGGGAACGGGAGTTATTTTTTATCATACAGGTATTAAAATCACCTATCAATATGATGTATTTGTATATTGGACAGAGATCGTGGAAAAGCCATCAAGCGTATCGAAATAATCGATACTTAAGTTGGGGCTATAAAAGACTGCTAGCAGTAGTTTAGTGTGACGAGCAACTATTTCAATAGCTAGATGCTCTGCTGACTCGGAGTATTGAGACGGGGAAGTGCTGATAACTTTGAATGGTATATCTGCACGGAGGTAGATTGCTACACCTCCACCACCTTTGCCAGTCCTGTCGTTACGGATCAGGACGAACCCAGGCAGTGAGTATTGTATAGAAGGAAGGGAAGGTTTAAGGAAAGTTTCGGAGATAAGCAATGCATCAACATTTGTGCTGCTAAAGGTTGCTAGGAGATCAGAATAGTGAGAAGGAATGCTTTGGGAATTTATGTGTACTTTATTTAAGTTGGAAGGATGAACATCAGATAAGGAGGCTAATTGATCATGCAGAGTCAGAGGGGAAGAGAATGTACTATCTGCGCTTGTATAACTCCTAGAAGAGGACGAGCAAGAGAAGAAATCATTGTCTAAATCATCAACAACAGTGTTCATATATGTGATCCAAAAAAAAAGAATATATAAAATAAAAACCTACTTAAAATACAATACTTATATTAAAATATATTAATATGATACTTATAGTATAAAAATAGCTTGGTCACTAGCTACGTGAAAACTTACCAATCATCGGTATGCTGGGGAAAAAACACATTATAATCTATCAATAATTTCAATGACAAGTATTATTGAAATTGATATTACAAAAAAAGAACATGGCAACCCTATTGATAAACTGGTAAACCCAGAAAGTGACATTGGCAAGTTAGACTGTCAGTTGTGAAACGTTACGAATTATGTTTCCCAAAGATCTATTTTTTTTTGTTCCTCAGACAAACACACCAACTGTATGACCCCAAAGTAAACAGAGCTTGTGTTATGGATGATCACACAGCGAACTGGGGGGGAACACAGATAAACATACATATATAAATAAAAACAACCATGACCCGAGAACAAACATCTGTGTTCATCACACAAATGAATGCCCCGGCCAGGACTCGAACCTGGGACCTTCGGCGTATGAGGCAAGGCTACTTACCACTACACCACTCGGTATTGTCCAAAGGCATTAAGATTAGCTGTATACGAAAAATAATACTTTATAATAAATATCTACTAAGTAAAAGAAACAAAGGGCGCTATCGAAACAAATTCAAAATTTATAATAGAATTCTTAAAAAATTAATGACAGAAGCCAGGAAAATAATAAATACGAAATATATTAGTTCAGCAAAATATAAATGTAAAGCATCTTGGGACATTATTAAATATAACATCGGATCAAATGTGAACTTCAAAGACAACACCAAAATTAAAATTGACAATGAAACGCATACTGACCCTAAAACAATTTGTGACAAATTTAATGACTTTTTTATTGACATAATAAAAACTAAAAATGACCCAAATATTACACATATTTAGGTCAAAAAATACATAAATGAATCCATTTATTTCAAACCTATAACGGAAAATGAAGTCCTTAATTTAATACGAAGCTTGAAGAAAACAAATGCGGTAGACTATGATGAACTATCTATGGAATATTAAAATTGATCGCAAGAGAAATTGTAAATCCATTGACATATATAATTAATTTATCTCTGACTCAAGGTAACTTTCCTGCACGACTAAAAATATCAGTTGTTAAACCCTTCCATAAAATAGATGATCGTGAAGGTAAATTTTAAATAGAAAGCTCTATCCAGCAGCAGTTTTCCTTGACTTGAGTAAGGCGTTTGACATTGTTTTACATAAAACACTTTTGGATAAATTAGTAGATATGGAATAAGAGGAGTAGCATTAGACTGGATATCAAGCTACCTTAACGATCGTAAACAGCGTGTAGAGATTTCATGTTTAAAAGATAACTATAGGATTACGTATAGATCAGCATATCGGTCAAATAACATTGGTATTCCTCAAGGAAGTGTTCTTGGAGCCTGATTATATTGGAAATGACTGTATTCTTTTTGCTGACGATACAACAATACTAATAAGTACTTCAAATGCGTCTGACCTTAAAGATAAATTTGACCTTACATTGACGAATACAATAAATAGAAAATTTGCGAAATTAAATATAATTTATAATGGACTAACAATTGAAAATATAGAATCTACAAAGATTTAGGTTTAGAAATCGACAAGTGGTGCAACTGGAAAGCAGATATTATAATTAAGTTACGGGCTAGGATTGAAAAATATGTGTACGTATTAAGAAGAGTCAGAGAAGTTGCGGGAACAAATACAGCGCTTCTATCTTACCACGGATTTGATTCCTCAATTTTAAGATATGGCATATTATTATGAGGCAGCTCTGTTGAATTAATTAACATATTTCGTGCACAAAAAAATGTATACGTGCAATTTGTGGTGCTGGATTTTTAGACAGCTGCAAGCCACTGTTTCAAAAACTACACCTTCTCACGGTTCTCTCTTTGTACATTTATGAAATTTGTGTATTTATGCGAGGCGATATTCAGTTGTTCAAAACTAATGACCATATGTTAAATGGTACAGGTAGTTATAAACAGGAATTATATATACCAATGCAAAGATTAGGATTATATTCGAAAAATGTTTTCTGTATGGCAAACCGTATTTTTTTAATAAATTACCAAACAACTTGAAAACATTGCCATGACACGTATTTAAAAAAGGATTGCATAGTATTCTTCTAGAAAAAAAATTACTATTGCATAAATTATTTTTTAAGAATTCCGTAATTATGTTGTTTATATTTTATAATTTTATTCTATAACTATAACCGGCTTCAACAGGGGAGTGGTTCCTTATAGTCAGTAACCGATTGCGTAAGATGGAATTGAGTCACTATCACTGTCCTGTAGGTAGTGCAGCTCGTAAAGGTCCCAGCAGGTTAGTGTAGTGCTCCAGTCGCTCAGGGTAGTCGGCTTAATCGGGAAAGGCAGACTCCTGATCTAGGATCCTGACAGCAGTGTAGGGTAGCGGTCAGTGTATGGTCCCTGTAATTCCCAGAAAACCAGACATTTCAATTAAATCCGACTTGTTAAAATTGCCTGCGACATGATGCGACAGTATCTGCATACGAAGCAAAAAGGAACAGATGAAAGTAATTTGCATAAAATAATTAACCAGTGATGAGGCATTTTCATTATTACCAGCTGTACATAATCAATTTATGTGGTAAGGTAGGTGCGTGATATTTACATAGCATGGAACAATGATTGTGCACAATTCATTCACATACACCACTATAAAATGTATTTTAATAATGATTTATACCTCAATCAATTAGTTTTAAACAATTAAATGCATTATTAAGCAGTGAAAAGATATATTAACATTAATTCCAAGTAAAGGCAGGTAGTATGCAATTTCTACTCGATCAACTTACAACTAGATAAGTGCCTACTTAGCTTATAAGAATCGTTTTGCAACACTTACCCAAAACTGGGGATTTTTTTTGAGCCACCTAAGCAGCACCCTCACGGGAGGGAGGTAGAAGATGCGTCATGCATACCGCCGCAGGAAAATACCTGCCTCTGCGGGGTTATGTGGGACTCACCAGAGTGGCACCGACCCACTAAAAACCACCTTGCCGGCTGTAGCATGGGAATGCTGTCAGCCTTCATCGGAGTGACACCCGGGTAGGGAGGTGGGTGCGCAAGCGGGAGCCGCTAGAGGGTCAACCGCTGAGAAAAATAATCACTGAAGGTGCTAATGACAGTGATATTAATTAACTTACAATTGATTTTAAGTGGCCAGCCATGTTTCATATATTTTATAACCATTTGTAGGACCTTGTCGTTGTAGCAATTTGTAACACATCGAGGGTGACTGCTGGACTACTTGAATCTAAAAAATTCAGCGAATCTAGCCTATCAAATTCTGTGCTTGTTTTGTCCTACGTCACTCGTCACGTCGACGTCACGTCCGGTAAGGGCGAGCGCGAAAAGTAGTCTGCGACTAAATTATTCTTACTCGACGCATACTCCAGCACATAATTATATGTCGACAATATTATGGAGTACCGTTGTAATCGCAGGGTTGTCGTTACGGAAATGCTAATAAATGATTAAAAATTGACACTAACCCGCTATGATCCGTCTTCAAAATAAAAGGTTCACTACGTCCATACAAATACTGATGAAAATGTTTTACACCGAATATTATAGCCGTCGCCTCTTTCTGGATTTGACTATAGTGATGCTCACTGGGATTCAACGATCGAGACGCAAAGGCCTGACGTCGCTCGCGCGCACCGTCGGCACTGCGTTGCGCCAGCACCGCGCTGAGCCCGTCCGGGCCCGCGTCCACCGCCGGCACCAGCTGCTGGCGCGGGTCAAACTGAGCCAGCACGCGCTCCGACGCCAGCTCGCGCTTCACGGCGGCCACGGCGCGCTGCTGGCGCGGGCCCCACTCCCACGTCACGTCTGCCCTAGGCAACTCATGAAGGGGGCTCAGAACACTAGACGCATTAGGAATAAAATTCCTATAATAATTTACGACACCCAGAAATAATAGGTCTTTACCTATGAAACTGCCGTTTTGCCGTACTGGCCATTTCAAATGAAAATATTTTTTTTTTGACTGATAATTCTAATTTCAAATTAATTTTATTTGACAAACGAGACTGAGACGTGCCTTGCACTGCTCAGCAGGCATACAAATGAAGGAATTCTGACCCGCATTGTTACTTGTGACGAGAAATGGATCCTGTTTGACAATCGTAAGCGCTCAGCAAGTTGGTTGGACCCTGGTTCAGCACCCAAACAATGCCCTAAACGAAAACTTACCCCTAGAAAAGTGATGGTCACTGTTTGGTGGTCTAACGCGGGTGTAATTCATCACAGCTTCTTGCCAAACGGGACAAGCATTACTGCAGATGTGTACTGTGAAGAACTGAACACAATGATGGAGAAGCTCGCACGTCTCCAACCAGCTTTGGTCAATCGTTCGGCTCCACTGCTCCTGCACGACAACGCGCGACCTCATACTGCACAGCAGACGGTCTCCAAGCTACAAGAGTTGGGGTTGGAAGTTCTCCGTCATCCGCCGTACTCACCAGACCTTGCGCCTACAGACTTCTACTTTTTCCAGAATTTGGATAACTTCTTGGCGGGAAAAAAATTAAATACCCGAGAGGCAGTACAAAATGCCTTTGAAGAATTCGTTGCCTCCCGTCCAGCTGATTTCTTCAAGAAAGACTTCAATAAGCTACCAATGCGTTGGCAAAGATGCATTGATTGCATGGGTGATTATCTTGATTAATAGAAATAAAAAATATATAAAAAAATTACGCTTCATTTATTTCGTGAAAAACGGCAATTTCATAGGTAAAGACCTAATATTTAAACGCCACTTACGTCATTCGGATCAGGTGCATTCTTTATTGCTTGAAATTTTTCTGTTGATGTTCGTAATCCTTCCTTATTTATAATGTAACCCAAATAAGCTACGGTGAGCTTAAAAAACTCGCAATTATTTAATCGTAAACGTAATCCTGCTCTATTAAGCCTGTTCAGTACCTCATGCAATGTTTTAATGTGAGCTTCCTTATTGTGCCCGGTAATACAGATATCGTCTAACTAGCAAATTACCCCGTCCAACCCAGATAAAAGTGTTTCCATGGATTTTTGAAAAATTGCGGGGGCGTTCGCTAGACCGTAAACGAATCGCGTAAATTTAAATAAACCTTTATTTTGTATTGATTGTAGTTAAAATCTGAGAGGAGTCGCTTAGCAAAAATTAGTTATGAGCATTTTTCAAATCAACCTTTGAATTCTTTTCACCCCCACCTAACTTGGCAAATACCTCTTCTATCCTAGGTAACGGGTACTTTTCGACTAAAAGGTCTTTATTCAGTGTAACAGAAAAATCACCAGCTATTTTGACCTCGCCGTTTTCTTTTAAAACTGGTACGATCGGTGTGGCATAGTCTGAATAACTAACTGGTACAAGAATACCTACATGTACCAAACGGTTCAACTCTTTTTCTACCTTTTCTTTAAGGGCTAATGGTACTGTAAATTTTTCAAACCTCGAAAAATTTCGGCGTTGCATTGGGTTTTAATTGTAAATTAACTTTTAACTTATTGAACAAATTTAACTCATCTTTCCATAGATTAGGAAACTGTTCTAATAAACTGTTAACCTCTTTGTCTGCACATGTCACGTTATGGTTTATTTTCGCAGTCAAGGTCAAACCAAATGCCGACATAAAATCGCGGCCAAGTAATGGTGGCCCGCCATTAGTTACAACAAATATTAGGTCTTTGCCTATGAAATTGCCGTTTTTCACGAAATAAATGAAGCGTAATTTTTTTATATATTTTTTATTTCTATTAATCAAGATAATCACCCATGCAATCAATGCATCTTTGCCAACGCATTGGTAGGTTATTGATGCCTTTCTTGAAGAAATCAGCTGGACGGGAGGCAACAAATTCTTCAAAGGCATTTTGTACTGCCTCTCGGGTATTTAATTTTTTTCCCGCCAAGAAGTTATCCAAATTCTGGAAAAAGTAGAAGTCTGTAGTCGCAAGGTCTGGTGAGTACGGCGGATGACGGAGAACTTCCAACCCCAACTCTTGTAGCTTGGAGACTTTCTGCTGTGCAGTATGAGGTCGCGCGTTGTCGTGCAGGAGCAGTGGAGCCGAACGATTGACCAAAGCTGGTTGGAGACGTGCGAGCTTCTCCATCATTGTGTTCAGTTCTTCACAGTACACATCTGCAGTAATGCTTGTCCCGTTTGGCAAGAAGCTGTGATGAATTACACCCGCGTTAGACCACCAAACAGTGACCATCACTTTTCTAGGGGTAAGTTTTCGTTTAGGGCATTGTTTGGGTGCTGAACCAGGGTTCAACCAACTTGCTGAGCGCTTACAATTGTCAAACAGGATCCATTTATCGTCACAAGTAACAATGCGGTTCAGAATTCCTTCATTTGTATGCCTGCTGAGCAGTGCAAGGCACGTCTCCACGCGTACTTCACGCTGGCGGTCATTGAGTTCGTGGGGTACCCATTTGTCAAGCTTTTTTACCTTGCCAATTTGACGCAAATGGACCAATATTGTTTTGATGCTAACGTCGAAAGCTGCTGCTAATTCAGCCGTGGATTGAGTTTCATCAGCTTCCACAATTGCCTTTAATTCGTCATTGTCGACCAAAGTTTTCGGACGACCACGGGGTTCATTTTTCAGGTCAAAATTTCCAGAACGGAAGCGGGTAAACCAATAACGGGTAGTGCGTTCGTTTGTAGTGTTCGCCCCGTAAACGTCGTTGATGTTGCGTGCCGCTTGTGCCGCTTTGCTGCCACGACGGTACTCATACTCCATAATTACTCGAATTTTTAACTTATCCATGATGACGAAAAATGTTTGAATGCGTTGAAAACCAAACACTAACTATTAAACAAATGACGATTTTAGAAAAAGAATTCCATGTTTGTCAAATAAAATTAATTTGAAATTAGAATTATCAGTCAAAAAGAAAAAAAATATTTTCATTTGAAATGGCCAGTACGGCAAAACGGCAGTTTCATAGGTAAAGACCTATTATATTTAGCGTTTTAACGGTATTATTAAAGCAAATCTTAGTCACAAAATAGCCCTTAGGCTCGATTTATGGCGGTCATGTAAGCACATTTTAACACTCGTTTGATATATTTTGTAACTTGAGAATAATTTTTTATACATTTTATCCGAGATTACAGTAACGCCGAAGCCTGAATCAAGTTTCATTAATAGTTTTATTGTATCTAAAATAAAAGACAATTTAACAGGTTTATCTGAACCATACCTTATGTTAAAATTCCGACATTCTTCACAATCCGATTCTTCACTTTCACCGCACTCGATGTTATAAACAAGCGAACGCTTTTTATTGCAAATTTTTTGAAGGTGACCTTTTCACCACAATTAAGACATTTATAGCTTTTGAATCTACACTTATTCGAGTCATGATTTTTCATTCCGCACACAAAACACTGCGACGAAAGTCGCTCACGACTCGGCGCTGGCCACGGCGGCGCAGGCGCTGGGGACCGGTGCCTCCTGTCGCCTGGCGCGCCGCTGCCACGCCCTGTCCTGTCTCGGTGTCCTCTCATTTTGTAGATCGGCTCTTCTTTAACTGCACCAGCTTCTCCACTGCCGAGTACCTTCGTGGCCTCCCGGGCACAAGCGGCCTGCTCTGCAATTTCCAGAGCTTGAACCAGGTTCAATTTCGCCGCGTTGCACTCAAACAGTTTAGAGCGCTCGGGGCCCTCACCCAAGCCGAGAACGAAACGGTCTGTAAGGTTCGACTCCAAGGCGGCACCAAAGTCGCAATGGCTTGCTAACCCTCTTGATCTAGCCGCCCAGTCTCCCAATGATTCGCTAGGTTCTTTAAAGGCACCGTAAAACTTTGCTTTGTCAGCAAATGAGCACTGCTTGGGCTTAAACTGATTTGTCTACCAGCGTCTTGTACTGTAAAACTTCAACATCTTCTGGGTATGTCAGGTTGCGTAGCAGGTGGTATGAGTCATCACTCAAGTGTGTGAGGAGTACTGCTGCTTTATTCTCTTCAACCACGGTATTCACTTTAAGGAATTGAGTTAAACGACTTTTGAATATCACCCGATCACTATTTTTGTAGTCAAAAGTAGATAAATTCGCTAAATTCGACATTTTAAAGATAAAAAAAAACTCGTCCCAACTCGTCGTCACTGAGATGTTTGTAAGTAAAACACGACTGGTAGTTAGCGCAGCTCGTTTATTACTGAATATAGATTCTGGTGGTTGGCAAAAGACACATCACACACATATAGATGTGTAACTACACAAATATGCTTGCGCAGTAGAATAAGTATTAATGGGCCGAGGCGGTGTGCATTTAGTTGCAGCGCCAGTGCGTACATTCGGCCGGTACAGTTAACACCTAACATGTAATACTTGGAGTCAGAAATAAATTAACTACAGTGTTTGTCGGATCTTTTAATTCAAGCAACCAAAAGTATATACCTACCCATATATACTTAACAGTGGTGACCCCGACAATTAATTAGTACCGTTCTTCATGCATTTGGAAATATAAAGTGAAATCAAAATGGCGGAACCGGATGTACGTGACTCGGAGGTGGCGCAGATTACTGTTACCTCGCGTATACCTGATTTTTGGGAAGATCAGCCTCGTACCTGGTTCATTCAGGCTGAGTCGGTGCTGTACAACCAAAAGTTATCGGACGCGGCGAAGTACCATCTAGTAATCGCCAAATTAGGTAAACATGTCGTGCAACAGGTTACCGATATATTGATAAAGCCACCAGCAGAAGGCAAGTATGAGCTGCTCAAGTCAACCTTGCTGACAATTTATGAAGAGTCGGAGGCACGCCAAACCCAGAAGCTCATAGGCGAGATGGACCTGGGCGACCAGAAGCCGTCCCAGCTCTTGCGCTGCATGCGTGAATTAGCGAGGGATAAGATTAATAATGATACCCTCAATATTCTATGGCAGAATCACTTGCCAGCATCAGTTCGTGCCGTCCTCGTCGTCACAGATACAAAGGACCTGAATACCTTGGCCACCGTCGCAGACAAGGTTATGGAGACGGTGAGACCAATTAGCGTTGCTGAAGTTGGAACGTCCTCAGCATCTAACGACGCCATGTTAGCCGAGATTGCTAAGATAACCAGGCGTTTGGACATGATAACGAAATCTCATCACAGATCCAGGTCTCAGGGGCGTAACAAAAGCCGGACAAGTTCCAGACTTCAAGCCCGTCGAAATCCTACACCTCGTCGTACCCGTGAAGATTGGTTATGTTTTTACCATTTCCGGTACCAAGATAAGGCACGCAAGTGCATTCAGCCGTGTGCCTGGAAAAAAGGAGGGTCGGAAAACTGAACGCCGTGCAGCCAGCTGCGGTGGGCAGCTGTACAGGAATTTCCAATCATCGTCTAAGTGTAGTAGATAAGTGTAGTGGTTTACGATTTTTGATTGACACAGGTGCGAACGTTTCCGTTTTGCCGAAGGACAAAGTGCAGTTTAACAACTTAAGTGAAAAGTGTTCTGACTTTAAACTGTTTGCCGCAAACGGAACTATCATAAATACTTTCGGAACAAAGACGTTAATTTTAAATTTAGGTTTACGTAGAGCGTTACAGTGGACTTTTATTATAGCTGACGTACGCCAACCAATTTTGGGCGCAGATTTTTTAGCGCATTATAAACTTTTAGTGGATATAGGCTCACGCAGGCTAATAGATGAAGTGACACAACTAGGCGTTTTAGCTACTATTTGTTACAGCGATGAACAATCAGTGAAAACGGTAGATAGATGTCATCCTTTTTACGATATTTTAGCAGAATACCCTGATATCACCAAGCCTGTTTTGTTCAAGGAACCCGCTAAGCATTCGGTTTACCATTTTATAGAAACCAACGGCCCACCTGTTCACGCGAAAGCAAGACCGCTCCCGCCTCATCGTTATGCGAAGGTCAAGGAGGAATTTAGGGTTATGCAGCAGTTGGGAATTTGTAGGCCGTCGAAAAGTGCGTGGCCAAGTGCGTTACACGTAGTCCCGAAAAAAGACGGTCAGTTGCGACCTTGCGATGATTACAGAGCGCTTAACGCTATAACAAAGCCCGATAGGTACCCGATTCCGAGGTTACACGACTTTACTTATTTATTAGAAGGGAAAACCGTTTATTCTCGAATTGACATAAATCGTGCGTATCATTTTATTATGGTTAATCCGGATGACGTAGAAAAGACCGCTATTACCACACCGTTCGGATTATTCGAGTTTCCTCGTATGACATTCGGTTTGAGAAACGCTGCGCAGACTTTTCAGCGTTTTATGAACCACACGGTGCTAGAAGGCTTAGATTTCTTATATACCTACATTGATGACGTCATAATTGCGAGTAGTGATATGAACTCACATAGAGAACATTTAAAGCTAGTTTTTGCAAGATTGAATAACTTTGGACTTACTATTAATTTTAAAAAATGCTCGTTCGGACAGTCAAAAATCGAATTTTTAGGTTTTGAAATCTCAGTTGATGGTATGCGACCTTTAAAAGAGAAAGTTGAAGCGATTTGTTCCTTTCCTAGACCCGAGACGGTCGAACAACTTAGAAGATTTTTAGGGATGTTAAATTTTTATCGGTTACATTTACCTAATGCTGCCGAATATCAATTAGAATTAAACACATATTTACAGCAGTCTAAGAAAAAAGATAAATCTAAAATAAACTGGACTGAAAAATCCAACGAAGCATTTATTCAATGTAAAAATAAGTTACAAAGAGCAGTTAACTTATCGTACCCGAAACCCGATACCTCGCTCGCACTTATGACGGATGCATCGAATACGAGCGTGGGCGCAGTGTTACAACAACAGGTAGATAGTACTTGGATGCCTTTAGGTTACTTCTCGAAAAAGTTAAGCCCGACACAGCAAAAATATAGTACTTATGATAGGGAATTATTAGCCGTATACCTTGCTGTAAAATATTTTAGAAATATGGTAGAAGGTCGACATTTGGTAATATTCACGGACCACAAACCTTTAATTTTCGCGTTTTCGAAAATCGGTAGTGATAATGAGTTACCAAGACGTGTACACCAATTACTTTTTATTAGCGAATTCACTACGAACATTGAGCACATAGTAGGTGACAAAAATGTAGTAGCGGACGCGTTCTCTCGTATTGAAAGTGTGACTTGCTCGAGCGGATTAGATTATACAGCTATAAGTCAGGCTCAAAATAAGGATGCGGATTTTTTAAAGTTATGTAACGAGAGTAGTAAATATAACTTTAAACAGATATGTGTGCCTGGTAGTGATATTCCTATATGGTGTGAAATGTCAACTCAGCGAGCGAGACCGTAGGTACTTACCAGACTTATATAGAAGAATAGCTTTCGATTGTACACATAACCTAAGTCATCCCGGGATTCGAACTTCACGTAAACTTATGAGAGATAAATATTTTTGGGTCAATATGAATAGTGACGTAGGCAAATGGGCCAAATCGTGTATACCGTGTCAAAGAGCAAAAGTACATCGCCACGTTAGGTCGGAATTAGGTAATTTTCCGTTAGCCGAGCGGTTTACTCACATACATGTTGATATAGTTGGGCCCTTGCCAATTTCTTTGCAGGATTATAGGTACCTAGTAACGATTATAGACCGTCAGTCTGGATGGCCAGAGGCGTTCCCTGTGAAGGATATTACAGCTGAAACAGTCTCGAAAGTAATTTTCGAAGGCTGGGTTTCTCGATTTGGATGCCCTGTACAACTTACGAGTGACCAAGGCAGACAATTTGAAGGGAATGTATTCCAACAGCTGATGCGATGTTTAGGTATATACAAAACACGTACGACACCATACCACCCGCAAAGCAACGGGATGGTCGAAAGGTGGCATAGATCTCTTAAGGCGGCGCTCATGGCTAGGCTTAAGACAAAAACGTGGGTTGAAGAGTTACCTATAGTTTTGTTAGGACTGCGAGCAGCACCACGGTCGGATACTAGTGTTAGTGCAGCTCAAATGACGTTTGGGCAAACCCTAAGATTGCCCGGAGATTTTTTTGACGGTAATGATTTTATTATAAGTGATCATACGCAGTACGTTGAACAACTGCGCAGTTTGATAAGAAAGCTTAAATCTAAGCCTACAGTGCACAAAGATAAGCGTAATATTTTTGTGTATCCTGATTTAAGTATTTGTAGTCACGTTTTTGTACGAAATGACCTCGTAAAGAAGTCTTTACAACCTCCTTACGAAGGACCATTTAGAGATTTAGAGCGTAAAGATAAAGTTTTTTTGATTAAAATGCCAAGCAAAAATGTTTTTATCGCCATAGACAGGTTAAAACCCGCCTTTTTGAACGATGATCCTAGCGATAGCCAAATTTTGGTTAATAGAACGGACAACTATTCGAATAAAAATTCAGAGAAAGTATCGGTCGGCACAAGCGAAGCGGATAGCGGCGATCGCCCGCTCAGCTTCACAACAAGTCGCGGCCGAATAATAAAAAAGCCCGTACGTTTTAATTTTTAATTATTTAGCGTAAATTAATTATTCTAAAAATTATTTTACTCATTTTATTCTGAATTCCAAGTAAACAGTTTGGTGCTATTTAAATTGTTACATTTTTCAACATATTTCTAAATCATGGGTAATACAGTTAACAAGGACGAAGTAATTATCGCCCAATCAGAAGCTGAAATTAAGGAGACCATTTTTAGATCCTACATGGGATGGTCCGTAACAGTGTTGATCTTTGTGATCATTATTATATTTTTTATTTGTCGTTATGGAATAGCAAGAATTCGCAAGTGGATACTGGGGCAAGTTGTAAACGTCCAAGGACATGCTGTCCAGGTAGCGCAGGCCGCTAGAAGCAGCTTTCGTAGGACGCGCGAGCAACCACAGGCACCCACGAAGATAGAGATATCCTAGGTAAAGTAGGGACACCTTTGAATATCAGGTTACTACTGTATGTTACGGTAAAAGTTTAATCATTATTTTTTATTGAAATATATTTTATTGTTTTATTTTGTTTTTACGACGAATTATGTATTCTGTACTATTTTTTTTATACTTAAAGATTGTTTAATCGTGTACTCATGCAAACAAAGTTACTTACACATTTCTAGAAATGTATACCTAAAGAAGTTTTGCGTTTAAAGTGTTTCTAAATATAAATAGGTAATACCTATTATAAGTTTACAATTATTGTATTACGTGCTAGTTTAATGTTTTTTCAACTTGTTTGTTTCAAATTAAATGTTAGTAGTAATCATTATGTTTGTTTTGCAAGAAATACGTAGAAATTGCAATCAGGTCAGACTTCGTCGAATTCGCCTTACGCAGCACAGTCGAGTTGTTATTGTAGACTGGAGGATGTTATGTTTTGTACTTAGCTATATTTTGTCTCCTTACTTAGGTTGAGGATGAATTAAATATTTTTTTTTTTAACTTTTAAAAATTGTATGTAAAAAATTTTTTTTTTTAGGGGAGGAATGATGTAACTACACAAATATGCTTGCGCAGTAGAATAAGTATTAATGGGCCGAGGCGGTGTGCATTTAGTTGCAGCGCCAGTGCGTACATTCGGCCGGTACAGTTAACACCTAACATGTAATACTTGGAGTCAGAAATAAATTAACTACAGTGTTTGTCGGATCTTTTAATTCAAGCAACCAAAAGTATATACCTACCCATATATACTTAACAGATGCATATAGAACAGGCTGGGGCGCAGTATTCCAAAACAATAAATTTTATTAACTAGAATTACTAGCCGTTTCCTTAGGCTTCAAAAGTTCAGCCGGGAAAGAAAGAAATTGTGCAATATTATTACGAATTGATAATACCATCGCTATTAGTTACATCAATAGGATGGTAGTATTCAATTTCCACATTTAAATACTCTAAGTAAACATATTTGGCTATGGCATTTGCCGAGGAACGTAATTTATGGATTTTTGCTTTAATATTTGTTTGCAAATGTGACACATTTGTAACTAGGTATCCTGACCCGGATGCAGTCACAGTCGATGCGTTTACGATTAATTGGGCCTCTGCGTATTTTTAACAATTTTCTCCATTTTCCCTTGTCTTAAAATGTGTAAAAATAATTGATTTGAATTGAAACAAAAGATTTAAATAACTCCCATAACAGCACCAAAACAAAACACTCCAGCCTTACCCTGGGTACCGCGAGACGCTCCGGGCGGCATTCGCGCGGCGCGCTGTCCGCCAGCGTGACGTTGATGCTCGCTTCCCTGGCATGAGGTTATGGTGAGACTTTTGTACGTTACGTAAAACTGATATGTTCAAAAACCTGTTTTATTAGTTCTTTGTTTTTTAAATGAGCAATTTAATAAGGACATGCACATTCGGTTCATTAAATTTAGCCGTTCAGCCTTGATGAATGATGAGGCAAATTTTACAAGAAGCCTTTAAAATTAAACCAACTAAATCGAAGTACACTGATTTATCACCTAATTACGGTCAAACGGCTGCTCCGGGTTTCTCACGGCATGACCTTATTTACGTACCTCTTAATACTTATTGTCCAAAGCAGCCATCTAAATTTATTGATGCCCGAAACTATAAGTGCATCGACGCAATGTGCTGATACTAATTGCTCACCAGTCCTTGAAGCAACTACCATTGACGATAAATTAAAAACATTTTGCGATATCGTTACCGCCATATTTGATCGCCATGCACCGATTCACAAAGTGAAAATCAAAAGGCCTCCTGCACCTTGGATCAACCAACATGTTCGGATGGCCATGAAAAATCGTAATCGAGCCTTTATTAAATTTAGGAAAAGTAAGACTGAGGAAAACTGGTGCAGGTTTAAGCTACTTCAAAATCAAAAGTAAGTCAAACGTCGGTAATTTCATAATTATATTGTGAATAACTCCTCGGCCAACATGTGGAAACTCCTCAAGTCACTTGGTTTAGGCTCGCAATCTGTTAATTTAAGTTTTTCTAACTTCACTCCCGATGATTTAAATAAACATTTTCTTCCCACCTCCTTTCTCGATATTGGCACCAAATCAAGTACTGTATTTAAATTGGCATCTTCACCGAAATTAACACAGGATACCTTTGAATTTTCGCCAATTACCATAGACGATGTGAAAAAATACTCAAATCTTTGAAGTCTAAAGCTGTCGGTATAGACGGAATAGGACGTACGATGATACTTCTAATGCTTGAATGGATTCTCCCAATCTTTACTCACATCGTCAATTTCTCACTTACATGAGGTACCTTTCCTGCCCTGTGGAGTGAAGCTCTGGTAATACCTTTACCTAGAACCAATAGTACCTTTTTGATGAACCTTTCTAAAGTTCGGCTTACACATTGATGCTACTCTCAGCTGGAACAAGCATATAGAGGAAGTTAGTCGAAAGGTAACAGCTTCACTGCGTTCTTTGTACCGTTTAAAATATTTTCTTCCTAGGCAGACTAAGATACTACTTGTGAACGAGTTGGTATT
Source organism: Marasmarcha lunaedactyla (assembly GCA_923062675.1). Classification (NCBI taxonomy): domain Eukaryota; kingdom Metazoa; phylum Arthropoda; class Insecta; order Lepidoptera; family Pterophoridae; genus Marasmarcha; species Marasmarcha lunaedactyla. Next base: position 15,553,466 of record OV281363.1, on the reverse strand, counting down.
ACCAATAATAGATTACGCGGATATGTGCTACACAGATCTCAATGAAGATCACCTCAACAAGTTGGACCGTCTTCTGAACAACTGCATTCGGTTCATCTATGGGCTGCGCAAATATGATCACATATCCAACTTTCGCAAACGACTTGGTTGGCTGCCTATTAGACAACGCAGGCACGTTAGGATACTATTGTACATATACATTTGATACATTTTGTACACTTTTTTCAATCCTCAATGATCCTCACGCTCCGGAATATTTGAAGTGTAAATTCCAGTTTTTAGGCTCCACACATAATAGATGTCTCCGGTCTTCCTATAATCTGACATCGGCGTTCGCTTGTCCATTAGCGTTTTGTGCCACAATGACCTCTTCTTTAGAATATGATTTTCCCATGTTCTTAAAAATATTTTACGATGGGACTTTCGGTTTTTTTTTTAAATCTTCTATATCGATTCCAGAAACTTCTGGCGTAAGGTCGCCATGCAATATATTTTGTTTATATTGCGGGTGTTCTTAACTTTTTTTAGGGTTTCTTCAAATAATAAGACATCTTATCCAATAGACGGAGGTTTATAGACTGAATAATTTTACATTATTTTCACACGGGAAACACAGAAGCAAGTAGGTAACAGGTCAGCATAATATGACTTAGGCGAACATTGCAAACTGATACTTTTGTTTTTAACCTGAATATAATATTATTTTATAAATGCGTACTTACATACTACATCTCCCCCGAAAAGATACATGCAGCCCCTCCGCTCATCAGGGAGAAAGATTTTTTTTTTAAACACAGTACTTACATACTAATGTCATGCGCACTTATTTTTAAAACAGACTTTATTTGATAAACAATTTCGTATTATTTTTATGTATCACATATTCATTATTTCCTTTTTTAATTTTTACATTGGGAGACATATCCTCAATTACTTCAAATGGACCGTTATACACACTATCTAATTTACTTCCTATTTGGTTTTTTAACAAAATAAGGTCACCTTTTTTATAGTAAACAGAATTTTTATGCTTATCAAACATACACTTCCTCTGCTGCTTACACTGTAACAAATTTTTATTGGCGTCAAAGTGAGCCTTTTGTAATCTATATTTTAATTCACAAGCATAATCACCAAAATTATACAAAGGTTCAAGCGTTTTAGTTAAGTTACTCGGTAATTTACACAACTTTCCAAATACAAGTTCATACGGAGTATACTTCGTTTCTGTATGTACAGTTGTATTATACGAAAAACACCAAAATGGAATCCAATCACTCCAATCTGTTTTATTATCAGTGCATTGTATTCTTAGATATGCTCCGAAATGTTTATGACTGTTTTCGAGAGAACCTAGGGTTTCGTGGTGAAAAGGGGTAGAATTTAATTTATTTCTGCCCAATAACTTACATGTTTCGGTTAATACTGAAGACATGAATTCTTTGCCCTTATCAGTAATTATCTCATTTGGAATACCATAGCGTAATACAAAATTGTTTACGAAACTTCTAGACACTGTAACCGTATCTTTACTCTTTAAAGGATAAGCCTCTATAAACTTACTTAAGTCACATTGGACAGTTAAAATATACTTATAATTATAGTTATCTAACTCTAGCGGGCCCATTAAATCAAATAAATTAATTAAATCAAACAAATAATTAATTAGTTGGGGTAGGGGCATGACCAGGGGCATGATCATCTGCACACTGTTTTATCAAGGTGGGTGGAACGTCATCAATTCCAAAGCTGTACTTATTTTTCAATCCTTTTATTATTTGATGTATGTCTTTAGCATCATCTGGGTAGAGAAAAAGTGAACATATTGGAGGGTTTTTTACAGGATGGCTAGTTTTCTCTACACTAATTTTATTTTTTGACTCTCCTGCTGCTGTGGCAAAAGTTTCGTTATAGTTGTTTGAAATTCGAAGTGGACTTTTTATAATATTGTTGAACTTTTAGAGATATATCTTATACTTTTTGTGTTTACTTTTACCAGGTTTATTATTTTCCACATTTATATTTATTTTCTGAATTTTCTAATTGTCTTTTATAGTTTTGTCGCTTTGATATTTTAATACTGCGATTCAAGATGTTACTAAATATGTCGTAGTGTTTTTAAATTATTGTTCTTCGGGTTTCAATAAAAACAGTTCGCAAAATTCGTTTATGTTTGCACGATTTTTTTATGCCGGATGTTCACCAGCCCTTTTCACTTTTATTTTTTATTTTTACTACTGTTAATGGAATACATTTATCTAAGATTATTTAAATTTCATTTTGAAAGAGTTCACAATTTTTATTCAAATAATTATTATTTTTTTGACATTGTGTGCCAATTTATTTATTTTTATTTATTTAAAACTTTAAACACTTTTTTTTTTTTTTTAATCATTTATTTAGTTTAGGGAGTTTTTTCCAATGGAAATGTCACTCCCATTATTGCTTACATTTTATAAATTTATGAAAAAACAAAGTAGTGATACTAATTTAAAAATAACTTAACCTACCCTCAACCTTAAACCTAATGAAATTAATTGAAAGAGCACCTTGGCTTTACCCGATAGAGGCGAAGCCAAGATGCTATTGAAAAACCCTACGTTAAAATCTCTAGTTCCGAAGGCGTGACGTCTCTGAGCCTCGACCCGAGTGCATTCCGTCAAGATATGATGAGCATCCTCAATAACTCCACACTCCCCACAGTTAGGGGAGTCAACCTTGCACATCATGTATCCGAAGCTGTTGAGAGGTATATGCCCAGATCGAAGCCTCAGAAGCGTCACTATCATTTGTCTGCTAGTTCCATCCATATCGAACCAGAGAGCTAAAGGAAGGGATGGTTGAATCACTTTATACCAAATACCCTTTGATACGGACCTTTCGTCAAAGTATTCCGACCAAGTTCTATAACAGAGCTGTCTTAGGTTGGGAAGAAGTTCCGTATAATAAGGAAGACAAGTATGCAATACGCCGTCAGCCCTGGCCTCATTTGCTAGCTGGTCTGCCGCTTCATTGCCCCTTAGCCCGATATGGGATGGAACCCACTGTAATATGATTTTCTTATGATTAGAAGCAAATATATACAAACTTTTTAAAATGCTATACGCCTATGGTAGCCCTTTGAAAGTTGGATTGGTACACTGCATTATATGGAGAAGAGCACTTTTAGAATCTGAGAAGATAACAATTTGGCAAACATTCAGAGATTCAACATAAGACAAGGCTTCTAGTATGGCAATTAATTCCAGATGCATTATGGAAATGTTGTGACAAAAAACTTGAAATTTTATTGAAACTCCTGCTTGTGGATCTGTGAATGCAGCTCCCGAAACATTTACATGTCTTGAGCCATCGGTGTATATATGGTAGAAAGAAGTATATAAATTATTTAAAGTATTACAGCATAACATTTTAAGGTGTTGTGCATTGTAAAAGCGTTTAGGTTTTAAAATTGAATCTATATTTGGTTTAATAACACTGGATAAATCCACATTGCTGACCCAAGTGTCCATAGAAAATATTTCAAACTTGTTGCTACTAAAGATAGGTTCGTCCTTCAACAAATCATGAAACAGCACTAAAAGAGGTATTTTTTTACGATGCCAATAAGAATTTTTACAGAGGTCAGATAATGTTTTCAATATTTCTATAATTGGGAAATTGTGACACCTGGACTTTAAATAAAACTTTCCAGCTAAGTATTTTCGGCGCACAAATAGAGGTGGCAAACAAAGCTCGGACTCCATAACGTGTATGGGCGTGCTTCTAATAAAACCACCCATAAATCGCAAACATACGTTTTGTAGTCGGTCTAGTTTTAAAAGATGAGTATTGGCACTGCTACCAAACAAGAAACTAGCATTATCCAACCTACTACGGACAAGAGATAGGTAGAGTCGTCTGAGATGAATAGGATGAACACCCCACCCGGATCCCATTAAAACCTTAAAAGAGTTTACAAATTTAATAGTTTTGTTATACGTTTCGTTTATATGCTTTTTCCACCTAAGACCTTTATCTAACCATAGACCTAAATACTTCACAGTATCAACCAATTCCAGAACTTCACCGTTTAAAGTAATCTCTATCATTTCATTCCGATAACTTCTACTGAATAGACAGAGTTTACTTTTAGTCGATGAAAGATCCAACCCGATCTGTTGCAACATGAAATTTATTTGGTTAAGAGCAGACTGAATTTTCATTTGTGCCTCGCTCACCACCTTGCATTGAACATATAAGGCAAAGTCATCAGCATACTGCGCCACATATACGTGATTCTGTAACCGTTTGCAGATGTCTGAGGTAACAATGTTAAATAGAAGTGGCGAAATTGGATCACCCTGTGCTAAACCACGACCTGCAGTTCTACTAGAAGACTCCCCTTTAGTCCTTATTTTTAATATTCTTTCGTGAAGAAAATTCCACAAATATTTACATATACGTGAGCCAACACATAAATTATCCAACACCTGAATCAAATGTGAATTGTCCACGTTGTCGTATGCACTATTGATGTCCAAAAAGCAACCTAAAGTAGGTGTACATTTAGTGAAACCAGATTGTATTCGAGAGGTAAGACAACTTAAACTATCTATACACGATCTTTTTTTACGAAAACCAACCATATGATCTGAAAAAATATTACTATTCTCTATGAACCACTCCAATCTGCGATAGATAATATAATGAAAGATCTTGCATAAAACTGAAATAAGTGAGATTGGGCGAAGGGATGTTATTTCTTTGGGATCACGTCCAGGTTTCGGTATTGGAATGATGTTAATAACTCGCCACTGAGATGGGACAAAACTGTGTTCAAAAAATTGGTTATAAAGATTTAGTAGCATACGTTTTCCTACAGCTGGTAAATTCCTAATCATGGAGTAAGAAATATCATCACACCCAGGAGATGTATCCTTAGTTTTAATACATCTGTCTAGCTCCTGGATAGAGATTTCCTGTTCCAAAGAGGGATTAGAGCTTTTTAAATCCGGACAGAGGGGAGTAACATAATCCGGCGTTAGTGTTCTTAACAATTTTGCGGCTGTATGGTTATCAACGTGATTTATGGAACCGCGGTGTCCTTTTAACCATTTCATTCTACGCCATAAATCCGAAGGTGTAGTCGAATTATCTACTGAGGAGCAATACTCTTTCCAATTTTTATCTTTAGCCTGCCGTATCAATTTCTGCGCTAATTTTGTTTTATATTTTAAACTATCAAGGTTCTGTGGAGTTGGATTATTTCTAAAACAACGCAAAGCTAGTCTACGGTGAGCAATAGCTTCAGACAGGCTGGGTGTCCAGTATGGCTTGGGTATGAATTTTGTTGTAGGATTCTGGTTAATTCTAAAAAAAGGAATATATTTATTTGCGGCATCATTAAGGATATCTATAAATAAATCATAAGCTTCTTGGAGGACACAAGGTAAGATCATAGAGCTTAACTTTTTATCTAAATAATTCGAATATGAAATCCAATCTGCTTTGCGGAAGTTTCTTTTTATAACATTGGGTATGGAGGTTGAATAAAAATTAGACACTTTAATAATTAAATGATCACTGCCTAAATTTTCATTTAAAACAGTCCAACTAAATTTCAAATTAATATCTGCTGATACAAATGTAACATCCGGGGAAGATTTTTGTAAATTATTGTTTACTAATCGAATTCTAGTATGCGATCCATCATTTAAAAATACGAAATTACTACCCATAACTGCATTATGCAATATATTTCCTCTATGGTCGGTGGTATAAGACCAACTAATATGATGAGCATTAAAATCTCCTAAAACTACAGTTTTAGACGTGAAAAATGAAAAAATATCATCCCAGTCTTGTTGCGTAGTAGAAACTCTAGATGGACAATAAATAGCTAACAAGTTTTCAATATTTTCACAATTATACAATTGAACACCAACTATCTGAATCAAACTATTATTAATGGTTAGATTTCTCTGTTGCGCTTTAATGGACTTATGAATAATAATACTTACCCCACCGTAGGAATCATGGCGGTCTGATCGATAAATATTATAATTAGATATTTTAAAATCACTTTCGGGCTCAAGCCAAGTCTCACTTATTGCAGCAATATGGATTTTTTCCTGACACAATAATTCTGTAAATGATAACAACTTAGGTCTTATACTTTGAGCGTTCCATTGGCATATATTTAAGTAACTTAATTTGTTCATGAAAGTGAATTTAATACTAAATTAAATATCATATTTAACGACGGCCACTGTGAGATATAACTGGAAAACACTATTGATAACCATTCAAGACACAGACGAATAATACACTTAATTTTTAAGAAAACACTAGCTTGCTGTAAAAAATTTCATGAAGACGGGAGAGAAGTTCACTGAAGAGAAGGCTTTTTTCTTTTGGTTCTTCACCATTTGGTGTGGCATACTCTCGATCATTTGCCCTATCGTCATACCAATCGTCGTCCCATCGAGATTTGTTCAATTTATGATGCGTTGATTTCTTCAAATGGTTGGTAGAGGGATGTTTCCGATCTGATGTTATATGTACATTAGCATTAGTAGATAATACGTCTGCAAAAGTACGTTGATTATTCTTTGGCGGCGTAGTTACTACGGGAACTTCTTCACGAAGAGACGGAAATTGTTCTCTATTGGTCAGATTTTCTGAGTTTCTTTGCGGTGGCACGTAGCAATCTAGGGCCTTTCTGTAGGTACATCCAAACTCAGCCATTATTTCTCTCAGTCTTCTTTCTTTTTTGTACGTTGGACAGGTCTTGCTCATTGAAATATGATTTCCTCCACAGTTGACACAAGAAAAATATTGCGTTTCACAATTTTCATGAAATTTCCCACATTTAGGACATATAACGTTTTTCCCGGGACACATTTTTTTAATATGTCCTAATTTCCAACATTTGGAACATTGTGAGACTTGATGGATGTACGAAGCAACTTTAACATTTAATCCACATACTTTGACATAAGCTGGTAAAAAGGAGCCGTTAAAACAGAGTCTTATCGTTTCGCTAGGGCACCAACCTCCATCATCTTTATTACGTCGATTTAATCTTTTAATCGATAATAGTTCGGCGGGGGGGGGCAACAAATATTTTCTAATATCTCTTCATCCTTTAGGTCAAGCTCGATATTTCTTATAACACCATAAATCACAGATAGCTCCAAAGCTTTTTGAAACTTCCAGCCTTTTTCTAACAATGTCTCACACTGGAAAAGGGTTTTCACGGCGCTCTCAGTTTCAAATTGCAAACGTATTTTAAAAGGACTTTAATACTTGATGTGGCAAATATTTGTGATATTATTTTCTTTTAAAATACGCGCCATAGCAAATTGTTTTGGAAGCCTTTCAATGGACGAGATATATACATCAGTTTTCCCGTCCCCTTTTAAAGAGTTACTTTTGCTACCTGTGCGAGTTTTTTTCCCTTGAACCTCTTTCCAACCCTCCATTTCTTCAAGTTCATCCTCCTCTCTTTGTCTTTTAGGCCCTCTTACTGGGTCTTCGGCGATATGACGGTTTTCTGAAAAGGTCGCCATGGACTCTTCATCAGATATGGGAAGTGGCGATGAGCAATTGCTACCCGGAAAAACGCCGCGTGACTCATTGTTTCGGTCGTTAGGCATATTGTAACAAACAACAAAACACCGAGATACCCGGCGTGGCGACGCACGGTTCGCGCGCGGCTTTTAATACGCTAATCGAATTGTATGTTCCAAACCGGTTTGCAGAGAATGATACGGCTCGCTCGTACGAGTGCCGACACGAGACTGTGACTTTAAACACTTTGAACAATATAAAATTAGTGTACAAACGGCGGACTTAATGCCATTTGGCATTCTCTACCAGTCTACCGCAGCAAAGGAGAGGTTTTCAAATTAAGGGGTGCATACAAAAATACATGCGTACAAACAATTACAAAAACACTTTTTAATACTAAATAAAAAAATAAATACTTATTTACTATAAGATTGATTTTTTATATAATAATATTTAAAAATTACCGTAAATATAATATATATAAATAAAATAATATATAATATATATTTACATATATATAAATCAAAAAAAAAGTAGATAAGTAAACAGATATTATTTTATAACTTATTATATTATTCATAAATACACATTTATTTGTAGTATGTAAGTACGCATTTATAAAATAATATTATATTCAGGTTAAAAACAAAAGTATCAGTTTGCAATGTTCGCCTAAGTCATATTATGCTGACCTGTTACCTACTTGCTTCTGTGTTTCCCGTGTGAAAATAATGTAAAATTATTCAGTCTATAAACCTCCGTCTATTGGATAAGATGTCTTATTATTTGAAGAAACCCTAAAAAAAGTTAAGAACACCCGCAATATAAACAAAATATATTGCATGGCGACCTTACGCCAGAAGTTTCTGGAATCGATATAGAAGATTTAAAAAAAAACCGAAAGTCCCATCGTAAAATATTTTTAAGAACATGGGAAAATCATATTCTAAAGAAGAGGTCATTGTGGCACAAAACGCTAATGGACAAGCGAACGCCGATGTCAGCCAGAGAACAAGTTCTATCAGCGCCATCGAAATACTTATAATCGCACTGGTCATCATAGTATCAGCGGGTGCCATTTACTACGTGTTGAAGAAGTGCCGTAAAAGTGCCGTCAATACGCTCAGAAGAGAACTGAATGCAGTCACTTTAAATACTGCCATTTCGCGTCAAGATATATCCGCACCTGTGTAACCAGCGCATTTCCCGAACATCACCACCCAGGGTGCAGCGCAGCCACCCAGGAGCTCCTCCTACGTTCTCTGTTCCTGTGGTTTCGTGAGATTGTGTGTGACTTCGTGTGATTCGGTAAAACGTGAAAAGTGATTACGTCATTATTGTGTGTACGGTTACTTTATAAGGGTTTTTTTACTTTATAAGAAATTTGACTTTTCAATATTATTTAAGGTAGAGAAGGACACAGACCCAAAACCTCTAATACAAAATAACTGAAAATCAATTGCAGCTTGGCTCGCAAAACATAATTTAGAAATAAACCTAAGGAAGACAAAATTATTCCACTTCCGACCATATAATATTGAACCTCTAAATCTAGTTATCAATTACAAAAACGTAAATTTAGCAACCTTTAGCAACTTCTAGGCCTAACCATAGACTCAAATTAGAAATTGTACAAACTTTGAAACCGCTTTATCGAAATACTATGCATACGCTTACGCCTGGCTGCGGTATGGAGTTATGCTCTGGGGAAATAGTGTAGACTCCCAAGATTAATTCATCATGCTAAAAAAGCGTGTTAGGATACTTGCCAACGCAGACAATTATTATTCAAAAAATATAAAGTGCTTACACTTCCCTGTATTTATATATTTGACCTGTGTATTTTTATCTTTAAAAATATTGGAACATTTGAAAAAGTTCATCAAACCCTTAATATTAATAGTCGTCATAAAAATAGACTATATATGCCTACTGCATGAATTAATATGCTGTCAAATAGCTCATATCATATGGCTGTAATGATATTCAATAAATTATCTCGAAAAAAGAAAATTAGCTATCAATATTTAGCACAAATTAAAAATAAACTCCTCTTCGAAAATTGTTTCTACTCAGTAAATAAATATTTAAGTAAACCTTTTAAAATATAGTCTTAAAGTATGATTATTAAACAAAAGTTAACAAATTTATTAATATAATAAATATAATTATGCAGTGATATGGTAGATCTAAATATAGTAATAATTAATATTGAAATTAAGTAGTTCGAACATCAATATCACATCTGCAATTAAATTTAACTTCTATCATGTAGAAATAATAAAAGAAAACATTTAAATGTCATGTGAAGCTTTAATGGGCCTTGCGGCAATATTGTCTTTAATAATAGCACCGTCACCCAAACGTCCACCACAGAAAATAAAAGTGTGCGGACTGAGGAAAGCGATTGCTGAAAAAGTGTGGTAGCTGAATTCTTGTTTCAATTATATAAATATAAAAAATAAAGCTCATTCCCGGTGTCTAATCTATTGTTACGCCAATCAAGAAATAAACACTCATGGGTACTTTGAAATTTTATTTTGTTGTAATAGTATATAACGACGGGGAAACCGCAGAGGTATTTTTTAAAATAGTGACGTCAGCGCGAAAACGTACTCGATCACTTCGCTATTAAGATTTATTAATTGTATGATAATTTAAATCGCATCAACATTGTTCAATAACCAAATTTAGAGTTATATTGTTAAGTTAATAATATTTTTCAATACTCCAAAGTTAATTACGTAGGTCCGGTAGTGTGTTTAGTACAACTAACCTTTTATTTTTATGTTAATTAATAATTGTAAAGAAAACCATGATTTAAATTATATTAGAGAACAACTATTACATGTAAAGAATTTTGTTATGATTTAATTAAGGCTTTAATTAATTAGTTTAAATATAAAGACTATGAAGTGACTTAGTAGTATGTATGAAGTGACTTCCTGTTGAAGTAAGCTTATTCCCTTTTTGTCACAAAAGCTAAGACTATTGTTGATGTTATGTAATAAGTGATTCGGTTAATCAATTTCATTTAGTAATAAATTGTTACGTTTACTTGTATAATAATAAGTTTTTGAATGTTATGTTAAGTTTCGACAAAAATAACTTCCAGAACAGAACTGTGTTTATCATGTTGGCATTACTGAGCGCCATTTTAAAAAACGTGTTTCCGCCGGAGTGTTTTGTTGAAATTAAAAAATGAGGAATGACTCACTTTGACCTGGAGCTACGGATCGGAGAAGACACCCGTGAGAATAAGTTAAGTGTTTTTCAATAATTCTAACTTGTGGTGTTATTTTGATGTTTTTGATTTTCATTATAATTTACCTCTCATTGTTAGCATCATTTAGTTATAAAGCGAATGTAGTGAACTGTTTATTAAACAAATGGATTACTTAATTTCTGTATCTTTCGTGTTTTCCTTTTAAATACTGATTTTTATGTAACAGTTTAATAATGAACAGTGACGATGTAAATCGTGACGTCAGCCAGGCTGACGTCACTATTTTAAAAAATACTTCTGCGGTTTCCCCGTCGTTATCAGAAGTGGGATGCCCTCCCACTTCTGCCGGACATCCTTCGACTTCTGATGCGAACGATAATCCTAATGATGTTCATCAAATAGTTTCAAATAGTGTATCAACAGATTTTTACTTACAAATGATGCAAACAATGAGACAAATGTCCGAGCGTTTGTGTACTCCACAACCCGAGAGAATAAAAATAAGTGATATATTTTTACCATCGTTTGATCCGGATGGTGGGGTGGGCATTCGTGAATGGTGCCAACACGTTTCCAAAGCTATTGATATGTACGGACTTAATGACTACGAGATTAGGATGAAAGTAGGGAGTTTGCTTAAAGGTCGTGCTAAATTATGGGTTGATAATTGGCTTGTGACTGCAAATTCTTGGCAAGAATTGCGTGATAATTTGATTTTGACATTTGAACCAGAGAATAGATATTCACGTGATATTGTTAAATTCAGAGAACATTTTTACGACCCTTCTAAAGATATATCAGAATTTTTATCTCGAGCATGGGTTTTATGGAAACGTGTTACTAAAGACAAACTTGGCAACGATGATGCCGTAGAAGCAGTTATTGGTTGTATTAGTGATGAACGTCTTAGAATTGAACTTATGAATGCCCGTGCGTCATCGGTGCCGGAGTTAATTTCTGTTGCGTCATCTATCCGATCAAAACGTGTTCACTCCAATACAAATAGTTCACAAATCTTAAGCAAACGTACGCGTATCAATGATGCATTCGGTTTAACTCAATGTCGTATTTGCAAGAAAAATAATCATATTACTCGCGATTGTCGTTTTAGAATTCCTGAAAATAATTTGCTTGAAGACAAAAGTAATTCACAGAAACAAATTACTTCCTCCAACACAACTCAAAATAAACAATCCTGCACATTCTGTTCAAAAGTTGGTCATACATACGATAAGTGTTGGAAACGAGAACGATCTATAGTATCAAACGTTAACTGTATAGGTAGTATTAGAACGACTCCGATGTTTGTGACCATAGGTGAATACTCCCTTCAAGCAACTTTCGATAGCGGTGCAGAGTGCTCAGTCATGAGAGAATCTATAGCTTTGAAATTACCGGGTAGACGACTTCACAATGTTAACTATTTAAGGGGAATTGGTAACTTCCCAGTGATTTCGATCCATTCATTAAAAACGTTATGTAAAATAGATGATATTAACGTAGAGATTATCTTTTACATCGTGCCTGATACTGAAATGTCAACTAATGTTTTGATTGGTATGGACCTGATTTCTAATTCTTCTCTTAGTGTTTTAGTTACTTCCTATAGTGCGAAACTGATCCATCAACAAGCCATAATGCATATAAAATCAAACAATGCAGTTTTTGACAAAATCGATTGTGACCTTAAAGATCAAGGTCAAGTGGATCAGTTACGCATTCTTTTGAATAAATACACACATTTATTTATTCGCGGCTACCCTAAATCGAGGGTTAACACTGGACAGTTAGAAATACGATTAAAGAACCCAGATAAATTTGTAGAAAGGCGACCTTATCGGTTAAGCCCTGTTGAGCGCGAGAAGGTTTGTAATATCATAAACGAATTATTGGTGCATAATATCATCCGTGAGAGTAAATCACCGTATTCAAGCCCTATAATTTTAGTGAAAAAGAAAAACGGCGATGATAGGCTCTGTGTAGACTATCGCGAGCTCAATTCTAATACACTTAGGGACCATTATCCATTACCGCTTATTTCAGATCAGCTCGATCAATTAGTTAATGGCTATTTCTATAACTCATTTGATATGGCAGCTGGGTTCCATCAAATTCCAATTTCGGAGCAGTCCATTGAAAAGACCGCCTTTGTTACTCCAGACGGCCTTTATGAATTTTGACAATGCCCTTTGGTCTGAGCAATGCTTGTTCTGTCTATCAAAGATGTATTAATAGAGCACTTCAACCACTACTAGGCAAGACAGGCATTGCTCAGGTTTACGTTGATGACGTATTGAACAAGTGCTCTAATTTTGACCAAGGACTGTCAGATATCGAGAGGATTTTGATAGCGCTACAAAATGCAGGTTTTTCGATCAATGTCGAAAAATCTTCGTTTTTTAAGCGGTCAATAGAATATTTGGGAAATATAATTACAGTTGGCAAAGTAAGTCCCAGTCCTCGTAAAGTAGAAGCGCTTGTAAAGTCTCCAATTCCTGATAATGTTAAAAAAGTTCGTCAGTTCTGTGGGTTGGCAGGTTATTTCCGACGGTTAATTCCTAATTTCTCCCAAATAATGATCCCTTTGTATGAATTAACAAAAAAGAATTCGAATTGGGAATGGAACGAGCGGCATGAAAAAGCCCGTAATATTGTTATTGAACAACTCACCTCTTCCCCTGTACTTATGCTATTTCAGGAAGACGCCCCTACTGAACTGCACACTGATGCGAGCAGCTTAGCATACGGAGCTGTACTTATGCAAGTGATCGAGGGACGTAGACACGCTGTGGCCTATATGAGTATGCGGACAACAGATGCTGAAAGTCGTTATCACTCATACGAGTTAGAAACCCTCGCAGTGCCTCGAAACACAAAAAAGAACTGCTTCCAAGAGTCTATCGATGGTGGGCGTTTCTGCAAAATTATGATTTTGAGATTGAATACCGAAAAGGAGAGTATATTCAACATGCAGATTTCTTCAGCCGCAATCCAAACACCATGCAGGTAAATATTATGACACGGGATTTAGACTGGCTCAAAGTCGAGCAACGTCGAGATAATATACTCCGTCCAGTCATCGACGCTCTATCACGTAGAGAACATGTGGGTGACTACATTCTGGAAAATGATACTCTTATGAGGATTACCATGAACCCTGTTCATGGTCAAAGTAAGGTAATTGTAGTGCCCAAATCATTTCAATGGAGTCTTATAAATACCTATCACAACGCCCTAAAACACCCAGGCTGGGAAAAGACTTTACAGAAGATAAGAGATAGCTACTGGTTCGACAAAATGAGTACTTCTGTACGTAATTTTGTAGAAAATTGCGTAGTATGTAGAACATCTAAGGGTAATTCCGGGTCTGTACAAGTACAGTTACACCCAATACAAAAACCTTCTGCCGCGTTTCAAGTTATCCACATGGATATCACAGGCAAGTTGGGCACAACAAATAATCATGAATATGTCATACTAACTGTTGACGCTTTCAGCAAGTATGTGCTGTTCCATTATTCTAATAACAAAAATCCTTCTAGCACTCTCGCTGCCCTAAAACGCACCGTCCATTTATTCGGAACGCCTGTGCAGATAATTGTCGATGGTGGCCGTGAATTTCTTGGTGAATTCAAACAATACTGTGAGCAAATAAGCATAAATATACACGCAATATCACCAGGAGTCAGCCGAGCCAATGGTCAAGTTGAGCGGGTAGTGGGCACTCTTAAAAATGCTTTGGTTATGATTAGTAACTATGAAACTGAAAATTGGCATACAGCTCTTGATAGTTTGCAGCTAGCACTCAACTGTACACCACATAAGACGACTGGAGTAGCACCACTCACCTTAATTACACGTCGTAAGCACTGCGCACCTCCGGAATTAGCAAATCTCGTTAACCTTGATGAAGAAACCCTTGATATAGATCAGTTGGACAGATTTGTAAATCAGAAAATGTTTTTATCCGGAGAACGTGAAAAGCTGAGATTCAACAAAAATAAAGCCCGTATACGTCATTTTTGCAGAGGCGACTATGTATTAGTAAAAAACAATCCCCGTAATCAAACTTGTTTGGATCTCAAATATAGTGAACCTTACGAAATCTGCAGAGTATTGGACAACGATAGATATCTGGTGAAGAAAGTAATAGGCAGGGGCCGACCTCGTAAAGTTGCCCACGATCAGTTACGTCTAGCTCCAACTCCGGGACAACAATTGACCGTATCGGCGAGAAACGAAGAAGCTTCTCAAGATTGTCATCCTGAAGAAACCAACTTGGCCATAGAACCGCTGCCTTCCACTTCAGGACACAGTCAAGACTAAGCAGTAAAGGTGAGCAGCTTTAAGTTTAATTTATTCTTAGACACCAAAGTAATCCTAAGATTAAAAACATTCTTATATTTAAACATTTTTGCAAATAATGATAATAATGCACATCATCTTCTTGTCTACATACTATACCTTTGATAACCATGCATAACGTTCTATAAGAAACAAAATTTCCCAAGACACCTTCCTACTATCCTTTGTCCTCTGTGTACCACGGCGTAAAGGACCGCCCAGAGCACAGCCAAAACCCCAACAAATATATTAAGTCATTGGCTTAGTTAGAAGTACAATAACGAAATCATAAAGAAAAAGTCAAAAAAAAAAAAAAAAAAATTTAATAATAATAAATAAATAAAAATAAAATCTGTGTACCACGGCGTTCAAGACCGCCCAGAGCACAGCTTTTGCTATAACTATAATAACAACTGTGTACCACGGCGTTCAGGACCGCCCAGAGCACAGTTGCAAGTATTTGCCTATATACTATCTAAAATATGAAAACAGCTGTGTACCACGGCGTTCAAGACCGCCCAGAGCACAGCTGTAACAACATATTATCCTATGTACTACCTAAAATACCAAAACAGCTGTGTACCACGGCGTTCAAGACCGCCCAGAGCACAGCTGTAGCAACATATTATCCTATGTACTACCTAAAATACCAAAACAGCTGTGTACCACGGCGTTCAAGACCGCCCAGAGCACAGCTGTAACAACATATTATCCTATGTACTACCTAAAATACCAAAACAGCTGTGTACCACGGCGTTCAAGACCGCCCAGAGCACAGCTGTAACAACATATTATCCTATGTACTACCTAAAATACCAAAACAGCTGTGTACCACGGCGTTCAAGACCGCCCAGAGCACAGCTGTAACAACACATTATCCTACGTACTGACTACCTAAAATATGAAAACAGCTGTGTACCACGGCGTTCAAGACCGCCCAGAGCACAGCTGTATTCCATAACTTTATTATTAATTTTAGACATGACAAAAGCTTTTAAAATTACATTACATAAAATGAAGTGAATACTTTAAAATTTTGTAATTTCATCATAACATGTTAGGCACTGTTTACAGATGCCTATCTCAAAACAAAACTTTCATTGTTTCAGATAAAGGCTAGTGCAGAGCGCGCACTGCCTATCAGAATGGCCGTATCGGCGCGAAAACGTACTCGATCACTTCGCTATTAAGATTTATTAATTGTATGATAATTTAAATCGCATTAACATTGTTCAATAACCAAATTTAGAGTTATATTGTTAAGTTAATAATATTTTTCAATACTCCAAAGTTAATTACGTAGGTCCGGTAGTGTGTTTAGTACAACTAACCTTTTATTTTTATGTTAATTAATAATTGTAAAGAAAACTATGATTTAAATTATACTAGAGAACAACTATTACATGTAAAGAATTTTGTTATGATTTAATTAAGGCTTTAATTAATTAGTTTAAATATAAAGACTATGAAGTGACTTAGTAGTATGTATTAAGTGACTTCCTGTTGAAGTAAGCTTATTCCCTTTTTGTCACAAAAGCTAAGACTATTGTTGATGTTATGTAATAAGTGATTCGGTTAATCAATTTCATTTAGTAATAAATTGTTACGTTTACTTGTATAATAATAAGTTTTTGAATGTTATGTTAAGTTTCGACAAAAATAACTTCCGGAACAGAACTGTGTTTATCATGTTGGCATTACTGAGCGCCATTTTAAAAAACGTGTTTCCGCCGGAGTGTTTTGTTGAAATTAAAAAATGAGGAATGACTCACTTTGACCTGGAGCTACGGATCGGAGAAGACACCCGTGAGAATAAGTTAAGTGTTTTTCAATAATTCTAACTTATGGTGTTATTTTGATGTTTTTGATTTTCATTATAATTTACCTCTCATTGTTGGCATCATTTAGTTATAAAGCGAATGTAGTGAACTGTTTATTAAACAAATAGATTACTTAATTTCTGTATCTTTGTGTTTTCCTTTTAAATACTGATTTTTATGTAACAGTTTAATAATGAACAGTGACGATGTAAATCGTGACGTCAGCCAGGCTGACGTCACTATTTAAAAAAATACTTCTGCGGTTTCCCCGTCGTTATATACGATACTCGGGAACTTAGTTGTCTATTAATGCACGGCGTTTAGCACTAACTCTAACATTCGCAATACCCAATGCACGGGTGATTAAGGTGTAAGTTCTATACTGTTACAATAAGATCGATAGTAAAATAATCGATAGAAAAATAATCGATAGCAACTCATTAATTAAAAATGGATTATTGATAATTAATTCCGCACATCATTTTGATTCGATGACTCATCAAAACGTTTAAAACCTCTGACAGGAATAGAGCAGTCTGTATGTATAGATGCTGCTCATTCTTTACACTATATTATCTAATTTTGTATATTTAAAGTCGGGCAGCATTTTTTTAATAAAATAATTTATGCAGCAGAAAAACAATTGAGAAATGCCGAAAAATATAGATGATTCAAAGTGAAAATAAAAGAAACATAAATTGTAGGCCTTGAAGCTGATATCGTAGAGACTCATACATATTAGTACTCTATTCCATTACTGAAGTAATTATTAGTTCCATTGAAGCATTCTTTATTCAAAGACTTCCAATTATTAACATTTGTTTAGGAGACCTCGGTGGCGAACGATGTTTACAGCACCAGTATTGTTACTGAGCAATGTTGTTGTTTTAATATACTGTGTAAGTCATGTTCTGCACTTTTGTTGGAATAGCTGCATAATCAAGTTATTCAAAATGAGATGTGGCGGATATTACTACAAATGAAGTGTCATCAAACGTGTGTGTTTTTATTCATTCGACACATATGATTTTTAGTGTTTCATAGTTTTAGTTCTTAATAAGGCATTGCTTGCACTATTGACGTTCCATGATTTTCAATAACCCATCTCCCACCATCTTCTTCTTAAGTATCTTAACCTGTCTTTTCTCCCAAACAAACTTTTGATAAATATAATAAATTCTTTCAAAGCATGCTGTAAGTATTAATATTGTTTGTTGCGGTACAATCTTTTTTATTTTAAACGCGAAAATAGCCACGTTTAACTTAAGACGAACCTTAGAATTAAACAATAAGAAATCTGTCAGTATTACTATAATTTGCTGCTTTCTTTATTACTTATTAATATATAACTATAACGTTATCGGCGCACAACTGGTCGTAACTGTTTCGAATCGTTATAGCGCGCTAAAAGTGATATTTGTGCTACTGCAATCGGAACGGTAAATATCGCGATAACATTCTGATTGTTCATCGCCTAAATCTTATTAGTTCTAATTTCATTAAGATCTTTGACCCTGAATGAAACAGAAGCCATTTTATAACATTATGACAAAGGAAAATTAATAAGCAGGCTTTTAAAATCTTTAATCGCCTAATAGAAACATCAACAAAGAAACTTCATATGTCAGTTTTGACAGGCCGTTCAGAGCGACCATGCTCCGTAGCTTGGGCACTGTCAGCGGAA
This sequence comes from Marasmarcha lunaedactyla, assembly GCA_923062675.1. Lineage (NCBI taxonomy): Eukaryota > Metazoa > Arthropoda > Insecta > Lepidoptera > Pterophoridae > Marasmarcha > Marasmarcha lunaedactyla. Next base: position 15,534,838 of record OV281363.1, on the reverse strand, counting down.
AGATGGCGGCGTTTATGACGTCATTGATGTCGTATTCGGAAAAGTTAATATAACTTCTACCGTTAGTTTAAGCTTAGGGAGCGATATAATTGGCAATCGGAACGCAGCATCTATGTTGCTATATTGTATTATATAGTAACATTCTTTTGTGCCGTTCAAAAGTTGATAATCCCATCTAATGTTGCTCATGCGAAAGTGCGTTTATTTGTAATATTGAGTGTCATACAAAGAGTCGCACCACGCTACTTTTATACATCGTAGTGTGCAACCATTGACCAAAAAATAGTGAGGTGCGACTTCGTGAAATGAAATCACTATACTTATCATGCTATTACGCCTAAATTAGGCAGCCAAAAAGACTTAAGTTTTAAGGATAAAAAATATGTCTAAGATTTTATCCTATGCGAAATATCACTGCAAGAACTGTTCACGCCAACAGAGGTCACTCATCACTGCCTTGGAGAAACAGTACAATTGAGAAATCCACGAGGAAACTAAAAGCTTGCTTGTAGATGGGCTATGGACAGTTTTACGCTAGTGTGAGGCCGTCTTGGAAATAGTTTAGCTCCTCCTGAACTTTTGTTGCAGTCGACTGATTTACCTTCGCTCAATGATTGCAGTTTTGTTCATTAAGTGGGGTTTCCTTAGACTTATCGAAGAGACAAAATTGTTGCCATTCTGTCAAAGTATACTGGCACCGCCGGCTGGAGTCAGGTTTTAAGGTTGTCTCGAAATCTTCTGTATACTCTTGAGATTCACTTGGATTCACTTTATTATACGTTTTAGAGCTGGCTGTGGATGAATTATACTGCCTATAGTGTAATAAAAATATAAAGTAATCTTGTGTGATGTATGTAGTATGTAGTTAAGTAAATTTTTCTTTTATCTGTAATTTCTGAGGCATGATAAGTTTACCATTATAATATACCCATATGCATTTTATATATTTTTAGGATATACCAGTCGTAAGTATTTATTGTTTTTTTTAACGAACGACCTTGACCTGCTCGATAAGCCCATTTAATATTTTAATATTTGTATACCAAATCAGTTTTTTTATAACTTTAAAAAGGGGTACTTCAGTGCGAATAGCGTTTGTCGGAACCCGTTACTTCGATGACGATAATTCGATACCTTCTTAGTACGACGTTTGTTCGATTGTACGTCAATCGACAGATTTATGTTATATTTTATGAAAATAAAACTGAAAGTCCTTTAAGTATATAATTATTTTATGGCTAATAGAAATACCACATAAACTCAACAAAAATAAAATAAAAAAATTCCGTGTTATCCCTATTAAAAAAAAATTAAGGCCATTTTCCAGCCGTTTTCCTTTTTTTTGGAGGGGTTCTGATGATATTTTCTTGAGCCTTTGAATATAATGAGTAGTTACCTTGTTGTTTATTAAGTTTCTTCTTGTTGCATAAACTCATAGCAATTATTGTTTAATAAATCATTCTCAACAAAAACGTGGTGACGACGCCTTGAAAACTTGTTTGAATTACAGATAGATATAAGTAATTTCACAATTACTAAGTAACTTTTCTTTTTTTTTTACAAAATGTTTAATCCAACTTTAAGATTTTTCTTTAATTGTGAATTAATTAATAGCATGCAGTATTTACTATATATTTAAAATTTTACTAAATAATCGTAAGGAATTGAAATTCTATTTCATTAAGTTTTGTAAACCCATGCCCATTTGTTGACCGGCATTAAGTCAAGGGGTGTTTTTAAAAACAGCGTTGCTTGTCTTAGGTAACATTTTGCTGAAAATGCCCTTTTGGCACAGTATGTTAATATAGTGTCAAGAAATAAATGATATGATTTGATTTGATTATGTGTTCTTGAGCAGTAATGCATTGATACTATGGACAGACCACAGGTGCGGTCGAAATAACAATAGAATCCGAGATATTCCAATTTTTGATCGATCGCAACGCTATCGAAGCTTATTAAGAACGTAGTACCTCATTCTCTCAATTCTCTAACCAATGAATGACACCTTCAGTTGCTTCAGTCTTTTCCGAAAACTTCCGAAAACCATTGCCTAAGCATGCTAGATGCGTCCGGTATTTATTCAGGCGGTAGGAACGTCATGGCGCATTTAATGGAGAAGTTGCTTACATTGACATATCTCATATATGACGCTCCAAATTTTGGCCAGAATAGGGAGGTGAAGGTTGGCGTCGGCTGCTACTTAAAAATCGGTAATTATTTGCTGTGGGTTTTCTATTTGACATCCAGCCCTATACGATACAAGCTCCAGAAAAAGCGTTTCCTCTCTCTTTTCTGTTAATGGGCAGAACACTAGTTAAAAAGTGTTGTTCATCATTAAATAGATGGGAGTTTTTAAAACTGAACAACTTTTCTCGAAGGGGCATTTTTTTGTATACATCTCTCGCTTATTTTTAGTAATTATTTAGTTTCGCACTGAACAACTTTTCAGATGAAACGTAACGTTAAGAATAAAAACGCAAGAATTTTTTTTCCGGTAAAGAACCGTAAACCCAGTTCGCGTAGATGACACGGCGCGGGGCTCCTCGTTGCAATTATTTGAAATGCATTACAAAACATTATCAGCATTGCGTTTTTTAAATGTGATTTCTTTTTCTTACTATTTGGAGGCCATGTTATTTGGAATGTGGTTTAGTATTGAATCAACCACCTATGAAGACTGCAACATCTTTTTTTGTATGAAAGTTGTTCAGTTTAAGCTCTTTGACCTGTTTCAGGTCCAATCTCTAAATTACCGGTAAATAAGCGACTGCTCGAGGCTTCATAGCATTTTGCTTGATTTTGCAAGCTCTCTATCTTAATTATACCTGGTATTTTGATTTATAACATCTTCTCATATCTTACGGTGCCGGAGGGTTCTCAGGAAAATGAAGTGACAAATGCTTCCAATATTTACTTATAATCATTTTTTAACTTCTATCTTTCAGTTTCCAAAGGAACGACGTATGGTAAGTTTCATTGTTTTGGGAAGTAGTGTATTTTAATGCTAAGAAACTCAATTCAAATATTATAATTTGATACCATAGCTAATTAATTAAACGTCATGGTAGGTGTTCTAATTATTGATAGCAATATTTGATTATTATATCGACTGATGACTCGCTGCTGAGCGTAATGGCTGGTTTACACGCGTTAAGTAGTTAAGTTGGTTACATAATTTTGAGTTAAAAATTACGTGTAAACGTTCAGTTATGTGAGAAGTGGTAAGGTACAATTTAGTACGCAAGTGATTAAGTAGATTAAGATTCGTTCTATTTTTAGTTTCGCTTCGCACTTAACACGTTTGGACGTGATTTTTTAGTTAAGTGCATAAGTTAACAAAGCGGGTGGCGCCAAGAGCTCGTATTTATTTTGCATTTCTTAAAGAGATCTTTTTTTCAAAATGTCGGAGTGGAGTTTAGTTTAAACTTTAAAATTTGTTGATGAATATTTAAAATAGGAATGCTTGTGGAAGAAACAAGGTCTAAACATATTCTTCTAGAGATTTTATTTTCCGAAACAAATTCTTTTCTGAATTTGACCAAAATTTCGTTTACCGCATATGTACAGAATTGACGAATTCCTTGACATTCATCACTGTTCATCTTCATTGAACTTATGATCTTAACTACTTAATCCGTTTGGTTACACAAGTGACATGTAGAAACTTAAAATTTAGTTACCAACTTAACTACTTAATACGTGTAAACCGCGAATAAGTGTCAGTTGGAATTGTCATGTTTCAGTATAATTAGACTGCCCCTTTATCCTCTTCAAGTCATTATTAATGCGATCAAAATAGAAAACCTTTAGTTCCGTCCCAGACAAGCAAATTTTAATAGTACCACTGTATTTATACTTCTATATAATTTAATTTTTAAGCATAAATTATTCAGAATTAATTTTTGATTTTGTATTTGTCGAATTAATTTAAGAGTAATGTAAGTATCATATGTAACATAGATCTTCACCTTTTGGTTGGAAGGAATGTTATTTTTGTTCATATCGCTAATACTTTCAAGCAAAGTCTAGTTTTGTTTCAATGATAACCATAAGATTTGTGTCTACAATGGAATAAATTTTAATTGTAAGACACACCATCGGAGGTTTAATACCTACATTATACACATATTATTCACTGCGTCCCATCTCATCCATATCTAGTAATAACTTCTATAGTGTTATTTTAGTACTATTTTATACTTAATTGTTTACAGCAGTAGTGCAATAATTGATGTGCGTCAAGATCTGAGGTCCTGCGCAATTCCGGTGACTTCTTAATGTACCAATGAGTTTTTACAACTTATGTAGAGCTAACCGCTCTGGCGCCAAAGGAAAACATCGGAAAGAAACTGTTCATAAGAAGATGTACTTAGAATGTACTTACAAATATAAAACTAATTTTGCTTGATTTATAGAAACAAAGTATAGTATGGATTAAAGATAAGGTATATTTTGTTTTATTGTTACATTTTAGGGTGAAATAGCAGAAAAAATGTCTCAAGTGAGTACGACACTGTTTTTCAAGACTCTTTGAGGCTCAAAACTCAACAGGTTTTGTAATAATGCATCATAATAAATGTAAATTAACTACATTTTGTTTCACCTGGTTATTTGTTTAAGGTTAAACTTTTAAATAGATTCAAATTTTGTGTGTTTGCGGAGAAAGCACATTTATGATTCATATTGTTAGGGGTAAGAACATAAACTTGAGAGGTTTTGTTGGTACTGGAAACAGAAGCTTAGCAGTTAAGGTCGGTGTCTTTTCCTCCGACGAGGGCCTTTTTAAACCTTTGTGTAAGAAACTATCAATTTTTTTGTATTTTTCTCCTGAAACAAATATCTAAGAAAGCCCTGTATAATTTTTTTTTATCGCATTATATATATCGCATTATTCGAAATATATAGTAAATTCATACATAAACCCATGAGACAAATTTTTTCTTATCCAAAAAAAAATTATCCAAAAGGTAAGTTACCAAGAAATCTTACTGTTTGCGATGATGATAAAACTTAACTAACCACGCTCGGTATCTTGAATGTCTTGAATATTTCTTGAATGTGGCCTTTTGCAAATATTTAGGTACATCAAAAAAAAATTTTGTTTTGTTTCGTGGCGGAAAAAGCATTACGCATACCACCCGGGCGCAGGGGGCACCCGAGTGGTTCTGTGGGACTTATAGGCTAATTAGACCCACGGTATACCCACTGAAAACCCCCCATCTTCCTCCTCGCCGCCTTGTGACGGGGTTACGGGAACGCTTTTGCACACATCCGCGACCCCACCGGCGGCAGCCGCCCACAAACGGCCCCGTCGCGAAAGCCCGAAGGCCCTCCACGATGGGCGCACCAGATGGTAAGGGGCGCCTCCCTTTATTTGTGTTGAAAAATAGATGAATTTTCTGGGTTCCCCCAGTTCGCTGTATGGTCATCATAATCCTAAAAGCTCTGCTTTTTTGGCAAATACAAATTGGTGTGTTCGTCTGGGGATCTTATTTTATTTAATATTCTTATAATTCTACAGTTAATTTTCTAATGAATTAGTGGTTTCGTTTCAGAAAAAGAAATTGTTCCTTAGACAGGTAAAGTTACATTGGTAAAATTAGATTTGCTGCATTTGCTGTATAGGCAAGCACTAATACTAAAGTATTAATATTTAACCTAGTACTTTAAGAAAGCTTGTTAGGCTCCCCGAATGAGCCTTTCAGTAATTATGCAGGCCAGCGACCATATACTCTACGCTGCCCCACTTTGGCGCCCAACGACTAGAAAAAGCTTACGAACTGTACCTAACGACACCATCACCAACGTACGAATATCACATTGTGACATAAGCAGTTCCCAAAAGCGGATTGATCAATTCTTCAGTACAGCTTGCCAGTTAAATATTAAAGCTAACTTGGGTTAAAATGTACGTCTTCGCCTCGGCAGCACTGCTCCGTCGCAGGCGATGGGGGGGGGGGAACGAGAAGGAGGTACGCCTGCCTTCTCACCCTTGATAACCAGCCGCAGCAGGTGAGGATGGTCCCGTATTTGACCATCCCCTGATTGAGAGTCCCCTGGGCTACTGAGGCCGGGCGCAATCGCCGAGGCTCGCGGGTAATGCCAGTGGCGATACCATGAGCCCTAGCAAGGGCGACGGAGGTGTACCGTGGTATTTTGTAGTGGGTCAAGTCCCACACAACCTGGCACTCTCCCTGGAGTGTCGGGTAGGTGAATGCAGTTTTTTCACCACGCCACAAAAAAACAACCATACTATGTCTGTCAGTCCTATATAAAATTTAGTTAGTAGAGTTAAAGTGTGCGCAAGTCGATCTAAGACAAAGAACAGATTATCTCATCGAATTTATTACTGTGCCCTTCAGGTCAATAAGTTTTGATATTGGCCTTTATCCGTACTTATTTTAGTCATAATAATTAGATTTTACTAAGAGCTGATTTCGAATTCGTCAGAAACCTTTTATTTGGTAAATAACTTTGACACCTAACAAGACTTTTACAGAACTTTTTGTAAAATATCGAAATTATTCTGCTTATGAATGTTATCTAATTATTGAAAAATCAGCCCTTAGTAGTTTAGTTAATAATCATAATAATAGATTCTATACTTATATGTTTAAATTACCTATATCGTATATTTTAAGATCGTCGGTAGCGCAGTGATGAAGGCGCTGGCTGCTCGATGTTGAGGTCGTGGGTTCGATCCCAGTGACTGCCTAATTTACCAATGAGTTTTTTCCACTTTTGTTGTAAAAACTCCGCCATTTTGTTCACGAGTAACAGGGGCTGCCTATATTAGACCTAAGTATCATAAATTCTTGATAATCCCTCGGGTTACCAAAAAACTATACTAATTATAAGCGTTTATGTATTTAAATTTATTCTACATTTAGTTTTATATGTGAATTCCAGAACCAAGAAGAATAACTCAAATTCCACGTGTTGGCTCTTATTCATCATAAAAACATTTAATTGCATCATTGACATTCATCATACTGAGTATGGACAAGTCAATTACGTAACGTTATTTACGTTGAATGCTTCTGAAATACAGTAATACCCCGGACTTACGCGATAGGTGGGACCAAGAGATAGCCGCGCAAGTCGAAGTCGCGTAAGTCGAGGTTCAACTTTGCATATAAATACATATAAAGTTTGTGTAACCGGGACCAAAGTCTAAAGAAAACAATAATTAAGAAGAAACAGGTTTCATGAAATGTTAGATAATGAAAACATTACTATGAATAAAACAACGTAAACCAAACTTATTTTGATGTCGAAGGCTTCATATATCCTAACAATGCCGCCTGACGAGTAAAGTTTTCTTCTGCTGACGTAAAATTTCCTCGTAGCATGCCAGTAACTTTTTAATTTCCCGTGAATCGAAAACGTTATCCTTATTTAAAAAGCGAGTAAGAGAACATTACCTTTCTCGAGTCTATTAGCTTGCGTTCTTGTTTTTGTAACCCCCTAGTATTATTATTGTCCTATTGTTCATTTCTTTGAATCATTTGTAAAGGTCAAGTATACTGTGTACCTATATATTAGTTTGCATTTATTTATATATCATGGATATTCTATTTATAAGTAGATATGTAGTTTATATTTATATTTAATACAATATGTAAGTATATTAGCATTTGTTTATAGTATTTATCTTATGTATAACAATATATAATTTAGTACACACTAAATTTGCTATTATTCACACTCTCCAGTCACAGGTCTGTTGGAAGAGATTTCTTTTAGAAATAAGCAGTACCTTTGTACATCATTTGGCAACTTCTTTTTATACTGTAATTATAACCTGTGTGTACATTAATTTTTAAATAAATAAACACGCACTCTTCATTGGAATCAATTTTTTCAAAAATTAACCCCTTGTCAATTGTACTGAGGCCTTCTGATAAGTTTCAAACCGTCATTCGATTTTCAGGTTCAACTGGGTCTAACGAATCAGTGTGTTCAATGTCTTGATCATGATCACTCATTTCTATAATCTCGTCAATTGCTAGCTCTGGATTGTGTGAATCCAGCAACGTATGAAAAACCGCGTATCTCCGAATTCGCGTAAGACGGGGTAGCGTAAGTCGGGGTATTACTGTACAATATATACCTCGGCGGAACATGACTGAATATTTGCGTTAAGTTCCTGAGTGTTGGTGTTAGTTTCAGGAAAAAAGATAATTCTAAGGCTTCATGATGTGCTACCTCAATCGTATATATTCAAAATCAATGCTCGTATGCATATTATAGAAAACATTTTCACACAATTATCCGCTCCTAAAATATATCAAGCTTAGTCTTTACTGGACATAATTTTTTCGTTTTTATATCTGTTTTGGCTTTTATTTTATTGATTTCCATGAAACGAGCTCTAGTTTATTCACGTCGTCTAAAGCATTCATTGTTGAATGAATCTGTGTATTACTCGCCCAAAATACTGAGAGGAAGGTGTTTTTGCAGTTAATTTTGCAATGTAGTCTGTCCAAGTGCAGTCTTTACTCTCCAACTGTCAGTTTAACTGCCGTTGACATGTAGATAAATCAATGTATCTCTCCTGGTACTATTTGTTTATAAAATAAATTTTTTCGATTCTAATCAAGTTTGTTTATTTTCAGCAACCTGACCCTGCCCGATCGTTTGTGGTAAATTCTTACGACAATTTATTATGTTTATATTACTATTCTTACTTAATAGAACTGAGTGGCCAACCAACGTTTGTTACTGAAATAAACAACTTTAACTTGAATAGTACTTTAAGAAAATTAGAACTTATAAAACAATTGCAGAATGTAACGACCACCCCCTTTCTCATCATCATAATAGGTCTTTACATAGGAAACTGCCGTTTTGCCGTACTGGCCATTTCAAATGAAAATATTTTTTTTGACTGATAATTCTAATTTCAAATTAATTTTATTTGACAAACATGGAATTCTTTTTCTAAAATCGTCATTTGTTTAATAGTTAGTGTTTTGTTTTCAACGCATTCGAACATTTTTCGTCATCATGGATAAGTTAAAAATTCGAGTACTTATGGAGTATGAGTAACGTCGTGGCAGCAAAGCGGCACAAGCGGCACGCAACATCAACGACGTTTACGGAGCAAACACTACAAACGAACGCACCACCCGTTATTGGTTTACCCGCTTCCGTTCTGGAAATTTTGACCTGAAAAATGAACCCCGTGGTCGTCTGAAAACTTTGGTCGACAATGACGAATTAAAGGCAATTGTGGAAGCTGATGAAACTCAATCCACGGCTGAATTAGCAGCAGCTTTCGACGTTAGCATCAAAACAATATTGGTCTTCTTGCCAAACGGGACAAGCATTACTGCAGATGTGTACTATGAAGAACTGAACACAATGATGGAGAAGCTCGCACGTCTCCAACCAGCTTTGGTCAATCGTTCGGCTCCACTGCTCCTGCACGACAACGCGCGACCTCATACTGCACAGCAGACGGTCTCCAAGCTTCAAGAGTTGTTGGGGTTGGAAGTTCTCCGTCATCCGCCGTACTCACCAGACCTTGCCCCTACATACTTCTACTTTTTCCAGAATTTGGATAACTTCTTGGCGGGACAAAAATTCAATACCCGAGAGGCAGTACAAAATGCCTTTGAAGAATTTGTTGCCTCCCGTCCAGCTGATTTATTCAAGAAAGGCATCAATAAGCTACCAATGCGTTGGCAAAGATGCATTGATTGCATGGGTGATTATTTTGATTAATAGAAATAAAAAATATATAAAAAAATTACGCTTCATTTATTTCGTGAAAAACGGCAATTTCATAGGTGAAGACCTAATATAAGGGAATGTCATAAAATATAAATTTGAAATAAATACATAAACATAATATAAAGCATATAACTTTATTATAAAACTCATTATCCAAAATATCTATAAAACCTTCAGTTATATACGACAGAATGAGCAATTATAATTGGCACGATAAAAAAAAATTATCAATAAAAGTACAATATTTATTTGGCGTGATCGTCTAAGGTTGGATAGGACTCTTCGTTGTGTTGCATAGTAACCAAGTTCTTTTCTGAGGTATGTGACAAAGATAAGAAACAAAGAATGTACCTAAAATGAAATAAAATAATAAAATAATGCATAATCTTTTTTTTTTGATTTTTTGAAATTGAAATTCAATAGTTATTTATGAAATAATAATACTTTGTAGAAAGATAGGTATGTAATGATTAGTACAAGATGGAATATGGTGAGATTGTTAGAATAAATAAAGCTAACAATAAATTACACAATCTTGTAGTGTGATCTCCATGTTGGATCATTTTCCACAAATGTTACTAATAACACAGAAGGGTGACTGTAATGTCCATTTCATGATAATTGTTATTTCAATTAATTATTGAATTAACTATAAATATACAACTATAAAAATATAAAATTATTCAGCCAAGAATTTCTAGATCCAACTTTCTCCCTGAGTCTGTTAAGCCGGAACTCGTCCTTGTCGCAACAACAGATAGTCAGAACAATGAACCCCCCCGATGGTTGCACGCCTTGTCGTGGCGGGGAGGCCTGTTGGGGCCGCCGGCTGGCCCGAGGAGGGCGCTCCCAGCGGGCTGAACAAGTCTACTGAGGACGCGCTTGGAGGTGGGACCGCAGAGGAAGAGGAGTGCCGGTATTACGGTGCGCCGTTCTCCCTATCTTCTGCGGCCGTGGAGGGATCGCAGGAGGAAGGGCGTGTTGGTATTACGGTGCGCCACTCTCCCTACCCCCTGAGAGCTGGCGTGGCCGTTCCGTCGAAACGGCACTGGTGGGGCCGCAGAGGAAGAGGCATGTCGGTATTACGGTGCGCCGCTTGCCCTATCCTCAGCGGCCGAGGTGTGGTCGGTGGCAGAACCACAGACCTGATCTGCCACCGGGTACCAGTTATCTGGTATCCATGGCCTCCTAGTAGCAGACTCGGGGGGAGTCTGCTACAGTACTGGTGGAGGCCGAGGAGGGAGACGCACCAAACCATCTGGTGCGCCCATCGTGGAGGGCCTTTGGGCTTTCGCGATGGAGCCGCTTGAGCTGCGCCGGCGGGGTCGCGGATGTGTGTGAAAGCGTTCCCGTAACCACGTCACAAGGCGGCGAGGCGGAAGTTGGGAGGGGTTTTAGTGGGTATACCGTGGGTTTCATTAGCCTATACGGGAGTCCCACATAACCACTCGGGTAAAGCATTTCCCGCCGCGAAAAAAAAAAAGTCAGAACAATGAAAATGAAACTAGAAACTCCAACGACTGTTTAGTATTATGTTCGTTAATAATTCATGAAATAATATATAAATGAAGAAGAGAAATAAATAGATTTATAATTAATTCCATGACATTTGTTAATTATTCAGCTAAGAAGTTCTAGACATCCAACTTTCTCACTGAGGCTGATGCACCGGAGTGTCATCCTGTCGTAACACCAGAAAATCAGATCCTAGAAATTACAAGAGACTTCAACCACTGTTTGGTCTTAATGCCAGATAACAAGTCACAAAATGAACATAAATGAAGGAAGGAAATAAGAATTTTTAATATTCGATCCGTGATATTTGTCAATTATTCAGCCAAGAATTTCCAAAACCAACTTTCTCCCTGAATCTGATGAGCCGGAACTCATCCTTGTCGTATAAAAAGATAGTCAGATCAATGAAAATGGTTACAAGAGACTTCAATGACTGTCTGGTTGTGAGCCAATTGACATAAAGGAAGAAAATAAAGAGAGAGATATTCTAAATTACCACCTCTGCAAACTTCACCAAGTTCGAGATTATCACACTCAGTGTACAAATGTATGTTAAGTAAATTATTTTGACTCAATCAAATAACCCTTTAGAATATCTGACCATTGCAATGCATTATATTTAGGCAAATATAAAATACGTAATTTTTAGTGTATATGTATAGATGTATTGCGTTCTATGTGTAAATAATTACTTTTAGTACAAATAAAATAAAAATACACAAAATATTAATTAATAAATCAAGACCTAAATTAAGTAAATTTAATATAAAAGATAATTCTCCATTAAATTACCCTACGGATTAAATAAAATAAACGATTACCTAAAACAGGATTCACCTTCAAACACAATAATGTAATCAAATGTTAAAATATTCAAAAATTAAACTTTTATCTACGAACTGGCAGAACTTTCCTGAAACTAAATTCCCTATGAATTTGTCCTACAATATTAAATAAAATAAACACTCAGCCAAAGACAGGACCCACCTACAAACACAACACTGTATTCTAATAAAAAAAATGGAAAAATTTAAACTTTAACTAGGTTTAGAGGCTCTCGTGTGAGTCCCTAAATAGAAGGTGGTGACCCATAAATGAAATGCGTGTTCTTAGTATGTCGGTTTATTTTTGACTCTCAATACAAGTGGTCGCGACTGTGTCGCGTATTCGAATGTCTTATAAAATACAATATAAAATGCTAATATGCAAAATGCTATAGGCACGAAGTACCTATGTGTGTTTACAATGCTGTTTGTTTGTAGGGGTGAGCGCCTACATAGGTACGAACTGGCAGAACTTTTGGGTTACTTTCCCTTCCTGACAAAAATCAAAAGATCGAATGCACCCAAACCGAAACTGAAATTCCGATATGAATTTAACTGCCCGACTCCAAAACGCGAATACCTGACTGATTGAATCCCGAACCCTTAACTCCCTGACTGTCCCCACTCCAGCCTACTGCGCCTTTTTATACCCAAACGAAAGAATTTTTTCTGATGGTGTACCACACACAACGCATTTGCGACTCTATACCCAATTACCAGCACTAAGTTTCAAGTGATATTTCAAGACAATAAATTAATATATATTTATAAAAGAATGTACCTTTGAGTTATAATCAGTGTGTAGATGCGAAAACATCCCTCAATTATTTTTCCTGTCAATAATTACTACCAATAAGATCGGATCTAAAAGTAGGTATCCCAAATTTATATACTTTTTAACCTTCATGAAATATTCATTAGATGTATTTATATCAAATTAATATGTAAATTCTGAGAATTAGGTACCAATTCTAAATTAATATCTTTCCCAAGATTATTCTTTAGCAAGATAAATTAATTTAATTTAACATCCTTTTATATGTCATTTGAATCAATGAAATGTATGAAAATCCCAAACAATTTTAAATTCCTTTTCGTTAACTAATCTTTAATTCCATTTAAACATTCTATATATCAACAATTATATCTACCAACATATACGTAGTATATTAACAGGTATTTCGATAGTAACTTTTGTAAATTAATATTGCCAAATCCAACTAGTAGATTAAATTTTTCAATTTATATACAAAGTTCGAGTTTGTTCCGTCACAAGGTGAAAGCAAAAATATTGTAAGTTATCCGGGAATAAGTTATTAACATTTCTATACTTAACACTCTGGTCGCTCCATTAAGGCGTTCTAAATGTAAGTTCAAGGGAATGTTTAACCTAGATTTTTGTGACAAAATGAAAGAATAAAAATAAAAATTATTGCAATAAATTACTTTTCAATCAAAATGTTCTAATATTATGCTCTGAAACTACTTAAAGTACTATTTCAAAAGTCAATATCTAAGTATATCAACTTTGTGAAACATTAAATTGGTTACAAAATAAATGAAATAATTTGCGCATTTGAAACGGTTCCGCTGCCAGGTTTCGGAATAGGAACTGGATTCCCTGGGTTCCTGGAGTGATTTTTGTTCCCCTCCGCGGGAAGGGCAGGAGGATAAAAATGCTCTGACGCATACTCTGGCGCGATTCCAAAGTTATGTGGGACTCGTCCCGACGCCTACCAGAACCATACCCACTAAAAACCCCCTGTCGGCTCGTGCATTTTTGCCACTCAGCCTTCATCTGAGCGACGGCCAATTGGAGAAAGAGGCCGCGCTAGCGGGGCCCTTAAGGGGTCACCCGCTGGGATTTACATAGCACTGAAGGTGCTCAAAAATGAAAAGTAAATAATAAAAACATTAAAAATTGAAAAATTAATTTGCATTAATTCGAATTTACGTTACAATAAGAATTTACGTTAGAATTAGAATTTGCGGCCTGAAGGGCCTCGAGATCTAAAGTTAATTGCGTACGTTCGCTTGTGTGCGCGTTTCTCGGTCTAGCGACTTTGTATACCGAATCTAAGACAGGAGCAGTATATGAGGCTGAATTTCGAACTAGAGGATTGGGATGGGATTCGGCGCGTTTGAAGAACGATTCTGAGAGTGTTTTTAGATACTGTTGTACTGTAGGCAGTTCAAGATCTCTGTGCAGGTCCGCGTTGCGCACGTACCAAGGTGCGTTTGTGGCCCTGCGGCAGAAGAGGTTTTGAACTACCTGCAGTTTGTGCAGGACGGAGGGTTTGGCGTGGGCAAAGACTGGCGAGGCATATGACATGACTGGTCTAACGCAGACCTTATAAAGCGTACGTTTGTTTCTGAAGGACATTTTACTTTTTCTACCTAACATACTGTAAAGCCGGCCTAGGTAAAAACGTGCGAGTTTCGTTACTCTATCGACGTGAGGATTGAACGAAAGCGTCTGGTCTAATATGATGCCTAAATATTTGGTACTGCGCTTCCAGGGGATGGGAGTGCCTTGCATTCTCACTTGGAGATTGTCGGCGATACGACTGCGTCTGTAGTCGAAGTAAACCGCAGAGCTCTTCTCTGGGTTCACATCGATACGCCATTTTTTAAACCAAGCACCGAGGGCGTTCTCTGGGTTCACATCGATACGCCATTTTTTAAACCAAGCACCGAGGGCGTTTACAGCCTTTTGAAGTCTGGTGACGAGACCCGAGGCTCTGCGGCCTTTGGTGTAAAGGGCAGTGTTGTCGGCAAAGAGAGCGAGTTCGACGACTTTCGATGGAATGGGAATGTCGTTAGTGTATACGGTATACAAAAGAGGGGCGAGGACTGAGCCTTGAGGGACTCCAGCCTTTATGGGACGAGGCGCGGAGAGCGTGCCTTCATGTTTGAAACAAAACGTGCGGTCTTTGAGAAACGACGCGATTATCCTAACTAGGCGAGCCGGTAAGCCTATTTTATAGAGTTTATAAACGAGACCGCTGTGCCAGACTTTGTCGAAAGCCTTGGCTACGTCAAAGAAAACTGCGATCGTTTTCTTTCGTTTCGGATAGAAGCCGTCGAGTATGTACTCGACGATTCGATGGACTTGCTGAGGGCAGGAGTGCTTAGCGCGAAAGCCGAATTGGTGGGGAATTATGAGAGGATCGCCGTCCGTTGGAAACAGATGGTTCCGCATTCGAGAGAGTATGACTCTCTCGAGAAGTTTAGACATTGCCTTGAGGAGGCTGATGGGTCTGTGATTATCCGGGATATTAAGAGGTTTACCCGGCTTGGGTATGCCTATGACTGTCGCTTCTTTCCAAGCTTTTGGAAAGGAGCTAAGGTCGAAGCAGGCATTGAAAATGATAGCTAACAAGGTAAGCACCTGTTGAGGCAGGTGCTTAAGTGCGTGGTTGGAAATACCATCCGCACCCGAAGCCTTTCTGGACTTTTGACTTTTGATGAGAAGCGAGATTTCATCATTAGAGACTGTGACGGGGTCGGCGGTGATGGGGAGAGAGTTTCTACGGAGAACTTCGTCCTCCACCGCTTTGATGTGAGTGGGATTCGCGGGTTGCGTGCTGGGCGAGCATTGAGACGCAACGCTGTCAGCGAAGCATTCGGCTTTCTCTTCGTCTTCGAAGGCGATAGAGCCATCGGGACGAGTGAGAGGAGGGACATGAGAGGCGGCGTCTACGCGTAAGGCTCGGGCCATACGGGCATACGCTTGGTGGGACGGGGAGATATTCGCCATGAGATCGTTCATCTGGGCGTCTCGGAGTTCCGCGAGGCGAGATCTAACTTTGCGTTGTAGCTGATTCGCAGCTGTTCTATAGGCGGGCGTGGGGTATTTCTTGGCTCTCCGGAGAGCCGCGTTCTTAGCTTTAATAAGATTGCTAATGGCTAAGGGAAGCGTGGGTTTGCCTTTCTTAGCAACCTTTTCGTTTACACTGATGGCTGAGTTGATAGCATCAGTGAGAAAATTTACTAACGAATCTATTTTATCCGGGCTATCTAATTGATCGGGCGAGATTGCGAGCGGAGAGTTTGGGGCCTCTAAGGCAGAAACTATCGTATTTTTAAAACCTTTCCAGTCGGTAAAGGTCTTAGGAGAAGTGACGTTAACGTTAGGCGGTCCTAGCACGAGGGAGACGGGGCGGTGGTCAGAACCTAGGTCATCCAGCGGTTCGATAGACCTGAGGTCGAGGTTGATATGCTTGACGATTGCAAAGTCGAGGATGTCAGGAGAGTGGTTCTGGTTGTCGGGATAGTGAGTGGGAAAGATGGGAGAGACGACGTCTAAGTCGAGTAAGTTGGTGATGTCGAGGAGAGCTATACCGCTTTGGTTGGTTGATAGGCACGTCCAGTCAGTATGTTTGGAGTTAAAGTCTCCGAACATAATGACTGAACGGCCGAGGGCGAGAATGGTCTCAAAGTCGCTGCGGATAGGTTTGGTGCCAGAAGGTATGTAGACTGAAGCTATGATGATGGTCGGATGACCAGTCATAGCCAATCTACATACGGTGGCTTCCATGTTGAGGAGAGGAGGGGTAGGGAGAGGACAGCAATGGAATCCTCTTTTGTAGTAGATAGCAGTGCCGCCGAAACCGTCGCAGTTAGGCCTATCGTTACGTGTAAACGCGTACTTAGGAATAGCGAATCCCCTGGAGCGATTAGGAGTGAGCCATGTCTCCTGGAGAAGTAAAAGATCTGGGTCGTTGTTCTGAAGGAACAGTTTGAGCTCGGGAAGGTTGGTGCTAAGGCTACGAACGTTAAAAGATATTAGGGATAAGCCCTTGGGTTTGATACGACAGGACGCGGGATTCGCGGGTCTAGACATTATAATTTACTTTTTACGAATTTATACAAAAATAAAGAATTTACAACGAACTTAGAAGCGAGTGATGCTCGGCTAACGCGAATGAACGCTCTTGAGGAGAGCGGGCGGCTCGCAGTTTGCGTGCGAGTATGGAAATTTCATTAATGTCTACGTTTTGGATGACGTTGAACACGGTCTTCATGTCCTCAGCCAACGATGACTGAGGTGCGGATGGCGGAGCGGGACGCGGCCCTACAGAAGCTACGGGAGCTGGGATGGGTCGGGAAGGTGCAGGCGGGACGGCCGGACGCTGCCTCCAAGACAGAGCCGGAGTAGGCGTCGGCTGAACGGGCTTTGCTTCCGGGGGACCCCGGTTGCGCAGCGGCGGGAAGTTAGCAAGAGTGAGCGGCGGCGCCGGTTAAGGCGCGACCCTCTTGGAGGTGGAGCGCGGAGCGCGCGGAGCGCGCGGGCAACCCCTGTAGTTAGCTGTGTGGCCGGACTGGCCGCACAGCACACAGGCAGGGGCGGAAGTGGATTCGGGAGTGCGAGTGCACTCCTTAGTGATGTGAGGATCCAGGCACTTTACGCACCTGGGGGGAGCTGAACAGTTAGCCGCTGCGTGGCCATATAGCTGGCAGCGGTGGCACTGCCCAGGGTGACCGCGGGGGTTGGGACGCTCGACGGAGATGTTCGAGAGTCCGCAGATTGTGCGAGCCTCTTTGAAAATCTCCTTTGAGTTGGGAGTATTTGACAGGATTACTAAAGCTGAAGGAAAACGCCTTCCGCGGTTGGAGTGCATCTTGTGCACTGCTGTGACCGGGAAACCCTGAGACTTAAGGTCCTCGAGAATGTCTTTGTTACTGAGTTCGAACGGGACGCCCCGTAATACTGCGCGGATCTTACGCTCCTCCGGGAGGGCGTAGGTGTGATACGCGATTTGATTTAACGAGAGTAACCTGGTAAACGTGCGGAAGTCGTCGACGGTCGCTACTTGGATTTTGATTGTATCGCCAGCGTTGGCGGCTTTTAAGTAATCAATTTTGTGTTTTTTGCACAAGTTAGAAACCGCGGTCCAGCGCGCTTTTTCACGCAGGAATACGGGTGGAGGGAGCTGAGGCTTCGGCGGGACGGGAGCGCAGCGCGTCGCTGGCTTCGATGTGACCGACGGAGACGCGGTTACTACGATCAATTTTAACGGCGCGGGGGCTGGTGTTGAAGACACCGGGGAGGGCTCGGGTATTGATGATACCGAAGCTTTCTTTGAGCGCTTCTTGGAGCGCTTGGCGACAAGTTGAAACGCGGGCTCAGGAGAGCCAGTTAAGGTGACGTCATCTGACGACGTATCAGATGCGGGTTCGGAGTCGCTCCCGGGAGCGGTACGCTTACGACGCGACGCGTGAGAGGATGCGACCGATTCGCAGTCCATCTCGGACGAGGCGGGAGACGCGGGAGAGCTGAAGACCTGAGGGGTCTGGACGTCGGAGGCCTGAGGGGCCGGGGACGCGATAGATGCCTGTAAGGCCTGCGTTAGTATGTCATCGGGTATGCTGATGCCGGACGCGGCGAGCACCTGCGCGAACGACCTAAGAGCGTTAACAAGGTCCATTGGAGGGCTTGGTCCTACGATATATAATATATAAATATATAAGAATGCCTAGGTTCCCTAGCAAACCTAGCACCTAAACCTCCCTACCCGCGGTAGGGGGGCTGGGGACGACGCGAAGTGGTGCCCCTAACTCGGACAGCACTGTACCGTCACCCTGGGAAAGGCCCAAGTGCAATGGGATCGGGTCAGCCGGTTTCTCCTTGGCCTGAAAGGCCTTGGAAGCGCACCGGGGCAACGCTATCAAGCTTAGTTGTCACCGTTAAGTATCCACCTGATCAAACGCGAGTCTACTACGGAGTGTGTTGCCAATAAATTGACAACAAAAGCCGGCCGTAGACCTGACGAAGTTGAGTTGCACTAAAAGTGCGGGATTGACTGCGTTACGACCGGCCGGAGCCGGCCGCAGAGCGAGTCTCTGACTACGTACAGGCGCCAAGCGTCAAGTACGCAGCCAGAAAGACAGCCCGAGTCTTGCAAACCACTATCGAATTTACTCAACTCAACCCTGTTGTTGCTGCACTCACCGAGGTGAGGTTTTTACTTCGAGGGGTGCACAGAGTGCGGGTTTGACTACGTTACGACCGGCCAGGGGCCGGCCGCAGAGCGAGTCTCTGACTACGTAGCAAGCGCCAAGCGTCAAGTACGCAGCCAGAAGAACAGCCCGAGCTTCGCGAACCACTATCGAATTTAATCGACCGCGGTAAGCTCAGCTCTGTTGTTGCTGTGCAAGAGACCGACTTACTTGCAGCCGATCGAAACCGGCCGCAGAGTGAGCCCTAAAGAGGCTAACAGCGTATGAGTATTGCTACGAGTTGACGTCGTGAGACGACAATCGTGACTCAACGGCTGGAGCGACTGCGAACACGTCCGAGCGGGGCCGGACGCAGAACGGATCTGAGAGTGGCGTTTGAGTATTGATACGAGAGAAGTCGTGAGACAACAATCGTGACTCGGCAGCCGGGAGCGACCTTCAACACGTCCGAACGGGTCCGGACGCAGATCGGGTCTGTCCCTTTCGCTCAACGGGCGTTATTTTTATATTAGATAAACACGCCACATCGACATAAGATTTCTCCTTGAGCTTAGGAACGAGTGACTCGCGAGCAACTACTGTTCACGCGAAACCCTTCTTCCACGTCAGTCCTCCAGGGCCTCACTGGAGTATTTGCTACTACCACCAAGATCTGAAAATGTTCGATTATTCCATTTTAATTAAAATTTATATCTGTTGTTTTTTTTATCAAAAACGAAAAATTCAAATTAGTTCTGCACGGGAAAAATAAAACTAAACCCAATTCCCAGTCAAAAAGCAACATTTATAAACGCCGCATTAAATTCGTTATCGGTGATGTTCGTTTAATCGTTTTACAAATGGCGAAGTTATTGTGTAGTTATGATATTTCTTGATTATATTTTGATTGCAGTCAATAAACAACGTTTATCTATAAGTCGATTTTACGATTGGGACGTTTCTAGGGATCATTACCAAGTTGAAAAATCCACTGACTAGCATAACTAGTAGGCCGGTCGTCATACAGAACTCAAAAATTTGGATCATCAGATCAATCAGATCTACCACTTGAAGACCGGGACCGGTTATGCGATTGAGAGCACTGAACTGAACACAACCGATTCAAACGACCAATTCTTCTATGTATATATATAAGGTTCAAAGTACTTACAATTTTCTCACTTGTACAATTCACTGCACTATTAACTTAACCTGCACCTGCGCCACCTCACGGCGCCAAGAGTCTTCATCACAAGTTGCCATACCAATCTGTTTTTTTTTACCGCCGAAGCACTTCCCTCACGGGAGGGAGGTGGAAGATGCGTCATGCATACCGCCGCAGGAAAATACCGACCTCTGCGGGGGTGATGTGGGACTCACCAGAATGGCACCTACCGACTAAAATTGTACCTTCAGTATAGAGGTGCTATATTAGGATCAATCAAATATTCGTATTTCTATTATCGAATATAACGCTTTACCAATATTAGGTTATCGTGCCTATTATTTGGTAATAGTCAAATAATAGGATTAGTTTTCCATCCGATGTTGTTCTAATAATACGCAATATTCATTTAATCTTTATTAGTTTGCATGTTTATTAGTTATACGAGAGTAAGAGAATCGCATACTTATATTAGAATTATATTATAAAATGCGAAAGTTTGCTTATTTATTCGTTTTTATAGCGTTATTTTTTAGCGTTTTTATGTTAGCGGCAAAACAAAAAGCAAGCCTGCCCCAGACCCCAGTAAATTGCAGACACAACAGATTGATTACGCTCCGGTTCACACATATTCAAATAAAGCTGAACCCTATTGCATATTGCCCTATTTCACTGATTAAAGCATCATTTGAACGCAATCAAACGCGTTAGGTACCTTATTCACAAAAAATATCCAAATTTTCTTGTAATTTTTTTCAGGCACTAACAATGCCTTCAAACAGTTTAATACCTGCGTTTTGTTGTTGAACGACCACTCGTAAATACATATTGTTTATCACTTTCATCATGAAGTAAGTTATTGTTTGTGAAGTAAGCCAAACAAGAAATATAGAAAGATATAGCCGTCTTCTTCTGGGATGTGATAATACAACTTATTTCCAACAACATTAACTTAATACCAAGGAGGAATATCTCATTATCGAGATATTCAATATTTTTGGTTTTGTTCAAAAAAATTCCGAATTAACTGCAAAATGTTAAATAAATAAAAAACTAGTGTTTTGAATAAAGTTGGGTAAATTTTTATATATGTTACCAATACATCAACAAACATTTGATACTAATACTGGCACAAATATTGAACATTTTAAAATACTGTGACTCCGGTTATTATTCTCCAATATAAAAAAAAAACTATTAAAACCTTAAGTCAAGTCGGGGTTTGCGTATCGGAAAATAAACTTAAACGACTTTTTTACTTGATTTCTTTCTTGATTTCTAATTGCATATTAATTTTACTAAATCTAAACTCACAACAATGGCTACAGTGTATTCGAAATACCGAGTGCATAAAGTTTCGATTACCTTGAAATATGCTTGGATATTTCAATTGGAACATCTGCCCGATGTCAGCCGACTGGTTTAGTGGGTAATGACCCTGCTTCATACGCTGGAGGTTTACTTGTGCGATGAACACAGACGTTTCTTCTCGGGTCATAGTTGTTTACTGACGACCGAGTAGCGTAGTGGTTCGTACCCCTGCCTCATACGCCGGAGGTCCCAGGTTCGAGCCCTGCCCGGGGCATTCATTTGTGTGATGAATAGAAATGTTCGTTTACGGGTCATGGTTGTTAACATTTATATATGTATGTTTATTCTGGATTCCCCCCGGTTCGCTGTATGGTAATCCATGACGCAAGCTCTGCTTACTTTGGGGCCATACTGTTGGTGTGTTTGTCTGGGGATTTATGACCCATAAATGCATTTTATGATGTCATTCTTTCAGCTCATTTTCTTAAAACGTTTTTAAATATTGCAGACGATTCTCGGAAAGAGACTGGTGCGTATTATTATATTTTATCGAAAAATCATTGACATTACGGGTTTGATTTTTTCAGTATTAATTGGTGCGAAATTCTTTATTTTATTTAAGTTACAAAACGAAAACTTGCCTAAAACGTTGTGAATTACATTATCGACTCGATTCTCGCAATGCAGGTGCACTCCTGCAGGTTTTTTGTTATTTTAAAGTAATTTTAAAGAAATATAACAAAGCCAACTTAATCTGAAAAAAGGAATATAGCCATTACCTTTTTCCCGCTTTTATCGAAAGGGCTACAGTGGTTAGGACATGGTGCCCTGAGCAGAGGCCCAGGCTAAGGGCGAAAATCGCTTGCAGGTTGTGAGGCCTTTTGTAGGCGTACCGATTACTAAGGGACAACGACATTAAGCAGCTCGAAATCTTACAAAAATCATGACCTTCAAATATGTTGAGTTTTGATCAGCATACATATTTTTTATTTTCAAAGATAGAAGGTGGGGTAAGTGCATATTTCATTATTTACTGGACTTTGCATATAACTGAATACTACGAAAGTTGAATCCGTAGCCACATATACTCGTAGCTGCGTAGTTTTCGCTCTTGACTTATCCAAACTAATATTGGTTACTTTCTGGGGAGGAGCGAGACTTGCCAAGCTAAAAGATGCAGATAAGAATTATTTTGTACAGACATAGGGACCTATTGTAAATTTATTTTGAAAAAATTAGACCCGTGAAGTTTCATGCCAGTTTTTCTTCACAAAGGTTTTTCCGAACTGGTGGTAGAACTGGCGAACTGGTTTGAATTTGAATTATATGAAAGCGAATATGATTTATTTTGTTTGTACCGCTTTTTTGGCTAACTAGTAACTATTGGGTTAATTAGTAACGGCCTGCTTGGTGTGGAGGTAAGTACCCTTGCCTTCCATGCCAGAGGTTCCGGGTTCGAATCCTGGTAGAGGCGCAGATGTTCTATTATATTTGCTTTCTAGTCATGGATGTGTATGTATGTTTATTTAAGTTTATTATTATTTCTAATATATTTATAAAAAAATATCTATGTGTGCTTATACATTTCTTGAGTTTATTTATCCGTTATCTAGTATCCATAACACAAGTTCTTAATGATACTTAATTTGGGCTAGATAATGTGGTGTGATTGTTAGAAATATTATTTATTATCATATTTATTTATTTAAAAAAAAATTGGGTTAAATACCTGTTGGGAGTACGTAAGTTGTCTGTTGACGTTGCTACTGTAAGATGTTTGGTTCGGTAAACGACAAAGCAAGTGACGTCATGACTGCTTGCGTGCAATGAGAACAAGGATAATGTCCATTAGCTATCGTAATGCTACTGAGTTTAATTAACAGTATTTTATCTCATCTCTTCAGGCTTACTTTACCTTATAGATTATCGTTTTTTGCAACAAAATAACGAAGTTTTTTTAATTTTCCATAGAAACACACAAACTGTATGGTCCCCAAGTAAGCAGAGCTTGTACAGATCAACATACAGCGAACTTTAGGAAACCTATGATAAACATATTTAAACAAATATATAAACAACCAGAGAACAAAGATTTCTTTAGTTCATAACACAAATGATTGCCCTGACCAGGACACGAACCTGGAACCTACGGCGTATGAGGTATAAAAATAAGTATGAGACATAGCTAACACATAACTTGATTGCGAGTAACGAAACATATTGAATTTTATTAAGAAAAATTATGTATTTTGATTTGTAGGAACCTGATGCTAAAGATATAATGGTAAGTACATTGACACAGCCGTTTTAAAATTAATAAACAGAGTTTCTGGTAATGATCAAACTGACACCAGTGATAAATACCAACTCTATCGGAAATGTAATTGGGCCTGAACATAAAGAATCGAGAGGGTTCAAGATTACTTTACGATACTTTCGTCGTTTCACAGTACAACGTATTTCTTAAGCCTCGATCAAACTAAAAATGCCCATTACGCGATTATAATTCATGCCGACGTGTTTTAACTGGATATGACTAAAAACTGTATTATTATTAATAAAAACATTTACAGAATTTTTAGGTAACAAAATATAACCGGAAATTATGGCATGATAATACGATGCATGAATACGAGTATAACCTATTACTATTTTCGTTAATGATAATAATAATAAATTTCTTTATGAACCATGATCCATACAAACATTTTAAATATTATCTTAACTTAATGCTTATCATAACATCTACCCAAGAGTACATACCCAGTTACATATTAACTTATTCATTATATTTTTATTTTAGATTTGGATTAAATTTCATTCACAATATTTTTGAGTTTTGTATATTTTCTAAATTATTTAAACCGCATGTCAATTATTGTTTTAACTACAAGTTGATTTATATAAACAATGACTAGCTCATCAATTTGTATATTCTGAAGTAGACTCACATACTATGAGAGCTAACATTACAACATTACATTAAAATGAGATTATTTACGCGTTGACTGTGAAATTTTGAAACATATTCATAAATATGCAATCTTGTTGCTTCTATGGTGGACATAATACCAGTCAGTTACATATTTACCTGTTCCTCTACTCAGTCATTCAATTTTGATTTATAATCTTCTAGTTTTATATTTTCTTGTGATTTATTTAAAAAGCATGTCAATTTTTATTATAAATATGAGTTGATTTATTACATAAGGCGTTGGCGTATTGGCATTTTGTCGTAATGGCCACTCTGATCTGTATTATTTCCTCTTTGGTTAAGAATTCCAATTTCAAATTCTTACATCTATTTACTTAAGCATTTGTGTTTCAAAAACCGTAATTCATTTGTTTTTTCCTGTTTTGGTTTTTCCTTTGCGTCACTTAATTTACAAAATGGGAAACTTGAAATATTGCGTTATTTACTTGTAGGAGTTCCAGACGCAAAAAGAATTAATGCTCTGAATGGCGGCGGTGTCGCAAAACTCAGTGCATTTTTGGTTCCAATGTTTTCGTTCTGGAAATTTCGTAATGCAGAACAAGCCCCGTGGACGGCCGGAGCCCAAAGTTGATAATGAAGAATTGAAGGCTATTGTGGAAGCGGATCCATCGCAAACCACGTCAGAGTTAGCTGTAGGCTACGGTGTTAGTGACAAACTGTTTTAATCCACTTGAAGCAAATTGGGAAGGTGAAAAAGTTTGAGAGGTGGGTACCTCATGAATTAAGTGCAGCAAACCGACAAACGCGCGTCGACTGCTGCGTTACATTACTCAACCGGCACAATAATGAAAGGATTTTAAATCGAATCATTACCTGTGATGGAATGTGGATCCTGAATGACAATCGGAAACGCTCATCACAATGGTTGACAAATAAACACATTGTAAATTTACGTTGAAAAAATTATACCCGCAAAGCTACCCGCCAGTTCTTCTTCACGAAGTTTTCTCCATGATTCTTACACTAATACTAATAATACAATTATAACAGTTATGGTTGGGCGTAATACAAGGTGAACTAGTCCTTTAAGAACTAAAAATCTAAGAGTTTGTAATGCACTCTAGACATTAAACAAGAATAATGTTTTGAGTTGACTGCGTGACTCAAAGCTAATAGAGCAAATTTAGTAATGAAACGGAAATTCGTCATCCTGTTATTTTATACTATACTTATTATTAATGTGTAAAAATTTGCAGGATGATCTTGTGAGTATTGGTTTTTTTTATTCTCTACCTTCTTTTTTGGAATATCTTTCTTGAGGCCAGCAGCGTTAACACAAAGCCAACGCAAACCAGAGCAAACATCATATGATAGGTCACTAACCTCATCTTCCACCGACGACTTGGCACAGCTCTTGCGTCTTCGGCCGATCAACAAGCAGAGAGACTTTTTTCTTGGTCACACTATACCGCCCTGTTACATCGAAACTTAACTTCAGATAAAAATTGAACCTATGGCCCAAACGACTTCTAAAATACCGGAAATCATCTCAAAGGTCTGGTGGTATTTTTACTCATATGGCTGCTTAATCTTTATACAGCCCAGGTTCGATCATTTATAAAGTACTGTAATCACCTTTAGCATGGTTCTACTAAGTACCTACTTGAAGCAATAAAATCGATTGACGGAAGAGATCGTAAACTGATTGACGATATAGCACTCACAAGTAATAAATTATAAAACCTCGAGCACCGTTGCACAGTCGCTTGTTTGTCGGTGAGTTTGCGAATACTTCCTTCGAACTCATTGAGCCTTACCATTCCATCATCGGACTATGAGGTGTAGGCTGGGATTCCACCCAATCATAGTTAATACACCCAAAAGTCGGACAAAAAGTTTTGACAGCTCTTTTTTAGTTCGCTCCGATAAAATATCGAAGCCTTATTGGCTACACTGATGCCAGCTATTGTAGAGAGTTATATATCTAACGGGCAAACGTACCAGATCCAGAGTCAGAGAGACGAGTGTCTCAGAGAGAGTTTTTTTTGCCTTAATAACACCTTCTACTCAATGAATTAGTTAAAATATTATAACAAATTGACTAGAAGAATTTTAAAATTAATATTTAATAATTATAACCTCATAAGTACTACTTACCTAATGCTACTGCTTCATTGTCTAAACGTGTCAATTAAGGCATTAATTTCTCTGCGTATATGTAATTGGTGCGTATTTCTTGGCCGCAAAAATAATGAATATATCGAGAAGTTCATGGAGCAGTTTGAATAACTTCATAAGCTGATTCACTTTTTTTACGCATATTTGCTGGTTTTTCTTCCGTTTCATTTTGTTTGCACATATCACGGAAATCATTTTTGTGTAACGGATCCTGATTAAGATATATACTTGGTTGATTCGGCACCAAGCGTATTGAAGATTTATTTGTTTATTGTATAATAGAAACTCATTTATTGAAGAAAAACACACACATTTACGGTACTTTAAATAATTATATAAAATATATACATATAGAGAAAAATACGTTAATCAGCAGCAAAAAATTAATTTTTTTTTTTATTAATATTATGTTAACATAAATGTTAATAAAAAAATAATTACAATAAATAATCAAGAAGGCTAAGGTTTTTATTATAATTTTTTTTTTTATTCAACATTTGTTTAGGGACTTTTTATCAAACATGCTTGCCCCATGCAACTTAATATAAAATCTATTACACTTAAGTTTACTATATTATAAGTACTTAAATTAATGAATCTGTGAAATATAGAGCTATAACCATCTTAGTTTCCAGCGATAAAGGCTGTGATAAAATACGTTGTAAATCACCTATAACAATATTGCTGATTTTAAGGTTGTGGATCAAATGGTCCCTTTCAGATAAATTTCAGACACATTTTATCAACAAGTGATGCACACCCTCTGTCCTATGTAGACATAGTTACAGTCTGACGTCATAACAATAATATCATTACGATTTTTAAAAACACAGCCTATTTTAAAATTTAGATCAAAATATGCCGCTCTTAAACCGGTCTTAGATTTAGGCCCGTCTGTTTACAATGGATACCAACGATCACACTAGTATTTAATTCTTCCAAAGTATTTTGTTTTATTACTTCACCTACAGAATGCATAGATAAATTCTTTACAAAATCATTGTCTGATCAATAAACCACTTCCCTAAATAAAATCTAAATTTACCCGACACGGAGGATTCGATCCGTCGATTCCTGCGTCTTAGGCAGATGTTGGCAGACTTGTTTCGATAGATATCTTTTCTACAATGAATAAAGTGGCTAACAAAACAATATTTTTTCAATTAGGTAGCACAACAATTTAGAAGTAAAACAATAACTAAAATACAAAATCCATCGATTGCTTTTTGTATTATTTTTTCTTCGATTTTATTTGGTGTGTCCATTTTTAGTGACCATGTTTTTGTTAGACAAAAATAATGTTTCGCGTTGACTGTGTGATTCAACGCTAATAGGGCATTTAGTAATGAAATGGTAATTCGTCATCCTGTTATTTTATAATATACTTATTATTGATGTGTAAAAATTTGCAGGGTGATCTTGTGAGTATTGGCTTTTTTATTCAACGAATTATTTATAATATTATAACAAATTGACTAGAAGAATTTTAAAATAACTATTGAACTGAAACTTTACTAATGCTGATTTAATCATGATAACCTCATAAGTACTACCTAATGTACTGCTCCTGTCTTAATGTGTCAATTAAGGCATTCATTTGTCTGCATATATGTAATTGGTGTCAATTTCTTGGCCGCAAAAATAGTGAATATGTAGAAAAGAAGTTCATGGAGCAGTTTGAATATCTTCATAAGCTGATTCACTTTTATAATTCATATTTGCTGGTTTTTCTTCCCTTTCATTTTGCTTGCACACATCACGGAAAGCATTTATGTGTTACTGATCCTGATTAAGATACGCTAAGTTGATTCGGCACTAAGCGTATTAATTAATTGTATGAAGAAACTCATTTATTGAAGAAAAACACACACATTTAGGGTACTTTAAATAATTATATAAAATATATACATATATAGAGAAAAATACGTTAATCAACAGCAAAAAATTAATTATTTTTTTTAAATAATATTATGTTAACATAAATGTTAATAAAAAAATAATTACAATAAATAATCAAGAAGGCTAAGGTTTTTATTATAATTTTTTTTTATTCAACATTTGTTTAGGGACTTTTTATCAAACATGCTTGCCCCATGCAACTTTATATAAAATCTATTACACTTAAGTTTACTATATTATAAGTACTTAAATTAATGAATCTGTGAAATATAGAGCTATAACCATCTTAGTTTCCAGCGATAAAGGCTGTGATAAAATACGTTGTAAATCACCTATAACAATATTGCTGATTTAAAGGTTGTGGATCAAATGGTCCCTTTCAGATTAATTTCAATTTTTTTAATTGCCTATAACCTCTTCTTCTTTAAATTGTTTACAACACAAGGGGTTATAGACAATTAAAAAATACTAGTTTAGTAAAACAAACGACAAAGTACACTATTACTGAAATTTTCCTGAAAAAATAAATACATTTATAATATAAAAAATCAACATTTTTAGGATTACAATTCAACAATCCACTTTTCTTTTAATATATGTAAAGAAAACTCTTACAATATATTTGTTATAATAATTAAACATTGTTAAAACATTTGTTATAATAGTTAAAATAAATTTGTTATAATATAATAATATTATATTATAACAAATTGACTAGAAGAATTTTAAAATAACTATTGAATTGAAACTTTACTAATGCTGATTTAATCATGATTAGTGCATAAGTACTACCTTGTAGCGTAGTTTCAATAAAACACAAAATTCTCTTCTGTGTTTATTTTTTCGGTAAAATTAAAAATATACAAAAATGCCAACAATTTTGGCTACGCACACTCGTGAACGTAAAAAATAAATATTGGTTTCTTAAAAAGAACTTTGATTATCGATAATAAAATATCTTAACTATGTAATTTGGAATAATAAACTCGGAAAATGATAAATAAATAGATTCAAGTTGCTTTGATAGATAATTTTTCGTGACTGACTTGTCAAATCAAAACATTGCCGTTCTCCGACACTACGTAATTCCTAGTTTTTAAAATTATGTCGGAAACAACAAAAAAATAAAATTTACTGACAAAAAGAGGTCGAAATAGACAACCGTCACAATACCCCGGGGGCCGGGAAAAAAAAAATCTGAAAGATTTTTTTTTAGTAAAATTTCAAATTCAAACCAAATCAAAATAAACCGCATATACATATCGAATTTTAATATTTAATCTGCTAAATGAAAGAACAATCAAAAAAAAAAATAATAATTAAAAGCAAAATGAAAATTAATATTAACATCCTATAGAAGAATTTTTCTGAAAAAACATCCTGTATATATGAAAAAAAAAAATAATACTGATATAATGCTTATCAACAAGTTATTTAATAGAAAAAGAAAACAAAACAGACGAGAGAGAAAAAAAAATCCTAAATAATTATCTTAAATTACATGGTTCATGAATGATAAAATTTTAAACATGTTCCTGAAATATACAATGTTAATATACATCGTTCAACTCCATCAACGTACATTATAATTACAACATACATTCTCTTTCATACTAGTCTTATTCCAACTACTGGAAATAAAACATCATGCAGTTAGAGTTGCTTATGAGGAATCGTATCCTAAAAAAGTCAACTCAACAGAGTTGAACGCAACGGCAAAAAGCTTTAATAGTTGCCATCCGCTGAAAATATTAATAGCTTATGGCTTCTTTAACGTGTCGCTAACTCCCGCACGGTGATTACTATAAACAAGTTTCAGTTAAAGACTGAAATAAATATGCCGGAAAGAAAAGAAAATCATAGCCAGTCGTGAAATATTGACTTTTAAATAAAATCCAAGGGTCTTTTGTGAAGTAATTAAAATACTTATGTAATAAACATATGAAAATAATTCTCACGGGAAAGTGATTCAAGCGTATAAATAATACACATAGGTATGGTTTAGTTTAACGAGTTACCTTAATAAACGCTCGTGCAGAAGGCTTAATTTTACAAGTTGCAAACCGCTTGAAAAAAAATTGAGAAAAAAAAAATTGATAACATTTAACAAATTATACTATAAAGTATAATACAGATATTGAAAATAAGAGTTTACACTCCTAGAATTGCAAATATTAAATAAATTACACAATAAGTTAACCTAATACTACGATGATGATAATTAATTATAAGTTTTGACCAACGTCAATGTTAATGGTATAGCCAAACGATAATGAGGTGCATAGAAAAAAAAAATAAGACAAAAAGAATCGGCTTATGCTCGCCGTGAAAATTCTCTCTCTCTCTGAAAATTCTTCAGGGCTATTTTGTAAAATTTCTGTTTCAGAATCTACATTAATATTTAATAATAATGATCGTAGTTCGTCTACAGATTGCGTCGAAGAAAAATTTATATTTCTGATTTTTAATTCATAAATTATTTCAGGTTTATTTAATTGTGAAAAATTCATTGCAAAATCAAAAAAAAATGTTAAAGTGAAACAAATTTGTTAATAGTCGTTATGCAGAATAGAGCCTTAAAAATATACGTATTTTCAAGTGATGAAAATGAATAGAAAATGTTATTTAAATAGTGAAATTACTGGGTTATAGAATGATTTGTCTTCAGAAAATTTCTTCAAGGATATTATAACGAAAGAAACTAAAGAAACTTAAATGTCTGAATAATTTAGCAGTATTTTGATATATTATAGTAGATATATTATAGTAGATACATATATAAATATATTATAGTGAATGTTAATGATTGAAAATGGTAACAAATAAAGTTTTATGCCTGACCTCAATAATAATTATAAAAAAATTATTTTTAATGTTGCAATTCTTCTGTTCCTTTTGTTCCTTCTGTTGCAATTTCTCCTCTCTTCTCCATAAACTACGTTTGAATATTCGGGCGCCAGTATGTAGCGTAGTTTCAATAAAACACAAAATTCTCTTCTGTGTTTATTTTTTCGGTAAAATTAAAAATATACAAAAATGCCAACAATTTTGGCTACGCACACTCGTGAACGTAAAAAATAAATATTGGTTTCTTAAAAAGAACTTTGATTATCGATAATAAAATATCTTAACTATGTAATTTGGAATAATAAACTCGGAAAATGATAAATAAATAGATTCAAGTTGCTTTGATAGATAATTTTTCGTGACTGACTTGTCAAATCAAAACATTGCCGTTCTCCGACACTACGTAATTCCTAGTTTTTAAAATTATGTCGGAAACAACAAAAAAATAAAATTTACTGACAAAAAGAGGTCGAAATAGACAACCGTCACAACCTAATGTACTGCTCCTGTCTTATATATGTAATTGGTGCGCATTTCTTGGCCGCAAAAATAATGAATATATCGAGAAGAAGTTCATGGAGCAGTTTGAATAACTTCATAAGCTGATTCACTTTTTTAATTCATACTATTTCACACTAAGCGTATTTTATTGATTTATTTTATGATAGAAACTCATTACTTGAAGAAAAACACACACATTGAGGGTAATTTAAATAATTAAATTAATTAAAATAATTAAAAATATTTAAATTATACATATAAAGGGAAATACGGTAATCATCAATACAAGATTAACTATACTTTTTTATTAATATCATGTTAACATAAATGATAATAGATATATCAATAACTAATTTGAAAGTAAATAAAAAAAAATGTATTACAATAAATAAATATTAAGTTAACTATATTCGATATACTTAAATTAATGAATCTGTGAAAAATGGAGTTTTAACCATCACAGCTTCCTACGATAAAGGCTGTGAAAAAAAACATATAATTTTTGAACACATGGTCCCTTTTAGATTCATTTCGGAGACATTCCATCAACAAATGATGCACATCCTCTGTCCTTTGTAGACATAGTCACAGTCAGACGTCATAACAATGACATCATTACGAATTTTGAAAACACAGCCTATTTTAAGTATTAGATCAAAATATGCCACTCTTAAATTTTGGTATTAGATTTAGACTCGTCTGTATACAATGGATACCAACGATCATAGTTAGTATTTAATCTTGTAAAGTGTTTTGTTTCATTACTTCACCTACAGAATGCAAATATAAATTCTTAAGAAAATCATTGATTGGACCATAAACCAACGATCGACTGAATACGGGTTCAACGATTGCCTTGCGTTGGGAATGCATACTATATTGTGGGTTCTGTGGGTATTGACGCAAACTCTTTTTAACAACGCGTGTAAAATATTATGTTAGTGCTGTAAAATTTAAAATGTGCAATATTGCGATTGATAAATCCTATAACACGTGTAGCTTCAGAAATTATTGATTCATTGTTTTCCAAAACTGAGTATTTTATCCTAAAAATAACAAGAATCAAACAATACGAGATAGCATTTAATTCCTCAGCGAATCTATCCATCTTGGTAAAAATATAAAATATTTAATAACTAGTTTTATTTATAACGTATATTTGGTGCAGAAAATCTTATACATTTTCGTGTCAATGTTATTAAATGATAGAGTATTAGGTCTTTACCTATGAAATTGCCGTTTTTCACGAAATATACGAAGCGTAATTTTTTTTGTACATTTTTTATTTCTATTAATCACAATGATCACCCATGCAATCAATGCATCTTTGCCAACGCATTGGTAGTTTATTGATGCCTTTCTTGAAGAAATCAGGTGGACGGGAGGCAACAAATTCTTCAAAGGCATTTTGTACTGCCTCTCGGGTATTGAATTTTTTTCCCGCCAAGAAGTTATCCAAATTCTGGAAAAAGTAGAAGTCTGTAGGCGCAAGGTTTGGTGAGTACGGCGGATGACGGAGAACTTCCAACCCCAACTCTTGTAACTTGGAGACCGTCTGCTGTGCAGTATGAGGTCGCGCGTTGTCGTGCAGGAGCAGTGGAGCCGAACGATTGACCAAAGCTGGTTGGAGACGTGCGAGCTTCTCCATGATTGTGTTCAGTTCTTCACAGTACACATCTGCAGTAATGCTTGTCCCGTTTGGCAAGAAGCTGTGATGAATTACACCCGCGTTAGACCACCAAACAGTGACCATAACTTTTCTAGGGGTAAGTTTTCGTTTAGGGCATTGTTTAGGTGCTTAACCAGGGTCCAACCAACTTGCTGAGCGCTTACGATTGTCAAACAGAAGCCATTTCTCGTCACAAGTAACAATGCGGTTCAGAATTCCTTCATTTGTATGCCTGCTGAGCAGTGCAAGGCACGTCTCCACGCGTACTTCGCGCTGGCGGTCATTGAGTTCGTGGGGTACCCATTTGTCAAGCTTTTTTACCTTGCCAATTTGACGCAAACGGACCAATATTGTTTTGATGTTAACGTCGAAAGCTGCTGCTAATTCAGCCGTGGATTGAGTTTCATCAGCTTCCACAATTGCCTTTAATTCGTCATTGTCGACCACGGTTTTCGGACGACCACGGGGTTCATTTTTCAGGTCAAAATTTCCAGAACGGAAGCGGGTAAACCAATAACGGGCGGTGCGTTCGTTTGTAGTGTTCGCTCCGTAAATGTCGTTGATGTTGCGTGCCGCTTGTGCCGCTTTGCTGCCACGACGGTACTCATACTCCATAATTACTCGAATTTTTAACTTATCCATGATGACGAAAAATGTTCGAATGCGTTGAAAACAAAACACTAACTATTAAACAAATGACGATTTTAGAAAGAGAATTCCATGTTTGTCAAATAAAATTAATTTGAAATTAGAATTATCAGTCAAAAAAAGAAATATTTTCATTTGAAATGGCCAGTACGGCAAAACGGCAGTTTCATAGGTAAAGACCTATTATTTTAAACGTTACCTAACATTTGAGTGAGAATCGTTTATGCCGTCAAAATTGGTGGAAGGCCACATATATTTGCAAAACTATAGCTGAAATTTCATTACGCTGACCAACATTTACACTAATATTACAATTATAACAGTTATGGTTGGGCGTAACAAAAGGTGAACTACTTATTTAAGAACTCAAAATCTAAGAGTTTGTAATGCACTCTAGACATTAGACAAGAATAGTGTTTTGAGTTGACTGCGTGACTCAAAGCAAATAGGGCAAATTTAGTAGTTAAATGATTATATGGAGGCTTTATTCATCAACCTCTTATTTTATAATATACTTATTTAAAATGTGTAAAAATTTACAGGGTGCCCTTGTGAGTATTGGCTTTTTTTGATTCTTACCTTATTTGTTGGAATATCTTTTTGATGCCAGAAGCGTTAACCCAAAGCCAACGCAGAGCAAGCATCATATGATAGGTCGCTACCCTCATCTTCCACCGGCGACTTGGCACTATTCTTGTGTCTTCGGCCGATCAACAAGCAGAGAGACTTTTTCCTTGGTCACACTGCACCACCCTAACTATTGCTATAACATTGAAACTTAACTTCAAGAGTAGATAAGCGTGGATAAGCGTGTAAATCCTCATCTTCATCATCACTTTCAATCAGGTCCGACGGAAGACAAATGTTTATCAATTTTAATTGATATGGTCATCCATAACACAAGCCCTAGTTACTTTGGTTCGTACAGTTGGTGTGTTTGCTGGGCATAAAAATATACATAAATTAAAAGAAAAGTGGATTGTTGAATTTTAATCCTAAAAATTATATTGTATTTATTTTTTCAGGAAAATTTCAGTAACAGTGTACGTTGTCGTTTGTTTAACTAAACTAGTATTTTTTAATTGTCTATAACCCCTTGTGTTGTAAACAATTTAAAGGCATCGCTACTTTTTTGTATTCAACGAATTACTTATTGTATTATAACAAATAGGCTACAAAAATTTTAAAATAACGTTCTACTCAATCGACCAATCTCAACGCAATATCAATTTTTCTAAAGCGATTAGAATATTTACGACTTTCCGAATTATCGGGCAGTGGGCCGCGGCCTGCTCACCCTTTTCCATCGGTGGGAACTCGTGGTTAAGTTCCCTAAAAAACTTTACTAATGCTGATTTAATAATGATTAGTTCATAAGTACTACCTAATTCTACTGCTTCATTGTCTTCACGTGCCAATAAAGGCATTCGTTTGTCTGCGTATATGTAATTGGTGCGCATTTCTTGACCGCAAAAATGATGAATATATCGAGAAGAAGTTCATGGAGCAGTTTGAATAACTTCATAAGCTGATTCACTTTTTTAATTTATATTTGCTAGTTTTTCTTCGTTTTTTTTCTAGTTTAAAATGTGCTATATTGCGCTTGATAAATCCTATTACACGTGTAGCTTCAGAAATTATTGATTCATTGTTTTCCAAATCTGAGTTTTTTATCCTAAAAAATAACAAGAATCAAACAATACGAGATAGCATTTAATTCCTCAGCGAATCTATCCATCTTGGTAAAAATAAAAATATTTAATAACTAGTTTTATTTATAACGTATATTTGGTGCAGAAAATCTTATACATTTTCATTTCAATGTTATTAAATGATAGAGTATTTTAAACGTTACATAACATTTGAGTGAGAATTGTGTATGCTGTCAAAATTGGTGGAAGGCCATATATATTTGCAAACCAAAAGCTGAAATTTCATTACGCTGACCAATGATTCTTACATTTACACTAATATTACAATTATGACAGTTATGGTTGGGCGTAACAAAAGGTGAACTACTTATTTAAGAACTCAAAATCTAAGAGTTTGTAATGCACTCTAGACATTAAACACGAATAAGGTTTTGAGTTGACTGCGTGACTCAAAGCTAATAGGGCAAATTAAGTAATGAAATAATAAAATGGAGACTTTATTCGTCAACCTCTTATTTTATAATATACGTATTTACAATGTGTAAAAAATTACAGGGTAACCTTGTGAGTATTGCCTTTTTTTTATTCTTACCTTATTTGTTGGAATAGCTTTTTTGATGGCAGCAGCGTTAACCCAAAGCCGACGCAAACAGAGCAAGCATCGTATGATAGGTCGCTACCCTCATATTCCACCGGCGATTTGCAAAGCTCTTGTGTCTTCGGTCGATGAACAAGCAGAGAGACTTCCTCCTTGGTCACACTGCATCGCTCTATTACTATAACATTGAAACTCAACTCAAGATAAAAATTTAGACTATGGCGCAAACAACTTCCAAAACAATGGTAATCATCTCAAAGGTCCGGTGGTACTTCAACTCAGAACTGCTGCCTAATCTTTATACAGCCCAGGTTTGATCATTGATTAAGTACTGTAACCACCTTTAGCATGGTTCTACTAAGTACCTACTTGAAGTATTAAAATCAGTTAACCGAAGAGATCGTAAACTAATTGACGATATAGCGCTCACAAGTAACGAATTACAAAGTTTCGAACACCGTTGCCCATTCGCTTGTTTGTCGGTATTATATAATCCATTTTGGAGAGTTTGTGAATGCTCTCTCTAAACTCATTGACTAACTAATCAAACATCGGTTTTCGAGGTGAAGACAGGGATTCCACTCATTCCCATTATCATTATTATTCATAGTTAGTCACACCATGAAGTCGGCCCATCCGTTTTGACAGCTCTATTTTGGTTTTCACCGCCAGAATGTCAAGTGAGCTGCCTGCATCTATTTTACCTGAAATGTGTAGTCTACTCTTCAAGACTAGAATGAATAAGCATCTCTTGAAAAAGCGTGTAAATCCTCATCATTTCAAAACCATCACTTTCAATCAGATCCGACGTAAGACAAATGCTAATCAATTTTAATCGATATGGTCATCCATAACACAAGCTAGTTACTTTGGTTCGTACAGTTGGTGTGTCTGCTGGGCATAAAAATATACATTTATATAATAATCTCAACATATTGGGATTCTTGACGGGATTGGGATTGGGACGATGACACGGAAAATATAAACTAAAGGAAATAGTAAGAGTTTTCTTTACATATATTAAAAGAAAAGTGGATTGTTGAATTATAATCCTAAAAATGTTGATTTTTTATATTATAAATGTATTTATTTTTTCAGGAAAATTTCAGTAATAGTGTACGTTGTCGTTTGTTTTACTAAACTAGTATTTTTTAATTGCCTATAACCCCTTCCGTTCTAAACAATTTAAACGCGTCGTTACTTTTTTGTATTCAACGAATTACTTACGATTTAAAACTGTAGAGGTGACGCTCTACTCAACCGGCCAATCACAACGCAATATCAAATTTTCTAAAGCGATTAGAATATATATGACTTTCCGACAATGACTGTCCGGCCGTGGGCCGCGGCCTGCTCACCCTTTTCCATCGGTGGGAAGTCGAGGTAAAGTTCCCTAAAAAACTTTACTAATGCTGATTTAATAATGATTACTTAATAAGTACTTCCTAATGCTACTGCTTTATTGTCTTAACGTGCCAATTAAGGCATTTATTTGTCTGCATGTCGCACCCGTAATCCAATACTGTCACTATCCAAAATTCTCCAAAATTAAAATTTTAATGCCATCTATTGTAAAACGGGGAACTACATATAATCGCGCTTATACAAGTTTGAAATTTACATAAATAACCGCTAGATGGCAATGGTCCATTTGGTCATTATACAAAATATTTACCTCCCCTCAGAGCAAAACTGACCTTCAACGTATAAGTACGTGTCACCGAGAATTAATTTTATGATTTTTTAGTGCAAAAGTGTCACTTTAGTAAAAAAGCCGTTGTACTACTCCTACGATTTGTAGGTTTTGCTATTTTTTTATTTGATAAAGGGACATTTTACATTTTGGTTCACCTTTACACTACGGTACACTCATTTATGTTACGGTAGTTTAACGCCAAAG
Organism: Marasmarcha lunaedactyla; assembly: GCA_923062675.1. Taxonomy (NCBI): domain Eukaryota; kingdom Metazoa; phylum Arthropoda; class Insecta; order Lepidoptera; family Pterophoridae; genus Marasmarcha; species Marasmarcha lunaedactyla. The sequence continues at coordinate 15,496,513 of OV281363.1, read as the reverse complement.
TGACATTTTTCGTTTAGTGTCACATTTGTATTAAAGTTAACTCGTATTTAATTCAATGATTTGATGCCATACTGTCACATTTCGTTTAGTGTCTATTTGGCTTCAAACAATTGAAGTTGTTCGTTATAGCTTAATGTCACTTTGCTTATAAAGCCATTTTTTCTGTTATTGTTTATTCAAAAAAATTTGAAACTGGACATTGGTGATGGGACATATGATAATGTCATTTTTGCCGTTATTTTTGTTACATGTATAAACGCATAATGTATATTTATCTTTTATTTCAATAATGCAAAATCAATAAGTACCAGGTGTATAAATCCGATTTTAAGAACCCTCGCTTGCCGTAGGTATCCCTTCCGTAAGCAGATGATTACACAGTCTAAAATCGTTTGTTTGTGGTAGGAATAGGTGAACTAGGGTAGATTATTTAAATGTTACCTCGAACGATTTTAATGTAATAATTTAGCCCTTAAGTATCTACTTTCTGTGTTGTCACTATACAATCTTATAGAATAATTTATTGATTTATGGTTTATTTATTTTAGGGTTTTGTAAAGCAATGCAGCGATGAGATAAGTTACTGAAACTTGCACTTGAAAATAAAGAAAATTACTATCTTGATGGCAATATTAATTCATGTCAAAACAAACTAGTAGTTCTCACAGTTTCTCAACAAGAACCACAACAGCAGAGACCACGGTTAATAGTAATAAAATATCACGTAGTTTAGGCATCCACTTATTCTGCATCGAGCAGCTCTTCCTCTTCGAGCAGCTTTTAGCTTTAGCTAACAAGTTTATAATAATAATAAATAATAAAAACACTTTATTGCTCACATACAAAGAAGCAAAAAAAAAACATTTCAACTTCAAGCATACAAAAATATTAGGTGGGCAAAGGCAGCCTTATCGCTAAAAGCGATCTCTTACAGACAACCTTTGTGCGACGGAAATCTAGAAAGTAAGCGGGAGTATCACGTATCACGCATACATTTTTAATATTAGAACACACGCAGAGCGAAAATGATAATGTACACTCTGTAATAGAAAAACAAATCAGAAAATTTTTAAAATCATCTCCAATTTATATTCCCGAACAGTATATTACTTTAATAAAATCGGCCAAAATCGCTAATCCGTATAATTTCAAAGGAATGCTGCATTTCGATTTTAAAGAATATGAAATTTTTTCAAATACTAGTTGGGACATAGTTAGACTTACTGAAATTAAAGTTATAAAATTTGTTTAAGAAGATCAAGGAGAGATTATTTTACAAAAATTACTATCCAGAAGACCAGTTAGTACAAAATAGACAGATTTGCTTCAGACGCAATGCAAACCGTGTTTTGACTTAAAATCTTTAATTTACAGTAACTTAATACTACAGTACTATGCAGAAACATTTACAATGGTACATAGGTACAAACAAAATAGTTTGTAAAAAAAAATACCATTTTACAATGTATGAAAGTGTAATACTTTTTTTTACAAGCATAATTTTATTGTTGGTTTTTGCTTGTTTTTAGTTTGTTATGTTTCCAAAGAATAAAAAAATTTGGAATTCCTGTGAGTATTTTGTACTAAGTATATATTTTCTATCCCTATACGTCAAAACCCATCATGGCAATAAAAAAAAAGATTTGAGGCTTTTGGTAATACAAATTTTCCATTAAAAAGTAAGTATGTCACTAAGATAAGAAAGAAAAAAACACAATGAAAGGAAAAGTGACACTTTAAAATAAATAACAATATAAATATAAATTATACAAATTAATTAAAAAATAAATTATGCTCAATTTGGAGATATAACATTTATCCATAATTTCTATATTAAAAAGTAATTAAATTACGCATGGATTCTTACGTATTACTCGAATTCCTACAAGAAAAAGTGTTTTTTGGCTCTCCTGAAAAGTTGACTTTTTTAGATAGTGTCATTAATGGATTAAGGGTGCGATATAATATGTAATTAGTGCGCATTTCTTGGCCGCAAAAATAATGAATGTATCGAGAAGAAGTTAATGGAGCAGTTTGAAGAACTTCATTCTTCACTTTCTTCATGATTCACTTTTTTAATTCACATTTGCTGGTTTTTCTTCCCTTTCATTTTGTTTTCACTTATTAAGGAAAGCATTTATGTGTTACAGATCCTGATTAAAATATATGCTTAATTGATTTGGCACTAAGCGTATAAAAGATTTATTTATTTATTTTATGATAGAAACTCATTTATTGAAGAAACACACACATTTAGGGTACTTTAAATAATTATATAATATATACATATATAAGGAAATACGGTTATCATCAGTACAAGATTAATTATACTTTTTTATTAATATCATGTTAACATAATAGAAATATCAATAACTAATTTGAAATTAAATTAAAAAAAAAATAGTCGAGCAAGCAAAGGTTTTTATTATATATACATTTGTTTAGAGGCTTTTTATCAAACACGCCTAAATCTTAACTTTACTATATTCGAAGTACTTAAATTCAAGAACCTGTGAAATATAGAGCTATAACCATCTTAGCTTCCTGCGATAAGGGCTGTGATAAAATACATTGTACCTATATTAATTTCGGTGATTTTAAGGTTATGGAACAAATTTAATGGTCCTTTTCAGATTCACTTCGGAGACGTTCCATCTACAAGTGATGCATATCCTCTGTCCTATGAAGACAAACTTACAGTCAGACGTCATAACAATGACATCATTATGTGTTTTGAAAACACAGCCTATTTTAAGATTTGGATCAGAATATGCCACTCTTAAACCGGTATCAGATTTGGGCCCGTCTGTATCCAATGGATACCAACGATCATACTTAGAATCAAATTCTTCTAAAGTATTTTGCTACGGGGCTTGCGTTGGGAATGCACACTATATTGTGGGTTCTGTGGATATTGACGCAAACTCATCTTTACAACGCATGTAAAATATTACCTTAGTGCTGTAAATTTAAAATTTGCAGTCTTGCGCTTGATAAATCCTATTACACGTGTAGCTTCAGAAATGATTGATTCATTGTTTCCCAAAACTGAGTTCGGTTTATTTATGTTATTTTTAGTCTAAAAAATAACAAGAATCAAATAATACGAGATAGCATTTAATTCTTTAGCGATTCTTTCCATCTTGTAAGTCATCTTGTCATCTTGTAACTTTAATACATCGATTGGCGATTTAATAGTTTAATAATATTAGTAATAACAAGTTTGCCGCGCTGAAAAGCTAGGTTGATACTTTGAACTATATTCCTACCAGATTACCTCTTATCTGGATAAGAAACGATGACAGATCTTTTATAAATTGTTTAAATTTACACATAAGTATAGGATAAATACATTAAATTACGGCTACTATTATTGTACTTATTTGAAAACATTTAATTTTTGACTTTTAGGAAGGTTCTGTAAGTATGCATTTGTGTTTTTCAAAAAAATTTATTATAAAATTTTTTTTTTTAATATTTCTAACAATCACACCACATTATCTAGCCCAAATTAAGTATCATTAAGAACTTGTGTTATGGATACTAGATAACGGATAAATAAACTTAAGAAATATATAAGCACAGATAGATATTTTTTTTTTCATGTTTATAGTGTATATTAGAAATAAACTTAAATAAACATACATACACATCCATGACTAGAAAGCAAATATAATAAAATATCTGCCTCTACCAGGATTCGAACCCGGGACCTGTGGTATGGAAGGCAAGGGTACTTACCTCCACACCAAACAGGCCGTCGAATATACCTAAATAATACCTAAAGGTATATTTGCTGGGCTTACAGCTGTAGAAAGGCGGAAGATCCGTGATCCGGCAGATGGACCCAAAAAGTCTTTTATTTAATAGTATTTCCATATTTAGCAAAATATCACGCGATCCACCTGGTTAGTGGCATGTGTGCCCATCGACATCATTAATCTCATGTGTTTATATGATGATTTATTGATGAAAGAGGACTTGTATCTATAAAAGACCGCATTGCGACACAGGCTTCAGTTAAAATGACCTTTGTTCCTACAATTTCACTAGCTGTACCTTCTCTTAAGCTGCAAGTTGCAACAAAACCATGATAGCGTGCCGGTAGAAATGAGAAGGGCTCTGGTACCGCCCCAGTCGAGTTCTCATTAATGCTGCGTTCCCTTTGCCGATTACAGCGCTCACAGCGCTAAAAGTGCTCAAAACCGTTCCGATTCGTTTGAGCGCGCTAAAAGTGTTATTAATGCTATTGCAATCGGAACGGTAAATATCGCGCTAACATTCTGATTGTTCGTCGCTTAAGTCTAAAGTTACAATTTCATTAAGATCTTTGACCCTGAATGAAGAAGGAGCAATTTTTTTATATTATTACAAAAGAAAATTAATAAGCAAGCTTTTAAAATTTTTAATCGACTAATAAAAACATCAACAAGTAACGTCATGTGTCAGTTTTGACAGGCCGCTCACAGCGACCATGCTCCGTAGATTTGGCACTGTGAGCGGGAAGATGGTGGCGTTTATGACGTCATTGATGACGTATGGATATTGCTGTGAGCGCGCTCACGGGCAATCGGAACGGGTATATGAGCGCTGTGAGCGCTGTAATTGGCAAACGGAACACAGCATAAATGAACTATTTTACTACTATAGGCAGACTATCCGAGCTCTTGCCTACGGCGCCATTTTTTTTGGGGATTCTGGCTGGAAAAGAAATAATATTCAACTATGTGGTGTAATTAAAAATTTAAATTTCTAAAGACATTATTTTACAGCTACAAATAAGCTTGAATCCGTTTAATATTTTTAATATCAGAATGATTTATAGGATGGTTTTGTAAGTATAAACATAACATATGTTATTTACTCGAAATGACTAACCTAACCATTACTGTATTTGAAATATAAAGTGAATTTATTTTTACATTGATAGAGAAGGACCTCGTCGCCAAAATATTATTATGTCGTGCAATTCGTCATTAAAAATACCATTACTGAAAATATTGAATAATATATTAATAATAAAATTCTTTATTTGCCAGTATATGCGATACAATGGTGATCTTAAAGTATAATATCCGTCCGTTCATATACAACTGATATATCAGCGAGCAAACATGTCTTCAGTAGGTGTACATAAATAATTAGTTACATCTTGACATTTCCAAAAAAAATATATATATATTTAAAAGTAATAATAATTATGTTAATTACAAATGTCACATTAAAATTAATTACATTTAAATTAAATTACAAATAAACTTGAATTAACTTAACTAAAAATTCCCAATGTCAAATAAATTATCATTCAAATATGCATTCACAGTATAGTACATTTTGTTCAAAAAAGTGTTGTTTTAAATTTATTTTCGGGCAGTTCTTTATAATCGTATTGACATACAATAAGCACTTCTGCTGTGCAAACCAAGTTTTTGGAGGGGAACATACAATTTTTTCTTATCCCTTCTACGTCGTCCAAATTGAAATTACAGACTCTCCATATTACCAATAATTTATAATGTGTGTGTTTCTCGAGTTTTTGGCGTTCACTAAAGCATGTAAGAATAATAACAATTACTTAATATTTCCGCAAACTACATTTAACTGACTAAAAAGCTTGTTGTTGAAACACGTTTATGTTTTCACTGATACTTAATCTATTTAATTTGATAAATGTGATTTTACTAACACCTTTACCTTTTTAGGATAGTCCTGTGAGTATAAAAGGTTTTAAAACTTGATAAGAATCATAATTGTTCTATAATTTTTATCAGTAATGCCTACGTGTGCATCAGAATCAAAGTATTGCATGATTTACCCTGTTGGAAGCTTCGGGAAAGTAGGTATAAATATAGTGACCTGACATTGCACGAGTCATTCAGGGGGTTTTTTAGTGGGTAGTGGCTCTGGTGAGCACGGAGCGAGCCCCACATAACCTCGATCGCGCGCGCGGTGTATGCGTAAGAGCATTTTTAGATCCTCCTGCCCTCCCCTTGAAGGGGAACAAAAAGAAAACACCCACGGCAAAGCTGTTGCTATGTAAATTTTTTTATTCAAGTAGGTTTGTGATTTCTGACCTATGTTTTACGAAACCACGTTGTTTGCTTGAAACAATGGGCTAAACATGATTGATATACCTATAAGTAGGGATTGTCTAAAGTTGGGAAAACACCGCTTCGCATAATTTATTAAATAAAATGCTCAATGGGAGTCTAACTCCTAAGCCAGGTCCAACACCCTTATTCTAGTCTAATTGCTTGATTTTTATAAGAATGTCACGTTTTTTTAAATAATACTGTGGATTAAAAAAATATATAAATAATAATATCGAGGACACTTGGATTCGAATACCGTGCAAAAGTAACACGAGAATAGCTCTCAGATATTTTTTATTATTTTTTTTTTAATCATATTTTTTAAAAGAGGCTTTTATTCAATGAGAACATGTCAGCCTTATCATAACTTATACTTAAGATAAACCACAACTCTAATTATATTATAACTGAAGGATCAGTGAGAGAGGCTTGTTTTTGTAAGAATATATGAATTAGAAAGTCAAAGACATCTGAATTTGGATTTGCTAATATGGTCATGAATATACCTACATCTAATTTATTAATATTATATTTTTGCAATAAAGATTCCCTTTCTCGCTGATACTTTACACATTCTGAAAGCATGTGCTGGACATCATCTACAATATTACAGGTTTCACAATGAGGCGATTCTAACTTTTTCATTAAGTAACCAAATTTCTTAGATGGATAATGATTGGATCGAAGTCTGTGGGCTGTAATAATATACTGTCTATTTTTAGGTTCACTTATAAACCATGGGATCCTTAGAGGCTGACATTGTATTATCTTATACCAAACGCCCTTTTCTTTGCTTCTTTCATCATAATATTCTCTAAATTTTTCATAACATTTATTTTTGAATTCGTATAAAATCTCCGTATAACTTGGTAAAATTGATATTTCTAAACCTTCAGTTACAGCTAAATTTGCCAATCGGTCAGCCTCTTCGTTTCCCCTTAATCCTATATGAGAAGGAACCCATTGCAACCTCAGAGTTATATCGCATTTACTGAAATTATGAATTATATCAAGAATTCTGTAAGCTATCGATGTACCTCTGCTATATCCAGAGGTGCATCGAGCTAAATGCTGTAAGGCACTTTTGCTATCGGTAAAGATAACAAATTGGTGGCCTTCTAATCCAACTATAAATTTTAATGCCTCAAAGATTGCAATGAGTTCCATCGTCATGATAGAAACATTAAATTTGTTTCTGAACATATTTTTATTTCCCATAGCATCACAATAGGCTGCGCCCAGTCTTACCCCACTCTTAGATCCATCAGTAAATATATGTGACCAACCTGTATATTTTTCACATAACTCTCTTAATACGTTTGCTCTCATACAATCAATTATACATTTCTTTTTGGATTTCACAATACATTCTAAGTTATCTACTATAATGTCTTTTATATTTACATATGATACCCAGACTGACAATTTAAACATTTCTAAGGGATTAGATTTATGAATGTTATATTCTTTACACTCAACATATGCCATAGCCAGTAATGGTTTTTTTTTAGGTTGCCAATATCTATTATGAATTTCAGAACTCAAACAATCTAGAAGCTGAATAGTATCGTTATTCGCCCAGGACATACATTTGAGACACTCTCAGATATACTGTCGAAGTCGAAGCACCAAATGTCATGAGGCATGACTTTCAGCTGTTATATATTATTTACTTTTTCATCCTTATCATTGGTTTTATAAAATTTTGACTAAGCGATCTCATGTCAAGTATTTTATTGTAATTTATTTATTTATTTACTTTATTGAGAAAACCAACAGCATATTACAAAAAAAAAAATAATAACAAAAGTTTTAGCGAAAACGAATGCCAATAACAGGTTTCCCTATAAATTACATATGCAGTGAAACTAAAAATTTTATAACAACAACAAAAGCATTTTACAAATAAAAAATAAAAAAAATTACTTAAATATATAGATATGTAAATAAAATAAATATTGTATATTAATAAAATACTTGTGTATATACTAAATATTATTGATGTAATGATAAGTTAAGTAAATACTGTGCTAATAAAATCGAAACTGCCTATCTATTTAACGGTATACATACATGTTAATTAAAATGTATAATTATATCTAATATACAAATAATACGCGTGCCAATAATGTTTGTTCCGTGTTTTATTTGAAGGCGTCCAAGAGCGCGTGCCTAAATTGAGATTTACTAGTGTTGAAAGGGTCTATATGACTAAAAAAAATATTATAAGCGTGTGCTTTGTGTGCGTGCAATGAAAGTGGTTTTGGAGTAGTTTGTGTAGTGTATCTGTTCGTTTAGTAGAGATGTGTGCCTTATGCGGTTGGACTCTCGAGATTTTTTCGGAGCAGTCGACGTGGCTGTGGATTACGTTGTAAAGTAAGCTCGAGTCCAGTATCATTCGCCTCTGTTCCAGAGATAAAGACCATGAGTTTTACAACTATCCTCATAGGATCCGGGGTGTATCTTCTTGCGGTAATTAAGATATTTAAGGAATTTAGCTTTTTAACTACACGGGTGCGCGAATCTCTATGACTTTTAGATCGAGCACGAAGCATCATTTATCGTCGAATAAATTAGAGCATTTCAATCGCGTTGCAAATTTAATCAACCTCCATGTGTATATGACCATTCTCTAAATACTTATGCACAATTACCTCAAGCTGCATATCAGGTGCCTTCTGATTTTACCACAAATCCAATCTCTATTGTTGATAAAGAACTTGAAAAAACATTCGCCTATTTTACAGCTCTCTGTATTTTTTATGGAGTCTTACTTTAGTGTATCACAGTACAAGTCAGGTCAATGGTACGGAAAGAGTATTTGAAATTATTCAGTATATTTCTATGCTTTTAAATGCAAGATTCCTTTATTATTATAAAGATAATTATTATTATATAAACCGTTTTAACTAGCTGTCTTAGCTAGTTGCAGACAAGAATTTGCACGTAATTCGTATCTAGGAGAATAGGTCTATTTTATTTATTTTTTGTACATTTTGTATATTATGTTTAAATACGATATAGAGGGTTTTGTATTATGGAACTGATAAGAAAGTTTGTTGATCATTCACATGTTTATAACAAAAATATTCTAAACATACCTGCTTGTCAGTGTCTTCATAAAACATTTAGTTGACGTCTCCGTAAGGTTCGACTATAATTAAATTAAAAGTAATGTAAACAATGTATTTATTGTTAGTTTTGTTTCCTTAATCTTTTTGTCCTATTATATATTTCTAAATATTCTTGTTTTTAAATATACTACATAATAATCAACAATTTAAATCCAACCGTAATCGTTTTCTTCTGCCAAAAAATATTATTAGATGGATAACAAAGTTGCTTTTTTCGACAACGATAATTAAACATTATATGTGACGGCTTCAAATGAAATGTTCTATTAATATTCTTTATACTTGAAATTATTTATTAACATAAAAATTAATAATCTTTACTTGTGGGAAAAAGTTGCTCCTATCCAATTGTAATGTTCTAACCCTCTTGCAGAAAGAAAGTGTAAAGGTAATAGTCAATTTATTATTAATTTAATTTTTTGAATTGTATTGTTGTTGTTTCGTAGCGCGGCGAACTCATCGCATGAATCTAACTACAGCACACAGGTCCGTGCACACAAATGATTTGCTCCATCTATATATAGCAATATGCTTTTTACGCCTTATCCAAGTTACCGGCTGATTCTACGAACAAACGTACGGGGTTTTCTTTTGATAACATTATTAACGAATTTACGGGATACATATTTATTTGATTATTACACCAATTTCCCAAATATCGGACAGTTGCCGAAGCCAAGCATTAAACACCGAGGCAAGCTTAAAATACTTCAACCCAAGTTATATTTTAAAACCAAAGATTGGAAGTTTGCGAAAAAAAATATTAAATTAAATGTTATTAAAACGTATTTCCAGGAATTCGTAAGTATTTGCTTTGATATCCACTTTATTATAAAGCACCGCCAATGGGAAATATTATTTTTATTTTGAAATTAATTATCTAATGAATTATTTAAATTAAAAAATTAAAAAGATTAAAGTGCAGATGATAAACAATTGCTACTGGTTGTTTTCTTTAATAATTTGCAGGTTACTAAACGTGCACCCAAAACTTCTATTATGGTCATTCAATATTTTAAGTTCATAAACTAAATATTGACAGTTCGGCGCCCTTCAACGGGAATTCCTAATTTAATCGTGTTGGTTAAAATAGTAACTAGACTACAATTCGTAGTACTTTAGATTGTCACAATCTGGCTTATTAAGGGATCTGCATGCACTGTAATCTACGATATAAAAGTATTCACTCTCCCTTGCTTAAACGTCAATCTGAGAAAGGCACAATTTGTCATATAGTCTAATCAATGCTTTATTAGATTTGAGAGCAACAGATAGTTTTTTTATATAAAATTTAAAAATTTTATAATAAATAATTAACTTACAAATTAATCAACAACCTGAAGCTCCTGGGCAGATCTTCGTTACATTAGACTAAAGTAGTCGCTGGTTGCTCGTTGTTCATAGTGATTTTTAATCTATAAAACAATACCGAAAACGACACGATTGCCATAATAAGGTATGCAACCTTCAGTTAACATAATGAGCTTAAGGTAAAAAAGGTACATATAGTTTTATTTGACGTCAATAAGAACAAGTAATTGTCAATGTTGAGAAATAAATATTTGAATTTGAATTTGAATTTGAACACTGTTGTTGTTGTAAATTGTTGTTTCTAGTAAAACTTTTTGTACTCTAGAGTTACTTGTACAGAAACAACAATACTTGACCTAAATTACGTTCTCTTGTTGAAAGGCTTTGTAAGTATCATTCATGAGCCAATTGCCAATTATATCAACGAATCGGTAATATTTATCTAATTGGCAGATAAGAATGTTAGTATTCCAAAATTTGCTAAGTAAATTAAAAAATAGTATAGTAAATTCTGCAAAGCAACTTTATACGTAGTAACAATAATCTAGAGCAGTGTTTCCCAACGTGGGGCCCACGCCCTTAACTATCAAATTGCACAACGTTAACTCGTGAACGGGTGCCGTTTGAGGGTGTTCGTCGTTTGGATACTTGGGGGGAGGGAGACTTGCCGAGCTAACAGATGCAGAAAAGAATAATTTTGTATAGACATAAACAGACTCTGTCAATTTATTTTGAAAGAAATATACCCGTGAAGTTTCTTGCCAGTTCTTCTTCACGAAGGTTTTTTCGAACTGGTGGTAGAATCATGTTTTATTTGACGTCAATAAGAACAAGTAATTGTCAATGTTGAGAAATAATTATTTCATTTCATTTCATTTCACAGAAAGGCAATTTGATAGTTAAGGGCGGCAATTTAAAAATGGACTTTAACCCTTGACACGACTTTAACCCTTTTGCTTTGGGTGATTTAAATGCAATGCAGATATCGGTGACAAATTTAACAAAAAAGGCAAATTCTTAAAAAAATTATGTTTCTAAAGGGAACAAAACAATTTAGGTTAAAAATAAAATTTTAGAAATGTTAAGGTGGGGCATGCCCTAAATAAAGGTGGGGAAACACTGACCTAGAGTGAAAACCAAACATAAAAATTAACTGAACATTAACTCAACAAAACTTATTTTATTATATTTTTTCTCTTGTTCATTCGAAGGGCTATGTAAGTATAACTCTTTATGAAAAAAAATATATACGTATCGGCACAACATATGATTATGCCTTTTGCAGTAAAATTCCACTCCTTTCAAAGGCTCCGTTTTGTAAAAGGCTAGAATAATCAAGACATTGGAAATTAATTTTGAAAAAGTTATACACGTGAAGTTTTTTACCACATTTCCGAACTGGTTGTAGAGTCATGTTTTATTTGACGTCAATGAGAACAAGTAATTAAATCTCATGTTGTTGTTTCTTCCCGTGTCTCTGACGTAGCATATACCATGGTCACAAGGGATCTCGTAGATACCTAGTTTTGCCAACGGCTCCTATCCACGGGCAAAAGGACGAAAAATCGTTCTATTACTGAATTTGCGATTCAGCATGTGCGTTCATATTTAATTTTATTAATAAAATTCCTAAGATTGAGAGACACAGTCATTATCATAATAAAATTTTGAATTTTTCTGGGGTGAAGTACGTATTGGCAATTTTTCCACTAACAAAATAAATATTTTTTTTAATATTTCAAATTAAAAATTTTATAATTTTTCAAATACAATGCAATAATAATTTTTATGCGAATATCATGAAAATTATTCATGATAGTTTATTTAAAATATTTTAAATAGAGAAGGAAACAAAGTTTTCTTACACAACTGAATATTTTTTATTTATTTATCTAGAAACCTCTCTGTGCACTAGCTGATGGCAGAAGATATGCAGCCGCTAATGAAATCTGAAAATGAATGAAATGAGCGAAATCAACTGCAAGTAAGAGAATATTACAAACACATATTTTATAAAACAGCTTGATGAATAAAACAGTTTTGTTAAAGAAAAAGGAATGTTCAATACTTTATTTGTACACTCTAATTTCCTTCGGGTGCGACCGCTCCACGCTCACTTGGTCTGTTCTACTTGCGCGAATCACAGGATATCAAGAACTTGGTACGTTTAATTGTAAACTACTCGCTTTTGTAGAATTTGCAAAATATATCAACAAAACAGCAAACTGTTCTGTAAAGCAACTAGTTTCCAATATTATGCGAAATGTCCACTCTGTTGAGCGTAGAGTATTTCATCAAGAACTAGTCATAGATGTAGTCTACAATTTGATTATTGTCGTAGAAATGTAATTAAATTTATTTCAACACCATGGGGCACAGAAGATGTGGTTTGTGCAATATTTGACATAAGCAAACGCAAATATTGCAAATTAAAATTGCTAGCAAATTTTGTACTACTTCACAGCATAATGAATTTCGCTATAGATATTGGAAATATTCTAAAGGTGCTCCCAAACAGCAGTTATACAGGGTGTTTGGTCCATCGCCGGCCAAATTGATATGGCTGGTAGAATAGGTTATCTGCTATGCCTAAATGACTATTAAAACTTCAAAAGCCGTTTGGTTTTTTTTAAATAAGATTTTTAAACCTGTTTCGTTTATCATCCCAAAATAATCATACAAAAATAAAAATAAAAAAAAGTATTAAGTGTAGACAGCTATTTTTTTTTAATGTGTACTGTTTTAGGCTTCTTTTAAACCCTAAACCAATATTAGTAGTTTACTAGCTCTTTTTTTACAAAGTTTCGGAATCGAAAAAAAATCACTTCAATCTTTGGCTTTACATGCATATAAAAAAATAAAAAAAAGTGACCAGGATCTTCCGACTCCCTGAAAAATTTTCTAGTCTTTCCTTTTTCTAATGATATGCCACATGTTATAAAAATCATTTAAAACATCACTTAATTCACCATATTAGTGAAAGGGGTCGCGTAATGCTAAATTCAAAATTCTGGTAAAAAACATCTTTTAGCATATGTTGACACATAGGAAACAGGTAGAAGCTGTTATCTCACTCTTGCGAAGTAAAATCTATCTTATATCTCTTTCTTGCATAGGGTCAACCTGTTTGGACAAGTCGCGTACAGGTAGACCGACGACGTGTGCCGCGCCGCGTCGAGCCGGCCCGCCGCCGGACCCTCTCCTGTTTAGATTTATTTTAGTCGAGTCTTAACCCCCTCTGCTACCTAACGCTTCTGCTTACCGCAACTCTGCAACTTCAATTTGTTACAATTTATCGTTGAGTTTTGTTATTTTTTTTGTTACGTTTTATTGTTAAGTTTTCCTGTTTTGTTGTTGCAATGGCGACATTCTCTAATGAAGAATATGCTGATATCTTAATGGCTTATGGAGCCGCTAATGGTGTTTCTCGAGCAGCGCAACGGCTTTACCACAAGCGATTTCCTGGTAGACGATTACCTCACCGTAGCGTCTTCCAAGAGACTTTGCGACGGATACATGATACTGGCAGTGTCAGTTTAAATGAACCAAGGGGTCATATTGTGCGACATCACGTCGAAGTTGACGATAGAATACTGGCGCTTTTAGAGGAAAATCCCACAACAAGTGTTAGAAATGTGGCAGCAGAGCTTAATATTTCCATTTGGAAGGTGTGGAAGGTGCTACACCAAATTGAACATTATGCATTTCATTACACTCCAGTGCAAGGTAAGTGATTTTCAACAGACTTTGAAACCCGTAAACGCATTGTGTGTCACCTTTGTTTATCTAGTATGTAGTTTCCAGGTAGTAATTCTGTTAACCTTTATACCCTGTTTTTTAAATAAATTACGATCATCAAGGTTACTTGTGCATAAAAATATGCCTCATCTATACGTAACGAAAGGAAGACGACATAACGGGGCTGCAAATAAGTTTGATTATCGTAACTAAATATAAATAAATAAAATCCCGAGACATACACACCGACTAAGGACTGCGCTATGGGAAGCCATGTAGCGAACCCAGACACGGATTTTTTTTGTTCCGTGTGGGAAATGAACCCGCGACCTCCTCCGCGGCACGTGATAAATTTAAAGATATGCACTTGTCCATGTTAAAAAATCCTATTGCAATAACTTAGTTCTTACGCGTTTTTTATTTGTTGTAGGTCTCGAAGATACTGATTATGGCAGAAGAATGCAATTTTGTCGCCATTTACTTGCACTCTGTGTAGACGATCCGAATTTTCTAAAAAAAATTCTTTGGACGGATGAGTCAAAGTTTACAAGGGAAGGAGTTTTAAATTTACATAATTTACATTACTGGTCACCAAAGCATGAAAATCCACGAAAAAAAAGGCAAAAATCCTTTCAAACAAAATTTAGTGTCAACGTTTGGGCAGGAGTAATTGGTGATCAGTTGATAGGACCGCACTACCTGCCTGATTACCTCAATGGTGACAACTATTTAGAGTTCTTAGAAAACTACCTACCAGAATTATTGAATGAGGTGCCAATTTACAACGAAGAAACATCAATAGTGTTCCAACAAGACGGCTGTACTGCGCACTGGCGGCTATCCGTCAGGGAATATTTGGACGATGTGTTCCCCAACTCTTGGATTGGAAGAGATGGTCCAATTCCATGGCCTCCTCGATCCCCAGACCTTACTCCCTTAGATTTTTATGTCTGGGGACGGGCTAAAGAAATTGTCTATGCCACGGAGGTAACGACTAGAGAAGAATTAATACAACGAATCGAAACAGCTTTTGGCACTATCCGAGAAGAAATGAGAATGCGAACAACGACTGTTGAAATAAGAAACCGATGTCGGGCATGTATTGCTAATGGAGAACGACAATTTGAATAAATTTCCTGTCTACACTTAATGCTTTGTTTTATTTTTTTAATAATTTTTTTACCAGAATTTTGAATTTATCATTACGCGACCCCTTTCACTAATATTGCGAATTTCGTGATGTTTTAAATGATTTTTATAACATGTGGCATATCATTAGAAAGAAGAAAGACTAGAAAATTTTTCAGGGAGCTGGAAGATCCTGGTCACATTTTTTAATTTTTTTATATGCATGTAAAGCCAAAGATTGAAGTAAATTTTTTTCGATTCCAAAACTTTATAAGTAAATAAAAAAAGAACTAGTTAACTAATAATATTGGTTTAGGAGTTAAAAGAAGCCTAAAACAGTACACATTAAAACAAAATAAAAATTAGCTGTCTATACTGAATACTTTTTTTATTTTTATTTTTTTATGACGATTTCGGGATGATAAACAAAAAAGGTTTAAAAAAAAAACACACGGCTTTTGAAGTTTTAATAGCCATTTAGCCATAGCAAATAACCTATTCTACCAGCTATATCAATTTGGCCGGCGATGGACCAAACACCCTGTATAACGTTAAAGACTGTTGCTTAACATTTATTGTCTAACTTTTTTTAACAAATTATAAATGGTTAATGATGTTATACAACTTAATTTAACAAAATGTTTTAGAACTGATTACAACATGATGTAACAAAATATAACTTTTGTTGTATAACATCATCAGAACCTCGGCGGGACATTAGCGGAAACTGCCAAAGCCCAAACTGATTGTAACATAATGTTATACGATGTTATACAACGAGTTCGACCAGTGTGGGAACTTTGTAACATATCTTTGTAACATTCCTTGACATGTTGAAACGTATGTTACACGCTGTTATAAAATATTATCGTGTTACACAATGTTGTATAACGTTATATAACTGCTGTGTGGGAGCACCTCATGGTTTTTTTTTTTGACATATATTATATACGTACAATCCGAATTAGATTTACACTGCAATCGAATAAAAAATTTTTAGCGATAACTTGGCAATAAAAATAATTAAGTTCCAATACACACACTGGTCAAATACTTGTAAGAAATTTTTCTTTTGCAGGGTGTGTCGTTTCTGCGAGCTCAACAAATCACTACAATGCATTTTTTACTTATGTAATAATTCGTTAACATGGATAAAATAAAAATGTCCTTTGGATTTTTTTTCTATTTAAAATTGTGTATCTCAAAAGAAATTATCAAATACTCAAAGTTATATTGAAAGGCGTGCTACCCACTTGTTTGAACCGGCTCAGTCTGTATTTGATGAATGACAATACTAGCCTGGAGGAATTACTTATTCAGCTAGTCCCAATCGGCGAATCCAGTCAGGTGATATGTACATTCGGTTCGTCTTACCAAAACCTGACCAACATAAGCCGGTTGGCCCGCTTTCCGAACATTCATCTTCATAATTTTATTTTGCTGTTTAATTACAATATGATATTACATATAGACAAGTCATACCCAAATATTACCGCACAAAAAACGGCGTCAACGTAACTATACTGCCGTCCTCAAGCTAAATCGTCGTTAACCAACGTCTGGCCAATTTAGTGTTTTTAATGCCATTTTACTCAAAACAAAAAGTTCTATCGATCTATATAATTAGATTTCTCATAGTTTTTGATTTAGCAAATTTTAAACGTCGTTAAGTGGTTACCTTTTGATATGATTACAACAAAAAATGTATTCAGCTGACATTGCCAATCTATAATGTCTCAAAGTAATGTTAGAGTTTGTTACTTGCAATGGGCAAATGATAACCGTTGAGCTATGGCCATTTTGCACATATACCATGTCAGCATTTTTGTTAAACTTATTCTATTTTTGCTATTTTTTTTGTTGTTATTTTATGTGTCTTTACTTTTTGTGTGTGTTTTGTATATATTGGTTTTATTGTAAATGTTTGTATGTGCAAATAAACGTATATTCATTCATTCATTCATTTATTCATTCATACTTGCTAGCGATTTTTAATGAATTCTTTGACTATAATGTCGTTAGTGTTTCTTAGCTATATTGTCTTTAAAGCTACTTTATTAACTTTTATGGTAAGTATGTTCTTCAGTTATGGTGCATACTTTCATAACTTAAATGTCTCTAAGCAAAGTTGCTTAGCAAAAACGTCTTTATTGGCAAATAAATACATTAAAGTTTTGTTTTGTGCAAACAAATAAATTGAATCTCTAGGCTAAAACGACTCTATCCAACAATACATAATTGTCTCTATCTGAGCCCACGCGTCCTGGGTTGGCGAGGCGAGGGGCAGTACGTTGTAAAAGTTTGGAATGGGAGGCCACACATTCATGAGCTGTTCATCATCAGGTAGAGCTTGCTATGAAGAAAAAAGGAACACTATGATTTCACTGACTTTGAAGAAGCGGCAGCATCTATTAATCAAAATAAAGTAATCGTGAAATCTATGACTGCAAAGGACTTTATCAATGTAGAAAAGTATATCTCTGACAGACGAATCCAAACATCCAAACCTAGAGCCTATTTAAAAAACCAAGTACCATGTAAGTTTCTCGACATGTACCAGGCCAGTTACGCTTTATGAATGATAAAGTCATAAAATACCCGTCTATTATGAAACTCGAACTAGACGTAGCGTACTGGGCGTAGACTATGAGAGAAAGGCTGACTAGGCTGATGCTAGATAAAATTTCCAGCATTACGCCTGTTCACAAACAGCTGTTCTGGAAAGAATTGCCTACAACAGTTGGTGAAACTGCCAGTGCAAGTGGCACGAGCAACAATGCTTCAAGACTGAGTAATTCTAAGACTAAAAACAAAACTTCGAGACTGAGTACTTCATTGTAAAACTAAACTATCTAATACAGATTGTGATTTGATAGATTTTATAAATATAACGTGACATTCGAGTGTGATATTGATGCTTAGATTGTTTTTTAAGTGGCTACAAAATATTTAAATATTTTTTTAACTAGATATTTGATCTCTCGAGTCTTAAACTTGCTTTTACGTAATGTATACAAGTAAATAATACTGTAATACGTTAAAATGAGTACTTTTAGATTTTTGATACTAATATATTTTATGATTGTTACTTTTTTATAGTTAAGGTTTCTATTCTTAGGTTCAGTCTTAGTATCTATACCTATTTACCTTATGTTCCTAAAATGAATAAAATAGATGAATATCTAAAGCGTCATTGTCACTAAAGTACGTCTTCTTATGGTAGCGTCAGGTGACGGGTGGCTCACTTCCCTCTAATATGTTTGAGGAGGGCGTTGGCTGGATCCCGCGTTAACTCGTGAACGGGTGCCATTGGAGGGTGTTCGTCATTTGGATACTTGGGGGGAGGGAGACTTGCTGAGCTAACAGATGCAGATAAGAATAATTTTGTATAGACGTAAAGAGACTCTGTAAATTTATTTTGGAAAAAAATACTCGTGAAGTTCTTTACGAAGGTTTTTCCGAACTGATGGTTGAGTCATATTTTATTTGACGTCAATAAGAATAAGTAATTGTCAATGTTGAGAAATAAATATTTCATTTCATTTCATACGTACTTAATAGGTAATTTTTTTAAAACTACAACATTATAATTGTATTTTTAAAGTTAAGATAACTATTTTATGACTACATAATACTCAAGATTGTTTTATTGACGTAAACTTTTGTGCAACTACTAAGTTATATTAGCCATAGTTTTTTAAGAAATGTTCATATTATTGTGAGTACGAAGTACTTAAAAATTAATAAACATAGACTTTTGATACTAAAACATATAAGTATTATTTAAAATATTGTTTTATGGGTACAAAATTCTTCATTTTCTATAAATGGTGGATTTTAGATACTAAGTCATACCAACTTATTATTTCTATGAGTCATACATAATAATTGTTTTCATTGCATATTTTTATATTTATAAGTTATTTCTATATTTATAACAGATTTTGGTAGTTTTCATTTAACTTTTCTTGTACGAATACTTAATAATTTTATAGTATTAATAATAGGGTTTACCTTATGTTTTACGAAAACAAAAATCACCTATACTTTCAAACTCTGTTCTTTTAATTTTTTCAGTTCACGACACTTTCTTTGCAAAATGCCAAGTTATCGATAACAATGCCAATCTAAACCGTCGCTATGATTGAATCTTCTGCAAGTAACTTCATTATAGCTTAGCAATAGTCTTTACGAGTGCTGCCCAAAACAATAATTTTTTATATTCCTAGACAAAAATGTCTAAACGACAATATGAGCGTTTAAATGTAGCTTTATTAAGCATTTTACGGATAACTTCCTAAGCTATAATGTCGTTAAAGTCTTTAGAGACATTTAAGTTACGTAATAATATAGTTTTGTAAAATAAAAAAAATACTTTAATAAATCCAAAGCATAAATGTCTTTAAGGGCGAGCTAACGACATTATAGCTAGGTTAATAAAAGCTTCTTTTGAAAAAAATGCTAGGCTTGAACACCAAAATTTAAATATTTTATTTTTTATCTATCTTCAATACCAAAATATATAGTTATTCGAAAGTGCTATAATTAGAACTACATTTCCATATTTTTAGGTTATGGATAGTCATAGTAATCATTAATTGGCGCCATTTTGATTTTTTTCTACACTTTTTGGCTCTTAACTTGAAACTTGGTTTTGGTAGTTAACGACGTTTTAGTTTGAAGACGGCATTACAGATACCCGATCTATAGAGTAGTATAATTTGTAGGAGAAGGAAAGAATGATACGGTTCACTATTTGTAAGAAAGAGATACCTATGTACTTCATGACGTTGCCTCGGACTAATCGGTCGCGAGCGTACGTGACGTAGTACGTAAATTGTCGAAACTCTATAGCGTTGTCTCTTTTACTTCTACATACAAAACTATATTACTTCTCGCTCTTCGCGTTGAAACGAATAGCCATGTCAATTTTAAAACGTCATTTTAAATAGCAAAATAAAATAATAAATAAGTTTGTTACAAAAAAATAGTAATTACGCATGAAAAAAAACGTTTATTCTATCGTTAACAGTAACAGTGTAATTAGTACACTGTCAAAAGACACAAGAAGGCATTGTACGGTATTAAAAACAAATCATAGAGAATAAGTTTTGTTTGACGTTTAGCCGTGACACTGGGTTGCACAAGACTGAGTCAAATAGTGGGCAAATGCCTTGCATTTGCGTTGCCATTTTCGAGAGCGAATTACCTGTCTATGTGTAATATGTCATTGTTTAATTATTTTCAAAGACAAGCATTCTTCTTATGTTTAAAAAGTCGACAAATGAAAGCAAGTAACTGTTCCAGTATGTGATAGATTATTCTCTC
Source organism: Marasmarcha lunaedactyla (assembly GCA_923062675.1). Taxonomy (NCBI): domain Eukaryota; kingdom Metazoa; phylum Arthropoda; class Insecta; order Lepidoptera; family Pterophoridae; genus Marasmarcha; species Marasmarcha lunaedactyla. Next base: position 15,475,782 of record OV281363.1, on the reverse strand, counting down.
GAACTTATGAGTCTACGGGGCCTTCGGCCGAGAGAATCCAACGTATAATCCGGTATTGAAGTTCCAAATGTTAGAACTGCTCTCGAACGGTAGCCTTTGATGTGTACCTACTTCATAGGTATTGCAGGGTCAGGTAATCAGGTCTCTTCAATGATATTATTCATTGTTTAAATAATGAAACGTATCTTTAATCAGTGAATTACAAGATAGATAACTACAATAGGAACGTGTAGAGCTTAAGTCATTAGAACGAGTTGTGTCTTGAAGTTGTTAGGAGCGAAGTTAGCTGCACGTTGCGTCTTCGGCAGTTATCTTCACTCAAAATAGCAGCCGCAGCTATTCGATTACAGATGGCACTAGTAGTTTGAACATGCCGGCGCCCTTGGAAAATCGATCTTCCAATACAAACAGCTACTTATTGGATCATTGCACTGGTAGTGGGCAGATATTTGAACAGGCTCGACGAACGACTCCAGAAGTTGTGCGAATTTCAGCTACTCTGAAAAATGCCATCTTGACCTGGGAACAAACGAAGGATTCTACCCATTTTACCCGGAAGGTTGTCTTCTTTGATTGACCAAATCTTAAATAATGGTTGGGCTTGTCTATGGAATGTTCACAAACTGCAGATTTTGAGGTTCGTTTATTTTTAACATCAGAGATGTGTTCTTTAATGCGAGTTGACACATTTCGTTTGGTTTGACCGATGTAAGAGAGCCCGCAGTCACAGTCGATTTTATAAACGCCTGGATCTTGTAAAGGGATGCTTGATTTTATTGGACGAAGATGCTGGCTTATCTTTGAGTGCGGCTTGTAGATAGTTTTGATTGAAGCTCGCCGAAGAATGCCTCCTATCTTGTCAGTAACACCCTTTATATAAGGCAGGAATGCTGGTCTTCGTTCAACTGTGAGTGGCTTTACGCGGTTTCTGCGACGGCGACGCGGTGTTTTTAAATCGTTATCCCGCAGCACTTTAACCAGGTGGTTGAGTTCCTCATTAATGTGTTGGGGATCGCAGATTCCATGTGCTCTCTGAAACAAAGAGTTGCCTACGGCAGATAATTGGCTCGGGTGGTGATGGGATTTCCCATTTAGATATCGGTCAGTGTGGGTGGGTTTCCTATAAACAGTATGGCTAAGTGTACCATCAGGATTTCTTTGTATTAAGACATCTAAGAAAGCTAATTTGTTCTCCTGCTCCAATTCCATAGTGAATTTAATTTTAGAATTAAGGGAATTGAGGTGGTTTAGGAATGCAGTCACTTCATGCTTAGGTAATATAGTGTAGGTGTCGTCAACGTACCTCTTGTATATCTTCGGCACAACAGGTGCCATTCGGAGCGCTTGCTCCTCGAAGTTCTCCATGTAAATGTCAGCTACAACAGGTGACACCGGAGACCCCATGGCAACACCATCAATTTGAATGTAGTAATTGTTATTCCACATGAAGTAGCCAGATGTTAAACATAGCTCTAATAGTTCTGCATATTCCTCGGGCAAGTTTGACTCACTTAGCTTCCTTTTTACTATATCAATGCAGTCTCTAACAGGTAGTGAGGTGAATAGAGACGACACATCAAAGCTAACCATAGTTTCATTGTTAGTTAACTTGAGATTTTTAAGGTCACTAACAAAATGGTAAGAATCCTTTACATATGCACTTGTCTTTCCTCGCAGTTGTGAGAGCACAATTGCTAAGTGCTGGGCCAGCTTGTAAGTTGGTGTGTCTAGCTGGCTCACAATAGGTCTCAAAGGTACTTTAGCTTTGTGTATTTTTGGTAACCCATACAATTTTGGTGGTTTTGCACTTGCTGGTGTTAACTTTTTCACATCTAAATGTAACAAATCTTTGTGTTTTTGTATTAAAGTGGATGTTTTCTTCATAATCCTGTTGGTGGGGTCATAATTCACCATTTTGTATGTGTTTTCATCCGTTTTCATCACAGTCAGTGCCTTTTGTGTCAATCCGGGACGTTATGCGAGAAGACTGAGAAACAGATGGCGTTAATATGTATTGACAATCATGTAGTTTTTATTACTGGCAATAGATGAACAACACCTTAGTCTATCGTGACCACGGCAACTGCAAAGATGCCGAAACGTCGAAATAATTTTAAAATTAACTAAAATATACGCGATAATATCCGGTAAAAAGTGTTTTATTTAAAGTATGTATCGTGAAAACTTAAGAAAAGATCAAATCTTTACTGTTGAACTTCCACTTGGTTCGAGTCTGCAGTTCCGAGATATATTTTTTCGACCAGCGCTGCCAGAAGTGCTGCTTCGGCTGCTTCACTCGGTCGAAACGGCTAAGACGTAGGGGGTTCGTATCTGTGAGGTCAGCGGAGACCGAAATGGTAAGCGGTCGCCCGATCAGGAAATGAGCTGGTGTCAGCGAAAGGAATTCATCAGGATCTGTGGATAATGGTGATAGTGGACGGGAGTTCAGGACGACTTCGATTTGAGTCAATACCGTGCAATACTCCTCGTAAGTTAAGTTAGTGTTAGACAATATTCTACGTAAATGAAACTTGCACGACTTAACGCCCGCTTCCCACAAGCCACCAAAATTAGGCGCGTACGGTGGAATGAAATTAAAATGCATCTTATGATTAGAAGTGAAATCGTTAATACCTTTATTATTTTGAAAAATAGAGGTTATTCCTCTTTCAGCGCCCACAATTTTTTTACCATTATAGGAAACTATTTGATATGGTTTACCACGCCGTGATATAAAACGTTTAAGAGCAAGTAAATAATCTTGTGTCGACAAACTTGTGACTAATTCTAAATGTATTGCTCTAGTACTAAAACAAATGAACAAACAAATGTATCCTAAAATTATTTTGCTCCTCTGCCTTTCCAATTCAGTATATACACTGGCCCAGCATAATCAACCCCACACCGCATGAAAGGGTAACCGGGTTCTAAACATTCCGACGGTAAATTTCCCATTATAGGTGTTTAGTTTTGCCTTTTCATATGAGCGCAAGTGATGCCTGGCCAAGTTTCTGGCACCTAAAATCCACCACTTCTCTCGCATGGTATACACAAGTAGCTGTGGACCCGCATGTAGTAATCGCTTATGTTCATCAGTACACAGTTTTTTATCGTAACTAAACTTTAAACTATTCTCTGCCCCCCACACGTATAATATTATTTTCGTCCATGAATACATTGAACCCCGACATTTTATTCACATTTTTGTTATTTTTAAAGTTAATAGGTAAGTTATTATTTAAGTTATAATATTTACTAGTAAACGATTGTATCTGCGCGGAGCGAGACAACATTATTATTGATAAATGCAATTCGTCTACTGTCAAGGAACCGGTCCTGAGTACACTGTGGTTATGTGTACGTGTATTATGAATAAAACGTAATAAATAGGCTACCGCCCTTTTTCAACGATTGATTGAATCAAAATCGAATAATTCGCATGAATTAGTACATAATAAATTAATGGTTTCCGACTTTACTTCCGGTAAATTCGTACTCATTATAGGATTACTATTATTTATCCATGAATCTTTAGGTGTATGCAAAAACTGAGGCCCGAACTACCACAGCGAATAATTATCGTGTTTGAGAGAATGAAGACTTACACCACGAGAAATTAAATCAGCTGGGTTTTCCGTGCTCTGTACATGACGCCAGATTGTATCATCAGTTAACTAATTAATCTGTGAAACTCTGTTTTGTACAAACGGTTTTAGCAGGTGAGGTGACATACCAAGCCAACCCTGAACAATTGTTGAATCTGTCCAAGAATATATAATATCAAATTGGATACGAAGAGATTGCTTTATTTTATTAAATAGTTTAGCACCAATTAAAGCCCCACACATTTCAAGTCTAGGGATACTTATTATTTTTAATAGTGCTACTTTACTCTTTGCGCACATTAACTGAACAAGAGCCGATGATTCATCGTTATCATAAGACTTTAGGTAAGTACAGACATCTTAAGCATATTGTGACGCGTCGCTAAATACATTCAATTCTTTAGCTCGCGAATTTTCCATTAAAACATACTGCAGTATTCGTATCTCGTTTTAAAAATTTAAACTAAGTATAAAACTTTGCCATTGTAACGCAATCTCAGCCGGAACTTCTTCATCCCAGACTTACTTACTTAGGCACAATTTTTGTAAGAGAATCTTTGCTGTGATAATTGTTGGAGCTAAAATACCCAAAGGATCATAGATTTGAGCGATTATGGACATCATTAAACGCTGATCATCGTTGTTTTGCCATCCTATACCTAAAGTTTTGATTGGCAACTGTCCCCTACTTTAAAATCTTTCCGTATGTTTGAATCTTCAGTTTTGAAATAAAATGTCCAATTACGTAACGGAAAACAATCACCGTGTAATAATTCCTTAGTTTTGTTGCAAATCTGTACTAAAGTGTCCAAGTTATCGTGTTCCGTATTTAAGTTGTCTACAAAAAAAATCTTCGTTAACTGTTCGAGCTATGATGTCATCATTGCATTCCATTGCTAATTGTCTCAAACAGCACATACTAAGGTACGGTGCCGAGGCTGTACCGTAAGTAACCGTATTCAATCTGTATAATTGAACTGTATTTTTATTATTATCCTACCACAAAATAAGCTGTCTTCCCGGTAAACTCCGTGATGCGGTAATACATAAAACGGTTTGTCTACATTCTCAATATTTTCTAACACTGGAGACATATGTTCTAATAATTCATATTCACGCATAAATTCTCAGTATAGTTTCTTATACTGAGGAGGCGAGCGATTTAATTTACGCTCTAACGACAAAAACCGGTTCGTAGCTAATGAGTATGAATCGCCCAACGCATCAGCTGACTGGTTTAGAGGTAAACGCACAGAAAATCTACCATTTATATCACGTTTCGCAGTTCCTGAAAATAACCTTTCACAAAACCGATCTTCTATCGACATAATACCTAGTGGAGTAGGTATTTCTTCTGACTCCCAAAACGATTTTAATTGTGAACTTATTTGAGCTAAATTACAATGAACTTGTTCATTAGGTAACGAATAATTGAGAATAGTACCCGATCTATCTTTGTATCGAGTAGGTATGGACCGGTACTGAGCTTTATTTTATTTTCATTGAGTAAGTCCCAATAATTGCCCGCGCTTGGTAATAAATCTACTTCCGACGCAACATTAACGAAGGATCAGCTAATAAGATATGACTTGGTATACGCATAAAATTTTTATTAACGTCTATCGAGGGTAATTTCAGTGTGATCTGCGGTAAAACCAAGCAATTTAATTCCGTATTGAAGTCATTGACTTTCAAACGCATATTAATACGGCTGTCCTACCCCCGAGATTTGAATAGTGAACTGTAAAATAGGAACGTTTAAGCGTTTAGAAAATTTCTCGGTGACAAAAGAGTTTTGACTTCCATTATCGAAAAGCGCACGGACTGTATGATAATTGTTATCTGAATCAGTGACATCCACTAAAGCAGCACAGTGGATAATAATAATAAACGTTTGACTCGGGATCAGTTGATTTATTTGTTGCGTGAAAAACAGACGATTGAAGCGCGCTCGGCTGCGCAAGTGAATTTACGCTCCCATTTTCATCAGAATGTAGTAATGAATTCTGTTTCCTTTGGCACAATTTACAAGGCCCAAAGGAACACTCATTAAACGAATAGCCACTTGCATTGCATTCGGCAACTCTTACATAACTTATTTTCAGTAACTAAATTTAATCTATAACTGATGAGTTAAGGAAGTTAGAACAGCTATATATCGCGTGATCACCCCCACATAAAATACATATAAGTTTTTTGGGGTTGTTATATTTAGTAGAATCTGAATTATACTTATTACGTGAAACTACAAAAGTTTGCGTCTGCTGTGACGGGTTTGAATTAAATTGCTTCTTGTGCTCAACATTTTTATAATCAGTATTATATGGCTTTGAATAAGTTGGTTGCACGTTTGGTTTATTACTACCTACTTTTATCATTTCTAAAATATCAGCCCTATTTTTTTAGAAACGACATTAAGTCCTCTAGCTAAATATTGCTATGCGTACCTTTTTTATTAGAAACTGTAACTTTAAAGCATTCCCATTCGCGCTCGGTAGATGGATCAATCTTAGACGCAATTAAACGCATCCCAATACTCGGTAGGTTCGTTTAATGACTTGAGTGCGCGCAGGTTGCGTAACATCGCATCTATGAGCTTTCTAATTTGACATGGGGATTCTTTGTTAAGTGCAGAAATACAAAACAAAGACTTGATATGATTTTGAATCAACAAACGGTTAGTGTGGAAACGATTTTCTAACAATTCCCATGCGTCAGTGTAGTTTTAAGAAGGAAATTCTAGTGCACTAATTACTTGCAAAGCAGAGCCGCTCAATGACGATTTTAAGTAATGGAATTTTTGTATGGAATCTGGGTCTTGACGTTGATGAATTATAGTGTAGTATGAATTTCTGAATTCCAACCACTGTCAAAGGCAGGTAACTTAATCTCTGGAAGCTTGACCGACACAATACTATTTGCTGCGGGGGGTAAACTTAAACTGGATACGTTGCAATTATTTTCAAACTGTTCTCGATACTCTAATTGATTTATTATTTCATTTTCTTCAACACTATTTTCAATTTCACTTTGATTATCATTAACTTGTATAAAACATGAATTTAGTGACTGATTGCGCATCTCTAATTTAATTATTTAATTAGGATTTAAAATGCAATCTAATTTAGTGACATATTTTTCAAAAAGAGTTAACTTACACTTAATTGTACCCCGTTGCCTTTTCAATTCGGAAAGTCTGTTTTAGGTCTTAATAACGTTTTAGGTTCAGCAGCAAGTTTAAATTCATCGTCACTCATTTTTAGATGCTTTGTAGAAAAAGATTACTTACGGTTGTTGGGTATATTAATGCAGTGCGAAACGGTTTTTTCATAACGGTTTTGTTTTTACTAAAGGCACGATATTAACATAAATCGAATAAAAGGATAAAAGGATATAGATGACCTGATGAACGACGTTGACCGCTGCGACTCCGATTCCTCCCGCTTCTTCTATGTTTTGAAGGGCTGGATTCTTTTTTTTTTTTATTAATAATTGAAGATGAAGACGAGGATCATACACGCCTGTCCAAGAGGTACCTATTCACTCTATACTTGAAAGCTCTAGGGTTATATTTGTCTAGAAAAACAGACGCAGGCAAATCGTTCCACTCTTTGGCAACACGAACCAAAAATGAGCTATCGAACCGTTTAGTTCGGCTCTTCGGCACGCTAACCACAAACGGGTGAAACTTCTGTCTGCGTCTGGTCGACGGGTGGAGAAAGGGGGAAGGTTCGATCAGCTGAAAAAGAGCATTCGCACACTCTCCAAAGTGCAATCTGTTAAAATCTGATAGACTAGCAACTTTTCGACGATGTTCAAGACTTTGCAGTCTCGAAGAAGTAAGTTTGTCGTTACTTATGAGTCTACGGGGCCTTCTGTCGACAGAATCCAACGTTAAATCGTATAATCCGGTACTGAAGGTCCAAATGTTAGAACTGCTCTCGAACGGTAGCCTTTGATGTGTACCTACTTGATAGGTATTGCAGGGTCAGGTGGTCATGTCTCTTCAATGATATTGTTTACTGTTCAAATAATGAAACGTATCTTTAATCAGTGAATTACAAGATAGATAATTACAATAGGAACATGTAGAGCTTAAGTTATTAGAACGAGTTGTGTCTTGAAGTTGTTCGGAGCGAAGTTAGCCGCACGTTGCGTCATCGTCTGTTATCCCCACTCAAAGTAGCAGCTGCAGCTATTCGATTACAGATGGCGCTAGTAGTTCGAACAAACAGAATCGGAAGAACCAAGATTAACAAAACAATTGATTGTTTTGACTTTAATGTTAAAAGTACTTATTTTTTTATATGTGTTTTTATGTTATTTAATTTTATTACTGTTATTTAATAACAACTTGCTTATTGATGAACAATTGCTACGATATCAATTGTAGATATGTCATTTCTAAACAATTTTGGTTAAGGTTCAGGGTTATCATGAAAAACATTAAGCCCGTGATAGGTTACGTTGGGTTTTACACTCCAGGCTAGATTTTTATTCCTTTTCTAAAGATGGCAAACGAACAGTAAACGAGCGCCTGATTAGTGTAAGTGGCATCTGCATCCAAGGACATCGCCGGCCGTATAGTCTATCTGCGTTAAGAAAACAGTGAATCATCGATGCAAACACAAATACTAGCCAATGAGATTACCGTATTAGAAAAAGATTTCTTATTGTCGGTGATGCTATTGGCTTTAACCTAATGCTGAGATGCAACGTCACTGTATTCTTAACGCGAATATTAACTAAAGGCTTTTGTTGATGTTGCGGGGTTTTGCGACGGCTGGGAAGATGCCGCCGTTATGCACCCTTCGAAGCCCCCAAGACACCACGACCTGACGAACCACGGAGTGACACCCGACTTGATCGAGTGCAGGTTGGAGCGCAGTGAAAACAACACGTCTTCAAAGTAAGAACGTTTATTGCGGATACAAAATAAACCTTAAGTTTTAACAAGCCTATGAACCGCAATCGTTCCTGTAGTTCAGTTTCTTTCTTCAGACTTCTTCACTGGCCTCCGGATACACCGAACAGCGCTAACGTCTTCTTGGGTCTTCACTGGCCTCCGGATTCACCGAACAGCACTTTCTTTCTTCTAGCTGGAAGCTTCTGAACTTTTCTTATTAGACTTTTTCTTTCTTCTTATTAGACTTTTTCTTTCTTCTTGTTGTTTTCTTCGCTGCAGGCACCGAACTGTTTCTTTCTTCTTACTAGTTGTTGTTTTCTTCGCTTCTGGGCACCGAACTGACTTCCAAAGCTCGGCGTGCGCCTTTTATACAAATTTTGCCCTAAATAATTCCAGCGCTCTGATTGGCTGGCGCGTTTGTGCAATTTGCACCTAATTACACTTAAGTTTTACTTGGACTCTAAACTTTACATCGAATTATCTTTCAAACTATTAATCAAAACTATTACAATATAATATTCAAATAATAGAGCGAAATGATTCCTATATGTTTACATAAATATCAATTTGATAAAATTAAATACAAAAAACTTTCTAGAACAAAGACCATCTCAAAATACCGTTTGCGCCGGCAGACTACTTACTTAGCCTAACATTGTACCTAAGGCGAAACGGTTACAAACGTAATTTTATCATTTTACATTATCAAATTATGCAAACATTCTAATTACAATTAGTTTTTAACATAATCAAACAAGATATAACTACCAATTAGGAACATATACAACAACAAAGGTTTTCTCGTTATTCCCTTCAAATACGTAAAACACCATGAAAATAACTATTACATTTCAATAAAAGAAAGCAATTTACACATTATTATCAATAAACCATAACAATAAACCATATAATTACGTAGTTATTCAACGAGAAAAATATCTAACCATATTACGTCATTTATTACTTCAAATGCGTACTTTATTATATGAACCTATATACAATAACGTTATATCTACCATTATGTACCTAATCTGATAATAAATAACCATAAATTTACCACAATTATGACAAATCTGAACAAATCAGTATTTTACAAATAACCTAGGTCTAATTTCTATCCAAAACATACATAAAGTTTTTCACATTACGCTTATCTACCAATGAAATCTCTAAGAACTTTATTTAACACAAACATCATCAATTCAACCATAAATCAATGTTATCAAAATAGAATTCAAAATATACCTATACCTAGGTTCCTATAACATCCTGATTTCTTATAAGAATCTTATTAGTACTTGCTTACGTCACACTCGAAAATAACCACCTATCCGAGGACGGGCGCAAGTAGTGAGGGCGTGGACTAGCGTTATTTACAAAACTATTTGAATGGCTATGTCCCTATTATGCCGAATCCATTTCATGTTGCGTCGCTAACAGTCTCCCCCGCAGTGCGTAGCACTCCATCCTGCGGTTGCGACGCTGCAGCTGGAACCAGGATGACGACCCGTCTCGTTGGCCGCCTCAGGATCCCCCATGGTGTCTGCACGTCCAGAACTCGAACTCTCCCATCAGGTCCAGGGTAGACTCGGTGAACTCTTCCTCTCGGCCAGGTGTTCCTCGGCAGTGTTGCGTCGACGACCATGACAATGTCGTCAACGCGCAGATCCTGCGTTGCTGCTCCGTTGACCTTCTTCGGCAGCAGGGTAGGCAGATACTCCTTGATCCATCTGTTCCAGAAGTGATCCGTCAGCCGTTGTGCCGTCTTCCACGTTGCCCTTCCGACGAGCTCGATGTCTGCAAACTCTCCAGGCGCCGGTGCTCCACAAGATCTGCCAATTAAAAAGTGGTTCGGCGTTAGAGCTTTTTCATCGTCAGGGTCTACGCTAACGTGGGTGAGTGGCCTCGAGTTCACCACGTGTTCGACTTCAGTCATCAGCGTGTGTAGGACTTCCTCTTGTGGTGTCCTGGACTGCAGCACCGTCGTCAGAGCCATCTTCACCGATCGTACGAGCCTTTCCCAAGCGCCGCCCATGTTTGGACAGCCAGGTGGTATGAACTTCCACCGGATTCCCTCTTGACTCGCTGCCTTTTCCAATTCTCGGTGCGCTCCGACGAAGTTGGCCCCGTTGTCGCTGAAGATAATCTTCGGCATTCCCCTTCTTGACGCCATTCTTCGCAAGGCCATAATCATGGAGTCGGTGCTCAATGTGTTCGCCAACTCAAGGTGCACCGCTCGCGTCGTTAGGCATGTGAACAGGACACCCCATTTCTTCTCTGTTCTTCTCCCGATGTTGACGTTCATGGGCCCAAAATAATCCACAGCCGAGCAGCTAAACGGTGGTTGATGATGCCGTAAGCGCTCGGCGGGCAGGTCTCCAACGGGTGGGATGACGGGTGCGCCTCTGTGGACCTTGCACCACTGGCATTCATGAACGATCTTCTTCGTCGTAGTCCTAAGGCTCAATATCCAATACCTCTGTCGTATCTCGTTAATGACTGTCATTGTATTCCCATGATAGAACTTCCGATGATAATGTTCAATGATCAGTCGGCTTATCTTCTGTTTGCCATGTAGGATGATCGGGTTGACCCTTCTGCCCTCGATGTGGATCTTCCTTGCCCGACCTCTCAGCCTTGGGATGCCATTGTCATTCAAGTACACGTCGTATTTTCGCAGTGGGCTTGACTTCTCTAGGATTCTTCCGTTCTTCAAACAGGTAATCTCGTTGGCGAAGCTCTCGTTCTGGCTTCGCTTCATCAGCTCGTTTTCAGCTCTCTGCAAATGTTCCTCTTCCAGGGGCAAGTATTCTTTCTCGGTCCTTTTCTCGACCGACACTGGAGATTGAGTCTTCGCTTCTGACCCTCTCTTCTTCTGTGGCTTCCAAGGTGCGTCCTTTCCTTTTCTTCTTGCCACGTTCACTTTTGCCGCTTCTTTTGTTGACCCATTCTGAGCGAGCTTCTTTATGATCTCTATGAACTGGAACACGCGTGCTATAGTTCTCAATAATCGCGTCCAGCTTGAGAACCGTTCTGGGTCTGGTACCATATCGACCATGACCCGCGTCGCGCCGACCACTTGGAGGTTCTTCTCTTCCCCGGTGACTTCTTCACTCCCCTCAAATCTTCTCTTTGGCCAGTCTTCTTCGTCGCCCCGCAGAAAGGTGGGACCGTTGAACCATCTTGCGTGGTGGTCGAATTCGCTCGGAGTCCCTCTGGTAGCGTCGTCTGCTGGGTTCTCCTTGGTTGGGACCCAACGCCAGTCTTGAGGATTCGTCAGCTCTTCTACTTCTGCGAGACGATGTGCCACAAACGTCTTGAATTTGCGGGGGTCTGATTTGATCCACTGCAGAACAGTGCTTGAATCTGTCCAGAATAGCTGCCGGGTGATCTTGAGTCCCATCTCTTTCGCAATTGCCGTCGCTAATCTGCTTCCCAAAACAGCGGCTTGGAGTTCTAGCCGCGGGACCGATATAGGCTTCGCTGGTGTGACTCGCGCTTTACCGGCGATTAGCGCGACTTGGACTCTTCCATTTGCATCTGTTGTCCTCCAATAGATAGCGGTGGCCTACGCTTCTTCGCTCGCATCGCAAAAAGTATGCAGCTCGCCCTCTTCTTGCCTCGGTGAGATGCACCTGGGTATTCGAAGGTCTCTCAATACGGACACTTTGTTCACGTATTTGGCCCAGGCTGCTCGCTGTTCTTCCAGAATTTCGTCATCCCAGCCGATCTTCGTGCGCCATATGTCCTGAATTAGCTTCTTTCCCTGAATTAAGATTGGGGTAGCAAGGCCCAGGGGGTCGAAGGTGGACATCACGGCGCTGGTGACTTCTCTCTTCGTTGGCGTCTTCTTGCCTTCGAGTATGTCTGCGCTGGTATTCCGGAACCCGACGTTGAAGGCCAGCAAGTCTTCTGCCATCAGCCATCTCAGCCCAAGGGTCTTCTCTTCAGCAACCAGTTCTGTGCTGTCTTCTTTGAGCTGATCTCCTTTCCCGTAGAGGATCTTCGCCCTGTTGCTGCTCCATACCCTCAAGTGGAAGCCTGCCTTTGCAAGAATGCTCTGCACCTGATGCGCGATCTTTCTTGCATCTTCCTCTGTAGCAAAGCTCTGAAAATAATCATCCATATAATGATTTTTCTTGATGGCTTCCACTGCCACCGGGTAATCTTCTCTGAAGTCTTCTGCGTTCTTATTCATGACAAATATCGCCGTAGATGGTGATAAAGCCGCACCAAACACCACTAAGCACATTCGGTATTCGTCTGGTGTCCCATTTATTCTGTCGCCGCGCCACAGGAACCTCAGGCTGTCGCGGTCCTCTTCACGCATCTGTACCCTCAGGAACATATCTTGAATGTCGGTGACGACGGCGACCGGCTTCTCTCTGAACCTCACAAGCACCCCAAATAGCGATTGCAGAAGATCTGGTCCCGGCAGGAGTGCGTCGTTCAGGCACTTCCCGTCAAATTTTGCAGCAGCATCCAGGACTATCCTTGGCTTCTTCTTCACGGGATGCATTACCGCAAAATGCGGCAAATAAAATGTTCTTCCAGCGGTCGTTGATACTGGAGCCTTCTCTGCATAACCATTTTTTATCAGCTTCTTCATCTGGTCTTCATATGACGTCTTCAGGGTTGCATCCTTGTCCAATTTCCTTTCGATCCCAATAAGTCGTCGATGAGCTTGCACGTAGTTGTTTGGTAGGGTTTTGTCTTCACTCTTCCACAGCAGCCCGGATTCAAACCTCCCCTCTGGAAGGCGCTTCGTCGTTGACTGCAGGACCTCAAGCGCTCTTTGGTCTGCGTCGTTGCTCGATTGATTCGATGACGAAGTGTCGCCACACCAAGGCTTCTGTCTCATCTTCTTCGATGAGTCTGCTGTGGTTGGCGAACTGTACTGGTGACATCTTCCCGTTGTGACGCCCATGGAGGACCCATCCCAAGCTCGTCAGTGATGCAACTGGACCGGACCTTTTCCCTTTCTTAAGTCTTCTCGTGGCGATGAGACCCCAGTTGTCTTGCCCGATGAGAAGTTTTGGCTCTTTATCTTCATATAGTAGTTGACCTTGAATGCCTTGCAGGTGCGAGCATCCTTGTCTTGAGAGCTTCAAACTGTCGATTGTTCGAACTTCAATCGTTTCCTTCTTCTTACGATGAGCTCCCTTGATCTTGACGCTTGTCTTCTGCGAGTCGCACCTCTTGATACCATGTTCTCCAATTGTCTCGATAGTTATTGGACTCGCCTTGCCTTCAGCCCCAATCATCTGCGCCACCCCAGCATCCAATAACGTGACTGTTGATCCCTCATCCAGAAGAGCCAGTACGCGTGCTGCGCCCTTCGGTCCATACAGGTCCACTGGGATCATCTACAGATACACCTGCCCATCACTGGCAGTATGTACGGAGGTGACGACTTCCTTGGGCTCTTCTCTGCGACTGGAGACATTGCAGCAGGATTCTTCTCTATCCCCAACAGCTGCTGGTGGACGGCTTTCTTCATGAAGACTGGTGTGGTGCCATCTTCCGCACTTCTTGCAGTCTGCTGCCCTGCAGGTCTTCCTTGAATGTCTTCCTCGTAGACACCTGAAGCATAAAATTGCCTTCTTAGCCATTTCGTACTTTTGACTAAGGTTTGCTTCTTTGAACTTCCTGCATTCGTAAATCCAGTGCTCGCCGTTACACACTGGACACCGATTCTTGCGGGGGTGCTCTTTATTCCCCTGCACGTAGTGAACCTTGTTCACTGGTCTTCGCTCATGGCCCCATGATGTCTTCGGTGGTGCAGATCGCTGACGGTCTTCTTTCTTCCAGGATACTTCAGGGTCGGCTATTTCCGCGTACCATTCGCTTTCAGCCTCCAGGAATGCGTTCATGACTTCCAGGTCCCGAAGTTCTTCGTCAGGATTCGCCCTCTTGTATGCGATCCACCTGTGTTTCATCGTAGTCGGCATCTTTGCAATGAGGGCCCTCGTGGTTCTAAGGGCATCTAAGTACTTGCTTGCCCCCATTGCCTTGATCGTGACCACGGCGTTCCTCACGTGGCTGTAGAACGTGCTCACGTCGTTCGGATCCTCTGTGACCCGTAACAGGTTCTCCAGCTTCTCCAGCTCCACAGTTGCCAGAGCTTCGGGTCTTCCGAACCTCAATTGTATGAGGTTCGGAAGACCCTCATGACTTCGCTGGGATGCTCCGCCGTAAACAAGAGGCTCTTCACTGCCTCTCGCGCCCTCCCTTGCAGCGCCTTCCGTAATCTGGCCAGGTTCTGCACGTGACTGAAGCTGGGTGCCGTGTCTTCGAACGTCCTCTTGAACGCCAGCCATTCTTCTGCGGCGCCGTCGAAGTTGGGAAGCTCGATGTGTACAGCTTCCGACCGGCCTCTAGGTAGCTTCCCCAATGCTTCAGCTAACTCCTGGATGTCGATCTTCCCAGATGCAGGCGGCGGCTGTGGTAGCCGCGGTGGTGGTGGTGGTGACGGTGGTCGCGACGGCGGCACCAAGGGTGGCATTACCCTCGCTCTCCTCTCGGTCTTCTGTAGCCACTCCTCCACGTGTTGCTGCCGCTCCTCGTCTGCGAAGTCCTCTTCGCTGCCGGACTCGACCCGCACGAGCTCCAGTTCGGCCTCGGCGAGATCCAGCTTCCTCTGGGCTATTTCCATTTTCAATTCGGCTTCTCTTCTTCTGGAAGCCCTCGACCTGGTGGTGGAACCAACCCTCCTGGGTTCCACGGGCGCTGGTACCGCGAACCGTGCCTCTTCGTCCGCAGCGCCCCTCGATGCAACCCCATCCATTGCTGGCGGTACGGTGCAACCTTCGGCTTGGCGTGCTTCAGGCGCTCCTCCGGCGGGGTGAGTTGGTGCCCCTGGTGTCAACGTCGACCCCGTAGACGACCCTATCGTGTCTGTCGTCTCTGTCGGCGTGGCTGCACTCCAGTCCCTCGAAGACTCCGTGGCGGTGGTGGGCTTCGTTCTTCCAGTCGACCGTGTGGTTGGCATCTTCTTGATCCAGGATCTCGGCTCGAAGGACCAGGAAAACTGTTGCGGGG
This sequence comes from Marasmarcha lunaedactyla, assembly GCA_923062675.1. Classification (NCBI taxonomy): domain Eukaryota; kingdom Metazoa; phylum Arthropoda; class Insecta; order Lepidoptera; family Pterophoridae; genus Marasmarcha; species Marasmarcha lunaedactyla. The sequence goes on along the minus strand of OV281363.1, from coordinate 15,460,230 downwards.
TTTTGCGCCGGCTGGGAAGATGCCGCCGTTATGCACCCTTCGAAGCCCCGAAGACACCACGACCTGACGAACCACGGAGTGACACCCGACTTGATCGAGTGCAGGTTGGAGCGCAGTGAAAACAACACGTCTTCAAAGTAAGAACGTTTATTGCGGATACAAAATAAACCTTAAGTTTAAACAAGCCTATGAACCGCAATCGTCCTGTAGTTCAGTTTCTTTCTTCAGACTTCTTCACTGGCCTCCGGATATACCGAACAGCGCTTACGTCTTCTTGGGTCTTCACTGGCCTCCGGATTCACCGAACAGCACTTTCTTTCTTCTAGCTGGAAGCTTCTGAACTTTTCTTATTAGACTTTTTCTTTCTTCTTATTAGACTTTTTCTTTCTTCTTGTTGTTTTCTTCGCTGCAGGCACCGAACTGTTTCTTTCTTCTTACTAGTTGTTGTTTTCTTCGCTTCTGGGCACCGAACTGACTTCCAAAGCTCGGCGTGCGCCTTTTATACAAATTTTGCCCTAAATAATTCCAGCGCTCTGATTGGCTGGCGCGTTTGTGCAATTTGCACCTAATTACACTTAAGTTTTACTTGGACTCTAAACTTTACATCGAATTATCTTTCAAACTATTAATCAAAACTATTACAATATAATATTCAAATAATAGAGCGAAATGATTCCTATATGTTTACATAAATATCAATTTGATAAAATTAAATACAAAAAACTTTCTAGAACAAAGACCATCTCAAAATACCGTTTGCTCCGGCAGACTACTTACTTAGCCTAACATTGTACCTAAGGCGAAACGGTTACAAACGTAATTTTATCATTTTACATTATCAAATTATGCAAACATTCTAATTACAATTAGTTTTTAACATAATCAAACAAGATATAACTACCAATTAGGAACATATACAACAAACAAAGGTTTTCTCGTTATTCCCTTCAAATACGTAAAACACCATGAAAATAACTATTACATTTCAATAAAAGAAAGCAATTTACACATTATTATCAATAAACCATAATAATAAACCATATAATTACGTAGTTATTCAACGAGAAAAATATCTAACCATATTACGTCATTTATTACTTCAAATGCGTACTTTATTATATGAACCTATATACAATAACGTTATATCTACCATTATGTACCTAATCTGATAAGAAATAACCATAAATTTACCACAATTATGACAAATCTGAACAAATCAGTATTTTACAAATAACCTAGGTCTAATTTCTATCCAAAACATACATAAAGTTTCTCACATTACGCTTATCTACCAATGAAATCTCTAAGAACTTTATTTAACACAAACATCATCAATTCAACCATAAATCAATGTTATCAAAATAGAATTCAAAATATGCCTATACCTAGGTTCCTACAACATCCTAATTTCCTATAAGAATCTTATTAGTACTTGCTTACGTCACACTCGAAAATAACCACCTATCCGAGGACGGGCGCAAGTAGTGAGGGCGTGGACTAGCGTTATTTACAAAACTATTTGAATGGCTATGTCCCTATTATGCCGAATTCGTTTCATGTTGCGTCGCTAACAGTTGAAATAGCATGTGTTCTTGCAATATCACTTGCTGTGCCCCCATCAACCCAGAAACAACCGTATAGGTGATTATTGTGGCGGTCAAAATAGGAAGACGCCCTAGATGAGTAGAATTAACAAAACATAAAAAAACAAATATTACATCTTTATAATAAAGATTCTCTTGCAGATGTCAAACGAATATCTATAAATATTTGTTGAAGGCATTTACTATGTTTACGTTTACTATGTTTATTTGGATATTGGCCATTCATAATTCTAAAATAGTAAATAATAATAAAGGTAAAATGTTTATGTCAAAAGGCTTAAAAAGGGCCTGTATCGCTAAGCGTCAGTTATATTTAAATTATCACTTAAATAAAGATAGTTAAAAAGAAACAAAAGAGTTTACACTACCAATAGTAAGATATTTAAAAAATTCTTTGAAACCGTCAGAAAAACGTCAAATATATTACCTAATATCTCTACTTAAAGCTACTTGGAAGTTGATCAAGAAAACTGCAGTGCGAAGTCCGCTTCGAGTTTCATTCAATAAATTAAAATTAAAGGGTAAACATAATATTACTATCCTAGTGACATCAGTACAGTATTTAATGATCATTATATTACCACAACCCAGCCTGATAATTCCAAACTCACTCCAAAACCTTAAAAGTTAATAAGTAGTTTAAATTCTATTTTTATGACACCAGTTGCTGAACATGACATTATGAATAATGTCAAAAAATTTAAAAATACCAGCTCCACCGGCTATGACTCTATAAGTATATTAGAAATTAAGTGGTCAGTTCATTACAATTCCATTGAAGCATATAATTAATTGGTGCCTTTCAGAAGGCGTTTTTCCAAAAAAATTAAAAAAATCAATTGTCAAACCTCTGTTTAAAAAAGGGAACCGATCTGACGTAAACATCTATAGACCAAAAATAAATATATGCGTTTTGTCAAAACTATCATTAACCACTTTGAAAAAGTGGTAAATGATAAATTATACAACTTTTTGACAAAACATAATTTATTAAAGATGGAACAGTTTGAATTCATGAAAAATAGCTGAACAACATTGTCTTGCTATATTTTAGTCAAAAATATTACAGAATCTTTGAATAGACGTGTATACCCAGTATCCATATTTTTAGACATGTCTAAAGCATTTGACCGAGTTTCACGTGACATACTACTTGAAAAGTTACAGTGCCTGGGTTACTTGACTGGGTAGAAAGCTACTTATTGAATAGGCAACAATTTGTTGAAATAGCTCGCATGACAAATAATACCTTACAATTCTACCAATCTCCATACAGCTACAATGGAAGAGGAGTTCCTCAGGGTAGTGTATTGGGCCCATTGTTATTTTTAATTTATATTAATGACCTCCCAAACTCAACTAATCATGACTGTATATTATTTGCTGATTTATGACGCTGAAAAAGAAACAAATATATTTTTAAGTAGCGTAGTAAATTGGTTAGATATGAATAAAAACAAAAATAATACAATTCAAAACATATAAGTGTACAATCTCACATCTTCAAATTGAGTATCACAAAAATAAGTTAAATTTAGTTGGCTCAACAAAATTTCTTGGTATAACAATTGACAAACGTTGCAACTGGAAAGCTCATATAAACATCTTATGTTCAAAAATTTATAGGTTTATTTATGGTCTAAACTGATAACTCTTACAATATCCACTCAGGCAGCTACACTGGCTTATCATGGACATTATGTCTCTTCAAATATTCGATATGGACTTATTTTATGGGGTAACTCGGTTGAAGCTGACAGAATATTTAAAATCCAGAAAAAATGTCTACGCTGTTTTTGTAAAGCACATTACTTAGATAGTTGTAGGCCTCTATTTAAGAAATTGAAAATATAACCACTTCCGTCACTATACATTTTTGAAATTTGCTGCTTTGTAAAGAGACACATGCATCTTTTTTCAAAAATGAAGATGATATAATGGGAAATCGTTCTAGACATAAGAAAAACTTTATGTGCCTGCTCAAAAATTCAAAATATATAGCAATAATGTACATTGCATGGCAGTTAGGATTTTCAATAAACTACCAGTCGAGTACAAAAACTTGCCAGAAAGAAAGTTTAGAAGAGCTTTGTTTAATCTTTTAATTGACAGATTATAATACAATATATACACGACTTTATGAATGAAAATAAATTTTGATACCTATATATAAATCTATACTTATGTGACATTGGCATTGTATACTTTTTAATTCTTTTATATTTATGTTTGCTCTGACAAAGTACTGTGTAATTACTTAAACTATGTATTTAGATTTATAATTGTTGTTGTGAAAACTCACGTTTCAGTGACAACCAATTTCTAAATTGTTTAAAAGCTGCATCCAAAGCTAAGGCGAGAACATTGTACTCGTATATATCCTTATCATAGGCTGCGTATTGGATCAAACTGGCTTCCATGGAGTAGGCAGACGGATGGATCTTGAAATCATAACCAGTTGCTTTACTTGTTCCGTTATTGTAGATCACATAAGCTTGATTATCAACAAGTAACGGTACCCCAGTCTGCATAACAAATGGAGGTTTCACCAGGTACACGAAAGAAGGATTTTTAGGCAAACCTTTAATCTTCTTTACAGACAATCCATTATAAACATAATGTTGCTTGTCAGTGCTTAAGAAATATAAATTGTTTTCATAATCTATAACTATTTGCTCAGCGTTTTTCACTTCGGTTATTTTCTTGTATCCAATATCGTTTTTCGAGTCTTTTGATATCTTGTACAGATCTCCATCGTCTGTTAGAACGTATAGATTATCACTTCCGTTGAATTTTGCAATACTTATAGAACTTTTATCAAAAGTACTGTATTTGGAGGTGGAATTAGTTTTATGATCATAAGTGTATACACCATCATCAGCAGCGATAAATACAGTTGTTGATTCGAGATTGTCAAAAGAAGCGTCTATATCTCTGCCATTAGAAAGGACTTCATTAGCAGTTCTATTACTGTTAAGGAAGTAAATTCCTTTGTAGTCTTTCACACCATTTTCTTTTATATCCGCTTGAACAAAAAATATAGTTGGAATTTTGGGATCGTTGCCTTTGGTAGAATATTTGTTGTCATTTAATAACGGCATAAGAATTTTTACGATATCGTGTTCTGCGGTGTAAATCTTGAGGCTATCGGGAAAGAAGTCAAAGCTGTTACTGTCGATTTTGGTATACGAGGGCGCACCGGCACAAATGCCCGTTATGAGCAGGAAAGTAAATATTGAGATGATCATGTTGAGATCTGTGAAAAAAAGTAATATATTTGTTAAAATAATAATTACATTTCGATCGTTTGAAATCAAGCACCTGTCAACATTTTCGTAATCAAAACAAATATGATGGATTGATTGATTAGGAATCAACTAAATATACACACTTCGGACAAACCTGTTTTTTTCAGTATGGAACCGTTAAACAAAAGTCGTTTGCCAGCTACTAATTGCTTGTAAAACTAAGCTTAATCGTAAAATTGCGCTCGATTTTACCCGCGTAGCTTTTTTTTTAATAACAATCGGCAGGCGTTTGTCTACCATCTCATTTGATGGAATGTGCAGATGACGACGAAAAGGGTACATGCCTTATTATTGTTATTTTTAGTACTATATTTATTCACTCTAATTTTGACAACCCCACGCAACATACGTTTGAACCTTTTAGACAAAATGCAACTATAGATCAAAATTAAAAATAAATTCCGTAGTTTCAGAGTTTATCGATGATAAAACAAAACATGTTTATTGCACAATAAAGTAAAGATCTCGAAGTATATCTATTTTTCAATACTTTTTATTTGTAAACACAATAGTAAACCTAAAAAAATAATGTAAATCTATAAATGGCTATATGTATCTTATCTATTTTGTAACTATATAACTGATTGGTTGAGAGCTGTGGATTTTGTAATAAACAAATAAAAAATAAACCTTGTCTCACGGGAAAAAGCATAAATTACAATCAACTGGCTTAACCGATTTCTTCAATCATGGGTAATAATATGATCTATGTATTTGTGTGATGATGCTGCAGACAGACATACAGATACACACGTGGAACTTAGGGAGTTGCGTAGGGAGTTAGAAACGGTTAACTTCTAGTTGTTTAAACTAAATATATAACGAGACTTACCCAGTGAAGTCAACGGCTATCGCAGGATGACTAAATTGTTGTTTATTTTATTTTTTTTTTTTGCTGCCGAGGCACCCTCGCGGGAGGGAGGTGGAAGATGCGTCATGCATACCGCCCGCAGGTAAAGTCCTCTGCGGGGGGTTATGTGGGACTCACCAGAATGGCACCTACCCACTAAAAACCACCTGTTGGCTGTAGTTATTACCGTTAGCCTTCATCGGAAGCGATTGAAAAGATTTAGTGATTTATTTCCTACAGAAAATAGAAAACTTATTAGGGTTATGGGCCCAGAGAAAAACGTTTCCACCGTGACCGAGAAGAAACGAAGAAACTTGACTTGGAAAGCGTCATAATAATTTGTAAAAGCAACGAGGTATCATGGCGTCGGCAAAAATGGCGAGTTATCAAGATAAATATCTAATTAGACCATTTGATGGTCAAAACTTCAGCACGTGGTTCTTTAGGATTAAAAGTATATTGAACGAAAGTAAGGTATTAGCGGCGATCGAAGACGAAGATTTTCACAAAGAACAACAAAATGTTAACTACGAAGCAAAAGCCCAATCCATTATAATTGCGGGCGTGGCCGACAGTCATTTGGAGTATTTAAAAAATAAAGAGTCCGCCTATATGATGATAAAAACTTTGAAAGATAACTTTACTAAAAACACAGTAAGAGGTAGACTTTTCTTAATCAGGCAGTTAGGTGAAATAAAATTTGATAACCGAAATAAACTCATTGAACACTTTGTAAAAATGGAAGAAATATTTTCCCTCCTAAAAGAAGCAGGTAACTCCTTGTCAGAGGAAGAAAAGATAAATTACATATTGTTATCAATGCCTAAAAGTTATGAATCTATAGTGACAGCAATTGAGACCCAAACAGATGTGTCATTAGATTTTGTAAAAAGCAGATTGCTAGGAGAAGAAGAAAAACAAAATAAACCTCAAAATAAAATAATGATGAATACAGCACCTAGTGTATTCTTATGCTATAACTGTGGAAAGCCAGGTCATAAAAAGTTTCAGTGCTGGTATAATAAAAATCAGGAAAATAATGGACAGGATCGTTATGGGCAAGGACGGAGTTTCAGTCGTGGAAGAGGTCACGAAAACTATCATGGGCGTGGACGGAGTTTCATTCATGGACGAGGAGGTCATGGAAACTATCATGGACAAGGACAACCAGGACGGGGCTACAATCGTGGAAGAGGAGCGAGAGTGAATATTGCAGAAGAAAGTGATTTTGGAAATGTATTTGTGTGTGAAAAGCAGGTGCTAGTGTCGGGTAACAAGAACAATCAAGTAATATGGTATATAGACTCAGGGTGTTCAGATCATCTGGTGAATGACAAGGACTTGTTTACTGATTATAAAGAACTCAAAGATTCAAGAAAAATATCAGCGGCAAAAAATGGTGTTGTATTAGAGGCTGTTGGTATAGGTAATATATACATGAAAACATATGTTAATAATATAGAACATACTCATTTGATAAAAAATGTTTACTATACTCCAGATTTAAGAAAAAATTTGTTGTCTGTTTCAAAATTAGTTAGTGCTGGATTCAAAGTTATATTCCTTAACAGATCTGTAAAGATTTACAATCTAAAAGAAACATTAATTATGGTTGGTTATAATGATGGACCCTTATATAGTGTAAAGATGTATTTAAACAAATCATACAGTAATTATGCTAATTCAGAAAAAGAAAACAAGTTAATAAATTTGTGGCATAGACGGTTTGGTCATTTGTGTTTAAATAACTTAAAATTATTAACTCAGAAAGATATGGTAAATGGTTTGAGTGACTTAAAAAATTGTAATATTGAAAATAAATTATGTGAATTTTGTGTTCTAGGAAAAATGACTAGACAACCATTTAATAAAACAGGGTACAGAGCAAGTAAACCGTTAGAGTTGGTACATAGTGATGTTTGTGGTCCAATATCACCCACTACATGGGATGGATACAATTATTTTGTTACATTCATAGATGACTATACACATTTTGTAATGGTATATTTAATTAAAAATAAATCTGATGTCTTTGAAAAATTTAAAACTTATTATAATTTAGTGACACGACATTTTGACAGAGACTTATTGAAATTAAGGACTGACAATGGAGGCGAATATGTTAACAATGACTTTAAAGATTTTTGTTATAACCAAGGCATTACATTACAAAATACTGTTCCATATAATCCGGAAATGAATGGAGTAGCAGAGAGAATGAACCGCACACTGATAGACAAAGCGCGGACCATATTGATTGAATCTAAAATGAACAGACAGTTCTGGGGAGAAGCAGTCTTATATACTGCATATGTTACTAACAGGAGCCCAACAACAATGAAGGAGAAAACACCAAGCGAACTGTGGGAAGGTAGAAAACCGAATGTTACAAATTTAAGAGTTTTTGGTAGTATAGCTTATAACCATACTCCAAAAGAACAACGGCATAAACTAGACCCAAAAGGAAGGAAACTTATTATGGTGGGATACAGTCTGAGCGGATACAAATTATGGGATGAAGAAAATCAAAGAATAGTGATAGCGAGACATGTTATTTTTGATGAGAGTATTCAGAAAGAGGAAGAGTATGTGAAGGTACCACTTAGATATGAGGAAGAAAATGAAGAATATATAGAAGTAGAATATCACAGAGATAAAATAGCAGAAGAACAGAAAGATACTGAGATAATAGAAAGACAGGAAGAAATAAAAGAAAGTTTAAATGAGCAAAGAAGTGAAGGTCAGATGGAAAACACATATTCAGGGAGAGAGAAAAGGGTAAGGAAAAGACCAAAGTGGCAAAAGGATTATAAAGTTGACTTCGATGATGATGATGCAGCATTATTTGCTCTATTAGCAGGACCAGACAAAGACTTACCTCAAGTTTTTGAAGACATAGCTGAAAGGGAAGATAAAGAATTATGGACTAAAGCAATTGAAGAAGAGATACAAGTATTAGAAGATAGTAACACCTGGGAGAAAGTACAAATAACAAAGAATATGAAACCAATAGACACCAAATGGGTTTTTACAAGAAAGGAAATTGCAGAAAAGACAATTTATAAAGCTAGATTAGTTGTACGTGGTTTTCAACAAAAGGATCAGGTAGGTGATGTATATTCACCAGTATTGAAAATGCAGACTTTAAGAACACTGCTATCAGTAACCGCCCAAAATAAGTATTATATGCATCAAATGGATGTTAAGGGAGCATTCTTGTATGGACGTATTGATGAGGAAGTATACCTTAAACCACCTAAAGGCTATGATATGGAAGAAGATTATGTATTGAAGTTGAGAAAATCACTTTATGGACTCAAAAAGTCACCAAAATATTGGTATGAAAAGTTTAGAGACACTATGACTGACTATGGTTTTATCAGATCTGAAAATGACTACTGTTTATATATAAAAGGGAATATATATATATCATTATTTGTCGATGACATGCTGATAATTGGACCACATGAACAAGAGATAAACAAAGTAAAAATATTCTTGTCAACTCAATTTAAAATGAAAGATATGGGGTCACAAAACTTGTATTATTTAGGTATATCTATACAGAAACATAAAGATTTTATTTCTATTAATCAGACAAAATATTTAGAGAAATTGTTAGTTACATATAATATGCAAAATTGCAATGGTAATAATACTCCAATGGATGCAAACTTTAAGTTAGATGGTGATTATAGTGTTGACTATTCTTATGAAATTCCATGTCGATCTTTGATTGGTTCACTGATGTATGTTGCTATAGGTACTAGGCCAGACATATCATTTGCACTAAATTATCTAAGCCGATTTCAATCAAAACCAAGTAAAGAGCTCTGGATAGCACTTAAAAGATTGTGTAGGTATATAAAGCAAACTTTAGATTACTCTTTAATTTATTCTGAACATAGTAATGTTTCTCCTATTGTAGCTTATGCAGATGCCGATTGGGCACAAGAATTAGACAGAAAATCCACAAGTGGCTTTCTTTTCAAAATTTATGGTAATGTTGTAGCTTGGAAATCAAGAAAACAAACTGTTGTAGCATTAAGTAGTACTGAAGCGGAATATGTATCATTATGTGAGGCAGCCATGGAGGCATGTTGGTTTTTGAAACTATGTAATGATATTAATATTAAAGCTAACAATGTCACAATTTTTGAAGACAATCAGAGCACAATTAAGTCTGTTAAAAGCTGTGATCAAAAGAGATTGAAACATATGGAAATTAAATACAACTTTATTAAGCATCAAGTGGAAAAAGGTATAATAAGACTTGAATACATAAATAGTTGTGAACAACTAGCTGATATATTGACAAAACCTGTAACAAAGAAAGTTCTGATTAAAATTGTAAATTTAATAGGATTATCTTAAGTATTAAAAATATATAGTTTTTGAGGGAGAGTGTTGAATATCAATAACATATATTTTTAATCTGTGAAGTTATGTACTCTGTTTTTGTTTACACCCGTCGAGAAGTTGGGCGCGCTGGCGAAGACCCGCTAGCGGGTCTTCCGCCTGTAGTGAAAGTTGCACTGAAGGTGCTCAAAGGGACATGAGTTGGTGGCCGTTCTGGGCAGCCTCCGGTGAAGCCGGGGCTGGGCAGAGGTCGGCCGAAGCATGATTTAGGGATCAATTCATTTAAATGAACCTATAATGAATTGAGGAGGGAACTATGCTCCGCCAGAGCTAGCAAACGCTCTGTCAGAGTACGTGAAGCCCTAAGTTTACGGGCTAAGACTGCGATTTCACTAACATCGATATTTTTCATAGCGTCGCAGACGATACGCATATCGTCTGCTACGGAGGATTGAGGAGTGGGTTTGTATGGGCGAGGAGCCGGGATGGGATTCGATGCGGGGCGCAGCCTCCAGTTTTCTGGAGCAGGTCTGGACTGTGTAGGCTTTGCAGCCGGAGGAACCCGACTACGCAGCGGCGGAAAGTTTTCCTGAGAAAGGGGCGGGGCCTGTTTGGGTGCCGCCCTCTTGGAATTGGAACGCATACAACGGGGTGCACGAGGGCAGCCCCTGTAATTTGCGGTGTGGCCGGACTGGTCACAAATCACGCAATCGGGAGGAGAGAGAGTTTCAGGGGTGCGACTGTACTCCTTAGTGAAGTGAGGGACCAGGCACCTGACGCACCTGGGCGGTGCGGCAGTTGGCCGCCGCGTGCCCGTGCAACTGGCACCGATGGCACTGGCCGGGATGACCGCGGTGATGAGGCGCCTCGATCGAGATCCCAGAGAGGCCGCATATAGTGCTAACCCCTTTCAGGATCTCCCTGGACTTGGGGACGTTGGCGAGAACCACCAAAGCGAGAGGGTGACGTCTCCCGTACTTGCTGTGCATTTTATGCACCGCGAGTGCCGGGAAGCCTTGGGACTGCAGATCCTCCAGGATAGCCTCGTTCGATAATTCGAACGGGACTCTCCTGAGTACCGCTCTGATCTTACGCTCTTCTGACAGAGCATAAGTGTGATAAGCATATTGCTTATCGGTGAGGAGCTTAGTCAAAGCTCGGAAATCGTCTATCGACGAGACAGTGATTATAATAGATTCACCCGAGTTGGTCGCTCGGGTGTAAAGGATCTTGTGCTCTTTGCACAAAGTCGAGACCTCGGACCATTTACCCTTTTCCCGAAGGAACACGGGTGGTGGGACCTTGGCCTTGACAGAAGTTGGGGCCGGAGCGGGTGCTGAAGGCACCGGGGCAGCTGGTGTTGAAGACACCGCAGGGGGTGTAGGGATGGGCGTCGAGGGCGCCGGGGCTTGTTTCGAGCGCTTCTTAGAGCGTTTCTGAACAAGCGTAAATGAGGGAGACTCAGGGCCAGTTGGGGTGGCGTCCGAGGATGACTCGGTCGCGGGTGCGCGCTTGCGGCGCGGAGGGGCGTCTTCTTCGCACTCCATGTCACTGGAGGAAGGGGACGCGGGAGGGCCTAAGACCAGAGGGGTCTGGGGGACTGGGGTGGCCTGAGGGGCCATTGAGGGAATTAACGCCATGATATGCGGGATGAGAGAGTCCAAGAAACGATACTTATCAGCATTTATAGACATGCCTTCAGCACCGGTACTATCAAGTAACTTCTTCCTAAACTCATCAGAGCTTAGGGAAGCCATTGCGGAGGGGTTGGGGAGGGACAACAATATATATATGCCTAGAGTTCCTAAATAAAACCTAGCGAACCCTAGCGGCTAACCTCCCTATCAGCGGTAGGGGGGCTGGGGAGAATAACTTAAAACTAACCGTAGTACGCCGAAGGCCGCTACCTAGAAACCTAAAAAAAAGGGTACGCAGGTAAAGAGTTGACCACGTTAGGGTCAACCTTTACCGACAGAAAGGACAAATACACACGAAAACACACAGATATGATAAAAATAAATATGAAAATAGGAGAAAAATAAATAAAATAGAGAAGAGAAATAAAATAAAAATAAAAGGACTGGTTCAGTACAAATTCGTTGTCACCGTTAAGTATCCTTTGTACTGAAACCAGACTACTTACGCTGGGCACAACAGTGCACTCAGCACAAGCACAACACAACTTAGCACAGCACTTTGAAGACTAAGGGGCTTAGTCGCAAAGAAAAATCGCACTTCGATAGCACTCAGAGGGAGTAGAAAAACCTTGAAAGCCGTAGTACGGAACCAACACGCTAAACCGTGACGTCAGTAGACTGAGCGCCACGGAATATCGGGAAGGGACCGATCAACGGAGAACTGGGTGTTGCACGTCCGCACCGCGTGGCGATCGGAGCGAGAATGCTCGAGAAAAATTGTTGTGAACACACATCTGTTTTAAACAGAGAACACGCGCATCAAAAGCTGGGAGTTACTCAAGGTTCACGGTTCTACTGAACTTTATAGCGATAAGTTTGATAGGTTCCATGAAATGTTAAACAAGATATAGCAATAAACTTAACTTTATTAAATATGGAGATTAGTAATGTATACTTACAGTAGAGTTTTTGTCGACATTTCACTGCCTGTTCTTGCCTTTTACTACAACACGACGATGTAAACGTGGGTGATGCATGCATTTATATTCTAGAAACTGTGTTGTTTGTTTTTCCTCTTGTAGTATAACCTATTACTACTTAAAATAAGTAATTCGGTGTCAGGACAGTCTTTTTGCAACCTGCTTTTTCTAAAGGCTAGCCTAGCCTTCTGTGTATGTCTAATGTATATAAATATGTATTGCACTAATAGTTTGGAATCATAATCATTTGGAATATAAGGTCCAGCTTCATGGTGGTAATACCATTTTTGTATATTTCACTGTACATATAGTTAAAAATGTATGCATCAAAAACTTTTAACATAATGTAAAGACGTGTAGGTAGTTTAGTTTTAAAATAATACACGGCACAACCGGTCAACAAAATAATTTTTGTTAAAAAAATGAATTCGATTCGGCAGGTTCGGATCCCAACTATTATTTGCTGCCACAGTCCCGTACTTCCCTGATGCGGCCGAGGATGGAAGGTGGCTTGTGGCAGTGGTCTACAACAGCAGGACGCGGGTTGTTTGTCGAACAAAGACAGGGGGTGCTTCAGCTTCGGCGTAGCTCCAACTTAGTTCCCTGGAATGACGTTCCAGTTAATTAGACAAAAAATTCAGTTCAGTCCGCTGATTGTGATCGCAAACATTCCTAAGCCATGCCTAAGCAAGGAAGACGGGTAGGTAAACAAAGTATATGGTGAGGTGGCTGATAAGATCGCAGTCAGAACGGAGTACAAAATGTTTGAAAATAAATAATTTATGAGTTACACAAAAAAAGGAACGGACTAAGCATTCTTATTTAAAAAAAAATACGCTATAAAAAGCTTTAATAAAAGGAAAAGATAATAAAAAATCTGTTTTGTTTTAATTTAGGAACATTTGTAACAAAAGGAAAAAAACATAACCCTCCTTTGCGCTGCGCAGTCAGGTAGCAATACTGGGTCGGAAAATAGCTTGCAATTTAAATAAAGCGCAAAAGCGAAGCAAGAAGCTAATACAAGTACCTAGGTAGGTTGGTGCACCGCATACAAACTAGTTCCATACACAACATTACATTACTTATAACTATGGTTCACTATTAAACATCATCAACTTACTCTTTCGGGGAATACCGATTTCAAAATTTTACATCCTTTGTTCGGTAGCCGAACAAAGGCGCAAATACAATATGTGTACTGTTTCTTAAAAATCAAGGAATATGCTTCGCACAAAAAACGTCGTACGACAGCCAATTCAATTTTTAAAACGTAACTTTTATTCTAAATTCTGAAGTCTAGAATTTTACTAAAACGAGTACGTGCTTACTGCCCAACGCTTGAACGAGGTCTAGGTCACGTAGGCACAGCGAATGTTCTCGCAAAACCGGCGCTCACGCCATTTAGGCTCCGCCCACAAAATTCAGAAGTGAGTTAGGGTTCGCGCGCCAAGGTAGTGAACCATTAGCATAATTTCGTTTGCGCAGTCGAGTAATTATAGTAATATAAAGTATAATTATATGAGTAATAATACGTTGTTAAGATTAAGTTTTATTTCTTTACTAATAATTAATTATTAGAAAAGGAACGCGTAGCAAAATATAATTAAGTGTTTAGTAACAGAATAATTTTCATGATTTTCATCAAAGTTACAAAGCCGATTATTTTATGCGTAAACGGTAAACTCTTGAAGATTAATTATCAAAAAAGAAAATTTGAAAAAGTCTTTAAGCTTTTCTTTTGGAAAAGTTTTATGTTTGCCAAGATAGAGAATTCTCTAAAATTCAGAAAAATAATTATAACTTGAAAACTACAAAAAATCGTAGAACATACATGGGGTGTTTCGGGTGCCCCATCCATAGACTTTTGCTTGACACTATTTTTGGGACATCCTGTATATAAATATCAACAACCATGATCCGAGAACAAACATCTGTGTTCATCACACAAATGAATGCCCCGGCCAAGAAGCGAACCTGGAACTGCCGGCGTATGAGACAGGGCTACTAGCCGCTACGCTACTCGGCCGTCAATATAAGCATTTTTTTAGTGTTTTTTGCATTTAGCAGTTTGCATTCTAAGACATGTTTCAATAAATAACTGGAATAAAACGTAGTGTAAGTTTCTTTCTTAATATGAACCGATAACGACACAATCATAAATACATTTTAAATTCCTGAACACACAAATATTACCTTTTACAAACCTTCAAACCTACTTTAGAAGAGGTCCTAAGGCTAGCCAAGTAAAAGTTTTATTATTATTCAGAAAAATGTTTGTCTCGGATCACAAATATTATGAATCAAGTATCTACTGTTTGTTTGTGGAATCTTAAGTTCTACGTAAGCTACTGGAAGTTTATTAGTTTTAATTCGTCAAAGGTTTAGTATCAATTCAATACATCTTTGGTTTAGATTTTAGTTATATTGTAGGTTATTTTGATCTTATAATTATGAATTTAATACACTTATATGTACATTCTAGAATTGTTAGTATAGGTGAATAGGTTCTATCACTATTTGAAACTTATTAAAACATTATGTAGTTATTTGTTGTAGTTCTATTTTTATATAAGAAACTGTTCCCTTCAAACTAATCTTACTTTTATTCAATTATTGTGTTATCTCTTAAAAATAGCTTTGTACCAGGGTTCTAGCACGGTTACGAATAAACGCTTATGATTTGTAATTCTTTAACCGACTTCTTCAAGTAAGTAAACATCAAGGTAACTGTTAGTTAAAAACATTTTACAATAAAGAACTAAAGAGTTTATTTATTACAAATGAATTAATTAGGCGACATACTAAGTATCTAAGATAGACAAAACTTTACAAAAGCGCACGTCTTTGATCCATAAGAGATCCTTAATTTCTTTCCTATGACCGTGTTTTTTGTAATAAAATGGAAACAATTCCATAAATATAAAAATAATCGAAACACTCCCTGTAAACTCTATCGCAGAATAACAAAAATATTGTTATTACATAGTGTTTTATACAGATAAAATGTGAGGTGCGGGTCACGAGTTAACGAGATCAAGTTTGGATGAATTTAGTGTTGATAAGTATAATTTACACATTTCTTATTATAGCCTGATTTGCTTCGCGGCTATGAAAACGGTTTTTCCAAAATAATAATGCCCTGATCCTCGGCTGACTAAGTAACTAAGTAACCTCTTGCAGAAAAATACGATCAAGTTAATTTTAACGAATATGCATTAAAAAATTACTTTATTAATCTTCTATGTGACCCCATCGAGTAGGCTAATTTTCTTACTTCTATTTGGTGAAATTGTCATGTTAATGTTTTCAATAAATATCTATCATCAAGAATCCATATAAAATTGTGGACTTGTTTATTTCAGGATCATATATTAAACCTGTAATATTTAAAACTACTCTACAATTTTTTTGTAGTCTATCCGCAATAAGAAAACTGTGAATCATTGATGCAACTACAAATATTAGCCAATGAGGGCACCGTATTAGTAAAAGTTTTCTTATCGGTGATGCTATTGGCTAAAACATAATTCCGAGACAATACGTCACTGTATTCTTAACGCGAACGAACTGTAGATATTCGTTTATGAATGAGAAGGGAGACAAGCTTACAATGCAAGGGTTGTGATGATAAGCCGTCACTATGCAC
This sequence comes from Marasmarcha lunaedactyla, assembly GCA_923062675.1. Taxonomy (NCBI): domain Eukaryota; kingdom Metazoa; phylum Arthropoda; class Insecta; order Lepidoptera; family Pterophoridae; genus Marasmarcha; species Marasmarcha lunaedactyla. Next base: position 15,443,846 of record OV281363.1, on the reverse strand, counting down.
TACATGTTTTGAAGAGTGATAACGGGTGCCGTTTGATGGGGACTTGATGGGATGGAGACTTGCCGAGCTAACAGATGCATACAATAATAATTTTGTATAGACATAAAGAGACACTGCAAATTTATTTTGAAAAAAAAAAAAGAAAATACCCGTGAAGTTTCCTGCTAGTTCTTCTTCACGAAAGTTTTTCCGAACTAGTGGTAGAGTTATGTTTTATTTGACGTCAATAAGAACAAGTCATTGTCAATATTTGAATTTGAATTTGCATAATCAGAAACATATAATAAAATTTATGATACCGTTGATTTTGAAAAGTTGATTCCAAAAGTAGGTAAGACAGTATTATAACGTATTATATGCACTTTTTATTAAATATTTCCACAAAAGAAATATTTTTAATTTTTTGATAATTTTTAGTACATTTTTGTTTATTATACAGTAAGAAGATTTGTTTTATGACTTTGTTATATTTTTTAAATGTTAAAGCGATGTAATGTTGATTATTTATAACTTTTCGACTGTGATGTTTTTTTCACAGGCAGTTTTCAACCCCCCAAAAGTAACTGCAGTCGTCGCCCGAAAACATTGTATGGCCAAAAATTCAAAAATTAAAACGAAAGTTTCGAAGCATTCCTTTTAAATCAATAATTAAAATCTAATTTGATCAACAATGAATAAATACTATCAGGAGGTAAGATTTTACCTGTGTCACTTCTGACCTATTAAGAAATGCTTTGCCTTATACGCAGGAGTTCTCAGGGTCGAATCCTGGTCGGGGTCTTGGTTGCCTATATTTATATTATGTATATATAGTGATATACATATAAATAGTTGTACGTTTATTCTGAGTTCACTTTCGTTCACTGTATGGTCATCCATAACACACATACCAGCGCGCGCGCGTTCGTAAGCGGTTCTGTCGTTGGCTGCTGACTTTTAATTATTGTTTATTAAACTACCGCCATTAGATCTGATTCCTTAAACACATTGCGATAAAGCTGGTTATTGCAATCGTAATACTGTCCCATAGTGTGATACATGTCTAGAAGTGCTAAACCGAAGATGCCTAGGTCCCCCCACAAGCATTGCAACTCTGATCCTGTCATCAGCAAAACCACCTCAAGCAGTGTAGCTGTACGGAAGCGTAGACGTGACGAGGATTTTCAAAGTAAGTTTCGGTCTTTCCAGACCGAAATCATGGATACTCTTAAAAATTGGAAAACGGATATTCAACAGGACATTAACCAAATCAAGAGCGATCTGGATGCCGTTATCGATGGTGATTTAGCTCTAGTAACTGCAACGGTCAAAGAAATCAGGTCTGAGATATCCAATATCCGTCATGAGTACCAAGAAATAAAATCATCTGTTCAATCGTTGAGCAACTTTCAGCAGTACAGGTATTAGTGCAGTCCAACACTGACCAATGTAATGAATTTGCTAAAACAATTGAGGCTCTGAATAGCAATGCGGATTTTTCATTTCAATTCAATTCAAATTGCCAAAGGGATCGCATAATTAATCTAGAAGTTGTTGGGGTGCCTAAATCTACTCGATTTTGTACTGGCAATAGCGAAAACCACACAGGTCAACTTACCTGCCGACGATGTAAAAAAGAGCACACCGTGTTGCACCAAGAATAAAAATACAAGGTCGACCAAACAATATAGTCATCAAAGTTAAACCCCGTTTAGTGAAAGACAATATGATAGCAGGTGCGCGTGAAAATCTATCGACAACAAAAGGATTTAAACTTACCAGGTACTGTAAAACCTATTTACGTTCATGAACATCTAACTCGGTTTAACAAGCACATACTCAGAAAAAGCAAGGAAATTGTAGGTCTTAAAAGTACCAGCATGTTTGGACAAAGCATGGAAGATTATATGGACGCCGAACCCAAAAATGTAATTAATTTTTTTTGTCTGTTTGTCTGTGTGTTTGTGCACGCTTATCTCAGAAACGACTTATCAGACTTGGATGCAGTTTTCTTTAATATATTGTCGTAAGTTTCACTTAACATTTGGTGTTGGTTTCATATCAATCGGTTCAGATATAAAAATATTATGTCAATGTAAACAATCACATTAGATGAGGACTTTTTCAGACACGCACAACTAAATGATGACAACCTAATTAGTGAGAGATTACGTGAAAGTCATTTGAATCGTTGTTTGTTGGCTATTCAAGATATAGTTACATCTATTGGAGGTAATCCTATTTCTCAATATGGCATGCCGAAACCATCATGCGACGGTGAACGTATTAAAAGAGATAACGCGATGGAAATTAACTATCATTCCATCCGATATCCTAATATATAAATAAAATCTCAAAGGTTGAATGATATAGTCATTTTTATAATAAAGTTTTGAATTTTTCTAGAGGGAAGTAAAAGTAGTTTTGAAATTTTTCCACTAACAAAATATTTTTTTTTATCTAAATACAATGCAATAACAATTTTGATGCGATTATCATAAAAATTATTCATGATAATTTCTTTAGAATATTTTAAATAGAGAAGCAAACAAAGTTTTCTTACACAACTGAATATTTTTTTATTTATTTATCTAGCAACCTCTCTGTGCACTAGCTGATGTCAGAAGATATGCAGCTGCGAATGAAATCTGAAAATGAATGAAATTAGAGAAATCAACTGCAAGTAAGAGAATATTACAAACACATATTTTATAAAACAGCTTGATGAATAAAACAGTTTCGTTACACATTCCTTTTCCTTTATTTGTACACTCTAATTTCCTCCGGGCGACCGCGCCACGCTCCCTTGGTCTGTTCTACTTGCGCGAATTACAGGATATCAAGAAGTTGGTACGTTTAATTGGAAACTACTCGCTTTTGTAGAATTTGCAAAATATATCAACAAAACAGCTAACTGTTCTGTAAAGCAACTAGTTTCCAATATTATGCGAAATGTCCACTCTGTTGAGCGTAGAGTATTTCATCAAGAACTAGTCATAGATGTAGTCTACAATTTGATTATTGTCATACAAGTAATTAAATTTATTTCGACACCATGCCCAACTAGCACATTAGTAATAATTGCAGCTAAGTTTATGACTCAAAGTTCTATATCGGTGCTATTTGGGTAAAAATTACAACTTCTTATTGCATAGGAGTGATAAATATAAATAAAGTCTATAACATGGACTATGGGTTCCAAATTTTCAATTAATACCACCTACAGTTTAAAGTTGAGTACCTTACCACTGTTGTACCACTCTAAGCTACAGTGCGAGTGTGAATTGCTACTTTAAGTGGTAATTTATACCTATAGTGCGTCTTATAGCTACAAACGGGAAGCAATATCAACTCTTAAACCACTGGAATATCTAGAAGGATGATAAAATGAGCCATAATGGCATGATTGGTTCTTATTATTTCCTTCTGAACTTTTAGAGGAGGGTTCCATAGAAAGTTCAATATTTGAATTTACCCAAGGTTTAACTTATGAAAGGTTTACGATGTCTTAATTAGCTCCCTTTGTTATAAAAACAAAAGATATTACTACGGGATACATTAACATTTTATTAATATCATTATATTATTTTTTATTATTATATATTAATATTATCTTTTAAATTTGATTTGCTTGTACCCTAATGACACGTTAGCCAAAATCAATATTTTACAATGCGCGTTCATTTTTTGGGATCAATATGAAAATAAAAGTAATTAGAACTCAGAATAATTAGATTTATATAAATTGAGTTCTGATTGTTGACCGACAAAGGGAAGTAAAATACATGTTTAACAGCTATCTGACTTTTATTTAAAATTAAATAATTAGGTTATTACTTTTACAAGTATTATACATTATACCATATTTTTATAATGTCTGATTTCACTTATAAAATTCTTAAAAGAAAAGTGCTTCTGTAGTTTTTGTGCCTTTTGGATTTTAACGTATTATTATATAATTTTCGGTGCTTGGCTCTGTGGCAGTGTTTGGTTTTCATGGCAAAGTATTGTATGCTGCATCTGTAGTTCCGTTCAATAGCTGAAATGAAAATATAATTGTATTAAAATATATAATACTTAACCAATATTGAGTGTATTACATTATGTTTATCCAAAAAAAGGTTTTTGTATTGTCAATTGGGCCCTTAACTATTTTCCCTACTAAAACAAAAGAATCACATATAAAGTAAATAAAATTCACTCCTATGGCCCTTCTCTGGACCACTTAGTAATAAGAAAGGTGATTTTTAGAACTTTGAACAGCAAAAATTGAAGTAAGCGGGTGAAAATTATTACCTACAGTAACAATACGATTCGCCATCTTTAATGGAATGTTTTTATGAAAATCTTACCTCTAATTTACATTATTTTTACTAAACATGTTTTTGTTATAACAAAAGAAGTGATTTTACAACTATACCACGTAAATTCACTATTTATAAATACTTGTTATACCAATTATATTCTTGGTAATTTTTATTAAAACTACTATAACCATATTTTATTTACACTGTTTTTTGTTGAAATTCTCATGAAATCAATATGGCGTGTAAATTTACTTAATAAACATATACACATTTTGCAGTTAAGTTAAGATCCCACTCGATTTTTCAGTACAGATATAGCAAATAGTTGAATAAAAGTATTTGGTACTTACAATTATGTTTTGCAGTTGTCACTTAAAAACTGTCACACGACATTAATAATCTCAACACTGCAACTACAGAAACGAAACGTACGTATGAATGAACAAAATCTAATCGTTCACTCAAACGGTCAATCAACAGTTCAATCAAAGTGGCAAATCAGGGGCGCAGGCGCTGCAATTTGCACCTTTAGTCACAATATGATACGCTCAAGACCTGCTATGCGATGTGCCCACTTAGGGCCATATCTATTGCACCTAACCTTATCGTTAGCACCTTACGCTCTAAAGCTTATTCGCAACCATTTGTGCTAGTTGGGTGGGCACAGAAGATGTGGTTTGTGCAGTATTTGACTTAAGCAAACTCACAAATATTGCAAGTTAAATAAAAATTGCTAGCAAATATTGTACTACTTTACAGCATAATGAATTTTGTTATAGATATTGGAGATATTCTAAGGTATGTCCTTCTTACTTGTTCTAGGTATGTACTCGTATATTCTGACTTATATTACACTGCAATCGTTAAAATTTTAGCGATACCTTGGAAATAAAAATAAGTATGTTCATATACACCTGGTCAAATTCTGTTAAGATTTTTTTTCTTTTTCAGGATGCTTCTGTGAGCTCAACAAATTACTACAATGCATTTTTTACTAATGGAATAAAATAATTCGTTAACATGGTTCAAATAAAAATGTCCTTCGGATTTTTTTTTCTATTTAAAATTGTGTATCTCATAAGAAATAATCAAATACTCGAAGACTTATAATCTATCAAATGAAAAAGCTATCTTTATATTAATAAATAAATATTGAAAAGCGCTACCACTGCTACCGTGCTAGCCACTTATTCGAACCGGCTCAGTCGACTCGGCAGTATTTGATGAACGACAAAACTAGCCCGAAGGACATTCTCGCTCCGATCGCCACGCGGTGCGGACGTGCAAGACCCAGTTCTCCGTTGATCGGTCCTTTCCCGCTATTCCGAGGCGCTCAGTCTACTGACGTCACAGTTTAGCGTGTTGGTTCCGTGCTACGGTTTCCAAGGTTTTTCTACTCCGTCTGAGTGCTTTCGAAGTGCGATTTTTCTTTGCGACTAAGCCCCTTGGTCTTCAAAGTGCTGTGCTAAGTTGTGTTGTGCTTGTGCTGAGTGCAGTGTTGTGCCCAGCGTAAGTAGTCTGGTTTCAGTGCAAAGGATACTTAAAGGTGACAACGAATTTGTACTGAACCAGTCCTTTTTATTTTTATTTATTTCTCTTCTCTTTCTATTTATTTTTCTCCTATTTTCATATTTATTTTTATCATATTTGTATGTTTTCGTGTGTATTTGTCCTTTCTGTCGGTAAAGGTTGACCCTAACGCGGTCAACTCTTTACCTGCGTACCCTTTTTTAGGTTTCTAGGTAGCGGCCTTCGGCGTACTACGGTTAGTTTTAAGTTATTCTCCCCAGCCCCCCTACCGCTGGTAGGGAGGTTTGCCGCTAGGGTTCGCTAGGTTTTTATTTAGGAATCCTAGGCATTTGTTATATATTATAGGCATACATTATATATTTATATATTACATATTGTAATTCCAAGTCCTCCAATGGACCTTGTTAATATCCTTAAGTCGTTCGCCCAGGCGCTCGCTGCGTCCGGCGTAAGCATACCCGCTGACGCACTAACGCAGGCCTTACAGGCATCTATTGCGTCCCCGGCCCCTCAGGCCTCAACCCCGGCCCCTCAGGCCTCTAATGTCCAGACCCCTCAGGTGTATAGCTCTCCCGCGTCTCCCGTTCCATCCGATATGGACTGCGCGTCGGTCTCATCCTCGCGATCATCTCGTAGGAAGCGTACCGCTCCCGGGAGCGATTCAGACTCCGCCGCGTCCGAAGCTTCGTCGGTCGCCGCCACCTTAACCGGCTCTCCTGAGCCCGCCTTCCAATTAGTTACCAAACGCTCTAAGAAGCGTTCGAAAAAAGCCGCGGTGTCTTCAACACCCGAGCCAACCCCGGTGTCTTCTACACCCGCCCCCGCGCCGCTCATGTCACTCGAAGTGACCGCGTCTCCGTCGGTCCCATCGAAGCCAGCGACGCGCTGCGCTCCCGTCCCGCCGAAGCCTCAGCTCCCTCCGCCCGTCTTCCTGCGTGAAAAAACGCGCTGGACCGCGGTTTCTAACTTGTGCAAAGAGCACAAAATTAATTACTTAAAAGCCGCCAACGCTGGCGATACAATCAAAATTCAAGTAGCGACCGTCGACGACTTCCGCGCGTTTACCAGGTTGCTCTCGTTAAATCAAATCGCGTATCACACCTACGCCCTCCCGGAGGAACGTAAGATCCGCGCAGTACTACGGGGCGTCCCGTTCGAGCTCGCGAATGAAGAAATCCTCGAGGACCTTAAGTCCCAGGGTTTCCCGGCCGAAGCAGTGCACAAGATGCACTCTAACCGCGGTAGGCGCTTTCCGTTAGCTTTAGTTATCTTGTCGAATACTCCCAACTCGAGGGAGATCTTTAGAGAGGCTCGCACAATTTGCGGACTCTCAAATATCTCTGTTGAGCGTCCCAAACCCCGCGGTCACCCTGGACAGTGCCACCGCTGCCAGCTCTACGGCCACGCAGCGGCTAACTGCTCAGCTCCCCCCAGGTGCGTTAAGTGCCTGGATCCACATTTTACGAAGGAGTGCACTCGCACTCCCGAATCCACTTCCCCCCCTGCCTGTGTGCTGTGCGGCCAGTCTGGTCACACAGCTAACTACAGGGGCTGCCCGCGTGCTCCGCGCTCCACCGCCAAGAGGGTCGCGCCTAAACCGGCGCCGCCGCTCACTCCCGCTAACTTCCCGCCGCTGCGCAACCGGGGTCCCCCGGAAGCAAAGCCCGTTCAGCCGACGCCTACTCCGGCTCTGTCTTGGAGGCAGCCTCCGGCCGTTCCGCCTGCACCATCCCGACCCATCCCAGCTCCCGTAGCTTCCGTAGGGCCGCGTCCTTCTCCGTCATCCGCACCTCAGTCGTCGTTGGCTGAGGACATGAAGACCGTGTTCGACGTTATTCAAAACGTCGATATTAACGAAATTTCCGTGCTCGCACGCAAACTGCGAGCCGCCCGCTCTCCTCAAGAGCGTTTATTTGCTTTAGCCGAGCATCACTCGCTCCTAAGTTCGTTGTAAATTTATTTTCTTTTTATTTTTCTATAAAATCGTAAATAAGTAAATTATAATGTCTAGACCCGCGAATCCCGCGTCCAGTCGTATTAAACCCAAGGGCTTATCCCTAGTATCTTTTAACGCTCGTAGCCTTAACACCAACCTACCCGAGATTAAACTGTTGCTTCAGAACAAAGAACCTGACTTATTCCTTCTCCAGGAGACATGGCTTACTCCAAACCGCTCCAGGGGATTCGCTATACCTAAGTACGCGTTTATTCGTAACGATAGGCCCAACTCCGACGGTTACGGCGGCACCGCTATATATTACAAAAGAGGCTTCCACTGCTGTCCTCTCCCTACCCCTCCTCTCCTCAACATGGAAGCCACTGTGTGTAGATTGGCTATGACTGGTCATCCGACCATCATCATAGCTTCAATCTACATACCTAGTGGTACCAGACCAATCCGCAGCGACTTTGAGGCCATTCTCGCCCTCGGCCATTCAGTCATTATGTTCGGAGACTTTAACTCCAAACATACTGACTGGACGTGCCTATCGACTAACACCAGCGGTATCGCTCTCCTCGACATCACTAACTCCCTTGACCTAGACGTCATATCCCCCATCACTCCCACTCACTATCCCAACAACCCGTCCTACTCTCCTGACATCCTCGACTTTGCAATTATCAAGCGAATCAATCTTGATCTAAGGTCTATCGAACCGCTCGATGACCTAGGCTCCGACCATCGCCCCGTTTCCCTCGTGCTAGGACCGCCGAACGATAACGTCTCATCTCCTAAGACCTTTACCAACTGGAAAGGTTTAAAAAATACGTTAGTTTCAGCAAATACGTGATCTCTCCCGAACAATTAGATAGCCCGGATAAAATCGATTCATTAGTAAATTCTCTCACTGATGCTCTCAACTCAGCCATCAGTGACAACGAAAAGGTTGCTAAGCAAGGCAAACCCACGCTTCCCTTAGCCGTTAGCAATCTTATTAAAGCTAAAAACGCGGCTCTCCGGAGAGCCAAGAAATATCCCACGTCCGCATATAGAACAGCTGCGAATCAGCTTCAACGTAAAGTTAGGTCTCGCCTCGCGGAACTCCGTGACACTCAGTTTAACGATCTCATGGAGAATATCTCCCCGTCCCATCAAGCGTATTATCGAATGGCCCGAGCTTTACGCGTAGACACCGCCTCTCACGTCCCTCCTCTCACTCGTCCCGACGGCACCATTGCCTTCGAAGTCGAAGAGAAAGCCGAATGCTTCGCCGACAGCATAGCGGCACAATGTTCGCCCAGCACGCAACCCGCGGATCCCTCCCACATCCAGGCGGTGGAGGACGAAGTTCTCCGCAGAGAATCTCTCCCTATCACCGACGACCCCGTCACAGTCTATAATGATGAAATCTTGCTTCTCATTAGAAAGCAAAAGTCCAAAAAGGCTCCGGGTGCGGATGGAATTTCCAACCACGCACTTAAGCACCTGCCACAGCAGGTGCTTACCTTGTTAGCTATCATCTTCAATGCCTGCTTCGACCATAGCTACTTTCCAAAAGCCTGGAAAGAAGCGACAGTCATAGGCATTCCCAAGCCGGGTAAACCTCTGAACATCCCGGCTAATCACAGACCCATCAGCCTCCTCAAGGCAATGTCTAAACTTCTCGAAAGAGTCATACTCTCTCGAATGCGGAACCATCTGTTTCCAACGGATGGCGACCCTCTCATTATTCCCCACCAGATCGGCTTTCGCGCTAAGCACTCGTGCCCTCAGCAAGTCCATCGAATCGTCGAGTACATTCTCGAAGGATTCTATCCGCATCGTAAAAAATCAATCGCGGTTCTCTTTGACGTAGCCAAGGCATTCGACAAAGTCTGGCACAGCGGTCTCGTTTTTAAACTCTATAAAATAGGCTTACCGGTTCGCCTAGTCAGATTAATCGCGTCGTTTCTTAAAGACCGTACGTTTCGATTCAAACATGAAGGCACGCTCTCCGCGCCTCGTCCCATAAAGGCTTGAGTCCCGCAAGGCTCAGTCCTCGCCCCTCTGCTGTACACCGTGTACACTAATGACATGCCCATCCCGCCGAAAGGCGTCGAACTCGCCCTCTTTGCAGACGATACCGCCCTTTACACTAAAGGTAAAAGGATCCCGTATAACATCACCAGACTCCAAATGGCCGTAAACGCCCTCGGTGTTTGGTTTCAAAAATGGCGTATCGATGTCAACCCAGAAAAGAGTTCTGCCATTCTATTCGACCACAAACGTCGTAATCGCCGCAACGATCCCCACATTCGAATGTTAGGTATTCCCATCCCCTGGAAGCGCAGTATCAAATACTTAGGCGTCACCTTAGATCAGACGCTTTCTTTTAAGCCACACGTCGATAGAGTAACGAAACTCGCGCGTTTCTACTTAAGCCGCTTAAATAGTATGATAGGTAGAAAAAGTAAAATGTCTTTTAGAAATAAACGTACGCTTTATAAGGTCTGCGTTAGACCCGTCATGTCATATGCTTCGCCAGTCTTTGCCCACGCAAATCCCTCCGTCCTGTATAAGCTGCAGGTGGTTCAAAATCTCTTCTGCCGCAGGGCCACAGACGCACCTTGGTATGTGCGCAACGCGGACCTGCACAGAGATCTTGAACTACCTACAGTGCAACAGCACCTCAAAACACTCTCAGAATCGCTCTTCAAACGCGCCGAATCCCATCCCAATCATCTTGTTCGAGATTCAGTCTCATATACTGCTCCTGTGTTAGATTCGAAATTCAAAGTCGCTAGGCCGAGAAACGCGCACACGGGCGAACCTACGCAGTTAACTTTAGCTCTCGAGGCCCTTCAGGCCGCAAATCCTAATTCTAACGTAAATTCTAATTCTAACGTAAATCCGAATTAATGCAATTTTTTTTTTTTTTTTTCATTTTTAATGTTTTTATTTTTACTTTTCATTTTTGAGCACCTTCAGTGCTATGTGAATCTCAGCGGGTGACCCCTTAAGGGCCCCGCTGGCGCGGCCTCTTTCTCCAATTGGCCGTCGCTCAGATGAAGGCTGAGTGGCAAAAATGCACGAGCCGACAGGGGGATTTTTAGTGGGTATGGTTCTGGTAGGCGTCGGGACGAGTCCCACATAACTCCGATCGCGCGCGCGGAGTATGCGTCAGAGCATTTTTTATGTCCTCCTGCCCTTCCCGTGGAGGGGAACCAAAAAAAAAAAAAAAAACCCCGAAGGAATGACTTATTCAGCTAGTGCCAATCGGCGAGTCCAATGGGGTTATTTGTACATTCGGTTCGTCTTACCAAAACTTGATTAACATAAGTCCTCTTTCCAAACATTAATCTACTTACATAATTTTATCATGCTGCCCGGCTTTGCTGTTTAATATTTGTTCAAAAACAAGCATTTTTCTTATGCTTAAAAAGTCGACAAATGAAAGGAAGTAACTGTTCCAGCGTTTGATAGATTATTCGCCAAATATCAAATGAGTAGTTGTAAATGGCAATTATTAATTTATATGTCGCAACTTAATTTAACAGAATTGGAAGAAGCAAGATTTTAAAACAATTCAGAATTGAATTTAAAATATAATTAATTGTTTTGATTTTAACGCCAAAAATTACCCATTACTTTAGTTGTGTTTTTTATATGAGTTCATTTTATTATTGACTTTATTTGGTAACAACTTGATTATTGATAAACAAATAGCTACGATATAATTTACAGATATGTCATTTCTAAACAATTTCAGCAAAGGTTCAGGGTTATCATAAAAAAAATTAAGTCCAGTGATAGGTTTTACGTTGACTTAGAAACAATTTCAAATAGCCGCAATCATTTGCGAATGATTGATTTGCTTTTTTATAGTTTTTCAATTACAGGAAAGCTGACAGCTACAAAGATAGAAAAAAAAGAGTTTTCACAGATAGGATTCAGAATAATACTAAACAGTCACAAAGTAAGCTTACAAAATTATATGCATATAAAGATAGACAAATAGGATACAACTTTAAAGTTACAAGCACAATATATAAATGCCTATTTATAATTTGAGGTATTTTGTTATTGGATTGCTAGATCAACTATTGATGCGTTGTTAACCACATGATTTAGTTGAAATGCGTGAGTTCTTGCAATGTCCCTTGCTGTTCCCCCATATCCCCAAAAACAACCACGTAAGGGAATCATTTTGGCGGTCAAAATAAGAAGGACTGTAGTGACGCCCTAGATGAAAAAATAACCAAACAAAAACAAACCAAGATTTAATTTGAAGATTTAATTTATTTTAAATATTCTCTTACAGTTGTCAAACGAATATCTATAAATATTTATTGAATACTATACGTTTACTACGTAATTAAGGTATTAGCCATTCAGAATTTTTAAAAAAACTTAACAATTAATTTGAAAGCGTTTTTTGAATATAAGAGATTAATGGATACAATCAAATCATATGTGCATACAAGTATATTAACTCAATCACTAAAACTTCCATTAAGTTTCAATGACAACAAATTTCTAAATTGTTTAAAAGCTGCATCCAAAGCTAAGGCGAGAACATTGTACTCGTATATATTCTTATCATAGGCTGCGTATTGGATCAAACTGGCTTCCATGGAGTAGGCAGACGGATGGATCTTGAAATCATAACCAGTTGCTTTACTTGTTCCGTTACTGTAGATCACATAAGCTTGATTATCAACAAGTAATGGTACCCCAGTCTGCATAACAAATGGAGGTTTCACCAGGTACACGAAAGAAGGATTTTTAGGCAAACCTTTAATCTTCTTTACAGACACTCCATTGTACACATAATAATGCTTGTCAGTGCTTAAGAAATATAAATTATTTTCATAATCCATAACTATTTGCTCGGCGTTTTTTACTTCGGTTATTTTCTTGTATTCAATATCATTTTTCGAGTCTTTTGATAGCTTGTACAGATCTCCATCGTCTGTAAGAACGTATACATTATCACTTCCGTTGAATTTTGCAATACTTATAGAACTTTTATCAAAAGAACTGTATTTGGAGGTGGAATTAGTTTTATGATCATAAGTGTATACACCATCATCTGCAGCGATAAATACAGTCGTTGATTCGAGATTGTCAAAAGAAGCGTCTATATCTCTGCCATTAGAAAGCACTTCATTAGCAGTTCTATTACTGTTAAGGAAGTAAATTCCTTTGTAGTCTTTCACACCATTTTCTTTTATATCCGCTTGAACAAAAAATATAGTTGGAATGTTGGGATTGTTGCCTTTGGTAGAATCTTTGTTGTCCTTTAATAACGGCATAAGAATTTTTACGATATCATGTTCTGCGGTGTAAATCTTGAGGCTATCAGGAAAGAAGTCAAAGCTGTTACTGTCGATTTTGGTATACGAGGGCGCACCGGCACAAATGCCCGTTATGAGCAGGAAAGCAAATATTGAGATGATCATGTTGAGATCTGTGAAACAAGTAATATATGTGTTAAAATAACAATAACATTGCGATCGTTTGAAATCAAGCATCTGTCAACATTTTCGTAATCAAAACAAATATGATTGATTGATTAATTAGGAATCAACTAAATCTACAAACTTCGAACAAACCTGTTTTTTCAGTATGGAACCGTTAAACAAAAGTAGTTTGCCTAATTGCTTGTAGAAGTAAGATTAATCGTACCCGCGTAGCTCATTTTTTTAATAACAATCGGCAGGCGTTTGTCTACCATCTCATTTGATGGAATGTGCAGATGACGACGAAAAGGGTACATGCCTTATTATTATTATTTTTATTATTATATTTATTCACTCTAATTTTGACAACCCCACGCAACATACATTTGAAACTTTTGATAAAATGCAGCTTATGTTACCTCTGGGTCGTGCAGTTTTCTAAGATAGGTCAAAGTTTAAAATAAATTCCGTAGTTTCAGAGTTTATCGATGATAAAACAAACATGTTTATTGCACACTAAAGTAAAGGTCTCGAAGTATATTTTTATTTATTTTTCAAAACTTTTTATCTGTAAACACAATAGTAATCCTAAAAAAAATAATGTAAATCTATAAATGGCTATATGTATCTTATCTATTTTGTAACTTTATAACTAATTGGTTGAGAGCTGTGGATTTTGTAATAAACAAATAAATAAATAAACCTTGTCTCACGGGAAAAAGCATAAATTACAATCAACTGGCTTAACCGATTTCTTCAATCATGGGTAATAATATGATCTATGTATTTGTCTGATGATGCTGCAGACAGACATGCAGATACACACGTGGAACTTATAACAACCCACTTTTGCGTAGCGAGTAACTTCGTTGTAACTTCAAGTTGTTTAAACTAAATAAATAAACGAGACTTCAAATCAAATCAAATCAATTTATTTGCACAAATATGGGTTTTTACAAATGTTGGATTATAATAGGTAGTTCAAACCATATCTAACCTAGGAGGTATGTACAATACTTGTATAAAATGTTGCTACTAAATTTAAAATATTAATTGACCAAATAAATGTCATTTACATGTCATATCTAACATTTTACAATAATAACATTACCATCTTAAATTATAACAATTTTAATTACATGTCATTGAAGTATTCAAGAATAGTGTAGTAAGCCTTATCTGCTAAAAACATTTTTAGTTTCTTTTTAAACTCAGTAACATTATTAATATTTTTAATACAATTCGGCAATTTATTGAAAATTTTGGAAGCCATACCAAAGAAACTCTCAGAATATAGAGTAGTTTTACGAGGTTGAGACCGGATTTTGCCTTTAAGCCTTTGGCTGTTTAAGCCTTCAAACAGGTTCATGTTCTTTTTAACAAACAATACTGTTTCTAAAATGTATAAACAGGGAAAAGTCAGAATACCTAACTTTTTGAAAAAGGGCTTACAAGATTGTCTGCTTTTCAGGTGACAAATCGATCTAATACAGCGCTTTTGAGCTTTGAGAATGTTTAATCTGTCAGTAGCGTTCCCCCAAAATATGACACCATAGCGTAGAATCGACTCAATGTAGGCATAATACGCTGATATTATTGCTGATTCGTTGACTAAGTTTGATAACATGCGTAAGGCGTAGGAATATTTACTTATTTTATTACAAGTGATATTTATGTGTTCCTTCCAGTTGAGGTTGGAGTCCAGTGTTAAACCTAAAAATTTTGTTGTATTTACTTCACTAATTTTATGTCCATTACAATCAATATTACCGAAAGTCAAGCCCCCATATCTATTCCTAAAATTCAAAATGTTAGTTTTATTTAAATTTATTTTTAGATTATTATTTGTCAGCCAGTCCATAATATTACTTAATGTAGATTTAATGTCAGATTTTAATATGTGAATGTCTTTATTGCTACAGATCAATGTACTGTCATCTGCAAATAAAATCATTGAATGCGAAGTTATGTCTGGAAAGTCATTAATATAAATTAAAAATAATAATGGCCCTAAGATGCGGTACCCCGCACTTGACTGCCCTGAATCGTGAAAGGTAGTTTTTCTCTGTAGAGGATTGGGGACATAATCTAGATATTTGAGTGGCTTGTAATCTATTATCGAGATATGATTTTATGAGATCAAGTGCCACTCCTCGCACTCCGTATGTCTTTAATTTGTCAAATAATTTTTTATGGTCATCATAGTCAAACGCCTTTGTCAGATCCATGAAAAGAGCACAAACAGGTACTTTGTTATCGACATTAATTAATACTTTTTTAAGGAGATTGTATATAGCTAAATTTATTCCCTTATTTTTTCTGAATCCAACTTGTTCGACAGCCAATAGTTGATATTTTTCAAAGTAAACACTAAGAGAATTATATATAACCCTTTCAAATATTTTAGAAAACACTGTTATAAATGCGATAGGTCTGTACGAAGATATATATTGAGGATCAGATTTCTTTAACATAGGTTTTATAACGGTAACTTTAAGTTTTTCCGGAAATGTGCCATTTTCGATACACAAATTTATAATATGGTTCAAAACTGGTGCTATATACGGTGCAATTTCTTTAATGATCTTTGTTGAAATATCATCATTTCCAGTACTTTTGGTATCTTTTAGATTTTTAATGACCGCCAAGATATCCTCAACAGTTGTAGGCCCCATGAAAAATGAATTAGATTTATTTAATTTATTGGAATTGTTACTTACATTTTTACTATAACTTTTTTGAGTTTCTGCTTGATCAATAACAAAGTTATTAAAAAATTCAGCTATATCAATAGGATTAATTAATTTTAAGCCATCATTTATTATTTCTTTAATATATTCTCTGGGAGGATTGTTCTTGCGTTGATTAATTAAGTGCCAAGTCGCTTTCATTTTGTTGTTTGATGTATTAATAAAACAATTATTTTGCGCCTTTTGTGTTAACCTTATTATATTTTTTAATCTTTGTGAATAGTTTCTAAATTGTGTTTTATTTTCATGATTTGGTATTTTTCTGTATTTCCACAGTAATTGTCTTTTTTGTTTGCTACACTTTAGGATACCTTTTGAGATCCACTTGGGTCGTGAGTTACAATTAATTTTAATGCATATTAAAGGAAAGCACAAGTCGTACAAGAGTTTAAATAAATCAAAAAATATATTAAAAGCTTCATTAGGATTTTTATTTTCGTACGCATCCGAGAATTTCAAAGCCTTTAAATATTTCCCGAATCTTTTTACGTTTTCATTACTGTAGTCACGTCGCATTTTAAACCAATATGGTAAATTTATAGTTACTTTAACAGGGCATACAAACATTTGTGCTGTATGATCTGATAATGCCAATTCCAGAACACTACTTTTAATCCCGCGTACGTTGTGTGCAAAGTTATCAAGACACGTACCACTTAATAATCTGGTTGGCTCTCTGAGTGTTAATTTTAGATTAAAACTTTTTAATAATTGCTCAAATTCATTTGTCTGTCTATTATTTACTAAAATGTCAATATTAAAGTCACCACATAAAATCACTTTTTTCTTCTTAGAACAGGAAATACAAAGGATGTCGTATAAGTTTTTCAAATATATTTCAAATGTTACCCTCTTTGCTTTCGGAGGTCTATATATGCAAATAATTATTAAGTTATGATTAATCAATTCAATTGCTGAACATTCAAGAACGTTATTAATGCTTAAATTTTGTAAATTTTCAATTTTTCAAAATTTTTGTGTTTTACGGACCAAAATACATGACCCACCGTGTCTGTTATTTCGAGAGTAATTGAACGCCAACGTGAAGTTTTTAATATTTAATAGATTACCGTCTGATTTAAGCATGTTGTGTTCTGTGATACATAAAACATCTACAAATTTGTTTTCATTTTCTAATTCTTGTAAATGCACAGTTAACAAATCTGACTTTTCCATTAACCATTTATATTTTGGTGTAGAATATTTATACTATTAATAGCGAAAATTACTGTTTACTGTGTTTGTATTATTGTCATCTCCGTTCTTAGAAAAAGCCAACTGTTCAGCTTGGTTCTGAGAAATATATTTGAATTCTGTTTGAGTACCTTTATTTGTGGTTGTAGTTTTATTTTTAATCGATTTAAGGTGAGTTGCATATTTGTTGAATCTAATTTTATAGTCAACGCGCAAAATATCCTTCAGTAATGTCCTACACACATATAATGAGAAGTTTCCTCTATATGGCCGTTGTCGCGAGTAGTTCATATCTACATATGTAACATTGTCATATTGGTTACAAATAAATTTTATGTCGTGGTTAAGTTTTTTTTCATTCAAACTTTTATTATACGGTACCTCAGAAATTATTACATTTGTGTTATCAAGATCATTTACCCAAATATTTAACTTCACTTGAAATTCATGAGGATTCACATCATTTAAACCTCCTAAAACGATAAGATAGTCGTTACGATTCATTGTTTGAATAGTTTCTTTTTCTGAGTTAAGAACATCTTTTATTCTAGCTCCTGGTTTCCAGAAACTAGTTACTGTGTATTTGGAACCAAGTAAATTCTGAAGTAAGGGTTGCAGCTTCTTGCCTTGTTCATCAGCTAATATTACCACTCTTCCTTTCTCCGAAAGTACCTGAGAGGTGACGGTACTTTCCACACACTTTGTGCTTAATGCATTATCTTTGTCATTATTATTGATTTTTATTTTATTTAAATTTTTTAAATTATAATTATTGCTTGAAAAAGTTGACGTCTTATTATTAGTGCTTCTTCGGCTTTCGTTTCGTTTCGATGTTGAGGAAGTAGAACTTCATAAATAATTTTTTTTTCGTTTTAATTGAGGTGTCATTTAGTTAGTTAGATGTATATCTATTTTATCATCGTTTATTGTATTAGTAAAGTTATTTGTCACTCCAATTTTCTTATACAACTCAATAATTTTATGACACTTTTCCAGGTCACCTTGTAGCCGTTTATTTTCAATGTTCAGGTTCTCTATCTCCTGATTAGCGCTGTTGAGGTCCGTTTTCAGCTTGTCATTCTTTTCTTGAAGCTCGCAAATTGTTATACTGTCATCGAATGATGTATTAGGTAGACTCATGATAGTAGTTTCAAACAATGTCGAACTATTATTGCTTATCTCATGAAAGGAATCAGCTTTTTGTTTTTTCCTAATCGTTATATTGTCACCTTCCATAGCGCAAAAATATATTATACATATACACTATACTCCACAATTAACATGCAGACTTGAACCACAAACATTAAATTACACCTGTCTATAATGCCAATAAGACTGTATTAATGATTAAACTGCCACATAAAAAATGTGACTCATTTTATATGTACTTTTAGAGTTACCATTATTGAGTAAAACAATACATAAATCTATTTACATTCAATAATTCTCTTATTAAACTAAAATGAATGTCAAAGCGTAGATAAATTGAGATTAAATTGATCGAAAGTCTTTTTTACAACATATAGCTTAAGAATTTATCAATACACCAATAATAAATAAAAAATCCAAAACTGTTGGCCTGTATTTATAATAATAATAATAATAATATTAGGAAAAGGTTATGATCCAATAACTCTCAATAATCGGATGTACTATATCTTATTACTGTAACAAATTTAAATTCATACACAGAACTTAATGGACTTAAATTAATAATGCTTAAAATGAAAAAAATTAAAACTAAAAAAGTTCGATTATACGTGATACGGGGCCAGGGCTCGAACTCAGGTCACACAGATGATTACTTTGACATTGAGACTTACCCAGTGAAGTCAACGGCTATCGCAGGATGACTAAATTGTTGTGAACACACATCTGTTTTAAACAGAGAACACGCGCATCAAAAGCTGGGAGTTACTCAAGGTTCACGGTTCTACTGAACTTTATAGCGATAAGTTTGATAGGTTCCATGAAATGTTAAACAAGATATAGCAATAAACTTAACTTAATTAAATATGGAGGTTAGTAATGTATACTTACAGTAGAGTTTTTGTGGACATGTCACTGCCTGTTCTTGCCTTTTACTAGAAAACGACGATGTAAACGTGGGTGTTGCATGCATTTATATTCTAGAAACTGTGTTGTTTGAAATATTTCGAAGTCGTGGAAATGAAAATATTGTTAACTAATTAATTTCTCCGCGAATTTATAAAAAACCTTACAAATAAAAGCACTTGCAAGAGTGTAAGGGCATTTTTATTTCATAATTGCTATAACTAAATGTAATAATTAATAATAAATCCTCAGACAAACATACCAACTCTACGGTTCCAAAGTTCCAAAGCTCTGCTTGAGCTTGTGTTTTGAATGGACCATACAGCGAACTTTGGAACCCAGAATTTACATACATATATAAATAGAAACAGCCATGTCACGGAAATCTGTGTTCATCATAAAAATGAATGCCTTGGCCAGGATTCGAACCTGGAGCCAACGGCGTTTGAGGCAGGGGTACTAACCACTACACCAATAGGTCGTCGAAATGTGTTACTTCTTCAACAAAAAAATTACAATTAATAGTGTATTTTCCTCTTGTAGTATAACCTATTACTACTTAAAATAAGTAATTCGGTGTCAGGACAGTCTTTTTGCAACCTGCTTTTTCTAAAGGCTAGCCTAGCCTTCTGTGTATGTCTAATGTATATATGTATGTATGTATATAAATATGTATTGCACTAATAGCTCTGTCTTTACATAATGAATACGCACTTTATACCTTCAGGCATTAAGGTTAAAGTAGCAAATGTGATCCATAACACTATTTTTATAATCGAATATTTTACAATAAATAATATATTTTTCTGGTTTAAGATTATTTTTAGACTATTTGTTAATTTTTTTAATTCGAAATAATTAATAACCTAAAAATGTACTTGAAAGTGAATAAAAAAGATGGTTACAGGACTAACACGTGGCATTAAAATACATAATGACCTTGACGTTGATGTTGAGTCTCTGGTTTTTATAGAAAACTGTTTTTTGCTTAGCTTTTGTAATTAATTTCTTTTGACAAATGTACTGTTTAAATTGCTACTAAAATACTTTCCTAAAAAGACTACGATGAATAACGAACATTTATGCCGATAGAATCTTGATCGCGTCAATCATCAAACTGTCAAACAATTTTAAACTTAATCATTTGGAATATAAGGTCCAGCTTCACGGTGGTAATACCATTTTTTTTTATATTTCACTCTAGATATAGTTAAAAATGTATGTATCAAAAACTTGTGACATAATGTAAAGACGTGTAGGTAGTTTAGTTTTAAAATAATACACGGCACAACCGGTCAACAAAATATTTTTTGTTAAAAAAATGAATTAGAGCCGCAGGTTCGGACCCCAACTATTATTTGCTGCCACAGTCCCGTACTTCCCTGATGCGGCCGAGGATGGAAGGTGGCTTGTGGCAGTGGTCTACAACAGCAGGACGCGGGTTGTTTGTCAAACAAAGACAGGGGGTGCTTCAGCTTCGGCGTAGCTCCAACTTAGTTCCCTGGAATGACGTTCCAGTTAATTAGACAAAAAACTTCAGTTCAGTCCGCTGATTGTGATCGCAAACATTCCTAAGCCATGCCTAAGCAAGGAATACGGGTAGGTAAACAAAGTATATGGTGAGGTGGCTGATAAGATCGCAGTCAGAACGGAGTACAAAAACTTTGAAAATAAATAATTTATGAGTTACACAATAAAAGGAACAGACTAAGCATTTTTATTCAAAAAAAACTACGCTATAAAAAGCTTTAATAAAAGGAAAAGATAATAAAAAATCTGTTTTGTTTAATTTAGGAACATTTGTAACGAAAGGAAAAAAACATAACCCTCCTTTGCGCTGCGCAGTCAGGTAGTAATACTGGGTCGGAAAATAACTTGCAATTTAAATAAAGCGCAAAAGCGAAGCAAGAAGCTAATACAGGTACCTAGGTAGGTAGGTGCACCGCATACAAACTAGTTCCATACACAACATTACATTACTTATAACTATGTAACTTACTCTTTCGGGGAATACAGATTTCAAAATTTAACTTCCTTTGTTCGGTAGCCGAACAAAGGCGCAAATACAATATGTGTACTGTTTCTTAAAAATCAAGGAATATGCTTCGCACAAAAAACGTCGTACGACAGCCAATTCAATTTTTAAAACGTAACTTTTATTCTAAATTCTGAAGTCTAGAATTTTACTAAAACGAGTACGTGCTTACTGCCCAACGCTTGAACGAGGTCTGGGTCACGTAGGCACAGCGAATGCTCTCGCAAAACCGGCGCTCACGCCATTTAAGCTCCGCCCACAAAATTCCGAAGTGAGTTAGGGTTCGCGCGCCAAGGTAGTGAACCATTAGCATAATTTTGTTTGCGCAGTCGAGTAATTATAATAATATTGAATATAATTATATCAGTAATAATACATTGCTTAGATTAATTTTTGTTTCTTTACTAATAATTAATTATTAGAAAAGGAACGCGTAACGTTACAAAATATGATTAAGTGTTTAGTAAACAGAACGTAAAATTTTCACTTTACACTATAATTTTCATGATTTTCATCAAAGTTACAAAGCCGATTGTTTTATGCGTAAATGGTTGAAGATTAATTAGCAAAAAAGAAAATTTGAATAAGTATTTTAGGTTTTCTTTTGGAAAAGTTTTATGTTGCCGAGATAGAGAATTCTCTAAAATTCAGAAACTTTATAATAAAATTTATTACTCAAAAACTACAAAAAATCGTAGAACATACATGGGGTGTTTCGGATGCCCCAAAGGGTGCTCTATCCATAGACTTTTGCTTGACACTATTTTTGGGACATCCTGTATATAAATATCAACAACCATGATCCGAGAACAAACATCTGTGTTCATCACACAAATGAATGCCCCGGCCAAGAAGCGAACCTGGAACTGCCGGCGTATGAGACAGGGATACTAGCCGCTACTATAATGTTTGCATTCTAAGACATGTTTCAATAAATAACTGGAATAAAACGTAGTGTAAGTTTCTTTCTTAATATGAACCGATAACGACACAATCATAAATACATTTTAAATTCCTGAACACACAAATATTACCTTTTACAAACCTTCAAACCTACTTTAGAAGAGGTCCTAAGGCTAGCCAAGTAAAAGTTTTATTATTATTCAGAAAAATGTTTGTCTCGGATCACAAATATTATGAATCAAGTATCTACTGTTTGTTTGTGGAATCTTAAGTTCTACGTAAGCTACTGGAAGTTTATTAGTTTTAATTCGTCAAAGGTTTAGTATCAATTCAATACATCTTTGGTTTAGATTTTAGTTATATTGTAGGTTATTTTGATCTTATAATTATGAATTTAATACACTTATATGTACATTCTAGAATTGTTAGTATAGGTGAATAGGTTCTATCACTATTTGAAACTTATTAAAACATTATGTAGTTATTTGTTGTAGTTCTATTTTTATATAAGAAACTGTTCCCTTCAAACTAATCTTACTTTTATTCAATTATTGTGTTATCTCTTAAAAATAGCTTTGTACCAGGGTTCTAGCACGGTTACGAATAAACGCTTATGATTTGTAATTCTTTAACCGACTTCTTCAAGTAAGTAAACATCAAGGTAACTGTTAGTTAAAAACATTTTACAATAAAGAACTAAAGAGTTTATTTATTACAAATGAATTAATTAGGCGACATACTAAGTATCTAAGATAGACAAAACTTTACAAAAGCGCACGTCTTTGATCCATAAGAGATCCTTAATTTCTTTCCTATGACCGTGTTTTTTGTAATAAAATGGAAACAATTCCATAAATATAAAAATAATCGAAACACTCCCTGTAAACTCTATCGCAGAATAACAAAAATATTGTTATTACATAGTGTTTTATACAGATAAAATGTGAGGTGCGGGTCACGAGTTAACGAGATCAAGTTTGGATGAATTTAGTGTTGATAAGTATAATTTACACATTTCTTATTATAGCCTGATTTGCTTCGCGGCTATGAAAACGGTTTTTCCAAAATAATAATGCCCTAATCCTCGGCTGACTAAGTAACTAAGTAACCTCTTGCAGAAAAATACGATCAAGTTAATTTTAACGAATATGCATAAAAAAATTACTTTATTAATCTTCTATGTGACCCCATCGAGTAGACTAATTTTCTTACTTCTATTTGGTGAAATTGTCATGTTAATGTTTTCAATAAATATCTATCATCAAGAATCCATATAAAATTGTGGACTTGTTTATTTCAGGATCATATATTAAACCTGTAATATTTAAAACTACTCCATGGCGACATCATAAAACTTTTTTTATAGTCTATCCGCAATAAGAAAACTGAATCATTGATGCAACTACAAATATTAGCCAATGAGGGCACCGTATTAGTAAAAGTTTTCTTATCGTCGGTGATGCTATTGGCTAATACATAATTCCGAGACGATACGTCACTGTATTCTTAACGCGAACGAACTGTAGATATTCATTTAAGAAATGAGAAGGGAGACAAGCTTACAATGCAAGGGTTGTGATGATAAGCCGTCACTATGCACTACATGTTTTGAAGAGTGATAACGGGTGCCGTTTGATGGGGACTTAATGGGATGGAGACTTGCCGAGCTAACAGATGCGTACAATTATAATTTTGTATAGACATAAAGAGACACTGCTAATTTATTTTGAAAAAAAAAAGAAAATACCCGTGAAGTTTCCTGCCAGTTCTTCTTCACGAAGGTTTTTCCGAACTGGTGGTAGAGATATGTTTTATTTGACGTCAATAAGAACAAGTAATTGTCAATATTTGAATTTGAATTTGCATAATCAGAAACATATAATAAAGTTTATGATACCGTTGGTTTTGAAAAGTTGATTCCAAAAGTAGGTAAGACAGTATTATAACGTATTATATGCACTTTTTATTAAATATTTCTACAAAAGAAATATTTTTAATTTTTTGATAATTTTTAGTACATTTTTGTTTATTATACAGTAAGAAGATTTGTTTTATGACTTTGTTATATTTTTTTAATGTTATAGCGATGTAATGTTGATTATTTATAACTTTTCGACTGTGATGTTTTTTTCACAGGCAGTTTTCAACCCCCCAAAAGTAACTGCAGTCGTCGCCCGAAAACATTGTATGGCCAAAAATTCAAAAATGAAAACGAAAGTTTCGAAGCATTCCTTTTAAATCAATAATTAAAATCTGATTTGATCAACAATGAATAAATACTATCAGGAGGTAAGATTTTACCTGTGTCACTTCTGACCTATTAAGAAATGCTTTGCCTTATACGCAGGAGTTCTCAGGGTCGAATCCTGGTCGGGGTCATGGTTGCCTATATTTATATTATGTATGTATAGTGATATACATATAAATAGTTGTATGTTTATTCTGAGTTCACTTTCGTTCACTGTATGGTCATCCATAACACACATACCAGCGCGCGCGCGTTCGTAAGCGGTTGTGTCGTTGGCTGCTGACTTTTAATTATTGTTTATTAAACTACCGCCATTAGATCTGATTCCTTAAACACATTGCGATAAAGCTGGTTATTGCAATCGTAATACTGTCCCATAGTGTGATACATGTCTAGAAGTGCTAAACCGAAGATGCCTAGGTCACCCCACAAGCATTGCAACTCTGATCCTGTCATCAGCAAAACCACCTCAAGCAGTGTAGCTGTACGGAAGCGTAGACATGACGAGGATTTTCAAAGTAAGTTTCGGTCTTTCCAGACCGAAATCATGGATACTCTTAAAAATTGGAAAACGGATATTCAACAGGACATTAACCAAATCAAGAGCGATCTGGATGCCGTTATTGATGGTGATTTAGCTCTAGTAACTGCAACGGTCAAAGAAATCAGGTCTGAGATATCCAATATCCGTCATGAGTACCAAGAAATAAAATCATCTGTTCAATCGTTGAGCAACTTTCAGCAGTACAGGTATTAGTGCAGTCCAACACTGACCAATGTAATGAATTTGCTAAAACAATTGAGGCTCTGAATAGCAATGCCCAGAACATGGATCAACTGGCTTCAAGGTTTGATACCCCAGCGAACAATCATCGGATTTTTCATTTCAATTCAATTCAAATTGCCAAAGGGATCGCATAATTAATCTAGAAGTTGTTGGGGTGCCTAAATCTACTCGATTTTGTACTGGCAATAGCGAAAACCACACAGGTCAACTTACCTGCCGACGATGTAAAAAAGAGCACACCGTGTTGCACCAAGAATAAAAATACAAGGTCGACCAAACAATATAGTCATCAAAGTTAAATCCCGTTTAGTGAAAGACAATATGATAGCAGGTGCGCGTGAAAATCTATCGACAACAAAGGATTTAAACTTACCAGGTACTGTAAAACCTATTTACGTTCATGAACATCTAACTCGGTTTAACAAGCACCTACTCAGAAAAAGCAAGGAAATTGTAGGTCTTGAAAGTACCAGCATGTTTGGACAAAGCATGGAAGATTATATGGACGCCGAGCCCAAAAATGTAATGAATTTTTTTTGTCTGTTTGTCTGTGTGTTTGTGCACGCTTATCTCAGAAACGACTTATCAGACTTAGATGCAGTTTTCTTTAATATATTGTCGTAAGTTTCACTTAACATTTAGTGTTGGTTTCATATCAATCGGTTCAGATATAAAAATATTATGTCAATGTAAACAATCACATTAGATGAGGACTTTTTCAGACACGCACAACTAAATGATGACAACCCAATTAGTGAGAGATTACGTGAAAGTCATTTGAGTCGTTGTTTGTTGGCTATTCAAGATATAGTTACATCTATTGGAGGTAATCCTATTTCTCAATATGGCATGCCGAAACCATCATGCGACGGTGAACGTATTAAAAGAGATAACGCGATGGAAATTAACTATCATTCCATCCGATATCCTAATATATAAATAAAATCTCAAAGGTTGAATGATATAGTCATTTTTATAATAAAGTTTTGAATTTTTCTAGAGGGAAGTAAAAGTAGTTTTGAAATTTTTCCACTAACAAAATATTTTTTTTATCTAAATACAATGCAATAACAATTTTGATGCGATTATCATAAAAATTATTCATGATAATTTCTTTAGAATATTTTAAATAGAGAAGCAAACAAAGTTTTCTTACACAACTGAATATTTTTTTATTTATTTACCCTGGAGCTTTCAAGTGTAGAGTGAATAGGTACCTCTTAGACAGGCGTGTACGATCCTCGTCTTCATCGTCACTTTCCATCAGGTGAGATGGAAGACAAACGCCTGCTAATTATTAATAAAAAAAAAAAAAAAAATTTATTTATCTAGCAACCTCTCTGTGCACTAGCTGATGTCAGAAGATATGCAGCTGCGAATGAAATCTGAAAATGAATGAAATGAGAGAAATCAACTGCAAGTAAGAGAATATTACAAACACATATTTTATAAAACAGCTTGATGAATAAAACAGTTTCGTTACACATTCCTTTTCCTTTATTTGTACACTCTAATTTCCTCCGGGCGACCGCGCCACGCTCCCTTGGTCTGTTCTACTTGCGCGAATTACAGGATATCAAGAAGTTGGTACGTTTAATTGGAAACTACTCGCTTTTGTAGAATTTGCAAAATATATCAACAAAACAGCTAACTGTTCTGTAAAGCAACTAGTTTCCAATATTATGCGAAATGTCCACTCTGTTGAGCGTAGAGTATTTCATCAAGAACTAGTCATAGATGTAGTCTACAATTTGATTATTGTCATACAAGTAATTAAATTTATTTCGACACCATGCCCAACTAGCACATTAGTAATAATTGCAGCTAAGTTTATGACTCAAAGTTCTATATTGGTGCTATTTGGGTAAAAATTACAACTTCTTATTGCCTAGGAGGGATAAATATAAATAAAGTCTATAACATGGACTATGGGTTACAAATTTTCAATTAATACCACCTACAGTTTAAAGTTGAGTACCTTACCACTGTTGTACCACTCTAAGCTACAGTGCGAGTGTGAATTGCTACTTTAAGTGGTAATTTATACCTATAGTGCGTCTCTAAACCACTGGAATATCTAGAAGGATGATAAAATGAGCCATAATGGCATGATTGGTTCTTATTATTTCCTTCTGAACTTTTAGAGGAGGGTTCCATAGAAAGTTCAATATTTGAATTTACCCAAGGTTTAACTTATGAAAGGTTTACGATGTCTTAATTAGCTGCCTTTGTTATAAAAACAAAAGATATTACTACGGGATACATTAACATTTTATTAATATTATTATATTATTTTTTATTATTATATATGTATATATATATATATATATATATATATATATATATATATTATTTTTTAAATTTGATTTGCTTGTACCCTAATGACACGTTAGCCAAAATCAATATTTTACAATGCGCGTTCATTTTTTGGGATCAATATGAAAATAAAAGTAATGAGAACTCAGAATAATTAGATTTATATAAATTGTGTTCTGATTGTTGACCGACAAAGGGAAGTAAAATACATGTTTAACAGCTATCTGACTTTTATTTAAAATTAAATAATTAGGTTATTACTTTTACAAGTATTATACATTATACCATATTTTTATAATGTCTGATTTCACTTATAAAATTCTTAAAAGAAAAGTGCTTCTGGAATGTGCCTTTTGGATTTTAACGTATTATTATATAATTTTCGGTGCTTGGCTCTGTGGCAGTGTTTGGTTTTCATGGCAAAGTATTGTATGCTGCATCTGTAGTTCCGTTCAATAGCTGAAATGAAAATATAATTGTATTAAAATATATAATACTTAACCAATATTGAGTGTATTACATTATGTTTATCCAAAAAAAGGTTTTTGTATTGTCAATTGGGCCCTTAACTATTTTCCCTACTAAAACAAAAGAATCACATATAAAGTAAATAAAATTCACTCCTATTTATATATAAATTTCACTCATATAAATTCTCTGGACCACTTAGTAATAAGAAAGGTGATTTTTAGAACTTTGAACAGCAAAAATTGAAGTAAGCGGGTGAAAATTATTACCTACAGTAACAATACGATTCGCCATCTTTAATGGAATGTTTTTATGAAAATCTTACCTCTAATTTACATTATTTTTACTAAACATGTTTTTGTTATAACAAAAGAAGTGATTTTACAACTATACCACGTAAATTCACTATTTATAAATACTTGTTATACCAATTATATTCTTGGTAATTTTTATTAAAACTACTATAACTATATTTTATTTACACTGTTTTTTGTTGAAATTCTCATGAAATCAATATGGCGTGTAAATTTACTTAATAAAAATATACACATTTTGCAGTTAAGTTAAGATCCCACTCGATTTTTCAGTACAGATATAGCAAATAGTTGAATAAAAGTATTTGGTACTTACAATTATGTTTTGCAGTTGTCACTTAAAAACTGTCACACGACATTAATAATCTCAACACTGCAACTACAGAAACGAAACGTACGTATGAATGAACAAAATCTAATCGTTCACTCAAACGGTCAATCAACAGTTCAATCAAAGTGGCAAATCAGGGGCGCAGGCGCTGCAATTTGCACCTTTAGTCACAATATGATACGCTCAAGACCTGCTATGCGATGTGCCCACTTAGGGCCATATCTATTGCACCTAACCTTATCGTTAGCACCTTACGCTCTAAAGCTTATTCGCAACCATTTGTGCTAGTTGGGTGGGCACAGAAGATGTGGTTTGTGCAGTATTTGACATAAGCAAACCCACAAATATTGCAAGTTAAATAAAAATTGCTAGCAAATATTGTACTACTTTACAGCATATTGAATTTTGTTATAGATATTGGAGATATTCTAAGGTATGTCCTTCTTACTTGTTCTAGGTATGTACTCGTATATTCTGACTTATATTACACTGCAATCGTTAAAATTTTAGCGATACCTTGGAAATAAAAATAAGTATGTTCATATACACCTGGTCAAATTCTGTTAAGATTTTTTTTCTTTTTCAGGATGCTTCTGTGAGCTCAACAAATTACTACAATGCATTTTTTACTAATGGAATAAAATAATTCGTTAACATGGTTCAAATAAAAATGTCCTTCGGATTTTTTTTTTCTATTTAAAATTGTGTATCTCATAAGAAATAATCAAATACTCGAAGACTATAATCTATCAAATGCTATCTTTATATTAATAAATAAATATTGAAAAGCGTGCTAGCCACTTATTCGAACCGGCTCAGTCGACTCGGCAGTATTTGATGAACGACAAAACTAGCCCGAATGAATGACTTATTCAGCTAGTGCCAATCGGCGAGTCCAATGGGGTTATTTGTACATTCGGTTCGTCTTACCAAAACTGGACTAACATAAGCCCTCTTTCCAAACATTAATCTACTTACATAATTTTATTTTGCTGCCCGGCTTTGCTGTTTAATATTTGTTCAAAAACAAGCATTTTTCTTATGCTTAAAAAGTCGTCAAATGAAAGGAAGTAACTGTTCCAGCGTTTGATAGATTATTATATATATAATATCAAATGAGTAGTTGTAAATGGCAATTATTAATTTATATGTCGCAACTTAATTTAACAGAATTGGAAGAAGCAAGGTTTTAAAACAATTCAGAATTGAATTTAAAATATAATTATTTGTTTTGATTTTAACGCCAAAAATTACCCATTACTTTAGTTGTGTTTTTTATTTGAGTTCATTTTATTATTGACTTTATTTGGTAACAACTTGATTATTGATAAACAAATAGCTACGATATAATTTACAGATATGTCATTTCTAAACAATTTCAGCAAAGGTTCAGGGTTATCATAAAAAAAATTAAGTCCAGTGATAGGTTTTACGTTGACTTAGAAACAATTTCAAATAGCCGCAATCATTTGCGAATGATTGATTTGCTTTTTTATAGTTTTTCAATTACAGGAAAGCTGACAGCTACAAAGATAGAAAAAAAAGAGTTTTCACAGATAGGATTCAGAATAATACTAAACAGTCACAAAGTAAGCTTACAAAATTATATGCATATAAAGATAGACGAATAGGATACAACTTTAAAGTTACAAGTACAATATATAAATGCCTATTTATAATTTGAGGTATTTTGTTATTGGATTGCTAGATCAACTATTGATGCGTTGTTAACCACATGATTTAGTTGCAATGCGTGTGTTCTTGCAATGTCCCTTGCTGTTCCCCCATATCCCCAAAAACAACCACGTAAGGTAATCATTTTGGTGGTCAAAATAAGAAGGACTGTAGTGACGCCCTAGATGAAAAAATAACCAAACAAAAACAAACCAAGATTTAATTTAAAGATTTAATTTATTTTAAATATTCTCTTACAGTTGTCAAACGAATATCTATAAATATTTATTGAATACTATACGTTTACTACGTAATTAAGGTATTAGCCATTCAGAATTTTTAAAAAAACTTAACAATTAATTTGAAAGCGTTTTTTGAATATAAGAGATTAATGGATACAATCAAATCATATGTGCATACAAGTATATTAACTCAATCACTAAAACTTCCATTAAGTTTCAATGACAACAAATTTCTAAATTGTTTAAAAGCTGCATCCAAAGCTAAGGCGAGAACATTGTACTCGTATATATCCTTATCATAGGCTGCGTATTGGATCAAACTGGCTTCCATGGAGTAGGCAGACGGATGGATCTTGAAATCATAACCAGTTGCTTTACTTGTTCCGTTACTGTAGATCACATAAGCTTGATTATCAACAAGTAACGGTACCCCAGTCTGCATAACAAATGGAGGTTTCACCAGGTACACGAAAGAAGGATTTTTAGGCAAACCTTCAATCTTCTTTACAGACACTCCATTGTACACAAATTGTTGCTTGTCAGTGCTTAAGAAATATAAATTATTTTCATAATCCATAACTATTTGCTCGGCGTTTTTTACTTCGGTTATTTTCTTGTATCCAATATCGTTTTTCGAGTCTTTTGATATCTTGTACAGATCTCCATCGTCTGTAAGAACGTATACATTATCACTTCCGTTGAATTTTGCAATACTTATAGAACTTTTATCAAAAGAACTGTATTTGGAGGTGGAATTAGTTTTATGATCATAAGTGTATACACCATCATCAGCAGCGATAAATACAGTTGTTGATTCGAGATTGTCAAAAGAAGCGTCTATATCTCTGCCATTAGAAAGGACTTCATTAGCAGTTCTATTACTGTTAAGGAAGTAAATTCCTTTGTAGTCTTTCACACCATTTTCTTTTATATCCGCTTGAACAAAAAATATAGTTGGAATTTTGGGATCGTTGCCTTTGGTAGAATATTTGTTGTCATTTAATAACGGCATAAGAATTTTTACGATATCGTGTTCTGCGGTGTAAATCTTGAGGCTATCGGGAAAGAAGTCAAAGCTGTTACTGTCGATTTTGGTATACGAGGGCGCACCGGCACAAATGCCCGTTATGAGCAGGAAAGTAAATATTGAGATGATCATGTTGAGATCTGTGAAAAAAAAGTAATATATTTGTTAAAATAATAATTACATTTCGATCGTTTGAAATCAAGCACCTGTCAACATTTTCGTAATCAAAACAAATATGATGGATTGATTGATTAGGAATCAACTAAATATACACACTTCGAACAAACCTGTTTTTTTTCAGTATGGAACCGTTAAACAAAAGTTGTTTGCCAGCTACTAATTGCTTGTAGAACTAAGCTTAATCATAAAATTGCCCTCGATTTTACCCGCGTAGCTCTTTTTTTAAATAACAATCGGCAGGCGTTTGTCTACTATCTCATTTGATGGAATGTGCAGATGACGACTAAAAGGGTTCACGCCTTATTATTTTTATTTTTATTACTATATTTATTCACTCTAATTTTGACAACCCCACGCAACATCCGTTTGAAACTTTTAGACAAAATGCAGCTATAGATCAAAATTAAAAATAAATTCCGTAGTTTCAGAGTTTATCGATGATAAAACAAAACATGTTTATTGCACAATAAAGTAAAGGTCTCGAAGTATATTTTTATCTATTTTTCAAAACTTTTTATTTGTAAACCTGAAAAAAATAATGTAAATCTATAAATGGCTATATGTATCTTATCTATTTTGTAACTATATAACTGATTGGTTGAGAGCTGTGGATTTGTAATAAACAAATAAATAAATAAACCTTGTCTCACGGGAAAAAGCATAAATAACAATCAACTGGCTTAACCGATTTCTTCAATCATGGGTAATAATATGATCTATGTATTTGTCTGATGATGCTGCAGACAGACATGCAGATACACACGTGGAACTTATAACAACCCACTTTTGCGTAGCGAGTAACTTCGTTGTAACTTCAAGTTGTTTAAACTAAATAAGTAAACGAGACTTACCCAGTGAAGTCAACGGCTATCGCAGGATGACTAAATTGTTGTGAACACACATCTGTTTTAAACAGATAACACGCGCATCAAAAGCTGGGAGTTACTCAAGGTTCACGGTTCTACTGAACTTTATAGCGATAAGTTTGATAGGTTCCATGAAATGTTAAACAAGATATAGCAATAAACTTAACTTAATTAAACATGGAGAAACATGGTATACTTATAGTAGAGTTTTTGTCGACATGTCACTGCCTGTTCTTGCCTTTTACTAGAACATGACGATGTAAACGTGGGTGTTGCATGCATTTATATTCTAGAAACTGTTTTGTTTGAAATATTTCAAAGTCATGGAAATGAAAATATTGTTAGTTAATTTATTTCTCCGCGAATTTATAGCAAACTGCAATAAAATGTAAAAAACCTTACAAATAAAAGCACTTGCAAGAGTGTAAGGGCATTTTTATTTGATAATTGCTATAACTAAATGTAATAATAAATAATAAATCCTCAGACAAACATACCAACTCTACGTTTGCAAAGTAAGCAGAGCTTGTGTTTTGAATGGACCATACAGCGAACTACGGAACCCAGAATTTACATACATATATAAATAGAAACAGCCATGTCAAGGAAATCTGTGTTCATAACACAAATGAATGCTCCGGCCAGGACTCGAACCTACAACCTTCGGCGTATGAGGCAGGGGCACTAACCACTACACCACTATGTCGTCGAAATGTGTTACTTCTTCAACAAAAAAATTACAATTAAAAGTGTATTTTCTTCTTGTACTACTTAAATACACGTGATAAATATATTACTTGAAATAAATAATATTGAAATTATTTACATATAGACACCATCGGTGGCAAAGTGGCGTAGTGGGCAGTGGCCTTGCCCCACATGCCAGAGGGCTCAGGCTGGAGTCTTAGTCGGGGCATTCATTTGTGTGATGAACA
This sequence comes from Marasmarcha lunaedactyla, assembly GCA_923062675.1. Classification (NCBI taxonomy): domain Eukaryota; kingdom Metazoa; phylum Arthropoda; class Insecta; order Lepidoptera; family Pterophoridae; genus Marasmarcha; species Marasmarcha lunaedactyla. The sequence continues at coordinate 15,410,322 of OV281363.1, read as the reverse complement.
TAGATGTTTGTTCTCTGGTCATGGTATTTCTATTTATATATGTATGTTTGTTATGGGTGTTCACCCCAGTTCACTGTATGGTGTTCAAAAACACAAGCTCTGCATACTTTGGGAATACAGTTGGTGTGTTTGTCTGGGGATTTATTTACTGATCAGGGATTCACAAACAAGTTATTAGTCTTTTGAACACTTGTTTTAACGTGGAAACAAATATTTTTATGTCTTCAGGAAGGTTAGGGGAATCAACAATATTATACAATGTATGTCATACTTTTTCACAAGAACATTTAGTCAAACTAAAGTTTCGAGAGTTTAATGGCAATATTTTGTGTTTTGTTAAGGAATTATTATAAAGGTGTGTATTTTATAAATATTAAAGTGTATATTATAAGAAGCTCGAACAAAAGGTTTTGTATCAATTCAAGCTTATTGCTGTGACAAGAATAATATGGACTCCAAATTGAAGAGCTAAATTCTAGTATTGAGTGTTCTAGGCTAAAGTAAAGAATTTTAAAAGGTTTACAAACAGGAGCAGAAAACCAAGTATCTTGTATGATTTTTGAATAATGTGACTGATTTTCAGAGTGAGTGACATTGTGAAATGTGCTGTAAATAATAATTGACTATTCAATATTACTCCTAACTCTCGGATAGAGTTGACTTTTAGAAGAGAACGTGAGTTCAAATTATAATTGTAAGTAAATATATGCTTTATTATGTAAGTAAATTATGCTTTACTATATAAGCTTACTGTGCCTCGAGTAAGTGATAATTAAAACTTTGCATGGTTCAGAAACAACTGGTTACGTAAACAATAAGGCACGAGAAACATCTTCCTGCAGAGCAACACAGTCAAACTTTTGACGAATTTCTTTAAATATTTTATCATCGTCTGCATACAAAAGTATTTTATTTCTTCTTGAACAGCTGGATATGTCATTGATATAAAGAGTGAATAACAATGGGCTTAGGTGTGATCCCTGCGGTACACCTGAGGGGATGATTTGATAATCAGATTTTAAACTGCCAATGGTAACCGCTTGTGATCTATTACTTATGTAAAACTTAATTCAATACTTTTATCCATACTTTTTAGTATGTCACTTGTAAAAGCTGTAAATTTTGTGTCCATGGATCTTCCCCAATAGAAACCGTGATGATAAAGTGAGATATTTTACCGAACTGCAGATGATAGATAGCTATGTGACAATTATTTCAAATAATTTTCGTAGAATACTCAGTTTTGAAAAAGGTCTTTATTGTGTTTTATTACAACCTTTGTTGTTTTTTGGTATTAGCGAGATTAAAGACTTGTTCTACATTTGCGGAAAGGTGCCACTGCTTATCGACATGTTAAAGATATAGTTAATAGGGAAAGCTACATTTATACGATTAGAAAGCAGTATATGTGTATGAAGCGATATATGCGTGACATCACGGAAAGAGACGGGCAGGTATTTCTTAGACCAGCGAACCCAAAACATATTATCCTCTTGGTGTTTTGCCTTCCTCCAGCCGATTGATTAGATCCGCTTCTCGTAAATATGTAGCGACAGGAGTCAGCACTGGCTCACCGTCTTACGCTACGGAAACAAGGGTCAGAAGCAGCAGTTCACAAATTGCTGGCCCTCCACCAACTGCGTACTCAGCAGCTCTGCTTTAGGCGCTCTCACCTTTAGAGTTACAATACTCGCTTTACACTTCGGATTAGGCATTCCCACGTACAGCACATATAGCACAATAGGAATGCTCCAATGCGTGATACACACAACCTAGCTATTACAGAGCGGACAGTTGGCCGCAGTTGAAAGACGTTGCAAGTTCGAAAACTAGTTTACAGAAAATTTATAACTTATATTTATCTAATGAGACTTGAAATAATCTTTGGCCTCGGGAGGAAAAGACTGAGGCCAAAAAGCCACTCTTTAAAGTCGTTGGTAGGTATACCGTTAGAATTAAAATCAAAATGGTTTACTACTAACTAACTAACTACAGAAACAGCAAACTACCCTCGCTCTCGCCTGTATTGCGGGAACCAGCTATCGATCTCCTCAACGATATGAGAATTGTTACTGGTAGAATACATATTTTAGTGTAAAAATGTTTGAGAGTTTAACATCAACATAAATATTTGATACTTATTTAGCACTTGATGCATTTACAATCTAATTCACAGATCTTAAACTTGTATCAACTGTATTTTAGGACTCAATATAAGCTACTGCTACTACTACAATATAAGTTAATGTTAGTAGAAAGCTGAAACTTAAATTTCCGCACAGCTTAATATGAAGTAAAATTTTTAATAACCTAATATATTCTGCACAATTTATCTGGCGTGTAGCTGTGTTTTCCGGTCAACCAAGCTAAAAAAAAATTCCATACAACCAAAAGTTCTTCGTTTTTAATATACTCGTATCATCATTCGTTCATTAGGCAAAAATGGTCCTTAAGCACAAAATGGTATTATGCGTCTCCCTACTGCTGTGTTTTGCCCAAACTTGAAGCTTTTCGCCACACACGTCTCAACCAGTAATAAGAGCAACCGATTATCGTTACTGACGGGAATTCTTGCAAAATATCATTAATGGTTGTTCTTTCAAAGTTACAGTCAATACTTGGGGGGAGGGAGACTTGCCGAGCTAACATATGCAGAAAAGAATAATTTTGTATAGACATAAAGAGACTCTGTAAATTTATTTTGAAAAAAATATACCCGTGAATTTTCTTGCCAGTTCTTCTTCACGAAGGTTTGGTAGAATCATGTTTTATTTGACGTCAATAAGAACAAGTAATTGTCAATGTTGAGAAATAAATATTTCATTTCATTTCATTTCACAACGGAGTTTGAAGAATTCTTTATTAACTTTAATCTAAGCAAAGCGAACACTAATCAATAGTTATTTTTTTCTTGTTACAAATGATGACAAATATCAAAGAAACTTCCTGCGTTGTTGCGGCCGAGCTACCTACAAACGGACGTAGGCAACTTTTGGATAAAAACTCTTTTTATTCTCAAATTAAGATTTTTGTTTCTTGAGAGCAAAATATTACAACTCTTTGCTTCTTATAGTTTGCTATCATAAAACTGAAAAACTTCGAAGGCCCTTATGCATCCTCCTGATTTCGACACACATTTTTTTAACATCATTGCTTTTATTTCTCGACAAGTCAATTAATTTTGACTTGTCTTGATTTGTTTTTAATGCAATTTTAATATTTGATTTATGTTGTCATTGTATTTTACTTTTTATTCTATCAATGTTATTGTAAGTGTTTGCATGCTATGCCTATAAGTGAGCCAACATTTAGATTCATTTTTTGTTATGTATTCATCTGTATTGTGTATGTATAAGTGTTGAGTTCGTTGGCGCAACTAATAATTTATTTATAATATATATATATATATATATATATATATATATATATATATATATATATATAATTTATTTATTTAAATAAATAAATAAATTATTTAGGCAATATTGAACCTTGCAAAATTCTGGTAACTCTACTACCATTTCTATTCCACTACTTTTTAGTTTAACAATTGCTCCTTACAGAGTATAGGGATAAGTAGATCCTAATCTTTAACTTCTTCCAGCTATCGCAATATCAACGTCGTTCCTTGCTTCGTCACTCGGGCATTGATCAGGGATAATCTTTACCATACTTTCCCCCTGTAAGCAATACGACGCGTTTTATAACAATACAAAAACAAATATTAGGTCTTTACCTATGAAATTGCCGTTTTTCACGAAATAAATGAAGCGTAATTTTTTAATATATTTTTTATTTCTATTAATCAAAATAATCACCCATGCAATCAATGCATCTTTGCCAACGCATTGGTAGCTTATTGATGCCTTTCTTGAATAAATCAGCTGGACGGGAGGCAACAAATTCTTCAAAGGCATTTTGTACTGCCTCTCGGGTATTGAATTTTTTTCCCGCCAAGAAGTTATCCAAATTCTGGAAAAAGTAGAAGTCTGTAGGCGCAAGGTCTGGTGAGTACGGCGGATGACGGAGAACTTCCAACCCCAACTCTTGTAGCTTGGAGACCGTCTGCTGTGCAGTATGAGGTCGCGCGTTGTCGTGCAGGAGCAGTGGAGCCGAACAATTGCCCAAAGCTGGTTGGAGACTCTTGTTCTGGTGTTCAGTTCTTCACAGTACACATCTGCAGTAATGCTTGTCCCGTTTGGCAAGAAGCTGTGATGAATTACACCCGCGTTAGACCACCAAACAGTGACCATCACTTTTCTAGGGGTAAGTTTTCGTTCAGGGCATTGTTTGGGTGCTGAACCAGGGTCCAACCAACTTGCTGAGCGCTTACGATTGTCAAACAGGATCCATTTCTCGTCACAAGTAAGAATGCGGTTCAGAATTCCTTCATTTGTATGCCTGCTGAGCAGTGCAAGGCACGTCTCCACGCGTACTTCGCGCTGGCGGTCATTGAGTTCGTGGGGTACCCATTTGTCAAGCTTTTTTAACTTGCCAATTTGACGCAAATGGACCAATATTGTTTTGATGCTAACGTCGAAAGCTGCTGCTAATTCAGCCGTTGATTGAGTTTCATCAGCTTCCACAATTGCCTTTAATTCGTCATTGTCGACCAAAGTATTCGGATGACCACGGGGTTCATTTTTCAGGTCAAAATTTCCAGAACGGAAGCGGGTAAACCAATAACGGGTGGTGCGTTCGTTTGTAGTGTTCGCTCCGTAAACGTCATTGATGTTGCGTGCCGCTTGTGCCGCTTTGCTGCCACGACGGTACTCGTACTCCATAATTACTCGAATTTTTAACTTATCCATGATGACGAAAAATGTTCGAATGCGTTGAAAACAAAACACTAACTATTAAACAAATGACGATTTTAGAAAAAGAATTCCATGTTTGTCAAATAAAATTAATTTGAAATTAGAATTATCAGTCAAAAAAAAAATATTTTCATTTGAAATGGCCAGTACGGCAAAACGGCAGTTTCATAGGTAAAGACCTATTATATACATTTTTATTAATATAATAAATGTGAACAGTTATAAAACATTTACATTTCAGTTTTTTATAAGAGGTGCATCTCCACAGCAGCGACCCACTTTTGTTACTATTTCTGCAACTTTGATGCCCATCATATAACAGCACGATCCCCTTCCCTCGAAATGTAGTTTAATGTTTGAAATAAAATACATTTATTGAAAAATGACAATATAGTGGTATTGGAACAGGAAAATACAGCCGTAAATATTAAAATATTTTTGTAACAAAAAGGTCAAACTAATAAAAAGTTCAGACTCAAATGAAGACTCAATGTAGACTCAGACTACAGAAAAAAATTTTGACCGAAGTCTGGTTGACCAGATTACAGAACCGTAAGATGAGTAAAATGTGAATTTGTGTTAGTTTGCAAAAGAATGTGTTAAAATGCGTGGATGACGTGCGTGTCAGTGTGTGTTTGAACTCCATGAGCAAATGATAAGCAGTATAAAAATCGATATGTATTTTTTGCTAGACTACGTGGCACAAATCTCTCGTACGACAATAGCCAGTACCCAATACTGGCGATCCAACGAAGGCAGCGAGAGGGCGTGTATAAGGTTCAGCGCTACGTACAAGGTAGGGTACAAATAAAATTGTCTCAAAACATAGTGCAAATCTCTGTACCATCATCAAAGGATCTAGATTGGTTCCCAGACTATTTTCTCATTGACCACTTTCAAAATTTAGCTGATTCAGGCGGACCGACTGCAGCTACATTTCTACCATATTCCCAAAACTCGACAAAAAACCTGAAGATTAGATCTAACTAAGACCCCCGTTGGGTCTCTCGTGGACCTGGACCACTTTGGGAACGAAGGTTCTAGAGCCATTATGGAGCACTGACAGGTAAGCATTACTCCTTTTTTATCATTAAGATACGACGGCAGCTATTTCAAGCTTCTAATATTTAAACTTTTATTAGTGTTTAATTTGGTATTTAAATTGCAATATTTTTTTAAAGATCTGCATTATCTTAATAAAAGAAATAATTTTTGGACATCTTGAGGTATTGCCCACAAGTATGTGGCTATATTATTTGTTTACTAAATTAAACCTATTTGACATAAATAAATGCCTTAACCTGGATTTTGGGTAAAGTTCTTCATCCTTCTTAATATTAACAATCTTCTACATAAACAAACATATCAATTTGCTTTTTTTACTAATCTAACGAGAAGTATGTATGTTAAGCTTATAAAAGGCACACAAGATTAATACCTTAAATTATTTGGAAATTATCAATAGTTTAACTTAGTTCTTCAATTAAGTGAAATAACACACATCGATACTATATTTATGCTGCAAAAAAGGGCTGTTCGCGCAATCTATTGGCTCGGCCCAAGGGTGTCACTTAGAAGTAAATTTAAGGAAATAAATATTCTTACTTTCCATTCACAATATATTTGAGAAATTTTAATGTATGTAAAAAGAACATAACCTTGTTCAAAAGAAAAAAAGATCTGCACAATGTTAACACAAGAGGAAAAAATATGCTGGCAGGTTATATGTAGGTTATATGTAGGCTTCATAAAGTCACTAACTCATTCATGGGTCAATGTATACGCTTTTATAATAAGGTTCCTGAGGATATCCAAGATCTTCCTATTGACAAATTCAAAGAAACTATAAAGCAGAAATTGTGTGCTAAAGCATATTATAAAGTAGGTATTTAATAACGTGGCTTGTGTAGTCGCGGCAGTGCGAGGCGAGGCGTGTAGCCACGACTACACTCACCCCTGAAGATGGACTCCAGACGAAACTAGTCGGACCTATCCGACCGCGTACCGTGAGTAAGCCACGTTATTAAATACCTAATTAAAAATGTCTCACGTAAGTTTTATCATATTATAAACTATTCAATTATTTGGATACAAAAAGTCCTTGGGTATAACCCATCATTCACAGAATTTTACTAGTATTTGTAACAAAACATGTGTAATGTGTCTGTTTGCTCGCTGAGTTCATCGTCTCGATGAATATCTAAAGCGTCATTGTCACTAAAGTACGTCTTCTTATGGTAGCGTCAGGTGACGGGTCTCTCACTTCCCTCTAATATGGTTGAGGAGGGCGATGGTTGGATTCCGCGTTAACTCGTGAACGGGTGCCGTTTGAGGGTGTTCTTCGTTTGGATACTTGGGGGAGGGAGGCTTGCCGAGCTAACAGATGCAGATAAAAATAACTTTGTATAGACATAAAGAGACTCTGTAAATTTATTTAAAAAAAATATATACCCGCGAAGTTTCTTGCTAGTTCTTCTTCACGAAAGTTTTTTCAAACTGGTGGTAGAGTCATGTTTTATTTGATGTCAATAAGAATAAGTAATTGTCAATGTTGAGAAATAAATATTTCATTTCATTTAACACATTTCTATTACTTAGTTTGAAGCTAGATAAAAACTTAATATTTAATGGCAGAGAGATAGAAACACATAAGTTTTGACAACGATGTTTTATTTGAGGCAGTTTTCAAATTCCCCTAAAATATCTACGGTTATCGCCCAAACACAGTGTATAACCAGAAATTGAAAGATAAAACCAAAAGTTTCGAAGCATTCCTTTTAAATCAATAGATAAAATCTGATTTGATCTACACTGAATAAAAATTAACAGATGACCAGTTGCCAGGAAAATAGTGATTGTCCGTTCATTTGAAATTGGAAATCTCTAGATTCTCTAGACTAGATCTCTATTATAAAACTGTTTTTATTTAGTACAAGATAACTCCTCCCCTGGCTCGAATACATGCGGCAATCCTTCTGGACATGCTGAGAATTAATTTATCCAGCATTTCTTGCAATAACCTGTCCCATTATTGTATAACGGCATCCCTGATCTCTGGCACTGCCTGGGGAGGTGGCTGACGGTTCCAAACAGCTCGCTTGACAGCATCCCACGTGTGCTCTATCGGGTCTATATTAAGTCAGGCGAGCCAGCAGGCCAGTCTATCCTGGTAATGTCCTATTCACACAGAGCCGCGTTAATTCGTTGAGCTCGATGTGCGGGTGCATTATCGTAAACCAATAAGAATCGAGGGCCATGGTTTATTCTAAATGACTTGACTATTCCATCAATAGTAATGGTTTGGTACAAAGCTGCAGTCATCCAGCCGCGATACGGGATCAACAGTGTTCTATCAATCATTATACCGCCCCAAAAGGATACCGATTACCCGCCTTGTTGAATGGTACCGGTGGCAGTTCTTTGTCTTTTAGCGTTCCCACGTTTTCTCCAGACACGGAGACGTCGGTTTTCCGGATGAGTGCTAATACTAGACTCGTCAACAAAGAGACAATTCTTCCAAATGTTTTCCTCGTCGTCTTCTTCATTTTGGCGTAGTCTAGCCCACTGGAATGTGCGTCCCTGGCGTTACTGTGAGATCATGGTGCTCGCCAGGATCTTCTCGCTCGTAATCCAACCTGGTGTAAGCAATTCCTGATGGTCTGAGTGCTGATTTCTAGTGCAGTAGCAGCCCGCAACTCAGCTTTTGTTTTAGTGACATTGATTGCTGGGTCTCAGCAGTCAGCAATCTGATGTAACGCTTCTGAGCTGCAGTAACAATCATCAAAGTTATCCACGCCGTGATACCTCCGTAACGTGTTCACGGCACAGGATTGGGATTCAGCCACTCTGCGTGCTATTTCTCTCTTAAAATGTCTCTCTTCCCCCACCGTAACAATTCTTGCTCGTAACACTTCTGATAAATAATTATTTTGAATGAACTCCTTCTTCGAAAAGTAAGAAAGAACGCTTGAATCAACTTGGTCAGATTTATGAATGAGCGTAAACAATTATTAAATCTCTTTTTGTACAGAAAAACAATTGATATTTTAAATTCTTCTGTTATTAAAAGATTTGATTTTTAAATGAAGAATCTTAGAAGAAAAAGAAAAAACGTCTTATTCTACTGTAACAAAAAAGATTTCATATTTTCAAAGTGATCTCAAACTTTTTTTGATGTGTGTATATAATATAAAAATAGTTAAAAAACATTAAATAGGTTTTATAAGTTCAGAGATTTCCAACTAAATATACGAGTATTTAGCTGGAAATCTGCATGCGATCCTCGTCGTGGTTTGCTAGTGTCTGGTTAGCTGGTAGACTTAGCTGCTCCGGACGAGATCTAAATAGATAACTGTACTACCACAAAAAAAAATTTCATCATTGTAAATTTATTATGCAAAAGTTCTTACAATATTCTTCTAGTATTTTATCTGTTAGTGCTTTATCTAAAACCAAGGGCCTGATGTTATTATAAAATGTGTGTTATTGGCAGTAGAGTATCTTTTGTTTTAAGAATATCATTAGTTTGCTTAAAAATAAACGCCAACGGTCGACAAGCTTACGTTGATAATGGTATTGGTTTTTTAACGTCTCCAATTCTAAATTAAAACACATTTTGAGTAATAAATTTTCTCGGATTACGCTTAACTTAATTTTAGTATTATGATTATTGATTTTTTTTCTTGTTTTCCTTATTTTTTCCTCTTTTTATAATTGCATATTGTGTATAACCCACACGCTTTTTTTCTCAATCATTTCACATATTACACACTCTTATCCTATATTATTTAATTATGTCTTAGTTATATTTTTTCTTAAAGATTTTCCTAGCATAGCGTAACACTGAGCGTTGGTTCTTATTTAAAAATCAGCCTTATATATCTGGCCAATATTATATTTCTACCTTTTTGAAACATCGCCAGTTAAATAATAGGAGCTGATGCAAAGTCAAACTCAACTGGAGTCTGCAGCCGACGTGGCTACATTAATTCAGAAATGCCAAAATACACACGAATGTCCCATAGCAGCTGGTGGATTGCGTTTGCGTTCGCAAAAAAACCTTAAATGAAAAATCTCAAATGGTGTTAACATTCACATTTTAAATTTAAGTTATATTATTTGAAAGTTGCTTGTTCAAATCAGTCATTAAAAACTGAAATTTTTCTCGACATCTCTTTTAGTGAATAAATGGCAGTAAATTAACAGATACATTAACAAAGAATGACAAACTACATTAACTGGTTTAATAGTTGATAGAATAATAGAATAAATCAGTTTTTAAATTATGTTTTGAATCGTTGATAAATGAAATGAAATGAAATATTTAATTCTCAACATTGACAATTACTTGTTCTTATTGACATCAAACAAAACATGACTCTACCACCAGTTCGGAAAAACCTTCGTGAAGAAGAACTGGCAAGAAACTTTACGGGTATATTTTTTTCAAAATAAATGTACAAAGTCTCTTTATGTCTATACAAAATTGTTCTTATCTGCGTCTGTTAGCTCGGCAAGTCTCCCCCCTCCCAAGTATCCAAACGACGAACACCCTCAATCAGCACCCGTTCACGAGTTAACGCGGGATTTAGCCATCCTTACACATGCACATCATCATCGACATCTCTTTTAGGGAATAAATGGCACTTACTTAACAGAAACAAACAAACTACATTAACTGGTTAAAATAGTTTTTAAATTATGTTTTGAATCGTTGATAAACCAAAACATTATAAAAACCTTTTCAGCAATTTTTTCAGTATCTGTGAAGTGTGGAAGCTTTGGTTTTCTAAATATCTATTTTTTTACGTCAAACAATCAAATTTGTATAATGTGAAATTTGTAATTCAAATAATTGGCTTAATTTTTTATGATAAGGCAGAATGACATTCTCGCGACTCTAGAGTGATGAAAATATCTAATCAGGGGCATGTATGTATTGTTATGAAACATGAAACTATTGTTTTTACAAAGTGAAGTATTTCCTCAAACGTAAATGCGGAATAAAATAAATCAGCAGGTTTAATTAGGAAATAATACAGGATATTAGTGCGAAGCAAACTTTTATACTGTTTGGAATATAATGGTTCAATGGCTTAGTATACGATAGTCACTTAATGTGCACACATATGTATTTTGTAACTTATATATTAAAATTTATTTTGATGTACATCGTATCTGTTGAAAAGGGTTTTTAAGCTTTAGCACCAAAGTTGCTGCGTGATCTTGTGGCAATAGTTTGGATAGAATCTTTTTTGTCCTCAAAGAAGTTTTTCATTTGATCGAAAGCCTGACCCAATATCATAAGGAGAACATTGTATTCGTATAATTTCTTATCATAAGCTGCGTATTGGATCAAAGTGCCTTCCATTGCGTAAGCAGATGGGTGAACTTTGAATTGAAAATCGCTAACTTCACTTCTTCCGTTGCTGTATATAATATAAGACTGGTTGTCAGCAATGTAAGGCACACTTTTCTCGAGCACAAATGGAGGCTTTAACAAAGCCGCATAAGAAGGACTTTCAGGCAAACCTTCAATCTTCTTAACAGTTTCCCCATTATAAACGTAAGGCTTCTTGTCAGCGGAGAAGAAATACAAGTTATTGTCATAATCCAAAACGATTTGTTCAGCATTTTGAACCTCTGTTATTTTCTTTATTTCTGAACCAGCATTTGATATTTTGTATAATTCTTTGTCATCTGTTAAAACATATAAAGCATCGCTTCCATTTATTTTTGCGATGGCGAAGCAACTTTTATCGAAAGTACCGTACTTGGTGGTAGAAGCATTGGTGTGATCGTAAATGTAAACACCATCGTCGGCGGCAAAGAAAGCTGTTTTACTGTTGTCGTTACCAGCGGCTGCATCTCTTCCATTTGGAAGGATTTCATTGGCTTTCTTGTTATCCAATTTGTAAAGTCCTTTATATTCTTTTTGACCATTTTGTTTAATATCTGCTTGAACGAAAAATAGTACAATATTATCATCATCTTCTGAAGATCCTTCATCCTCTGCAAAATTTATATCGTTGATCGGAACTAAAACGTTGACGATGTCGTGTTCGGCCGTATATACCTTGAATTCATCAGGAAAGAATTCTGTATTGACGATAACTGGGCTGTCATCGTCTTCTGCAGAGGTAGGTGCGCCTGCGCACAGTCCAGCTACGAGCAGGACGAGGAATATTGATAATTTCATGTTTAAAGATCTGGAATGTGATAAAAATATTTTTGTTAAAATATTATTTATTGAAGACTGTTGATTAACAGTTTACAAAATGTTAATATAAATAGACATAAAGTGCTTTGAGCTTATAGTTATGCAAGGCCTTTCCTCGTTATTTTATATAAAATTAACATAATGAACTTTAAATTACTTTGATCGAATATACAAGCAAATATCATATCCACTCCCTCACACAGGCTCTCATCTTTCACGTTGTTAGTACATATTAGGATGTTTTTAAACTGTAGCATAACGACAAGCACGTAGCATCAAAGTTATTATTATTACTTTTCATAAGATATTATAGGTTCACCTCTTGTCCAATACAAATTATACCAAAAGTAGTCTAATGCCGGCTGTCAGAGGGTTCACTATATCAGATATTCAGAATTATCACATTTGTCAGTTTTATGTATTTGTTTAATTATGCTTATATGAATTAGTACAACCTTTCCAATCTTTATTTATTACATATATGTAGAAGTATATCAGCATATTATATAATTACACTTTCTTTTGATAAAAAGAACCCAACCATTTGATTGGTTCAAAATGTTTATGAAAACTAGTGTCAGATGTCAGCACAATCATGTAAGCAAAATAGATAACAAGGTCACTCTTATTTACCTTAATACTATGTAAATTTGATAAACTCGAATTCTTTGGAGAAAAATAATTAAAATGTGGCTTTACATACAAAATTACGATAAAATAAGATGGTTAATTATAGATCGTAGTTGTGTGATACCGGCATAAATCGAGAGGTGTAAGGGATCTCAGAAGGGAAAGCAGAAGTAGATATCTATATCTTTATCTTTGAGCAATAGATATAATGTCAAATATATGTTTGTGCTTAGAATGTGCTAGAATTACGGTTTGTAAGATCTGTTTTGACTCTTTTATTAAACTAATTGTATTCAATGTGGTTCAAAATTTAAAAAAAAACATTGTATTTGATAGATGAAAACCTGAATTTTTATAATATTTAAATCTGATATTCACTATAATAATATTACCGGACTTAAACAGTAAGGCTTTTAATCTTACGTTTTTTTGTATGTGGTCTAACTACAAACTATTTCAACTAATTAAAAATAACTAATTCGGTGTCAGGACAGTCTTTTTGCAACCTGCTCCTTCTAAAGGCTAGCCTAGCCTTTTGTATATGTAATCGCACTAATAGCTCTGTCCTTACATAATGAATACGTACTTTATACCTACAGGCATTAAGGTTAAAGTAGCAAATGTGATCCATAACACTATTTTTTATAATCGGATATTTAACACTAAATAATATATTTTTCTGGTTGACAATGTACTTGAGAGTGTGAATAAAAAAGATGGTTACAGGACTAACAGGTGGCATTAAAACACATAATGACCTTGACGTTGATTTTGAGTCTCTGGTTTTTATAGAAAACTGTTTTTTGCTTTTGTAATTTATATCTTTTGACAAATGTACTATTTAAATTGCTACTAAAATACTTTCCTAAAAAGACTGCGACGAATAACGAACATCTATGCCGATAAAATATTTCATCGCGTCAATCATCAAACTGTCAAACAATTTTAATCATTTGGAATTTAAAGCTTCATGGTGGTTATACCATTTTTTTTTTATATTTCACTTTTAAATGATATAGTTAAAAATAGATGCCGCAAAATATTATTAAACGTTTTTATAATTACTAAGAATTTTTTTATATTTTTTGCTTTATATTTTTGTATTTTTACAATAAGCTGTGACTAATGTGATTTGTGGTTAGTTAATAAAATCCTCTTCTTTTCTTTTCTTTCTTATATATCTCACTTACAAAACAAAAGGTTAAAAACTAGGAATGAGCTGTACAATAATTATGTTTTTTTAAAGAAGTTCTATTTCACATTATAATAATTAATAAATCCCCAGATAAACACACCAACTGTTTGGCCCCAAAGTTAGCAGGACTTGTGTTATGGAAACCATACAGTGAACTGAGACCCCAAAATAAACATATATAAATATCAACAAACATGACCTGAAAACAAACATCAGTATTCATCACGATATCGATTCCAGGGCTCGAATCTGGGAGTACGCCACACGGCCGTCAAAACCCTCATAAAACATTAAAACAGAAGTCCTCGCTAATGACGTGCTAGTGGATCTTTAATATGGGCGATCTATGCTATTTATATTACTAGTATAAAGAAAAAGATTAGACTGTTTGAATGTTTATTTGAATCCATAAAAGCTGATAGCAATGGGCTCATTAAAAAAAATCACCTTTAGAAAAGGTGCATTGTACAAGACTAAGTAGGCTAAAAAACATCCCGTTACTGCATGAACCATTCAGGGACCTCTAGTACAGAACGACAATAGAAACAACTTGTTAATATACATTCCCACACACTTCAACACACACACTCACAAACACACAGTTTCTGAATTTAGTTTGCTTGTCTATTTTAATACTGATTATTTCCTAATATTTTGTAATTTATTTGGTTTATTAACTTAGTGATACATTTTCCTGTTTTATGCATGTCTGTTTTATTTACTAAATTGACTATAAAACAAAATAACTGATGTTCACATTATATCTTCAGGGGGTATGACACTATCATATTTCTACGATCATATCAGGACTCTGTCTCTGAGCTTACTATATGACCTCTAGAGTCATCTACGTGTATTATCATTATCATAGTCTATGATCCTATTGTTGTCATGTGTGGTTGCAATAGACTTGGTTATGTATACTGCTATTGCTTCAGCGGCGTGTATTGTGTTATTATTAAGAAGAAAGAATAGTAGAAGAATATAAGAAAAATACAAAAATGGCTCAGATTAATATCCGCCGAGCAGACGGTAACAGATTGCGTTTTTTTTAATACGACAGTGTTGCCAACAATAATCTTAGAATAGCACTGAGCATATTGTGAACTTACGCCAAAAATATTATCGCACTCACTTCTTATCCGTCAATGAAACCGTTACAATTTCTTTACAATTTAGAATATGAAAATTTTGTATCAGGTAAATATGAAAAAAAAATGCGAAAATTCAATATATTTATAATATGGCAAGACCTGATTCTATGAACCTATCTCACAGCAAATGTAAAAATCTTTGATCAAAGACTATTTGACTCATATGTGTATATTACATTATCATATAAATATGACTAATAGATCTATGATCCTAGATATATGATAGTGTAATACCCTCCTAAGACATGTTTCAATAAATAACTAGAATAAAACGCAGCATAAGTTTGTTTTCAATACGATTTAAATATGAGCTGATGGTCACAAGTACAATCATTAATACATTTTAAATTCCTGAACGCAAAAAATGATATCTTTTACAAATCTCCAAACCTAGTTAAGCAGAGGTATAGAGACTTTACAAAGAATTCCCGGAAAAGTTTTTACCAAGTATTTATTTTTATTCAAGGAAATTTATTTATTTTATTTATTTATTTAATGGCACAAAAACAAATTGTAAACCTTCAAATATATACATACATTCATTATCCTATACCAATTTAGGTTTAGTCTACAATTCAATAAAAATTATGCACTACTTTTAAAAACTAAAAAAGACTTTAAAAAAAGAAACAATTAAATTAAGCTATGTAAAAAGAAAAATTCAGCACGTATAAGAAAAATATATATATGACTAATCTGCTAACGTTATCGAGATTTTATTTTTAAAGGATAATAAAGGATCATTAAACAAATCAACATCACTTTATACGGCATTGTAAAGTCGACACATTCTGTAGAGCGGACTATTGTAAGATATATTATTATTCGCAGATGGTATTGCAAACAAAGTGTGATGTTGCACAGACTTATTCCTAATTTTGAAATTAAGGTTCTGGATTAAGTTTCCATCTATTTTATAATTCACAATTTTGTATAGTGTTACCAAAGAAGTAATGAGCGTCGAGATTGCTAAGACATCAGGTGGACGTGCTTAATTCTGTCAGTATATTCTTCAGTATATTTCGCACTAGTGACGTAAAAAAGTAGTTTTAGGCTGTCGGGTTTCCAAACGGTTTTGTTGTTCTAATAATAAATCCTAGCAGTTTATTTGCTTTTGACACAATCTGGTTATAATGAAAGCGAAACGTCAGTTCACTATTCACAAATGTTTGTACTTGGACCATAATTTTAATAAATTAAGTTTCTAGTATTAGTTTATCGAGTCATAACTAACGTGTATTAGTTTTAATGGATATAAATATATCTTTGTCAATAATTTAGTCTCTATTCAAGTGATTCTAGTTTAGGTGTAGTTTTTTATTTGTAGCATATTTTTATTTTATAGTTATTAATTTGTACACTTATATTGTAAATACGGGTAAATGGACTCCATTACTAGTGGAAACTTGTTAAAAATTTATTTTTATATTAGAAACTGTTAACTCAAATCTAAAAGTTGGTAAGTTTTGTTTCAATCTTAATTTTATCCATTTATTGTGTTATCTCTTAAAAATACCTTTGTACCTGAGTTTTAGCGCAATACCAAATAAAGATATATAATTTGTAATCTTTTTAACTGACTACTTTAAGTAAGTATACTTCAAGTAAACTGTTAGTAAAAATATTAATAATTAAAAATTAACTAATTAGGTGAGATACAAATTATTTTAGACAAAACGTTACAAAAGTCTTTGACCTAAAAGTTAAAACTAGATTCTTAATATCTTTCCTTTGACCGTTTTTTTTTGTAATAAAATGAAATCTTCCATAAATTAAAATAAACGAGACTTACCCTGTGAACTCTATCGCAGAATGACGAAAATATTGTTATTACATAGTATTTTATACTGATAAAATGTGAGGTGCGAGTCACGCATTAAAGAGATCAAGTTTGGGTGAACCTAGTGCTGATAAGTATAATTTACGTGTTTCTTATTTTAGCCTAATTTGCTTCGCGGATATGGAATGTTTTTTCCATGCACAGAAATCAGAAATATGAATTGTATTTCAAAAGACCTTAGTTCTACCAAAAAATTGTAAAAAATGTCCCTGATAAATACCTTAAATTCCGAATTTTGTGAAAAAATGTTTTTATGTATGGAACGCTGGCGAGATATCATTTATTTTTAAAATTCTAATAATTATAATTAAAAGTATTTAAATAAATAAATATAAATAAATATTTGTTCCAAATTTAAACTTCCCTCTAAATTGTTTTGAATTTGAAACCTGATGAATCGTTTAATCGGCTTCCTTTTATGTACTGCTGGTATAACGAATTTAACTGCGGTAGCTTAAATTTGAAGGATTAAGAATGAATTGGTCGTCTTTTGACTGCTGTTACGGAAGAATACGTGCTACAAGTGAAAAATTTGATTCAATAAAACTGGTGAACCACATACGAGGAAATTCATCACGAGTGAAGTGTTCATGATATCCTACACAAACACCCTTTTGTTCGATGTTCACAAGCAGACGCACGTGGAATGGTGCCATGAATATGATTGATGAATTGATATTCAGTTTACAATAAAATCTCAATTATTATACACATTCTAAAACACAAAATCACAATGGTTCAAAGTATGTGTTCTCTTTAAAAATGTCAAAGTAATTGTGTTTAAAATAAAAATCAGATGAAAAGATAATTGTAACAAATAGTTATGATAGCTGTGGATGTGGATGGGATGCATTTAGATCATCCACTGGCCAAGGTTGGGTCTCCTTAGATTGGGTGTTTTTCTATCTAGTGAATTATTTACGTACACATACCTAAATAAGGGTTCTGATTAACCACAGTGCCCTCATAAAGACAAATTTCTTATGAGACTTAAAATGGTGAGATAAGGTTAATAACTGTTACATTCCTGTTCTAGTTTAGAGCAATTCTTTAACATTGCATTAACTTTCGAGAGCTATTATCTTCAACATTTACTACCAAGTAGAAGAGAGACTGCTTGAGAAAACTATAAAATAATACATTTATTATTAAATAGTATTCATCAGACTCTTCTTGAAAGTGGCCCGTTGATGATGCTGCTAGTGTAATGTTTAAACGTATTTGTGATTGCGTAGAACAAAATATACCGATAAAACAAATAAAAATTCCGTGTGGTACAGTCATGCCTATACAACGTTGATAAAAACGAGAGGCATTTAATGAAACCACATATACTATAAGTGCCTACTGTTAATCCGAAAGTATTAAAAAAAAGTTTACGAGAAGTATACGAAAAAACGTTTTTCAAAGAACTTAATTAGCTTAATAGTTAAGTTAAAATGTTAATCCTTTGTTGAGTAGCCTGCCGCCACCTGCGTAACAAATTGGCAACGTAGCATCTGAATAGCATAGCGCGTGCGGCGGCGGGCTCACCGGCTCGCACACCTACCTACACAGCGGAGCGCCTGGGTTTGATGTGGATGATAATGTAAACATGTGTGTTAGGTAAAGTTGGAAGGTGAAAATAATAAACAAAAATAATTAATTGTAACACTTACACATTAAATCTTCAATTGTTCGAAATGTCCGCCGTTTGCAATGGTACACAAATTATAACGACGTATAATATTGTTATTTAACCATGCAATAAGGTCACTGTTTGTTGTTAAACTTTTTAATTTATTAAACGCTAAAATAATCCGGTTTTTAAGTTCCTCTACGGTATTCACGTCTGTCGCGTACACTTCACTTTTCACCAACCCCCAGATAAATAAATCCATTGGAGTGAGATCCGGGGACCTTGGTGGCCATCGTACTGGTCCAAATCGATCAATCCACTGCTATCCAAACATTTCGGAGAGTAGCTCTCTGGAAGACATCACTAAATGCGGAGGAGCTCCGTCCAATTGGTGCCATAAATGCCGATAATCGGCTAAGGGTAGTTCTTGGGTATATTCAGCAACGGGACCGGATAATATCTCCAAAAATTTTGCCACGTTAAGGGTGCCGTCAATAAAAACAGGGCCAATAATCTGGTCCCTGTGTATACCAGCCCACACATTAACAGAGAAGCGGTACTGATGCTCTGACTCCCGAACCATGCGTGGATTTTCAATACTCCAGTATCTGAGATTTTGTTGGTTCCTTATGCCATTGCGTGTAAATGTTCTCTCGCCGGTCCACATGACATTTAATAAAAAATTCGGGTCGTCTGTAACTTTGTCAAGTATCCACTGGCAGTGAGTACGCCTGACTGGCAAATCCCTTCTTAAAAGGGCTTGAACTTTTTTAAATTTGTACGGTTTGCATTTATTCCTTTTTAAAATGTTATGCAAGGTTCTATGGCAAACTCTAAACTGGCGTGCGGCTCTATGCAGACTCGATGTGGGGTTGCGGTCAAAATAGTCAAGAATCTGTTGCTCGCGCGCAGTAGGTATCTGCTGCAGTGGGACTCCCTCCTGATGCGCTGCTAATGGTCTGTTTTCCCGTGCCCGTTGTACTGCCAATACTATGGTGCGAGCGTTCCTAGGGCACGCGCGGCTGTCTCCATACCTTTCTCGGTAAGTTTGCAGAGCTAGAGCTGCGTTTCCGTGGGATCCCCGTAGATTAAAATCATGTCAGTGTATTCTAACGCCGTTTATGTAGCACGAGGCATTGTGGATGTCTTACGTACTTATAAAATAATCAAAAAATACTCACAAAACTAAACGTAAAATACTCAGTTACGTGTCCTATCACAATAAAAACTTAACATTAGTAAATGGGACGCGTGAGCGACAATAAGCTATGCTGAATTGCGCAACGTGCACCCCGGATGCAACGCGTCTTCACACTAAACAAAGTAAAAATTGTGCCCTTGACCTAATTAGCCGAGCCGCCGCCGGCGCAATAGCAACATATTGATCTATTTCTATTTCTGTTACGCTTATTACATTAGAGTGAGATAACCGTGATCTGTACTTTCTTTTAAGGAAAGATTTAATAACAGTGTACTTCCTTGTTTGTATTGCAAACTTACGATGCGAACTGGCAACGTCGCATCGCTCGCGTGAATTTTGTCGTTTGGATAACTACATTTGCCTATAGTACAAACTTACGATCAGGTGATCGGGAAGATACAGAGTGTTTAAATGAAACTAAGTAAAAACTAAAAATCATTCCTGTGACTAAACTGTTGCTTACATTGATCTGATTTTTGTTGTGTAGCCTGATAATGATATACAAAATATGTGGTTTCATTTAATGCCTCTCGCTTTTATCAACGTTGTATAAAAACTATTAAGAAAATATCAAAAAAACATTTTAAATCGAAAAATTTGACAAATTATTTGACTACGAGTATGACAATTTCGATTTATTGTGAGCTAGATACAGCATCCCGCTTAGAATAAAATGTTTAATAGGTATACTAGCAAGATTGAAAACTCAGTAGGAAAGTATTCCAAACCCTTTTGGTCATTAATATAACTTTATGCTAGGTCTACGTGGTCAAATGCTTTTTTGTAATCTTTTTAGACCATGTCAACCTGACCTCCACCGTCTATATTTGTATCTATCGGTTGGCATCGTTAATAAGATACGGCCGAACGATTAAAAAATATTCGTGCTGTTTATACGAAATACCATATTTTATAGGGGAATTGATTACGCAATCTCTTCAAAATGTTTTGCCACTGTGTTTAACATTGATATACCGCTACAGTTCTCAATTTTATTCGTGCATTATAGGCACAAAATTTTTCTAAATACTAAAGAACTAATTTTCGTTGAGGGATCTACTATAAAAAAATAGATAGTCAGATACAGAAAGAAATTTAGAACATTGAGTCCAAATTATCGTGGGAAACTTGATGCAGCTAGTGCCCTTGGAAATGTCTAATTGGCTTCGAAATTACCAACTGAGTACCCTGGACATTTTATGATTAATTAAACTAGTTAATAACAAGTTTATTTGGAACCATAAAACATTGAGCACATAATTTTGTGATCGATAATAGCAGAAATAGTATAAACTGTGTCACTGCTATTAACGTCCACCCTCTAACGCAGCGGTGTCAGAGTTCCTTAAAACTATATACACTTCTGTTTTACTAAGTTTAAACATTGGAACACAAGTTATTTATACAAATTAACTGTGTATAGTGTCGGTAAATGTGAATGTAGTTGTGTGTGTGTCATGTATGGGGTGTGTATGAGACAGATCGTACAAAATTATATACGATTAATTTTCATACTAATTTATCATTTTCATTTATATTATCATTTATCATCATTAATATTAAGGATGGATATTTTTACATTATACTTAAAATATTAGAACAATTTAACATATTAATAAATATTTTTGGTTTCTTCGTACGAAATATCGAGAAGCCAAGCATATATTTTAATTTTGCACCTCCGAAGGTCAAGGGGATAGATGTTGAATAGTTTATTTACATTGTTGTATATGACCGGGCTGCAAAAGTAGTAGTGACGGCTAGTGATAACAAGTCTTGAGAAAGGGATAGCACAAACGTTGTAGGACCTTCGTGTATTAAGATTTAGACCGGGGCTGTGGTAAAGTTCTGTATGTTTGCGTAGGATGATTTTCAGAATAAACATTTTTCGGACAGTTAGCACTTTACAGTTTGAGAATAATTCTTGGGTGGGAAATCGTCTTGGTCGGTACGTCATTACTTTCAACATTGCTCTTTGCTCATTGCTCTCTCTAATGGTAGTAGGATGGTTTTAGCTGAGCAAGGCAGTGATGCAATAGCTCAAAACCGACTGTCCCAGTGCGAAATATACCATTTTCAGTATGTGTAGACCCGCAGAGTTCCTAAGTCTTTTGAACAAATAAATAAGCTTTCTTGCCCTAGTCACCAAAGCATTGATGTGCTCATGACAATTAAATGTACTATTTATTATAACGCCCAAATACTTTACTTACCACGTGTGATTTTTAAACAATTTCAGCCTATTATTTTCTGTTCACAGTCATGAGCATATAAAGAAAAGGTTTCTCTAGGCAAATAAATGACACTGGCAGAAAAAGGAACAAACATAGCCTTGTCAAGGTTTGTGTTGAGTTGATGCTAGCCATGACATAACGGAAATTAATGCATTTTCAGCGTGTCTCTTAGTTTCCAGCCAAGTATTACCCTGGATAACTAATACAGTGTCATCAGCGTAAGTTATGGGTTTACAATTTGTTAACGATAACTTGCAGAGTTCGTAAATATGAACGTTAAACAACGTGGGTCCTAGGACACTGCCCTGTGACTCGCCATGGGACAGCTGAGCGTCATGGCTTAGGTGGTCACCTATTTTAGTGCGTTGGGAGCGTGCATTAGATAGCTCTTGAACATTTTGAGTACAACACCTCTAACATCAATTTGATTAAGTTTATTAAGTAACAATGGAACAGAGACAGTGTCGAAGGCTTTTGATATGTCTAAAAATATACCAAGAACATTTTTTCTACTATTCAAAAGTTTTACCACGGAGTCGGTAAGTTCTAGTACTAAATCTTCCGTAGATTTTCCAAACCTAAAGCCGAAGTGATTACTAAGATGATGTTATTGGCGTTTAATATCTTTGGAAAAAACGATTATAAGCGGATAGTCTTTTCGCTACACGCAAATTTTCTGGTGATAGTTAAAGCTACAACGGAGTAACTAGGCATGTGATCAAAGGGTACTAATATTTCAAAAACTGCATGGAATATAATTAATCAGGAAACTGTCAACCGACATAGAAGTTGCTTAAGAACTTGAAAATTTTTTTTAACTGACATACCTGTGTCAACTACTTTTAGTCTTAATTCATGTTCCACTTTTGCACAGACACTGCTCAAGAAAAATGTACATTTACGCGATATTTATTTCAACTTTAAAAATGTTACTGTTCCACAAGTTTTAAACGCATTTAAAAGCATTAAGGTAATAGTGCCGATTTAGGTGGAGTTTCTGTTAAAATTATTCAATCTGTCATTGATGGTATTAGATTTATGGCACTTAGACAGTATATTTAATGACTGTGTTGATAATGGTGAGTTTCCGGATTTAATCAAATTGAGTGAGGTCATTCCAATATTCGAAGCAGGTAGTATGTCTGACCCTAATAATTTTAGACCTATATCAATACTACTAACGCTCAGTAAGATTTTTTTTAAATTAATTTAAAATCAATTACGATCACAATTTTATGGCAATAGTTGTATGACTTTAAAGCAATTTAGTTTCACGCAGGGTCGCTCAACAACCGATGCCGGTGTTGAGCTTATGAAACACATATTCAGCGCCTGGGAGGAGTCTCGTGAAGCTATTGGTGTCTCTTGTGACTTGTCCAAGGCGTTCGACTGTGTGGATCATAATGTACTACTCATGAAACTGCACCATCACGGTGTTAAAAAGCGAGTGCTTGGCTTGATAAAATCATAAATTTCTAATAGAAAATAGAAAGTTGCAATAAATGGAGAAAAATCATCAGGATTGGCAGTGACAATGGCTGTGTCTCAGAGCTCAGTTCTTCCTATTTTTAGTAGATGACAATGATCTGCCATAGATATAGTAGCGTCGGATGACGGGTCGCTCACTTCCCTCTAATATGCTTGAGAAGGGCGACGGCTGGATCCCGCGTTAACTCGTGAACGGGTGCTGTCTGAGGGTGTTCGTCGTTTGAATACTTGGGAGGAGACTTGCCGAGCTAACAGATGCAGATAAGAATAATTTTGTATAGCCACAAAGAGACTCAGTAAATTTATTTTGAAAAAAATATACCCGTGAAGTATCGTGCCAGTTCTTCTTCACGAAGGTTTTTCCGAACTGGTGGTAGAGTCATGTTTTATTTGACGTCAATAAAAACAAGTAGTTGTCAATGTTGAGAAATAAATACTTGAATTTAACCTTATGCTTACAAATTTATTTAATATCCATCAATGTAAAATTACTTACTAATTTAAATTAAATAAATAATTATACGTTAAAATTATACTACAAATAAAACACTAAATCTAAACTTGAATGCATTGAGGGCAACGTAGCCAAAAGGCTGGCTGAATTACCACGCTGGATCGCTATAGAAATTCGTTGTGCGAGGTAGGTGCCAGCCTTCGGGTCACGAGTTTCACTCACCAATCGCCTCGCTAGGTCCGAAAAAAGACGATGAGCACCTTGTCCCCAGGACCCCATGGTTTCAACGCCAAAAGCCTCAAAAATATACCCGCTACCCAAATTCTTATATTTTCTACGTTTAAGGCTTTCAGCGTTATTAGCAGCAGAACCAGATTGTATACTAGTTGTGGAAAGATGGGAAGCCGCGAGAGTGTCTACGCAGGTTGCATCCCACACCAGCGGCCTACCCATCCTCCACGGGACCAGAGTCATGCCATCAGGTCGCTTGCCATCATCACGCAACAATCCTGACGGTTCAAGAACCGAGGGAGTGTTGGAGGTAACAAGAGCCCGATGGATGATGTCATTTAAACTGGCATGGCGAGATATTCTGCCACCGCTGCGAGAACATGAAAGGCCATGGCGACCGAGCTCATCGACCAACACGCCACAGCGGCAGCGGTGTCGAGCACATAATTTTATCCCTAAGCGTAAACTACAGGCAAGCCTAAAGCTATGGTTGTCAAAAAGGGTTCCCAAGTTAGATGACGGAAGCGCCTGCAACCATAGCAGTAGGGTAGAATTGGGGGTTCTGCATCACTTGCCCTCGCTGCGCTCGTGCTGTGTGATGCAGAACCCCCAATTTTATCTGCACGACTTCACTTACAACAAAAACGTTGCAGCGAGCTGTGTGATGCAGACTCGCATGCAGTGATGCAGAACCCCCAATTTTATCAATGCGATATCATACGCAACAAATACGTTTGGTAGACCGGACGAGGGTATTTACCGCTAGGGCCAGGTATCGTTAAAAAAAATAGCAAAACCCTTGTCACCGTGGTGTGCTTGGTGGGTTAATAAATAGGTACTTTATATATTTCACTGAGTAGATTTGCACACCACGGCTTGTGGGTATGACTACTGGGTTGTTTGTATAATTGGCATTTAGTTATATAATTCATTGGTAGGTTAGGTAGGTATTATGTGCCGTTATTTATTGTCACTGAATAGCTTTTCAGATTGCTCAAGTCTTACTAACCATCGCTGACAACACTTGACTAAGTTAAATGCAATCACAGTATAGGATTGAGCGGGTTCGTATAGCATATCTTGCATCTAACCAGTCACTTATTACACATGAAATAGTTCAATATATACTGATTATTATAAAAACAGTAATAGCGCGTTTTAGGATTTTCACAAATATCTCATTAAATTTAATACTTGTAAACATATATTATATACAATTAAATACGTTAGTTGAATCAATGTCTGTTTTGAAAAATATAAATAATGTAATGTGTTATTATTTGCACATTAAACGCTTTTAATTAAATAGTTTAGTCAATTAGCAGTATTACGCCATCTGGCGACAACGCACATATATTTAATATAGAAACCTAATTGATTCGCCAGTCGATGCAGTGATCATATTGCGTAAAAATATGTTTAGATGGCGCTATGAAAAAATATTTTCAGCTTTCTTAAATAAAGCGATGTTATAGTACCTAGTTAAGCTACTTATACTACCTATCTATTTATTATCAGAATCGAAATAACTTTAAGTATTTAAAACTTAGGACTAGGTATCATTAGTAAATGCATGCCTTAATAGGTATACATTATATGTAGAAGAATCACAATGGTGTAGGTAGGTGATGCTGGCATGTCGGTACTAAAACCAGAAAATCACAATCGCAAAGCTATAGCGTTTTATGCTTATTACACACACACACACACACACACACATAGGTATATTTTCTTATAAGTTTTTATTCCACGTTATGAAATGTTTTCGTTAAAAGATCATTATAACTCCATCTAGCAACAAAACAAAGCATATATTGACGACTTCTGTAGCGCGATGAGCGAAGAGCCGGCGTCCAGAGGAGAGGTCGCGGGTTCAATTCCCGCAGTGGGACAAATGTTTGTACAATCTACAGATATTTGTTCCGGGTCTGGGTGTTTGCTATGTATTTTTTGTATTGTATTCTAGATTCCGTCCTAGTTTGCTGTATGGTAACCCATAACACAAGCTTCACTTACTTTGGGGTCATGTAGTTGGTGTTTTTGTCTGGGGATTTTATATATTTATATTAATTAGACATTACATTAAATATACAGAAAAATGTTCTTTTATTCTCTAGTCGGTGAATTTAATACAAAAGTTTATCCGAGAAATATGTAGATAACGCTATAAAAAGTTTTTTATTTGGCTTTCGTAAATTACCTATCTTATTAATGTCGCAATCGAAATAATTTTCAGTATTTTGAAAATTGTAATAGGTACGTATCATAAGTTTACATTCGGCTAATACGTATACATTATATATTGAAAACACATGCACGCGCGATATCTTTTACTGAATGTCATAACCAAATACGAGACAAATTCACTCAGATTCGTTTAATATTATGTATTGATTTTATACACTAACGGAAAGTTTTCGGAAACTAACTGCAACAAAAAGAATATTTATTTGAAATTATTATAATACGTATATGGTAAATAATTGAATTATATTTTTATTTTAATCGTTTGCAATGGATCTTCATATTTTGATAAATACAATAAACATCGGATCAACCAAACTAAACTGATACATCATAGCTTATTTTCAACGAAATTCGAAAAAGGAGGTTCTTAATTCGACTGCATGTTTTTTGTATGTTTGTCACACAATAATTAGATAATTATGAATTGATTTTGATGATTCTTTTTGGTTTCGTAGGTCATACTTTATCATTTATACAAAGATAATGTTTTGTTTTTCTGTCTTTATGTTCACCATAGATATAATAAACAAGGTTCACCGATCACTCGATTGTTTGAAAGGTTGTTTTTCAGGTACATGTCGTTCCATGAAAATATTTCTATAAAGTTTTGCAGTAGTTTTTCAGAATACTGAAATTACGGGTTTTCCTACTTTATGATAGCTTTAAGTTATAAACCAGTTTTGATCTTTGCTAAAGGCAAAAAGTAAATTATTTTTAAATAAAAAAAAACAATTTTTTTTAAAATTCAAAATACGTTTAGTAATTAAAAGCAGCAAATAATTACTTTGAAATATAGTATTTGTAATTAATATATAATATAGGTATATTAATATTAAATAATTGATTAATACTCGTAATTAGGTTGGAATTAGAATCAGACACGAGGTACATTCGATTTCCTTTTTAGAATTTCGTCTCGGATGGCGCGACTTTGCATCGCTGCGTTACGATTACACCCTTATTGGGAACATTAGGCAGCACATACAGTAAAAACGAGAAATTAAATATCAAATGTTAATAATAGGCTTTATCTACTGTAACCATAAGGTCTATGCAGCCTAGAATAACAATTATTGAAATTTAATTTAAAATTGATGCGAGCTTATATGAACATATCTTAATATTTTGTGTGTATAAATACCCCGACTGTGCTTAAGGTTTTTATTGTAATTCTTTCAATCGCGGAGTGACAAGTGTGAATTAATTATTAGTGAAGTTTTAGTGATAGTGCAGTGGAAGCCGGAAAACCAAGTATGTATGTATTTCTCCAAGTTTTTTCTTATTCCAACTATATCACAAATACTTATTACAAATACTCCAAGTATTTCTCCAAGTATTTTTATCTTGTTATTGCCTACATGGTTTCTCGATCAACGACTTTGTTTATTTTTACTGATTTTTTTGTGTGTATATCATGCTAAATATTGTTTTTAAATAAAATGTAAAAACACTGAAAATCGCGTTCGAGCTGGGAGGACAGTGGATTGTTTTCAGTGTTTTTACATTTTAAAGACTTTGTTTATATTTGCGCCACGATCGGAAGGCTCCGAATTCGATTTTTTCAGCTTGGTTGATAAAAACTTTAATTTTTAACAACTATTACTATTTATTTTTGAATGACTTCGCTCGATTTTGATGTGTTACTCGACAGGAACTATAACTATGTTAGCATAAAGTTGAAAACAGTGGTCATATTATATGTCGTGCTAATAAAAACATATTTACGTATATTTACAGGTCGACTAATCCTTTCTATTCGGACGAAGAAGCCGGTGCTGGAGCATCGCAAAGCTCCGCTTCTTGCTCAACAAGTAAGAAGAGCGAAACAAGTCGCGGAAAAAAGGACTCGAATATATCGCCATATTCCGAAATACCGACTTATCGCTAAGTTATGACTCGTTTGTTGAAACATTAACAAACAAATGTTCAGAGTTTGAACTATGTGAGTCAGGTTGGACTATCGATTCCATAAGTCACATAGAAATGAACATCGTTAAATATAATCCATTAAGAGTTGGATCATTTATACCCTTACCAAAATATATTTCTAATACAAAATCATGTCTGAATATTAATAATAATGATAATCACTGCTTTTTATGGTCTATTGTAGCATATATGTATCCAGCAAAAAATAATCCGAACAGAGTTTCATCATACCCGCATTATTCCAATATTTTCAACTTGAGGGGTATGTCGTTTCCACCTAGCTTCGATGACATTAAGCAATTTGAACATAATAATACCCATATAAGTGTAAATGTATATGGATTAGATAAAAATAATAGGGTCACTGAACCATTATACAGAACTTGCAGTCGTCAGTTGAATCATGTCAATTTATTGTACATCTGTAAAAATGGAAAAGGTCATTTTTGTTTAATAAAAAAATTTGAGAAGCTTGTTCACAATCAACTGACGAAACATAAATCTAAAATACATTTGTGTGACGAATGTTTTACGTACTTTGACAAAAAAGAAAAATTAAATAATCACAACTGCGCAAGAGTTCAAACAGTTCTTCCTGATAGTGATACTAAACTTTCTTTTTGCAACTTTGAAAGAACTCAAAGGATACCAATAGTTATTTATGGTGACTTCGAAAGTTTATTAAGAGAATATTCGGATAAAAATAGATCGGCACATGTAGAAAACATACAAATTCATGAGGCTACTTGTTTTGCTTATTTTATTTGTTGTGAAAGTAACCCAGAACTCAATGAAATAATTTCGTATAGAGGTCCAAATTGTTCAAATAAATTTGTCGAATCTCTTGTCAGTGATCTACAAAGACTATATAACATACTATCAGTTTCTAGACCCATGATACCTTTAACAGAAATTGAACAAAATTCCTTTAATAATGCGACTGAATGTTATATTTGTAGACATAAGTTTACTAGCAGTGACCAAATTATAGCAGATCATGATCATTTTACTGGAAAATATAGGGGTCCGACTCACAATAAGTGTAATTTGAATACTAAGGCTTGCACGTTTATACCAATAATTTTTCATAATCTTTCGGGCTATGACTGTCATTTATTTATAAAGGAGCTTTCAGCAGTGTGCGGTCGAATAAATCTTATCCCAAAAAAAAAAGAAAAATTTATATCTTTTACAAAATTTATTCCGATTGATCAAAAGAACGTAGCGCATATGAAATTTATTGATTCTTTTAACTTTTTAAGCTCAAGTCTTGATAATTTAGTAAAAACTATGAAACCAGATGATTTTAAAAATTTGCGATCATTTTACACAGATCAGACCTTATTCAATCTTGTTTGTAAAAAAGGTATTTACTGTTATGATTATATCGACTCGTGGGCGCGGTACAATGAAACTAAATTACCGGAATCCTCATATTTTTATAACAAACTCTCAGCAGAATCTATAAGTGATGAAGACTTTAGACACGCCTTAACTGTTTGGAATACTTTTAATATAAAAAACATCGGAGAATATACGGATTTATACCTAAAATGTGATGTTCTGTTGCTTTGCGATGTTTTTGAGAAATTTAGAACAATGAGTTTGCACTACTATGGTCTTGATCCTTGTTATTATGTTTCCTCACCATCATTGAGCTGGGATGCGATGTTATTATTCACTAAAGTAAAACTAGATCTTATATCTGATATTGAAATTTATCAAATGATAGAAAAAGGTATCAGGGGAGGCCTTGTTCAGTGTGCCTTAAGATATGCGAAGGCTAACAATAAGTATCTAAACGATTACAATGATAAAAAGCCTCATAGTTTTCTAGCTTACTTAGACTGTGTTAACTTATATGGCTATGCCATGATGCAAAAGCAACCTACAGGAAATTTCAGATTTTTGGGAAGTGATGAAATAATATGTTTTGATATTAGCAGCTTATCTGATAATTCTGATACCGGCTATATTCTTGAAGTTGATCTTCATTATCCACCTGAAATTCATGATTACCACTCCGATTTACCATTTGCCCCTGAAAAATGTATTCCTTTCGGATCTAAGAGTACTAAATTAACTGCCAATCTTTACGACAAATATAAGTATGTTGTGCATTACATTCATTTAAAAGAATGTCTAAAAAATGGATTAAAGATACTAAAAATACATAGAATTTTGTCGTTTCATCAAAGCAAGTTTTTAGAGCCTTATATTTCATTAAATACAGCTCTCAGGCAAAAAGCTACTTCTGATTTCGAAAGAGACTTTTTCAAAAAGCAAAATAATTCGATTTTTGGTAAAACCATTGAAAATAAAAGAAAACAAGTTGATGTTAAGCTCGTTAATGTCTGGAGAGATAATCACAATACTACAAATAAAATATGTGGAGCTGAAAAATACATAAGTGCACCAAACTTTAAAAACTTATCGATAATTTCGGAATCTTTGGTTGCTATTCAAATGCAGCAAACAAAAATTATACTCGATCGACCAATTTATGTAGGATTTACAATTCTAGAAATTGCTAAAAGTCATTTGTATCGATTTCACTACTCTGTGATGAAACGTATATATGGTAATAATATTCGTCTTTGTTATACAGATACAGATAGCCTTCTATATTTATTATATACCGAAGACTTTTACGTAGATTTAAAGAATCACATACGATATTTTGACACAAGTAACTTCCACGGTGATAATGTGTATGATATACCGAAAGCGAATGCTAAAATACTTGGCTTTTTTAAAGATGAAATGGGTGGTGACATTGTTGAAGAGTTTGTGGGTTTGAGGGCAAAATTGTATTGTATAAAGTCCCAAGCTGCTTCAATAAAAAAAGCTAAAGGCATTAAAAAGTCAATTACTAAGAAACTCGATATAGAAAAATATAAAAAAGCTTTGTTTTGCAATGAAAATTTGAGTGACACTATGTGTATTATTAAATCAAAAAATCACAAAGTATTTACTCAGAAAATTAACAAATTAGTTCTCAGTAGTAACGATGATAAGAGACAAGTAGCGCAAAATAAAATTGAAAGCTTGCCATGGGGTCATTACAGTACTATGTTTTAATATTATTGTCTTTATATTGTTTTAATTTTTAAAATTCATTTGTTTAAATGCAGGAATGTTAATGTGTCGTATCTATATATTATTTAAGTTATAATAATGATGCGCAGTTATTTTAGATAAGAGTATAATGTTAAGTTATGATTGTATAGCGTATAATAAATATAAATTTTAAAAATATTTTTTGTTTTATTGTATTTCTTTACTTTCTAGATCCTCATCAGTAAATTTTCCCTTTATTTAATACTTTTACATAAGTAATTACATTAATATAATATTTTTAGTTATTTACTGGAATTCACAGCAAACGCACGTACACACACACACACACACAAACACACACAATAAATTAAATTCACAGTTTTATATTCCAATATAAGTAAAAAACATTTTAAGTACCTAAAATTCTCATACCACTAAATCGACAGTTAACAGAATATTGGATAGAAACTAGTAGATAACTATAAAAAAATAACTAGTTTTCATACAGTTTTTGACAAATTTTTTTTATAATATTATTAGTAGCATCCATTACTTCATCATATGCATCTTCCACAATATACTGCGCACTTATGTTAGCATTGAGATTATGAACATTAATTTCTTCTTGATTATTAACTTCAAATATATTAATTTGAATAATGCATCGACCTCGCTTAGCAGAATCTTGACGTATGATAAAAGATGAAGACGCTGTTTGTGAACATTTTCTTTTTTTCGAGGCTTTCTTTGATTTGGACTGCTGCTCTTCATTGCTTATTAATTTTATATCTCGGAGGCGCTGCTGATCTTCCAATTCTTTTAAATAGCCATCCACATCTTGAGCATAGTAAAAAGGATTAGTGATAGGGTTCGAGTCATCGATCGACATGATCTGAAACAAATTTCAACAAATTAAGTAAGAATGAATAATTCTGCTAATAATACTAGGGATTATTTTAATAAAATTAAACTGTTTATTGCACTTACCAAACGTTCTTGCTGAAAGACGTGTAAGAAACTTTGTTATAAAATATTGTGAAGCATTTACTTTTATACACATTATGCAAAATATGAGCTATATTTCATTCGCATACGTGTCACATGGCTTTCTTTATATAGAAGAAATTGTTTTGATTTGAATACTTTTCAACATTTCTTAGATCTTGTAAGATGAGAATAGGACCATTCCTGTAGAGACAAGTCTAAATTTATACCAAAATAAAGTATATATGTTAGTGTTAGGAAATAATTAAATTAATTGACAAGATGAAGTTGATCAAACAACGCATATCACTAAACGTTAAAAATATAAATATTGATGAGTCTCCTCAAGAGATTAGACATAGCGCTTTGTTGCCAAATACGATTCGTTGTATAATTTGTGGTCCCTCAAATTGTGGTAAAACAAACGTTGTGCTCAGTTTGTTAATGCATGAAAATGGGCTTAAATTTCAAAATCTTTACCTTTACTCGAAGACTAACTTTCAGCCAAAATATTGTTTTTTACGAGAAGTGTTAAGAAGAGTGCCTCAGATAAAATTTTATGAGTTCAATGATGGTAAAGATGTCATATCTCCGAGAGAAGCTTTACCAAATTCTGTATTTATATTTGATGATGTCGTATGTGAGAATCAAATAAACATCCGTAATTATTTCTGTATGGGTAGACATAAGCAAATTGATTGCTTTTATTTATCGCAAACCTACTCAAAAATCCCGAAACAGTTGTTACGCGATAATGCTAACTTTATAATAATCTTTAAACAAGATGATGTGAACTTAAAGCACATCTATGAAGAACATGTCAACTCTGATCTATCATGGAATCAGTTCAAAGATATTTGTAAAACTGTTTGGGGTAATCCTTTCAACTTTCTTTTGATTAACAAAGAGTCATCATTAAATAATGGAAGGTACAGACAGAATTTTGATATTTTTTTTAAATTTGAATGAACAGAGATACATTTGTACCTACTTATATATAAATTGTTTTTTTACAAGAAAATTACTAGTCTTATTCCTTTCTTAGTTGAGCACAGTTGTGGTTACAAAAATGGATAAAAGTATTAAAATAGAATTAATGAAGTCTGTTGACTCCATAAAAAATAAAATAAAACAAATGAAAACTCAGGAACATACAATGAATTTGGCACTTGATAAAATGCTAAAACCGGTGGCAGATCCTTTAAAATCTCTAGTGGATTCAAATAAATCTATAGAAAAAATAAAAAATAAAGAAAATACAACTCTGACTACTTTTGAAGAAATTGAATCGGATGAAAATAATGCTAGCTCATCTACAAAGTACAGTGATTGTCACGATTCAAAATTTAACTCTGCACTGTTGTCAGAACAAAATTCTAAAAGAGTATTCACAGATTATTTAGAAACTTCATTAGAAGGCGATGACATTAATGATATATATGATGGTGTTAATATACCGTTTGGAATAAGAAATGAAAACAAAAAATTGCTTATGGGTAATTCGGTTGTATCATTTTCTACAATTGATAGTTTAAATAATGGTAATACAATTTTGATCAAACTCGGTGATAAAAATAATAGTAAAGCATACAATTTGACCTCCGGCCTGAAAGAACTTTTATTTCGAAGAAAACCTGATTTAAAGTTAATATCGAACCAAGATAAACTAGTATATAAGGATATGTTACATTACACAAATGCGCATAAAAGAGATTTTAACCCCAATGGTCAAATAAGAGGTGATAAAGGAATAAAATATCGTGAAATAATCAAACCATTATTTTCTGAAAATTTAAATGATAAACCACAAAGTGAGATTAAACTTGGAGGAAACCTACCAAAACTAAAAAAGTATAAAAGTAACACGGATTTAATATATTGGGATGATCCCAATGAATTGGTTGAGAGATTAAAATTTTTAGTAGCTTCAAGAGATGCTGGCAATACAAATCATGATAATGAAATTTTATCTATAGTTGAAGAATTAAAAGAAGCTGACATAATTAAACAATAAATAGGAGCAGTGACAAGACTGATTTAGTATTACAGACTTGTTTACCATGAGCATTGACATAGCTCATTATTGAATCAATTTTAAAACATAATATTTGTACTTCTATGTTACTACCTAACGCTCATTATTGTAAATTATTAGAGTTGCAAAATATAAACATGAGCAAAGCAGATGTGGTCAATGAAATTCATAAAAATGCGAGAGTAAACTTTCCTCGAAGACGTGTTATTATGAAAGACATAGATGATCTATGGCAAGCAGACTTAATTGATATGCAATCTTTTGCCCTAGAAAATAAGAATTTTAAGTATATTCTGGTCATAATCGATACATTTTCAAAATATGGATGGGCCTTTCCTCTTAAAACTAAATCCAAGGATAGTGTTTGTAACACTTTTAAGATGTTGTTGGATAAAGGTCGCGTTCCTAAGAATCTACAAACTGATAATGGAACAGAATTTTATAATGTTACATTTAACAAACTCATGAAATGCTTCTTCATTAACCACTATTCAACTTTCTCAACAAAAAAAGCCTCAATAGTTGAACGATTCATCAGAACACTTAAGTCTAAATTGTATAAAGAATTTAGTTTAAAAGGTAACTACAGTTGGATAAATGGCACTCTTGATAATGTTATTTATGAATACAACCATACTCTTCATCGAACAATTGATGAAATCCCAGCAAATGTGGATAATATTAATAAAAAACGAATATTGGAAAAATATGTTAAGTCAGAAAAAAATGCTGGTTATAAAAATAAGTTTAAAGTGGGTGATTATGTGCGTATCAGTAAATATAAAGGAACTTTTGAAAAGGGGTATACTCCCAACCTGGTCGACAGAAATATTTAAATTCGAAAAATACAGAATACAACTCCTGTAACCTACTTAATTGAAGACGCAATCAGAAGTCAGCCTATTTTAGGAGCATTTTATGTACAAGAGCTTCAAAAAACAAAACATCGTAATGTATATCTAGTTGAAAAAGTTCTTAGACAAAAAGGAAATAAGGTTTTTGTAAAATGGTTAGGATTCTCTTCTGCTGAAAATTGCTGGATTGATAAGTCGAATAAATTATAATAAAGAAAAAAAAATATTATGATTGTTTCAAAATCGTTTATGAAAGTCGTTATACGTATTTATTAAGTGTTCAATGTGTGATTGATCAGTCTTACGATGTGTATTGGAGAGAGTAGTCTTCTCAATTGGCTTATTAATCATTTACCTTTTGAATTACATTTACCTGAATATAATTATTGCGGTCCTGGCACAAATCTGATTAAAAGACTTACTCGCGGTGATAAAGGCGTGAATAAATTAGACGAATATTGTAAAGAACACGATATTGCCTATCATAAATCGAAAAGCTTAAGGGATCGGCATAAGGCAGATTTAGTCTTATTAAAAATGGCTAAACAGCGGGCAACTGCTGCTGATGCAAGTATAGGGGAAAAGTTTGCTGCACATCTAGTAAGCAAAACTATGCTAACAAAAGTTAAAACTGGAGCGGGTTTACAAAAGCGTCACCGCGATAAAAAATGTTCTGAAAAAATAACTTCCGGCAATGGATTGAAAAATAAATTGAAAAATATTATTACTAAGACAAAAAGACACATACGAAAATTGAAACCAAAAGGCAAAAAAATGGCAATAGAATTAGCTATGGCTGCTGCAAGAGAATTAGTAAATGATTCATCTATTAAACTTCCGCGAGTTATTCCTGTACCAAAAACTGGTGGCTTTCTACCTTTAATCCCTATTTTTGCGGGACTATCGGCAGCAGGAGCTTTAGCAGGAGGTGCTGCTGGAATAGCTAAAACCATAAATGAATTCAAAACGGCAAAAAAGAATTTTGATGAATTGAAGCGACACAATAAAAAGATGGAGGCTGTTTGCATCGGAAGGGGATTACATCTGAAACCTCATAAAAATGGGCTTGGAATTTTTGTATCGAAAGAAAAAAACTAAAATACCGGCTACCCAAAAGAGCCTTAACAAACATTGACATTCTAAAGTATGGTAATAATATTCCATATTTTCGAGGTGTCTTTGTAACGTAGTACCAGTAAAACACCAAAACTCTCTTCTATGTTTATTTTTTCGGTAAAATTTAAAATATACAAAAATGCCTGTAAATACAAACAGAAAAATATAAACAAAATTGAAATAAAAAAATAGTCACACAAAATAGAACAGAAATATTAATACAATTAAATTTGATCTGAAAAGAAAAAATAACAATAAAATAAAATTTTAATGAATGAGAATCCTTACCAAAAATGTTGGCTACGCACACTCGTGAACGTAAAAATAAATTATAGGTTTCTTAAAAAAAACTTTGATTGTAGATAATAAAATATCTTAACTATGTAATTTTGAATAATAAACTCGGAAACAATAATAAATAAATAGATTCAAGTTGCTTTGATGGATAATATTTCGTGACTGACTTGTCAAATCAAAACATTGCCGTTCTCCGACACTACGTAATTCCTAGTTTAAAATTACGTCGGGAACGACAAAAAAAATAAAATTTACTGACAAAAAGAGGTCGAAATAGACAACCGTCACAATACCCCGGGGGCCGGGAAAAAAAAAATCTGAAAGATTTTTTTTTAGTAAAATTTCAAATTCAAACCAAATCAAAATAAACCGCATATACATATCGAATTTTAATATTTAATCTGCTAAATGAAAGAACAATCAAAAAAAAAAATAATAATTAAAAGCAAAATGAAAATTAATATTAACATCCTATAGAAGAATTTTTCTGAAAAAACATCCTGTATATATGAAAAAAAAAAATAATACTGATATAATGCTTATCAACAAGTTATTTAATAGAAAAAGAAAACAAAACAGACGAGAGAGAAAAAAAAATCCTAAATAATTATCTTAAATTACATGGTTCATGAATGATAAAATTTTAAACATGTTCCTGGAATATACAATGTTAATATACATCGTTCAACTCCATCAACGTACATTATAATTACAACATACATTCTCTATCATACTAGTCTTATTCCAACTACTGGAAATAAAACATCATGCAGTTAGAGTTGCTTATGAGGAATCGTATCCTAAATAAGTCAACTCAACAGAGTTGAACTCAACGGCAAAAGGCTTTAATAGTTGCCATCCGCTGAAAATATTAATAGCTTATGGCTTCTTTAACGTGTCGCTAACTCCCGCACGGTGATTACTATAAACAAGTTTCAGTTAAAGACTGAAATAAATATGCCGGAAAGAAAAGAAAATCATAGCCAGTCGTGAAATATTGACTTTTAAATAAAATCCAAGGGTCTTTTGTGAAGTAATTAAAATACTTATGTAATAAACATATGAAAATAATTCTCACGGGAAAGTGATTCAAGCGTATAAATAATACACATAGGTATGGTTTAGTTTAACGAGTTACCTTAATAAACGCTCGTGCAGAAGGCTTAATTTTACAAGTTGCAAACCGCTTGAAAAAAAAATTGAGAAAAAAAAAATTGATAACATTTAACAAATTATACAATAAAGTATAATACAGATATTGAAAATAAGAGTTTACACTCCTAGAATTGCAAATATTAAATAAATTACACAATAAGTTAACCTAATACTACGATGATGATAATTAATTATAAGTTTTGACCAACGTCAATGTTAATGGTATAGCCAAACGATAATGAGGTGCATAGAGAAAAAAAAAAAAAAATAAGACAAAAAGAATCGGCTTATGCTCGCCGTGAGATAATTAGCAATAATTATATATGAATTCATATAAAGTAATTGGTAACAACCAATCTAATCACTCAAAGAAGAAGTTAAACGCGGTAGAGGTTTAATGTCTCTGATATGCCAACGACCTAATGGGTTATTATTCATATCCACTAAATCGTAAATTAATGGTGAAACTTTATTTGAAACTTTACATTTAATAAATTTGGGTGCAAACTTAGCACAAAAATGTTTTTTAGAGGAACTTATTACATGGTTTCGCCTCCAAACAATATCACCGTTATTAAATTCTAAATTCTGATGATGTTTGTTATAATAAGTTGCATTATATTGATGTGCATTAAATAACCGCTTCTGTACTTCGGAAAAGATAGGTATTAATTGTCCTATGTTTTCAGCATATACATCCCTAGGACTGAAAATTAGTTCATCTCTGGAATCTTTATTTTTGTAGATAGATCCACATGTAACAGCTTCTCTACCAAATACTAAAAATGATGGAGTGAATTTTGTGGTTTCATTAACCGCAGTATTAATAGCAAACTGTATTTTGTTTATATAGGTATCCCAAGTTCTGTGATCTTTATCTATAAAAGCTGCAATCGCCGTTACAATAGTTTTATTGTAACGCTCAACGGTGTTAACCTGTGGACAGTAACGTGGGGTGTAATGTATTTTTGGTATGTTGTAAAATTTAAATAATTCAGATAATTCTGTACTTATCATTTGAGGACCATTATCTAATATAATAGTTTCTGGAACTCCATAAACCATAAAAACTAAATTGTCCAATATATGGCGAATAATAGAAGCGGTTGCATGTTTTATTGGAAATAACAAACAATATTTGGAAAAACAACAAGTAACTACAAATAGAAATCTATTCTGCTTACGTGAAGTAGGAAGTGGACCTATCAAATCTATGGATAAACATTGGAAAGGGCGTGAACAATGTTTGGGTTTGCCCATTAAACCAATTAAGTTTTGATTTTGGTGCTTGGTAGCTAAACAAGTCTCGCACTTAGCAATAAACATGGCTACGTCTTTATACATGCCAGGCCAAAAATAGAGATTTTTAATTCTATGGTATGTTTTAAAAGTACCAAAATGTGCCGTTTGGGGAGTAGAATGATTTTGTGTAATAACAGATTCCCTAAATTCTAATGGTATTACTTGTTTCCAATTAAATTCAGAGTTAAATAATGTGTTAGATCTACAAAATCTAAACAATTTATTATTATGAATCATGTAATCCGGAGTACTAGAAGGAAATGATAAACATTTATTATAAATTGCTAAATACCAAGTGTCTTTAGTTTGAGAAGTAGAAAAATTAATTAAATCAATTGGTTTTATACGTGATAAAGTATCTGGTACGACATGATCTGAGCCTTTTTTGTGTTTAATTACGAAATTAAACATAGATAAACGAATACTCCATCGAGCTAATCTGCCAGTAGGATTATTTAAATGCATAAACCATTGAAGGGCTGCGTGATCAGTATAAATTGTAAATTGTAATCCATTATCTAAATAACAACGCCAATGTTCTAGTGCCGTAATAACACTTAAAAGTTCACGTTCAGTGACTGAATAATTCTTTTGAGCGCCTGTAAGTGATTTACTCATATAAGCAATAGGTTTATCAATATTATCAACTTCCTGAGTTAACATTGCGCCAATGCCGTAGGAAGAGGCATCACAATGAACAGCAAATGGTTTAGAGAAATCTGGGCATGCCAGAACTGGTGTACTAATTAAAGCTTGTTTAATAGCCTTGAAAGCAATTTCAGCTTCAACAGACCACTTAAATGGAGGTGATTTTTTGCTTGTAGAAGTTAATTTAGTTAACGGTGCTGCAAGAGTGCTTAAATTAGGTACAAAACGTCTGTACCAGCTGGCAGTACCCAAAAAACGTTTGACCTCCTTAGCAGATTTTGGAGTTTGTATATCAAGAATAGCTTGAACTTTTTTAGGATCCGTTTTTAAACCATTTTCATTAACTACATAGCCTAAGTACTTTAATTCTTTCCGGAAAAATGAACATTTTGGAAAATTTACTGTGAGATTGGCATCTGAAAGTTTTTTAAGAATTTTAGTAAGTATATCGACATGTTGTTCAAAGGTTTGAGAGATACAGACTATATCGTCGATAAAATAGAAAACATTATTATCATTTGTAAGATCATTTAGTAGATTTTCAATGAATCT
Source organism: Marasmarcha lunaedactyla (assembly GCA_923062675.1). NCBI lineage: Eukaryota > Metazoa > Arthropoda > Insecta > Lepidoptera > Pterophoridae > Marasmarcha > Marasmarcha lunaedactyla. The sequence goes on along the minus strand of OV281363.1, from coordinate 15,370,062 downwards.
TTGTTGAGTAGCAGGTGCATTAGTTAAACCAAATGGCATAACTTTAAATTGAAACATTCCTCGGCCTGGAACATGGAATGCAGTTTTGAGTTTATCCTCTTTTTTTAAGGGAATATTCCAAAACGCTTTAGCAATGTCAATAGATGATATAAATTTAGCATCTTTAAGGTTATCTAATATATCAGAAATGAAAGGAAGTTTGTAAGCATCTTTTTTGTGATATCGTTTAATTTACGACTATCAATACAAAATCGCCAAGTACCATCTTTTTTAGGTGTAATAATAATTGGGTTCAGCCATGGGCTGTCACTGGGTTCAATGACATCTAATTGTAACATATCATCAACTTCTTTACAAAGAGCTTTTTGTTTCTCAGGAGAAAGTCTGTAACAGCGTTGACGAATAGGTGGATGGTCTCCAGTGTCGATGAAATGTTCGACTAAATGAGTACGACCTAAAGGTTTACATTCAGTTGAAATCAACCTAAACTTTTCCATAATTGCATCTGCAATAATTTTTTGTGTATCTGTTAAAGAATGGTATTCATGTAAATGAAAGTTAGGATCTGTATTAATGAGAAAAGATGAGTTTAAATTTGAAGGTTGTAATGTGATATTACTAAGAATATCCGGAGCAAGATTAAAAGTTTTCCAAAAATCAATACCCAAAATGAGTGATTCAGTGATTTCTGGGATCACATGAGCTGTAATTAACGCAAATTTATTGTTATAAAAAGTAGGAAGAGTAATAATGCCGATAGAAGAAATAGTTTGTCCGTTTGCAACATTACCTTTTATTAAACAGTTTTTTTGCATAAAAAGACCATGTTGTGATAAAATTTTATGAGAATTATTACCCAATATAGTGATAGCACTACCACTATCTAAAAGACCATTTAAAATTAAATCGTTTACTTTTATATGTAAATAAGGACGTTCAAAATCTGATGTTTTATTAAAGAGGAGAGCACAAGTGTTATAAGATTTAAAAAAAATTGTTAAAGTTTTTAACCATGTATCCCAATCTTTTTTGTCAAAATTTGATGATTTAATACCATTATTTTTGTTTATGCACTCCTCGTAATTTAGTTTTTTGAAATCGACTTATTACAATTAGGACATTTACTAGTAATAAAGTCTTTTTTTCCACAACGAAAACACACTATATTAGTGTTAGTACAGTCTTTTAATAAATGTGTATTAGATCTACAACGTGGGCAAGTGAATTTATAAAAATTCTGATTTTTATTAATTGCAGCTACAGTATTAGGTAATGGATTAGCTACAGCTGCTATGGAATTATATGTACAAGCTTTAAAAGGAAATTCAGGAATATATGGTTGATTATGTGAAAGTAGAGTAGTAGTTGTTATTAGAATTTGATGTAGAAGGAATAGGAAAAGAATGATAATGATCTGGTGGTGATGATGAAGAGTAGTAAGATGTATTATTAGAAACTTGGAGAATGCTTTCTGTAAATTTGCATGATTCCAAGAGGGAATTTACAGTATGTAAATCAGTAGGTGAAAGACGTAATGTGAATTCAGGTTTAAGATTTCTAACAAGAGTATTAATTTTTTCTTTTTCAGACATTGGTTCCAAGAGCTTTGAAAAAAGTGATTCCATTGTAGCAAAGTAGATGATAATTCTCTCATTATGTTTTTGTTTACGAGCATCGATTACTTTTTTTAGTTTATAATCGTAATCGGTAATTGCAAAATCATTCAACAATGCCGATCGGAAAGATGACCAGTCATTAATAGTCGACTTTCTAGCTCTAAACCAATCAAGAGCAGATCCAGATAAAATATCATAAATATGTGAGAATAAAGATTTTTCAGAAATATTTTTTATTTGTGAAAATTCTTCAAGTTTTTGAATAAAATCCTTTGGACAACCTTCACCTTTATAAATAAATCTTTTTAAATCATTGTTAGTTCGATTTTCTGTAATTTTACTGACCTTATCAGTTAATGCTTCGAAAAAAGAAAGGGGTTGTAGATTAATATTTTGTATAGATTCTGCGGAATGATATGTGGAATGTGTTGGTGATTTTTCCAAATTTTTAAAACGTGAGTCTAATTGAGTTAAATCATTCCAACATGAATTTATTAAATCTAACTGCTCTGAAGATAAATCTGATGTAATGTCAATGAGGCCTAATCTTGTTCTTATATGAGTTAAATAAGGTGAAATTTTTTGTTTCCTAATAGGATAAGAGTTTATACAAGCTTCAACAAGTTTTAAATTTTTTTTAATGGTATTAATATCTTCTGAAAATTCTTCAGGGCTATTTTGTAAAATTTCTGTTTCAGAATCTACATTAATATTTAATAATAATGATCGTAGTTCGTCTACAGATTGCGTCGAAGAAAAATTTATATTTCTGAATTTTAATTCATAAATTATTTCAGGTTTATTTAATTGTGAAAAATTCATTGCAAAATCAAAAAAAAAAAATGTTAAAGTGAAACAAATTTGTTAATAGTCGTTATGCAGAATAGAGCCTTAAAAATAAACGTATTTTCAAGTGATGAAAATGAATAGAAAATGTTATTTAAATAGTGAAATTACTGGGTTATAGAATGTTGTGTCTTCAGAAAATTTCTTCAAGGATATTATAACGAAAGAAACTAAAGAAACTTAAATGTCTGAATAATTTAGCAGTATTTTGATATATTATTTATTTATTTATTTATTTATTTATTTAAGATAGATCACCAACATAATAATATCATAACATGTCAATAGTGTAAGTAAAAGTAGTTACATTTTAAATATTACCACAATTATAGATGACGACAGCATGCAAGTTTAAGTAAATGTAAACAATGAAAATTATATAAAGTAAAGTAAAATAGTCAAGCAAGAAAAACAAAAAATAAATACAAGTCTTAATACTAAAAATTATTCAGATTTAAAATATCTTTCAATTTAAAGTAGATTTCGGATACAAAAATAAATACATCAGATTGTGTGAATAAAACAGAAGAAACAGTGATACATTTTATGAGCACACAAATGTCAAACTATGAAAAGGTTTCAAAAATTTAATTAAAAAATAAACTTTAATTCATAATAAAAATTTAAAAATTTAATAATATGTAGCTGAAATTAATTTAATAGTAATGATAATTAGTGCACAGGAACAAAGTCAAATAAACCTACACAAAACAAAAATTAAATACATTAAATATTTAAGAAATAAAAATAGTAGTATTATTAGTAGTATATTACAATTTAAACTAATTTAAAGCATTGTTTTATTTTCTTCTCACTGTCATGGAAAATATCGATTATGTTAAGTTTAGACATGGCATTATAATTTCTTAAGATTCTAGGTAAGGGAGAGTTGTGACCAAGGTTGGATTTAAAACCTCTCAAATTCATTAGGTTAAACCTAGAAGCTCTGGGTAGTCTAGCCGGTGTAGAAAAGGATATGGATTCCAGTAGGTCCGGAGTGTCAAGGATACCATTAGTTAACTTATACAGGAACATGGTGTCAAGCATACGTCGTCGCTCCGATAGACGGCTTATTTTAAAGTGTTCGAGTTGATCGTTATACCGGACAAGTTCTTTACCTAAGTTGCAAGAGAAAGTAAGATGCCACAAGAAACGCTTCTGAACGCCTTCTAAACGCTTTATATAAACATCATAAAAAGGATTCCATGCCACACTACAGTACTCTAAACCACTCCTTACCAGTGCGTTATAGAGTAAGATTCTTGTAGGGGATTTAAAATCTCGTGAGTTACGCAGTAAAAATCCTAGACATCTAAAAGCTTTTGAGACAATACTTTCAATATGAACATCAAAACGCAGCTTGGAGTCCAGAAACACCCCAAGATCACGAATATGGTCAACATTTGACAGTACTTTACCTGCAATTGTATAGATCGGAGGTAACACAGTTTTTTTTCTAGTAAAAAATATGGAAAAGCACTTTTCAATATTAAGAGCCATAGCATTTGAGTCACACCACCTGTTCAATCGGTTTAAGTCTTCCTGCAGCAGAGCAATGTCTGTATTGTCGTTTATAATTCTAAAGAATTTCAAGTCATCGGCAAATAAAAAGAACTGTGAATTAAGAAAACATGTGTTAATATCGTTAATAAATACATTAAACAAAATAGGGCCTAAATGAGAACCCTGGGGTACTCCTGACGAAGCAAAAAAGGGTTCAGATTTGTAACCATTAACAACAACTAGAGAAGTTCTATCCGCCAAGTACGATTCGAACCAACTCGTTAAAGGTTCGGCAATACCGTGTTTCGAGAGCTTTTGCAGTAATATATGGTGGTTGACCCTGTCAAATGCTTTGCTAAAGTCTGTATATATTGCACTGACTGATGAACGGTTATCCAAAATTGACGAAACTTTATTGATAAATGATACAACATTGGTGGTAGTGGATTTACACTTGATGAATCCATGTTGTTGTGGCAGTATCAAGTGTCTTAAGTGCCATGATAGAATTGGGTATAACAGTTTTTCAAAGACTTTGGCAAAAGTCGACAGGATAGATATTGGGCGGTAGTTAGAAATAAGATCGTCGGACCCACTCTTATGTATTGGAACGATTAAAGTCTCTTTCCAAACCTTGGGAAAACAGCCTGTAGATATAGATTTATTATAAATCCGACACAGGGGATGCGCCAAAACCGATGCGCATCTGGCAACAAAAATAGAGGGTATGCCATCCGCGCCAGCACCCTTATTAAGGTCAAGTCTTTTTAAAATGTTTAAAACTTGTCCATCCTTAAACTTGATTTGAGACAAAAAGTTATTGGTACGTTTACTGGTACCGCAAGGTGTTGAGTGTACTTTGCTTGAGTCTACTTTATTGTGGGCGGTGGAAAAACTACGGGCAAAAAGATCACAGATATCTTTTCCGTTCGAGGCAGATTCTCCGTTTAGTGACATATGTGATGGGTAACAGCTACTGTTCCTTTTTTTCTTTTTAATAAAAGACCAAAGTATCTTGGGGTTACTACGCAAACTCAGTTCAATATGCTCTATGTATGATTTATAGCAGGACGATATCAACTCCAAAGATCTTTTCTTCAAAATATTGTAGGATAATCTATCTCGCGGATTGTTGTTATATTTACGAAGCTTTTGGCGGTATTTATATTTTTCACGCAATAAGTTAATAAGGTTTTGGGAAAACCAAGTAGGATATCTGTTCGGACGTGACTTCGATATAGGTACATGGATTTCAATGACTCCACGCAATTTGCAGTAGAGAATGGACACCATTTCATCAACTGACCTACAATTGAGAAATTCATCAACCCAGCTTATTTTTTTTAACTCTTCAATGATTTTAGTGTAATCGGCCTTATGAAAACAGAGACGACTGCTTTCAGAACGAGATAAATCCATACCAGTTTTGCTTAAGATAGAAAACTCTAAAGGCGGGTGTAGAGGATCGACGACTGAAAGAGGAGCCAAACTTTTAAATAATTTTAACAAGTCATGATTGTAAAGAACTAGATCAAGTTGTTTACCTTTGTTATTCGTAATATAGTTATACTGATTTAAGCCATTCACTCTCATGAAGTCGAGCAACTTGTTATTAAAGATACTTTGGTTTGTTACTCCACCAGCCGGAATCACATCGTTGGAAAAGTTCCATGATATGGACCCTAAATTAAAATCGCCCGTGATAGCAACATTTTCAAATTTATATTGCTCGATAACTTCTTCCGAATTTACAAGGAATTCTTCCAGAATATGACGTTGAATTGGGGGTGGAAGGTATACAGCACACAAATTAAGATTCATTAAACTACCATTCTCTTTAAAAATTTCGACGGCAACCCAGAGATCCTCGCATTTCGAATCACAATTTGTTAAGCGACGGGAGTTCAGATGCTTGGAAACAGCAATGAGAACACCGCCCCCATTTTTGGACGCATGATAACCGGTAGTTTCCCGATCCCGCCTATACACCGCATAGCGATTATCGAATAACTCAGAGTTGAATACGCTGCTATTAAGCCATGTCTCAGTTAGGATAATGATATCATAATTGTAACATAATGTGTTATTAAAAAAGTCTATGGTTTTAGTTCTCAAACCTCTTACATTTTGATAATAAATATTTAGCATCTACAAGATCAATTAAATTAATAATAATATAATAATAAAAAAATGCTAACTTACAACTGAACTTAGGAATACAATATATTTAATGCTAAACTAATAACAAAAAACACTACGAAAGTCTCTCTAAGATTGAGTTATCCTTGATGTTCAGGTAGCTGGAGGATTCAGTCTTTCTTACAAAGACCTTGCTGTCCCGCACCCACACGAACTTGTAGCCAAGCTCCTTGGCCCGGCGACGAGTGGCCGCGTGTAGTGACTTTATCTCAGGAGTAAGATGTTCAGCAACAAAGACTGCACTCTTTTTACCCCCGATACCCAAGTGCGCGGTGTTGAGTTTCTCCGATTCGTTTGTCTTGTTAAATTTTGATACCGAGGCCAGTAACGTGTCGCGCAATCGACGGCTGCTAAGCTTGACAAGGATGGATCGCGGACGAGCGCTTTTGCTGTCCAACTTAGCAATACGGCTGCAGTATTGTATGTCAGCGTCTCCAAGAGGACACTTTACAACTTTGCCTAGTTGCTGCACTGTACTGTAAATGTTCTCGGACTTATGTTCTGGAACGCACTGTATTTCAACGTTGTTGCTACGAGATAAGATTTCCATTTGGTGCAGGCGATGAATTAAGTTGCGGTTCGTGACTCTCAGCTCTTCGTGGTCCTTCTGTAGCTCATTTATTACCTTTTTGTGGGAAGCGCATTCGTTGGCAAGTTTTTCTAACTCTGCATTGAAAAAACATAGAGAATCGTCAATACTAGAAAGTTTTACCTCAATTTCATTCAATTTAGACCCAAATTTCCTGTCAAGTTCTTCTCTAATAATGTCTCGGATAATGTCTGCAGAGAGACAGCCGCAGGTACTTGCGCCACGAGGCCTCACGCGAAGGGTAACGTTATCACGAGAGCTCAGGTCGGTTTCAATTGTTTGCTTCGCTGAGGCCGCAACAGCGCTCGTTGCAATACCGGTAATAGTAGATGGGCGCGCCGGCGTATTTGAGTTATCTCCTCTTTTAGGCTCCTTGCAATGGCAATTGGGACACACCCAAATATCTTTGTGATTTTGTGACAGTGTATTAAACTTTTCCTTATTAATATTCACACAAGAGTGATGAAATGTATTTTTACAGCGACAACAAAGAAGATAACATGAGCCTTTAATTTGGTTAGGGCATCCGGAACATATTTTATTATTATTCATATTTATGCAAAGAAAAATATAAAAGAAAACTATTCAATAAAATAAAAAATAAAAAAATAAAAAAGTTTTTTCCAAGATTTGATCTCAGGATTCGGAATCCGTAATTAACTTGAGAATGTCTGACGCTCTAACACTCTATGCCACTACGCCTTATCTATTGAGGTTGAAATAAAGGTAAAGTTTATTCATAACAAAAGCCGTTAAGCTATCCCTTTTGCACAAATGCAGACGACGCTATAGTTGTTTCACATCTACCGACACTTGTCTAGAATATTAACACTTTGTCCAAGAATGTATGTTTTACTTATTTATTCACTTTGCATGTAAAATATATTCACTTTCTCAAATTGTAACTTTAAATTAACACAGTTATAAAGCGATAATTATGATGATTAGATCAACTCACTGGTTCTGTTGCTGTTTAAGGTTTGCTGACACAAATAATTTATCAGTTGGTAATTTTCAGTCTTTTTCACTTTAATTCACCACACAAACGTTTGCACAGCTCAATTGACGTATTCAAGAGCTGATTTATATAAAATTACTCAAAAACTCGTACTTTAACTATTTTTCTACGATAAAAATATTGGGAGCTTTGTTTACATGATGTTTACAAACACGTTTTTTAATATATTATAGTAGATATATTATAGTAGATATATATATAAATATATTATAGTGAATGTTAATGATTGAAAATGGTAACAAATAAAGTTTTATGCCTGACCTCAATAATAATTATAAAAAAATTATTTTTAATGTTGCAATTCTTCTGTTGATATAGTTCCTCCTCTCTTCTCCATAAACTACGTTTGAATATTCGGGCGCCAGTATGTAACGTAGTACCAGTAAAACACCAAAACTCTCTTCTATGTTTATTTTTTCGGTAAAATTAAAAATATACAAAAATGCCTGTAAATACAAACAGAAAAATATAAACAAAATTGAAATAAAAAAATAGTCACACAAAATAGAACAGAAATATTAATACAATTAAATTTGATCTGAAAAGAAAAAATAACAATAAAATAAAATTTTAATGAATGAGAATCCTTACCAAAAATTTTGGCTACGCACACTCGTGAACGTAAAAATAAATTATAGGTTTCTTAAAAAAAACTTTGATTGTAGATAATAAAATATCTTAACTATGTAATTTTGAATAATAAACTCGGAAACAATAATAAATAAATAGATTCAAGTTGCTTTGATGGATAATATTTCGTGACTGACTTGTCAAATCAAAACATTGCCGTTCTCCGACACTACGTAATTCCTAGTTTAAAATTACGTCGGGAACGACAAAAAAAATAAAATTTACTGACAAAAAGAGGTCGAAATAGACAACCGTCACATCTTTATGAGAGATGAGCTCCCCAAAAAACCTTTCAAAATAGAGTGTGGAGTAATAAATTTAGATGATTCTAGAAATCCTGGTTCTCATTGGGTAGCCTATGTAAAATACAATGATTATGTAGAATATTTTGACAGTTATGGAAATCTTAAACCCCCAAAAGAATTTATAAAATATGTAGGTACTGAAGTTACACGTAATACAACACGATCATCCTTTTAATTGTGGACATCTTTGTTTAATGTTTTTAAATAATTTTTGGTCTGGTCAAGGAATAAAATAAACTGTATTTTTCAGAATTGCTCAGTATGGAAGCATGTCTTTAACGGTTAATATCTCTGGAAACAAATCAGAACTGGATTCATACTTTCAACCACCTCTAAGTTTATCTGGTCAATACGAGTGTGGTTTGCTTTATTTTTCAGTATTAAACTTAATACCAGGAGGACATATTGATAAAAACATTTTGCCTGTCATTAGAATCGAATGTGACATAGTCCATGGTTCATACTCCAATGGATTACCAACCCATATTATTTATGAATTCATATCTAATTCTTCTGCAGGTCATCAGTATATAGAAAAACCGCAAAACGTTATTTACTTTCCAGTGAATAAAAACATAATATCATCTATATCTATTAAGATTGTTGATCAATTTGGTTATTGCATTAACTTCAAAGAAGCGCAAATTCAATTACAGCTTCATTTAAAAAAACGATATGATAGTATATTATAAAAACTCAGCAGCAAAGTACTTTATTTCTTCTACAGCCACTAAAGTGCAAAGACGTAAGAAAAAAGTAAAAAAATTGACAAAGATAAATAAAGATTTCCTTAAAGCCCTGGGTTTTAAAGTATGAATATGCTACAGATTACTGAATCACCACACTTTGATACTTCGATTGAAAGTTATGAAGTCCATTCTCACAATCCCTACAGCAACAGCTTCAAAGAAAATGATGAAATCAGAATTCCAATACACCAGCAAGACATATACGTGCTACCGTCAGCCAGTTCAATCTACATCGAAGGTCAAGCAAAAATCTTTGGTAAAGATGGAAATCCGATTAAAAAAACTATTTTGTTCAGTAATAACCCTATTATGTTCTTGTTTCAAGATGTCAGATACGAAATAAACGGTATTGAAATAGATCGAATTAAAAATGGTGGAATAACATCAACAATAAAGTCATACGTATCAATGAATGAAGGAGAAAATAAAGTTGCTGCCTTATGGGGTTGGAATATGGGTGGATTTCAAAGTGATGGTCGCTTTAGTGCTATCATACCACTAAATAAGATTTTAGGGTTTGCAGAAGATTACAATAAAATTGTGATAAATTGTAAACATGAGCTTATACTAAATAGATGTAACTCTAACTTAAACAGCGTCATATTAACTGATGATGTTACTCAGTTTCAAATAGATGTACAAAGAATACAGTGGCGTGTACCGCACATAAAAGTGTCTGACCGTGAACGACTGGCACTTCTAAAACATTTAGAAAGAGATAAACCTATTCAGATTGCGTTTAGAAATTGGGATTTATACGAGTACCCATTACTTCCTAAAACTACTAAGCATTCTTGGTCAGTTAAGACTACTTCTCAATTAGAGAAACCACGATATGTAATTTTTTGCTTACAAACTAATAGAAAAAATAATAAAAACAAAGACATTTCGTTATTCGATCATTGTGGAGTAACAAATGTAACACTATTTTTGAATTCACAGTATTATCCGTACGAACCTTTAGGCTTAAAGTTTACTGAGAACAAATATAATATATTATACGAGATGTATGTGAAATTTCGTCAGTCGTATTATAACTGTCCAGCAGACCCTTTGCTCGATATAAACGATTTTAAAGAAAAGGCTCCTCTATCTATCATAGACTGTTCAAGACAAAACGATAGTTTAAAAAGTGGTCCCGTAGATGTACGGCTGGAAATTGAATGTTCCGCACCAATACCAGATAATACAACTGGATATTGTTTAATTATTAACGATCGGCTTGTGGAATATAAACCTTTGAGTAACATAGTGCGAAAACTGTCATGACTGCTATAATAGATGTTCAAGGTTTTAAAACGGAAGCAAATGAATTCATAGTAAAAGAAATTGCAATATTGTGCGATGATAAAATAGAGTTGCTTTTGATTAAACCACCTTTTCCATATCGCGAATTGACAGAAAAAGAAAGGAAACAAGTGAATTGGATTCAACGTAACAGAAATATATATTGGAATGAAGGAATAATATCCTATTCAGATTATCAGAAACTAATCAAAGATATTGGAAAAGATAAATATATCTACGCTAAAGGTTTAGAAAAAGTGTTTTGGTTAAAATGTATTTTAGAAAATAATTATATATATAATTTAGAAGACAAAGGTTGTCCCAGTTTTTTAAGTCTCTATGATCAATATTTACATTCTCGAGATTTGTATAGTTGTATTTATCATAAAAAAATATGTGCTTTAAAAAATGTTTTATGTTTAAAAAAATGGTGTTTTGAGAATAAATGTTTTTAATACAATATTTTGTATTTCATTTCAAACAAATATGTCATTATAGTTTTGCCATACTTACCTTCCCCCTCTCCCTAACATAAGGTGTATATAAATTGTTAGCAACAAAATGCAACTTCATTATATTTTTATTAATATTGGCTGAAGTACATTATTGCATGATGAAAATGTTAACAGAAAACTACAATCCTCGATATGATATGTATCATACGCATGAAATGCGCATACATTCATTTAATTACTATTGGGCAACAACTGACACTCAGAAAAGGTTGGTAATGGAAATGGCGGACGCGGGATTATTTTATTGTGGTGATGGAATTAATGATAAAACTGTATGTTTCTCATGTGGAGGTGTTATTGAAGGTTGGGAGATTTACGATGATCCATGGATGCAACATGCCATAAACTTTCCTCATTGTTTTTATTTGAATTCTGTGAAAGGAAGAGATTATATCACTAAATGTATATCAACATTTTAATAACTTTAAATGAACAACTTCAAATGAACAGTACGGTACCTCGCCAATCCCCTTCAAGTAAAGGGGTATCCATCAGCACCAAACCGCTGACAAAATCGGCTACTCAACTGCTTTTTCAGACGAATTTTATTAGAAATCATCGGGTGAAATTAGGTGTTCTGTATCAGCTCTAGCATGCAAGTAAAATTGGAGGGTTTCTGCAGCACGTACCGAGCGTAGCGAGGTGAAGTGATGCAGAACCCCCAATTTTACCCTACTCATAGCCCTGACTCCCACGAACCCACCGCTAGCAGACGAGCGCGCTCTGTTAAATTAGGCGTATTTAATTGTTTGTTCCGCTCTAAAATACAAAGCACGTCGTCCCACTGACGCTGTGATGCGGGATCTTGTGGAACTGCTGAACTGTTTGATACGATATTCCAGTGCATTTCGGCATCCGAAAGATGAGAAATCTCGCCCGTAAAAGAAGAGGAAAGAATGTTATTGATAATATCTTTATTACCGTAAATCGAAGATAAAAAGGCTGGCAAAGCTAGAGAAGAAATTTTTCGAGTTCCTAAACCACCGAAGCGCACTGGTAAACTGGCTTGATCCCAGGAATTATTATCAAAATTTATGTTCAGAATATTCGAAAGAGTTGATTTCATTTTTTCATCGAGAACCGAAAGTAAATTTGGGTGTTTCAAAAATTGTGAGCAGCGAAGATAATAAATTAATTTTGGCACGAATAAGCAATGACGTAAAATGTAAAAGGCCATATGTGTATTAATTTGTGAAAGCCGGGAATAACTTTCTGAAAATTTTGAAATTTTGTCAATTATAAAGTTATGAAAGGAGTCATCGAAAATTGGTGAACCTAGGAGCCGAAGGGAAGATTTCTCTATTACAGTGATGCCGGGGGCAATTGATTGAAAGGCTTGAATAATGCTTTCTTTATTCTTACAAAACTCTTACTTCTTTATTGCGATGGAGGGTTCCTTGTTTAATTATTCACTATCTACGCACCTTTTCTGTAATTTTATAACTAAGTATTTTCTATTATTTATAACATATAGCAATGGTTAATATATATTACCAGAATGTAAGGGGACTTCGGACCAAGACGTCGGTGTTTTTGAGGGCTGTGTTGTTGAATGATTATGACATTATTTGTCTGACAGAAACATGGTTATTGGATAGCATTGATGATAATGAAATATTAGATAATCGCTACATAGTTTGGCGTCGCGACAGAGACTACGCGCGCACCGGCCAGAGGCTAGGTGGCGGAGTGCTGGTTGCGGTGCGGCGCGAGCTGGCCGCGGCTTCACGTCCGGAGTGGTACTCATCCGCGGAGGACTTGTGGGTATCGATAAAGTTACGTAATAATCGTACACTTTATAATATGAATATCGGAGTAGTCTACATATGTAATCAACATCTAGGGCACTCACAAAACTTACAGCTGATTAATTTTTACGAATCACTGTCAGATATTGTGATGAAGTCTCCTAATGACAAATTTATAGTTTTAGGAGATTTCAATTTACCGAATATTAATTGGATCAAAACTATAGACTCAACGTTTCTCGTGCCGACCAACATTCAAGGTGACATCCAAACTAGTTTTATTGACAATTTAAATTTTTGTAATATGTACCAATATAATTCTTTTTTAAACATTAATAACCGTATTTTAGACCTAGTATTATCGAATGATGACATAACTATTACAGAGTGCAATTGCCCGCTGGTCCCGCCTGACCCGCACCACAAGGCAATTGTTGTGCATACCTGTCAAGCTGAGTTGCCCAGACTGCTCCCCAACCCCCGTACTATTTATCTTTACAATCAAGGTGATTACACCGCGATTAATAATAAACTAAATGAAATTGAATGGAATCGCACTTTGAAATCGATGGCAATTGAGGATTCAATCTCATTCTTCTATGACCAGTTATACAGTCTTCGCGATATTCACGTACCCCGAAGAACTTTAAATAACAAGAAATACCCACCCTGGTTCAGAAGCCCCTTAATTAAAATTTTAAAAGAAAAAAAAAAGTTTCATAAGAAATACCTAAAATACAAAAATCTCTCTGACCACCATAGTTTCACTATTTTGCGCAGTCGTGCTAAATTACTGGAATCTGACATGTACGCTGATTATATACACGATGTTGAAAACAAGATTAATACGAATCCGAGGGAGTTTTGGGGTTATGTTAAGCGCAAGAAAACTTCAAACTCGCTTCCTTCCGTAATGAAGTACGAAGGCAAGTCTTCTAGCTCGGGAGGTGATATATGCGATATGTTCAGCGACTACTTCTACTCGACCTTCCAACAACAAACACCAGCGCCTACATCACCACCTAGCGACTCACAGACTTACGACTGCTCAACAACCTGTGCTGACATATACGACGTGGAAATTACACCTAACCAAGTTTTTAAATTATTATGTTCTCTCGACATAAACAAATCTGCTGGACCTGACCATATACCACCTTATTTTATAGTTCGTTGTGCCAAGAGTATTACAGTACCCTTAACTCTGATATATAGGCAGTCCCTCGAGATGGGTTACGTACCTAATCTATGGAAAACTGCGTTTATTACGCCTGTTCACAAAAAAGGGGCTAAAAATGACATTAGCAATTACCGACCAATATCGAAATTATGCATATTTTCTAAAATATTAGAAAAAATTATCTATTCGCAAGTGTATACTTCACTAAAACAATCCTTTATGAGTCATCAGCACGGTTTCCTAGGAGGCAGATCCACGGAATCAAATCTATTAGTGTGTACAGAGTACCTGACGGAACAGATGTCACAGCCGACGCAGGTTGACATTGTATATACAGATTACTCAAAATGTTTTGATCGTATAGACCATGTCATCCTGTTGGGCAAACTGTTGCGGATAGGTATTAGGGGCAATCTATACCGTTGGTTTGCCTCTTACATTAATAACCGAAGTCAAATAGTAGCATTAAACGGTTACACGTCGTCGCAAACAAAAGTAGTGCCCTATGGGGTACCACAGGGATCTTTATTATCCCCGCTGCTATTTACAATCTTTGTTAATGACATTCATAATTATTTCACTCATTCCAAAATTCTATTATATGCTGATGACATGAAAATCTTATGTAAAATTAATTGCTTAAATGACTCAATGAAACTACAACATGATTTAAATAACTTTTATAACTACTGTTTTAAAAACAAATTGGATCTAAATATACCTAAATGTTGTGTATGTTCTTTTAGTAGAAGGAAAAACATAGTTATCTATGACTATAAAATTAATAATATGTCAATCGCAAGAGTTGACTCAATGATTGATCTGGGTGTAACCTTCGACTCGAAACTAATTTTTGACAAACATATTGATAATATAGTTAACAAAGCTTCTAAGGCTCTAGGGTTTGTATTAAGATTGTCATCAGAATTCGGCAATATCAAAACCCTCAAAATACTGTACTGCGCCTACGTCCGAAGTCATCTTGAATATACATCATCAGTCTGGAACCCCTCATACGATATTTATATTGATCGAATTGAGAAAATACAAAGAAAATTCTTGAAATTCCTGCAATACAAATGTAATACACTCGATAGCGACTATTTATCCCGTTGTAGGCGACATCACATACTACCACTGGTCAAACGTAGAGAAATTGCAGATATCTGTAATATTATCAAAATTGTAAACGATAAAATCAACGTACCTGAGCTCCTGTCTATGGTTGGTATCTGCGCGCACCCCAAACTGTACAGAAATCCTACCTTACTTCACGTCCCTACCGCTAGTACTAACTATAGACGGAACTCATTCATCATTCGGTCTTGCAATCTAGTAAACAGGGCGAATCGTGAATTGAATGACTTCGATATATTTCACTCCAGCATCCCAAGTGTTAGAGCGGCTTTGGCTAGAGATTTTTTTGTTACGAAAAAATAAATAAATAAATAAAATTGTAAACGCATAATATTAATAATAATATATTGTAGTTGTAACTTAAGTGTTGTATCCTATCTGTCTATCTCTTATATATTCATATATTTTTTCTATCCTTACTTTGTGACTGTTAAATATTATTCTGAATCCTATCTGTGAAAACTTTATTTGGCTATCTTTGTTTTAAAAATGTATTTACTTTAACTCCTAGCTGTTAATTTTCCTGTAATTTAAAAATAAATAAATAAATAAATAAATAAAAGTCGGTAATAAATAGCAATACCTTATGCTTATTGTTTAGTATTTATTTGGTCGATAACATACAGTCCTTATTTTGCGGTTTTTTAATAACATTATTTATTTTACTAAGCTGTATGTATTTATTCTTTGCCTTCTCTATTGGTTGGGTTTAAAAAGTTGAGTTGGCGGGAACTGTCACTTTTTGAAGACAAAATGATGGAGGTGCAACTGTGAACTTGTGAACCACGTTTTCACGTTTTTATATTATAATTGTGTTTTTACGGCGCCCTATGCCTATTGATATTTAACGTTTTGTAGACGAAAACTTAAATAAACTTTGTGTGTAGTGAAAAGTGAACTTAAGGAGTGCCAGCAGCAACAAGGTTCGTGCTTAGGGTTTTATTATAATATATTTTTATTCGTATTTATACAGACCAAACATTCGGACTGCACAACGCCGATGACTGGATCGTGTTTTCATGTTCCAAGATAAAATTAACTCAAAATTTGACTCGGACGGCGCGGCACAGCTATCGAAGTTTTAACATCCTTTTCACCGCCGCACGAGTCTCTGCTGCTCATAATATCTTTTATTACTATATATTTTACCGTGTGCGATCGGCGCATACACTTATATATCATATATTTCGATTTAAACAATCTGTTTCAAATACTCACACATAAAACGAACATCAATCGATAATGTTGCCAAGAAAAGAGTAGAAAGAGTTGGTAATACAGGGTATAAAAAATACAGTTCATTCTGAAACAGGTGAAAGAATTGCTTAGTTAAATTTTTACTAACGATCATGTGTTGAATCCCTGAAAAAAACTGTGTCTGCTGCATTTCAGGCTTGTGTCTGAACATAACAAAATTTTTCGAAATATAGCGTAAAAAATTCATTTAAATTTACACAGTTAATACACTGTCTGCCTAAGGAAAAAGCTAATTGTAAAAAAATAAAAATACACGTAGCGTGTGTAAGTACTTAAGGTATTTGATATATTGCTTTACATAACCAAGATCCTTTCTTTCGAAGCTTTTTCTTCTGATGGTCCAAATTTACGGTATCCGTATCGGTACGGTATCATTATTTTGCGACGACGTATGCCTATGGCAGAGTACTGCAGTTTTATAGCAAGGTATGTTCGTTCAGCATAATTAAACTTGCCATCCAAGCATGACACAAATCCAAACTTTTTCAATAAAAATGGCATTCACAGTGCCAATGAAGAACAAACAAGTGTTGTTATTGATTTTGTGGGCTGGAATTCAAAATGCGGTAATAAAAAAACAAATGTATTTCTGTGTCACTAAAGTTGCCTTTTATCGTAGTAATATTTATAATACATTCACAGTGTAATATCTGAGTCAATAAAACACGTGTATGTAAAGAAAATTACGGTACGGTAAAACTGAAAACGTTTCGTCTAATGTGGGTAAATGAAAATGACGTCATATTAGTCGAATCGTTTTCAGATTTAGTACCGTAAGTTGTCGGTACTGTTTAGTACCGTGACGTCATAGTTCAGGTAATAGTTAGATTGCAGAGGAACCAATATATAAATAAACCCCGCCCAAAGGATTGCAAAACTGAAGTATGAATGGGCTTAGTTCAGTATCATGGACATAGTAAAGTTCTTATTTAGCAACCTGAAGATATAGTTTGAGCAAAGTAATTGTCAGTCCTTCCGGAAGGCGATGGATGCAGGCCCACAAGAATTTGCGATATGGAGGTCCTTAGTGGAAGCCTTTGTCCTGTAGTGACCATGTTTAGGCTGAATGAAGAAGTGTTGTGCAACCAGTTATGACTTCAGGGATGTCACAAAGGATGTTTAATTTGACTATGCGTGCAATACGACTAGATTTCTTAGTCTAAAACGCCTAGTTCGGAAGATCACGGAGAGACACTTCACATAACACACAATTATGCTTTGCGATCTAGTTTTGTTTCTATTCAAATTTTAGAGTAACTTTGTCAACTGAAAGATCTATGACACGAAAAACAAAAAATTACTATACCTACCTATTAAGCACCGCATGTTTGTAATAAAACTCACGAAATTCGAATTCAAATTCAAATATTTATTGCTCACCACTGACAATTACTTGACGTCAAATAAAGCATGACACCAGTTTGGAGAAACCTTCGTGAAGAAGAACTGACAAGAAACTTCAAGGGAATAGTTTTCAAAATAAATGTACCATGTTGTACCGTATATGTCTATAAAAAAATATTCTTATCTGCATCGGTTACCTCGGCAAGTCTTGGTCAAAGTCAAACGGCACGCATTCACGAGTAAACGGATCCAGCCATCGCTCGCCTGAACCATATTAAAGGGTAGTAAGCTACCCGTCACCCGACGCTACCGTAAACAGACATACATTGGGAAGGAGAACTCAACAAACAAACAGACACATTACACATGTTTTGTAGCAAATACTAGTAAAAGTCTGTAAATGAGACAACAGAACGCCATATGTCACGAGGCTGTGGAAGTAACCGAAATACATTGAACGAGCAGTTGTTTCATTTGAAATTTGTATGATTTTTTTAACAGCATATGCGGCAGAGCCAAGCCTTTCGCTAACCCATCAACATGCGGTCCCCACTGGAGTTTTGCGTCTAAGGTTATGCCCAGAAATACTGTTAAGTTTACAGGAGTCAGTTCCCGGCTCTTAACTACAATGTTTGTGTTTACCTGTTTGACATTTGGCAAAGTAAACTTGACACGTTTAATTTTATTTTCTTAGACTTACCTAAAATTATCTTTGCTCTTTTGCGACTGTAAGAATGCACATCTTTAATAGAAGTCGAATTAACTACAAATTTTTACTCTTACACTTATTGTGTTCGGACTCAAAAACAGGTGCAGCCAGTGTACAGGAACAAGAGATTGTTTGAACTAAAGGACTTAGCATTAAAAGGCGAATTTGGTGCACAATAGCATGTTTCGAGGCATAGTTACCAACATAATGCCAACCGTTTGTTACCAAGTATTTAGTATTTAAGTTTAATAACATAAAAGTATACAGGTTAGGCTGCTCCAGTATGGATCATCCCCTGGTCCACATCATTCGGGCCCAAGGATATAGTTGATTCTTGGAATTAAACTTCAGATTTGCCAAGGTCAATTGTGACCTGTTTCGAAGTGGTTCACAAAAATGTGCGCTCGTTATTAAATAGTCGTTACTCCCTACAAAAGATACATTTAGAGTACGATAAAGCTGAGTTGTATTGCTTGTTTTGAATAATTTTTAGTTCGCTTTAAATGTATTTTTATTATCTGATAATGTTTAGTATTTTTTTTACAGTTACCCAGTGCAGAAGTAATGTCAGCTGATGATGGAATTGAAAAAATATCTTTATATGACATAGATGAAATGGATGTAAGTTTTTGATAAAACTAAAAAAAATTGTGTTGGAGTGTTAGAGGTAGAGGTTTTGGTGATCGATAAATGAATTGGGACTAGAAATACAAAAAAGCAAGGGTTTTAAAAAATTATGCTATAAATGGAAAATAATAATCAGTGACACTCGTAATTCTGCAGCAAAAGGAAAACTGAATATTTTATGCTATTTCTTCATTACATTTCGGCAGAGCTCGTTTCGGCTAGTTAACCTGGGTGTATTCATTAGTCTGGTAAAAATTTATTTTATTATTAATTTATCGCAAAGTGTATGTAACTTTCATGTTCACAGTTCTTAAAATTTTCGGCCAGTACCGCCGGGTAGTTTGTATTTTAAGTAAACAACTGGACGCATTATTGCAAACATAGAAAAAAGTAAATTTCGTGTTTTGATGAAAAATAATTGTTTTCACAAAAATCTATTATGTATACGCAAAAAAATATTATGAAGACTCGATACAAATGATTCACAAGTGGTTTAGTGATTCTCGGTGTAGTCGTACAAACACAAGTGATCCTGAATGTCCAGAGCGCTCAGTTGAGATCCCTTCTCCACAGATGATCGCTCAAGTCCATGAAATAGTTGAACTGACTGGAATAAGTAGCTTAATAGTGGATCAAAAACGCATGCGTGTGGCAACTAAGGAGGCAGGTTCAGTGTTGTTTCAACGCGAGAAAACTGAAATCTTACGTCGTTTTAAAAATAGAAAAAATACGGAATCATCGCTGCACGCTAGAATCCAAGCAAATATAGGATTGTTACGGGTGAACCAGCTCCAAAGAAGGTCAAAGCAGTTTTGTTGGCTAATACAGTGATGGTTAATAAGTTTTTTGGGTTCCGCGTGGGGTAATCCATGTTGACTTACTTTAATCTTCCTCTTTAGGTGCCGCTCGATTAATAGAGAAAAGAAAACAATAAATGTTATGCTAATTGAACAAAATTTTACCTAAAAACCGACCGCAATCGACTAGGACGAAAATCTTATTCCACTAAGACGATGGGCGATAGCCATGGCCAAATTACAAAAGCTGCGCTATAAATTACTCAGTTGCCCTACCATATTCGCCAGTTTAGCCCTGGCGACTATTTTCTGCCTCCGAATTGCAAATAATGTCTCGATGGAAAAAGATTTAGCTCCAACGAACAAAGTGAGCAAATGAAAGGTTTTCTTAGTCTTTTTTTATATAAGGGATCGAAAAGCTAGAGAAACGCTTTGAATGATAAATAACAATTTGCTCCTTTTTTTATTTTTATAAGACTTATCACTCCGCCCTCGTATAAAAGGTTTTATTCATGAATAAGTGTGTATTCTTGCCTATTTATGGCATCCACATCAGTCGGAACTTAGGGTTAAACCATCTACGGGCGTGTTTGCAATACTTTGTTGAAAACTAAATTCAAGCTTTATTTTTATTGGATTTCTTTAGGTTAAGTCGGTTTTTTCTTCTTCCGTGGTGTTGATGTAACGAGTATTTTACACTTTGATCCGAGGCACTAAGCCACTTATTCCTTTTACTCCAAGAGATACCAGGACAAATATATATATAAACGTGTATGTATAAAATATATATATCGTTATGTTAAATCTATACTTAAAAAAAGTATTAATATAATAATGTTTAATTTTAAGGATCAAGATCCAGATAATAAGGTAAATATTTATCAGATTATTTTTGTGTGCATTTTTATTTTATTTTATGTAAACCCATAAAAAACGGTTTTGTATTTTTGATGAGATATAGATAAAAATGACTATCATAATCCCAAACGATCACGGAAACAAAAGCTAATTGGAATACGTGAGGGTCCTGCAGCCATAACTGACATAAACAAGTAAAAATATTTATTTAAACTAAAAATAAATGAAAGATAATGTACAAAGGCACAGCTTATTTATAGAAGAAATTTCTTCCAGCTAGCCTGAGGCTGGAAAGTGTGACAAATTAACTTTTGTGCGTAATGCAAACTAAAATTATCAAACATAGTGCGATTATTAATTATTACAATTATAACAATATTAAAAATATAAATATTCAAAGAATAAATAAACATTTTCGTTGATACTGAAATACAAACTTAAGTTGTTGGACATCAGTGATTATCAAGGAAGGTACATGTTAACAAGTTAGAAATTTGAATTGAAAGTTAGAAATTTATTAAAATATACGGGGGTATTTTAGCCTTTCATAGAAACTGAGGGTTGTTTCATAGAAACTATTTGTTGTCTATCTCTGGCATTATTGTGGTTCTATTCTCGTTCAATTTTGACCGCTATAATTATCACCTTAAAGTTTAAGGAACAGGCAGTTCAATAACTCGAACGAAGGCAATGTCAACTGAAGCCTACCGTACGGCGGGTAACGCATCATTAGTCGATATAACAATCACAATTTATATTAATAAATAAAAGACCTATGACGAATGATGTCCTTCGTTGCGGGTGCCACCTTCAAGTGACATTCAAATTCATGCTCATTTACCGCCTATGTAAATAGTTTAAAAAAAGGTACCGACAAAAACGATCTTTTTAATAAGTACACTGATTCGTAGTGTCCTTAGATATGATTTTACTGAACTTATTTAGTCATTTGTTTGCTTGGAGCTTTCAAATACGTTAATGACGATATTCAAAGAGAATCATTAATGTCGACCCAGTAAAACCATTTTAAAACGTTTCACCATATTAATTTAGTCCAAAAATTTCAGTTTCTTCTTGATTCAGGAGGAAACGTTGACCTCGAAAAATTTGATGTAAGTATCCACTTTTGATTAGAAATTGATATGAAATGATTGTATGAAAATAAATAAATACTTTGCAAAAGTTACAAGTGTAATGTTTGTTCTCCATCCAAATAAATTTTTTGTAATATAGATATAAAATAAAAACGCTCAGCTTACGCGTCTACACATAACAATGCTAACTCTTAATAAATTACTTTCTGATAATCAAAAATTTTAGGAAACTCTATCGCTAATAAGTCAAGCTAATAGTCCCAAGCAGTAGATACAATACAATAATTCTTTATTGCCATCTTAACACAAACATATAAAATAATAATAATAATATTTATTCATAAAAACAATTGTAATTTCTTTTATTATTTCTTGATTATTATACGTTAAAATTATACTACAAATAAAACACTAAATCTAAACTTGAATGCATTGAGGGCAACGTAGCCAAAAGGCTGGCTGAATTACCAAATTACTATATGTGTTTAAAAACAATTGAATTTTTAAACACATATAGTACAATGGTTTTTCTTAATCCTAATTACGCGCCTGAACTAGGCTCTGAAACACATTCAGATAATCAAGCGATGTCCTATCATAACTTATTCTAAAACGAAAGTAAAAAAAACACTAGGTGCATAAAATAAATTTACAATAAAATACAATATAAATTTTAATCAAAAGGTAAAAAAGATTTTATGCAAGTACAGTAAAACTATAAAATTAAAAATAAAATGATGAGAAATAGCTCTTTTAGTGCGACAAGTTCTCATTGTCTTCATATTTATTGATTTATTTTGTGTTACATTTATTTATTTATTTTTTTGTTACATATTATCACCATAAAATGACATTCTAGTGCTTAAACTAGGCCTAGCCTGTCACTCAAGCACTAGTGTCTTCCATTGATATATTACTTTTTTATAATACATAATCAAAAAAACATCTTCAACGTAGCCATTCCTTGCGAGTTGTTATTAAATAAAATTGCATTTTTATAATTACTGTAGGTACCAATAAATCAAATAAAATAACTATGTGGGTAATTTCTATTACTACTGTAAGCTGGCGGGTGACGAGTGACGTCAGGGCGCACGCAGCGTCGTAACAAAGAACGGCTACGCCATTAACAAACAGGTTTAGAATATGTACAAAGACAAGTTAAACTGTAAACTTATGCCTCGTGAGCAAATAGTAATTTTTTACAAATATAAATATATCTTTCTTTTTAGTTGTCTTAATATTGTCATTTATTTTTAAAGGTATATTGTAGTTGATCTAGTCCGTAAATTGTAGTTGTTCTTTCTAAGGCGGTATAGTTAGCAGTATACGTTTTGATACGTTTTTTTAGTTTTGATGGTTCAAAAGATGTTGGGTCGGAATAATTATTGTTTGTAGAGATTAAGATTAGAAAGTATGCGTGTGTGTGCATGCTGTAGTGTGTAATGTGAGTTTCAATGCGAAACTGATTAGTTAATATGTATATATGTGTGTACAAGAGTTGACAAAATAAATTACTTGAGAGGCACGAGTAGATTCCCTATATCATTGTAGTTTTGAAATTTTAACCATTTTGTGAGTCTCCTTTTTAGTCTTAAGTACGTTACTATCGTAAAAATTTAATTTTTTGTTTAGTTTATTATAAAGCATTGGCCCCAAGTAGCCCTGAAATATATTTATAATAAATGTTCTGTATCGAGATGTTGGACAAAAATTATCAGGTCGTCGCTGTGTCAATAGGTCAATATTGAAAGATAGTTTTTTGTGTTGGCTTATCACTGTTTCCTTTATGAATAGTTGTCTTACAGTCAAAAGTTCATAGTTCCTATATACGTCTCGCTAAGGGTCCTGTAGGGCTTGAGCGTCATTACCTTCAGGAGCGCTCTCTGAGCCCTTTCTAATTTTAATAGGTAAGTTTTACTAGCACCTCCCCACGCTGTAATGCAGTAGGTAATTATTGATTGCGCCATAGAATAATATACCATTTTAAGCAGGTTTAGTTTTGCTATATGGCGCAATATTCGAAATAAATATATACTTTTACGAATCCTTTCAGATAACCTGTTAATTTGGAGTTTAAATGTTAAGTTTTGGTCTAAGATAACGTCTAAATGTTTTAAATTAGAAGTTCTTTCGAAATAATGACATTTATAGTTAGGGTAGTGATTTGGAAATGAACGGTGTAAACTTAAATTTTTAAGAAATCATTTGGGATAAGCCCATTGTTAATGCCAAATGTCATAAATTTCGATTTTGTTATATTCAAAGCGAGATAGTTTTCTTTTAGCCAATATAAGGTAACGAGGCCTTCTTCAGTTTTGGTCCTAGCCTCCTCCCAATTTCTACCATGAAATATTAGAGCGGTGTCAGCAGTTAGTAGCACGGAGGTTACATAAGTCATTAATATATATAAGGAAGACGCTAGGCCCAAGCACACTACCTCGAGGGACTCCATAAGCAGTAGAAAGGTCTGAGCTACTGTAATCTCCAATTTGGACTCTCTGGACTCGATTTCGATTTCCAGTAGTTTAGGAACAGAGACGGTGTCAAACGCCTTTCCTAAGTCTAGAAAGACACCAATTACTTTGCTCTTTTTGTCTAGCTTATCTGCTATGTACTCAGTGAGATCTGAAACAGGAGAAAAAGTGGATTTTCCAGCTCTGAATCCATATTGGTTTTCAGATATTACATTTTTACGTTCTTAATAGGCCATTAACCTTCTGTTCATTATTTTTTCGACTATTTTGGAAAGGGCTGGCAATATAAAAATTAGTGATACAGTCTCTGTCCCCAGCTTTAAGTATTGGGCGTATTACTGGAATTTTGAAAACCCTTGGAAAAATTCCTGTTCTTATACAAATGTTTGTGATAGGCGTAATTATTGGAATAACAGTGTGTTTGGCCATTTTTAGGATTCTTGTAGAAGTACCATGATGGGTGGGAACCCATTTTGCAAATTTGGTTATTTTGTGAGAAAATTTACTATTGAGCTTTTTATTAAGATATGGTCCTAAGAAAAGGTAGAATCTATTGGTTAAAGCCTGTTTGGTATTTACATTTTGAGAGCAAAAAATATATTTTCTCCGTGTAAAGCACGGAAATATTTTGTGCTGTTTTAGTACCGTGTTAATTACGAATCTTACTGATAGTACATTACATTCCTTGTAAAAGCGACTGATCGTGAAAATGAAAGGGCGGAAGGCAGAGACTCGAAGCAGGGCTCTCTGGGCTCTTTATAACGAATCTATTTTGTCCGGGCTATCTAGAGAGTCGGGCGAGATCAGGAGCGGAGAGTTCCGGGCCTCTAGGGCAGAAACTGACGATTTTTAAAGCCTTTCCAGTTGGTAAAGGTCTTAGGAGAGGTGACGGGGCGGTGATCAGACCCGAGGTCATCGAGCGGTTTGATATTCCTGAGATCGAGGTTGGTTCGCTTGACAATCGCAAAGTCCTTGTCGGGATAGTGAGTGGGAGTGATGGGAGAGATGACGTCTAAGTCGAGTGACTCAGTGATATTAAGAAGTGCGATACCGCTGGTGTTAGTCGATAGGCATATCCAGTCAGTATGTTTGGAGTTAAAATCTCCGTACATAATGACTGAATGGCCGAGGGCGAGAATGGCCTTAAAGTCACTGCGGATTGGTCTGGTGCCACTGGGTATGTAGATTGAAGCTATGATAATGGGCGGATGACCAGCCATAGCTAATCTACATGTTGGCAGAGGCTGCAGGCTTCCATGTTGAGGAGAGGAGGGGTAGATAGGGGAAAGCAATGGAAACCTCTTTTGTAATAAATAGCTGTGCCGACGAAACCGTCGGAGTTGGGCCTACCGTTACGTGTAAACGCGTATTTGGGAATAGAGAATCCTCTGGAGCGGTTTGGAGTGAGCCACGTCTCTTGGAGAAACAGTAAGTCTGGTTCATTGTTCTGAAGGAACAGTTTGAGCTCAGGAAGGTTAGTACTAAGGCTACGAGCGTTAAATGAAACTAGGGATAAGCCCTTGGGTTTGATACGACCGGACGCGGGATTTGTAGGTCTAGATATTATATTTACTATTTAAAGTATTTATACTAAATATAGAAATTATAAGGAACTAAGGAGCGAGTGATCTTACGCTCCTCCGGGAGGGCGTAGGTATGGTACGCGATTTGTTTTACCGAGAGTAAAAGCGCGGAAGTCGTCGATAGTGGCGACCTGAATTTTGTTAGTCTCGCCTGCGTTAGATGCCTTGATCTAATTAATTTCGTGCTCCATGCGCAATTACGAAACCGTGGTCCGTCACACCTTTTCGCGGCGGAAAACGGGAGGAAGGAGTTGATTCTTAGCCGGGACGGCTGCGCAGCGCGTTGCTGGCTTCGATGGAACCGACGGGGTCGCGGTCACTTGCACTGACATTAACGGTGCGGGGTCGGGTGTTGAGGACACCGCGACTTGCTTAGTGCGCTTTCTAAAGCACTTGGACGAGACTAGTGTAAGTGGAGGCTCAGGAGAGCCAGTTAATGTGGCGGCGTCCGATGATGCGTCAGACGCGGATTCAGAGTCGCTCCCGGGAGCGGTACGCTTACGGCGCGACGCGCGAGAGGATGTGTCCGACTCACAGAGCTGTAGACCTGAGGGGACTGGTCGTTAATGGTCTGAGGGGCCGGGATTGGGGCCTGAGGCCTATTTTATTTCCTATCAAACCTAGCAACCCTAGCAGCTAACCTCCCTACCAGTGGTAGGGGGGCTGGGGATGAACGCAAAGACCCCTTATTGAAAAAGAACCCTTATTGGACAAGCACTGTACCTTCACCTGGGAAGAAGGGCCCCTGTACTGGGATCTGGTCTGCCGGTTTCCCTGAAGGGCCTTGGAGGTGCACCGGGTCAACGTTACTAGGCTTAGTTGTAACCCTTAAGTACCCACCTGCTCAACGCGGGGGTCAACTACGGAGTCTGTTGTCAATAAACTGGCAACAAAAACCGGCCGTAGGATTGACGGCTTCGCGATGTGAACCAGTCGCGAAGTTGGGTTGCACTGAAAGCGCGAGATTGACTACGTTACGACCGGCCAAAACCGGCTGCAGAGCGAGTCTCTGACTAATGTAGCTAGTGCCAAGCGTCAAGTACGTAGCCAGAAAATCAGCCCGAGCCTTGCGAACGAACGTCGGACACCGATGTAAGTAAGCTCAACTCTGTTGTTGCTGCTCCCACCGAGGTGAGGTGGAGGTCGAGGGTGCACGGAAGTGCGAGACTGACTATGTGACGACCGGTTGAAACCCGCCGCAGCGTAAGTCATAAAGACGCTTATCTCAAGTCGTCGGGGACGAAGCGAGATATTGATTTGATCTCAGCGTTTGAGTATTGCTACGAGTTATCGTCGTGAGACGACAATCGTGACTCAGCGGCTGGTGCGACCGCAAATACGTCCAAACAGGGTTGGACGCAGAACGTGTCTGGGGCTACACTCGAGAGTGTGGCAGGAATGGCGTTTGAGTATTGCTACGAGAGAAGTTATGAGACAACAATCGTGACTCGGCAGCCGGGAGCGACCGTCAACACGTCCGACACACTTATACCAGAAACACTAATATGGCATCCTTAAAGAGGCGCCCCACTCTTCTTACTTATCGCTAACAATACAAGTCTATCGTAGAGTGCGACATCGATCAAAAAGCTGTGGATGTAACCTACTATACCTATATAGTATCTATATAGCACGAGACCTTACACACAGCCATCATTAGCCACATATCATCAGCTGTTTGTAAGTAGGAAAGAAGTGTCCAATGTGACGCCCGAGTGTAGTGGGATGTAGCCCTGCCTCATACGCCGAAGGTTCTAGGTTCGAGTCCTGGCCAGGTCATCCATTTGTGTGATGATGCTTGTTCTCAGGTCATGGTTGACTGTTATTTATATACGTATGTTTATTCTGGGTTCCCTCCCAGTTTGCTGAATGGCCATCCATACCATAAGCTCTGCTTACTTTATTGCCATACAGTTGGTGTTTGTTTGTCAAAAAAAAAAAATTATTAATACATATTTCGTGAACATATATCTAGGCTTTTCCTCTACGGAGCCTGACACTGCTTTTGACGATAAGCAGTCCTCTTGAGTAAAAGAACTGTATATTTTTCAAATCATTATGATTTTTAAGTAGCCCTTGGTTTTCTGTATTAAAAATATTTCTACTTTGAATATGCAAAAACACAATAATTCCTTACAACAATTTATTTTGCAGAATGTTTTAAAAAAACAGAAGAAAAACGCCGCAAATATAGAGGTAAGATTCTGTTTTTATAAACAAGGAGCAATTATAAATGCAGTCCCTAGGCACTACAGTTATTTTGTTTTGTAGGAGAAAATTATTTTCTTTTCACAGAAATTACAGAAAAGAGGGAGAACACAGCTTAAAGAAGCTGATGGAAGAGACTTCTCGTATTTTTAATGAATTCAAGTTTGTCAATGACTCATAATCGAAAATTTCACAAAATTAGGACATTTAACAGCAGAGTTATAAATACTTGAAAATACTTAATGAAAAAAAAAACACTCAGAGGGTAATTTTAGGTTGTACGAACTTAAGCTGTGAACCATTTGTACTGCTTACAGATGCTGGAGATTGTTTGCCAGCCCATGTTAAAGAAAAGTAGAAAAGATACATACATGTCTATCAGTAAATTATGAACGCCTTAATAAATGAAATCAATGCATATGCTGGTTTGACATATTAGATTTTGTCATACTGCTGTCATACCAAAATAAATGCAAAAAACCGGAACATTTTAATATGTTTCTTATAAATTACTTAAATTTCGTGAAATTACTTAAATTACTTAATTTTCGTGTGTAAGATTATCAAAAAAGTAATGAGCATATTTTTTTTATATCTGTAGTATGTATTCAAAACACAATTAATTAAAAAAAAGGTTCGTTTTACATATTTTTTATTTTCGTGTTTCTCAGATCTAATATTTTTGTAGCATTTTTATACAAAAATATATAACCAATTTGTAAAAATACATATCGTTTTGTTAACCAGGGGCCAACAATGCGCTTCGTCCTTTACAACCGTGGCAGTGTTTTTAAATACAGGGTGTAAAATAAAGGAAGCATGATACTTAAGGGTCAGTAAGTATACCATTGTTAGAATATATTGTAAAAGAATAAGAGGCTGGTTAAGACTTCCATAATTTTTTATTAAAATTTTTTTACTCAACATCTCTGACAGCTGTTAGTGGTTTGAGGCGCATGAGGCGAGCGCAGCCGTCGTCACTTACCTACCTATCGAGTAGCACGTTATGCGATACGACTGGACACGATTTTAGTTAATTTAATGGTTTCAAAGAAATAAAAACCTCGTATTTTTTTATTTATTTGCGCCTCGCGCGCCTCAAGCGTAAATAGGTATAAAAACCATCTAGGACTGTCAAAAATGTTGAAGTAAGAAAAAATTAAATGTGTGAAAGTCTTAACCAGCCCCAATAAATTCAATTATTTTACAGTGTATTCTTACAATGGTATATTTAGTGACCCTCAAGTATTATGCTTCCTTTATGTTACACCCTGTTTTTGCTTGTAATTAGGTGTTAGGTGATCTTGAAATAAATAAGTAAATATTTAATAGTGTTTTATTGATAATTTGATGTTTGGATCTAGGGTCTTTTACACTTCGAATGTTTTAAAATCAAATAAATCCACGGCTAATGCAATATGCGATTTTAAAGACAAATTTTATTTCTTTTCAAATTGTATCCTTGTAAGTATTATATGTTCATGATTTTCCTGAAATTTGCTCGGTCAAAAATATATGTTTCTAGTTTTTTTTTTTTGTTCCCCTCCGCCGGAAGGGCAGGAGGATAAAAATGCCCTGACGCATACTCTGGCGCGATTCCAAAGTTATGTGGGACTCGTCCCGACGCCTACCAGGACCATACCCACTAAAAACCCCCTGTCGGCTCGTGCATTTTTGCCACTCAGCCTTCATCTGAGCGACGGCCAATTGGAGAAAGAGGCCGCGCTAGCGGGGCCCAGAAGGGGTCACCCGCTGGGATTACATAGCACTGAAGGTGCTCAAAGCACTGAAGGTTAATACATAGCACTGAAGGTGCTCAAAATGAAAATCAATAATTAAAACAAAAATTAAAAAATTGCAAAATAAAGTTGAGTTAATTCGCATTTACGTTAGAATTAGGATTTACGTTAGAATTAGAATTAACGTTAGAATTAGAATTTGCGGCCAGAAGGGCCTCGAGATCGCGTGACAGTCTGGTGGATGAGTACGCTTGCGCATTTCTAGGCCTAGCGACTTTGAACTTCGAGTCTAACACAGGAGTAGTATATGAGACTGAATCACGAACTAGAGGATTGGGATGGGTTTCGGAGCGTTTGAAAAACGCTTCAGAGAGTGTTTTGAGATGTTGTTGTACTGTAGGCAGTTCAAGATCTCTATGCAAGTCCGCGTTACGCACGAACCACGGTGCGTTTGTGGCCCGGCGGCAAAAGAGGTTTTGAACTACGTGCAGTTTGTGCAGGAGGGAGGGTTTGGCGTGGGCAAAGATTGGCGAGGCATACGTCATGACGGGTCTAACGCAGACCTTGTAAAGTGTACGTTTGTTTCTGAAGGACATTTTACTTTTTCTACCTAACATGCTATTTAGGCGGACTAAATAGTGACGAGCGAGTTTCGAAACTCTTTCGACGTGTGGCTTGAAAGAAAGCGTCGGATCTAGTGTGACGCCTAAGTATTTAGTACTGCGCTTCCAGGGGATGGGAATGCCTAACATTCGAACGTGAGGATCGCCATCGGGACGACGGCGTTTGTGGTCGAAGCGCATCGCAGAACTCTTTTCAGGGTTCACATCGATGCGCCATTGTTGAAACCATGCACCAAGGGCGTTTACGGCCTTTTGGAGTCTGGTTACAAGGTGCCGAACACTGTGGCCTTTGGTATAGAGTGCGGTGTCGTCAGCAAAGAGGGCGAGTTCGACGCCTTTCGGCGGGATGGGAATGTCGTTGGTGTACACGGTGTACAGCAGAGGGGCGAGGACTGAGCCTTGAGGGACTCCAGCCTTTATGGGACGAGGTGCAGAAAGCGTGCCTTCGTGTTTAAATCGAAACGTACGGTCTTTGAGAAACGACGCTATTAACCTGACTAGGCGATCCGGTAAGCCTATCTTGTAGAGTTTATAAACGAGACCGCTGTGCCAGACTTTATCGAAAGCCTTGGCTACGTCAAAGAAAACCGCGACTGTTTTATAACGACGCGGATAGAAACCGTCAAGTATATACTCGACGATTCGGTGGACTTGCTGAGGGCAGGAGTGTTTAGCGCGAAAGCCGAACTGATGGGGAATAATGAGAGGATCGCCATCCGTTGGAAACAGATATACTCTCTCGAGAAGTTTAGACATTGCCTTGAGGAGGCTGATGGGTCTGTGATTAGCCGGGACGTTCAGAGGTTTGCCCGGCTTGGGAATGCCTATGACTGTCGCTTCTTTCCAAGCTTTTGGAAAGTAGCTATGGTCGAAGCAGGCATTGAAAATGATAGCTAACAAGGTAAGCATCTGTTGAGGTAGGTGCTTAAGTGCGTGGTTGGAAATTCCATCCGCACCCGGAGCCTTTTTGGACTTTTGATTTCTAATGAGAAGCAAGATTTCGTCATTAGAGACTGTGACAGGGTCGGCGGTGATGGGGAGAGAGTCTCTGCGAAGGACTTCGTCTTCCACCGCCTGGATGTGTGAGGGATTAGCAGGTTGCGTACTGGGCGAGCATTGTGCGGCAATGCTGTCGGCGAAGTATTCGGCTTTCTCATCGACTTCGAAGGCAGTAGTGCCATCGGGACGAGTGAGAGGAGGAACGTGAGAGACGGCATCTACGCGTAAGGCTCGGGCCATGCTATAGTACGCTTGGTAGGAGGGAGAGATATTCGCCATGAGATCGTTCATCTGAGCGTCTCGGAGTTCCGCGAGGCAAGACCTAACTTTACGTTGAAGCTGATTCGCAGCTGTTCTATAGGCGGGCGTGGGATATTTCTTGGCTCTCCGGAGAGCCGCGTTTTTAGCTTTAATAAGATTGCTAACGGCTAAGGGAAGCGTGGGTTTGCCTTGCTTAGCAACCTTTTCGTTGATGGCTGAGTTGATAGCATCAGTGAGAGAATTTACTAATGAATCGATTTTATCCGGGCTATCTAATTGTTCGGGAGAGATCGCGAGTGGAGAGTTCGGAGCCTCTAAGGCTGAAACTAACGTATTTTTAAAACCTTTCCAGTTGGTAAAGGTCTTAGGAGATGAGACGTTATCGTTCGGCGGTCCTAGCACGAGGGAAACGGGGCGATGGTCGGAGCCTAGGTCATCGAGCGGTTCGATAGACCTTAGATCAAGATTGATTCGCTTGATAATTGCAAAGTCGAGGATGTCAGGAGAGTAGGACGGGTTGTTGGGATAGTGAGTGGGAGTGATGGGGGATATGACGTCTAGGTCAAGGGAGTTAGTGATGTCGAGGAGAGCGATACCGCTGGTGTTAGTCGATAGGTACGTCCAGTCAGTATGTTTGGAGTTAAAGTCTCCGAACATAATGACTGAATGGCCGAGGGCGAGAATGGCCTCAAAGTCGCTGCGGATTGGTCTGGTACCACTAGGTATGTAGATTGAAGCTATGATGATGGTCGGATGACCAGTCATAGCCAATCTACACACAGTGGCTTCCATGTTGAGGAGAGGAGGAGTAGGGAGAGGACAGCAGTGGAAGCCTCTTTTGTAATATATAGCGGTGCCGCCTAAACCGTCGGAGTTGGGCCTATCGTTACGAATAAACGCGTACTTAGGTATAGCGAATCCCCTGGAGCGGTTTGGAGTAAGCCATGTCTCCTGGAGAAGGAATAAGTCAGGTTCTTTGTTCTGAAGGAACAGTTTAATTTCGGGAAGGTTGGTGTTAATGATGAATGGCTACGAGATGAGCGCGAGGATGAGACCGACGCGCAGTCCATATCGGATGGAATGGGAGACGCGGGAGAGCTATAGACCTGAGGGGTCTGGACGTTAGAGGCCTGAGAGGCTGGGGTCGGGGCCTGAGGGGCCGGGGACGCGTTAAGCGCTAGAACAGCTTGCGTAAATATGTCGTCAGAAATCGAAACACCCGACGCGGCGAGTGCTTGGGCGAACGCCTTCGCAATGTTAATGACGATTTGCTTATCCATTTGGGAAGGGGTTGGGACAATAATATGTAAAAATATAAGTATAATAAAAGATGCCTAGTTCCTAAAAACCTAGCAAAATCCTAGCGGCAAACCTCCCTACCAGCGGTAGGGGGGCTGGGGAGAATAACTTAAAACTAACCGTAGTACGCCGAAGGCCGCTACCTAGAAACCTCAAAAAGGGTACGCAGGTAAAGAGTAGACCGCGTTAGGGTCAACCTTTACCGACAGAAAGGACAGATACACACGAAAACACACAAATATGATAAAAATAAATATGAAAATAGGAGAAAAATAAATAAAATAGAGAAGAGAAATAAATAAAAATAAAAAGGACTGGTTCAGTACAAATTCGTTGTCACCGTTAAGTATCCTTTGCACTGAAACCAGACTACTTACGCTGGGCACAACACTGCACTCAGCACAAGCACAACACAACTTAGCACAGCACTTTGAAGACTAAGGGGCTTAGTCGCAAAGAAAAATCGCACTTCGAAAGCACTCAGACGGAGTAGAAAGACCTTGAAAACCGTAGCACGGAACCAACACGCTAGACTGTGACGTCAGTAGACTGAGCGCCACGGAATGGCGGGAAGGGACCGATCAACGGAGAACTGGGTCTTGCACGTCCGCACCGCGTGGCGATCGGAGCGAGAATGATGTTTCTAGTGAAATGGTTCTAAATATGTACAATATTAAGAAATCAAGTAGATATATAAGTAGATATATCTAATATAGGGATATATCCAACATATAAATTAACTAAGGGTAACCGTAAATTAGCGTGGATTCTTCAAGAATTAAGACTTAAAATATTAGTTTATTGTGTAAAGGTATAACTTTGACTAAGAATAGCATATTTTGCAAACTTTTGACTAATCACAAGCCAATTATTGAAATGATCTAAAAGAAAAAGAACCTTTTTAGCAATAACCTTTAGGTCTTGTGGTTTCATTTATCAGAATTGTATCTTTACTGTCTTAATAATACGTATTTCTGGTTGATAAAGTCACAGTACTTTCCCAGTATTTTTAAGAATTTATGCCTTTTTTTCTGTCACTCACTTTGCGAATCAAATCTTTTTTTGTTGATTTGGGTCTTTATTCAAGTTTTTTGTTGATTTGGGTCTTCATTCAAGTCAAGTGTACTGAACGAGTTAGTTTGGAGCAAATATTAAGAGTGTAAATCTCAGAGATGCTAATGCAAGACCCTAAAGTAAGAATTACTTGTTTTCATTATTCAACGCAGTTCTACGGGTGGAAATGTAATTGACTTAATATTTGTATGTATCAGATAATATATATGAAATGTACCGAAAAAATTAACTAAAAAAATTTTTTAC
The DNA here is from genome assembly GCA_923062675.1 of Marasmarcha lunaedactyla. Lineage (NCBI taxonomy): Eukaryota > Metazoa > Arthropoda > Insecta > Lepidoptera > Pterophoridae > Marasmarcha > Marasmarcha lunaedactyla. The sequence continues at coordinate 15,335,545 of OV281363.1, read as the reverse complement.
AAAATTAATTTGGACAGGATACTCGAACAATCAACCTACTAATATGATATATTTGTGTGTTTGTATTTTTGTTACTCAATCACTCAAAAGCGGCTGAGCGGATTTGGATTTTATGCGGTATACGGATAGAATAGAACATGGACTAACTTCAATTTTAATAATTCTAAGAAAAATACTGTTTCTAAGGGACAGAAGAGTGAAGCCGTGGGTAAAATGTAGTTATGCAATACTTAGTTTGCAATAATGAACGTCTTTTCTGTGTTTCAAACTAGCTGCTCTATAAAAAAATAATATGTTTTTTCCAGGTCGTTGGAGATGACCACGTGCAGACCAAAATTGACGAGCTTTCCAAAAAGGTTTACTCTTTAATAAAGTACCTAGTAATGTACAAATAATAATATTTATTTTCTAAATTTGTTTAATTCAAGACGATTACTGCCTCAGTGACCGTCTGTTACGAGCTACATACATATCCTGGTATTGCCACTTCAGTGTAATCCTAAACTATGTTGCGGATCCTATATCATCTATGCATTTCTTCAATTTTGATTTGATCACGTATAGAATATAAATATGACAATAACATTAATTTATACAAAATTTTGCCTGATTCTATAACTTTAATTTACTTTTTATTCTCAAAACTCGAATGCAATATGTTATTCTCTGATATTTTTCTACAAAATGGCAAACAAAATTAATAGAACATTCATGTGTCGTAGTAACAATGCAAGTAACGAAAATATCTGCCTCGGGCTAGGGCTTCCTAGGGAGAGTAAACAGTAAAGATGTATAAAAAAACTTCAGTGATATATTTTCACAAAAAAATAGGTTTACAGCAGTTTTAGTTTATGTCCTCTCCAAGAGGTACCTATTCACTCTACACTTGAAAGCTCCAGGGTTATATTTGTCTGGTCTGGAAAAACAGACGCAGGCAAATCGTTCCACTCTTTGGCAACACGAACCACGAACAAATGAGCTATCGAACCGTTTAGTTCGGCTCTTCGGCACGCTAACCACAAACGGGTGAAACTTCTGTCTGCGTCTGGTTGATCGGTGGAGAAAGGGGGAAGGTTCGATCAGCTGAAAAAGCGCATTTGCACACTCTCCAAAGTGCAATCTGTAAAAAACCGATAGAAAAAAACTGTAAAAAACTTTTCGACGATGTTCGAGACTTTGCAGTCTCGAAGAAGTAAGTTTGTCGTTACTTATGAGTCTACGGGCCCTTCGGTCGACAGAATCCAACGCTTCAAGATGGTACTTAGCGGAATAATGCCAAAGATGGCTGCAGTACTCCATACAGGATCGAAGGATGACTCCCAATTTTTATAATTCGTTGGTTATCTTCAAAAGGTTAACTAAATGGAAAATTTTAATAATTAAGTACGTTGTCTATTTGTCTACAATTATTAAATCTATTTACAATTCCATAATGTACATATAGTTGCAAATATATAGTTACACAAGTTGCAAATAAAATATTTAAATAACAGAAGTGGTTAAAAATGTTTACGAAGTCAGTAAAACAATACCTTCATGATATTGCAACTGAGCTTATAGATTAATTAATCATCACCAAAAACACAAACTTATACACATAACTTATCTTACAAGGATAGCATTAATTTGTAGCTGATAAGAAAGACAATACAAATTCGTTTTTAATGAAAAATTTTTTTCCAAATTGATTGAAATTCAATACGGATTTTTTTGTTTTTCAAATCAGCTTCAATTCATGCTGTATAATTTAATAATAATAAAAATATACTATACCTTATTTTTAGATAGATAGCCGACGCAAATAAATTTGTGTTAAATGATGGCAGTAAAAGTTTATTAGTATCGAAAGTGAGCTAACTTATATTTCAAGCCATTTTCACAAAAAGAAATTTTTTTAACCTTTATTTGTCACACTCTCTCTAATATGGTTGAGAAGGGCGATGGCTGGATCTCACGTTAATTCATGAACGGGTGCCGTTTGAGGGTGTTCGTCGTTTGGATACTTTGGGGGGGAGAGAGATTTGCCGAGCTAACAGACGCAGAAGAAGAATAATTTTATATAGACAAAAAGAGACACTGTAAATTGATTTTGAAAAAATATACCCGTGAAATTTTTTGCTAGTTCTTCTCCACGAAGGTGTTTTCGAACTGGTGGTAGTGTCATGTTTTATTTGACGTCAATAAGAACAAGTTATGTCAATGTTGAGAAATAAATATTTGAATTTGAAGTTAAATTCATTATTATTTTCAAAAAGTTAAACCATCAAAGATTACTACCTAAACGATCTTTGCTGCGAACCAACACAATATGTGATCTCGGTATCCTCTTTGATGTAAAGTTACGTTTTCGGCAACATTATGACTCCATTGTTGGAAGGTCGCATAAGATGTTAGGTTTTATCTCTCGCCACAGTAGACCTGTTAGGAGAGCCAACACTTTAATAACATTATATAACACTCTAGTACGAAGTCTATTGGAGTATGCTTCAACAATATGGAACCCCTCTTACGCCATGTTTTCGAATCGAGTGGAGTCTGTGTAATCCAAGTTTACTCGTCTGCTAAAGTTATCGTTGTGGTGGTCGAAGGCGCACGTATCAAGACAGATTAATTAAGGACAAAATTATGTCGCTAAGTGACTGTCGCATAATTTGATATTGCTCCACAAAATTACACATTCTGTTATACATAGATAGCCCAGAGTTGCTAGGAGCGCTAAAATTTAACACCAAAATTAACATTCGCCGACCTAAAACATTTTTTGTCCCACTTTGCACCAACAACGTCTCCTACCACCAACCTCTATACCGCATATGCCGCCTTTACGAGGTTTATAGCAAACAGTGCAATGGTCTCGATCTATTTAACAACCACTTTAGACATTTTAAAAACCTGCTGACGTGAATAATTGTAAATTGATTTAGTTTAAATGAAATGGTTTATCTAATGTATAATTTTGCTATTTGATATGTATCACTTGAATTATTTTCACTTGTATCTACTGTTTTCTTACATGTAATCTTAACTAACACTAACTTTAAGCTGTAAATATACTAACATAATTTTCTATAACTGCTTGTTTTGTCGTGTAAGCACCTCTAGGGTTGCAATCTTGCTCAAAATTGTTTATTTAATCCCTTCTAAATTAATTACGATTGTAATCTGTGTATTTGCCTTATTAAATAAATAAATGAAGTGCTAGGATTTGTGTCAAACATTGTCAAATAATTTACAAAGATGATATTTTCAGATTGCTATGGTCGTTAAAGAAACGTTTGGATTGACTTCGGTAAGTTAACAAAACGGTGTAACAAATGAAACAGCAAATTCACATTCCTATATTATCTTGCCTGTCACGATCCCGATGACGTTGTCTAATGTTATAATTGTATAGCATTTTACATGTTATAGCTTCCCACAGTCTTATCTATTCTTTCTATTCTTGTTACATATGGCAATCAGCAGTCGTTACGACTTGACAGACTATTACTTCCAGTGTCAGGTATTAGAAGAGCCACAGTTATTGACGATGGGTTCCTTAGAGCAGGACACACCAGACTCACTAAAACAAAAACCAAAACCTTTCAGTTTAGTTAAAAACTATAAATACAAAGGACTTGTGGTTAGTGGAAACTATAACATGTACAAACTCACTGTATTTACAAGTATATTTTTTAGGTACTTTTGCATAATAATTAGTAAGGGATTTCAAAATTTGGGGGTTGAGAGTAGATACTATTGTTTTTACATTAGTAGGCCTGGGAATATGTGGTGGAAGGATATCATATAATGATGTTGGATGGAGGGGACAGTTGAAAAAGATGTGGTCTATTGTACCAATTCCTAGACCATAGTCACAGAGTGGGGAGTTGCCGGAAATCTTAATCACATCGATTTTGCTATGATTAGCATGCGACCTGGTGATAGCTGGTCTTGGCAAAAGTACCCATGGATATCTTTACTAAGGTTGACAAATCGTCCGTTTCATTCAAAAATTTAACAATTTTGGCTTTTTACAGCCAAGGCAAAGCATTGGCTGATGCTTTCCTCTATTCATAAGTTTTCACGTAATGACAGTGGTCAACGTAGAAAATAGCTTTTCTTTCCCTTTCTCTGCCTAGTATTATTTAGATTAACATCAAGAATACTTTTAGTTTCAATTTTACTTTTAATTTAAGAGTGTTGAGTTAACGGTTGGAAATAAAAAGAAAAAGGGCAATAAAATAAGTATCACTTAGTTGTAGCAGCAATTTTACAATTGTAGTTTGTTTAATTGTAAATTCGATCAGCCAAATTAGAAAAGACATTGTACTTAAATGTATTTCGGGGAAATGTTAGATTCGTGTTATGACACCACATGTTCATTCATTGGGTGTGACTAAAGCGTATATTTATGATTTGGTTTTAATTTATTTCATATTTATAGATGATCAACCAGATAGCAGGTTAACCAATTATTGTTAAGGTGGTTTCGAGTTTCAACCAATCTGTATTTACAGTTTATTTTCAGCTGTCAATAAAGACTAAATAAAAGGCATTTTTGTTATATGGCAATAAAGACTAAATAAATATATTGGCACAGTGTGATTTGAAATTGAAATTGAAATATTTTATTTATTCAGTACATACACAAATAATACACAATCAACTGATACATGGTACAGATAACAATTTTTACAGTATTTACAGATGGCATTAATTCAGCAGTACGCTGGACTCCACACTTGGGTTCCCTGTGTTGTGGAGAAAATTTAAATTTAAATTTAGATTTAGCTACGCCCATAAATAGTTGTAGTGGAGGTGGAGGTGGAGGTGGAGGTGGAGGTGGAGGTGGAGGTGGAGGTGGAGGTGGAGGTGGAGGTGGAGGTGGAGGTGGAGGTGGAGGTGGAGGTGGAGGTGGAGGTGGAGGTGGAGGTGGAGGTGGAGGTGGAGGTGGAGGTGGAGGTGGAGGTGGAGGTGGAGGTGGAGGTGGAGGAGGTGGCGGTGGCGGTGGTGGAGGAGGTGGCGGAGGCGGAGGTGGTGGCGACAGCAGCGGCGGCGGTGTTGGCGTTAGTATTACCATAGATTCCTAAAAAAGTTACTACGTAACAGATAGATCACTGCGTATAAAAATACAATTCCCATCGTTTTCAATACCTGCTCTCATAATAAATATCTAATTCATGTATAAAGGTACTGAAACGTTCTAATGCACAGTTTATTATAGCCTCACAATAGCGTAAGGCCGCGTGCTATAACCAAGCGGAAGGTTTTCTTTTCTCCTGCACAAAATCTGGCTCAAATGCTACATGAGAATCTGTGGGCTTATAATCTTTGCCTCTGTTCTAAGGGTCATTAGCGAACATGGGTCCTACACCTTAGGTAGAAACCATTCTAGAACGATAAGATATTTCATAAATCCTTGCACGCTGCTCAGTCGAGATGGATTCATTGACCCGCTACATTGAACAAGTGAGCCTATTACCTAACCCTAGTCATATCGTCATCGTCACGAAATCTTCAACATATTTGAGCGCCAAGATCCCAACTTTCTCAGGCGTAGACGCAACTTTGTCTTCTCAACTTCTACCGTGAGTCAAAGACACTCTCAACTTTACAGCATTGTTTGCAGGGGACCTGTGGATGATAAATCTGACGTTACCTGGGAATGTTTTACCCCCACTTTGTAGAGTACCGACTTTTTCTTCGGACTTTAGATAAGCCTACGATGTCCCAAAGCAATTTGCTAAAATTTTCCTCCAGTTTGAAGAGCGTCTGAATGATCAGCAGTATCTTGACAGGATGTATTTAACCAGCGCTACTAGTCGTCGTTGTGGACAGCTGTAAAGCTTATGGTGATTTTTAACGTCAGTAACACAATATTTTGGGTTGTCGCTATTTTCAAAACTAGGGAGGCCGCCGGCGAATGGCGAATGGCGATTGCAGTGTTAGACTCATATATAGTCTACTTGAAGTCTTTGAAAATCTTACTCTTATATGATCTCCTTAATTTTAATATATACATTTTATTTTTGGAGTGGCTTTGGTGGTGTAAGAATTGCTAAGACAAATTATGTGTTTTGTAATGTGTAATGTAAAATTTGGGATGGTTCTGCAAAGTTCCAACTTGAAGCGATGGACGCAGTTGACCGTAGAGCCCGAAAAATTATTAACAACTATGACCTCACCACCAAAAAATTGCAAAGCCTCGACCATCGTCGTAAAGTTGCCAGTTTAGCATTCTTCTACAGATTAACATTTTGGAAAGTGCGCAAATGCTCTTTTTGATCAGGTTGAACCCACACCCTTCTTACATCGGACTTCCATCCCTTTATGGTAGATATCCCAAGAAGTCGAACCAAACGCTTCGATAGTACCTTTTAGGTGTGGGTCGCCAAGTTGCGGAATGAACTGCCTGCGTCTGTTTTTCTAGAAAATTATAGTCCTAGTTCTTTCAAGCGTCGAGTGAACAGGTATCTCGTGGATAGACGTGTACCACCTTCGTCTTCATCGTCACTTTTCATCAGGTGAGACAGAAGACAAACGTCTAATCTTTTTTCAATAAAAAAAATATATCTGGTTGTCTGGTAGAGATCGCTGTGTAGCTGTAAGGCCACCAAATATAACCTTATTGTATACGCAAATTCCTTAATGTTTTTTCTTGTAACTAAAGTGTATTGAAGTGTACATAAATAAAGGCCTTGTAGTGCAGTGCAGTGTACGTTGTTCAAGAAAAGTTAGCTTACATTTGGTTTTTAAGTTGAATATAAACATTATGGGAGGCAATCATAGAGCTTCTAATAGAGAGAAATAGTAATAGTGTACGAGCGTGCAATTTGCAAGAAGTGGTCGCAATGTGGTGGGGTGAGGCCAGACAGTTGCTGTGTTTACCTGGAGAAACTGACTAAACTCAGTTGAGTAGATAAAACCACTCCTTTTGTTCGTTGATGTATGATCTCATTCTTCATTTAACAAATTAAAAATGTATATCTAAATTTCAGGGTGGTGGTGGTGTTAGTATTTTTTTTAAAATATTATTTCAATAACAATAAAACATTCATATAATATAAATAAATCCCCAGACAAACACACCAACCATGTAGCCCCAAAGTAAGCAGAGCTTGTGTTATATATAGATGAGCATATAGCGAACTGGAGGGTAACCCAGAATAAACATACATATATAAATTTCAACAACCATGACCCAAGAACCAACATCTGTGTTCATCACACAAATGAATACCCCGGCCAGGATTCGAACCTGGGACCTTCAGCACTAAGAATCTAACAAGTAAAGCACTAAAATCGGACTATTTACAATCGTATCATCCATTTGTCTTTTAATTTTTTTTCTAGGAAAGCGGGTCTGTAAGTAAATTTATGTGAAGTTAATTGCCGTTTCTTCTGAACAGAATAACATGCTACCGAAATTCTGACTGAGAAACTCAACAAATGAGATGTAACCTTTTCCTCATGGTGTAGAATATATTAAAATATATATAACATCGGTTTTGTTCTTTTTCAATAACAAAAAAGGAACAAATAATGTAAAAAGAGAATACAAATGAACAGAGAGCCGTAATAATAAACAAATACTATTGGCCCTTTTTAACTTCCGCGTACCATCTAGAATTCCACGACACGCAATCACTCCACTTCGCAACCCGTTTAGACGAACCGTTCTAGGTGCCAATTCTCCCTATGCCAGACTCTGCAATGTAATAAATAGCTGTAGCGTTAAAATTGATTTACATTTTGATACAATACCATCACTAAAATCAAAGATTTACAAATGTTTGTGTGGTTCAGAAAAATTAGCCTTTAAATACCAGTGCGATTGCTTTGTAATATCAATTATATTGTTTTGTTACCTTTTCGATGTTATAATTATTATCTTACAATTGTACACTCATCATATAGACTTAATGTTCCTATGTCAATAGAAACTCTAATTACTGTTAAGTCCAATTAATATACTGTTGTGAACTTTATAAGTTTACCTATAAGTGATTGTTGCACCGAGCTTGTTTACCTTTATTTTATATTTATACGCATTTGTATTGTGTAAACAATTGTTGGTGAACCATTTAAATAAAAAATAAAAAAAAATTATACACACACAAATAAATACAAAGTAAAAGTAAAACTGAGGACACACAGCAACAAAAAAGATTAACATTTACAATGAAAAAAGTTTTGTCGTACTGGCCTGTGTTATCAACTATTTGGTTAAGCATTCCAATTTCAAATTTTATACAGCTATTTACTCACGTATTTGTGTTTCGAAAACCGTAATTCATTTGTTTTTTTCCACATTTGGTTTTTTCTTTACCTCACTTAGTTTACAAAATAGAAAACTTGAAATATCGCGTTATTTACAAGTACGATTTCCACCGTGGCACCAGTGCTGCAGAAACGGCTCGAAGAATTAATGCTCTGTATGGCGGCGGTGTCGCAAAAGAAAACAAAGTTCATTTTTTGTTCCAACGCTTTCGTTCTGGAAATTTCGACCTGCAGAACAAGCCATGTGGATGGCCGGAGACTAAAGTTGATAATGAAGAATTGAAGGCTATTGCGAACCCATCGCAAACCACGACCGAGTTAGCTGAAGGCTGCGGTATTAGTGACCAAACCACTAATACCGCAGCGTATTAATAATAGTGTTTTAATCCACTTAAAGCAAATTAGGAAGGTGAAAAGGCTCGTGAGGAGGGTACCTCATAAATTGAGTGCAGCAAACCGACAAAGCGCGTTGACTGCTGCGTTACATTACTCAACCGGCACAATAATGAAAGGATTTCAAATCGAATCGTTACCTGTGATGAAAAGTGGATCCTGTACGACAATCGGAAACGCTCATTGCAATGGTTGAACCCTGGCGAACCAGCCAAATCCTGTCCCAAGCGAAAATTGACAAAAAAAAGTTACTTATGAACGTTTGGTGGACTAGTGCCGGTGTCGTTCACTACAGCTTTCTCAAATCTGGGCAGACGATTACGACAGATGTCTATTGTCAGCAACTGGAAACCATGATGGAAAAGTTAGCTGCTAAGCAACCGACGCTGGTCAATCGCTCTAGGCTACTGCTGCTTCAGGACAACGCTAGACCACACACTGCACAACAGACGGTTACCAAATTAGAAGAGCTTCAATTGGAATGTCTAAGACATCCACCGTACTCTTCGGACCGTGCTCCAACAGATTACCATTTTTTCAAAAATTTAAAACATTTATTTACGAACAAGAATATTTAAAAACGAACAGTAGGAATAATAAAACAAGGAAACAATATAATTATACATTGCTAGAATAAGTATAATTTTTATAGAACACATAAATAAAAAATAATTATACATACACGTTGGCTATGTTTTTAGTCCTCTGTAAGTATGGAAGTTTTTCATATCTATTTTAATTTTATTTTACCTTGTTCGGGTGCATAACGCGTATGTAAATAAATTAGTAATTAATTTTAATTAACAATAACAATGAGCCATTTACAGGCCTCCACAACTGACTAATTATTAATAACAAACCTATTTTTTTTTCGGAATCTACTATTTGCTTTAATTTACCTTATAAATGTCAAAGAGATAAACAATGATAATAATAATAATTCGTTAAAAATAGATTATATATTATATATTAAATAGATAGAAAGTTAGATAATATAGGCTGTTATAAAAGTACCTACCACATACAATAAAAAAATCCAAAAAAATATAATTAATAAAATATTACATTGAAAATTTGTGCTGATAAGCAAATTTTCAGAGATGGTGTCTCTGTATGGTGTCTCGTAAAAAAAAAAATTGAAAAATACACTAGTATTTTAAGCAGTAAAAAATTCGAGAGTTTCTTATATTGATCAAAACCATTAACAAACTGATATTTGACGGCCGAATGGAGAAGTGTGCAGTAGTTCTGCTTCTTACGCCGGATGTCCCAGGTTCGAGTCCTGTACGAGGCAATAACTTGTGTAATGGACAAAATGTTATATATCGGGTTACGGTTGTTTATATTTATAAATATATTATATGTATTCAATAACATATTACATATATGTATTATTATTCTGGGTTCCCCCAGTCAGTTCCCTGTATGGTCATCCATAACACAAGCTCTGCTTACTTTGGGGCCATACAGTTGGTTTGTTTGTCTGGGGTGTAAAAAAAATTTTGCTTTCAGGATGAAGATGCTATAGGAACTCCTGTGAGTATTGACTATTGAATTCTTTATCAGCTATACATAGGAAGACCAAAATTAATTTGAAAAACAAAAGACAAAGCAACAAACATGTTTTATTTAATTAAGTCGTAAAAGGTTTGATTATATCCCTTGTGTTTGTAACAAAAAATTATAAATATTTCTTATTGTTTGTTTTGTAATAAGTTTAAGCTAATGTAGCGGCTATACATTGTTAGCAAAGTCAGCAAAACCCCAGACTGGACTGCCGCGTGTTCTAGGCAGCCAGTCGTCGGCGCAACACCGCCTCGCTAGGTCAACTTGTATTACATAAGATAAGGACTTATTATACTGACTTATGTAACTACGTTTAAGTGTTTGAAAATAATAGACTGAGTGAATTTAAAAGGTTTCTGGTTTTATTGCGTCACCACCTCCAAATTGGTGACCCCGACGTGATCAAGAAGACGACTCACGGTGACGCGCGAACCTAGCGAGAGTGAATATTGTTTATTAAGAAATATAAAGTGAATATTAAAATGTTATCGACGCCAGGTGTTAGTGGGGCTAAAAACCCGGTGCCCAAGGCCGAACCGACGGCGGCGGAAAATAATGGAGACGTTTCAATGGTCACGGTTCAAATGCGAACCCCGGAATTTTGGCCAGATATGCCCAGGATGTGGTTTTGCCGGTTCGAATCCATAATGGCACCACAAAAACAAGGCGACAGCGTCAAATTTGACCTAGTTTTGTCAAAGTTAAGTAAAGAAGCGTTGCGGCAAGTTAGCGACATAGTGCAATCTCCGCCGGCAACCGAAAAATACGAGACAATTAAGGAGCGCCTGCTAACAGTGTTTGAAGAAAGTGCAGAATCACAATTTCAAAGGTTAGTGAATGACATGGACCTGGGCACGCAAAAGCCATCACAATTGTTAAGAAAAATGGCTGATTTGGCAAACAACTGCGGCATAACGGAGGAGCCCCTAAGAAAATTATGGCTAAGTCACCTGCCGCCCAGCGTTAGAGCGGTACTCACAGTGAGTGGAAACGTGGGTTTGGACAGCCTGGCACCCATGGCAGACAAGATCCTGGAGAATTTAGGCAACGGTCAGGTAGCAGCGGTAGCAGCTTCCAGCATTGCGCCTGCAGCTACCGACATGGAGTCGGAAATGATCAAATACATGCGCAACATGTCCCTGGAGCTAAAGGAACTCCGCGGGGAGATCGAAGAGATCCGGTCGCGAGGCAGGAGCCACGGACGACCGCAGGACAGAAGCTATGACGGAGGTCGGTGGAGATCGCGACCCAGGAGCAGGACAGCGTCACGACATCGGGAAGCAGGGAACCGAGCATGGCTGTGTCGTCATCATTTCCGGTTCAGAGAAAAGGCAACGCAATGCGAACAACCTTGTGGCTGGGTGAATGGACAGTCAGCGCGGTTGGATTCGGAAAACTAGTTGCAGTACAGTCAGCGACGGTGAGCGACTGTGCTGCGGGCAATCACCGATTATGCGTCCGAGAACAGAAAACCGGCTTAGTGTACCTGGTCGATACCGGGGCTAACGTGTCAGTGATTCCAGTGAATAAAGTGCCGGACAAAAGAAAGGCAAGCGAATGCCCGTATAAACTGTATGCTGCGAACAATACGGAAATAAAAACTTATGGTGTAATATCGTTAGAAATTAATCTTGGTTTACGCCGTAGTTTTAGATGGAATTTTATTATAGCTGACGTAAAACAACCCATAATTGGGGCAGATTTTTTAAAGGCACACGAATTAGTAGTTGATTTATACAATAGACGGTTGTTGGACGGCCGCACTAAATTAGATACGCAAGGTATATTAGTTTTGTATAACGAGCCCGCGATAACGAGTATTCAAAATGACAACCCATATCGCGAGCTTCTAGAACAATACTCAGAAATAACGAAACCAATTTCTTTTAAGGAGCCCAGTAAACACGGTATCGTACATTATATAGAGACTACTGGCCCCCCGGTTTTTGCTAAAGTAAGACCATTACCGCCGCAAAGATATAAAATCGCTAGGGATGAGTTTAGGTTAATGCAAGAATTAGGTATTTGCAGGCCATCAAAGAGTCCATGGGCAAGCCCGTTGCATGTAGTACCAAAGAAGGACGGCCAGATCAGGCCTTGCGGAGACTATCGTGCACTCAACGCGATCACGAAGCCAGACCGCTACCCGATTCCGAGAATTCAGGACTTCACATATGGATTGGCAGGTAAGTGTGTTTTTTCCCGGTTAGATATTAACAGAGCGTTCCATAATATTAGCATTGCACCGGAAGACGTAGAGAAAACCGCCATTATAACGCCGTTTGGTCTTTTCGAATTTCCAAGAATGACATTCGGCTTGCGGAATGCGGCCCAAACGTTCCAGAGATTCATGAATAATAGCGTGCTGCAGGGAATCGAAACCTGCACCCTTGGGGATGAGGGTAAGAGTACAAATAACAAAGTGCGTGAGAGCTCTAATTTATTTTCCTACATTGATGACGTCATCGTAGCTAGTACGAATCATGACGTACATAGAGAGCACCTTAAACAGGTCTTTGCCAGGTTTCAAGAGTTCGGCATAACCATTAATCTGGCGAAGTGTAGTCTTGGTAAGTATAATATAGAGTTTTTAGGTTACGAAGTGAGCGCGGAAGGTGTCAAACCCATGAAGAGCAAGGTGGAAGCTATCAAAGAATTCCCCAGACCTGAAACAATCGAGCAGCTCCGCCGTTTTTTAGGTATGGTTAACTTTTACAGGAATCACTTAGAGCGTGCGGCAGATCATCAGGCCGACTTGAACAACTTCCTGCATGGCGCCAAAAAGAAGGATAAATCAAAGATTAAATGGACGGATAAGTCGATAGCCGCCTTCGAGCAATGTAAGTTAGCTTTAGAAAACGCGGTGACCTTGTCACATCCGGGAGACGAAGGTGCGCTGTATTTAATGTGCGACGCGTCAAACTCGTGCGTCGGCGCAGTCCTCCAACATAAGGTTAAAGGAGTCTGGAAGCCGCTGGGGTATTTTTCCAAAAGATTGTCGGAGGCTCAAAAGAAATATAGCACGTACGACAGAGAGCTATTGGCAGTATACTTGGCCATAGTACATTTTCGCAGCATGGTAGAAGGCCGGCAGCTCACCATAATGACGGATCATAAGCCATTAACACACGTTTTTTCTAAAATAGGTTCAGATAATAAAGAGACGCCCAGGCGAGCACGACAACTATTGTATATAAGCGAATTTACGAGCGATATACAATACGTCAAAGGTAACGAAAATGCAGTTGCTGACGCATTGTCCCGAGTTATAGAGACCATTGTTTGTCCGACCGTTTTAGATTTCGACGAAGTCGCCCGGGCACAGGAAACAGACGATAAGCTTGCAGAAATGCTGACGGAATCTCAAGGTAATATAGTGCTTAAAAAACTACAATCACCACTGTGTAATAGTGCGATCTATTGCGAAACTTCAGAGAACCGTGTGAGACCCTACCTGCCTCAGCAGTTCAGAAATGTGGCTTTCAATGTCGTACATAGTAATAACCATCCCGGAATTAGAACAACGCGTAAAATGATTACGAATAAATATTACTGGCCGGGTATGAATAAAGATATCAGTGTATGGGCCCGAGCGTGCATACAATGTCAAAAGGTAAAAACGCATAGGCACACACATTCTAAATTAGGTACTTTTACACTAGCAGAACGGTTCGAGCACTTACACGTAGACATCGTGGGCCCCCTGCCGACCACGCAGGAAGGGCATAGGTACTTAGTTACGATGATAGATAGATTTACAAACTGGCCGGAAGCCGTTCCGGTCAGCGATATAACAGCCGAGACCGTCGCTAAAATAATATATGAAAACTGGATTTGCCGTTTTGGATGCCCAAGTAGGTTAACTAGCGATCAGGGGAGGCAATTTGAAAGTGAATTATTTAATAAACTTATGAAAGTATTAGGCATTAATAAATTCCGAACCACAGCGTACCATCCCCAAAGTAACGGCAAGGTAGAAAGATTACATCGTTCTCTGAAGGTCGCTTTGAAAGCACGTTTATTACAGAATAAAAATGGGTCATGGGTTGATGAACTGCCAACGGTCATGCTGGGGCTACGTGCAGCATGTCGTAGCGACAGCGGCGTCAGCGCAGCTGAAATGGTATTAGGGCACACGTTACGCTTGCCTGGCGATTTTTATGTCGATTGCGCGAACGCAGAAACGTCGCAAGAAAAATACGTAGGTAAATTACGCAATATTATACAAAGTCTCCGGCCCCAGACACGAGAAAATAGCGATTCTGGTACAATTTTCGTTCATAAAGATTTAAAATCATGTAGTCATGTTTTCGTACGAAATGATTTAGTGCAAAGGCCATTGATGCCTAGTTATAGTGGACCGTATCTTGTGATAAATAGATCACCAAAGAGTATGACCATTGAAATAGGGGGCCGTCGAACAACCGTTTCCATAGATAGAGTGAAACCCGCTTACTGCTTATATGAAGCAGATCCCAATGATGGAAATAGAAATTCTATGTTCTCAAATAGTAAAAAATTTTTTAATGATGTTCCACAGGTGCAAAAATCGCTACCGCCTAAACCTTTAACCACGCGCAGTGGCCGCGCCAATAGATGAGTTCACATAGTTATTAATCATACATTATTCTAATTGCAAAAGAATTTAACGTAGTAACTCGTATATAACATTTTGTTCAATCCAAAAATGGGTAAATCGTATAGTAAAGAACAAGAAATAATCATAGCACAAAATGGTGCAAATAACGCCAGTACTAATGAAATAATAACGCACGTTAAGCTTTTCGGAGCAATTGTATCTGCAGTATTCATAATGATGGTATTAATTTTCGTGTACTATTGCATTCAAAAATGTCGTAAAAACACTCGAAGCTGGATGGATAACAGAGTAAGAGCCATGTGGAAAGCAGCTAGTGACGCAAGCGGCACGGTATAAGCCGATACAGGTCGGCCGATGAGGGAGTTTTTTTGGCTATTGTCGCGAGAGGAGGCAAGGTGAGTCCTAAGGGACGTTTTTTTTTATATTGCAGACCGGCCTCTCGGGCAATATACCCTTAATATTTTAATGATTATTATTAGGTCAAGTACCTACGTCAAGTCGGCCCTTGAAAAATAGGTATCCGCAAAATGTTTTTTTGTTGTATAAGTGATATTTTTTAAATTACGTGTAATTAATTTTGTACCCATTTCAAACAACTTATAAATAATTATTGTTGCTAATTTCTTATTTCAAATTTTTGTAAAATAATTCAATTACAGGTACATTGTGTATGAAACATCGCCTTAACATATTTTGTTACGAAGCATCGCCTTAACATATTTTGTTCTATAAATAGATTGTAAGAAACAAAGAGCATTGAGCTTTGGAATGCGATATCAGACCTAGTAACCCGTAATGTAAACACAGATTCAGCAATCATGTCGAATCAACGTCATCTGGTACACTTCTGTAATAAGTTTAGTGTAAGGTAATATTATGGAGTCATATATTTTTAAAACTGGTAAAAATTTTTTGTTTTGTTTTTGTTCTCTCCAAGGTATAATTAAAATGCAATAGCACTTACGAGATACAGGATGTTTGTTTGTTGAATTGTATAATTTTTTTTTTTGGTAAAGATATTTTATAAAAATTTTTTTTAAAAAAGAAGGGGTGTGATGTAGCGGCTATACATTGTTAGCAAAGTCAGCAAAACCCCAGACTGGACTGCCGCGTGTTCTAGGCAGCCAGTCGTCGGCGCAACACCGCCTCGCTAGGTCAACTTGTATTACATAAGATAAGGACTTATTATACTGACTTATGTAACTACGTTTAAGTGTTTGAAAATAATAGACTGAGTGAATTTAAAAGGTTTCTGGTTTTATTGCGTCACCACCTCCAAACTAACATTTTAAAAAAGAGCTCCAAGCTTTAAATTATTCTAAACCAAATCTGTATTTTTGGAGACCTACTCCCCGAGCATCTTACAGCGGAACCACAAACCTAGAGACACCAACAAACGGCAGTCATAATTAACGATTCAATCATAGTGAATACCAAGTATACCAACAAGTTTTTTTAACTAATGTATATCAGAACTAGTATTCCTGAAAAGTTACATTATAAATATATGAAAAGCCTGCAAATTTTTTCCTGGCAGGGATTTTGATAATTTTTTTATTTGATATTCTCTACTAAACAATAATGTTTAATAGGAACCTACAGAAGGAACGGTAAGTGGTATTTACCTCAAAACTATTTGATTTCAAGAATTTGCCAACTATGTGGGTCATTCTCTTAGAGTTAAATGAAACACTAATAATGTCACTGCTGTATGACAAAATAAGGACATATTTTACAATAATAAACCCTTATTACCTCTATAAGTATTTACATTTTCGTAAATAATTTTATAAGTATAAATATGTCCTAATTTTGGCATACAGAAGTGACATTATTTGTGTTTCATTTAACTCTAAAAGAATGACCCATGTACTGTAGGAAATTATATAGGAAACATATAATAAGGGAAAGTTTGTTTATTTATTGCTTTATTCGTAACATGATAACAACTTGTCTGCCAAAGTCCGATCTGCAAGACTGCTAAGTATCAAGACAGCTTTATGAAGAACTTTTCGAATATATTGAATCATTTTTTATATAGGATATATTGTATAGGTCTTGTTAAACAACTCTTCTAACATTTTCTCTATTTTGTCTAATTTTGGAAGAACGTGGGTCCGATTTGATATGGTATACAGTCTGAGTTGGAATTCGACCGTAAACAATTTAATATCCCCAGGAACACCCTTTTTAGGGAATATTGAAAGAAACAAAGTTTTAATAAAATAATTACAATCAATATTCTGCAGGAAACCCCAGCACATACCACGGTAAATTATATTTACTTTAAAATATAAATTTTAATTTAAGAATACTATTTAATTTGTGCCTAACGTAATCTTTACTTTTCTAAAACAAATATTAAATACTTTTTCCGAAATTTTCTCTTATTCTGGAAGATATATGTGTTTGATTCAATTGCTATAATATTTTAATCTAAGGATTTCATGGGATTCACGATCCTTATTTTTAATGTAAGAGTTCCCAAAGCGTTGGTTCTGTTGCATGTGCAAGATTTAAATTCTACCATTTATTTTATGAAATATGACATTGGGTCCAAAGAAATAACTGCTAAAGAGACGATTACAGCCGGCTGTTTGGACAGTGAAAGAAAATATTATTACAAAACCCACATATGTAGTAAATAATTTTGAATATATGTAAAACCTGTAAATTGTAACACCCGCGCATTATTATTGATCAAAAACAATGCTATATGCAAATAATTTCTCTGCGACTACTAAATAATATTCTGCAGGAAACCCCAGCACCTACCCCGGTAAGTGTTATTTACTTTTGAACAATTTAATTTTATCAGTTTTCCACCTATACGATATATTGTTACTAATGTTATTATCATCTTCAAATTCATAAATAATATTTTTCACGTTGACAATTGCTTGTATTTGTAAAAATTATTTAAAGCATGACACTACCCCAGTTCAGAAAAAAAATATGAAGAAGAACTGGCAATAAACATCACGGGTGTTTTTTTAAAAATTAAACTGAGAATTTATCTTTTGGTTGGTAACGGTGGATGAAAATTTTGTGAGGCAAATCATTTCAAATAGTCGTGTAAAACCAGCCCGGGAACACCCAAAAATTCCAAATTATGTAATTCCGAATTTGAGTATTCCGATTTTTAAAATTCCGAATTTCACAATCCCGAAGAGTCTTAGTTCCGACTATTCAAAAACACGATTCTTATTTTACCGAATTTCATAACTACGAAGTTTTAATTTTCCGTCTTTCATTAGTAAGAAAAATTAAAAACCTGCTGTGTCTGTATAGTCTAGTCCGAATATAGTACTCTGAATTTAAATTTTCTGAAAATTCAATGCTAACATTCAGATTTTGTATCTAAAAATTATAATCTAAATCTCTTGTGATATAAATTAAAATTAATAAGGCACATCTTGAAATTATACAAATTAGGCGCGACGACGACAGAAGCGAGGAGGAGCAGTTAGTCTGTATGTAGATAAGGCTTTGCATTTTAGTACATAAACTACATACTCAAGAAATAACTAGGTACAAAAAACTAAATAAACTTTCTCATTTCCAGCTGACTACTTGAATGCTTGAACGTCTAAATTGATGTGCTCATGCAGTTTTACAAGGCGTCTGTTATTGCAACTGATATTATTCGTAATTTTGATATTCGGGATTCGTATTTATGATATTGCGGATAATTAATAATTTGGATTTTTTATGGTTCGGTATTTTGAAATTAGGCATATTGATTTTCGTAATTATAAACGTTTGGAATTTTGAAATTTCGAAGAAGAAAAATTTGGAATTATGAAACATGGAATTTTCATTTTCGGAATTATGAACCATTCGGTGTTATAAAATTCGGAATTTTAAAATTCGTGATTATGACTATCGGAATTATGTTTTTCGTAACACCTCCACATCTTATTTTGATTAAAATATCAAAGTTAAATTTGAACTGATTGCTCTACGATATGTACTAATATCTATATGTACTAAATATCTACAGGAATCCCGACGACCTACCCCGGTAAGTGATAATTATAATAATAATAATAATAAAAACCTTGCGGATGATTGCTGTACAAAATTTAGAACTGTCCCAGAAACTACCCAACATATAACAAGCGCTTGTAAAACAATAGCCTAAACTGATTACAAACACCGACATGATCAAGTAGCTTATATTATGCATCAAAAACTGGCCAATCAGTATAGTTTAGTTGAATCCTTACATCCATACTACAAATACAGTTCAGAGCCCGTCTTAGAAAATTCAACAGTAAAATTAAACTTTGACAGAGCTATCCTAACAGGCCGAACAGCGGCCTAATTGTCTAACTTCAACACCTATCATGATCCCTTTCGAAGGTAAAGTGGTTGCGATAGTGATCAACGGAATTGTCTAATTTCTACGATCGCAATCGCTGTTGGATTTATGGTGTATTGAATGATATTGAATGCCATAGAGCGGTGTGAAGTTAGCGTGGGAACCGTCGCAGTAGTCATATTTTAGATCTCATTGGTGGTATGAAGAGCGGGGGAAGGGAATGAATTTACCAGAATGTTGCTACTTTATCGGATTACCCGGAATGTCGGGTAAGAGTTACCCGTAATATTTAGCTAAAAAATATTTTAACTGTGAATTCTTTGCTTTTCGTTTATGGTAACATTTTGGAAATCCTTTTTTTGTAATAAAACACTACGAAATGTTTTATTTCGTTGAAAATTGAGTCAAAATAAAGCAAAAGGTTTTATAAACACTACCCAGACTACAGACATGGGAAATATTAGATGTGACAACACTGAGTGAATGAGTGATTGATTCAGTCACTCATTAGTGCTACTCTTTTGTTCTTGTCGCTATCTTTCTTGCTCGTACTTACGGTTGGAAAATTGTTATTGCATTGTTTAGTTGTTGATTTCATTGTCAAGTTTCGTTGTTGTTATAATTTAAAGATTTTTCTTATTGTTCGGATTAATCATGCTAAAGCATCATCCGGCGTCGCATCGGCGGGCCCGAAAAAGTCGAAAATCATTCCAAAATAAAAGTTGCACGAAACTATTTTGTAATTGCTTGTACGTGCGCATACACCCGGAGAAGCTCACTTCACACCGGTCAAGTTATTTTGCGCTAGCTGCGTTTTGTTGCTTTGGTTTTTTCCAAATTGTTGGTTTATTTTCATTAAATTCAAACCACTGTTTTACTTGTATTAAATCATTATAATTACGATATATGTTTATAAAACAATATCAAAATGTGAAATATTTCTAGATTCATGTTAAAATAACATTGTTTTTAGATGACTGAAGGTATCAATCATCACCGTAATTTAAATAGCAAAACGCAAGATAATAATAATGATTGTCACTGACATAATGTTTCATAAAACATCAACAACAAAGTATACAGAAAAGCAAAGAACTTAGGATTATTTGTTAAAATAATTGGTATTCTTAGTAATACTCTATTAGTTTTAACAAGAATCGGGCTACAGACGATCTTCCTCCCATTTCGTGTGCGTTGTTTTGTTGTGCTAACTCCTGATCGACCGAAATAGCGTGTTATATGCCTACCACATAGGCATATTACTCATTAAGATTTGCCTAAGTCCTGACACGTGCCACCACAGCGAGAGGTCATCGCCGCCGCCGCCGCTGCTGCCGCCGACGCTGCATCGACCTAGTTGCTTTTACAGTAAACAGGAAATGCTGACGAAGACCCGAGGCTTCATTAAATATTCGACTTAAATATAAATCACTTTTTAACCTCACATCGGTGAATTGTCACTTGTTTAATAGTAATCTTCAATATTGTAATTTTTAATTAATTCTTATTAAACGTATTTGCCAAATTAAACTTTTTTAAAACTCTCCAAGTCCTGCGGCCTTCATAATTGGCGCAGTCGGTAGGATCTCGCGAGTCGTTGCGCAAGCAGTATAACAAAATCCAGAGGAGCGTCCCGGCCCGAGGAGGTTTCAACCCCTAAACGAGATCCGAATCTACGGAAGGACCACAGGAGCAGAGTTGCATCCGGACATTGATGCTGACGGCGAATATGTTTCAGTAAGTGCCTCTTGAATTGCTCATGAGTTGCATCCTTTCCTATTTTTATATCCTTTTATTTTTGTGATTTTACTGTGTAATTTTACTGTGTGATATTTTTTTTCTCGATTCTCTCTTTTTATCTTAAGTGATTTTTAAAGTGCATAAACGATTTTTCTATCTTGAAATTCGTGAATTTTAGATAAGTAGTTTTATGTTATACTTAGGTAATTTCTACAAAATCTAGATTTTACTTATTCTTCCTTAGATAATAAGTTATATTCCTTATTTCTAAAAGAAATAGGAACTCTTAGAATACTAGGTATTAAAAAAAAAATTATTTTACGCATTTTGATAATTTTTAGTTACTTTTTATATCTTTTATGACATCTAGAAACAATAGGTTAGATTTGAATAGGGATTTATCACTTAGTTCTGAAACATCTGATTTATCTTTTAATTACGAAATGGCAGATTTAGAACAAATTTTTAAGGCTCTCCGCCTGGTTCCTGAGTTTGACGGGAACCCTAACGTACTTACTCGCTTTGTAAAGTTATGTGACGAGATAGTTGATGGGTTACTGGGTTCGGAACCCACTGCCTTAGCAAGGTTAGCTTTAATTAATGGTATCTTAAACAAGGTCACGGGACCTGCCGCCCGTCTGATAAATTCAAATGGAATTCCAGACAGCTGGAGCGGTATTAAAAATGCTTTGATTAACAACTTCGCAGATCAGCGCGATGAGACCTCTTTGTATAACGATCTGGCTTTATTAACCCAAGGGTCAAGTTCACCCCAAGAATTTTACGAATCTTGCCAAAACTTATTTAGTACAATAATGACTTATGTTAGCTTGCACGAATCCGTTGACAGTACAATTGAAGCAAAAAGGCAGTTATATAAAAAATTAACTCTACAAGCTTATGTTAGAGGTCTCAAAGACCCACTTGGGTCTAGAATAAGATGTATGAGGCCTGACACTATTGAAAAGGCGCTGGAGTTTGTTCACGAAGAAGTAAACACCTTATATTTACAACATCGCAACGAAAATTTTTCAGAACGTAAAATTAATTCGCAGTTGCAAACTCCACCACCAAGAAATAGTTACAACCCTCCGATAACGTTTCCAAATTTTAAACAACCTTATATAATGCCCACGCCTGGACCTTCTCGTCCAAATCCAATTCAGTTGCCACAAAGACCTATGCAACAATGGAAACCGAATGCGAACCCGGGACCTTCGAGGACTCAAATGATGTTCAGGGCACCCCTTCCGGGATACAACCCTCAAAGTAATGTGTTTAGGGTACCACAACGTAACCCACCGCAAGGTTTTCATATGGCCCAACAGCCTAAGCCCATGAGCGGAGTTAGCCACTTCGTTTCTAGACCCGCAGCTTTGCGTGGTCACGATTGGTCCAAGCACGGGAACCCTCCCCCGTCTAATTATTTTAAGTCTAGGGAAGTTAATCTAAACCAATTCAATGACTATTGCGAACCGCATTGCACTGACTATTACGATTATTATTATCCTGACTACTACTACCCTAACGATGACTACGAACTTTCAGACTATGACTATAATCATGACGCACCCCAAGTGGAGGAGTTAGACTGTTCTGTCCCCCAATCTGAGATGAGTAATGAAAACGTACCATCAGATAAAAATTTTCAGAAACCTACCCGTTCAGAAAGACCAAAATAGAAGTTAATTTTCAGACGCAAAGACAATTACCTTTCTTACAAATAGCTCAGCCACCACTTAAACTTTTGATCGATACAGGCGCGAACCAGTCTTTTATAAGTCCCACAGCAGTTCAAAAATTTTATTCAAATTTCCCGCTTAAATATGACCCCTTTGAAGTGACTAACGTTCACGCGACGACAAAGAACGATTACTCTATAAGCATACCATGCTTTAGAGAAATCAATGACTCTGACTCTTTGAAATTATTTGTCTATGACTTCCATACCTACTTTGACGGAATAATAGGACTTGACTTGTTGACTAAATGGGAGGCAAAGATAGACCTGAAAAATAACACCTTAATGACTAAAACAGCTACTAATCCCATAGAAATGTACGATTCACGGAACGTCAACCTGTACGAAACAATTATTTCTGCTAATTCGAGTAAACTCCTTAGAATACCCATCAATGCACCTGACGGTGAAGTATTTGTCCCGCAGCAAACGTTAAGTCATTGCGTAATCAACGAATGCTTAACAACTGTTCGTAACAGCCGCGGTATTATCGAGGTGCAAAACCCAACTTGCAATGACATAATTTTTTCGTTAGATAGGGCAGCAACCGCCGAGACTTATAATATTGAGTGCACGCGCACCGAACGTGAATGCGACCGTGTTGATAAAGTCCTATCGCGACTTCGTACTGAACATCTTAATGAAGAAGAAAAAGTCAATTTAGTTAGTTTGTGTAAGCGGTATGCTGATATTTTCTACTTAGACGGCGAACCTCTTACGTTTACCAATAAGATAAAACATAAAATAAGAACTGCGGATGAAATCCCGACGTATACAAAAAGTTATCGGTACCCGTACATTCACAGGCAAGAGGTTCGAGATCAAATTTCTAAGATGCTGGAACAAGGGATTATCCGCCCTTCGGAGTCCGCATGGAGCGCTCCTATCTGGGTAGTTCCAAAGAAATCCGACGCGTCCGGTAAAACCAAATGGCGTTTAGTTGTAGACTTTAGGAAACTTAATGAAAAAACTATAGATGACAAATATCCTATCCCAAACATAAACGACGTCTTAGATAAACTTGGGAACTGTCATTATTTTACTACCCTAGACCTCGCCAGCGGCTTTTACCAAGTAGAAATGGACCCTAACGACATCCCTAAGACCGCATTTAACGTCGAACATGGTCATTATGAATTCCTCCGTATGCCCATGGGGTTAAAGAATTCGCCATCTACCTTTCAAAGGGTAATGGATAACGTGCTAAAAGACCTCCAGAACGTCATATGCTTAGTGTATTTGGATGACATAATAGTGTTTAGTACGTCATTACAAGAACATATGGTTAATTTAGAGAAAATATTCCATAGACTTAGAGAATCAAATTTTAAAATCCAAATGGACAAATCCGAATTTTTAAAACTTGAAACTGCTTACTTAGGACACATCATTAGTAAAGACGGTATAAAACCTAATCCTGATAAGATATCTGCTATACAAAAATTTCCCTTACCTAGAACAGCTTCTGAAATTAAACGATTTTTAGGACTACTGGGGTATTATCGCAAATTTATTCCAGATTTTGCCAAAATTACTAAACCTATGACCAAATGTTTAAAGAAAGGATCAAAGATAAATTTAAATGACTATGACTTTACTAACTGCTTTGAAAAGTGCAAGACTTTGTTGACCAACGACCCTATATTACAATATCCAAATTTTGACAAAGAATTCTTATTAACAACAGACGCATCAAACGTTGCTATTGGAGCAGTACTATCTCAAGGACCTGTGGGATCCGATAAGCCCATAGCTTATGCGTCTCGGACTTTAAACGATAGCGAACTTAACTATAGCACTATTGAAAAAGAGCTTTTAGCTATAGTATGGGCGACCAAATACTTCCGCCCTTATCTGTTCGGACGTAAATTTAAAATCTTAACTGACCATCGACCCTTACAGTGGGTTATGAACCTTAAAGAACCTAACTCTAGACTTACTCGCTGGAGACTGAAACTTAGCGAATATAATTTTTCAGTAATTTACAAGCCAGGCAAGTGTAACACTAATGCCGATGCTTTGTCTCGAGTGGAAATCCACAATGAAGAAACTGAGTCTGTCGCTGTAAATCCCTCTGAAACAGCACCCTCAGTAGCTGGTTCTACCACTCTTACAGCCCACACAAGTAACGAGAACCCTATTTTAGAAATACCCATTACTGACGACCCACTGAATAGATTTAATAGACAAATTGTATTTACCATAGTGGCCGACTTGAAAAAGAAACCGACCGTGACTAGGCCCTTTGACACTCACACTAAGACATGTATACAACTCTCTGAATCTAATCTTGAAACAGACCTTATTAATGCTGTAAAAGAGTACATAAACCCTAAAGTTAAAACCGGTATTCTAGTTAATCCTACAATAAGCATGTTTAAAATCATACCTATCTTACAGAATGCATTTAAAAGTAGCTCAATGAATATCGTTTTAACCAAAGTTGAATATGAAAATGTTAAGGACTACTTACGTCAACAAGCAATAATCCAAAATTATCACGAAGGGAAAACTAATCATCGCGGCATCAATGAAACGTACCTATCCTTATCGAAAAGATACTATTGGCCTAGAATGAAAGACTCTATAGCAAAATATATAAATGAATGTAACATCTGTGGTCAAGCTAAATATGATCGTTCTCCTATTAAACAAAAATTTTGTGTTGTACCACCCCCTTCAAAACCATTCGAAATTTTACACTTAGACCTTTTTACTGTTCAGAATGAGAAATACTTAACACTAGTTGATGCTTACTCAAAGTATGCTCAAGCTTACTTTCTAAGAGATGGGACCGCCCTAAGCGTAGTCCAGGCACTTTTAAGATTTTGTACCCACCATGGCGTCCCTTTAACAGTCGTAACCGATCAAGGACCCGAGTTTACTAATCAATTATTTTTAGAATTTGTTAGATTACATAAAATTCAGCATCATAAAATATTAGCTCATACACCTAATGATAATGGAATAGTGGAAAGATTCCACTCCACCATTTTAGAACATCTTAGAATACTTAAAATAGAAAGAAATAATGAACCAGCTGTTAATTTAATGCCTTACGCAATACTAGCGTACAATAGTTCCATACACAGCTTCACGAAATGCAGACCTCTTGACTTAATAACTGGACATTTTGACCCACGAGACCCTATAGATATTGACCTTAAACAACACTTACTCCAACAATATGCCCAAGACCATAAAACACGTATGACCCAGGTTTATGACTTAATTAACGAAACAGCATTACACAATCGTACTCAGTTGATTGAAAGCAGGAATAAGGACCGAGAACCTGAAATAGAGTACTTACCTGACCAACAAATTTTTATTAAAAACCCATTAGCAAGTAGACAGAAACTAGCACCACGTTACACTAAGGACACCGTTTTAGCTGACTTACCTATTCACATTTACACTAAAAAGAAAAGAGGACCTGTAGCGAAATCCCGACTCAAAAGACTCCCTAAAGATACGACTTTGTTGCAGGATTCTTCTTTTGACTGTACTGGCAATAGTAACCCACGCGGAGGAGATAAAACTTGAAAGCTTAGATGACGGACTCGGACTTCTTCCCTTTCACCTAGGCCCTGCCAATATTATTTCCCATTATCATTCTTTCCTTCAATATATTGACCTCAGTGATATCCATTCTAAAATAAACTTAGTTAAATCCCAAATTGCAGATTTTAGACCTCAACTTAATAATAAAACTTTATCACTTTATCAACCACATCTAAATTACTTAGAATATAAGCTAACAAAAGTCTTAGATCAGTTAAATAGTTTTGAACCTTCTCGTACAAAAAGAGGACTCATTGACGGCCTAGGGTCTATTATCAAAAGTATTTCCGGTAATCTAGATTACACAGACGCAATTAAGTATAATAACGCCATCAATTTATTACAAAAAAATCAGCATAACTTAGAATCTGAAATAAACACGCATATAAGCTTGAGTAAAGAATGGCTGCTACGCCATTCTGAAATTATAGAAAATATAATTAATAATCAACAAAAAATCAGCTCAGCTTTCAATTTAATTCTTAACAGTGACGCTGAAAGAGAATCATCATTAATTAAGTATGCCCATATGGCACAATATCTTTTAATTTTAAACGATAACATAGATGAATTGGTCGATGAATTAGTTAAATTAGACATATTATTAGGAGCTGTACGTACATCGAGTACACGGCATTCTATGCTTAGTTTAAAGCTATTAGGTAACATGTTAGATAGGTTAAAGGTTTTGTATCCAAAGGGGAATACCCTAGAAATAGATATTAGAGAATACTATGGAATAATTAAACTAGGATCGTATTATGTAGGTAATAAGGTAGTTATAGCTTTTAAAATACCCATAATAATTTCAAAAAGATATATTTTGTACAAGTTATCCATTCTCCCTAACAAGAATAATCTCACTCTTGTACCTAGTTCCCCTTTCATTGCAATTCATGAGTCTGATTCAATGTACTTCGAAACATGTTGCCCTAAGCTCAGTTCCCAGTACCTCTGCAACAGAAGCCCAAGTCACAGCATGCATCACCATCCAGATTGTGTGGAACAGCTTATCTCCGAACAACGTATCTCCACATCCTGCAAACTCACACCAGTCACCCTATCTGGAGAAGCCATGGAGCAGCTCGACAGTCGCCATTATACTATCAGCTTTCCCCATCCTACGAAAATCAAATTATCTTGCGGTGCAGAGCAGTACAGAATCCTACGAGGTAGCTACCTAGTTATTCTTCCTCAAGGTTGCTCCCTGCAGTCACCTGAATTCACCATCAATAACAGCAACGACCGCATCGAGGGCCACGCACTCCATATCATGAATATCGCCACATTTTCAGAAAATACGTCTCATCATCAGACGCAGATTCGCCTAAACTCTATCAACCTGGAAAACCTTCATGCCAGTAATGCAAAAATAGCACTCCAGACGCCAGTTGCAATCAACGAAATCTCAAATAGTTCGATCTACCACACAACTATTCCTATCTACACTTTAATATTAAGTGCAACCGCCCTCGCTATTGGATTTATTGTCAGGAGGTTGTACATCAAATTGCACCGGGATACCGATGGAGCTACAGCTGAAAATACTTCAACTACTGAAACACACTCAGAAGTGCAGCCTAGGAAAAGGAACATCTCCAAAAACATCAAAATTCATCCCAATGAGTTATCATCGACATTTTCGAAGGAACTTCGCAAATAGTCGCCGATCTGCGGGGGGAGGTGTTATATGCCTACCACATAGGCATATTACTCATTAAGATTTGCCTAAGTCCTGACACGTGCCACCACAGCGAGAGGTCATCGCCGCCGCCGCCGCTGCTGCCGCCGACGCTGCATCGACCTAGTTGCTTTTACAGTAAACAGGAAATGCTGACGAAGACCCGAGGCTTCATTAAATATTCGACTTAAATATAAATCACTTTTTAACCTCACATCGGTGAATTGTCACTTGTTTAATAGTAATCTTCAATATTGTAATTTTTAATTAATTCTTATTAAACGTATTTGCCAAATTAAACTTTTTTAAAACTCTCCAAGTCCTGCGGCCTTCATAATTAGCGCGGTTATAGGTGCTGCTATTTACCCTAGTCAGGTATAATTGTATCCAATCTAATAAACATTGCATATAACTAAATAGATTATGATTATTTCTGATTTATTTATAATTTTTACAGATTCCTAGGAAGGCCCAAGCTAGCAATGCTTGCTGGAGCAGAGCTCACGCCAGTGAGTTAAATTCTCAAGAAAGAAATATCATTCAAGAAGCTCCAGAATTATTTAAGGAAGTTGAAGAAGCTGTAGTTCCAGACCCGGGTGATCTTCAAGGGGTTGATGCAAGTGCGCTAATAAATCTTTCTCAGTTCAGTCATACACCTTACACCCCAAATCATTACTTTGTGTAAGGTTACACAAATATTGAGACTATGTGTTCCTCAATATTTAAAAATCACATTTTAGTGAATTATAAATTGTGTGTGACAAAAAATTTATGTCTGTGTTAGGAACATTGTTCTTTCTGTAACTGGGAATAATTGAATATTATGAATTATTTAAATGAATTTAATTCAACACAATTGGTGGAGATGTTGATTCTTTTGAGCAGTAAGAGTGTGAATTGGATTTTGAAAACACTAAAGAAATGAATAACACTTTATAAATACTCAACAGGACTTTCAGTACAAAACTTTTTAAGTGTATTTAATATGATTGAAAATGATTTAAATCATTGCAAAAAGAAAAAACTTGTTTTAGGACTCTTAGTAGTAAAATTAAGAACTATGTTTCATATATTGTGTTATATATATAGTGTTTTTTTAGCTGTAAGCTTCCCAAACATTTGTAAAATAAAATAAAATATCCAGCGTTTTTAATATTAGCACTTATGTTGTTCAGAAATTATGTAACAATTGTAAGACATTGCTTGATGACAAATTATGGAAAAATTAATTGCTTACTATTGTAATTGTTTGATAGGGACAGTCAGTCAGTTTTGACAGTACAGTTGGGACTTGTGCTCATGTGATGACACTAGTTTGGTACTTTGGTTGGGCTCAGCATCAAACTAATAACGCTCCCCAGATGGTTGGTAGATGAAATATTATTAAGAGATGGTGTTGAATAAATAAATAACAGTATCTAAAAGGTAGTTTTATTTATTATTCAAATCTTACCTTTACTTTTATCTAATAGCCAATACACATTTGTTATACATGTAGTGCCGTGGGATAGTAGGACATTTTATCTTATTAAGTATACATATACATTGTTTATTTTTCAGCCCATGATTCAACTTCAATCAAGGAATACAATATACATTCAGAAATAGCAATAAGAGTTTCATGTTACACAATTCCTACAACAATAACATTCATATGGCAATTATATCCAAAATATGGATACAGCCTGATAAAAAATTAAATATAAATAAAAATTTTATAATATATATAATTTTAATAAAAAGGTTACAATATTGAAAGAAAAGATATTAGCAATATACAGTATGGTGTTGCTATTTTAATTCATAATAAGATTATTACAGCTGTTTACAAAAAAGTGTGCTAATTTAGTGTCAGAAATTAGCATCATAAGTTTCTATTGCCACATTAACTGCTGTCTGTTCTTTGATAAACATAACTTTGATGCTCTTATCAAGTCAATACCTAAGTTAATGTGATTTTAATGCTCATTATACATCTTGGGGAAGCAATACTACTAATTCTAGAGTAGAGCTATATATATATAGGAAATAGATAATAGTGAATTGGTCCTTTTTAATAATGGTATGGTGCGTTAAGTTGTTTCTCTCTTGTGGTGTCTCAATGGTCCCTCCAACTGACTTCAAACAAATCTTTCTTTTGGATGGTCTGTCTATGATGATCCACTTAATCTTCCTATAAATATTAATATTTTGTCAATATTTCAAAGTAAAAAGTTAAGCATATGATAAATAGCATACACTAAATTTAAATTGGAAAATATAGGTTAAAAATGTACATTCAGAATGGTTATCAGGGTATATGGGTATCAGGATTCTTCATTAGGAGGCTTGTAATCTAGGTTTAAAGAACTTCTTGCTTGCTTGTGATACTTGTCTCAATAGTTCTTGTCATAGAAAGTCCAAAAAAACTTCACTTCTTCGGTGGAATGACAAATGCTCAGAAGCTATTCAGAACTCTAAACTGCATAATTTAATTTTAAAAATAATCCTTCCGGGAAAGATATTTTGAATTTCTGTCCTGGATTTCAGCTGCCCAAGTTAGGAATAAAATAATGTTATTGTTGAAATTAATAGGATTGTTTCTTAATTTGATGATTAGATAATCATAGTGCAACAAATTAATAAAATACAAATGCTACAAAGCAATATTAATGTAACTGCAAGGTAGGCCGGAAGACATTGGGTTGCTGAGCACACATTGCCACAATCATTTGGTACCTTGGTTAGGCAAGGTATGAAAATAATGTTGTAACACCTGCCCAGTCATTAGATAATGTACTTCTCATATATGAATAAGAATAAATGCATAAAACTATGTCTTTTATTTATTTTTAAGATTAGAGATTTCATTTCATTTCAAATAATTCTTAATATCATAATTCCAGTACCTTGTTTTACCTAGACCATATAAAAAATTTTGTGAAAGATGTTGGGCACCTTTAAGCCAAAAACAAAAATACTCCAGACTATTAACAATTATCCTAATTCTCCTGTTAGTGAACAAAATCAGCATTATGATAATCATTGTTAGTTTTATATTAAAGCAAGAACAATGCTTTGGTATTCCTTACATTTTGTTGAAAAACTCTGAAAAAGGAGTGTTTGATTTTTGGAAAGTACAATCTATGGCTGAACAATGATATTCCACATCTTACATCCTGCGTTGGAAAAGTCTGAACAGTTGTTAAAGCAACAATTGGAATTATAAGAAGAGTAAAATAATATTTTACCTGCTTATCAATTTAGGTTTCGTAAGGAAATGTCGGCTCGTAATAGTATTTGCCAATTACAGCTGGATATTAAAAACGCTTCAAACATAGAGAACTTTTTAATGTCCATTTACTTTGATGTTGCTGTTAAATAGTGTTAATATTGATGTTCTCTGTTCTGAATTGCAGTTTATAGCTGTTCCAAACGAGATTGTTCTTAGGGCACATGATTTCTTGATTAATAGAGAAGTCTAATTATATGGACCCAAGCTTGCTTGTGTTGGGCTTTTCAAGGTCTTTCTCCGCTAATTTGTATTCTATAAACTTTCGTCGTTCACATTAAATCTTTATTTTTCTTCAAATAGGTTGTATATGAATAATACTCCTCAAAAAACATTGGAAGGGCTGCAAAATAGCTATTGCCATGTTGGAGGTAAAATAATCAAACATGATGCACATATTTAAATAGACGACTCTTTGACGTGTGGAACATATACATATGTTCTTTATAGAAAAAATTGAAAAATAAACTCGTAATTGCTGATAGATTGTAGAAATTATTTGCCAATAACGTTCAAAAGAATTTCAGACCATCATATAAGATACACAATTCCAATTTTATGTCAAAAAGATGAAATCATTCATTCAAAAAGCGTCTTTTTCGCTTTCGCCATCATGTGTGAAATATCTGTAGCGTGAAGGAAGTTTATATGCTTCAACTGTCAAATTCAAAGGGATCCTGATAGGTGTTGAAGTTACACAATTAGGCCGCAGTTCATTACAATAGACCAGACATTACACTCATAGATAAAATACGGGATGTCTTATAGACATTGCTTTCCAAACACTACTAATTTGCAAAGTACAGTAGCTACAAAACTCTTATAGTACGTGGAACTGAAAGACGAAATCACGCGAATATGGCACCTTAATAAAGTCACAATAGTGCCTATAGTTATATCAGCAACTGCAGTGCTTCCGAAGCAACTTCATCAATCTTTCAAAATGTAGACCTCCTTGCAAATCTCTTCCATGTATTCTTCTTCTTTAAGTGCCTCTCCATTATTGAAGGTTGGCAGTCAAGTTTCTGAACCTGTCTCTGTCCCTGGCTAGTGTAAAAATTTGCTCCACGGTTTTGATACCGATCCATTCTCTGATGTTTCTTAGCCATGATATCTTCCTCCTACCAGCCTTTCTCTTAACCTCTATTTTAGCCATCATGATGGTTCTCAGCAGTTGGTTCCTATCATGACGTAGTAAATGACCCAAGTATGCTACCTTCCGCTGTTTGATGGTCTTAACGAGCTCTACATTTTTGTTCATACGGTTAAGAACCTCCACATTCATTACTCTATCCGTCCATTTGATGCGCAACATACGGCAGTATGTCCACATTTCGAAAGCTTCGAGTCGCTTACGGAGATCTTCCTTTATGGTCCAGGCTTCACACCCGTAGAGGATAACAGGCCAAATGTAGCATTGTACAAGTCGGGCACGGAGTTTAAGAGGGAGTTGTTTGCTGCATAGAACATTCTTCATCTTCATAAAAGACGCCTGAGCGATCTCGATGCGTGTCCACGTGCCGAGATATTTATATTTAGCAACTCTCTCCAAGTTGTTATTTCCTATCGTTATGCAGGTTTGAGCCAAATCAGTTCTGTCATTTGCAGATACCATGTACTTTGTTTTGGCTACATTCATGTTGAGTCCGGCCCTTTTGCTACTCTCATACACTCTGCTAACAATCCTTTGAAGACCATCCTGAGTTGACGCTAGGAGAACGGTATCGTCCGCGTACCTTATTTTGTTCAAGGTTGATAGTGATGCCGTCATTAATGTTATCTAATGCATCTTCAATGATCGTTTCCAAGTAAAGGTTAAAGAGAGTAGGAGATAAAATGCATCCTTGTCTGACGCCTCGTTCCAAGTATTACAAAAAGCAATTATACTCAACACATGCATAAGTTAGAAAATTTCTACAAACCGAACAAAACACCGAACTTGATATCTCCCAGAGGACCTCCTTCCTGCGAATTAACCTAAATGTACACTTGACTTAGGCCCGTATGCGTTAAAATACCGGTAGATGCCGAGCGAAAATATAAAAAATAATTATTTATTTATTTGAAAGACTGTGTGTAAGTACGATAAGGTCTTTAATATAATTTTTATGTCCAATTCACAGTCTGTCTGAACAGACGCGCATGTATTAACTATTTGTCACTACACAAAATAAAAATAAAAAATAGAATAACATTCTAAAACCAAAAAAATTTATAATATAAAAATAGTTTTAATCGCAAATCACATTAAAATTTAACAAATATAAATTAAACATTTAATGAAATACACAAATGCTAAAGGGAAAGATGAATCAAATAGAAGTTGAAAGTACAAAATTAATTATGTTGCTACTGTCATTAAGGCTTTCAGATAATCGTCTAAGATTTCTTGTAACCAAAAGTTTTTTCTCAATTCCAGGGCTACGATGTAAGTAATACCTCACTGAACATCCAATTGTAATCTACAAATTAGATAATAGTAGAGGAAATTTTGCAGTGACCCCTCCATAAAAGTATAGTTGGTTGAATACTTGGACAAAATCAATGGTTTCAAAACCATTCATTGATACATTAAGAAAAAAATAAACTTTCTCTTTAGATCTTTTTCATTTGAAATGAAAATCCACTCTTCAAACAAACCTGCCCACTTCGCAATCCGAACATTCTTTTCCCGAACAGTAAAAAAGGCTCCTAGATATTTATATAAAATATTATATAAGTTGTTTGTTAGTTGTTTACTAAGGAAAACCTGTTATTAGCCATGCTCTCAGTCAATTACTCATGTATTTAATTGTCATTGCTATGTATATCGCTGTTGCTTTTCTAATAAATAAATAAATATTGTTTCATTTATTTCTTTTAGGATTACGGACATCCAGTAAGTGAGCCGATTATCAATTTACTAGCATATACCCACAATTTGGTATTCGTCCAATAAGTTCATTTACAGCCCTTCGGGTGTTCAATTTCGATATAATGTGAACAGTCAACAGTTCATGGATTGACAAAAAATGTAAAGGTGAATTGTTTAAACTTTTTCAATCGCTGTTCAACCTAGATCAATCACCAAGATTTCAAAATCAATTAAGAACATTTATTATTTTGTGGTAGGCAGAAGAGCTGTCGATTGAAGAAAAATAATCTTGAATAGAAACCAAACATGAAAATAATTATAATAATGACAATCATAAATCTTTATTGCTCACACGAAACAAAAATTACAATTTAAAAAATATTTGCACTAAATTACTTAAATCTAATGTGGGCAAAGATGGTATTATCGCTGGCAGTGATTTCTTCGACACAACCTTTGTGTTACTGGAAATCTAGTAAGTGAGCGGAAGATATTATACTAAACAAAATTATAGCTCTATAAGCATAATAAACATACAACTTTTAATATTTATAAATATATACTAATTGATAATATACATATGTAACGTTAAATTACAAAGATACGTTGCAATCTACAATTTCTCTAATAGGAGATTTTGTAGTCTTGATTTAAAGATAGCAATAGACTTAGCATGTTGAATGGCAGACCTTGTTGCCTTGACCTCTAATCCTTGAAAATTGTATCCCTAGTGAAACGGTCATAAACCACCCTAACTGAACTTGATGATTTCCTGTAACCAGAAGCTTTTTTTGAATTCCAGATAGTAGCAGTAAGTGGTGCCTCGCTACATATTACTCATACATTTGTATTAAAACAGGAAAAAAAATATTAAACTCAAATAAGTTCAACAATAGTAACTTTTGATAAAATCAGTTCATTAACAAACAGATAAGCATTTTGTTTCTGATCCTTGGATAGAGATGCTGGAAGTCCACTGGTTATATTTATTAAGTTGCAAAGTGTAATAATTTTGACTACACTCAGAAGTAAGGAACTATTCCGACAATTTGGTTACGTAACAAGCTGAATAACACGCGGATACCATTATCATTGAGAAATAGACTTGAACTTAAAATAAAGAATAAAACATGCAGTGGTTTAAGAATCGAATTGAAAAACAATAACGTCATTTATAATTAATTATATTCAAATATCTTGGGAAAACGTACAATAAAAAGGAAGGAGTAACAGTTACCTTATTTTATTCCAATCTCCATTCCAATTCCCGCTATAATTCTTCGGACACGTCCGTCGTTCACGAAAGCTGGATCAAAAGTGCTACACCCCATTTTTCGTTCGTTCAAATTCTCATTTTACTTTTTTAAATTATTTTTGTGTTCCCAGTTAAAACCATTATTTGACGCTCGCTAAATTTAAAAAATACTGTTTAGACCCGCATTGTGTTGGCAAATAGTTATATAATAAATACATATAATCTTATTGAAACCTCACACTAGTTAGCCGTTGAGTTAAACACCGCCATTCAATCAGACGTTTAAATGTTGATTAGCCAAAAAGGTAAAGACAACATAAAATAAAATAAAATAAAAATAAAATAAAATAAAAGAAAATATTGTCATATTGGAAATTACTTTAAGGCTTCTTATCTTAGTCCATTCTTTATGGATATATAAAAAATGAAAACTATATTCTGTATTGTTTTTACAGTATCATTTTAATTGAAGTTTATTATTACCACACATCAGCAAATTATTCGTGATATGATGAACTCCATATTCACGCATTTCGACTTCAAATTTTGTTTGAGTTTTAATTGACTTAGGCGCTTATAACTCAAGATTGACAGAACAATTTGTTTAGATTGTGTTTTTTATGTCTGTAGAAATGATAGCTAGCTGTTGATGCCATATTGTGTGGCTTCAGATCGAAGACCCAGCGCTTTATCCACTGCATTGTCGTTGCTCTTCAGTTGCAAGGAAATCTAACCTAGGATAACTTTTACCGACTTTAATACTCTAAAGTAATGTGTTTTTATTATTCTTTAAGGCTGCGAAATTAGATGTTGTGAGTATCCACTGTTGTACTATACCGTATTATAGTTGTGTAAGAAGAACTTTGATTTAACCCAAGCAGTCCAGATCGAAACAGTTGAGCATGGCCATGTGTTGCTATAATGTCAAATGTTACAGCTTAAGTATTAACTGCTATAATGAAGGAGGCTATTTATAAAAAGTTTCTTGATGTACGTAGTTTTTTATACAGTCGGCGAAGGCCAAGACTAGGTGTGAGAGTACCTCGTACGTTGAACCACAGTTTAAAGGCGTATTAGGGGACGACACTACAAGCATATGAGCTAGCAACCAAGGCTCCCGATTGTGACTGCTCATAACATATAAGAGAACGCTTTTTTATGGAATTTTGGTTTTAAGTGACCTTGACAGAAGGTAACTACAATTATTTGATCAAATAAATTTTTTATTCTCAAAACATGAGATTTCGATATTTTACGCGTCTTTAGCACCTAGGTGCTAAAGACTATTACTAGTAATGTAGTATGACTTCAAATCACTAACAGAACACATTTAGCTTGTCAGAAAAAAAATGCGTGCGTTTCGACCACTCGATCAAGTTGCCGAATCAGATGCAGATAAGAATAATTTTGTATAGACATAAAGAAACATTGTCAATTTATTTTGAAAAAAATATACCCGTGTGTAAGTTTCTTGCCAGTTCTTCTTCACGAAGGTTTTTCCAAACTGGTGGTAGAGTCATGTTTTATTTGACGTCAATATGAACAAGTAATTGTCAAAGTTGATAAATAAATATTTGAATTTGAATCACAATACATATACACCACCTGATAGCCAAAATTTGAGCAAACTCAACAGTCTAAACCAAACATTATAGGAATTCGTATAAATTAAAACTCAAAAATGAATAAAAAGTCACTTTTGTAGGTAGCCATGGTATCTCGGGATCAGCAGCGTCGACCGTCAACGTTTTACAGAATTCCTCGTAAAGTATAATATAAAAAATTTTTTTATTTAGACCTCTGAATTCAACAAATGTAAGCAATCATATTATTACGAGGCAATTCACTAAGTAGGTTACGTTTTTGTCTAGCGTCGCAGAGGGCGCAGCTATCGCGGCCATCTTGGTGTGTGAGCGTTTGGCAGCTCAGTCGGCATCTAGCCGTGCAAGGGGGAAGGTCGTAGTGTCGTTCGTTCCGTTGCTGCAGGCTTTTGAAATGTGCGCCGCCATTGAAAACCCCGCCAGTTGTGAGGTGCGGTCAGTAATAAGGTTTTTGTGGGCAAAAAACTTAAACCCATAGAAATTTATCGGCAACTGTGTGAAATTAACGGGAACAACGTGATCAGTGACGGAGGCGTTTGCCAGCGTTTGGATGACGACGACGATCTCCGCGTGGCCATGACTCACTGGCTCGACACTCAGGCGGCGGATTTCTATGAGGAAGGAATTTCGAAGCTCATTCATCGCTACAATAAATGTCTCAACCTTTTTGGCGATTATGTAGAAAAATTGTATTTTAGTTGCTCTTTCAAATGTATATAATAAAAATATTTTCATTTACATAGTTTTGTCTTAATTCCAAAACGTAACCTACTTTGTGAACAGCCCTTGTATAAACAATCATATCTATTATTAATATTATTGTTATTGTTATTTACCCCACCACCATCGAGCAGTCGAAACGCACATTGCCAAACAATGCATTTCCGACGGTAGACTTCAGTTCAAATTGCCAGTAATGTCACTGTTTAGTACAACTACTAACAAAATATACTTTTTAAATTTTTGAAACGAATAATATAGAGCTATTGTTACAAACT
Source organism: Marasmarcha lunaedactyla (assembly GCA_923062675.1). Taxonomy (NCBI): domain Eukaryota; kingdom Metazoa; phylum Arthropoda; class Insecta; order Lepidoptera; family Pterophoridae; genus Marasmarcha; species Marasmarcha lunaedactyla. Next base: position 15,297,695 of record OV281363.1, on the reverse strand, counting down.
GTTCTACAAAGATAAAACTACTTAAAGACTTTTTTCAGGATTCCTCTAAGGAAGAAGAATGTGAATGTGCTTTTTAAACGATAACTTTTTAAATAACCTATTGTCACGGTCAATCTGAATAGCTTTGTCTTTCGGTCTAACACTGACCCGAGGTCCAATTTTGTCATATGCTTCTTCCTCCTTAAGCACACACTAATAAAACATTTTAACCTAAGCTATGTGGTGACGCCATCTTTCGAACACCGCGTTATTAATTACTTACCTATTCAATCAATGTCAATTTTAAAATTCGCGCCCTCCTACCCTCTCATCTTCCTTGACACCGATTGGTCAGCCGCTACAGCGTTCCACGCATAGGAGGGGAGAAGCGCACCCGCCGCCCTCTGACTGAAGAGCGTCGAGAGTCGGAAATACGTTGCGCATGGAATAAATAAATCGCCTGTTCTCTCTTTTTGCGTGATCCGTTCTGCGTCCGGCCCCGCTCGGACGCGTTCGCGGTCGCTCCAGCCGTTGAGTCACGATTGTCGTCTCACGTTCGCAATACTCATACGCTGTTAGCCTCTTTAGGGCTTACGCTGCGGCCGGTTTCGATCGGCTGCAAGTAAGTCGGTCTCTTGCACAGCAACAACAGAGCTGAGCTTACCGCGGTCGATTAAATTTGATAGTGGTTCGCGAGGCTCGGGCTGTTTTTCTGGCTGCGTACTTGACGCTTGGCGCCTGCTACGCAGTCAGAGACTCGCTCTGCGGCCGGCCCCGGCCGGTCGTAACGTAGTCAATCCTGCACTCTGTGCACCCCTCGCATTAAAAACCTCACCTCGGTGAGTGCAGCAACAACAGGATTGAGCTTACCGCGGTTGATTAAATTCGATAGTGGTTCGCAAGACCCGGGCTGTCTTTCTGGCTGCGTACTTGACGCTTGGCGCCTGTACGTAGTCAGAGACTCGCTCTGCGGCCGGCTCCGGCCGGTCGTGGCATTCCCAAGCCGGGTAAACCTCTGAACATCCCGGCTAATCACAGACCCATCAGCCTCCTCAAGGCAATGTCTAAACTTCTCGAAAGAGTCATACTCTCTCGAATGCGGAACCATCTGTTTCCAACGGATGGCGACCCTCTCATTATTCCCCACCAGTTCGGCTTTCGCGCTAAGCACTCCTGCCCTCAGCAAGTCCATCGAATCGTCGAGTACATTCTCGAAGGATTCTATCCGCATCGTAAAAAATCAATCGCGGTTCTCTTTGACGTAGCCAAGGCATTCGACAAAGTCTGGCACAGCGGTCTCGTTTTTAAACTCTATAAAATAGGCTTACCGGTTCGCCTAGTCAGATTAATCGCGTCGTTTCTTAAAGACCGTACGTTTCGATTCAAACATGAAGGCACGCTCTCCGCGCCTCGTCCCATAAAGGCTGGAGTCCCGCAAGGCTCAGTCCTCGCCCCTCTGCTGTACACCGTGTACACTAACGACATCCCCATCCCGCCGAAAGGCGTCGAACTCGCCCTCTTTGCAGACGATACCGCCCTTTACACTAAAGGTCAAAGGATCCCGTATAACATCACCAGACTCCAAAAGGCCGTAAACGCCCTCGGTGTTTGGTTTCAAAAATGGCGTATCGATGTCAACCCGGAAAAGAGTTCTGCTATTCAATTCGACCACAAACGTCGTAATCGCTACAACGATCCTCACATTCGAATGTTAGGTACTCCCATCCCCTGGAAGCGCAGTATTAAATACTTAGGCGTCACCTTAGATCAGACGCTTTCTTTCAAGCCTCACGTCGATAGAGTAACGAAACTCGCGCGTTTCTAGTTAAGACGCCTAAATAGTATGATAGGTAGAAAAAGTAAAATGTCTTTTAGAAATAAACGTACGCTCTATAAGGTCTGCATTAGACCCGTCATGTCATATGCTTCGCCAGTCTTTGCCCACGCCAATCCCTCCGTCCTGTATAAGCTGCAGGTAGTTCAAAATCTCTTCTGCCGCAGGGCCACAGACGCACCTTGGTATGTGCGCAACGCGGACCTGCACAGAGATCTTGAACTACCTACAGTGCAACAGCACCTCAAACAAACACAGCGCCGAATCCCATCTCAATCATCTTGTTCGAGATTCAGTCTCATATACTGCTCCTGTGTTAGATTCGAAATTCAAAGTCGCTAGGCCGAGAAACGCGCACACGGGCGAACCTACGCAGTTAACTTTAGCTCTCGAGGCCCTTCAGGCCGCAAATCCTAATTCTAACGTAAATTCTAATTCTAACGTAAATCCGAATTAATGCAATTTTACTTTTCATTTTAATGTTTTTATTTACTTTTCATTTTGAATGTTTTTATTTACTTTTCATTTTTGAGCACCTTCAGTGCTATGTAAATCTCAGCGGGTGACCCCTTAAGGGCCCCGCTAGCGCGGCCTCTTTCTCCAATTGGCCGTCGCTCAGATGAAGGCTGAGTGGCAAAAATGCACGAGCCGACAGGGGGTTTTTTAGTGGGTATGGTTCTGGTAGGCGTCGGGACGAGTCCCACATAACTTCGATCGCGCGCGCGGAGTATGCGTCAGAGCATTTTTTATGTCCTCCTGCCCTTCCCGTGGAGGGGAACCAAAAAAAAAAACTCTTTTTGCAATAACCTGTGTGTCATGTGATATATTAGTAAAGCTTGCTAGCTATTCAGAAGAAGGAGCCAAGGATTATACAGGTCAGTCGGTGTTTCCTTACTTCCCATTTGTTTAGGCGCATAATTTAATTTATTTAGTCCACTTCTATTGCCGCCATTTTTAATTTGATAGATGGCCTCAACACTACGTTTCTTAATATCTTTTTCAAACTAAGAAATTGTTTAAAAGACCGACTTTTGGGTATAAAACCACTATTCCTAATAAAAGTAATAGCTAATAATAACATTTTTAGGAAACTAAATACTTTAAAAGTCCGTTATTTTCAATAATTGTCGCGTAGTACGTAAATACTTACAGTCAGATCTAGAGAAGATCTAAAAATAAGCCTATGTTCTCCTGGCCTAGGTTTGTGACCAATGTTTCACCGGTATTCGTGCTGAGGGAACAATAGTTAACAAAGCAAAATAATAAAAATAAATCTCCAGACAAACACACCAGCTGCTGAGCTTGTGTTATGGATGACCATACAGCGCATTTCGTAGAACTCAGAATAAACATACATATATAAATATAAACAACTATGACCCCAGAAAAAATGCTGTGTTCATCACACTAATGAATTCATCACACAAACATGGGACCTCCGGCTTACAAGGCACTTACCACTACGCCTCTCGGCCGTCGTAACAATCGTACTTCAAAAAACACATGATAGAAATTTAAATAAGAGTGTCTGTAGTGTAATTTTTCAATCTATTTGAGTAAATGGGGCTTAAGTAATACAATTACTTTAATAAATGAAAAATAATGCAAAATGTGATGAATCGATTATGTTACCCAAAATAATCAACTTGCTTAGGCCCACCATTATTTACTTGATTTTGCATACGTCAAAGAGTATAAAAAACTACCAAATATTGCAACTTTTCTACATCTAATTAGTTAATCAACAAATATTTGGAAAATTGACAAAAAGCGGGCCAGACTTACCCACATTAACTGTACTACAGTAAATCTAAATAAAGCGACTGCTTATTTCAGGGTTCCGCTAAGGAAGATGTGAGTAAATCTGCTTTTTAAACTAATTATTATTTATAAAAAACTAAATCAACATTAATTAGTGCACTAAGTACTCGGTCATGTCATTTATTATATTATACAAGCTTTCGACGCATATTTTGCTCTGAAAACAGCATAATAATAAATCCCCTAACAAACTCAGCAACTGTATGGCTCCAAAGTATAATATACTCAAATAACTAAAATAAATACACACGCGCAAAAACCAGTAGTAAATAAGGCAAGAGACATATAGAGTGCTCTAACTCTTCTCTGGAAATATATAGTGTGCGGTAATGAATTCTGACTGAAGGAGTAAAAAAGAAGTAGGTTTTATTTTGTCCTTTTCTTAACAGAGTACGTTTATGAAAGAAAATCTGTCGCGTAGATAACGCAGATAATATGCTGGTTTGACAAGCATGCCATGTTAAATGGTAAACCGTTGAGGTTAATCGGTTTATAATAAATTCTTACAGACATAGTAGAGCTGCTCCTATTACACAATGTCTGCTCCTGTTACACAATGTCTGCTCTTGTTACAGTACTGTGATAAAATTAAATAAAACAAAATTAATTATCTCAGGAACCCGCCATGGAATAGTGAGTAGTTCTGCTATTTCAAGGATAATTTATTATCTATTGTTTGTCAGGTACGTAATTAAACGTACTAAATTAAACAATTCCATATTTCAGGCTAAGGAAGAAGTGAGTAAATGACAAAATTAAAGTAAATTAATTTTTTTTTTAAATTTTTTGTTAAAATGAGAATAATGATATATAGATATTTTTTCTTTACTTTAAAAAAAATGAGATGGCATAATATTTATGCTCTTTCGATACTCAACAAATTCCTTTTTTACTTTGTTTATAGCTGGGGTTGAAGCAGGCGACCCACCTTATGGCAAGTGGCATGTGCTCCCATTGACATCGTTAGTCGTGGATGTTTCATTTATTAATAGTGATTTTTATTATTTACTCGACTAAGTATGCGTAGCCGACCGCTTCAGGAGAAATTGCCTATGGTCCAGTAATTGCACTGGCTGTTCTTTCCATCTAACTGGAACACAACCAAGTAAACGAAATCTAAACCCTAGACGAGATCTTAACCAAGAAATTCTACTAAACAGGACTTTATAGCATGGGGCATTGAGTTCAAAGTCTAATAATGCGGTAGACCACCATGCAGCCACGGCTACGTGAGGCAAAGCAGACGAAACAAATTTTTGATACGTGAAGCAAATTCGCGGCTCGATATCAAACTGCGTCACAGTTCATCGCTTGCTATGTCGAACTACTGTGGGCAAAGATTCTCAGTACCTATATAATTGCAGCAAAATATTAATACTTCAAACTTCAGTGCAATATAAAAAAAAACTATTCGAAAAAATTTTAAAGGATAATAAGGATTGACTGACAATTTTGATTGATTGATTGACAATATTTTTCAGCATAATGTAAGTTTTGGTTACTTTGTTTTTTTAATTATCATAAGCCTTGGCACTTGCTAATAAACTGCAAATAATGTCTCTAAAATCGACTTGCTTGACCTTCCGAAACTTCAGTGTGTTGATTAGGCATTAAATTTTCTCAATCTAACTGACAGCTATTTAAACCTTTTTTTAAAATTCTAAACACAATGACGTGTTAAAATATGATGTTCAATTCAAAAATGCTTGTAGTATAAGAGGTAGCCATTTGTCAAGAATAGCAAAGACGGTCAAATGCCTAAATTCAGATCATATTCATATTCAAAAATTTATGTCTCAACCTTGACAATTACTTGTTTTTGCTGTCGTCAAATAAAGAAGGACTTTACCACCAATTTGAAAATAACCTTCGTAAAAAAGAACTGGCCAGAAAATTTACGTGTATAATTTTTTCAAAATAAGTTCATAAAGGCTCTGTGTCAATACAAAATAAATGATTTATCAGCATTTATTTGCTTGAAAAGTCTCCCTTCCACAAACTATCCAAACGACACGTTTACGAGGTAACGTGGGATCCAGCCATCGACTCCTAAACCATATTAGAGGGAAGTGAGCGACCCGTCACCCGACGCTACTGTAAGACTACGTACTATAGTGACAATGACGCTTTAGACATTAGAACAGGGCCATTCCAACCGTTTCCAGGTTATTTATTATAGCTTTAAAAAGTACGGGCTAACAGTATTCTTTGTAACTGTGCCACTATCTATCATCACTTGTAACGGGGATCGAGGATAGAGCCTCACTGAATTTATAATGTTTGACTATAAATTATTATAGCGTCTTGACAGTGCCCAGACATTTTACGGCATTTGTTTTATTAATTCCTTTAGCATCTTTCCGTTTAACCGTGAACTGGATTTTTGGAATATAAATAGTCATACAATAATTATGTCACTGTTTTGTTTAGATCTCCAACCTGCAAGTCCGTTTAGTAAGTATATTTTTAATTCAATTAAGTTGGGAAGCAGATATCAAAATTGGGTTAATTTTGTACAATTATAGTCTAGGAAAAAGTAATTTTCCACGGACAATTACTTGTCGATATTTATTTATGGCGAAATAGTTTTTAGACCATTACTAATGTTTGCAGATACCTGTAAAAACTTGGCAGTTAGTTTTTGCACATAAGTGGATAGAAATGGCAGGCAAGGTAAGGACTATTAAAAATTTTGTAGGAAGTTGTCTGAAACGTACTCGTATTCCGACCAATTCTAACTTTCAATGCTCAGTCAAAAGAGCTTGGTTTGCGGCACTTGCTGACCAGCCATAAGTTGAAGTGAAATGGAATGAAAATTTATTTCTCAACATTGACAATTACTTGTTCTAATTCACGTCAAATAAAACATGACTCTACCACCAGTTTGGAAAAACCTTCGTGAACAAGAACTGGCAAGAAACTTCAATGGTATATTTTTTTGAAAAAAAAATTTACAGAGTCTCTTTATGTCTATCCAAAATAATTTTTATCTGCATCTGTTAGCTTGGCAAGCCCCCCTCCCCCCAAGTATCCAAACGACGAACACCCACAAACGGCACCCGTTCACGAGTTAACGCGGGATCCAGCCATCGCCCTCCTCAACCATATTAAAGGGAAGTGAGCGTCCCGTCACCGTGTTTATACGCCATACGCTATGAAATAGACTCCATAGATTTACCTTAATTAATACGATATTATCTATCAAGCACTCTATTCTAGTCCCACGAATTTGACCATACTGGAAATTTGGTATAATAATAACAGCGTGTAATATTAACTTTCGAATGCTTAATTGTTTTTTTAAAACATACATGTATATATGGCTCCAAAGTAAGCAGAGCTTATGTTACGAATGATACAACGAACTTGGGGATAAACCTATATAAAAACAAGTAACCATGACCCGAGAAATGCTCCGACCAGGACTCGAATCTGGAAGCTTTGGCGAATCAGACAGTGCTAGTGTTGACGCCACTTGGCAGCCAACGAATATTATTTGCTGTAAATCGAATATTGTCAACAGTAAATAAATATTGAAATAATATTTTAATAAATAAATTAACAACTAAAAAGATAAACAAGAAAAAAGTAGTAATTACAGATAGACAACAAGAGCTGAGTAAGAAATTAGAGCTGAGTAGCCTGGAAATAAGGTTACAGTTTACAAAAACTTGCATCCGCCCCATCATAACTTATGCCAGAGTGGCTTTCGCTCACGTCAGCAAGTTAAACCTCAATCACTTGCAGGTTATTCAGGTTCTTACGTAAAGATTTCCACAAGGATTTCGAGCTGCCCACACCAGACGCGGCGGTTCGTTATAGGCATCCGCGTAACGTCTTAACAGATCCTGACGACGCTATTACAACAAGGAACGCCGGTGTTGCAGTTAGAAATAGGGCAACACGGCATTCAAATCGCCTAACCCACCGGTGGGCCAGGCTAACGCGGCGTACGCATTCCGACTGAGTTTCTTGCTGGTTCTTTGGCAGTAGATGACCCTTTCGAACCAGTGGTAGTTTCAATATACGATGTCCTATGCCAAGGTCCATGCCCTCTCGGATGCCCTTAGGCGTATCGTATGTAGGAGTAGTTTAAGTTCCGTCTAAGGGTCCGCAGTGCTAAGCTACAAAGTCCGGTGAAATTTAAAATGCCCCTAGAGCCATAAATAAATTGTCCATTTAGAAAAAAAAAGCTGAGTAACCAAAAGCCTGCGAGAATCAGCGCATTTAATCGCTGTGACACTATTATGTTAAATAGCTTTTTTTTTCGCCAAAGAAATACAGTAATTTACCATCAGTAACATAATATGACTTTATTTATTTGCATTATTTTCCATTTCAGACTCCATTTTATTTAGTAAATGGCATCGCATTCACGCCAGACAATTCGACAAAAGCTAATGTATGTATGTTGAATCTATGCTTACATTGTCTATTTATAAATTTACTATCTCTTTTAAAATGTTATTGAGCCCCTTGTTTCAAAATAAGCGATAGTTAATAAATATATTCCTTTATTTAGTGAATAAATTAAACTTATAGGAAATTACATACAAGTATATCCAGAAAATAAATATGATCGCATAAGCGATACTTTTGGAAATGGATGACATTTGTTTATAAATTTAGTAAGTCAGTAAGACTTTTAAATGAAAGCACAGTCTAAACCCTTAAGTCTTTGTCTATTTACAATGTGGGTTATTCCAGTAAAAAAGTCCTGATCAAAGATTTTTGTGTAAAGCTCTTCGCGAATAATATCGCGGGGAAAAGCGGTAGTATAAAATACAAAAATTAGTATTCCACTAATAACCCTTTAAGGCACATAAGTTAAACAAATGGCCAGAGCAGCAAAAATTATGGACCAACGACACTTGATACAGTCCTAGATGGACGAACACACTTATCTAGGTTACTAAAAGGCAATGGATGTGGCTCACACCTGATTGAGATGTAAAGATATTAGCTGGAAACGCTTCTGCCCTGAATGTCTAGGCTGTAAATGTTTAGGCTGAATAGAAAAAAAATAAGCAAAGAAAAACTTTATATGGGAGTCGAACCAAACGTTTTGTCAGCTCTTTTTTGGTTCGCTTCACCAGTGTCAAAAGAGATGCCTACATTTATTTTCATTAAATCCTATATTCCTATAATCTTCAAGAGTAGAGCAAATAGGCACCTCTTGGTTTGCCATGTAATATCCTCAACTGCATCGTCACATCGGTTGCGATGACAAACAAAGGAAAATCTAATTCACAATAAAAACAACGTGTACTCTTATGAACCTTCCAGCCTCCATTGAAAATTGCCCAGTTTGCTAGTTAATTATTTTTCTATTTTTCAGTTAGATGGAAAAGTAATTGTTTACCAATTCGACCCGGTAAGCTAACCCATATATAACTGAAACATATTTTTTAATTTTATCATTATCTATTTTTTTACAATCTCAAAGTATAGCATCGAAAAAAATTATAAAAACAATAATCCATGTAGTTTTTTATACAATCTGTTGATTTTCTATGATCTAATTCACTACACGGTCTTCTGAATATTCCTAGTACTCATTCCTTCGACGCGCTCACACTCCCGTTCAAGTCGCTTGTGTGCACAAAGACATACTATACCTGCACCAGAGATGAGTTAACCTTGGTTAGGAAAAATAAATTATTTTTTTAAATTATTTTTAAGAAGTTTTGGTTACTTTGTTTTTTTAATTATCATAAGCCTTGGCACTTGCTAATAAACTGCAAATAATGTCTCTAAAATCGACTTGCTTGACCTTCCGAAACTTCAGTGTGTTGATTAGGCATTAAATTTTCTCAATCTAACTGACAGCTATTTAAACCTTTTTTTAAAATTCTAAACACAATGACGTGTTAAAATATGATGTTCAATTCAAAAATGCTTGTAGTATAAGAGGTAGCCATTTGTCAAGAATAGCAAAGACGGTCAAATGCCTAAATTCAGATCATATTCATATTCAAAAATTTATGTCTCAACCTTGACAATTACTTGTTTTTGCTGTCGTCAAATAAAGAAGGACTTTACCACCAATTTGAAAATAACCTTCGTAAAAAAGAACTGGCCAGAAAATTTACGTGTATAATTTTTTCAAAATAAGTTCATAAAGGCTCTGTGTCAATACAAAATAAATGATTTATCAGCATTTATTTGCTTGAAAAGTCTCCCTTCCACAAACTATCCAAACGACACGTTTACGAGGTAACGTGGGATCCAGCCATCGACTCCTAAACCATATTAGAGGGAAGTGAGCGACCCGTCACCCGACGCTACTGTAAGACTACGTACTATAGTGACAATGACGCTTTAGACATTAGAACAGGGCCATTCCAACCGTTTCCAGGTTATTTATTATAGCTTTAAAAAGTACGGGCTAACAGTATTCTTTGTAACTGTGCCACTATCTATCATCACTTGTAACGGGGATCGAGGATAGAGCCTCACTGAATTTATAATGTTTGACTATAAATTATTATAGCGTCTTGACAGTGCCCAGACATTTTACGGCATTTGTTTTATTAATTCCTTTAGCATCTTTCCGTTTAACCGTGAACTGGATTTTTGGAATATAAATAGTCATACAATAATTATGTCACTGTTTTGTTTAGATCTCCAACCTGCAAGTCCGTTTAGTAAGTATATTTTTAATTCAATTAAGTTGGGAAGCAGATATCAAAATTGGGTTAATTTTGTACAATTATAGTCTAGGAAAAAGTAATTTTCCACGGACAATTACTTGTCGATATTTATTTATGGCGAAATAGTTTTTAGACCATTACTAATGTTTGCAGATACCTGTAAAAACTTGGCAGTTAGTTTTTGCACATAAGTGGATAGAAATGGCAGGCAAGGTAAGGACTATTAAAAATTTTGTAGGAAGTTGTCTGAAACGTACTCGTATTCCGACCAATTCTAACTTTCAATGCTCAGTCAAAAGAGCTTGGTTTGCGGCACTTGCTGACCAGCCATAAGTTGAAGTGAAATGGAATGAAAATTTATTTCTCAACATTGACAATTACTTGTTCTAATTCACGTCAAATAAAACATGACTCTACCACCAGTTTGGAAAAACCTTCGTGAACAAGAACTGGCAAGAAACTTCAATGGTATATTTTTTTGAAAAAAAAATTTACAGAGTCTCTTTATGTCTATCCAAAATAATTTTTATCTGCATCTGTTAGCTTGGCAAGCCCCCCTCCCCCCAAGTATCCAAACGACGAACACCCACAAACGGCACCCGTTCACGAGTTAACGCGGGATCCAGCCATCGCCCTCCTCAACCATATTAAAGGGAAGTGAGCGTCCCGTCACCGTGTTTATACGCCATACGCTATGAAATAGACTCCATAGATTTACCTTAATTAATACGATATTATCTATCAAGCACTCTATTCTAGTCCCACGAATTTGACCATACTGGAAATTTGGTATAATAATAACAGCGTGTAATATTAACTTTCGAATGCTTAATTGTTTTTTTAAAACATACATGTATATATGGCTCCAAAGTAAGCAGAGCTTATGTTACGAATGATACAACGAACTTGGGGATAAACCTATATAAAAACAAGTAACCATGACCCGAGAAATGCTCCGACCAGGACTCGAATCTGGAAGCTTTGGCGAATCAGACAGTGCTAGTGTTGACGCCACTTGGCAGCCAACGAATATTATTTGCTGTAAATCGAATATTGTCAACAGTAAATAAATATTGAAATAATATTTTAATAAATAAATTAACAACTAAAAAGATAAACAAGAAAAAAGTAGTAATTACAGATAGACAACAAGAGCTGAGTAAGAAATTAGAGCTGAGTAGCCTGGAAATAAGGTTACAGTTTACAAAAACTTGCATCCGCCCCATCATAACTTATGCCAGAGTGGCTTTCGCTCACGTCAGCAAGTTAAACCTCAATCACTTGCAGGTTATTCAGGTTCTTACGTAAAGATTTCCACAAGGATTTCGAGCTGCCCACACCAGACGCGGCGGTTCGTTATAGGCATCCGCGTAACGTCTTAACAGATCCTGACGACGCTATTACAACAAGGAACGCCGGTGTTGCAGTTAGAAATAGGGCAACACGGCATTCAAATCGCCTAACCCACCGGTGGGCCAGGCTAACGCGGCGTACGCATTCCGACTGAGTTTCTTGCTGGTTCTTTGGCAGTAGATGACCCTTTCGAACCAGTGGTAGTTTCAATATACGATGTCCTATGCCAAGGTCCATGCCCTCTCGGATGCCCTTAGGCGTATCGTATGTAGGAGTAGTTTAAGTTCCGTCTAAGGGTCCGCAGTGCTAAGCTACAAAGTCCGGTGAAATTTAAAATGCCCCTAGAGCCATAAATAAATTGTCCATTTAGAAAAAAAAAGCTGAGTAACCAAAAGCCTGCGAGAATCAGCGCATTTAATCGCTGTGACACTATTATGTTAAATAGCTTTTTTTTTCGCCAAAGAAATACAGTAATTTACCATCAGTAACATAATATGACTTTATTTATTTGCATTATTTTCCATTTCAGACTCCATTTTATTTAGTAAATGGCATCGCATTCACGCCAGACAATTCGACAAAAGCTAATGTATGTATGTTGAATCTATGCTTACATTGTCTATTTATAAATTTACTATCTCTTTTAAAATGTTATTGAGCCCCTTGTTTCAAAATAAGCGATAGTTAATAAATATATTCCTTTATTTAGTGAATAAATTAAACTTATAGGAAATTACATACAAGTATATCCAGAAAATAAATATGATCGCATAAGCGATACTTTTGGAAATGGATGACATTTGTTTATAAATTTAGTAAGTCAGTAAGACTTTTAAATGAAAGCACAGTCTAAACCCTTAAGTCTTTGTCTATTTACAATGTGGGTTATTCCAGTAAAAAAGTCCTGATCAAAGATTTTTGTGTAAAGCTCTTCGCGAATAATATCGCGGGGAAAAGCGGTAGTATAAAATACAAAAATTAGTATTCCACTAATAACCCTTTAAGGCACATAAGTTAAACAAATGGCCAGAGCAGCAAAAATTATGGACCAACGACACTTGATACAGTCCTAGATGGACGAACACACTTATCTAGGTTACTAAAAGGCAATGGATGTGGCTCACACCTGATTGAGATGTAAAGATATTAGCTGGAAACGCTTCTGCCCTGAATGTCTAGGCTGTAAATGTTTAGGCTGAATAGAAAAAAAATAAGCAAAGAAAAACTTTATATGGGAGTCGAACCAAACGTTTTGTCAGCTCTTTTTTGGTTCGCTTCACCAGTGTCAAAAGAGATGCCTACATTTATTTTCATTAAATCCTATATTCCTATAATCTTCAAGAGTAGAGCAAATAGGCACCTCTTGGTTTGCCATGTAATATCCTCAACTGCATCGTCACATCGGTTGCGATGACAAACAAAGGAAAATCTAATTCACAATAAAAACAACGTGTACTCTTATGAACCTTCCAGCCTCCATTGAAAATTGCCCAGTTTGCTAGTTAATTATTTTTCTATTTTTCAGTTAGATGGAAAAGTAATTGTTTACCAATTCGACCCGGTAAGCTAACCCATATATAACTGAAACATATTTTTTAATTTTATCATTATCTATTTTTTTACAATCTCAAAGTATAGCATCGAAAAAAATTATAAAAACAATAATCCATGTAGTTTTTTATACAATCTGTTGATTTTCTATGATCTAATTCACTACACGGTCTTCTGAATATTCCTAGTACTCATTCCTTCGACGCGCTCACACTCCCGTTCAAGTCGCTTGTGTGCACAAAGACATACTATACCTGCACCAGAGATGAGTTAACCTTGGTTAGGAAAAATAAATTATTTTTTTAAATTATTTTTTTAAATTTGCTCAGCTGCCTCTTCTATCTCCGAATACGCAACCACACCTTCAGACTATAAGTCTTCTGGCGAGAAGTATCGAGAACTTCTGATGGTAGAAAAGATTAGTGCCCATGGATATCACCAATAATTGTTATTTTATTACTTTTGTTCGTATAAATTTAACTAGCTGCTCGAATCAAATTCCAAAAACCTTCAGACTTTGTGTTTGGTTCTTTCTTGGCTATTTTTAGCTATTTTGGCTATTTGGATTCAGAACTAGCGCGCTAGAGTGATCCTGCCTCTTGCTTTCAAAAAAAGAACTGTGAAAAACCTTTACTTAATTTTGACAAACTGGTGGGCAAAAGGAACCGGACTGAATAAACGAAAATGTCGTCTTTTGAAAATGGTTTTTAGTATTAGATAGTCTTTTTATAAAAAAATCATAGAACCGAGTGGCGTAGTGTAGCGTAGTATGTTTATTCTGGGTTCCCCCCCAGTTCGCTGTATGGTCATCCATAACACAAGCTATGTTGACTTATTTATTTATTTTTGGAGAAAAGAACAGATGCATACAAGGGGTAACATATGAAAAGACAATATTACATTAGTTACAGTATACATCCTTAACATTCTCACTAAGAAAATATTTATGCAGTTACTATGTTTTTCTGGGGATTTATTATGTTATATTAGTTTTCCAATGCCTGGAGAGACATGCTAATTGCGAACTATTAAAAACTGGTGGTCATATTACAGTAAGGTTGCTAAAATCTATGCTTGGTATCTGTGTTATTTGTTTTCTCACTATTTATTGAATTGTTTGTTAAAATAATTCGATAAATTAAGGGATAATTCGATTGAATATAGTTAATGGCAACGGTGTGTTTTGATTGCTTTACCTATCCGATCTTATGAAATACTTTTTTCCTTGTTTCTTTACAGAAAGCCAAACAAAAAGGGGTAATACATTTTTTTTTTAATTTCATGATAACGGGGTTAAGAAACATTTTAGAGTATTAATAAACAGATTAAATGAAATTGTAACTAATTAAGTGTAAACAATACTAAAAGATGTTTCACTTCACATTGGTTTAATTACAGAATAGTAAAACATTTTACAAAAATACTTTTTTTTTTCCTGAGGATCTTTGGACGATGGTTCTAAAAATCAAATTATTCGTGACAACTCAAAAAAAATATCTTAGATAAGATTAGTGAACTGGGCTATAAGTGAAATCTTAAAGCTGTTGTAGCAATGCAAGTAAAAGCATTCAAGTAGTGTCTAGCTGTAGACGCTTATAGCTCAAAAAATGGGCTGGCTCGACCGGGGCATACTACCACCTCACAGAAAGCGTGAAGTAGCTTTTATGGCTGCGTGCTGTAAACCAATTCCCTTCCCATCCTGTCATACTTTCTCTTTCTTTAAGTTCAAGTGTGCATGAGAACTCTATACCGATCTTTCATGTTCATGCTGCCCTGCGATTTTGGGGTGCCAAAATCCCTATTGTATTTATGTATGCGCCTACGTTAGGGAGGATATCCGCTATCGGCACCTTCACAATCTTGAAGAACGAGATTTGTCTGTCTTCTGTTGCATTTTGAATTTGATGACAACACCGCATTTGCGCATGCCTTTATAGGAACCATAGTGGTAAAACTGAAACCGACTGTTGACCAATAGCAAATGAAAACGAGATGCTTTCTGGGGCCAGATTTGATTTGAGTTGGATGATCCTAACGCTTGCGCACAGTCCGTAGCTGACGGGGACTTCAGCGTTAGGAACTTCTTGTCCCCAACTCAATAAAATAAGCAGGCGGCACGTCCCAGCCTTGGTTTGGTAAATTCTGCAGGTCAGCTTTGCGAAGAAAGCGGAAGTATTTCCTTGCATAGATGAAAGCTAAATCCGCAGGTGACCTTTGACCTTTGACCTTTTAAAAAAAGCAGTTTTACTCTGCCTCTAAAGTCAACAAGCAACAAGTAAACTTGGGGATAGCAAATTTTGTCAGCGAGATTGTTGTAATATTATTGCAATACCCATCTGAGACTCGTGGTTTTTGGTCTGATGCCAAAGCAATTCTGTGAGACGTAATTTCCACCATTACGCTGGAAACACGATAACTTAACCCACAATGCAAAAGAAAAAGGATGCCGGGTGCAGACTTCCCCAGTACGTTGGGGCGGTGCAGTGTCGGTGCGTAGTGGCTGGCGGCTGCGTCGGCCAGGAGAGAAGTGCTCTTCTTGTTGACCAGGAGAGAGGTGCTCTGCTTGTTGACCAGCCGAAGGTGCAGCGCTGCGAGTTGACCAGGAGAGAGGTGCTCAGCTAAGGACCGACACGCGCAGGTGTTGTGCCAAGTCGCAGGAGGAGGATGAGGGGGGCAACCAGTCTTGCCAGGCGCTGCAAGGTGGTGTTCGCTTTTTTTTTTTTTGTTCCCCTCCGCGGGAAGGGCAGGAGGATAAAAATGCCCTGACGCATACTCTGGCGCGATTCCAGAGTTATGTGGGACTCGTCCCGACGCCTACCAGAACCATACCCACTAAAACCCCCTGTCGGCTCGTGCATTTTTGCCACTCAGCCTTCATCTGAGCGACGGCCAATTGGAGAAAGAAGCCGTGCAAGCGGGGCCCTTAAGGGATCACCCACTGGGATTTACATAGCACTGAAGGTGCTCAAAAATGGAAAGTAAATAATAAAAAAACATTAAAAATTTAAAAATAAAATTGCATTAATTCGGATTTTCGTTAGAATTAGAATTTACGTTAGAATTAGAATTTGTGGCCAGAAGGGCCTCGAGATCTAAGGTTAATTGCGTGCGTTCGCTCGTATGCGCGTTTCTCGGTCTAGCGACTTTGTATACCGAATCTAAGACAGGAGCAGTATATGAGACTGAATCTCGAACTAGTGGATTGGGATGGGATTCGGCGCGTTTGAAGAACGATTCTGAGAGTGTTTTTAGGTGCTGTTGTACTGTAGGTAGTTCAAGATCTCTGTGCAGGTCCGCGTTGCGCACGTACCAAGGTGCGTTTGTGGCCCTGCGGCAGAAGAGGTTTTGAACTACCTGCAGTTTGTGCAGGACGGAGGGTTTGGCGTGGGCAAAGACTGGCGAGGCATATGACATGACTGGTCTAACGCAGACCTTATAAAGCGTACGTTTGTTCATGAAGGACATTTTACTTTTTCTACCTAGCATACTGTAAAGCTGGCCTAGGTAAAAACGTGCGAATTTCGTTACTCTATCGACGTGAGGGTTGAAAGAAAGCGTCTGGTCTAAGATGACGCCTAAATATTTGGTACTGCGCTTCCAGAGGATGGGAGTGCCTTGCATTCTCACTTGGAGATTGTCGGCGATACGACTGCGTCTGTAGTCGAAGTAAACCGCGGAGCTCTTCTCTGGGTTCACATCGATACGCCATTTTTGAAACCAAGCACCGAGGGCGTTTACCGCCTTTTGGAGTCTGGTGATGAGACCCGGGACTCTGCGGCCTTTGGTGTAAAGGGCAGTGTCGTCTGCAAAGAGGGCGAGTTCGACGCCTTTCGACGGGACGGGGATATCGTTAGTGTACACGGTGTACAATAGAGGGGCGAGGACTGAGCTTTGAGGGACTCCAGCCTTTATGTGACGGGGCACAGAAATCGTGCCTTCGTGTTTATATCGAAAATTACGGTCTTTAAGAAACGACGCGATTATTCTAACTAGTCGATCCGGTAAGCCTATTTTGTATAGTTTATAAAGGAGGCCGCTGTGCCAGACTTTATCGAAAGCCTTGGCTAAATCAAAGAAAACTGCGATCGTTTTAAAACGCCGCGGGTAGAAACCTTCGAATATGTATTCGACGATTCGATGGACTTGCTGAGGGCAGGAGTGCTTAGCGCGAAAGCCGAACTGATGGGGAATTATGAGAGGATCGCCATCCGTTGGAAACAGATGGTTCCGTATTCGAGAGAGTATGACTCTCTCGAGAAGTTTAGACATTCAAATTCAAATTCAAATATTTATTTCTCAACATTGACAATTACTTGTTCTTATTGACGTCAAATAAAACATGATTCTACCACCAGTTCGAAAAAAAACCTTCGTGAAGAAGAACTGGCAAGAAACTTCACGGGTATATTTTTTTTTTTTTCAAAATAAATTTACAGAGTCTCTTTATGTCTATACAAAATTATTCTTTTCTGCATCTGTTAGCTCGGCAAGTCTCCCTCCCCCCAAGTATCCAAACGACGAACACCCTCAAAACATTGCCTTGAGGATGCTGATGGGTCTGTAATTAGCCGGGATATTAAGAGGTTTACCCGGCTTGGGACTGTCGCTTCTTTCCAAGCTTTTGGAAAGTAGCTAAGGTCGAAGCAGGCATTGAAAATGATAGCTAACAAGGTAAGCACCTGTTGAGGCAGGTGCTTAAGTGCGTGGTTGGAAATACCATCCGCACCTGGAGCCTTTTTGGACTTTTGACTTTTGATGAGAAGCGAGATTTCATCATTAGAGACTGTGACGGGGTCGGCGGTGATGGGGAGAGAGTCTCTACGGAGAACTTCATCCTCCACCGCTTTGATGTGAGTGTGATTCGCGGGTTGCGTGCTGACCGAGCATTGAGACGCAACGCTGTCAGCGAAGCATTCGGCTTTCTCTTCGTCTTCGAAGGCGATAGAGCCATCGGGACGAGTGAGAGGAGGGACGTGAGAGGCGGCATCTACGCGTAAGGCTCGGGCCATACTATAATACGCTTGGTGGGACGGGGAGATATTTGCCATGAGATCGTTCATCTGGGCGTCTCGGAGTTCCGCGAGGCGAGATCTAACTTTGCGTTGTAGCTGATTCGCAGCTGTTCTATAGGCGGGCGTGGGATATTTCTTGGCTCTCCGGAGAGCCGCGTTCTTAGCTTTAATAAGATTGCTAATGGCTAAGGGAAGCGTGGGTTTGCCTTTCTTAGCAACTTTCTTACACTGATGGCTGAGTTGATAGCATCAGTGAGAGAATTTACTAACGAATCTATTTTATCCGGGCTATCTAATTGATCAGGCGAGATCGCGAGCGGAGAGTTCGGGGCCTCTAAGGCAGAAACCATCGTATTTTTAAAACCTTTCCAGTTGGTAAAGGTCTAAGGAGAAGTGACGTTAACGTTAGGCGGTCCTAGCACGAGGGAGACGGGGCGGTGGTCAGAACCTAGGTCATCGAGTGGTTCGATAGACCTGAGGTCGAGGTTGATTTGTTTGACGATTGCAAAGTCGAGGATGTCAGGAGAGTGGTTCGGGTTGTCGGGATAGTGAGTGGGAGTGATGGGGGAGATGACGTCTAAGTCGAGTAAGTTGGTGATGTCGAGGAGAGCGATACCGCTTTGGTTGGTTGATAGGCACGTCCAGTCAGTATGTTTGGAGTTAAAGTCTCCGAACATAATGACTGAACGGCCGAGGGCGAGAATGGTCTCAAAGTCGCTGCGGATAGATTTGGTGCCACAAGGTATGTAGACTGAGGCTATGATGATGGTCGGATGACCAGTCATAGCCAATCTACATACAGTGGCTTCCATGTTGAGGAGAGGAGGGTTAGGGAGAGGACAGCAGTGGAATCCTCTTTTGTAGTATATAGCAGTGCCACCGAAACCGTCGGAGTTAGGCCTATCATTACGTGTAAACGCGTACTTAGGAATAGCGAATCCCCTGGAGCGATTTGGAGTGAGCCATGTCTCCTGGAGAAGTAATAAGTCTGGGTCGTTGTTCTGAAGGAACAGTTTGAGCTCGGGAAGATTGGTGCTAAGGCTACGAACGTTAAAAGATACTAGGGATAAGCCCTTGGGTTTGATACGACCGGACGCGGGATTCGCGGGTCTAGACATTATAATTTACTTATTTACAAATTTATACAAAAAAAAAATAAGTAAATAAAATTTATAACGAACTTAAGAGCGAGTGATGCTCGGCTAACGCAAATAAACGCTCTTGAGGAGAGCGGGCGGCTCGCAGTTTGTGTGCGAGTACGGAAATTTCGTTAATGTCGACGTTTTGGATGACGTCGAACACGGTCTTCATGTCCTCAGCCAACGACGACTGAGGTGCGGATGACGGAGCAGGACGCGGCCCTGCGGAAGCTACGGGAGCTGGGATGGGTCGGGCAGGTGCAGGCGGAACGGCCGGACGCTGCCTCCAAGACAGAGCCTGAATAGGCGTCGGCTGAACGGGCTTTGCTTCCGGGGGACCCTGGTTGCGCAGCGGCGGGAAGTTAGCGGGAGTGAGCGGCGGCGCCGGTTTAGGCGCGGCCCTCTTGGCGGTGGAGCGCGGAGCGCGCGGGCAACCCCTGTAGTTGGCTGTGTGGCCGGACTGGCCGCAAAGCACACAGGCCGGGGGGAAGTGGATTCGGATGCGAGTGCACTCCTTCGTTATATGAGGGTCCAGGCACTTAACGCACCTGGGGGGAGCTGAGCAGTTAGCCGCTGCGTGGCCATAGAGCTGGCAGGGGTGGCACTGCCCAGGGTGACCGCGGGGGTTGGGACGCTCGACGGAGATGTTCGAGAGTCCGCAAATTGTGCGAGCCTCTCTGAAAATCTCCCTCGAGTTGGGAGTTTTAGACAAGATAACTAAAGCTAACGGAAAGCGCCTACCGCGATTAGAGTGCATCTTGTGCACTGCTTCAGCCGGGAAGCCCTGAGACTTAAGGTCCTCGAGAATGTCTTCATTACTGAGTTCAAACGGGGCGCCCCGTAGTACTGCGCAGATCTTACGCTCCTCCGGGAGGGCGTAGGTGTGAAATGCGATTTGTTTTAACGAGAGTAACCTGGTGAACGCGTGAAAGTCGTCGATGGTCGCGACCTGGATTTTAATTGTATCGCCTGCGTTGGTTGCTTTTAGATAATTGATTTTTTGCTCTTTGCAAAGATTTGAAACTACGGTCTATCGCGCTTTTTCGCGGAGAAAGACGGGCGGAGGGAGCTGAGGCTTCGGCGGGACGGGAGGGCAGCGCGTCGCTGGCTTCGATGGGACCGACGGAGACACGGTTACTTCAAGCGATTTTAATGGCGCGGGGGCTGGTGTAGAAGACACCGGGGAGGGCTCGGGTATTGATGATACCGAAGCTTTCTTTGTGCGCTTCTTGGAGCGTTTTGGCGACTAATTGAAACGCGGGCTCAGGAGAGCCGGTTAAGGTGACGGCATCTGACGACGTATCAGACGCGGGTTCGAAGTCGCTCCCGGGAGCGGTACGCTTGCGACGCGACGCGTGAGAGGATGCGACCGATTCGCAGTCCATCTCGGACGAGGCGGGAGACGCGGGAGAGCTGTAGACCTGAGGGGTCTGGACGTTGGAGGCCTGAGGGGCCGGGGACGCGATTGATGCCTGCAAGGCCTGCGTTAGGATGTCTTTTGGGATGGAGACGCCTGCCGCAGCAAGCGCCTGGGTGAACGCGTTAATAACGCTTAGCGGATCCATTAAGGAATAATAATACGTATAAATAAAAGTATAATAAAAGATGCCTAGTTCCTTAAAACCTAGCAAAATCCTAGCGGCTAACCTCCCTACCAGCGGGAGGAAAACTTAAAACTAACCGTAGTACGCAGAAGGCCGCTACCTAGAAACCTAAAAAAGGGTACGCAGGTAAAGAGTCTACCGCGTTAGGGTCAACCTTTACTGACAGAAAGGACAAATACACACGAAAACACACAGATATGATAAAAATTAATATGAAAATAGTAGAAAATAAGTAAAATAGAGAAGAGAAATAAAATAAAAATAATAAAAGGACTGGTTCAATACAAATTCGTTGTCACCGCTACCTGGAAACCTAAAAAGGGTACGCAGGTAAAGAGTTGACCGCGTTAGGGTCAACCTTTACCGACAGAAAGGACAAATACACACGAAAACACACAGATATAATGAAATAAATATGAAAATAGGAGAAAAATAAATAAAATGGAGAAGAGAAATAAAATAAAAATAAAAGGACTGGTTCAGTACAAATTCGTTGTCACCGTTAAGTATCCTTTGTACTGAAACCAGACTACTTACGCTGGGCACAACACTGCACTCAGCACAAGCACAACACAATTAGCACAGCACTTTGAAGACTAAGGGGCTTAGTCGCAAAGAAAAATCGCACTTCGATAGCACTCAGAGGGAGTAGAAAAACCTTGAAAACCGTAGCACGGAACCAACACGCTAAACTGTGACGTCAGTAGACTGAGCGCCACGGAATATCAGCAGGGACCGATCAACGGAGAACTGGGTCTTGCACGTCCGCACCGGGTGGCGATCGGAGCGAGAAAAAGTCATATATATTCTAATCGCTTAACTACAACATTTTTTTTTTCGTAAATTAAATTAATAACAATGTATATAGATCGTATTTTTTTAGAAACCAGCAGACTCAAAAAAAAGGAGCATCCAAGATATATCAAAGGTAAGAACGAAATTTCGAAATACAAAATATATTCTTATTATTTACCATTAGATGCTATCAATAAAAATGTACTCTAAATTGTTTAATATGATATAAGAATTGGTTCTTTCTCAAAGGAAATATTTAAACATTTTATTTCAAAGTTAGCTTAGTTAAAACCATTGATTAATTTAATATTAAATTACTACTGTTTAAGAATTTTCGATAACTTATTTATACAAACTAGCTAATGCAACAATTTTTCCTTTAGGCTGTGTTCACAAATTGGTACTCAAAGGTATGATGTATAAAAGTTTAATCAAAGACTTTGGTAAAAAACTAAATAGGTGATTTTCTTGCATATTAAAATATCAGAAATCATAAAGCTTTTATTTAAAATACCAGCCCAAAATACCCAAATTAAAAATACCTCATGATTCATTACCTTAACCCGTACTCCTTACCGTACACGTCCAGAACTTGAATTACTTAATACTTATGATATTACATTTTAAAATGCCTTACCGTGAAATACCACGTGAAATTTAATCATAGGATAGAAAAGAAATAAAGTTTATGAATATTATTTTTGATGAAATTTGGTATTACTTTGAAATAAATATATTGAATTCTGTATATACTGTGACGCCACCCTTATTTGCCAGAAACACCCATCTTTCCTCCATATGCTTTGCGTCATCATACAAGCACGTTTGAAAAGGCCACTGAAGAGGTAGCCCTACTCCTAGCCGGTACTCATGCTATGAAGTCTAGAATTCGCTGCGATTTTTTATGTATTTTTAAATTGAGTACTATTTTTGCCGCTTTTATGATTATGTCCCATCGCAGAGAATAATTATAACAGTCTACAATCCAAAAATAACCTGCTCCATGTAGATGATACAACTTAAGCTTCCAGTAAAACAGCAATAATAATTCCATTAGAAGAACTAGAGTAAGTAAAATTTTTGAATTCTTTCAGAACAAAATATTTGATGTGAGTTAAATAATATATATATAAATATTTATAAAATTATTCGGAGACACTTTTACTATCGTTATAAACAATATAAGACCATGCAACAATTAAAAGGCAAGCTCAAAAACTCACGGCCCAAAGGATAGCCCAAGAGATATAGTCTTATGGATAGGTATATGAATAATTAACGTTGTACATGACTGTTCTTTATAAATGTCTGATTCGACACTGGGGTTACCTATACACGTTCTGCTAAAATGTTTTGTTACTATCGAACGGAACAGGTTTTTGCTTTTCGCGACGTAAATAGTTTTAAGTATGCACTGTTAACGGTTGTATGTAACTATTGTTTAATCTATATATTATGGTACTAAGACAAACCTAGTTAGGTTAAGTGAAACCTAATTGATCTAAAATTATGTATATTGCTGTAAAATAAAAAGAAGAATAATTATAATAACTATTCTTATAACTATAAGAATAAAATATAAGTTTAAGTAATGCACTTCGAATTCCGTATTGTCCAATTTGGTTTCAGGTTAAGCAGGTAATTTTACCATGGGTAAAAAAGTTTTGAGCATTTGGTAAAAACATAACATATTTATTCATTATTGTTTTGTTCCCTGGTGAATAAGTACTAAGGCTGCTTATCCTTTGTACTGAAAAGTTATTATATTGTTCATCTTCTATTCTACCAGTGGAAATGCCTTGACTGAAAAACAGTCTGATGCAATTTATTACCAACTAAAATTACAACGTTTAGTAGGATTTCTATGACAACAAAACCTTTTTACCATGGCCTGCGTAGGGAAGGTTCCATCAATACTGCACACTGCATAGCTAGGAAAACTTTTTAAGTGAATATTTTTTTTTAATCATTGAAAACCATAACAAGTACGAATTTTATGTGACCAATGACCCATGAGTCACTGGATGGCTAGTCCAGCGCATAAATAAATATAAAATATAGTTTAACTTTTAAAAAAATCTAATAACATGGGTCAAATAAATTGATTATTTCGTCCTTCTTTTGTTTCATAAAATAATTTTTCATTAACGAATGTTTTGTTCGTTTATACTGCATTTTGCAGATAACTGTTTCAGTAAAGAAAATGTCTGACAAAGACGAGGTAAGCGGTCTAATTATATTTCCTATCATACTTTCTATTCAATTGTTTTTGCAAGTTGATGCATGTCATACATATTCTTTGTTTATGAGGCTAGTAGGGCTGGAAAAAAAAACATAATCACGCTGAAACCATATATCAACGAGAGGCTTTCAGTGAAAAGGAGAGAAGTTACAAATGAATCTCCCCAACGGGCGCTATACTGAACTTATATGTAAAATTTTCTCATATTTTCAAGTACTGAAAAGCACATAGATTACCTTTCATCCCATATAAATGATCTCGGTAATTCTTGTCTGATGAATACAATACCCTCGCGCACCCCCTGCCCTAATCGAGTGTCGCTCCGATGAAGGCTGCATACAATTCAGATGCGACAGCCGTGAAGGTGGTTTTTAGTAGGTAGCTACCACTCTAGTCAGTCCCACATCACCCTGCAGACCCGCTGTGGAGGTATGCATGACGCATTTACCACCTTCCTCCCCGCGGAGGGCGCCTGGGGCCTTAGGCGCGAAACACAGAAAATACTACAATTCCCTCTACTATCTATTAAATAGCCAATACTTATCTGTAAGGTACCGACATATACGGCTAGTAGTGGTCAGGTAGTTAATCCGGGATTTATTCAGATCTCTTTCGGCTCATTTTTCCAAAACCCGAACGGCAGTGGCCGGGCTGCCTTTTTTCCTAAACATTCATCTTAATATCAAATTTTAAATATTGCACTACTACAAGCACGCGGGGCATGTGTGCGTGACCACTGGCCGCTTGTCACGTACGTGGCGAGACATGTCAAAAGAGATTGTCAAAAGGCACAGCCAGTTGACAATCTCAATGTAACGAATTACACTTTAAGACTGATAGATGATATAAATGATATAGATGATAGTTGCTGCTGCTGCTACTGATGCTGATAGATGCTTCTGATATATGGTGATAGATTCCTTATGATGCTGATACTGATAGGCGATGATAATAGGGATGTCAAATGAAACCCGTTGAGTGCGTAATGATCACTGTTTTTATTGTAATAATGTCGAATTTATATACATCTAATAATGCTTACTCAGGTAAACGCGGTGAACGAGTGCAATGACACATTGGCTCGTACATCTTGCGAGTCTCAAAAAGAATACAAAACAAAATTAAATTAAATTAACTTGTAAAAATGTATAAAATCTATATCTTAATATAATATAATTAAATCAGTCTATTTGTGGGATTTTTTGAAAAGAAATCGATGACGTTGGCCGGTTGAAGGTGACGGATCGCCCGGGCTGGTCATAGGTCCTGGCACCAGTGGGTGAATGGGCGGGGTCCTCGCTGCGGGCGCGCTGCGCGGGTATCGCGGACACAAGGCAGGTCGACGCCGTCTGATGTTCTTCTCCTGTGCTGCGTGCTGCGGACTGCGGTGAACTTGTGCACTCAGGACGCTGCCTTCGTCTGAAAATAAAACAACACATCGAAACTGTTAGGGCAATTATAGTTGAGGGTAAGATGTATATCATGACGTAGTGATGTTGATGGTGAACCGAGACATTATTTATACTCGCTTCCTTAAGAGTATGGATCTGTTTTTTGACTGTCTCGTAAATTTCCGAGTCTGCTTTTATTCCAGATACAGAGACTGACGTGTTTATGAAGTTATTGAGTGCTGATACGGTCGGCATTGTTTCTATATATGCATTGTTGATATTTATTTTGCTGCGATAGTCATGATGGCCGAACAAGGTAAAGGTGTCTCTTTTCACGTTACAGTCCTGACCTAGCGCAATGACGCCGCTCCCTTCGAGTGTGTGTGACGTCACACTTTCCGGACACATGATGCGCACATGGCACTGCCCACAGCACGTGTATAGCCACGCTGCGTTAAAATGTAATTTAAGCCACATATCCGCGCACTGCATTGTTTTTATTTTGCAAAAGGTTTCTTTGTTTTCTTAAATTAATATTTGAGTATCGCAAATCGAGTGTTGTATTCTTAATTGATAGATAGGGGCATTTAGAGGGCATAATAATCCGTCATCATGATACTTAATGCAGGATAATATATCCGTCTGTGACATCGGAACGAATGTATCCTTTCTCACATTAAAGACCATGAATTCCATACTTGGTATTGCGTAATAAGTTGTATCATAATTGTTTGATATAGGTAAACTGATGACGCGATCCAGCTCATAGTGTTCACTCGTAGTCAGCGGTATTTTTATTTCCATTATTAGATAATTGCTTTTAATTTTAGTTCGGACATGTAGGATTTCATACAGGTATTTTATGTTTTCAGGCTTCACAGGAATTGATAAGTCGCCGTTTATCTGTCCGGAAATTATGTTCAGTTGTTCCTTTAATTGATTGGGTGATAAAATGTGGGTATACAATCTTCCTTGGTAGATGTCTGTTACTGTGTTCAGCAGGCTTTCTTGAACTCGGCGGATATTTGATATCAAGTTATCGGTGTTTATGGTATTCATCATGATGTAAACTGATACTTTAAGGACGTTTGATTCTCTTGAAAGACTTTGTAGTTGATTGTTTATAATTTCAAATTGTTCATGTGTTCATTGCGATGAATAATGTTACTTTCGGTTTCGAAAATTGAGGTCTGGTTTTTCATTAATTGTAATAGATGATATTCGTTTTTCTGCACTTTTCTTCTTGATTTTCATTTTCCTTTTTCATTTCATGAACTGGTAATAAAATTAATTTGCTGACAGGTCGTTTAATGATGTTATTTTGGGTTTTCAGTGTGACCATCCGGGTGTGCCCATCCTCGCCAGGGTGGAGTTCAAGGACACGTGCTAATGCCCATTTTCCTGGGGGCATGTTGTCTTCCTTAATGATAACAACGTCGTTCAGTTCGATATCTTTGCTTGGGGTTTTCCATTTCGATCTAGTTTGTAAGTTTTGTAAATATTCCCGAGACCAGGACTGCCATATTTGCTTGTTCATAGCTTGTATTAATTGCCATCTTGATGATAAGTGAGTGATATCTGGATCTGTCTGGGTCTTGCTAAGATGGGACCGCCGACGAGGAAGTGTCCTGGAGTGAGACAGTTATCGTCAGGATTTTCTGTAAGAGCGCAGAGTGGACGGGAGTTCATACATGCTTCTATTTGGTGAAGTAAAGTAGTCAGCTCTTCGTATGTGAGTTTCTGTTCTCCCATCACTCGTTTCAGGTATTGTTTGAGGCTCTTGACGGCTGCTTCCCACAGGCCCCCTGCAGAGGGCCAGGACGGGGCGTTAAAATGCCATGTTTGTTGAAAAAGGATTTTTCCTCTGATTGTGAGTGGTGAATGCCAGCCAAGTGGGTCATAGATTTTTGAAACTTCTGATAAGAGCTGTCTTTTAGTTATTTTATCTTGATGACTTTCAGTTAGTTTGCAATGATAAGAAAATGTGTCAGTGGCAGGATTCCATCGCAAGCCCAGAGTATTTCTGCTTTCGGCGTCCTTGAACTCGAAAATAGGGTTTAACTGGTTGACACAGTTTTCACTAATGTAGCTGTTTTCGAATAATGTTGATTGTTACTTTATATAAATTGTTTTTATGATAAATAAATGAAATAAAAAAAAAAAAAACTCCTCAGATGATAAATCTTTCGTGAGCTCAGGAGTGTTGCTGGACCATTTTCTTAGATTCATTCCCGCGCCCTTCAGGACTTCGATTAATTCCACTTGTAACTGTTTTGCTTCAATGATACTGTCGCTCCCGCACATTAGGTCATCAGTGTAAAAGGAATTATTTAATGCTTGCGCAGCCAAATGATATTTTTCTTTGCTATCGGAGGCAATCTGACGTAATGTTCGCATGGCTAGGAACGGTGCGGCCTTGGTGCCATACGTCACAGTAGTGAGATGATATTTCTTGATGCGATCATGTGGTGAGTTTCTCCACAGGATAGTTTGTAAGGGTTGATCGGATGGTCTAATCCGGATTTGTCTGAAAAATTTTTCTATGTCTGCTGTCATCACATATCTTGGCTCCCGCCATTTCAATATCAATCCCTGGTGGTCCTGCTGTAGGTTGGGTCCACTCTCCATAAGATCATTAAGGCTGTGGCCCGATGACGATTTGGCGGAAGCGTTAAAAACAACACGCAATTTGGTCGTCGTAGAGTCTGATTTTACAACGCCGTGGTGAGCTAGATAGCATGCTGTCTCCCTCGCACTTATGGTGTTGTTTACTTCGATCATATGACCCAGTGACTCATATTCATGCATAAACTGTTTATAGCTGTCTGATAATATTTGATTGTTAGCCATTTTTTTCTCTGTTTGTGCAAATCTGGCCAACGCAACTGATTTTGAAAAACCCAAATCTTTCAAAAAAATTTGTTTCATGGGGATGGCCACCTCGTATCTACTATCCTGTAGCCTTCTTGTAGTAGATTGATATAGGTCTTCACAGTACTGCTCTTTCTCTGTTAAAGGTGAGTTATCATGGGAATCGTTGATGTCTTTGGTCTCCCAGTATTTTGATAAGTCTCAGATTCTCGCTCCGATCGCCACGCGGTGCGGACGTGCAAGACCCAGCTCTCCGTTGATCGGTCCCTTCCCGCCATTCCGCGGCGCTCAGTTTACTGACGTCACAGTCTAGCGTGTTGGCTCCGTGCTACGGTTTCCTATGTCTTTCTACTCCGTCTGAGTGCTTTCGAAGTGCGATTTTTCTTTGCGACTAAGCCTCTTAGTCTTCAAAGTGCTGTGCTAAGTTGTGTTGTGCTTGTGCTGAGTGCAGTGTTGTGCCCGGCGTAAGTAGTCTGGTTTCAGTGCAAAGGATACTTAACGGTGACAACGAATTTGTACTGAACCAGTCCTTTTTATTTTATTTATTTCTCTTCTCTATTTTATTTATTCTTCTTCTATTTTTCATATTTATTTTTATCATATCTGTGCGTTTTCGTGTGTATCTGTTTTTTCTGTCGGTAAAGGTTGACCCTAACGCGGTCAACTCTTTACCTGCGTACCCTTTTTAGGTTTCTAGGTAGCAGCCTTCGGCGTACTACTGTTAGTTTTAAGTTTTTCCTCCCCAGCCCCCCTACCGCTGGTAGGGAGGTTAGCCGCTAGGATTTTGCTAGGTTTTTCTAGGTACTAGGCATCTTTTATTATACATTTATTTATTAATATTAGTGCCCAACCCTCCCTAATGGATCCGCTAAGCGCTATTAACGCGTTCACCCAGGCGCTTGCTGCGATAGGCGTCTACATCCCGAATGACATCATAACGCAGGCCTTGCAGGCATCAATCGCGTCCCCGGCCCCTCAGGCCTCAACCCCGGCCCCTCAGGCCTCAACCCCGGCCCCTCAGGCCTCAACCCCGGCCCCTCAGGCCTCAACCCTGGCCCCTCAGGCCTCAAACCCGGCCCCTCAGGCCTCCGACGTCGAGACCCCTCAGGTCTTAAGCTCTCCCGCGTCTCCCGCCTCGTCCGAGATGGACTGCGAATCGGTCGCATCCTCTCACGCGTCGCGTCGTAAGCGTACCGCTCCCGGGAGCGACTCCGAACCCGCGTCTGATACGTCGTCAGATGCCGTCACCTTAACCGGCTCTCCTGAGCCCGCGTTTCAACTCGTCGCCAAGCGCTCCAAGAAGCGCTCTAAGAAAGCTTCGGTATCTTCAATACCCGAGCCCTCCCCGGTGTCTTCAACACCAGCCCCCGCGCCGTTAAAATCGCTCGTAGTAACCGCGTCTCCGTCGGTCACATCGAAGCCAGCGACGCGCTGCGCTCCCGTCCCGCCGAAGCCTCAGCTCCCTCCGCCCGTCTTCCTGCGTGAAAAAGCGCGCTGGACCACGGTTTCAAACTTGTGCAAAGTGCACAAAATTAATTATTTAAAAGCCGCCAACGCTGGCGATACAATCAAAATCCAATTAGCGACCGTCGTCGACTTCCGCGAGTTTACCAGGTTACTCGGATTAAACCAAATCGCGTATCACACCTACGCCCTCCCGGAGGAGCGTAAGATCCGCGCAGTACTACGGGGCGTCCCGTTCGAACTCAGCAACGAAGACATCCTCGATGACCTTAAGTCTCAGGGTTTCCCGGTCACAGCAGTGCACAAGATGCACTCCAACCGCGGTAGGCGTTTTCCCTTAGCGTTGGTAATCCTGTCGAATACTCCCAACTCGAGGGAGATCTTTAGAGAGGCTCGCACAATTTGCGGACTCTCAAATATCTCCGTCGAGCGTCCCAACCCCCGTGGTCACCCTGGGCAGTGCCACCGCTGCCAGCTCTATGGCCACGCAGCGGCTAACTGTTCAGCTCCCCCCAGGTGCGTTAAGTGCCTGGATCCCCACTTCACTAAGGAGTGCACTCGCACTCCCGAATCCACTTCCCCCCCTGCCTGTGTGCTGTGCGGCCAGTCCGGCCACACAGCAAACTACAGGGGTTGCCCGCGCGCTCCGCGCTCCACCGTCAAGAGGGTCGCGCCTAAACCGGCGCCGCCGCTCACCTCCGCTAACTTCCCGCCGCTGCGCAACCGGGGTCCCCCGGAAGCAAAGCCCGTTCAGCCGACGCCTACTCCGGCTCTGTCTTGGAGGCAGCGTCCGGCCGTCCCGCCTGCACCTTCCCGACCCATCCCAGCTCCCGTAGCTCCCGTAGGGCCGCGTCCCGCGTTGTCATCTTCCCCTCAGTCGTCGTTGGCTGAGGACATGAAGACCGTGTTCGACGTCATCCAAAACGTCGACATTAACGAAATCTCCGTACTCGCACGCAAACTGCGAGCCGCCCGCTCTCCTCAAGAGCGGTTATTCGCGTTAGCCGAGCATCACTCGCTCCTAAGTTCGTTGTAAATTCTTTTATTTTTGTAAATTTTAAATAAATAAATTTTAAATTTTAATGTCTAGACCCGTGAATCCCGCGTCCAGTCGTATTAAACCCAAGGGCTTATCCCTTGTATCTTTTAACGCTCGTAGTCTTAGCACTAACCTTCCCGAGATTAAACTGTTCCTTCAGAACAAAGAACCTGACCTATTCCTTCTCCAGGAGACATGGCTTACTCCAAAACGCTCCAGGGGATATGCTATTCCTAAGTACGCATTTACTCGCAACGATAGGCCCAACTCCGACGGTTACGGCGGCACCGCCATATATTACAAAAGAGGCTTCCATTGCTGTCCTCTCCCTACCCCTCCTCTCCTCAACATGGAGGCCACGGTGTGTAGATTGGCTATGACTGGTCATCCGACCATCATCATAGCTTCAGTCTACATACCGTGTGGCTCCAATCCAATCCGCAGCGACTTTGAGGCCATTCTCGCCCTCGGCCATTCAGTCATTATGTTCGGAGACTTTAACTCCAAACATACTGACTGGACGTGCCTATCAACCAATACCAGCGGTATCGCTCTCCTCGACATCACCAACTCCCTTGACTTAGACGTCATATCCCCCATCACTCCCACTCACTATCCCAACAATCCGACCTACTCTCCTGACATCCTCGACTTTGCAATTATCAAGCGAATCAATCTTGACCTAAGGTCTATCGAACCGCTCGATGACCTAGGCTCCGACCATCGCCCCGTCTCCCTCGTGCTAGGTACGCCTAACGTTAACGTCACACCTCCTAAGACCTTTACCAATTTGAAAGGCTTTAAAAATACGTTAGTTTCAGCCTTAGAGGCCCCTAACTCTCCGCTCGCGATTTCGCCCAACCAATTAGATAGTCCGGATAAAATAGATTCATTAGTCAATACTCTAACTGATGCTATTAACACAGCCATCAACGACAACGAAAAGGTTGTTAAGCAAAGCAAACCCGCGCTTCCACTAGCCGTTAGCAATCTCATTAAAGCCAAGAACGCGGCTCTCCGGAGAGCAAAGAAATATCCCACGCCAGCATATAGAACAGCTGCGAATCAGCTTCAACGTAAAGTTAGGTCTCGCCTCGCGGAACTCCGTGACACTCAGTTTAACGATCTCATGGAGAATATCTCCCCGTCCCACCAAGCGTATTATCGAATGGCCCGAGCCTTACGCGTAGACACCACCTCTCACGTTCCTCCTCTCACTCGTCCCGACGGCACCATTGCTTTCGAAGTCGAAGAGAAAGCCGAATGCTTCGCCGACAGCATAGCGGCACAATGCTCGCCCAGCACGCAACCCGCGGATCCCTCCCACATCCAGGCGGTGGAGGACGAAGTTCTCCGCAGAGAATCTCTCCCTATCACCGACGACCCCGTCACAGTCTCTAATGATGAAATCTTGCTTCTCATTAGAAAGCAAAAATCCAAAAAGGCTCCGGGTGCGGATGGAATTTCCAACCACGCACTTAAGCACCTGCCTGAGCAGGTGCTTACCTTGTTAGCTATCATCTTCAATGCCTGCTTCGACCATAGCTACTTTCCAAAAGCCTGGAAAGAAGCGACAGTCATAGGCATTCCCAAGCCGGGGAAACCTCTGAATGTCCCGGCTAATCACAGACCCATCAGCCTCCTCAAGGCAATGTCTAAACTTCTCGAAAGAGTCATACTCTCTCGAATGCGGAATCATCTGTTTCCAACAGATGGCGACCCTCTCATCATTCCCCACCAGTTCGGCTTTCGCGCTAAGCACTCCTGCCCTCAGCAAGTCCATCGAATCGTCGAGTACATACTCGAAGGATTCTCTCAGCGTCGTAAAAAAACAATCGCGGTTCTCTTTGACGTAGCCAAGGCTTTCGACAAAGTCTGGCACAGCGGTCTCGTTTTTAAACTCTATAAAATAGGCTTACCGGCTCGCCTAGTCAGATTAATAGCGTCGTTTCTTAAAGACCGTACTTTTCGATTCAAACATGAAGGCACGCTCTCCGCGCCTCGTCCCATAAAGGCTGGAGTCCCGCAAGGCTCAGTCCTCGCCCCTCTGCTGTACACCGTGTACACTAACGACATCCCCATCCCGCCAAAAGGCGTCGAACTCGCCCTCTTTGCAGACGATACCGCCCTTTACACTAAAAGTCAAGCGATCCCGTATAACATCACCAGACTCCAAAAGGCCGTAAACGCCCTCGGTGTTTGGTTTCAAAAATGGCGTATCGATGTCAACCCAGAAAAGAGTTCTGCTATTCAATTCGACCACAAACGTCGTAATCGCCACAACGATCCGCACATTCGTATGTTAGGTGTTCCCATCCCCTGGAAGCGCACTGTCAAATACTTAGGCGTCACCTTAGATCAGACGCTTTCTTTCAAGCCACACGTCGATAGAGTAACGAAACTCGCGCGTTTCTACTTAAGCCGCTTAAATAGTATGATAGGTAGAAAAAGTAAAATGTCTTTTAGAAATAAACGTACGCTTTACAAGGTCTGCGTTAGACCCGTCATGTCGTATGCTTCGCCAGTCTTTGCCCACGCCAAACCCTCCGTCCTGTATAAGCTGCAGGTAGTTCAAAATCTCTTCTGCCGCAGGGCCACAAACGCACCTTGGTACGTGCGTAACGCGGACCTGCACAGAGATCTTGAACTGCCTACAGTGCAACAGCACCTCAAAACACTCTCAGAATCGTTCTTCAAACGTGCCGAATCCCATCCCAATCATCTTGTTCGAGATTCAGTCTCATATACTGTTCCTGTGTTAGATTCGATTTACAAAATCGCTAGACCGAGAAACGCGCACACGAGCGAACGCACGCAGTTAACTTTAGCTCTCGAGGCCCTTCAGGCCGCAAATCCTAATTCTAACGTAAATTCTAATTCTAACGTAAATCCGAATTAATGCTATTTTTATTTTTCTTTTTTAATGTTTTATTTTTACTTTTCTTTTTTGAGCACCTTCAGTGCTATGTGAATCTCAGCGGGTGACCCCTTAAGGGCCCCGCTGGCGCGGCCTCTTTCTCCAATTGGCCGTCGTTCAGATGAAGGCTGAGTGGCAAAAATGCACGAGCCGACAGGGGGTTTTTTAGTGGGTATGGTTCTGGTAGGCGTCGGGACGAGTCCCACATAACTCCGATCGCGCGCGCGGAGTATGCGTCAGAGCATTTTTTATGTCCTCCTGCCCTTCCCGTGGAGGGGAACCAAAAAAAAAAAAAAAAAAATGATAAGTCTTCTAATTGATGTACGACAACATTGCATTGGAATGTCTTCACATTCCCTGATAGGAGCCATCCCAGTTTAGTATGTTGAGCGATAGGGGCTCGTGGGGGGCCCCTTATTAGACCATCCATGATAATGTCTGAATATACAGTATGGATACCACTTATGGGCAATAAATGAAACCTCATACTTGTTATCGCGTTTTCTAACAGTGTACAAAAAATGAAAGAAATCGGTCCAGTAATTTGGTCAAAAACCAGAGTTTTAATTTTGAGCAAATTCGTAGAGACACACTCTGTAGATTTGCTACACTAGGTCAATGAGTCAATGAACTTGAATTGACATTATTTAGGTACTTAGTTGGAGAAATGCGACGTTGCCACGTAGTGCGTTATTTGCCGAGCGCAGGAATTCCCCTGAGCGGGGCGCGTGCAGGGGTGCGGGGTGTGTCCAACACCTGCCGCCCTACCGTAAAAGGATGCTAAGTACAAAATCATATTTTTGAGAAAAATGACAATAACCCGACAAACTTGTTTTCTAAAGTTGTATGTAAGATAGCATGTTATAATCAGTTAGTTACCACTGTTTTGTAAAGGGAACAATAATCGGTTAATAAATAAGTTGAAAGAGAAAATGATTCGAGATTATGTTTATAATGTTTAGCTTTAATCACTCAGTACACAGTGTTTTTAAAATTATCATAACTGTACTTAAAAGCGTTCTTATTAAAAATGATTATGTGTAATTAGAGATAAAATAAATAAAGAAGTAGACAGTAAAATCTTATGAATTGTTTTTACGTGTTACGCCTAGACTGGACGAGTCGAATCGCTCCTGTTAAAATTCATAAATTCAATCGTAAAAACAAAAAGAATAAACATTCATTATAATAGGTACATAGACCTTTCCTTAAAATAATTTGTTAATTGTTAATAACAATAATAATAAAAACTCTAATAACGCAAACATACTCTTATTTTAGTGCATTGATGATTATCATAGTTCCTTTTCTTAGGTACGTAATTGTAAATAAGTATTGAATACTAACAATTGCACCAATTGCACTATTTATGACTTATGTTTTTTTGCCAACTCATGGAAGGAAGGGAAGTCATGTTTTGTCACTCACTCGCACTCGTCACGTCAGTTCACCGCTAGACTTCCGGGCCACTGCGCATGTGCTTATTGCAGAGATTTTGATACTCGGCTCGCGCTCGCGCATTGTGCAGTAATTATTGTAAACTGTGGTTATTAGGTAGTTTAATTTATTCAGTATTTATTTGTTCTGGTGAAATTGACACTAGGTACTTTACTTTTGTGTGTGTTGTGTGTTTTAACAAAATGCCGCGATAACAGCATTTTTACAGTGCTGCAGAGTATACATACATGATTTTAATGTATAGGATAGTGCGCCATGATTGGGTTTATTTTCAGTTCAGTTAAATCGTGACGAAATAAAAAAGCGCAGTAAAAACATGAAAGTAAGTGATTTTTTTCTCATTAACTCGCAAACCGTAAAACAACAATCGAAGATGGCGGCGCCGTGCTGCATATCGCGCCATGCGTGTGCATCGTTGCCACTCTTCTGCTGAGGCTAAGGTACGTTGTCTAAACAGAGTGTTATACTGATACTGCATTTATTTCGCTATTTATTTTGTTTGAAAATGAAAGTTATTTAATTTGCGGTTTTTCGTGTAATATTCGATTGTGTTATACTTCTGTGGACTATTATTACTTGTGGTTTCATTTTTTGCCCATGAGTGGTATCCACACTGTATACTGGCATCCAACAATATATCAACTAGTTTTGAAATATTATATTCTGGATCAGCGAGGTTGAGGTGTTGAATATGAGGCCAGGACTCATTCTTAAATGATAAATTAGGCAGGTTATTGATGATGCGTGATATTACGAGTGCTTGGGTACTAAATTGATAGTCACCGTATTTATCACAGTATTCGCAGACTAGTGTAACCATGCTTTTACTTTGCTTTGAACTGGGACCAATGCCAGCCACAGATGCGTGATAGCGTTGGCGCTTTAGTCCTAGAAGTTGAGCTGCATTCTCTGATATAAGAGTTACTTGAGACCCTTGGTCTAGGAGCGCCCTTAGACTTATGTAGGTACCATCCGCCGACTGTGTTTTAATAGATATTGTCGTAAGAAGTATCTCTTCGTCATCCGATGCGACATAGTTAGCATAATGTTGCTTAGGTTGCTTATTCGAAACTGGAGCGCTTACTGCTGAGTGCGATGTACTCGGAGTGGGTGGTGGCGCCTGCACGTTTTGCGTTGCTTGCAGTTTACTGTACGTGGACTTTGATTTTGATTGCATTATTGAGTCATGAATTTTGGTGTTATGTGGTTCATTGCACTCCTTACAACGTCGAATTGAAGTGCATGGTTTATCGTAATGCGTGTAGAGACAATTAGGACAGATGTTATGTTTTGATATCGTTTCTATTTGCTCCTTGGCAGGTAGATTGAGGAAAGTTTGACACATAAATAGGTCATGGAATGCATTGCACACAACGCAGGACTTGCGTGTGCGGCTTGTTGGGCTTGTTGGTGCGGCTTGATAAAATCCTCTGCGCTTGTTCTGATATTGCGGCGGCGGTGGCGGCGGGCCGGTCTTGTTATAATATGGAACATTCTGTGCTTGATAGACACATTTTTTGGTACTATGATTATCCTTTTCTCTACATTGTATAGGTTCCAGCGCCGTAAATTTACTTTCAATAAACGTCATAAATTCTTCAAGTGTAGGTAGTGAGCGCGGCGCCTTGCGGGACTCCGTGTACTATTAAAGGATCCCAGCTGTTGGTGTCCACCCCCAGGTTATGTACGGCGTGGATGCATTCAGTTGTAGTGTCGTAGAGCTTCTTCAATTCATATGAGGTTTGTTTGTGAATATTGGGCTGATTGAGAAGGATTTCGACTTGCTTGGTGAATAGGAGCTGCGGGTTATTGTAGCGATGATCTAATATTTCCCAGGCACTGCCGTAGTTCTCGGCTGATATATGAAGGTGTTGAATAATGCGCTCTGCTTCTCCCTTGACCTTACATTTTAAATATTGCATTTTCTGCGCGTTTGTTAGATACTTATTGCTATGTATCGCTTCGGTGCATTAATCGCAAAATGTAGGCCACTGTGTGTACTTTCCCGTAAATATGGGAATATCAATCTGAGGTAGAGAATGTTGTAGGTGTGCGCTTGACCCTAGTTTTTGGTTCAGGGTCCGCTTTGAGCTAAGGTACTGGCCCTCGATGTCAGCGAATTTTCTTTCATATTTATTGTCTGATCCGGTTGATAAAATATCGATGCGCAGATGTAGATCATCGATGTTTCGCCAGCGCTGTTGTAGGTTACGCAAGTCGTCTTCAATCTCCCATTTTTCTTCGAGTTTTTCGATAGTGATGCGATTTATCTGTCGCTCCAATGCCCGGAAATTAGCGTATTGTTGTACTAAAAGATCTTGCAGCCCTTGGCGCGTGTCGGATTTTTCCAAATGAATGCTTGGGATGTGAAAGTTTGTTTTCGATGTTGTTGGTTGGGAGAGTTTGGGAGTTGGAGGCCGTTCGGAGTCCGATGTCATGGTCGCTCTGGCTGTTGTATAGAAGCTCATAACTTCATGATAAATGTTTTTTGTAAAATAATCGGATGTTTTGTCTTCTGCTGATTTCGATTTCTCATTATTGAGGTCAAATTCACCCCACAGGCTGTCGATTGCTTCTAGACGTTTTACATAGTATTCCGGTGTTTTTCGATCCGCAGAATCCTTCTTATAATTGATGTAGATCCTTTCGATCTCTCGCATGATAGTGCTCTGACGTTCCAGTAGATCTTGCATGTCGATAGGTGATATTGAGGTATTGATTGATTGGATCCTGTCTACCCAATGTCTTCGCAGACCAAGTACAACCTTATGCGCCTTCTCAATCTGAGCTGGGGGATCCCGCTTGTGGGAAGCCAGCCAAACCGATTCGCAGTTATACCAAATCCACTCCGATCAAAGGATAGCAATGGCGTAGGATCCTTATGTTCGCTGTTTTCCTTCGACGAAGGTCCAAACAATAAAATGCTCGAAGGACCAAAAAAATGTAACGAATTACACTTTAAGACTGATAGATGATATAAATGATATAGATGATAGTTGCTGCTGCTGCTACTGATGCTGATAGATGCTTCTGATATATGGTGATAGATTCCTTATGATGCTGATACTGATAGGCGATGATAATAGGGATGTCAAATGAAACCCGTTGAGTGCGTAATGATCACTGTTTTTATTGTAATAATGTCGAATTTATATACATCTAATATTGCTTACTCAGGTAAACGCGGTGAACGAGTGCAATGACACATTGGCTCGTACATCTTGCGAGTCTCAAAAAGAATACAAAACAAAATTAAATTAAATTAACTTGTAAAAATGTATAAAATCTATATCTTAATATAATATAATTAAAT
The DNA here is from genome assembly GCA_923062675.1 of Marasmarcha lunaedactyla. Classification (NCBI taxonomy): domain Eukaryota; kingdom Metazoa; phylum Arthropoda; class Insecta; order Lepidoptera; family Pterophoridae; genus Marasmarcha; species Marasmarcha lunaedactyla. The sequence continues at coordinate 15,259,259 of OV281363.1, read as the reverse complement.
CAGTCTATTCGTGGGATTTTTTGAAAAGAAATCGATGACGTTGGCCGATTGAAGGTGACGGATCGCCCGGGCTGGTCATAGGTCCTGGCACCAGTGGGTGAATGGGCGGGGTCCTCGCTGCGGGCGCGCTGCGCGGGTATCGCGGACACAGGGCAGGTCGACGCCGTCTGATGTTCTTCTTCTGTGCTGCGTGCTGCGGACTGCGGTGAACTTGTGCACTCAGGCCGCTGCCTTCGTCTGAAAATAAAACAACACATCGAAACTGTTAGGGCAATTATAGTTGAGGCTAAGATGTATATCATGACGTAGTGATGTTGATGGTGAACCGAGACATTATTTATACTCGCTTCCTTAAGAGTATGGATCTGTTTTTTGACTGTCTCGTAAATTTCCGAGTCTGCTTTTATTCCAGATACAGAGACTGACGTGTTTATGAAGTTATTGAGTGCTGATACGGTCGGCATTGTTTCTATATATGCATTGTTGATATTTATTTTGCTGCGATAGTCATGATGGCCGAACAAGGTAAAGGTGTCTCCTTTCACGTTACAGTCCTGACCTAGCGCAATGACGCCGCTCCCTTCGAGTGTGTGTGACGTCACACTTTCCGGACACATGATGCGCACATGGCACTGCCCACAGCACGTGTATAGCCACGCTGCGTTAAAATGTAATTTAAGCCACATATCCGCGCACTGCATTGTTTTTATTTTGCAAAAGGTTTCTTTGTTTTCTTAAATTAATATTTGAGTATCGCAAATCGAGTGTTGTATTCTTAATTGATAGATAGGGGCATTTAGAGGGCATAATAATCCGTCATCATGATACTTAATGCAGGATAATATATCCGTCTGTGACATCGGAACGAATGTATCCTTTCTCACATTAAAGGCCATGAATTCCATACTTGGTATTGCGTAATAAGTTGTATCATAATTGTTTGATATAGGTAAACTGATGACGCGATCCAGCTCATAGTGTTCACTCGTAGTCAGCGGTATTTTTATTTCCATTATTAGATAATTGCTTTTAATTTTAGTTCGGACATGTAGGATTTCATACAGGTATTTTATGTTTTCAGGCTTCACAGGAATTGATAAGTCGCCGTTTATCTGTCCGGAAATTATGTTCAGTTGTTCCTTTAATTGATTGGGTGATAAAATGTGGGTATCCAATCTTCCTTGGTAGATGTCTGTTACTGTGTTCAGCAGGCTTTCTTGAACTCGGCGGATATTTGATATCAAGTTATCGGTGTTTATGGTATTCATCATGATGTAAACTGATACTTTAAGGACGTTTGATTATCTTGAAAGTCTTTGTAGTTGATTGTTTATAATTTCAAATTGTTCATGTGTTCATTGCGATGAATAATGTTACTTTCGGTTTCGAATATGGAGGTCTGGTTTTTCATTAATTGTAATAGATGATATTCGTTTTTCTGCACTTTTCTTCTTGATTTTCATTTTCCTTTTTCATTTCATGAACTGGTAATAAAATTAATTTGCTGACAGGTCGTTTAATGATGTTATTTTGGGTTTTCAGTGTGACCATCCGGGTGTGCCCATCCTCGCCAGGGTGGAGTTCAAGGACACGTGCTAATGCCCATTTTCCTGGGGGCATGTTGTCTTCCTTAATGATAACAACGTCGTTCAGTTCGATATCTTTGCTTGGGGTTTTCCATTTCGATCTAGTTTGTAAGTTTTGTAAATATTCCCGAGACCAGGACTGCCATATTTGCTTGTTCATAGCTTGTATTAATTGCCATCTTGATGATAAGTGAGTGATATCTGGATCTGTCTGGGTCTTGCTAAGATGGGACCGCCGACGAGGAAGTGTCCTGGAGTGAGACAGTTATCGTCAGGATTTTCTGTAAGAGCGCAGAGTGGACGGGAGTTCATACATGCTTCTATTTGGTGAAGTAAAGTAGTCAGCTCTTCGTATGTGAGTTTCTGTTCTCCCATCACTCGTTTCAGGTATTGTTTGAGGCTCTTGACGGCTGCTTCCCACAGGCCCCCTGCAGAGGGCCAGGACGGGGCGTTAAAATGCCATGTTTGTTGAAAAAGGATTTTTCCTCTGATTGTGAGTGGTGAAAGCCAGCCAAGTGGGTCATAGATTTTTGAAACTTCTGATAAGAGCTGTCTTTTAGTTATTTTATCTTGATGACTTTCAGTTAGTTTGCAATGATAAGAAAATGTGTCAGTGGCAGGATTCCATCGCAAGCCCAGAGTATTTCTGCTTTCGGCGTCCTTGAACTCGAAAATAGGGTTTAACTGGTTGACACAGTTTTCACTAATGTAGCTGTTTTCGAATAATGTTGATTGTTACTTTATATAAATTGTTTTTATGATAAATAAATGAAATAAAAAAAAAAAAAACTCCTCAGATGATAAATCTTTCGTGAGCTCAGGAGTGTTGCTGGACCATTTTCTTAGATTCATTCCCGCGCCCTTCAGGACTTCGATTAATTCCACTTGTAACTGTTTTGCTTCAAGGATACTGTCGCTCCCGCACATTAGGTCATCAGTGTAAAAGGAATTATTTAATGCTTGCGCAGCCAAATGATATTTTTCTTTGCTATCGGAGGCAATCTGACGTAATGTTCGCATGGCTAGGAACGGTGCGGCCTTGGTGCCATACGTCACAGTAGTGAGATGATATTTCTTGATGCGATCATGTGGTGAGTTTCTCCACAGGATAGTTTGTAAGGGTTGATCGGATGGTCTAATCCGGATTTGTCTGAAAAATTTTTCTATGTCTGCTGTCATCACATATCTTGGCTCCCGCCATTTCAATATCAATCCCTGGTGGTCCTGCTGTAGGTTGGGTCCACTCTCCATAAGATCATTAAGGCTGTGGCCCGATGACGATTTGGCGGAAGCGTTAAAAACAACACGCAATTTGGTCGTCGTAGAGTCTGATTTTACAACGCCGTGGTGAGCTAGATAGCATGCTGTCTCCCTCGCACTTATGGTGTTGTTTACTTCGATCATATGACCCAGTGACTCATATTCATGCATAAACTGTTTATAGCTGTCTGATAATATTTGATTGTTAGCCATTTTTTTCTCTGTTTGTGCAAATCTGGCCAACGCAACTGATTTTGAAAAACCCAAATCTTTCAAAAAAATTTGTTTCATGGGGATGGCCACCTCGTATCTACTATCCTGTAGCCTTCTTGTAGTAGATTGATATAGGTCTTCACAGTACTGCTCTTTCTCTGTTAAAGGTGAGTTATCATGGGAATCGTTGATGTCTTTGGTCTCCCAGTATTTTGATAAGTCTTCTAATTGATGTACGACAACATTGCATTGGAATGTCTTCACATTCCCTGATAGGAGCCATCCCAGTTTAGTATGTTGAGCGATAGGGGCTCGTGGGGGGCCCCTTATTAGACCATCCATGATAATGTCTGAATATACAGTATGGATACCACTTATGGGCAATAAATGAAACCTCATACTTGTTATCGCGTTTTCTAACAGTGTACAAAAAATGAAAGAAATCGGTCCAGTAATTTGGTCAAAAACCAGAGTTTTAATTTTGAGCAAATTCGTAGAGACACACTCTGTAGATTTGCTACACTAGGTCAATGAGTCAATGAACTTGAATTGACATTATTTAGGTACTTAGTTGGAGAAATGCGACGTTGCCACGTAGTGCGTTATTTGCCGAGCGCAGGAATTCCCCTGAGCGGGGCGCGTGCAGGGGTGCGGGGTGTGTCCAACACCTGCCGCCCTACCGTAAAAGGATGCTAAGTACAAAATCATATTTTTGAGAAAAATGACAATAACCCGACAAACTTGTTTTCTAAAGTTGTATGTAAGATAGCATGTTATAATCAGTTAGTTACCACTGTTTTGTAAAGGGAACAATAATCGGTTAATAAATAAGTTGAAAGAGAAAATGATTCGAGATTATGTTTATAATGTTTAGCTTTAATCACTCAGTACACAGTGTTTTTAAAATTATCATAACTGTACTTAAAAGCGTTCTTATTAAAAATGATTATGTGTAATTAGAGATAAAATAAATAAAGAAGTAGACAGTAAAATCTTATGAATTGTTTTTACGTGTTACGCCTAGACTGGACGAGTCGAATCGCTCCTGTTAAAATTCATAAATTCAATCGTAAAAACAAAAAGAATAAACATTCATTATAATAGGTACATAGACCTTTCCTTAAAATAATTTGTTAATTGTTAATAACAATAATAATAAAAACTCTAATAACGCAAACATACTCTTATTTTAGTGCATTGATGATTATCATAGTTCCTTTTCTTAGGTACGTAATTGTAAATAAGTATTGAATACTAACAATTGCACCAATTGCACTATTTATGACTTATGTTTTTTTGCCAACTCATGGAAGGAAGGGAAGTCATGTTTTGTCACTCACTCGCACTCGTCACGTCAGTTCACCGCTAGACTTCCGGGCCACTGCGCATGTGCTTATTGCAGAGATTTTGATACTCGGCTCGCGCTCGCGCATTGTGCAGTAATTATTGTAAACTGTGGTTATTAGGTAGTTTAATTTATTCAGTATTTATTTGTTCTGGTGAAATTGACACTAGGTACTTTACTTTTGTGTGTGTTGTGTGTTTTAACAAAATGCCGCGATAACAGCATTTTTACAGTGCTGCAGAGTATACATACATGATTTTAATGTATAGGATAGTGCGCCATGATTGGGTTTATTTTCAGTTCAGTTAAATCGTGACGAAATAAAAAAGCGCAGTAAAAACATGAAAGTAAGTGATTTTTTTCTCATTAACTCGCAAACCGTAAAACAACAATCGAAGATGGCGGCGCCGTGCTGCATATCGCGCCATGCGTGTGCATCGTTGCCACTCTTCTGCTGAGGCTAAGGTACGTTGTCTAAACAGAGTGTTATACTGATACTGCATTTATTTCGCTATTTATTTTGTTTGAAAATGAAAGTTATTTAATTTGCGGTTTTTCGTGTAATATTCGATTGTGTTATACTTCTGTGGACTATTATTACTTGTGGTTTCATTTTTTGCCCATGAGTGGTATCCACACTGTATACTGGCATCCAACAATATATCAACTAGTTTTGAAATATTATATTCTGGATCAGCGAGGTTGAGGTGTTGAATATGAGGCCAGGACTCATTCTTAAATGATAAATTAGGCAGGTTATTGATGATGCGTGATATTACGAGTGCTTGGGTACTAAATTGATAGTCACCGTATTTATCACAGTATTCGCAGACTAGTGTAACCATGCTTTTACTTTGCTTTGAACTGGGACCAATGCCAGCCACAGATGCGTGATAGCGTTGGCGCTTTAGTCCTAGAAGTTGAGCTGCATTCTCTGATATAAGAGTTACTTGAGACCCTTGGTCTAGGAGCGCCCTTAGACTTATGTAGGTACCATCCGCCGACTGTGTTTTAATAGATATTGTCGTAAGAAGTATCTCTTCGTCATCCGATGCGACATAGTTAGCATAATGTTGCTTAGGTTGCTTATTCGAAACTGGAGCGCTTACTGCTGAGTGCGATGTACTCGGAGTGGGTGGTGGCGCCTGCACGTTTTGCGTTGCTTGCAGTTTACTGTACGTGGACTTTGATTTTGATTGCATTATTGAGTCATGAATTTTGGTGTTATGTGGTTCATTGCACTCCTTACAACGTCGAATTGAAGTGCATGGTTTATCGTAATGCGTGTAGAGACAATTAGGACAGATGTTATGTTTTGATATCGTTTCTATTTGCTCCTTGGCAGGTAGATTGAGGAAAGTTTGACACATAAATAGGTCATGGAATGCATTGCACACAACGCAGGACTTGCGTGTGCGGCTTGTTGGGCTTGTTGGTGCGGCTTGATAAAATCCTCTGCGCTTGTTCTGATATTGCGGCGGCGGTGGCGGCGGGCCGGTCTTGTTATAATATGGAACATTCTGTGCTTGATAGACACATTTTTTGGTACTATGATTATCCTTTTCTCTACATTGTATAGGTTCCAGCGCCGTAAATTTACTTTCAATAAACGTCATAAATTCTTCAAGTGTAGGTAGTGAGCGCGGCGCCTTGCGGGACTCCGTGTACTATTAAAGGATCCCAGCTGTTGGTGTCCACCCCCAGGTTATGTACGGCGTGGATGCATTCAGTTGTAGTGTCGTAGAGCTTCTTCAATTCATATGAGGTTTGTTTGTGAATATTGGGCTGATTGAGAAGGATTTCGACTTGCTTGGTGAATAGGAGCTGCGGGTTATTGTAGCGATGATCTAATATTTCCCAGGCACTGCCGTAGTTCTCGGCTGATATATGAAGGTGTTGAATAATGCGCTCTGCTTCTCCCTTGACCTTACATTTTAAATATTGCATTTTCTGCGCGTTTGTTAGATACTTATTGCTATGTATCGCTTCGGTGCATTAATCGCAAAATGTAGGCCACTGTGTGTACTTTCCCGTAAATATGGGAATATCAATCTGAGGTAGAGAATGTTGTAGGTGTGCGCTTGACCCTAGTTTTTGGTTCAGGGTCCGCTTTGAGCTAAGGTACTGGCCCTCGATGTCAGCGAATTTTCTTTCATATTTATTGTCTGATCCGGTTGATAAAATATCGATGCGCAGATGTAGATCATCGATGTTTCGCCAGCGCTGTTGTAGGTTACGCAAGTCGTCTTCAATCTCCCATTTTTCTTCGAGTTTTTCGATAGTGATGCGATTTATCTGTCGCTCCAATGCCCGGAAATTAGCGTATTGTTGTACTAAAAGATCTTGCAGCCCTTGGCGCGTGTCGGATTTTTCCAAATGAATGCTTGGGATGTGAAAGTTTGTTTTCGATGTTGTTGGTTGGGAGAGTTTGGGAGTTGGAGGCCGTTCGGAGTCCGATGTCATGGTCGCTCTGGCTGTTGTATAGAAGCTCATAACTTCATGATAAATGTTTTTTGTAAAATAATCGGATGTTTTGTCTTCTGCTGATTCCGATTTCTCATTATTGAGGTCAAATTCACCCCACAGGCTGTCGATTGCTTCTAGACGTTTTACATAGTATTCCGGTGTTTTTCGATCCGCAGAATCCTTCTTATAATTGATGTAGATCCTTTCGATCTCTCGCATGATAGTGCTCTGACGTTCCAGTAGATCTTGCATGTCGATAGGTGATATTGAGGTATTGATTGATTGGATCCTGTCTACCCAATGTCTTCGCAGACCAAGTACAACCTTATGCGCCTTCTCAATCTGAGCTGGGGGATCCCGCTTGTGGGAAGCCAGCCAAACCGATTCGCAGTTATACCAAATCCACTCCGATCAAAGGATAGCAATGGCGTAGGATCCTTATGTTCGCTGTTTTCCTTCGACGAAGGTCCAAACAATAAAATGCTCGAAGGACCAAAAAAATGTAACGAATTACACTTTAAGACTGATAGATGATATAAATGATATAGATGATAGTTGCTGCTGCTGCTACTGATGCTGATAGATGCTTCTGATATATGGTGATAGATTCCTTATGATGCTGATACTGATAGGCGATGATAATAGGGATGTCAAATGAAACCCGTTGAGTGCGTAATGATCACTGTTTTTATTGTAATAATGTCGAATTTATATACATCTAATAATGCTTACTCAGGTAAACGCGGTGAACGAGTGCAATGACACATTGGCTCGTACACTCAGGGTCATTGCGACGTACGTTGTTTGTTTCGTTAGTTGCAAGTTTAAATATTTTAATATAAAAATGAGGTATTTTATTATTTATAATGGTTGTTCACTGTACTGTGTGTATGAATAATACTAGGAAAAATAAAAGTGAATTGCTCGAGCAAAAGAATTTTTCGATCTTGAAATAAATAATGTCAATATTTGCAATGAAATACTTAAACGTATTAAAGATTGTAAATTTGATATGCCATGTGAGTGTTTCCCTTTAGATTACTTGAAAAAACTATATGTTAGATTCAGAATTTACCACACCATCAAAAGAAACAATAAATTATTCAAAACAAAAATTATAAAAGAAAATTATTAGAGTAAGTTATTTGTAATGTATTCTATCATACTGAATAATGAAACTATTTAACAAATGTTTTGTTTAATTTGTCTTTTTTGTCACCTATTGTGATTACCCTACCAAAATAGGTAACAACTTTTCACGTTCTTTAGAAGCTTTGTCTCTGTGCCGTTTATCTACTCATGTGCCACCAGTTCGCAAAAGCCTTCGTAAAAAAAGAAAATTCTTTCACAGGTATATTTTTTTCAAAATAAATTTATAGTGTCTCTTTTTACAAAATTACTATTATCTGCATCGTTAGCTCGGCAAGTCTCCCTCCTCCCAAGTATCCAAACGACGAACACCCTCAAACGGCACCCGTTCACGAGTTAACGCGGGATCCAGCCATCGCTCTCCTCAACCACATTAGAGGAAGGTGAGCGACCCGTCACCCAACGCTACACACTTGGTTCCCGAAGTGGTCCAGGTGAAGCTTGAAATAGCTGCCGTGTCAGTGCCCCATTATGACTCTAGAACGTTAATTCCCAAAGCGGTCCAGGTCCACGAGAGACTCGACGGGGGTCTTAGTTAGATCTAATCTTCACATTTTTTGTCGAGTTTTAGAAATACGTAGAAATATAGCTGCAGAGGAATACCGGAACCAGCAAAATTTTGAAAGTGGTCTATGAGAAAAAAGCCTGGGAACTTCTGATCTAGACACTATAATCTACAATTATGTTCAACTTTGGTGCCTGGCTGTGGCGATTGAGGTCACCCAAAACTGAGGTAGCACCCCCCCTAGGTGCAGGAATCTTTAGGTCTTAATTTCAAAAATAGATTAATAGATAGTAGTGTATACCTTTTATGTGTCATTGTGATTATCTCCGGATTTTTTTTAAATATCGTGTTTAACGTACTTTAATTTGTTTTTTTAGATTATTCGTTTATTAAAAGATGCAGAGGTAAGATTAGTAATTAATATTTGTTCATTAAAGTTGCCTTGCGCTTTAAAGCAACTAACATATTTCTCCAGCACTCTAAAGCGTATTCATAGGGAGCAAACATACTTGGACAAAAATAACGATTTAGGCATTTATTTTTATTTCATAGTTGAAAAATTGGTTGAAGTAAGAAATTTTAAAAGTGAGCATTGTCGGTCAAGAAACAGCCAGGTATTGTTATTTTTGCCAAGAATTGAGAAACTTCACATTTTCTATTAATGCTGTGACGTGCAATACCCGGCTATAAAATAAAATTTGTGAATTAAAAGTTCTAGTCCCAGGAAATGAAATACGAGTAGTTTAGAAGTTACTTTTACAAATCTGAGTTTTAATTTCTAAAATATAATGAACTTGGAATAGATCATACGGCCCTCAAAAATATGATATAACTGTCAAAACACGACACGAATACAAACGAAATTTTATACATAATTATACGCACACCAAATATTTTGTCTTGCTCGCAAGCTCATGTTTTGCATCATTTATCTCTTTCATGTCGGGAGCAATATAATCTTTGAACGGAGTTTGTGTAAGGGAATTGATATGTGGTAGTATTAAAGTAATTTTTCAGGTCCGTAATATAAGAACGTTACCTATGTTAGTCTAATTAAAGTACTGTGCCCATAAATAAGGCAAAACGCCTTTGTTTACATACTTAATTCTGCATGAATCTTAACACTCTTTACCCTTTATATAGGGGGAGGAATCGAAAAAAACAAATATTGTAAGTACGTGCATTAAGTTGAGCCCTCAAAACTGATAGGGAAATCGTGATCAAACCCAATGTGGGTTTTTTTGTTGAAAAAGGATTAGACGTTTGTCTTCTATCTCACCTGATGGAAAGTGACGATGAAGACGAAGGTGTTACACGTCTTTCCACGAGATACCTATTCACTCGAAGCTTGAAAGAACTAGGTCTATAGTTTTCAGGAAAAACAGACGCAGGCAGTTCATCCCACACCTTGGCGACTCGCACCAAAAAGGAACTATCGAAGCGTTTGGTTCAACTTTTTGTAAGTTATTGCAAAGACGATAGGTATAGGCGCTAATGGCTGAATGGTTTTTGCTGACACCCACGATTGTCAAATTACTTAATTTTCAGTGTGGCAAATAGGACCCACGATTGTCAAATTACTTAATTCTCAGTGTGGCAAATAGGATGGGACTGCCAGAGGTTTAAGAACTCGAGCGCTTCCTTGTTTCTGAGGGCACGTTAAGTGGTCGGCCTTGGTGATCTCTTGGCCTCGAGATATTGTTGTCGCAAGATTAATGACGCGAACCCACGTGAGAGGCTTGTGGAGTTTCTAAAAGCTGCTTTATCTACTCTAGAGTCCCTAACATGATAAGTAATAGCTGTAGGTCAATTGTTTTAATTTTTTTTTTCATTGGACATAAAATATTCACGTTTTTTATAAATGTATTAAATCATTGTGTTTTCTCAGACTCACAGGATTCAATATAATTGTAATTACAGAGTGGACGAGCCTATGCTAGAGATATTGAGAGTGGGTTATCTGAAGCAATGAAAAAGGTGAGAAAGCATGAATTAGTTATAAAGGTAGATTTGCATAAACCTGACTGACAAAGAATATTGGCAAACTCACATACATTGTCAGTACCGCTTTTATTTCCGCAGAGCATTCACGTATCTCAAATTGAATATGTGGGTTTGACTGTTTGAATGATGGATAATCGAAATGCAATCATAAGATTTATATAAAAGTTGGAAATAAAAAGTCGAAATTATAATCTAACCTCAAAAACACGTAAAAAGACGTGAAAACGTTGTTTACTCAATGGGACAAATACGGTTAGAGGGTTAATACTTTCATAGTGTTTCGTATTTATTTGGTCGATAACATACAGTCCTTATTTTGCGGTTCACTCCTACACTTTTAATAACATTATTTTATTTTGCTAGGCTGTATGTCATTATTCTTTGCCTTCTCTATTGGTTGGGTTTAAAAAGTTGAGTTGGCGGGAGCTGTCACTTTTGAAGACAAAATGATGGAGGTGCAACTGTGAACTTGTGAACCACGTTTTCACGTTTTTATATTATAATTGTGTTTTTACGGCGCCCTATGCCTATTGATATTTAACGTTTTGTAGACGAAAACTTAAATAAACTTTGTGTTGTGAAAAGTGAACTTAAGGAGTGCCAGCAGCAACAAGGTTCGTGCTTAGGGTTTTATTATAATATATTTTTATTCGTATTTATACAGACCAAACATTCGGACTGCACAACGCCGATGACTGGATCGTGTTTTCATGTTCCAAGATAAAAATAACTCAAAATTTGACTCGGACGGCGCGGCACAGCTATCGAAGTTTTAACATCCTTTTCACCGCCGCACGAGTCTCTGCTGCTCATAATATCTTTTATTACTATATATTTTACCGTGTGCGATCGGCGCATACATCTCTTCGAGCCGGATAGCAATTACATTGGTTAATTTGAGTTACTTAGTCGTGGAACATTCCAGTCTTCTGGCAAACCACACATAATTATTTTCTATTGGGGGTAGATAGGAATAACTTTTTTGGGCTGATTTAGATATAATTTCTGGGGTTTTTTCGGTAGTACACAGTTAAACTGCACGTATTTACACTCACAAGTATTATATCTAACTATATTATTCCTCTCCCTATTCCCATATTACATTTATATCGTCACATTACATTTTAGGTATTCACACATATTTGCAAAATTAGGACTGTATTTTTGTCGGGCAATTTGTTTTTAAGGAATTAATTATAACTCTCATTAGTAATTGTAACTGTAAAATAAGTCTAAACTGTGTTTGGTCAAATTCCTAATTTTCATACATATTGCGTTTTATTGCTAAATTATTTTGCAAGTAGACTCAACAGTGGCGCCATTTTTATCTTTGGGACTTTGCGCATTTCTTTTCTTTAGTTGGCACTACACAAGTTTTGACGGGTTGGTATTGTTTGGGTTCGATACCAGATTTGAACATTTTTTCTCTCTGAGGTTTTATTGACTTGTTTCTTATTGCAATTGTTATTGTTTATTGCGGTTTAGTTTATGGATTTTTGCTACAGGTTTGTGGCAAATAAATTTAGCGGGCGGGCGATAAGAAACAAGGTTTTTTGTTTTTAATTGTTTCGGTATAGGGCACGTAAATGATTTTATTTTTTAATTGCGGTTGTTGTTATTGTTTTACGCGGTGACTACTGTAGGTATATCGTTGATGGGTACCTGAGTGTCAAATCTATTTGGGGTCGGTTTTTGTCTAAGTGGGCTACAGTGAATCATCTCGATTTGCGGGAGCAATTTGGCTCACTTTTTGTTTTTTTTTTTTGTTTCACTGTAGTACATTTGCACGAAATAGACTTTGTTCTTTTGTTTTATTTGTTGATAGCGGTTAATTACGTAAACTATGGCAACGCGTAAGCAACGTTTGCGTGATTTAAAGTATGAGGCGGTCATACGACGTTTGGAACTTATTCATGATCTCAGTAAAAGGGACTTTTCTGTAGGGACGGTTCGCGGACATCGATAGTTTACATGAGGAATTCACCTCTTTACATTTTGAGATTCAATTGGATGAAGGTGAAGATTTAGATACAACACGACATGAGGATAAGTTCATGAAGTATGACAAAATATATTACAATATTAAGCGGAGGTATTCAGAGTTGTTTTCTATTAATCCTAATGAGGTGAAATCGTTCGCAGGTACTGGCGGGGATTTTAAATCCAATATTAGTTTGCCGCGGTTGCATTTACCTACATTTTCTGGAAAGATAGAAGAATTTATTTCTTTTATGGAATTATTTGATTCGATGGTTGGACGCGATCGTAGCTTAAGTGATACTGAGAAATTATTTTATTTGTTTGGATCGGTTACCGGTGAGGCTAAGTCGTTAATACAGCATTTGAGTATTACGGAAAGGAATTATTCTGTTGCACTTGAGTTGTTAAATAACAGGTACAGAAAAAAGAGATTGTTGGTCGATAAATTAATGTATAATTTATTTAACTTTGGTCAAGTACATAAAACTTTGAATTCTTTAAAACCATTTTTAAATTCATTGTTGGAAAATACTAAGGCACTCGAAAGACTTGAGCTGCCAGTTCCTGACTCGTCTTATGTACTATTCTATTTAAATTTACAAAAATTAGATTCTTCTTTACGCAAACATTTCGAGGAGCGGTTTGTAGGTAGGGAACTACCTACGTTTGATGACCTTTTGCAGTTTTTAGAGGATGAGGTTCGTATTTTGGAAACGAGTTCGAGTGCCCCAGGCACTGGCGGATCGCGCGTGATCCCGACGCGGGCTCATGCGTCGGTCGCCAGGGCCCGAGACACGTGTGGCGCCTGCAAGGGTGCGTCCACACATTTCTTAACCAAGTGTAAGACGTTTATATCTTGGTCCCCGGAGTTGCGTAAGAATTTCATAGCGGAAAACGGACTATGTTTTAAATGTTTTGGACAACACAGAATTGTTAATTGCAAATCAACGTATAAATGTACTAAATGTGGCTCCTCTAAGCATAGTTCGTTCCTACATTTTGATTCGTCTCGTGATAATAATCCGGTGCGGCCCTCGACCCCTCAGCAACAGCGGGCAGAGGTGGGCGCGGACAACTCGCAGCAGGCGCAGGTGTCTCACGCGGCGCGCGGCGAGCGAGCAGTGCTGCTGGCCACGGCGGTGCTGCGCGTGCGGGACAACAGCGGACAGTACCACAGCGCGCGGGCGTTGCTTGACGGAGGCAGCCAAACTACATTTATAACGGACGATTGTGTGCGGAGGTTCGGTTTACGGCGGTTTCGATACGAAATCGATATTTTAGGACTTAGCGGAGCCTCGGTTGGCAGTTGTAAGGGTGCAGTTACGCTTAATTTTGTACCTAGCCATTGTGATGATCCAGAGTTATCGACGCGCGCGGTTATTTTAAATAAAATAACGCATAAACTGCCGTCGTTTAATTTACCTGCGGATTTGGCGGAACGTTTTAATAAACTTAATTTAGCGGATCGATTGTTTTATAAGTCAGGAGATATTGATATTTTAATTGGTGCGGATCTTCTCGGCAATATAATGTTACAATAATATGGAGGAGCAATATAATGGAGGTTTTAAAGTTGACCCAGAGCTGCCTACGGTTTTTAATACGATTTTTGGTCATGTTATGATGGGTCCTGTTTCTTGCTCGACCCCCGGCAGCAATTTTGTGTGGTGTTTCACAATGCTTGTTGAATACCGATCAGATTTTGGAAAGATTTTGGCAAGTGGAAGATATTCCGAGTAATATCGCCGCCACTAAGGATGTCGAGTGCGAGACAATTTTTGCGGAAACGCATTCGCGGAATGAAAGCGGCGGTTACGTTGTACGGTTACCTTTTTTATCCGTCCATCCCGAGTTAGGTGATTCGGCTAAGATGGCGATGAAGCGGTTTTTGGCTTTGGAGAAGCGGCTTCATAGCAATGATTTTATGAGGAATAAATACATTTCTTTTATGAGAGAATATGCGGATATGGGACACATGGTTCCCTTAGATATTTCGGTTGATGATTTAGAAATGGGGAAATATTTTGTTATTCCTCACCATGGTATTTTTAAAGCAGACTCAGATAAGATCCGAGTGGTTTTCAATGGTAGTTGTAGGACTTCGTCTGGCGTCTCGCTAAATGACTGTTTACACGCGGGGCCGAATTTACAACATGATATTATGGAAGTTATTTGTAGATTTCGTTTGTCTCCGGTAGTTTTTTCGACGGACATTAAAATGATGTTCCGGTTTATTTTTGTTCACCATGAAGACACGATGTATCAACTTTTATTTTGGCGGGAAAACCCGGATGAACCCGTCCGGATTTACAAATTGAATCGTGTCACATACGGTCTTAAAAGTAGCCCATTTCTAGCGGTTCGCGTGTTGAGGCAGCTAGCAGCTGATGAGGAGATGCGGTTTCCTCCCGCTGCTAAACTGCTACGGGAGTCGGCCTACATGGATGATATCCTTGGTGGCGCGGATAATGTTTCTGGCGCGTTAGAATTAAAAGACCAATTGATTGGATTGCTTAAATCGGCGGGGTTCGAATTAAGTAAATGGAAATCTAATTGTGGGGCTATTTTAGAAAATATACAGACTGCGGACCGAGAAAGACCTCGGATTTTTGATAATGCAGATGGGCCCGAGTTTCATAAAATTTTAGGCATTCAGTGGGACCCTAAATCGGATATTTTTAGTTATAATGTCAAATTGAGTGATAACTCGAACTGCACAAAGCGCAGTATTCTTTCTACTTTGGCTCGTACCTTTGACCCTTTGGGTTGGGTTTCACCGGTTATTCTCCAGGGTAAAATTATAATGCAACGTTTGTGGTTATTAAATTTATCGTGGGATGATGAGCCGCCTGCGGAGGTGGCCTCGGAATGGAGTTCTATTACTACTTTATTGACGGAAACGGATGAGTTTAATTCAATTTTTACAAGGTTTAGTTCTTTGTCAAAAGTACAAGCTGTTATGGGTTATTGTTTAAGATTTATTTATAATATTAAACAGAAAGATTCATCGAAACGGTTAGTCGGTGTACTTTCTGCCGTCGAGCGTAGAGCGGCGTTGGATTGCCTTGTGCGGATGGCTCAATATGAGACATACTCAGCCGATATTGCCAAATTGCGTAAAAACTTACCTGTTCAAATTAGTTTACGTAGGCTTATGCCTTTTCTAGACAATTGCGGTTTATTGCGAGTTGGAGGGAGATTGGAATTTGCGGCTGGTTTACCGGAGGGAGCAAGACACCCCTTATTATTACCCAAATCTCATCCTCTAACAATTTTAATCGTCGATTATTTCCATATTGTTTATTGTCATGTTGGCCCGTCATCTCTACAGGCCATTTTACAAAATCGGTTTTGGATTGTTTCGGCGCGACAAGTTATTAGGAGTCGCATATTCAAATGTATATTTTGTTTTAAGACGAAGCCAAACACTTCTGATCCAATTATGTCAGCATTACCTAGTGAAAGAGTTAATGCAAATGGAGTTTTTCATACTGTGCAAACGGATTTTGCCGGTCCATTTTTAACAAGAGAGTCTCGTCTGCGAAAATCACGACAATTTAAGAGATACTTGTGTGTTTTTGTTTGCTCAGCCACTAAGGCCGTGCACCTGGAAGTTGTCGGTGATCTTTCCACAGAAGCTTTTCTTGCCGCTTTAACACGTTTCACATCTCGCCGCGGTTTACCGAGTGTAATACGTTCAGATTGCGGAACTAACTATGTTGGAACAAAGAGACATTTAGATGATGTTCGGACTTATTTATCTAAACAAGATATTCAGGATGGGTTGTCGGCGGACGCTTCTATTCGAGGTGTTAATTGGTTGTTTAACGTTCCCGGCGGACCTCATTTTGGTGGATTGTTCAAAGCGGCTGTCAAGTCAGCTAAGACATTGTTGAAGCGAGTGATTGGTGAGCAAGTTCTCACATTTGAGGAACTTTCCACAGTTTTTGCTAGGGTAGAAGCCGTCCTCAATTCGGGCCACTTTGCCCCTTGTCTCAAGACCCTCGAGAATTTGATGTTCTGACGCCTGCCCATTTTTTGATAGGCAGACCTCTACTTTCAGTCCCTGAATTTGATTTTGCGGATAGTGCGAATAATCGTTTAAGTCGCTATGAATTATTGCGAGCTAAGGCTCAACGGTTTTGGCGTAAGTGGAGCGAACAATACCTCCACACTTTACAAATGCGACATAAATGGACCTCTGATTGCGACCCACCTAAAATAGGTGAATTAGTGTTAATAAAGGAGGATCACGTAGGTCCCTTGAACTGGCGGTTAGGTCGCATCCAGGAGTTGGTCCCTGGAAAGGATGGAGTTGTTCGCATCGTAAAGCTCGGAACCTCTTCTGGTACACTCCTGCGACCAGTTGTCAAGATTTGTAGACTGCAGAGAGCAATCGATGTAGAGTCTATTTGCATGTCAATTTAATGTTGTCTTATTTAAGTTTGTTTTTATTATATTTATTTTGTTTAGTATTCTAGCGGTTTAGACTTGTTAACTTTATTCTGGCTTTCCAGCCAACCTCGGGCGGGAGGATGTTTAGTATTTATTCGGTCGATAACATACAGTCCTTATTTTGCGGTTCACTCATACACTTTTAATAACATTATTTTATTTTGCTAGGCTGTATGTATTTATTCTTTGCCTTCTCTATTGGTTGGGTTTAAAAAGTTGAGTTGGCGGGAGCTGTCACTTTTGAAGACAAAATGATGGAGGTGCAACAGTGAACTTGTGAACCACGTTTTCACGTTTTTATATTATAATTGTGTTTTTACGGCGCCCTATGCCTATTGATATTTAACGTTTTGTAGACGAAAACTTAAATAAACTTTGTGTTGTGAAAAGTGAACTCTAGGAGTGCCAGCAGCAACAAGGTTCGTGCTTAGGGTTTTATTATAATATATTTTTATTCGTATTTATACAGACCAAACATTCGGACTGCACAACGCCGATGACTGGATCGTGTTTTCATGTTCCAAGATAAAAATAACTCGAAATTTGACTCGGACGGCGCGGCACAGCTATCGAAGTTTTAACATCCTTTTCACCGCCGCACGAGTCTCTGCTGCTCATAATATCTTTTATTACTATATATTTTACCGTGTGCGATCGGCGCATACACATAGGATGATCAGATGAAGCTATTGAAATTAAAAAACACCCAGTTTCAATTATTGTTCATACAACAGCGAACCGTGACAAGACAATTAACATAAGGGCTCATTGAAATGGCAGCTCAATGTCTTTGAGGTTTGACAGATTGACAGTATAATAATATATAATTTTTCTAGATGTCGCTGAAAAAATAAATGGCGTTGTTACGGGAATAATTGGATTTTATTATATTTCTAAGTATCCCCAACAACCATCTCAATATTTGAGCTTAGTAAATATGTATCTAATATTGACCTATAAACTAAGTATAGCCCGGCTTTGATATAATTACAATTTTTAAATATTACAGGGTACCCAGTCTGCCTTCTCTTTTTGACCCGGGTTTTATCAATAGGACCATCTTAGCCTAAATAAAATACAAACCCTCCTTAAAAAAAACAATAAAAAAGTTGTGGTATTAATTAACAAACATATGCTTTTACCGTCTCTACTGGCTCATATTTGGGACTACGGAGCTATTTCAGGTCTAAGTTAACGTTTTCCAATTACATTACATTACGCAATCATTTGATTGGGCTCATTTGATTAATTGGACCTACAAGTTGAAATACCGAATAACTTGATTTGTAAACGGCTCGAAGATTTGGCACCACTTACATGGTTATTGGCAATTTGTGGACCAAGTTTTGGCAGTTTGTGTATAAAAATATATTACAGAAAATATTGTATTTGAAAACTTTGTTATTAGCTGATTTATTTGTGACTATTCATTATCATCTCAAAATAATTCATAGTTTATAATATTATAATTTATTTTTCAAGTTTGGAACCACCTTTTCACTGCACATACTTTATTTTACTAAATGAATATTTACAAATCAATACATCAAATGAAAAGGGAAAGAGATATGTAGATAACTGGAAACAATAACTAAAATACAATTCAAATTGAGCAAAGTAACCAAAAATCTATCCAAACTACATCGCTGGAGCTGGATATAAGCCCACTAACAGGATAATTTAATTTTCTTATTAAAACAAAATGATGGTTATCCCTTTGGTTAAATCCACGGAACTTCCAATACGGAGAAAACTGTGTTTGAATTTACTTTCATTACGATCGATGCCACATTGTTCCCCACTCCGTGATATATTACCTTACACTGGCAAATTAATTCATACAGTACTATGTATCACCCATATATAAAAAGCCACTCAGAAAAATTTGCATGAAAAAGTTTTTATGTAAAGAACGCTTTTGAGTAACAATTTATTTTGAAAATTCGATTATTTAAAAGTAAAAATATATTTTTCTGAATACCCTAAATTTCCCTCTAAATTTTTTTACCAGCGTTATGAAATTATTGCGTGTCACAGAAAAATGGATCTGCGTCGGGGATTTTGCGTGCAATGATCTTTTACGAATTCAAGTCCAACTTGAAACCTGATAAATCGTTTAATCGACTTCAATTAGCTTTTATGAACAAGGCGCCTTCTAAACCAATTTTGTACCGCTGGTATATAGAGTTAAATTGCGGTCGCTTACATTTGAAGCACGAAGAAAGAAGTGATCGTCTTTAGACTGAAGAAAACATGTTAAATGTAAAAAAAATTCTTTAACAAAACTGGTGAATCACATACAAGGAGATTCAGCATAATATGCTTATGGGATCGGTAAGTTTCATGATATATACAGCCACCTTTGCGTGTAGAGGATTGTTTCGCGCTGGGCACAACCTCACCGATGCGGTTCTAAGCTTTTTGACGCGTGGAATGATGCCATGATATGATTGATAAATTCATTATTTACGATATCATAACAAGTGACGAATCTTGGATTTATGAATATGATCCAGAAACAAACACCAGTCAACAGTATGGCGGTTTCAAAACGAACCAACGAAAGTGAAACGATCGAGAAGCACTGGAAAATGTTTGATCGCCAGTACCCTTAACGGGGTATTTAGTATCGATTTTCTTATAAGTATCAATCTCTGAAGACACCAAAGTAGCATTCATGCAGAGTGGTACACTACGATCTGCTTGCCAGAAGTTTTTGCTGCTGCGAGCAACAAGCCAGCGAACGAGGGACTCGGAGGACTGCGCGATCAAGACGAGGGACTTCCTAAACACACCGGTAGAACTTTTGGGTCATCCGCCTTTCATTTAGAATACACCGTGATCAAATCGAATACATGACTTTAAAGTTATATACTTGGTACATACTACCGGCTCGCATACCATTTCTGTATCTCTATATTACAAGTTGCCCACCGCAGAACTGTCACGCACAGCTTCAGTCGATTCCCACCCTTCACGAGTTTCACCCTTCCTGCGATTAATACTTAATATTTCGTTTTCCAGTTCGTTGGTATAGTGCAATCCGATCCGCAATACATTCAAGAAATATTCAACGCCAAGGACCACGCCCACAGACAGAAATCTTTGCACAGCTACATTCACGAGCATTACCAGCATTTGAACAGGCGTTCAGGCACTAATACGGTAATAATGATCTAATTAAATTTTGAGGACTTTGTGCGAACGATTTTCGCAATTTGACAATCTATAATTTCTTTCATCTTTAAAGTACTGATACCAATTTGTGCAACAAATAGCAACAGTCCTTATGTTAGAACTCAAGAGCAATATGAACTTTAGTTAATTTAGATAAAACATGTGACAATGCTATATAATTATATTATATTATTATAAGTTGAGAGGTACGAAAACCAGTCTGTAGCTTGGACCACAGAAAAAGGAAATAGGTTAGAAGGGCAATCAATGCAGTATTATACGTAAACTGAGGTTACCGGTATCCACCTACTTTTTGTCACTATTATAATTGCATATTATCTTACCACTTACAATATTAATACACTTAAAAAGAGTAAAACATATTTCGTACATATCACGCGATAAAATTCAGACAAATACGTATACTTATATAGTATAGTAATAGTAGAAATGAAAGTTACACAGGGGTTACAGAAGCTGTATTTTATATATTTTTTAAAGATAGTTGCTCAGTTTTGGAACCGAAATAAGACAACGATGAAAACTGAAATATTGAATCCCAGACAAACACACCAACTGTTTAACCCAAAAGTAAGCAGAGCTTGTGTTACGGATGACCATACAGCGAACTGGGGGGGAACCCAGGGCAAAAATAGATATATCATTACCCGACAACAAACATCTGTGTTCATCACACAAATGAATGCCCTAACCAGGACTCGAATCCGGGGCCTCCAGCGTGTGAGGGCCTCAGCCGTCTAATAATTATTAAAATATATTTATATTCGCAAATTTTAAAGAGTTGTACAGTTCCAGCAATTGTTTCACCTGCTTTACGATTGACACTACATTTTTACACCCTGTATAAATACAACAATGTCGCTGTGTATTTGGTCAATGAGCTGTATGTACATGTACGCTTTATCCCCACTTAAAATTACGGCTTCGCAAAAAATCTAATTTTGGTTTATTTATTATTCAGGTTTCGATAACGACTTCAAGGAGCCCAGTGGAACAAGATATTGTACCGAGAAAGGTAACATCGGCTGAAAGCACTAACAAGCACTTACAGCGGTTTTCAACCTCTTTTACACATTATTTAACCTCTTTTTATTATGCCCTTAAGCCACTCCTATAAGGTAACCTCTTGTAGCAGACCTGGCATAACGAAGACGTAGCCAATTTGAAAGAAAAATGAAGTCATCTTTCTACAGGTGACATATATCGAGTGGCGTAGTGGTTAGTAGCCCTGCCTCATACGCCAGAGGTCCCAGGTTCGAGTCCGCTGGCTCCAATTATCTGGCTGGATTTCCAATTAGTACTAATATAGGAGAAAGCTTTGTTTGTTTCTTTTATTCTATTATATATACATTAAAAAGGATAAACTTTGGTACTACTAAGTTTAGTGAACTGATCCTAAGGATACCTTATATACATTATTCACAAGTAAATAAGGCTTTATTTTATCCTGGAAGTCTGTGTAACTTTTAGTTATTAATTATGTGGCTTACACAATAGCTGAATCACCTTGCAAGATAGCTAGCAAATTTTTGTAGGTTGTCCTCACCTAATGGCCAAGAGCCGCAACAAATACAAAAATGGGACTCAATGACTGCGTAGCACTAAGTTGCAAGTTATAATCGGTTAAATTTATGTTTGCAGGCGTCGAAAGCTAAAGTGCAGGAAGTTTTGATGAACGCTCTCGAAGAACAAAAGAAGAATCCATTGCCAAAAGAGGTTTACAACGAAGCTGAAGTATTAAGGAGCAACGTGAGCAATTTTTTTGTCTTATTAATAATTGTGTTTTAAAAGGAATTCCTCGCGCATATGCTTTGCTCACTTCCATCGCAAGCTCTCGTAATCAACACACCTTGCATGTACAAAACCCTGGCTAAGCCATACTTATTACTACATACTAAGCCTTGGGATATAATTTTTGAATTGTGTGATAAAGTTTAATGGGCTTTTGAGTTTTTTGTATACCACATATTGAGTAAAAAAAAAATAATTGCAGAACTATTGGAATGCATTCTTTACTGAGGAAGCTGGTGATTCAGCTCTAAGATCCAGCAAAGGAAATGGACGTTACGTTCTTGGAGGGGTGAGAAAATATAATTATTAATTCATACCTACACTTTATAAAGCATACGTTTGTAAATACAAATGAAAAATTCTCCGACTGAGTTGAAAAGGAGCATACTTTTTGAACAGTAGAACAGGTGCAGACAGAAGTTAAACGCATCCATGGTTGGCGTGCCATCAAAAGTTGATCAAAACATTTCGATATCTTGTTTTTACTTCGTGCTGCCAAAGAGTGAACGATGTACACGCATATGTTTTCATAGATGATTTCATAGGTAAATATAAACCTAAGACTTTCAAGCGTAGACTGAATAGGTATTTCTCTGCCGTCTTATTCTTCATGGTTACTTTATACTAGACAATGTTGTAAAACCAGCAGGCAAATTTATACTATAAAAAATGATACAGAGCCAAGCATTTTCGCATTCATCAACGCAAAAGAAACCCATGGCAAACGAAAGTTAACTGATGTCA
The DNA here is from genome assembly GCA_923062675.1 of Marasmarcha lunaedactyla. Lineage (NCBI taxonomy): Eukaryota > Metazoa > Arthropoda > Insecta > Lepidoptera > Pterophoridae > Marasmarcha > Marasmarcha lunaedactyla. The sequence continues at coordinate 15,236,563 of OV281363.1, read as the reverse complement.
GGCGCAGAAGTACAGTTTAATTTCTAGCAGTCAGTTCCTGGTTCTTGACTACAATATTATTTTAGGTGCTTTAAAATGGCATTGAGCTTACAGATTTAGTTTATTTTTCATTGAGGAGCAAATCATTTTCTAAAAACCACTGTGCGTAAGCGATTCATCCAGTTTCCTGCTATTTTATCTTTGGGATATAGTACAGTTCCAAATGCTTTGAGTTGTACTAAAATTGTGATTAATTTTGTTTTAACTTATTATTTCAGATACCAGACGAAGGTGATAAGCCTTTAATAGTGAGTATAGCATTAAAAAATGTTGAAGATGGTATAAACAGATAGTAAATTTAAAATATTTTTTTCATTTTTGCTTTATATTTCATTCAAAACATAATAGCCATCACAAACCTCATTAGCGAATTAAATTAACGTGAAGGATTACACATTATCGGAAATGTGGATACAGGTGGGATTCGAACTGCACAAAACCCAATGCGATGTAAAGATTAATTGGGGAGAACTTTGTTCTGCAGTGGATAACTTTTGTCTGGAGTAAGTTTTATAAAAGTTTAATAGGCGAAATTTGTTCAAGGATACGCCAGGAAAAAGTTTTGCTTAGCATTTTAAAATAGACGTGAAGTTTCGTGTACATTTTAAAATTGAAACCCTTGTGTATGCGTTGAGGATCAGCCAGGACAAACAAGTTTAAAAGGTGCTTATTTTTAGGTTCTTGCTTCACTTTCTTTCTTTAATAATATTAATTTTTCCAGGAGGTGATTACTCTCAACATACGACCAGACACGCCTCTGTATGACTCCATATTGGAATTGAAGAATATTTCTCCAAAAATACTCTACATTGTTAATGATGTTAAATAATTTACAAATAAAACTATTTGAGATATACAGATTGTTTACTGTTTTATAGCCGGCAACGAACTCCCAACCCACCTGAAAGGTAAATAGCATCCACGCTCAAGTACATAGTAAGTTGTAAGTGTTTTATTTATAAATAGTCAATTGTTATTATAATGTTGTAATGCATTATTAGCGATCTGACTGTAGGCTTCAGTTAGAATGGACTTTGTTCAAATAATCGCACTGATATTCCCTTCCCTTTATCCGGAACACAAACACGTAAACGTGATTATTATGGCCGTTTATATAGGAAAGACTATATATATATATATATATATATATATATATAAGACTATATAATAGAGACTATAGACTACATATATTATAAGAAATTTTAATACCACTAACTGACATAATAGAGGATAAGGAACACTAACATTTTTTTCCGCCTGCTTTTTTCCGTTCTGTCTACATATTCGTTCGTTTTATAGCCGAAGTTAATGAAGATGACGAAAAAGATGAGTTTCAAGGAGAGTATTTTTTTACCTATGCTGAAATAAAATATTTAGATTTCTTTTTTTGAATCTGCCGTAATCTAGTACCCCATTTGATCTTGAAATGGCTTAAAACATCAGTTTATTTGGAAATCATTTCAAGAGTCTGACAATGGAAACATTTACATATTTATTTTACATATTTATGCGTAAACCTTTTTATAATTTAGGCTTTTTAACAAATAATTGCACATTTTCTTTATTTTATGAATGTTTTTCGTTTTAAGATTCTAAATTACATTAACCTATGGGAGTCTGGAATAAATACGAAGAAATAATATTTCTGTCCGAATTACGATCATAACAACACGTGCCAACTTCACACAGTAAAATTATATTTATGAAGTACATGTGAAGCAGTGGCGATTGTCATATGGCTAACTTTTTAAATTTAAATTTCACTAGACGTTAACAAGAATATTGGCTTTGATAAGATAATAATAATAAAAGGTTCGAAGTACCTATGAGTTTGAACAAGTTGTGTACACGTTGAGAACATCGTCGGGAAAGCCAACCCGCAAACTAATTTGTTAATTAAACGAGCCCTATTCCTGAAGAAAAAATAATAAGGCTGATGTGTGGGTGGTAATTGTGGATAAACTTTCCGGTTTTAGTAGCCATAATCATTACCAGCCCATGATTGCGAGAGAAAAATGCCACTTAACTTCAAGTGTGCTTATTTTTTATTATAAAAGTACTCGATTTTAAAATCACTGAAGATATTGTTCATTTTATTTATTTTTCCAGCATTCTCGTCCTAATTTTTAACGTGAGTTTGTATCCTGATGAAAACGCACGGACAAAATTGGTGTATGCTAATAATTACGGCACATATTTTTTATAAATTTTTTTTATTTCTTAAAATTGAATTTCCAATATTGTACACTATACAATTTAAATGTTATTAAAACAATAAGATAAGTGTTTTGCCACTTATTTATTAAAAGGTATTTGTTTAAACTAGTTATTTCGCTCCGGATGAACCTTTGGCAATACAATTTTCTTTAAATTTGTAATATACATGTTAAAAGATGTCTAATATATCACTATGGTGCTCATATAGAGAATACATGCGTGATAGTGTACAGTACTTTTTGAGATAAGAAAACAGCTTTCTACGACTTAGGTTAGAAATATATAATATTTCTTAAATTTGTAGTCCACTAACGCTTGTTTCACTCGCTACGCGTCGGTATTGCCTGCTTGTACCTCTCAACCCTTCTTTCGCGATCTGACTCCACGCTTTTGAATTGCGCGTAGGGTCGGACATATTCGAACCACGACAAAGTCGGTCCCACTCGGATCCCAGCAACAGTATTTAAAAGGAAAGTTAAATCATTTTCAGAAACGTGATCACAACGCGAACAAAAGAGCGAAAGTTATTGGAGTTACTTCTATTAATTAGTATTATTCGTGAATATTTGATAAACGTTGTTTTTGTTTCCATTCTGTTTTATTGTTAACTTTACGATTTTTTTATTTATTTATCTCTAGGTTTGCCAACAAGGCGTATCTTTTTGTGAATGTATTTATAAAACACTATTATTCGATATTATATACTACATGTACAATACAAGACGAGGTAAAAATCAAAATTCAATGCAGCTCCAAAATAAAACGGTTTTCGTTTCATAATCCTTAAATATTAAATATTTTATATTAGTCAAGTAAAATAGATTTTATAATTACCACAAAAATGAAATTAGAAAATTAAAATTGTGTCGAATTATATAAATGATAAAATTATTTACACGGATAAAATTTTAAAAAGTACATACCGACGCTGCGCCTCCTATAATCGCTATGTCTTTTTACGATTTTTTGATATTGATGCCATTTTGAACCTTCTTTCAATCAGCATAGGGTGTAAAATAATTTCTGTGATCAAAGTTTATTTAACAAGAGTTACGAAAATCGCTATGTGTCGTTCATACATTGAATGCGCCTTTAAAATCGCTAAGTGTTTAAAATCACATAGCTATATTAGTTTGCTGTGCGACGTAGTCTCAAATTGCGCCCGATATGTATTTATCTACACATAGCGATATTTGTGAACTAGTTCAAACCTCTTTGATCGTGGCTAGTGCTCGTCGACCGTCGCATAACGGATCAGACATACATGTAAAACTAAAATGTTTATACCAAGAATAGTTAAGTAAATAAGAAATATAATATAATAATAATATAATTTATTAGTACTTAAGCATATACTTAATCCTATGTACAATTATTTAAGGTTGCGCATCAGTTGCCAAACTGGGTAATAGCCCCGTACTTCAGCATACAGCGCCTCTATCCTCAGACCAATATCGCAAAACTAAGTAAATACAAACCTTATTCTTTTATTATATCAGTCTCGGTCTGCGTGCGTTCTCGAGCGCACGTCGATCGCAGACGCCTTCCCGCTCCCTTAGCCCCCGCGCTAATCGAGCACCCAACGAATTATCGAACGAGGCTATCCTGGAGGATCTGCAGTCCCAAGGCTTCCCAGCACTCGCGGTGCATAAAATTCACAGCAAGTACGGGAGGCAACACCCTCTCGCTTTGGTGGTTCTCGCCAACGTCCCCAAGTCCAGGGAGATCCTCAAAGGGGTTAGCACTATATGCGGCCTCTCTGGGATCTCGATCGAGGCGCCTCATCGCCGTGGCCATCCCGGCCAGTGCCATCGGTGCCAGTTGTACGGGCACGCGGCAGCCTACTGCCGCGCACCGCCCAGGTGCGTCAAGTGCCTGGTCCCTCATTTCACTAAGGAGTGCAATCGCACTCCTGAAACTCCCTCTCCTCCCGATTGCGTGCTTTGTGGCCAGTCCGGCCACACCGCAAATTACAGGGGCTGCCCTCGTGCACCCCGTTGTATGCATTCCAATTCCAAGAGGGTGGCACCCAAACAGGCCCCGCCCCTTTCTCAGGAAAACTTTCCGCCGCTGCGTAGTCGGGTTCCTCCGGCTGCAAAGCCTACACAGTCCAGGCCTGCTCCAGAAAACTGGAGGCAGCGCCCCGCATCGAATCCCATCCCGGCTCGTCGCCCATACAAACCCTCTCCTCAATCCTCCGTAGCAGACGATATGCATATCGTCTGCGACGCTATGAAAAATATCGATGTTAGTGAAATCGCAGTCTTAGCCCGTAAACTTAGGGCTTCACGTACTCCGACAGAGCGTTTGCTAGCTCTGGCGGAGCATAGTTCCCTTCTCAATTCATTATAGGTTCATTGAAATGAATTGATCCCTAAATTATGCTTCGGCCGACCTCTGCGCAGCCCCGGCTTCACCGGAATCTGCCCCGAACGGCCACCAACTCATGTTCCTTTGAGCACCTTCAGTGCAACTTTCACAACAGGCGGAAGACCCGCTAGCGGGTCTCCGCCAGCGCGCCCAACTTCCCGACGGGTGTCGCTTCCGATGAAGGCTAACGGTAATAACTACAGCCAACAAGTGGTTTTTAGTGGGTAGGTGCCATTCTGGTGAGTCCCTCATAACCCCCCGCAGAGGACTTTACCTGCAGGCGGTATGCATGACGCATCTTCCACCTCCCTCCCGCGAGGATGCCTCGGTAGCAAAAAAAAAAAAATTTTATTATTTTACATTCCAAGTATGGCTAATGGCTTTTGTGTTATCGGTTTAAGTGGTTCATTATTTTTTTCTTTTATTAAGTATTTAAATAAATAATAAATAAATATTTCCAATTTGTCTCTTGGTCTACTGTAATATCTTCAAATCTTCGTTAAAGACGAAGGAACTTGTGACGTTTTTAAAGTGTACGTTCGTTTAAATACCTAATATGAAAATAAACATCTTTGAAATCTTGTGTTATAGAAACTATATAATAATACTGGAAATATGAGGTACGACCAGACCCGAAATATTTTTTATTCTAATCCGTATGAGAATCGAACCCACGACCTCACTGACGCCTTACCAACTGCGCCAAGGAAAGTTAAATATTAAGTAATGAAAAATTATAGGTTCTCCCTTAAGTTTATTTAATGAATAATATGATGCCATAATGTCTGTTTTCGCTTAGGATGCTTTCGCATAGGAGCTTGGAATGTCGAGATTTGGAAGAACAATCAATAAACTAGTTGGCAATGGAACTCCGAGTAGAATCTTCGATATTATTTTCACCCTCTACAATTACTCGAAAACACGTAGGCAAATTAAAATGTACAGACGTCAATACGAGGGTCAAGCTAAAAGTTCTTAAAACTCGCCACTTTCAAAAATTTTAATAAAAAATTATTAAAAGTTTTGAAAATGGAACTCTTTGCCAATGTTATTGAGTATGAATTTCATTCGTTTGTCATTTTTTTTACGATTTGGCGGCAAATTGAAAATTGTCTGTGTCACGTCAGCATGAATTTAACGCGAGAAAATTTTCGTGCCATGATTTTTTATGACTTTCGATGTCATTTAAGTCAACAAGAAAGTTATGATAGACTACGATTGGCATCTCACGATAAAGCCCCATTTCGTGCTACTGTTTACAACTGGTTTGAGTGGTGGCAATGAGTTTAAACGAGGTCGCATTAATCTCACCGATGATCTGCGTGAGGGACGGCCTTCTACGGCTGATAACGACTAGATAGACTTAATAGTGATAGATGAATACTGATAGATAGAAGATAACGACTGTGTTGTACGGCGTATGATAGAGACTTACAAAAAAGTGACCTATCAGCAGATTCGGACAAGCTTAGGCATCAGTATGAGTTAAGTGCACAAAATCCTCCATGAACATTTATTTGTGCCTGATACCGACCTCAGGTACCCACCTCATAATTTGACCGAGCGCTAAAAACTCCGTCGTGTTTATTGGTGCCGTGAAATGGTTGAAAGATTTAACGGAGGTGACTCAAATGCTGTGTTCGACATAGTTACGGGTGACGAAAGTGATTTACTGTTATGATCCCGAAACCACAAGACAGTCTGCTCAGTGGCTGTTTCATTCCGAGTTGCCAGCTAAAGTAAAGAAAGGTCAAAGCGTGGGAAAAAAGATGGTCGCCTCGTTCTTCGGAAAAGCAGGTCATTTCACGACAATTGTCTTAGTTAGAGGATTGAAAAAGAGTTTCTGAGGAGTGGTACACTAACAATTGTTTGCCACTTGTCTTAGAGAAAGTTTGGGAGAAACGATTTGCAGTAGGATCCTCCTTCACCACGACAATGTCTCACCGTACACCGCCAGGCGAACGATTAACTATTTGGTGACGTCAAACTTGGAATTACTAGATCACGCGTAGGCCGTAGTGCCGACCTTGTCCGTTGCGATTTTTATTTATTCCCTAAAATAAAAGAAAAACTTCGAGGAAAACTTTTAATGGACGCCGCGGAAGCTGTGGCTGCATTCCAAAAGGCCGTTGACAAGACCCTTAAGGATGAGTGGGCAAAACGCTTTTCTCTAGCTGGTTTAATCGATTTTCGATTTTCTAAGAACTTTGATTTTGGCCCTTGGACAAGTACTTTTACTAACCTTACAAATATTATTAAAACTTCAGGGATCACAGATACAACACAAAAATTTATAACAACTACTTCTAATATGAGCGGGTCTAACTATTTTTTTGAAGAACAACACAATACTCGTACATACACTACTACTACACCAGCCCCTTCTCATGCCCTAATAAAAATGAATAACCAAACTGGATATTTTGAACCTTCAGTGGAAAAGGAAAACATTTATAATAAATAAATAAAGAAGACCAGACAACTAAACAAGGAGAAAAAATTAAATCGAATCGAAAATTATACAAAAGCCAAGCAAACGTGGTGCGACACAAAAATCTGATAGAAGTTATGCTAAATACTATATCTAAGTAAGAAAAATAACTTTTATGTTGTTTTTTTATTTTATTTACTGTGGATTTTGTTTATAAATATCTTTTAAATATTTCTATCTAATTACTTTTATTTAATAGCTATGAAGCAAAACAGCACAGTTTTTGGTTTATATTATGATTTTAATAGAAGCACATAGCGTAAATTTAGGATTAAAAAAAATCGCTAGGTGTCCTAAAATTATTTTAATTATTACACAGCTTTATGTTTTATGTTTTTCAAAGGAAATATGCTTTAAACTATGTAAATATGTTATCACTACTACTAAAAAATTAAAGTCGACTCAAACAAAATACAGAGATAATCAGTTTTTTGTCTCTCCTGAAAAGTAGGGTAAAAACACAAAGCGACTATTGGACACGCAGTGACGATAGTTGATTTATTAACAAAGAATACATAATAAGATAATGACCTATAATAATAATAATAAATCTTTATTTGCTAAGAAATTGGTACATTGAAGGTCTTATTTATAATTATAGTTTCACAATATCCTACCGACAAGTGTCGGTGTGCAGAATTTTAAATTAAGATATGTTAAAAAAATGTATTACAGTCAATTATTTTTAAATTAAAATATGTCAAAAAAATATATTCTCATAATTATTCAATATTATAATTAGTCAATTATTATTAAAGTAAAATTATTATACATTTTTATTAATAATCAATAAATTTGTCATTTAAAAATTCATTATTTGAATAATATAATTTACTGAGCAAAAATTCAAATAGGCTATTTTTAAATTTGTTCAATGGTAAATTTTTAATTTTTTTCGGTAATTTATTAAATATCTTCACAGCCATACATACAATATTTTTTTGGAATAAACCTAATCTTTGGGCAGGTATATACTGTTTCAGCATGCCTTTTGCGACCAGAAATCATTTCTCGATTAGTTGGAAACAACTGTGGGTGTTTTTTTACAAATAAGCTAACTTCATAGATATATAAACAAGGCAACGGTTGAATTCTCAAGCTTATGAATATTGGTTTGAAGCTATCTATAAACCCTGCGCCGGATAATGCTCTAACGCATCTTTTTTGCACTTTAAATATAAAATCTATGTCAACAGAGTTGCCCCATAAGATTATTCCGTAGCGCAAAAGAGGGAAGCTACGTAGCCGTGATACGATAGTAGAGCAGCTTTTCTTCCCGCTACTTCTTTCACTCTTCTCAACGCGTAAATAAATCGGTCTAGCTTATGACAAAGGCTTTCGATATGTGCCTTCCAATTTAAATATTTGTCGATTTGAATCCCTAAAAATGTTGCCGTTTCAACGTTATTTATTTTTTTGTTGTCAAAATTTATGTTGATTTTATTATTATGTATATTAGATGTTTGGAATTGTATTAAATTGGTTGTATTAAAATTAATTTTAAGATTTATGTTATTTAAAAATGTCAAAACGTTAGTCAATGTATGTTGAATTTCATCTTTTAGCTCTTGTTTATTGCTTGTATTTATCACGAGCGTCGTGTCATCTGCAAAGTTTATACATTTTTGATTTCCCATAACCTGTATCTGAAGATGTCGAACAGGTTATTGTAATATATTTACCAAACAATTTCTGGCGTAGTGCAGACTTGAATTTAGTTATGTTATTTGTAGATATACAGATGTCGCTTTGATCACTGAGCTCGTTATATGATCGACAAATTCTTACCAATGAAGCAGAATGCCCAATATTAGTCATAGATGTTGTTTCGAAAAATATTTTAATGGTTTTTGTGAGTCTGGGAACCTTTGGAGGAACGTCGGGTGCAATTTTATGTATTAAATTAGGACAATCTATTAAACCGTTTACCACCTTGTCAAAAACAAACAATCGTGAAATTTTCGACGCGATGATAAACATTGGATTTTAAAGTAGACAAAACGCTCATCGTATGTTGCTATTTTCCCAATCCATTTTTAAAACAAAGATGCCACAATAATTGATTTTGTACTCTTTCGACTATATTTGCGTGTACAGCGTAGAAGGGATTCCATACTTGACAACAATATTCCAACCTGCTACGAATCAACGAATTAAACAGCAAAATTTTCGTAGCCGCGTTCTTGAAGTCTTTTGTATTGTGATTTATAAAACCAAGCATTTTCAAGGATTTAGTCGTAATTTTCTCGATGTTCTTGTTAAGTTGCAGTTTTCCGTCAAGCTGAACTCCAAAATCTTTAATATAATTTACGTGTTTAATTATTTAATCACTTAATACGTAATATGTGAGACCATTTAAACTACAAATACGTGAAAAACGAATATGAAAGCATTTGTCAATATTAACTGTCATGCTGTTCATGTTATTTTACGTATCTGTCCAGATCTTTCCGCAATAATGCTTTGTCATTTTTATTACCTAAACTATTTTTTAGTCGTCTTAGTTATTATTAAGTCGTCAGCGAATAAATAACAATTGAAGTGTTCAAAGCATAAAACAATGTCATTGATAAAGATATTAAATAAAAGCGGCCCTAAATGCGAACCGTGTACACCAGAAAGTACAGGATATGAGTTAGAAGCGTATCCGTTTATTACAATCTTTTAAGACCAATTACTGAGATAGGAAATAAACCAATTTAGTATATTTCCTACTATTCCAACGCTCCGCAACTTTGCTATGAGTTCGTGGTGGCTTACTTTGTCGAAAGCTTTACTAAAGTCTGTATATATTACGTCAAAGGGTAGGCAATCGTCTATGGATTTCGATACCGTATCTACAAAGTCCACCAAATTAGAGCATGTTGAACGATTTTGGACAAATCCATGCTGGTAAGGACTTATTTTGCATTTGAGATGCCAAGTCAAAATGGGCTTTAACAGATATTCAAAGACTCTTGCGAATATGGGGAGCAATAATATTGGGCGACAGTTTTTAATATTAATCTTGTCGCCAGCTTTAAACATCGGAACGACGAATGATTTTTTCCAAACTGTTTGCAATGTTCCCGTATCAAGAGATTTATTAAATATCAACTCTAACGGTCGGCTCAGAACTTTGGCACAGTTACGTATAAAAGTGGCAGTATTCCATCGCTACCTGCACTTTTATGTGGGTCCAATTTCCAGGCATCCAAGCATCCAGGACAGACTTTTGTGAGAGCACTATATTTGAGATATGACGGCAATCGCAGATATCATACTGCACATCATAAGTATAAGCTATAGGTGTCGTACTAAAATCATCAGAAAAGCTTTTTGCAAATAAATTGCAGATTTTCCTCCCGACGAAGCATGTTCAACAACCAGTACCATTTTAGCAGGATAGGAACTTTGACTTTTTCGCTAAATTTTTATGTATGCTTAGAAAAGCTTGGGATTAGTTTTAATAGATGCCTCGATTCGGTTCAAGTATTGTCGATGTCTGCTGATCAGTAGTTTATTACATCAAGCCCTAAATATATCAAAGGATATTTGGTCCCGAGGGTTCCTATGTTTTCAAAATTTTGACCTATATTTTTTTTTTTCGTAAAGCAAGTTAATAAATTCTGGTGTAAACCAGATCAGAAACTTATTGTTTTAAGATTTTTGTGTCTGAACATATGTGTCTATTACTTCGTTAATAATCTCGTAGAATATTTCTTATACAGTTCATACTCCACGAGGCCAAACACCAGTAGGCGCCAGCATACTTCTAAGCCAGACGATCATTTTATCGTCTCAGAAATCGCCTCCGACGGTGTTGCTGTCCAGCAACGGCTGAGAGAGGTTCGAGCAGTAGCTGTTAGTCAATGGACGGTTAGAAGACACACACGAAGAATTCACACGGATGGATCCACACCGGGATCTCTAGACTCTACTATACCATAAAGGGGGTCTTTATTAAAAATGATCTTTGCTCTATTTAATTACCAATGATTGGACACTTTTAGAAAAATACATGGTTTCTAGCCTGTTGTTTATAAGTTAGAGCGCTTTTTTTACGAAACGCAGTTTATTTATGGCCTTATTAGTCCTTTAAATTTTACCGGATCTTGTAGCTCAGCGCTGATGGCTCTTCCTACTACCCCTAAATAAGATACAAATCCTACTTACAATGTACAGATAATCAAGCAGATAATCAAGAAGTAAATAATCTCGTTGGTCATATCATCAATGTTAAGATTTGAAGATAACAAGGTGTCCCACTGTTTATCGCTAAGTTATTTTATTATTGCATCGTAATCAGCTTTAAAAAAATTCTCTACATTAAACTCCACGGGTGGATGTAATGGATCTACTTTAACTAATGGTTGTTCGGTTACTTTAACGTTAACTAGTGGTAGTGTACTAAATATTAAGTCTAGAGTCTTTGCTTCACAATTTCTCACAATGATTATACTGTTTTAAATTATGCATTGCAGCAAAGTCAGTTAGATAAAGCACAAACGAGGGAACTGTTTTTTGGGTCAGGCGTACAGTATGATACGTTTGTTCGTTTTCATTCTGTACTACTCAAGTGAAAGTCACCGATAATCAAAGCTTGATCTGTCTCATTTAAAACTTTATTACAATTTATAATGGAATGTTCTAAAATATTCCGTTGGACAGGACGGGGATACTGCACAGATACGAAGTTTATTGTTACTATTATTCATAACGACGTTAATCCACAAGTCCTCACAATCAGTTTCATATTCTGATATTCCTTTCCTCCTAAACCAAGATGTCGGGTGTTTAGTTTTTCATCCGGATTACTTCTATTAAATTTTACACATGCGGAAAGGAACGCATCTTTAAGTCTTGGACTGCTTAGATTGGCTATTATTGATCTGGGTCTTGCATTATCTGGGTTGATCTTGGCCGTACGAGCACACTTAAGAATTTCAGTATCCTTTAACTCCAACTTGATAGTGTTCCCTAATTGTTTCACCAATGACACTAGATTTTCTGACTTACTTTCCGGTACGCATTGTATTTCAATGTTGTACGGGTGGGAGTATCGTTCCATTTGATAGATGCGTTGAGTTAATTTGGATACTGTGTCCTGTAGTTCATTACATTCCTTTACAACTCTTAGCAACTCTTTGACTCGTTATTGTAACTGATGTTTGTATGTCATCTAATTTATCACTGATAAATTTTATTGTATTATTGTAGTCTGCGATTTCCTTTCGGATTGCCTTAAGTTCGTTTCCCATTTTTTTTTGTTATTGCGTCGTCCATGATAAGGTTGAAAGCTTTTTGTATTTCTTCAGAAATGATTCCTCGCAGTTCATCTCTTTAAATACAGTTGCTGGATCCTTGATATCCGGACTTTTCTGTGGTTATTTTTTGGCCGCCGAGTTTTATTTTCAGAGGCTGCGTGATCGACTAAAGGAGACCGAATAGGAAAGGGAGTGTTGTCTGTTTTGAGAATCTTACTTTTGCACAATTGACACTTCCAGATTTGCAGTGCTGATGGTGATGTATCTGCAAATTGTTTCTTAGTAAAATTTGCACAAGGTAAGTCATACTTTTCTTCGCAAATTGTGCATTTCACAAATCGGTTATCCTTGAGGCCCTGCATACAACCAGCGCAATGTTTTGCCATTTTGAAAAAGCAAAAAGTTAGTTTAAAAGCAAAAAACAAATTTTCTCTAAATAGCATAAGTAGCTTTTTTCCTCACAAAATATTGTCTTGTTAATGCCTATTAGCACCACTAGTTTAAAAAGTACAATTTGAAAAAAAAAAGAAGCGATCAATATCTGCAGGTACATGATTAAAACTCAGGCCACATAAATCACAGTGCAACTAGCCTACCACTCGTCCACGGCTATCATTTAGACCCAGAGTGAATTAGTGGTACTTATGAACCTCAGATATTTCAGTTATTATGACAGGGAGTGATTTCTTTGTTATTTGTATAGTATCATTAAGTCACTGTATTTCACTGCACGGATTGTTTTTCCACATTGCACTTGTTGAATATCTGTTTTTATGTTGAGTTTTATTGTATTTATAAGTTTATGAAGAATGAATAGAGAGTAAATGATAATTCAAGTAGAATTAGAGATGTTTTATACAAATCACTTGTTCTTCTTATATATAAACAGCAAAATTTGTGCAAATACACGTTGCAAACACTATCACATAATATTTAACCGACATAAGTATCAGAAATTTTTGTGTCGATGCGTTATGATTGAAGGGACTAAAGAGGTGTCAAATTACAGCTACAGCGGCGGTTCCAACTGAAAGTTGCACCAGGTCCCTGCGCACGGTTGCTGCTTATCATTAGGTGAACCTGATCTAGGGCACGTCGGTTAGAAATATATTAAATTTCTTAAATTTATAGTCGTCCAACGCTCGATACACTCGCTCAGGCCTTTCTTTGTGAGCTTCTGATTCTGCGCTTTTGAATTGGGATCTATCCCAAACTCCAATATTTTATACTTAATGAAAAAAAAATGCTTAAAATTTCACGTTGATAAGAACGAGTGATTGTCAATGTGGAGAAATAAATATTTGAATTTGAATTGACACCGCTTGGCCCTATTCAAGGTTAGACTAAGCCATTTGGCTAATCCACATGTGATTTAATGACGTTCCTTAGAGCTTGCCGTGTAATAAATAAATCACTTACTATCAACCAGTTGAATGCGACACATCTATGACATGAAGTATCTCTTCGGCATTTTGTCACATTATTTCAAAAAATTATGGGTGCTAATTAAACAGACTTCGTTTTAATGGCATTAGTCGCCTTTAAAAGTCTACATTGCCTTCTTAATTAATAACTCAGCCACAATTTGCGAGCGTCTGAATGATACTATCTTAGCCACTAAAAATATGTTGTCGCAAGATGTTTTTGCTATAAAATTTTGAATTATCGTCCAATTTCGATTATGGCACTTCGCCACTGTTGCACCCCGCTCGCTTCGCTCGGTCAGCTCGCGCATGTTGCACAGCCTAACATTAACTTAACCCAAATTTTACTACTACGCTTTCTATAGAATATTTAGTAGGCATTGCAAAAAAATTATGAATTAGTGTATTAGAGGCTATCTCATTTTCCCGTGGCTTAGTTGTAAAATTAGAAATTTGATCACGTGGCCAATAAAGAAATTTGTGGCTTGACTTATAATTTCCCAAAAAATATTGTTGTTTTTTTTTACTTTGTCATATCCGGGAAAAGACTACGTCATCCATCTGATAGTAAGTGGCATTCGCGCCTGGTGGAGCCACGGATGGCGACTCCACCACGCGGTGGTTCTGACTCGAATAAAATATACGCGGTAGTTGAAATTAATGTTAAATAGCTTCGATGGACAGTATTTCACAGGATAAAGTAAAGTAAATAAAGTAATAAGATAAAACAGCGGTATGAACGGCGGAAAGAAATAGCACGCACCTTGCTTCCTTCTTGGATTTCACCAGCAGCGAGTAGAAAATCCAGGTTGATAAATCACTAGGCGTGCGCACGCGATCACAATGTTCACCAGCACATGTCACCAAGAATCCACAAGAGCGGCAGCGGACTTCAACGACGTTAAGGCAAACGTACGTCCAAGCGCGGTAGCGGGCGTTGATTCACTGCTTCCAGTATGTTCTTCTTCGTTTTAGGTGCGTGCAGGGTAGTTTTTCTAACCGAGGCGCGAGAGTCAATATTTTAACGCGGGTAGAACGTAGAAATGTATATGGCGCGAACATTCCCCCCGCCCTTAAAGGGTTGCCTTTAACGAAAAACAACTGAAAGCGAATATTTACATTAAGCTTTACATACACTAAATAATAATACAATTGATGCGGAAATGTTATATAGTACAACCAAATAAGTACTTAAATTTATGCGGCATTATATACTTAAACTTACAGAAATATATAAATTAAATAGTAAATGGTAAAAAAAATTGTTTATTGGGTTGGCAAAGGACATAGACGAACGACTGGTCGAAGGTAGCTGCCCTTCGAAGTGCGAATAGTAACTACTCGCGTTATACCGTCCCTCGAAGGGTGGACCTTCTCTACGACTGCCAGAGGCCAAGAAAAAGGCGGTGCATTGTCTGTGACAACAACCACGACCGAACCCTCCCTGATGGGAACCGTAGGAACATTCCACTTAGCTCGCGATTGCAACTGATGCAGGTATTCAACTCTCCATCGACGCCAAAAAGACTGTACTATATTATCAAGAAGTGAATGGCATTGTTTGAGATCAGAGGTTCCAGCTTCCGGCGCGGGAATGGAAGCTAAAGGAACCGTGTTGAGAAAATGTGCTGGCGTCAGTGAGGATGGTTCAGAGGGGTCGCAACTTCTGGCCGTCAATGGACGCGAGTTAAGTAAAGCCTCGACCTGCGTGAGTACAGTAATCAATTCTTCATACGACAGAATTTGTTGCCCTATGACTTTAAATAAATGCGACTTAACAATTTTGACTACGCTTTCCCAACATCCACCGAAGTGGGGGGAAGCGGGCGGTATTAACTTCCAACTAATGCGATTTTCACTAAGCTCTACTGTTAAATGCGGGCGATATTCATCTAAGAATTTATATAAAGCGCGAAGATAAGAACGAGCGCCTACAAAACAAGTACCGTTGTCAGTGTACAAACACTTTACCGGGCCTCGGCGCGATAGAAAACGCTTAAGTGCGGCTAAAATACTAACCGTACTTAAATCTGTAGCCACCTCAATGTGAGTGGCTCGCGTTGTCATACATGTGAAAATACAAAGCCAAGCTTTGCGACTACGGACCCCGCGGCCGCGGACCGGCGTGTACTGCAGCGGCCCCGCGTAGTCGCAACCGACATGCGTGAACGCCTTCTCTACCGCGTTGACGCGGTGGCTAGGTAGATCAGCCATGAGTGGATATGTCGCGCGCGGCTTAGACCTGAAACATGTGTTACAGCGATGAACTCGATGTCGAATTATGCGGCGAGCGGAAAGAATCCAATATTTTTGTCGTAGCAAAGAATGAAGTAATTCGGGTCCGGCGTGTAAATATTTTTTATGATAATGATCGATTATTAAATCAACTATGTCGTCGCGACGGGGCAAAATTAAGGGATGTTTAGCGGTATAATTTTCAGCGGAATTGGATAATCTTCCACCAACGCGAATAAGTCCGTTGTTGTCTAAAAACGGGCTAAGGTTATTTAAAGCGGATGAACATGTTTCATTATTTTTTAAACTGTGAATGTCATTAAAAAAATGAATCTCTTGTAAAGCACGTATGATTTGAACTTCAGCAAATTCTAAATCGGTGCTTGTGACACATAAATTTCGTGGTAAGCGTCTGATAAATTTATAAATATAAACAGTGGTGCGTAAAAATTTTGAAAATGAAGAATGAAAATGAAAAAACAAAATTGTAATTATTCTAGTAATGATATCCTATCTAGTATAAACGTCTCGGAATCTGCCGTCTGTAAACTCCTACTCTCACTAGACAAAAATAAGAGTGCGGGTTGTGACGGAATACCTCCTATTTTTTTGTCTTCCTGTGCCAAAAGTCTCGCATTACCTTTAACTTTATTGTTTCGCATGTCCCTGAAACAATGCATCTTCCCAGACAATTGGAAAAAGGCTCAAATCATTCCTATTCACAAGAAGGGTTCAAAATCATCTATCGACAATTATCGCCCTATCTCTAAGCTAAATTCAATCAGCAAAGTGTTTGAAAAATTAATATATAACGAAATATATCCTTTAATATCGCAAGGTATTCCTCAGACTCAGCACGGATTTCTTAGGGGTCGTTCGACTTCATCAAACTTAGCTGTTTTCACAGATTTTGTTTTAGAACACATGGAGAATGGAGGGCAGGTGGACGTGGTGTACACGGATTTCGAAAAAGCTTTCGACCGTGTGGACCACGACATCCTGCTCTCGAAACTTGAGGCCCTTGGAATACATGGAGATTTATTACGATGGGTTCAATCTTACCTAACAAATCGCTCCCAGGCCGTTGTGATCGGTGGTTACAGATCTGATTTTATTTCCATACCATCTGGTGTTCCTCAAGGATCGCACCTAGGTCCTCTATTTTACAACGCATACATCTTTGATTTACCTAATTGCATCAAAAATGCTAAACATATCCTTTATGCTGATGACAAAAAGATTTTTCTTTCGATTCGTGCCACTGCTGACTGTGAACTCTTGCAAAAAGATCTAAACGATCTTTATCAATATTATGAGCGCAACAGGATAACAGTTAGTATTGGTAAATGTCAAAGCATCAGTTTCACTAGAAAAAAGTCTCCAATATTTTACACTTACAAGTTTAATAATATCACTATACCCAGGGTTGATCTCGTGCGGGATTTGGGAGTATTCCTCGATAGTAAGATGATCTTATCCGATCATGTAGATAGAATCGTTAAAAAAGCCTATCGTAATCTTGGTTTTGTGATAAGAACATGCCAACCTTTTAAATGTCCACTAAGTTTAAAAATAGTATATTTTGCATATGTCCGTAGTATTTTGGAATATTCTTGCTCAATATGGTCTCCATGTTATAATGCATATAAAAATCGTATAGAACGTTTGCAAAAAAAATTTGTAAAGCACTTAAATTTTAAATGTCAAGTAAAATATACCTCATATATTGATAGTTGTCGAGCACATAATCTGCTAACTCTAGAGCAACGGCGCGATATGATGGACATGTGCTTACTGTATGATATTTTACACGGTCGATTCGATTGTCTTGAAATGCTTGAGCATATTCAATTTAATGTACCGAAGCGGCGAACTAGACACACTCCACTGTTTCGATTACAGTTGTATTCCACGAATTACCGAAAAAATTCAGTTTTTTCTAGAATCATAAATACGTACAATAAAAGTTTTAGCAACATTGATTTATTCACTATTAGCAAAAACTCTCTCAAGAAACACATCACTGAAGGTTTTCTGCGACGCCAGTTTGAGTGAGATATCTGTTATCACTAAATCTATAAAAACTAAGATCTTAAACTCTTAACCTTAACCGTATTTGACTATATTAAATAGTGCGTAATATAGGTATAATATATGATTTGCGATATTCGTTCCACAACCATATTGAATTTACACATATACAATATGTGCATAGTTTTGTTTAATGCGTGGCAATTCATTCATTCATTCGATTAATTTATTTTTATTATTACTTAATATATTTCTATACTTATAAGCACAGGAATAAAAACATATATTGACGTATAAAAACACACACATACACACCCTCATATACACAAACACATTAAGAGACACATCCGCTGCTAATGTATCGGCCTACTGTAATAGTAATAAGTAATGTATATAATGTGGTTAACTGTTATTGGCTTCACATGTATTGTAAACCTTTTTTATATATAATAGAAATAGGCAATGAGCTGTTGTTAACCTGAATATGATAAAATTAAAAAAATTAAAAAATTAAAAAATTAAAATCGCGTGCTAATATCATATATAATTGTAACCGGAATATTTGATACTAAGGAAAGCGTGTTAGATTTTCGCTCAGATAAGTCTTTCTCTACAATTTCTTGATCACCTCTGCTGAGGCTCCACTCAGACGGGTCGCTGGCGGCCCACGGCGGGCCATGAAACCACAGCGGGTGAGTCAATAATTTCTCGGGAGTAAGACCACGAGATAGACAATCTGCGGGATTTTCTGAGCCGGCAACATGATAGAACAAATTAGCGGGAATATTTTCAATAAATTGCACAACGCGGTTGGCAACAAAAGTCTGCCACCTGTGTGGCGAAGAGTTGATCCAGCAAAGAACAACTTTGGAGTCGCTGAAGGCGAATAATTTATTTATTGTATAGCGTGGGTTTATAGTATCAACTACCTTGCGAAGTAATTTTGACAACAACACTGCCGCGCATAATTCTAGTCGCGCAACAGATACAAACTTCACGGGAGATACCCTAGATTTCGCGGCGACTAAACTGACTAAGAAATCGTTCCCTACGCGGACCTGGGCATAGACAACGCCTCCGTACGCGCGTTCGCTAGCATCGGCAAATCCTAAAATATTTATTTCACTTGCCGTTACTAAGCCAAGATGTCGAGGTATGCGAAGAGTACTTAATGTAGGCATTTCGTGACAAAACTGTTCCCAGGCTGTTTTTATTCGTTGCGGCGGCTGGCTATCCCAATCACATTTCAACAGCCAGAGATCCTTAATAAGAATTTTGGCATACAAAATGACTGGCGCGACAAAACCTAAAATGTCCCATAGGCGGGCTACAGCGGAGAGAATAGTGCGTTTAGTACATGGTTCATTGGGCGTCTTAACCTGAAAATGAAAACAATCTGTAGACTTATCCCAGCATAGACCCAGTATTTTACGCGGGTTAGAGTTATCAAATATCTTATCTGTGTCAGCCTTGTGCGAATCGGGAATGTGTGTTAGTACCTCGTCGGAGTTACTGTTCCATTTAATGAGATCGAACTGAGCCTTTGCAAACAGCGCGATGAGGTCGCTACTGAGAGTAGACGCCTCCTGCTCAGACATCACCGATGTCGCCAGGTCATCCATAAATAGAGAGGATGAAGCGATAGAAGCTGCAGCGGGATAATTTAAACCTTCATCCTCGATTAATTGCTTAATGACGCGGAGCACATGAAATGGACTTGACTTAATACCAAAACAGACTCGATTAAATTGATATTCAGCGATAGGATCAGAGGTATTAAAGCGATATAATATTTTTTAAAACCTGCGGTCAGGCTGTCTTATTAATAATTGCAGAAACAATTCTCGACAGTCTGCTGAAAGGCAAATTTTGAATAACCGAAAATTTATTAATATAGAAAATAAATCACCTTGCAAATTACGTCCCGCGTGAAGAATGTCATTCAAGGAACGGCCTAAAAACCCCATGGTGCGGTATATAATACGACGGGAGTTAACTGCTGTCGCTGTGCCGATCTACACGTGAAATATAGCCTTTATCGATATAACTGCGAATTATATTATCATACGCTGAACGAACTTTCGTAGAGGCTTCTAGCTTGCGTTCTAAACCTAAAAAACGCCTGCGAGCTGCTGAGTAAGAATCCCCGAGGGAAGAGGCGTCATCGCGAAATGGCAACGCAACGATATAACGACCACTTTCGTTTCGAGAAGTGGTGGCAAGAAAGAATCTTTCACATTCGAGTTCGTCAGCTGTCTGCGTGGGCGGCGCGGCTACCTCCTGAAGCTCCCAGAAACGCCTGAGGAGCGTGTCTACCGGGTCACCAACCACCGAGCAACACGAAGTTGTAATTATATTACAAGCATGGTTTGTACATACCGTGGGTACGGAACCCATTAAAATAAAACCTAAAACAGTTTGTATTGCGGGCGGAAAATTACTATACTCGCTATATATTATAGTAGGCATTAGCCAGTGCGGGAATAGTGAGCTACCAATCAAAATGTCTACGGCACTAGGAGTAGCGAACTCACTATCAGCTAGCGGTAAAGAATTAATATGAGTAAACCCAGTTATGTTCACCGGAACGGACGGCAAGCAGTCCGTGATGCGGTCAACAATAAGTGATGAAATGTTATAGTTAATGTTTAAATGAAAGCGCGAGTAAAACGTAAAATCTACAAAACCATTAACAGATTTTTGTGAGCCCCCAATACCTCTTACTGTAGTATTTGACGGTCTATATTTGCTTAAAAATCCGAAGCGCTTACAACAATCGTACGTAATAAAATTGCTTTGTGAAGCGCTGTCCAACAAACATCTAACTAAATGTTGTTTGCCGTTCGCGTCAAAAACTATAACTTGCGCCGTTGCCAGCAAAACAGTTGCATTCGTTATTTTTTTTTTGTTCCCCTCCGCGGGAAGGGCAGGAGGATAAAAATGCTCTGACGCATACTCTGGCGCGATTCCAAAGTTATGTGGGACTCGTCCCGACGCCTACCAGAACCATACCCACTAAAAACCCCCTGTCGGCTCGTGCATTTTTGCCACTCAGCCTTCATCTGAGCGACGGCCAATTGGAGAAAGAGGCCGCGCTAGCGGGGCCCTTAAGGGGTCACCCGCTGGGATTTACATAGCACAGAAGGTGCTCAAAAATGAAAAGTAAATAATAAACACATTAAAAATTGAAAATTAAAATTGCATTAATTCGGATTTACGTTAGAATTAGAATTTACGTTAGAATTAGGATTTGCGGCCTGAAGGGCCTCGAGATCTAAAGTTAATTGCGTACGTTCGCTTGTGTGCGCGTTTCTCGGTCTAGCGACTTTGTATACCGAATCTAAGACAGGAACAGTATATGAGACTGAATTTCGAACTAGTGGATTGGGATGGGATTCGGCGCGTTTGAAGAACGATTCTGAGAGTGTTTTGAGGTGCTGTTGCACTGTAGGTAGTTCAAGATCTCTGTGCAGGTCCGCGTTGCGCACATACCAAGGTGCGTTTGTGGCCCTGCGGCAGAAGAGGTTTTGAACTGCCTGCAGCTTGTGCAGGACGGAGGGTTTGGCGTGGGCAAAGACTGGCGAAGCATATGACATGACTGGTCTAACGCAGACCTTGTAAAGCGTACGTTTGTTTCTGAAGGACATTTTACTTTTTCTACCTAACATACTGTAAAGCCGGCCTAGGTAAAAACGTGCGAGTTTCGTTACTCTATCGACGTGAGGGTTGAAAGAAAGCGTCTGGTCTAAGATGACGCCTAAATATTTAGTACTGCGCTTCCAGGGGATGGGAGTGCCTTGCATTCTCACTTGGAGATTGTCAGCGATACGACTGCGTCTGTAGTCGAAGTAAACCGCAGAGCTCTTCTCTGGGTTCACATCGATACGCCATTTTTTAAACCAAGCACCGAGGGCGTTTACAGCCTTTTGGAGTCTGGTGACGAGACCCTGGGCTCTGCGGCCTTTGGTGTAAAGGGCAGTGTCGTCGGCAAAGAGAGCGAGTTCGACGATTTTCGGCGGAATGGGAATGTCGTTAGTGTACACGGTATACAAAAGAGGGGCGAGGACTGAGCCTTGAGGGACTCCAGCCTTTATGGGACGAGGCGCAGAGAGCGTGCCTTCATGTTTGAAACGAAACGTGCGGTCTTTGAGAAACGACGCGATAATCCTAACTAGGCGATCCGGTAAGACTATTTTCTAAAGTTTATAAACGAGACCACTGTGCCAGACTTTGTCGAAAGCCTTGGCTACGTCAAAGAAAACTGCGATCGTTTTCTTTCGTTTCGGATAGAAGCCGTCGAGTATGTACTCGACGATTCGATGGACTTGCTGAGGGCAGGAGTGCTTAGCGCGAAAGCCGAACTGGTGGGGAATTATGAGAGGATCGCCGTCCGTTGGAAACAGATGGTTCCGCATTCGAGAGAGTATGACTCTCTCGAGAAGTTTAGACATTGCCTTGAGGAGGCTGATGGGTCTGTGATTAGCCGGGACATTAAGAGGTTTACCCGGCTTGGGTATGCCTATGACTGTCGCTTCTTTCCAAGCTTTTGGAAAGTAGCTAAGGTCGAAGCAGGCATTGAAAATGATAGCTAACAAGGTAAGCACCTGTTGAGGCAGGTGCTTAAGTGCGTGGTTGGAAATACCATCCGCACCCGGAGCCTTTCTGGACTTTTGACTTTTGATGTGAAGCGAGATTTCGTCATTAGAGACTGTGACGGGGTCGGCGGTGATGGGGAGAGAGTTTCTACGGAGGACTTCGGCCTCCACCGCTTTGATGTGATTGGGATTCGCGGGTTGCGTGCTGGGCGAGCATTGAGACGCAACGCTGTCAGCGAAGCATTCGGCTTTCTCTTCGTCTTCGAAGGCGATAGAGCCATTGGGACGAGTGAGAGGAGGGACGTGAGAGGCGGCGTCTACGCGTAAGGCTCGGGCCATTCGATAATACGCTTGGTGGGACGGGGAGATATTCGCCATGAGATCGTTCATCTGGGCGTCTCGGAGTTCCGCGAGGCGAGATCTAACTTTGCGTTGTAGCTGATTCGCAGCTGTTCTATAGGCGGGCGTGGGATATTTCTTGGCTCTCCGGAGAGCCGCGTTCTTAGCTTTAATAAGATTGCTAATGGCTAAGGGAAGCGTGGGTTTGCCTTTCTTAGCAACCTTTTCGTTTACACTGATGGCTGAGTTGATAGCATCAGTGAGAGAATTTACTAACGAATCTATTTTATCCGGGCTATCTAATTGATCGGGCGAGATCGCGAGCAGAGAGTTTGGGGCCTCTAAGGCAGAAACTATCGTATTTTTAAAACCTTTCCAGTCGGTAAAGGTCTTAGGAGAAGTGACGTTAACGTTAGGCGGTCCTAGCACGAGGGAGACGGGGCGGTGGTCAGAACCTAGGTCATCGAGCGGTTCGATAGACCTGAGGTCGAGGTTGATATGCTTGACGATTGCAAAGTCGAGGATGTCAGGAGAGTGGTTCGGGTTGTCGGGATAGTGAGTGGGAGTGATGGGGGAGACCACGTCTAAGTCGAGTAAGTTGGTGATGTCGAGGAGAGCGATACCGCTTTGGTTGGTTGATAGGCACGTCCAGTCAGTATGTTTGGAGTTAAAGTCTCCGAACATAATGACTGAACGGCCGAGGGCGAGAATAGTCTCAAAGTCGCTGCGGATAGGTTTGGTGCCACAGGGTATGTAGACTGAAGCTATGATGATGGTCGGATGACCAGTCATAGCCAATCTACATATAGTGGCTTCCATGATGAGGAGAGGAGGGGTAGGGAGAGGACAGCAATGGAATCCTCTTTTGTAGTAGATAGCAGTGCCGCCGAAACCGTCGCAGTTAGGCCTATCGTTACGTGTTAACGCGTATTTAGGAATAGCGAATCCCCTGGAGCGATTAGGAGTGAGCCATGTCTCCTGGAAAAGTAAAAGGTCTGGGTCGTTGTTCTGAAGGAACAGTTTGAGCTCGGGAAGGTTGTTGCTTAGGCTACGAACGTTAAAAGATACTAGGGATAAGCCCTTGGGTTTGATACGACAGGACGCGGGATTAGCGGGTCTAGACATTATAATTTACTTATTTACGAATTTATACAAAAATAAAGAATTTACAACGAACTTAGGAGCGAGTGATGCTCGGCTAACGCGAATAAACGCTCTTGAGGAGAGCGGGCGGCTCGCAGTTTGCGTGCGAGTATGGAAATTTCATAAATGTCTACGTTTTGGATGACGTCGAACACGGTCTTCATGTCCTCAGCCAACTATGACTGAGGTGCGGATGACGGAGCAGGACGCGGCCCTACGGAA
This sequence comes from Marasmarcha lunaedactyla, assembly GCA_923062675.1. NCBI lineage: Eukaryota > Metazoa > Arthropoda > Insecta > Lepidoptera > Pterophoridae > Marasmarcha > Marasmarcha lunaedactyla. The sequence continues at coordinate 15,212,211 of OV281363.1, read as the reverse complement.
GCTACGGGAGCTGGGATGGGTCGGGCAGGTGCAGGCGGAACGGCCGGACGCTGCCTCCAAGACAGAGCCTGAGTAGGCGTCGGCTGAACGGGCTTGGCTTCCGGGGGACCCCGGTTGCGCAGAGGTGGGAAGTTAGCGGGAGTGAGCGGCGGCGCCGGTTTAGGCGCGGCCCTCTTGGCGGTGGAGCGCGGAGCGCGCGGGCAACCCCTGTAGTTGGCTGTGTGGCCGGACTGGCTGCAAAGCACACAGGCAGGGGGGGAAATGGATTCGGGAGTGCGAGTGCACTCCTTCGTTATATGAGGGTCCAGGCACTTAACGCACCTTGGAGGGAGCTGAGCAGTTAGCCGCTGCGTGGCCATATAGCTGGCAGCGGTGGCACTGCCCAGGGTGACCACGGAGGTTGGGACGCTCAACGGAGATGTTCGAGAGTCCGCAAATTATGCGAGCCTCTCTGAAAATCTCCTTCGAGTTGGGAGTGTTGGTAAGGATTACAAGAGCTAAGGGAAAACGCCTACCGCGGTTGGAGTGCATCTTGTGCACTGCTATGGCCGGGAAACCCTGAGACTTAAGGTCCTCGAGAATGTCTTCATTACTGAGTTCAAACGGGACGCCCCGTAGTACTGCGCGGATCTTACGCTCCTCCGGGAGGGCGTAGGTGTGATACGCGATTTGATTGATCGACAGAAGCCTAGTGAAAGACCGGAAGTCGTCGACGGTCGCTACCTGTATTTTGATTGTATCGCCGGCGTTGGCGGCTTTTAAGTAATTAATTTTGTGCGCTTTTCACAAGTTGGAGACCGCGGTCCAGCGCGCTTTTTCACGGAGGAATACTGGCGGAGGGAGCTGAGGCTTCGGCGGGACGGGAGCGCAGCGCGTCGCTGGCTTCGATGGGACTGACGGAGACGCGGTTACTAAGAGCGATTTTAACGGCGCGGGGGCTGTTGTTGAAGACACCGGGGAGGGCTCGGGTATTGATGATACCGAAGCTTACTTCGAGCGCTTCTTGGAGCGCTTGGCGACAAGTTGAAACGCGGGCTCAGGAGAGCCGGTTAAGGTGACGGCATCTGACGACGTGTCAGACGCGGGTTCGGAGTCGCTCCCGGGAGCGGTACGCTTACGACGCGACGCGTGAGAGGATGCGACCGATTCGCAGTCCATCTCGGACGAGGCGGGAGACGCGGGAGAGCTGTAGACCTGAGGGGTCTGGACGTTGGAGGCCTGAGGGGCCGGGGTTGAGGCCTGAGGGACCGGGGATGCGATAGTTGCCTGTAAGGCCTGCGTTATTAAGTCATCTGATATGCTGGCGCCGGACGCAACGAGCGCCTGGGCGAACGACCTAGCAAAGTTTACCAAGCTTTGCTGGTCCATTGGAGGGCTTGGTCCTACGATATATAATATATAAATATATAAGAATGCCTAGGTTCCCTAGCAAACCTAGCACCTAAACCTCCCTACCCGCGGTAGGGGGGCTGGGGATGACGCGAAGTGGTGCCCCTAGCTCGGACAGCACTGTACCGTCACCCTGGGAAAGGCCCAAGTGCAATGGGATCGGGTCAGCCAGTTTCTCCTTGGCCTGAAGAGCCTTGGAAGCGCACCGGGGCAACGCTATCAGGCTTAGTTGTCACCGTTAAGTATCCACCTGATCAAACGCGAGTCTACTACGGAGTGTGTTGCCAATAAATTGACTACAAAAACCGGCCGTAGACCTGACGAAGTTGAGTTGCACTAAAAGTGCGGGATTGACTGCGTTACGACCGGCCGGAGCCGGCCGCAGAGCGAGTTTCTGACTACGTACAGGCGCCAAGCGTCGAGTACGCAGCCAGAAAGACAGCCCGAGTCTTGCGAACCACTATCGAATTTAATCGACCGCGGTAAGCTCAACCCTGTTGTTGCTGCACTCACCGAGGTGAGGTTTTTAATGCGAGGGGTGCACAGAGTGCGGGATTGACTACGTTACGACCGGCCAGGGCCGGCCGCAGAGCGAGTCTCTGACTACGTAGCAAGCGCCAAGCGTCAAGTACGCAGCCAGAAAAACAGCCCAAGCTTCGCGAACCACCATCGAATTTAATCGACCGCGGTAAGCTCAGCTCTGTTGTTGCTGTGCAAGAGGCCGACTTACTTGCAGCCGATCGAAACTGGCCGTAGCGTAAGCCCTAAAGAGGCTAACAGCGTATGAGTATTGTGAACGAGTTGTCGTCGTGAGACGACAATCGTGACTCAACTGCTGGAGCGACCGCGAACACGTCCGAGCGGGGCCGGACGCAGAACGGATCTGAGAGTGGCCTGAAGGGCCTTGGAAGCGCACCGGGTCAACGCTATCAGGCTTCGTAACCTAACGTGGGTCCTAACGGGGTCGGACTCACAACGGGTGGTCTGGGGCTACACTCGATAGTGCGGCGAGAATGGTGTAAGAGTATTGCTACGAGAGAAGTCGTGAGACAACAATCGTGACTCGGCAGCCGGGAGCGACCTTCAACACGTCCGAACGGGTCCGGACGCAGATCGGGTCTGATTCGTTATTGTGCAAAGAGATAAGTTATTATCAATAGGCGATTGATGCGCGGACGGGGCGAGCAACCGGTTCTCGGGTGCCGGCGTCTGCGGCGGCGGTGGCTGCCGCGGGCGCGCTGCCAGCCGAGCCCCCAGCTAAGCTGCGGCCGGTCGTGTCGCACGCTCCAGTAAAATGCAATAAAGAATGATGTCGCTGATTGCAGGTGCGGCATGTCGACTTCGACTTACATATTCCGGCTTTGTGTTTTGTACTAAGGCAGTTAATACAGGCATTATTATCCTTAATACATTTAAATCTATCCAATGGTGACAACCCTTGAAACGCGAAACATTTATAAAAGTGATCATGAACATTATTGTTACACAGCGAACATTTACTCGGAGCCGCACTAGAAACGTAAGACTGCGGATTTGGAAATTTAACTAAAGCGGTGCGCGGTTTATTCTTAATTAACTTCAAACTGGTGCTTGCTGGTTGAGAATTTTGATAAATACGGCATTGAGTTTTTATAAATGTAATAAAGCTGTCTAGTTTAGGTAACTTAACGTCAAAACTATGCATCTCAAATGCGCGGATTGTATCAGTATCGAATTTACGTATTGCTATATGAAGCAAGATAAAATCTGTCAAGTCCTCAATACCTAAGTTTTTAAGCGAGTTGGCTGCGGTGACAAACTTATCAATAAACAACGAGTAGTTAGAACCCGAGGGCGGCGAATTATTGAGCGTTAAATTCAAAATTTGGTCTAGATAGCTAGAGCCTAATACGCGTACATCCTGATATCTATCTAGAAATGACTGAAAGATAATTTCATAATTTTCAGCACACAGAGTAATGCCTGAAAATACTGATTGTACCCTAGATGATAACTTTCCTAATAAATAATATAATTTATCGCCATTAGTAAGTGACGAGTTTTCGTGAACAGTAGATTTAAAACTCGCCTAGAATAGAGGCCAATCTTGTATATCACCGTCAAACGATACCAGTTCTATAGGCGGTAACTTAGGTTTCGAATTACCTTTGCTAGAGGGTGCGGCAGCGGTCAGTTGTGACAATACTTGTCATATAACAAAATAAATCTTCAAATGAAGAAAAAGCCTGGTAATTTGGCTTCGCGGAGGGAATTTCAGATAAAAGCTTTTCGTTACACTCATCTAAGACATCATGAAATTGATTGCGAATGCTTTCTATAGTTATACACGAACTAATAAACGTTTGTTTTCGCTCCTCAGAGAGGTGAGCTTCCTTCGCCTGTTCATAAATGCCTTGCATGCGTTCAAACAGAGCGTTACGTTTAGCTTCTAACACCATGACCTTAGGACTCGTGGGGTGCGATAGTTTATCTTCACCGCGAGGCATGGTCACGTAATTATGATAATTAGTAAGTTATATATAAAGTATATAATAATAGCGGTGAATGTAATTATATTTAATAATATACTCATAAATACTTATAGGTATAGCGATTAATATAAGGCGATCCTATGAGGGCGGAAAAAATATGTATGTAAATATGACGAAGGACCAAGCGGGTATTAATTAATAAAGGGACTTATCCGCTTCGTTTGGACCAAAATAAAATGGTGGAGCCACGGACGGCGACTCCACCACGCGGTGGTTCTGACTCGAATAAAATATACGCGGTAGTTGAAATTAATGTTAAATAGCTTCGATGGACAGTATTTCACAGGATAAAGTAAAGTAAATAAAGTAATAAGATAAAACAGCGGTATGAACGGCGGAAAGAAATAGCACGCACCTTGCTTCCTTCTTGGATTTCACCAGCAGCGAGTAGAAAATCCAGGTTGATAAATCACTAGGCGTGCGCACGCGATCACAATGTTCACCAGCACAAATCACCAAGAATCCACAAGAGCGGCAGCGGACTTCAACGACGTTAAGGCAAACGTACGTCCAAGCGCGGTAGCGGGCGTTGGTTCACTGCTTCCAGTATGTTCTTCTTCGTTTTAGGTGCGTGCAGGGTAGTTTTTCTAACCGAGGCGCGAGAGTCAATATTTTAACGCGGGTAGAACGTAGAAATATGGCGCGAACAGCGCCAATAGACATTATTAGTTGTTATTGATTATGATGCATTGCCAACAGCAGAATTAAGTTGGATTTACCTTCGTTCCAGTAATTTTACTGGCTGTTCTTTCCCTTGATGTGGAACGTAACCACATAAACATGGCTACTATGTTTGTTCAAGTAGGACCAACGAGACCAGACCGCCCTAGACGAGATCTTTACATAATAAACTACACTACTCGTACAAGTTTCTCATCGTCCTCTTTAATTATGTGACTAAAAAAATTGTGTATTGCATATAGTTTTATTTTTAAATTATTCGTCCTCGTTGACAATGTAGAGTAATCTTGGAGAAACATTCTTCAATTCAAATATTGAATCATACAAAGGCGAGTCTGGTTTTATATCGAGGGTTATCACATCCTGGAAAAATAAATATTTTTAAAGAAAATCAAAATCTCTTATCAACAATATTTATATTTTTCTTAAGTTTTCACGATACATACTTTAAATAAAACACTTTTTTACCGGATATTATCGCGTATATTTTAGTTAATTTTAAAATTATTTCGACGTTTCGGCATCTTTGCAGTTGCCGTGGTCACGATAGACTAAGGTGTTGTTCATCTATTGCCAGTAATAAAAACTACATGATTGTCAATACATATTAACGCCATCTGTTTCTCAGTCTTCTCGCATAACGTCCCGGATTGACACAAAAGGCACTGACTGTGTCCTGAGTTTGCAGTCTAACAGTTTGCTGGTTTTTCATTTTGATGTTTTTAAGGATTGGATCCCATGTTGATGAAAGTTTCCAACCATCTTCTCTATTGAAATTTGGATGTTTTTTAATTTCAATAGTTTCTCTGACCATCCTAGGTATAAAATGTTTCTCTTTTGCTAGGATCTTCACGGTATCAAATCTTAAATAATGGTTGGGCTTGTCTATGGAATGTTCACAAACTGCAGATTTTGAGGTTCGTTTATTTTTAACATCAGAGATGTGTTCTTTAATGCGAGTTGACACATTTCGTTTGGTTTGACCGATATAAGAGAGCCCGCAGTCACAGTCGATTTTATAAACGCCTGGATCTTGTAAAGGGATGCTTGATTTTATTGGACGAAGATGCTGGCTTATCTTTGAGTGCGGCTTGTAGATAGTTTTGATTGAAGCTCGCCGAAGAATGCCTCCTATCTTGTCAGTAACACCCTTTATATAAGGCAGGAATGCTGGTCTTCGTTCAACTGTGAGTGGCTTTACGCGGTTTCTGCGACGGCGACGCGGTGTTTTTAAATCCTTAAAAACATCAAAATGAAAAACCAGCAAACTGTTAGACTGCAAACTCAGGACACAGTCAGTGCCTTTTGTGTCAATCCGGGACGTTATGCGAGAAGACTGAGAAACAGATGGCGTTAATATGTATTGACAATCATGTAGTTTTTATTACTGGCAATAGATGAACAACACCTTAGTCTATCGTGACCACGGCAACTGCAAAGATGCCGAAACGTCGAAATAATTTTAAAATTAACTAAAATATACGCGATAATATCCGGTAAAAAAGTGTTTTATTTAACAATATTTATGTATTAAATATGATATCTATAATTATAAAAATCTATAATAATAAAATCGAACAGACAAAGATATTAAATCTACAAAGTATATACAAATGAATAACACGTCTATATATGTCATAATGCAAGAAATTAGAAAAGCTCGTGTAAATGTAACTTTAAGGCTGAATATTCTATAAAAATCCTCGTTACTGACATCCTTTATTTATTTATTTTTGTTTATGTACACAATTATCGTAGTACCTACAGCAGTTGGCGGATTTTTAATTAGCAAACCGCATGGTTACGTAGCGTACGATAGAGGATTGGAAACATACACGAACGCAGAAACACTGTTCCACTGGGCCAGAGACAAGTACTCCAAGCTAACAGTCAACCTGCAGTAAAGGACGGTGCCCTCAACAGAAGAAACCGCTTTGTTTCTTCGCACTGCTTTGATAGATAAGTAGTTTTAGGGAGGAAAAGGGACCAGTAGCACTTTGACGCGCCCAACAGCTAAGTCTGTTTATAAAAACATGAACTAATTGACGTCCGACTGAATAATTCTCGAGGAAGATCCAAGGGCAAATCTTAAAGAAAGACTTTGAAGTGTATACAAAGATTCTTTAAAAACCTAGTAAAGAACTAACAAAGATAAAAAAAGAGAAAAAGAAAAAATATTAAGACAGCAGCCAAAACTGATTTTAGAAAATAAACGTTGTGATTGTTTTGTTAACTTAAATGGTCATTGGACATGCTAATCAAATAGAAATTCTTTGTTGCACTCGTTAAAATAAACTATTATTCAGAAAGTAGCTTCTGATTATATCCAGCCTCTTTCAATTTCTTAATATGTAAGTCTTCGTATGCAAGACAGTGTAGGACTTCACATCGCTGCATCTTGTATGGCTCGTATCGATTTTCTCAAGATCATTGGTCTCCCCTTTTTCCAGACTACCTGAACAGGAAGACTACGTGAACCTTTCGATCCCTTGCACATTATAGAAGGCGTCTATGTATTCACATTCAAGTAAACACATTTTACCCACATTTTACCCTTTCTATGTATTCACTTGATGTGAATATATAGAAAGCGTATTTTTGGATATTATGTTGTAATAAGTGATATATTATTTCAGAATGTACTTAAATATTATTTCTTTATTTTCCGTTTCCACAAGCGTTTACGTAGGATGACACTATTGATATATAGCTTTTTTTTGTTTCTAAGCAGCATTTTCACTTTTCTTAATACTATAAAATGTTATACTCACTATCAAAGTTTTATCACTATCTTCGAGGAGCTAAAATAAAAATAAAATGTCTGTAATTTTTTTTAAAAGAAGCACTAAAATAATATGTTGAAAAGCCTTTATATACCGGCTGACACCGTTCTCCATACATGAAAGTTATTTTGTCAGAAAAGGTAGAGCGGGTTAACCTCAATAAATAACGTTGTCAGCATGCCTGCTATCCCGCCACGATAGCCTTCATATCCCACTACATAGACCTAAGCCTCACTCTTCAAGCTGGTTTCAGGCAACTGAGGGTACACCACGCGTGTTGGCAAGTTGCTCCGATGAAGGCTGCACATCATTCCCATGCCACTGCCGTGAAGATGGTTTTTAGTGGGTACGTGCCACTCTGGTGAGTCCCACATAACCCTGCAGACCGGCTGCGGAGGTATGCATGACGCATTTACAACCTCCCTCCCCGCGGAAGGTGCCTGCTTAGGTGCAAAACAAAAAAACAAGTTGGTAAGCTTGACACTTACCTTCGAAACATTTGTATAGGTAAGCGGGTCTTCACACAATTATTTCCTTCATAATAGGAGGAATTCATTTTCCTCATTTGGCAAGAACCGGCATCAATCAGTTTGAGATTGAGACGACAACGCAGTGCCTTTATGTAATCCACACCATAACTAATAAAAAAAGCTTTTGCCTCGGATTTCCTTGCTTGCAGTTTTCAACTGTTTATTTTGTGTTTTATGGTCAAGTAAAATAAACATTCCATATTTCTTACCCCTTCAAGTATGTAACGTTCATTTAATTTGTTGGATCTTAATGCTGGGTCACCAGCTTCCTCCGTGAAGAATGCATTCCAATAGTTCTGCAATAAAGGTTTGCAGTCAAATAACTCGAAAAGCTATTGATAATGTGTTACACACCCCACCTTGTGAATGACGAGAATGTGTAAATATGGTAACTCAATAATTATGGGTTATATTAAGTAAAAAAATTGCTCACGTTGCTCCTTAATACTTCAGCTTCGTTGTAAACCTCTTTTGGCAATGGATTCTTCTTTTGTTCTTCGATTGCGTTCATCAAAACTTCCTGTACCTCGGCTTTTGAGACCTATGGACATTTTTTTTTATTTCCCGGACAAACATACCAACTCTATGGCCCCAAAGAAGAAGAGCTTGTGCTATGTATGACCATACAGTAAACTGGAGGGAAACCCAGAATAAACATACATGTACAGTCGGCCGCATAAATCGCTTATCAGAATCAAAAGTGCAAAACAACTGAACACCCAACAAACTATAAGACTACAAACGTTCATAATAAGCATAACACAACTGATTCATAAGTTGCTAAAAGCTTTCATTCCAAAAGTTGAACTTTTGATTCTGTTAAGCGACTTACGCGGCCGCCTGTACAAAACCATGACTCGAGAACAAACATTTATCTTCATCCGTCAAATGAATGACCCGGCTGGGACTCGACACTAGGTCCTCCGGCACTAGGCCACTAACTACAACGCCACTTGGTCGTTTTGGACAAATTATAATATAAATATAAAACTGACTTCCAACGATAAATAGGATGTTCAAGATGTTATATAGATTTTGATAGCTAGTCAGCGCGTTGCTTCAGCAAGACTTTTGGTTAATAAAATGTTACACTGCATTCATTTCTTCAAGAATATGTTAACTCTAGATTGTCTAGATGTTCTTGACGGCTTTGGTGCCATATTCCGTATAACTAATGTTGAGAAAGAAACCGTCACCGCAGATGAAACATAAGAAATACAGTTAACAGCTGGCTGTTTTGCTTACAGTGGGTATGGTTAAGAAAAGTTTTTCCATCTTACCGTGACGTAATTGCCTGTTTAGGTAATGGTAATTTACGATTTTCTGTAATGTAATGGACCATGTAATTTTTAAATCAATTTACAGATCGATTTGCATGTCTTTTATTTGATAAAACCTGTTTGACACGTGATACGGGTTACCATGGCAACGGATGAAAACAAATTGGACTCAAATCTGGTTTAAAATTAACGCAATAAGATTAACTTGCAGCACCTACTTGAATATAGGTGAGCAGGAGCATATAGGGGGCATGAGCTTTGTAAAAGAGAGTTTTATCCAATGGGTAACATAAATAATATTACCTTTCTTGGTACAATATCCATTTGTACTGGCCGTTTCGTAGTTGTTGTCATAACCTACGTAAATAAATCAAAATTAGTTTATATTAAAAAAGAAAGTCCCTTTCGTTAAGAAAACTTTAATGAAATTTTACCCTACGAGGCCGACATTTTTTAAAGAATATGTCGACTTTTGATGTTTTTGAGAGATTGGTGTCTTTCAGTGATAAAAGTGTCGAGACCTTTTGAGGCTTAGTACAATTCTAAGATATTTAATATTTTTCATAGCCTGCGAACGAGCGTACAATCTACTTGATACAAATTTCATATCCACGCTAATAACCATCATGAGTTACACGACGTCCTTAAAATCCCACTGCGCGCGGGCATACTAGAATTACCCAACTAAGGGGTGGTGTCGGGCAATATACACTCCCCCCTTGACTACTGTCTGTTGGCAGACTTTTTTTCAAATTTATTGTGGTCAACAAACAGTACCACAATATATTACTTAATAATAATAATAATGAATAGTAACCAACCACAGATTGTATACAACACAAAGATTTATAACAGTGTGAGTTAGAAAAAAACGGATACGTTTACAGATTTGGTGAAAATGACAATATTACTATTTTGGGATTTAATTGGGTAGGCATATAGCGGGAATAAGTGACTCTATGAAACAAAAAGTTTATGTACTTTTATACATGCCATAACATGCTACATGGGATGTTATGCTAATTACATGGGATCCTCACACGGGCGTAGCCAGGGGGAGGGTTTTGGGGGTTCAAACCCCCCCAAAACGTTAGGATATGAATTTTTTTTTCAAGGGAACATTACATACATTTGCTTCCAAAAAAAAAAATACATAACACATAATTAAACAAACATTATACAATTAAGTTTCCACAGATATTTTACACATGTAAAATAAATACTAGGCAACAAAACTCAAACAAAAACATTACGGTTACAATTTTGAAGTGTTTTTTAAAAGAAAAGAAAAAAAAGCAAAACTCAGAGCAATTAAGATTTTGAAATTTCTTTCAAGATATTATTTTTAAATTGATTTAGTGAAAAGGAAAATATATCAAAAAGTTGCTATTGTAGTACTTACATGTACGAATTACAAAATTGTTGCAATTATAATTATTTTTTACAGTCGGAATATAAAATAAAAATTTGTTTCTGGCACTCAATCTTTGGCATCTCAAATTAATTTAACCTAAAAGAGTTTTGGAATCAATTTTATTGTGAAGAATTTTGTATAAAAATATCTGGTGTCTACGGATACGACGGGACTTAAGGTCCGGACACAACTGAGACAAGTTCAAAAAATGGTCGCTATCTCTATAGTTAACATGTTTAAGAAATTTCGTGTGAATCCTTACAATCATGTTTATGTATACTGCATACTGCGGGTTCCACACTGATGAGCAATATTCAAGAATTGAACGAACGAGAGCGTTATATAAAATAATTTAAGTGGAGCTTCTTTAAAATACTCAGAAACCTTCAAAACAAAACCCAGCATCTTACAAGCATTATCAGTTATTTTTTTCAATATGAGACTTAAATAACAACTTATGGTCCAGCTGTACTCCCAAATCACGCAGTCTGGTCACTCGACAAATACCTAGATACATTGTCAAATTTATAATTAAACAGTATATGCTTGCGTTTTCTGCTGCAAGATATGACATTGCAGTTGTTTATGTTAAGGTAAAGACAATTTTTGACACAATATTGAAGCAAGCGATGTAAATCGCTCTGTAACAATTCGCAGACATTAGTGTTTATAATAGTTTTGAATAACTTTTTACCGTCGGCGAATAAAAGAATATTTGAACGTTTAATTTCTAATAAAACGTCATTAATATATATATTAAATAAAAGAGGTCCAAGGTGCGAGCCCTGGGGGACGCCAAAAGACACAGGCAAAAATGAAGAGCAGTAACCTCTGACTGCCACAGCTTGGCTACGTTCCCGCAAATATGAAGTTATCCACAGTAGCAGATTGCCGTGTAAACCGATCAGTTCCAACTTCGAGATTAGAATTTCATGAGAAATTTTATCAAAAGCTTTGGAATAATCAGTATACACGGCATCTACTTGGTACCCTGCATCTATTGCATTAGTAATAATGCTGACATATTCATTTAGGTTACTTTCAGTAGATCTTTTTGTTATAAAACCATGTTGCTGAGTGAACAAGATTGGTCTGATTACAGGATAAATAGAATCACAAACTATTTTTTCAAAGAGCTTAGGAATAGCGCAAATTTTTGATATTGGACGATAATTACTTATATCTTGTTTATCACCACTCTTCAATACTGGGGTTATAAAAGACTGCTTCCACGAGATAGCCATAACTCCTTTCTTCAGTGAGCTATTAAATAATCTAAACAGAGGTTCAGACAACTGCTTACGACAATGGTGTAGATAAATGGGAGGTATTTCATCAGGCCCCGAGCCTTTATTAATGTCAATATTATTAAGATAAGTCTCAATTTGAATTTTAGATATACTTAATGTCTGAACATTGACTAGATTACTGTATTCAGACTGTTTTGAATTGTTTGTGTAGGTTGTATTATGAAGTTCAAAGACTGAATTAAAATATTGATTGAATGTGTTACCGATATCTTCAGCGGTCGATACTCTTTTATCTCCTAAATACATTGAATCTGGCAGATCGTTAAGATTCTTTCTACGTGACTTAATATAAGACCAAAAGCCATATAAGACTAAAGACCAAAACTGTTTGTAGCTAATTTAGATTCTACTTTGTTTATAAACTGATCAAAACATTCAACCTGCAATTTCTTTTGTCTGTCTCTTAATAGCCTAAATTCCTCGTAATCACTTAAACGACCATATACGTTCCACTTTCGATGACACTTAGATTTTTCATTTATTATTTTTAAGAGTGAACGATTGAACCAAGGTGGATATGTTTCAGAGCTCTTGTTTTTAATTGAGACGGTTGGAACATGCTTTGTTATTATATTATTTACTTCATTATACAAAATTTTGACATCCTCATAAACATCATTTACAAAACAATCATCCCAATTTATGTTGGCTAGAGAACTATAGATTTCGTCATAATTCGCGTGTTTAAATAACTAAAGGCGCTTAGTTTGCGACTGCAATGTTTTATGTTTAATAACTGATATCTCACAACACAATGCGGGATGACACACACAAGAGGTTCAGCCAAACTAAGGCGTGCAAATAGTATTAGCTATGACAAGATCCAACAATCAATTGTTTTTATTATACAGGGAGTTGTATTGCTGCGTATCGTGAAATGATAAAAAGTTTGACAATTCGTTAACAGAGTCAAATTCATAATTACCGTTCAATATTGCATGTTGGACTCCAGGTAACCAGTTAGCATCAGAGATTTAAAATCTCCTAGAACCACTAAATAATTATCCAGACACTCTAACATTTTATTAGATATGTTTTCATAAAATGCTTTTAAGATATCATTTTTAAAGTTAATTTGTGGAAAATAACATGTATAAAAGTGATAAATACGTTTGGGATTCGTTCCTAAAGATAAAAATACAGATATTATTTCAGCCACAGAATGATACGTGGGAACGATGGTAAAGTCAAGTACACTTAGCTCGCGACGAACAGCAATAAGAACACCACCTCCCATGCGGTCACCTCTAGAAACATAGTCGCGGACACATCTAAAAACATTGTACCTTGAGTCAAAGAGCTCCGAATCGAAAATGCCACGCAACAACCATGTTTCGGTGATACTAATCAAATCATAGTCATTAAGTGCAACGTTTTTGAAAAATATGTTGGTCTTGGTTCTTAATATACCTCTAACATTTATATAAACTTCTCAATTTCTCAAATAAGCAAAACTTTTAAATATTTAAGTTGGATGCCATCATGATAGACGTTTTGTACCAATAGAATAACCAGATTATTCAAGTAATAGTATACAATAGCAACATTCGGCAGGTTACAAAAAAAGTATTTCACATTAAATTCAAGTAAGCAAAACATAAGTGCAGAAACTAAATAAACAAGACATAGTCCTAAATTAAGTAAACAGGTTGTAATGGTAAGGCGTCCATCAATCAATATTGTTGAAAGTCGGAAAGAATGTAGAATAACTCTTACTTTATATTCAATAAATCATTAGCAGAGTTGATGTTGATTACTGGACTATCCTCACTCTGACGAACCATGATAGTACAATTTTTAACCCAGACAAATTTGTAATTACAATCTTTAAATAACGAACGTTATTTTTTTATTCAGCTTATAGTTTATACTGTCCCACTGCTCGAAAAAAGACTCCCCCAATTCCTTCGAGGAGATTTTGTCTGTAGGTATTTTCGTATCATACAGAAAAAATCTTCTTAAATATTTTTCTTATGCAGGGTGTCCCAAAAGTAAACGATAAACCGGAAGCTGGAGGTACAAGAAGTCATAAAAGGTATCAGAAAAAAAAATTCTAATAAAAAAACACAAGACTTCTTCTTCTAAACGAATGTAGATGACTTTAAATTGAAGGCTACAATAGATAGAAGGCTATTCAAGGCTATATTCTAAAAATAAAACCAAGCAACAGTTACAATTTTTAGCGACAAGGTTGAAATAATCATCACAGGGTGTTGATTTTTTTTTAAATACCTATAGTTTCATAACCTCAGGGTCAAGATTTTTTTTTTATTTTTTTTTCTGATAGCTGTTATGACTTTTTGTATCTCCTGCTTCCGGTTTATCGTCATTTTTGGGACACCCTGTATAAGGGTTATTTAATGTTCTTTTAGTCGTTTTATTTCTTGAACCTCCCCCCCCCCCGATTCTAAAACCTAGCTACGCCCGTGGATCCTCATGATATTACCTTACTCATTAACTACAATCATTGGGTATGTTAATTCATTTATATTTTTTAATTATATATATACGAAGATTGTAGATTTCATTTGAAATTACCATTATTGGTATAATTTCACTGGTTGGTATAAATTAACACAGAACACAAACAAGTTGTCACGGTTATTATGGTGATCAAAATAGAAATGATTTTAGTACCACCCCATTTGAGAATCGACAAAAGAAACTTGTTTACTACAGACTTTAAGATAGTGTTTTGATTGAATATCAAAATGTGTTATGACAGTGTTAACAAACATGTACTGGCCTGAAGGAGTTGGTCCCAAGCGCCTTGGATTGGTGTCGGCTAAGAAATAATTAAATGTTGATTATATGTAATTAATCCCTTAAAGCCATTTAATCCCCTTTTATGAACAAAATGATCTTATGTCCTCTTTCTATTTTAAACCCATACTTAAAACTATTATTTAGTGATTTAAACACTCAACTAATAATAAAACGGTGTTAACTAAAATATTGCCTTGCCATGACATATTACAAAAACTGCGTGATGTCAGCCACGTTACTCCTGAACTTTTGAGCATTTCGGGATAAAATATAGCCTTTTACCTCTAGATAATACTTTTATAAGCCTCTTTTACCTATGGATAATACTTTGATAAGCCTTTTTTACCTACGCATAATACTTTGATAAGCCTCTTTTACCTATGGATAATACTTTGATAAGCCTTTTTTACCTACGCATAATACTTTGATAAGCCTCTTTTACCTATGGATAATAATTTGATATGCCTCTTTTACCTATGCATAATATTTTGATAAGCCTCTTTTATTACAATAATAATATTACTATTTATTTCAATATATATGACATCATTCATTAATAATTTAATTTTTATTGGTTAACGATTAATTATGTGATGCTTTAGGTTATAATTCAGTATGTAAAGAAAAAAATTCAGACTCTAATTCGCAAACAATTTGGAGATATCATTTTTCTTTAATTTATTGTGTCAGTAACATTTCACAGAATAAAACGATTGAGCTTATTTTAATGATAATACGCAAATTAAATTAACTCTCATTCAACTTCTATAAGACGTCAGCGAGTAGCGTCAACTTCTAATTACTCTTTGCTTAGCAATAAACATCTGTCAAATTGTAGCGTTGTTAATTTCAGGTTCAATTATAAAACTTGTAATGCGATTTAAAAAGATAATTTTGTGACGTCATCATACGTCTGAAAAATATTTGAAATTAAATGCTGCACAAGACATAAAAATTCCAATTGCTTTCTAAAAATTTATATACCGAATCATCTTTGTTCTAGTAACTTGACTGAATGTTCTTTCCCTATATCCCAAACAAATATATAAATGTGATTATGGCGGTCAAAATGGGAAGGACTGAGTACCGCTCCAGGCGAGATCTTAAAATCTACTAATTTATATTTGAAAACAAAAAATATGTACCTTTTCTTGTAATATAACAAAAAATATTTCATTATAGTTTTTTTTCTGTTTTTCTAGAAAACTATATTCCTAGATCTTTCAAGTGTCGAGTGAATAAGTATCTCGTGGATAGACGTGTAACACCTTTGTCTTCATTGTCACTTTCCATCAGGTGAGATAGAAGACAAACGTCTAATCCTTTTCCAACTAAAAAAAAAAACTAAAAAAAAATAAACTGAACGTAAATCTCCTTTTTTTCTTCAAGAGCGAAAAAACACCTTTAACTAAATTATAGCGTCTTATATAAAGATTTACATTCATAAAACGTGGTGCTTTTAACGCATGTCTTAAAATAGTATGTGGAAATAAAAAGTAACTTGATGCAAAGAGCTTAAACCTAAGTAGACAATTACCGTGCCACTGCGCCTATTCAAAAAATTGAAGTTCTCTTGAACGAAGCTGTGTACAGCTTTCTGTCTGTGCACGTGCTCCTTGGCATTAGATACTTCTTTAATGTACTGAGGATCGGATTTTACTATACCAACAAACTGGAAATGAAATAATAGGTATTAATAATATTCATAATAAAATGTTATTAAGGAAAAGAACAATCTTTTCACAATCGGGAAACGCCCGTGTGAAGTTGTATTTACCTCTCGAGATGAAAGAGACAAACTAACTTAAAATTTAAATCAATAATAATAAATACAACTTTCACGTTTAGAAAAGGAAAACAGTTTGTTTAATGGATATAGGCACCTTAAGTACTCATATTATTGGATCCAAGAGCTAAAAATTAATCTCTAATTCGTCACGTAAAGGCTACATTCCACAAAGCAGTGCGAAGATGTTCGGTGCTGTGCGTATATCGTTCAAATCTCGGTGTAACTATAGCGATTACTTAATTTTTTTTTGAGAAAATAAGGATATTCTATTGGTGCATTTTGTCTTAGGACATTGCCTAGCCTAGGGAAGGGGCAGGGGCACAAATTTAGTAGATTCCTGTTCAAGCCGGAACTTATGTTGCACAACATATGTCGATGCAAATGTACTCATAACAAATTCTGGAAATAATTTATATAGTCCGTCTTAGTCCACTTTGATATGCTTGCAAACAAATGGGTTCAAACAAAGACTATTTTCACGACAGCCATAATAATTCCAGAAGTCCCAGAGCCGATTATAAATCAAGAAACTATTTTTTTACACTTAAAGTATATTAAACGTTTATTAATTAGATAAACGCTTTCAGCGTTGTTTGCAGCAGAACCAGATTGTACACTAGTTGTAGGAAGATGGGAAGACGCGAGAGTGTCTACGTGTCTGCATCCCACACTAGCGGCCTATCCATCCTCCACGGGACCAGATTCATATCATCAGGCCGCTTGCTATCGTCCCGAAAATACGAACGCAAACTATTTAAAATGTTCGATCCAATGAATAATTGAAAAGGATATTCAAAATGGAAAACATTATCTTGGAGCTGAAATAGTTACCAGAGCCTTGCTAGTTTGAGACGATGAAAATTTCGGAATAAAGAATATTATCTCTATAGTAAATTTTTCGGTGTTTTTATTATGTATTTTTTTGAACATCATAAAATATTCTCATACATTTTTTAATTAAAACGTTTATATAATATGTTTTCTTAATTTCCAAATACAAATTTTTGGATATTGTTTAATTATCGTCTGCTTCAATAAATAAGTCATAAATGCTGTAAGAATAATAAGGCAATCAATTAATTATCAATCAATCAATAATCAATCACACACTCACACACACATCAACATATTCGTGTACTGTTATTATTTGTGACTGTTATTAATTTGTCTCAACTTGCTTTTTTGTGTTTTCCTCTGTCATTTGTTTTTTGTTTAATGTAGCGTTCTTAATCCTAAAAATTTAAAAAGTTAACGTATTCTACTCTTTATTTTCACAATTGTGAGCCTATTATTGGCGGTCCGTTTAAACAATTAAATAGAAACAATTGTAAATTAGACCTAAGTGCTGTTGGCTCTGTGAAACAATAAAAAAATTATATTAAATTGGGGTTTAGCGTGAGTACCAGATCCATTACTCAGGTACTAATGTCAGAACGTCAACTACCTAGCACTCAACCTTACTCAACCTTACTAACACTATAAGTCACGTGGGGTCAGTGTGGACCCCTGGGTTATTAAAAAAGAAATAAACATACAAAAGTAATGCAAACATTTATTTTATATATGAACATCAAAATCAATATTAAAACTAGACAAAAATATATGTCTTTTTCGACATAACTAAACGTAATCTACTAAAACATTTAAAAAAATGCTTAAAAAATGCTTCGGCACATGAATCACAAATTTTAGAAAAATGTTCATACACATAAATTTTGTGCATTTATTACACTTAGTTTTTGGTTTCCTGTCAGAAGACCTGGGACATAGGTGACAACGGCCTTTGGAAGCACTAGAACTGCTACCAGAAATTGTAGATTCAGTATTATTTAGGAGTCTCCTTTTCAAGGGTCGTGGTAGAGTACGAATTTCAGGATTTTTTGACCATTTGGTAAGCTTATCCTTGCCCAAATAATGATCAGTTGAAGGTGAACCAACCTCATCTTCTGATTCACTTCCACTCTGCCCAGAGTCAGATCCATGATTTTGTTGTTTTATTGAGTACTCATCCATACCAAGCTTATCATCACTTTATTTATTTATTTATTTATCAAATGGGTCCGCTTCATCTTCGATAATAGAAGATATTTGTTCAGAACTTACGCTGCGGCGTGCCATTGTTTTATTTTATCTATAGAATAAAAGATATAATAAATAATGCCGTTAATCTAATCAAAAATGTAAAAATAAAAACGAAAACGTAGTCTTCTACTTACCAAAAGTGTATTACACTATTAGTCGCGCGGGGTCCGTTAGACCCCAAATACCTCCGAGTGGCACATGCGTTCGACGCCGTGGCTCACGGAATACTGACAGTGACAGGGAACGGGCACGTGAGTTAGGAAGCTACTCAAACGCACAGTCACGTACGTGCAATATTTTACAAAATATATTTAAAACAAGTTAAAAGTTAAGCAAAACAAGTTTCATAGTTTCTCACCTTTTTCATCGCTTCAGATAACGAATTTTCAATGTCCTGTAAATACTATTGTAATCAATCCTCTAATAAAAATTTAATTATATTTAATTTTCCGTATGGAAATCATGTACAGTCAACAACTCAAAACCAATGTCGATGTCAAATTTTCTCATTAATCTTCCTACATATCATCATGAGAGTTCAAAATCAATTGACAAATTTTACAATTTGTGGTAGGTTGAGGAGCTGTTGACTGGACATTTGATACAAAGTTTAAAATTCTACATAATATGTATGTATACTAGAACTTTACTTTAAAAACAATTATCGATCTACTTAGTAATAACTTAGGAATGTGGGTTTCACGTTTCGCTAGGTTTACAGTAAACTCGCCACAAAGTACCACAACTTTGTATGTTCCATACTCCACAGATACAAGATGATTGTCACAGGAAGCCCAGGCTAAGGGCAAGGATTGCATGCGCGTTATTCGATATTTTGTAGGTGCAAGCATGCTAAGGGAAGCCGACATTACAGAAAGAAAGAAAGAAAGAAACATTTATTCGTCAAAAATATATAATGGTCTTAAATAGTTTAAAAATACAATCATATTCAACCTTGACAGGCGTGCAAATATTTATAGTAGTACTAGTAATGTTACAAGTTATGTAAAAACAATTTATTATACAAGAATATTACAAATTGATTGTCCTTATTATTAAATATAAAATGTCCCTAATATAAATAAATGTCATAAGCAATAAAATCATCAGTAAATAATAAAATTAAAAATGTCAACATAAAAAAAGCCTAATTACAAGATTAAATTCATTCCATCAAATACATTAAATTAATTTAATTATGGTTGTTATATTTTATTTCAGGATACAGAAAATAACAATTCAAAAAATTAAATACGTGTAACGGTAATGTCTTTAAGTTGCTGGGTAATTTATTAAAAATACGGATTGCCATACAGAAAACATTTTTCGAATACAATCCTAATCTTTTCATTGGTATATTAATTATTATATATATTAATTAATTTCTGTCTCCCTATACCATTTAACATATGGTAATTAGTTTTAAATAACTGTGTATGACCTCGCACAAATACACAAATTTCATAAATGTACAAAGAGGGAACCGTAAGAAGGTGTAGTTTTTGAAACAGTGGCCTGCAGCTGTCTAAAAATCCAGCACCACAAATTGCACGTATACATTTTTTTGTGCACGAAAAATGTTAATTGTGTCAACAGAGTTGCCTTATAATATTATGCCATATCTTAAGATTGAGGAAACAAATCCATGGTAAGATAGAAGCGCTGTATTTGTTCCCGCAACTTCTCTGACTCTTCTTAATACGTACACATATTTTTCGATCTTTGCCCGTAACTTAATTATATGTGCTTTCCAATTGCATCACTTGTCGATTTCTAAACCTAGAAACTTTGTCGATTCTACATTTTCTATTGTTAGTCCATTATAACTTATATTTAATGTCGCAAATTTTCTATTTATTGTATTAAATTGTATTAGTTTAGTCTTAGACACATTTATTTTTAAACTATTACAATTTAGCCAGTTCTTCACTTTTGTCAACGTAAAGTCAACTTTATCTTTAAGGTCAGACGCATTTGATGTACTTATTAGTATTGTTGTATCGTCGGCAAAAAGAATACAGTCATTTCCAATATAATCAGGCAAGTCGCAGTAATTTTGTTGCTCAATACTTGCACTTTTAAGAGTCATGTTCGTAGTTATAAGTATAGCCCTCCCTCGACGTCATGATTCGCGCCGTCAGCGGTGCGACAAGTAGTATGGCTGGTATCCAATCGTTTGACAAAAAACAAACAACAAATTTTCATTTGAAAAACAACGTTTGACAAAATTACACTTAATAAATTAATCATTTTACAAACTATTGTTTAATAAACCACTCATTGGACAAAATATGTACTAGAAAAAATGTCATTATCCCAAAACATCATTTCACAAATTGATAATTTTTTCAAACTACATGGATGCATTTGACGCTTGCTCCGCTTGCTTTCTTCCTGGTCACAATACAGCTTCAATTATGTTAGGTTAGGTTTGTCAGTAGTTAATGCACGCGCGAGCCGAGCGAGCGAGGTTAGCGTGGTGCGGCAGTAATTCATGTTTTAACAATTGAATTGTTTCCTAAGTAAAACATTTGCGAAACCTGTCTCTTGTAAAATGAATCTTTTTAAAGTAATATATTTGATAAATGAAAATTTTTCAAGTGATTATTTTTGAAACGTTGTTTGTAAAATGTGCTTTTGTCATAAGTTTTTTGTCAAACAATAGTAAATTAGTACGGAGAGAGTATCCGAACGCATAAGACAGTATTGAGCCTGACAAAATTCATCTAAAAAATTGAAAATTGCAGTAAAACTTAAACGTGCCTCATCTGTCAGGATGACAAGAGTCGCCCATGAAGGTGAGTGGGTTTTACATTACTATTCACATGATTATATAATTTAAAGTCAAATTCTACATACTAAAGCATTAGTCCAATATCAAAGGAAATAACTATAATTTTTTCTAACCTGTGTGCCATGTTCATAAACCTTTAAACAATTAGGTCTATACCGCACAGTTGTCATTCCCAAGTAGAGCTACATTTGAAAACTCACCAGCTTAAAATATCCCGACTGGATTCTATCATGAAAACTTAATTGATAGCGTACTCTGGTTGTCTATTTTGTCTCATAAACTTTTTGCTCATAATTAAGTATGTCGTTAAATATCATAACTATGGAATGTCCGAAGTAATACTTGTCATAATGTTGACCCATACTGTAACAATGTTAAATTGAAATCCCTAAATAACGAAAATCATAAATTCTGTTGTCATAATTCTCATAATCCATAACATTCATTTCTAAACGTCCTCGTAGCAAATTAACAGAAGTGAATCGATGATCGACGCAATTTTTATAAGTAACGAGGACAAAAATTGAACAGTATAGAAATATTCGTTACAATCTTCATATGAATTGAGAATATATGGTACTGCTTTAATTAATAAGCAAACATGCATGCAGATATGCAAACAAGCATGCAGGTGCGCAAAAATACAAACATTCGTGCAGGCACGCATTCATACAAGCAAGCAAGTTTTTCTAGGAATATTCCGCCAGAAGACTCGGTATCAGTCCTTCGCTTCACTCTCGACCAACGCTCCGCTCGGAAAGTCAACGGCTCGTTTCATTCGCGAGCTCCCGGCTCCGCGCTTTTGAACTACATTCTAGGGTTGAATCGATTCAGACCATTACAAAGTCGGGTTGCCATCTTGGCATTGCATGGCCAATACGCATCGCAACAGCAGTTTTTAGGGATAAAAGGACAAACGGACAAGCATTTTAGGACAAGTGTGTTTACAGCAACCAAGATAAGAAAAGTTGATTATTATTTTAATAATTTTTATGACCAATAAGTTTTATGGTTAATGAACTAGGAGGTGAAGACGAAGTTCGAAGCATGACGTGAAGTTTATGAGAAGCTTGTTATGGATTTTGATTTTATGGGAATTCATTTTGTGTGACAAATGGGAATCCCAGACTGAGTAGCTCTTGAACTCACATATTTAAATCGCTGTATACCATTTATTTATATATATATTATATTTATATTATGTGTTATATTGTATTGGGTAATTTCACGAATCTATTCCTATTGATTTGCGTTTGTTTGCCTTATGCGCAGGAATGGTCATGTGAAATTTTGTTTATATATCTGAAGCGTATCCTACATGGATTGTAGACTTTGATGCCGAATAAACATATTAATAAAAAAAAAAGATTTTCGTCATGTAATTTATTGTAATAATAATAATAATCCCAGACAATCATACCAACTCTATGGCCCCAAAGTAGAGCTTGTGTTATGGATGACCATACATAGAACTAGGGGGACACCCGGAATAAACATACATCTATAAATATCAACAACCATGACCCGAGAACAAACATATGTGTACATCACACAAATCAATGCCCTGGCCAGGCTTGAACTTGGGACCTCCGGCGTATGAGGCAGGGCTTCTAACCACGGGAGCCCTTTCGGTCGCATAATTTTTTTTATCATAATGTAGTTTGGCGTAACAGTTTCAGCATAAAGTTTTTTCGCATAAATTGATATAAGCAGATTATTATACACGCAGAATGGTTTCATTGCCATAAGTTTCACTTACTCTAATTTTCTTTATCATAATTTTATACAGCATTAATGTAACGGAAATAACTGTTTTACGTCTAAAGATAAATTATCATTAAATACAAAACGCATAATGGAAGTATCCATAACCTCTAAAGTAATAAAAAACTTTTAGTGCCTAATTTATCAAGTACTGATCCTGTCACCCAGTGGTGACATCATCCATAAAAATATCTTCGCGCACAACTTGAGCTGCGCGCGGGTATTCATGCTGGTGATCCTCTGCCAATTGACGAAGTGTTCGAATGGCTAAGTAAGGTGAACTACTTACTCCATACGAACAGTATTGAGTTCATACTCATTAATCACGCCAGAGTATTTTTTTTTTTATGTGCTGATATTTACGGTCCGGGTGTTATGAGTATCTGTCTGTACATTTTACAGATGTCTGCAGTGAACACAACAGCGTGGAGACGGAATTTGTGATAAGATCGACGATTTTTGTCTGAATCAGTCTGATTTAATGAAATATATGTATATTCGTTGTGCGACGACTGGCGTCGAACACAACGCGGAGGCGTGATGTAGAGCTGCTTGGTTTCACAACACGGTGATGTGGTATAATACATGCATGATCAGTAGACGAACTTGTACAAGGCTGCATGTGTCCTAGTTCCTCGTAGTGATGAATGAAGTCGACATACTCGGCCTTAAAGTCAGTGCCAATCGTTTTTCGATATTTAAATATCGATTTTATCCAGTATTACAGGATCCACCTAGAGCTGGCGCATCTTCCTTAACCATGATTGGGACAACATATCGACCATCAGGATTACGGAAGGTAGACCTTTTATAAATCTTTTCACAGAGTTCATTTTCAGGTACCAAGATACGAGCTTTCGGCTGTTTTTCAGCTTCCCAGAAGCGTTGAACTATCTCATTGAGCGCACAAGTCGACGCGATGAAAGAAGATACTTTGTTGGCTGAAGATTGAATACACTTGTGTTGGTAGAATTGAACAGTGATAACCCAACCAAATATACTTGAAAGTGCAGAAGGAAAATTTGAAAATGGCGCGTTACGCATACCATCATAAATTTGATCTACACCTAGCAGCATGTCTATATGACCGGGGTGGTCGAATTGATCGTCAGCTAATTCAAAATGCTGGAACTGATCACGTACTGCCATACGTAAACGAGAAGTAGGCATATTAGAAGTTATTTTTTGCAAAATAACAAAAGGTAGTCAAAACACGGTGAATCCTTGCCACGCGGTTTAATGGTACAAAATGTCGCACCCTTAATATTATGAACACTATTCTCACCAGGACCGGCTATGGCTACCTGGCAGCACGCAGGTGCAGACCAAGGCGTCGCACGCAGGAACTAGTTATGAAACAATCCACATAACAGCTGTCTATAAGGACGCGAGCGAGTTGATAAGATCCGTAGCGTCGAGTACGCCAACTACTGTAGACCCTACATTTTTTGTAGAACGATCCATGCCATTATCCGCCGCAATAGTAGCAAGCGCAGTAGAATCATCTGGGTGCACATAATTATTACTTTGTGTCAATAAATTTGCTGAATACACGTTTGGCGGCGACTGTGAGGAGCTGACGTTTGAATTACAAGAATCCACATGAACTAGGGTGTTATGTCGCGAGCCACAAATAATGCAATTTGTTTTTGAAAGACATTCATCAACTTGATGACCTGTCCTTAAGCAATTAGAACAGAGACTTAAGCTATTGATCAACTGTTGTCTCGCTGCGACATCCATAGATTGCAATTTCATGCATTTACAAATGCTGTGAGTTTCACTGCAGCAAGGGAAAGGGCGTATTATTGACTTTGAATTAAATTTATTCGATGTGACCAAAGAGATCTTTGACGATAGACTGTAACTATTATTTTTACGAAATGGCTCATTATTATTATTAGCGAATTTCATAGTATTTGGTTGTGAAGTGGAAGCAATAGGTTTACTTACTTCAAGAATTTTAGTATAATTTTGAAGGAAGATTAATAAATTATTAAATGAGGGTATTTCCTCCACATTTTGCAACTCGAAACGTTTTCGAGTATCGTTATCTAGCGTGCGAACGGCGAGATAAAACAAAACAGATTCACTGAGAAAATCTATATTTAAGGTGCGGAGTGCATTGACGTTTTCATAAAGAGTGTCTAGATATGCAGTTGCTA
The DNA here is from genome assembly GCA_923062675.1 of Marasmarcha lunaedactyla. Taxonomy (NCBI): domain Eukaryota; kingdom Metazoa; phylum Arthropoda; class Insecta; order Lepidoptera; family Pterophoridae; genus Marasmarcha; species Marasmarcha lunaedactyla. The sequence goes on along the minus strand of OV281363.1, from coordinate 15,186,933 downwards.
ACACTCGTTTGTTATCATACCTATCCATTAACGCATTTAAATCCACATTATAATTTGCGGTTATTAATGGCACTCCTTTCGCTATAGTTAAGGCGAAGCCTGACAAACATTAATTAAATAATGATATTTTTCGACATTAGATTATTATTATTATTATTAAGAATTTCGATTATGTATTAAGGGTAAGAAGCGGTCTTTAAATGTTTGCTAATTTTCGATATTACCGTCAAAGGTAGGTATTTGTAGTTCCGGTAAGCGAACTAGTGTTTTATTTGTTTCATCCTGAGCTTTATTACAGTTAAAGGATTCGTTTTGCAACGACTCAGAGAATTCCACTACACTATAATATAACTCGTCGAAAGATAACAATGTTTGGGTATCAATTTGGCTATCAAGTTCTAACTCCATTTTATGATTAACAAGAATAAAATTTTCTCTCAAGTCTTCAATCTTGTTGAATCTTGCACGAACAGCTGATAATTTAGTGTTGTTAGTGTGCACTTCCTTTGATAAATCATAAAGATTTACATTGAACGAAAATCATGCTCTCGCCTACAGGTAAGTGCCTTTATTTCGGCCTCAATTTTTAAATTTAAATGTTAATCTTTACTAGTAGACATACTAGCAAAATCAAATAACTCAAAAAATTCAATATTTTTTGTAAAATGTTAACAAAAATAATTAAATTTCGAAACAACTGCGCCTTAGCAAAAAAATATAAAGTTGATAATTTTAAATTACTATTGTGGTATTATTGTTTTGTTGAATGATATAAATACTTATGGTAGGTAAGTTATTTATTTGACATAACAAATAAGTACAGGACACTCAATTTAAATTTGCTTATTTGCACCTATTGTTGTAACTTTATGTTCTTTGAATAAGTAAATTAATGTAGTATAGATCTAATGAATTAAGCAATTGATTATAAAATTATTATTATGTGGAATTGAAAAGTGTATTTGTGTTACAAATATTAGGTCTTTACCTATGAAATTGCCGTTTTTCACGAAATAAATGAAGCGTAATTTTTTTATATATTTTTTATTTCTATTAATCAAAATAATCACCCATGCAATCAATGCATCTTTGCCAACGCATTGGTAGCTTATTGATGCCTTTCTTGAAGAAATCAGCTGGACGGGAGGCAACAAATTCTTCAAAGGCATTTTGTACTGCCTCTCGGGTATTGAATTTTTTTCCCACCAAGAAGTTATCCAAATTCTGGAAAAAGTAGAAGTCTGTAGGCGCAAGGTCTGGTGAGTACGGCGGATGACGGAGAACTTCCAACCCCAACTCTTGTAGCTTCGAGACCGTCTGCTGTGCAGTATGAGGTCGCGCGTTGTCGTGCAGGAGCAGTGGAGCCGAACGATTGACCAAAGCTGGTTGGAGACGTGCGAGCTTCTCCATCATTGTGTTCAGTTCTTCACAGTACACATCTGCAGTAATGCTTGTCCCGTTTGGCAAGAAGCTGTGATGAATTACACCCGCGTTAGACCACCAAACAGTGACCATCACTTTTCTAGGGGTAAGTTTTCGTTTAGGGCATTGTTTGGGTGCTGAACCAGGGTCCAACCAACTTGCTGAGCGCTTACGATTGTCAAACAGGATCCATTTCTCGTCACAAGTAACAATGCGGTTCAGAATTCCTTCATTTGTATGCCTGCTGAGCAGTGCAAGGCACGTCTCCACGCGTACTTCGCGCTGGCGGTCATTGAGTTCGTGGGGTACCCATTTGTCAAGCTTTTTTACCTTGCCAATTTGACGCAAATGGACCAATATTGTTTTGATGCTAACATCGAAAGCTGCTGCTAATTCAGCCGTGGATTGAGTTTCATCAGCGTCCACAATTGCCTTTAATTCGTCATTGTCGACCAAAGTTTTCAGACGACCACGGGGTTCATTTTTTAGGTCAAAATTTCCAGAACGGAAGCGGGTAAACCAATAACGGGTGGTGCGTTCGTTTGTAGTGTTCGCTCCGTAAACGTCGTCGATGTTGCGTGCCGCTTGTGCCGCTTTGCTGCCACGACGGTACTCATACTCCATAATTACTCGAATTTTTAACTTATCCATGATGACCAAAAAATGTTCGATTGCGTTGAAAACAAAACACTAACTATTAAACAAATGACGATTTTAGAAAAGAATTCCATGTTTGTCAAATAAAATTAATTTGAAATTAGAATTATCAGTCAAAAAAAAAATGCATGAGTCTCGAACCACGCGGCGGCCATCACACTTTTTTATAGTATTTTTTTTTAACACTGTAGGTACATTCATCGTAGTGTCAACCACGTACGCAGGAATTTAGTTTTTTTAGGAATTTAGGCGATTTAGGCGCGAGCGTGGTGTGGCAGCACCCGGCGAAGCGCCAGGACCAAATTAAGTAGTATTTCCAGCTTTTCAAGAAAAGCGACTTTGGTTCAAAACAAAAAAAAACACTGTCATCGGAATTCCATACTTCGGTACAGTGAACTTTCGAACTAATGTACATCGTACTTTTATACTTTTGAACTTAAGTTCAGTAAAATTCAGTAGTGGAGTCGTTAGAGGGGGTATGGTTCTATGTCAGCGCATTTCAGCATAACGGAGAATGGTTTGTCGGAGTAAATATTTTCGCAATTCAGTGTTATAGCAATTGCATTAATTTGTGTTTCATCGTATAGAAGAATGATGTCTCGAAGTAAGTACTTTCGCAGTTCCGTGTCGTCGCAATACAGTATTTCGCAGCATCGTTAATCTAACTTCCATGGCCGAGTCATAGTATTAGGTGCGACATCGAGCGCAGCGAGGAGAAGCCGGTTAGTCAGTATGTAGGTCATGCCAAAAAGCGATTTGCACGTGAATAATAAATAATATTATTTGACCAAGATTATTAAAATGATGATGATGAATTGTAAATAATCATCTCACTATAATCAAAATATATAACACAATAATACAGAACTGAATTGGCCAACCCCGAAACCACGTGGTACTTTTCTGTCCCGCCCTAGAGTGTTTTTATAAACCCGGAGGCGCGGAGGGAGGGCAGCCCCCGTCCGCTGTAGCGAAGGCGAGCACGAATGCCTGCGCTTTGTTACGTAAGGGCGAAGGGGCTGCACATCCCGTAGCGCTGAAGACGTCATATGTCTATCAGTACCCAGAAATACTTGCATGCATGCTGTTTTGCTTGCATGCATGCCTGCTTGCTTGCTTACATGCATGCTTGCTTGCTTGCAAACTAAAACATATGAAATGATTTTCTAAACGGGTTATTAATTTTATAGTCCATTTATTTTTGTCAAATTATGGTATTTTATATGTATGACCTGTAAACTTTATGCCATAGTGTGAGATGCCAATAAATGTTATAATTAGTAATAGTTATTGTAAAACCATTTATGCATGAACATTTTATGCTAATATATTATTATTATAAATGAAATTATGGGGAAATAAAGTATGTCTTATGGTTTATTCTGTATGAACGTTATGCGAAACAAACAGTATGCCAAAAAACACTATGCAGCCTTATAATATGCCAATTAAATTTATGCATCCCAATACGGAACCACTAACCACTACGCTCGGCCTTCTCTACGCTACGTAAAGTAATTGGCTTACTGGTAGATCCAGGATATTGAAGATATTGAAAATGATCATTATGATCCACCATTTTCTTTATCTGCTTCATCATCTCCATCTATATCATCTTTTGTCGTATTGTTTAATACATGAAAATAGTAGTTTCACAATTTGACTGCATTGGACAACCCTAGCATACAGTTTATTTGGAATGTACTGACATAGCTCGACACAGGTCTTTAAATTTGAGGAAAGCTGGAGCATGATATAAATTATTTCATAACAAAATAGCCTCTAGTAGAAAAATATGAAAATGAATAATTAGCTTCCAGAATTACTAACGACGGAAGCTGAATAGACTAAGTATTATGGACCTATAAAATGAGAACACACTGATCTAGAGCTTCTTTAAAAGAATATTGAAAGATTTTGAACTTTTATGTAAACAGCTTGATATACATACAGAAATGTTCTTAAATTCTATTACTATGATTTCTGTGAAGAGGCAATATTAAAAATTGCAGTGATTTTAGAAAAAAAAAAGATTTGTTCGGTTTCTCGATCGGTTTCTTTGTGACGTATAGGTATACGTATAGCGCTCTGATCAGAAAAAGTTGATGTGGCGAGTTTGCAATATTCGTATATACAACAAATGGTGTTGATGAGTTTACTCATCCATTTTCTAAGTGGCGAATTTACTCTGGCGAATTTGCAAAAATTTATAAATTCAAATAAATATTTGTGACATTTTTATAGAGTAAAGAGGATCCGAAAAATGGTATGTTTGTTTGTTTATGTATTCACTTTGAAACTATTGATTTCGTCCACAGAAAAGAAACCAAGATTGAATTATTCTGTCACAAATGGATATTAAGTGAGGCATTACTTACCTCGCTCTCCACCTAGAATCCAAAATAGCTTTTGGTTACAGAAAATCGTTGATTAACATGATCAAATTAAATGCTCCATTGTATTATTTTTCGTGTCAAGCCATTTTATCAAAATATTTTCTAAAGTTTACAAGGGCTTAGTTTGCAAGTTCATTGTATACGATTGTATAAACTTAAAATAATATATCGAACTAAAATATATTCTTTAATCCTTAAATTAGTTTTTTTCCAATTCTCAAGAAGCATAGAAATCCGAATAGTTCTGGACAATATTCTACTATGTAATAACGCAGGTTCTAGAATAGTTTGTCAGTCGCGTAGCGTCAGTAGCATTAGAACCGCCTCATACCCCGGAAGTATCAGGTTCTAGTCCTGGTCGGTGCATTCATTTGTGTGATGAACACAGATATTTGTTCTCACGTCATGGTGTTAATATTTATGAATGTAGGTATATTCAGTACTACATTTTCTGGGGTATATTTAACTTTAAGTTAATAATATAAAGAATATATTTGTAAATCACAAATGGATATTTAGCGAGGCATTACTTACATCGTCCGCCTGGAAATCAGAAATAGTTTGTGGTTAAAGTAAATTATTAATGTGATCAAGCTAAATACTCCATTGTATTGTTTTACATATCCTCCTTACTTCGGCCTACTAGACGCAGACAGGCCTTCCATCCCTTTATGGTAGATATCCCAAGAAGTCGAACCAAACGCTTCGATATTTCCTTTTTGGTGTGGGTCGTCAAGGTGTGGAATGAACTGCCTGCGTCTGCTTTTCCAGAAAATTATAGTCCTAGTTCTTTCAAGCGTCGAGTGAATAGGTATCTCGTGGATAGACGTGTAACACCTTCGTCTTCATCGTCACTTTCCATCAGCACACCCGGATGGAAAGTGTGATAGAAGACAAACGTCGAATCCTATTTCAATAAAAAGAATATACAGGGTTACAGGTTAAGTAGACCTAGATCCTTTAAGAGGTTGTAGTTTCCATCATTTCTGACTAATTTCACTATGAAACACCATACCCCAAACCTAACCGTTTCCGAGATATTGGACTTTCAAGGTTTTTAAAAAAAAACCAGTCTTTTTTTCTTTAGACGTATTTTTTTTGGGATTCTATTATCTAATTTACGTGTGTTTACTATTGTTGTGTAGAAGATAAGTTGTGTTATTATTATCAACACTAAAATTTCAGATACAGGAACCGACTGGGTTGTAGTAGACGATTGATTGTAATAAAATTTATTAAATCTGCAAAACGTTTATTTTTCTCTCTAAAATATTGAAAAAAATATCTATGGAAGATAATCGGCAGATGTGTTTAAAAATATCTACGTTTCATTAGCTATCCAACAAGGTATAACAAGCTAGGGTTTTATCAAAATTCTTGGAAAAAACATTGATGAAAGGCTGGTTACCTGCTACGCCTATTGTCTTTCATGTGGTTCTAGTGCATGCGAGTGGGACAGTACTTATGTGAATTTAGCAGGTGTGAGTGAGAAAAAAAGATCCGGCCATGTTGTTGCTATTGAAATCAGTGTTGCCACTTCAGTGATTTTGTCACTAGATTTAGTGAATTTTCGAAGTTAGACAGTGATATTCTGAAAAATAAATCACTGAAAAATATTTTAATGACTTTAAGTGATATTTATCAAATCTCCAGGAATTTAGAAAATACATATTGGCAACCCCTTAACCGTCAGAAAATGAAAAATGTATATCTTTGTTTGGTTATGCTAGGGGATTTACCGACTAATTAATCAAACCATGTTAGGTTTGATTCATTAAACGGGACATCCCCCGTACGTATTTGTATGAGTGAGTACTGCATTTATTATTGTTTTTATTTAATTAGTTGTTAGTTTAAGTTCGTGAAAGTAAGAGACAGGTCTGAAATAATTCAAAAGTTTTTGTGTGAGTTTTTGTAGTGTATTTATTTCGCATTACCATGGACGTGCCACTGAAAAAAAAGACTGTTCTTCTAAACTCTAACTATTCTCACTATTCTGACTATTCTCAAAAATATCGGAAAGAATGGGAAACTCAAGAAGAATTCAAGACTTGGTTATGACGAGAAGTTTTTGAAGTTGATTTTTAATTTTGTCGTTATCTTATTCATTGTTTTCACAATTAAAGTATAATTTTTTACTTGCCTTGTCATTCATTTTAAATTATTTAGTGTATTCTGGAGATTTTTTAAGTTAAAAATATCCCTAAATCTGGTGAAATTTCAGATCAAAACTAGTGAAAAAAAATTCTGCAAGGTGGCAACACTGATTGAAATTGGTGTTAGTCTGCTAACGCGATTCATCCGTTGTAGATGCGATTACTTTGTGCTCTTGGGGTTTTTACTCGACTTTGCTTGGATTTCTGGACTGTTTGATTCGATTCGTGATTTGACTGTGCTTGCATACTGGACTTTGGTTTTTGCTTCCGACTTGGAACTGTTGAAGATGACGTCCTTTACGAACGAGGAATATGCTGACATTTTGATTTGTTATGGATACTGCAACTGTGTATCCGCTCGAGCCCGTGATGAATACATATTACGTTATCCTGGCCGCCGAGTACCGGATGTTAGTGTCTTTGATAGAGTTTACCGACAACTTAGAGAGACTGGCTCTGTCTCGAGGCGACTATCAGACCTAGGTAGACCACGCGTCATTGCTGACGATGAACAGCAAGACGATGAAATACTTCAACGGTTTAGATTGGATCCAACAACGTCAACCAATATCGTCGCCCGAGAACTTGGACTGACGCAGTGGAAAGTGTGGTTTACGGTGAACACTGCCGGATTATACCCATACCATTACACGCCGGTACACGTTATCGAAGAAGGAGATCCTGTCAGGAGGTAAGATTTCTGCAGATTCATGCTCAATGCGGATTTAGAAGACCCATCATTTTTGAAAAATATCTTGTGGACAGACGAGTCGAAGTTTGATAAAGACGGTATAACAAATAACCACAACGCTCACTATTGGGCCCAAAAAATCAAGGCAACCCCAATAAGAAACGGCCACAAGGATCACAAAGACGATTCAGTTTAAATGTATGGATGGGAATAATATCTAACCATTTAATTGGGCCTTTCTTTTTCCCTAGAAATTTAAACGGAGAACACTATGAAAACTTTTTAAGAGAAGACTTACCCGTATTATTAGAAGACATACCACTCAACCTTATTCGAGATATGTGGTATCAACACGACGGGTGCCCTGCACACTACAGGAGAAGTGTTAGAGAATGGTTAGATACTAATTTCCCTAACAAGTGGATCGGAAGAGGTGGACCCATACCGTGGCCAGCAAGAAGTCCAGACCTGACCCCCATGGATTTTTATGTTTGGAGGCATATGAAGACTTTAGTCTACAGTGAACCAAACCCAATCACCTCTGTTGATGTTTTAAGACAAAGAATTATCGACGCAGCCAATAAAATGAGAAGCACTTTAACAACTGGCGTAGTAAAGACTGGATTAAGATGCAGAATGAGAGTTTGTGTGCGAAACAGAGGTGGACATGTGGAACATGAACTGTAGACAGTAAACATGTTGGCAATTGATGTAAAATAGCAATAAACATGATTTTTTAACCATTTTATTATTTTATTTTATTGTCCGACCCAAGTAATGAATTTGACTTAATTCCTTAGTTCTCTACCTGGGAGCCTTTCATCAATGTTTCTTTCCAAGAATTTTGATAAAACCCTAGCTTGTTATACCTTGTTGGATAGCTAATGAAACGTAAATATTTTTAAACACATCTGCCGATTATCTTTCATAGATTTTTTTTGCAATATTTTAGAGAGAAAAATAAACTTTTTACAGATTTAATAAATTTTATTACAATCAATCGTCTACTACAACCCAGTCGGTTCATGTATCTGAAATTTTAGTATTGATAATAATAACAGAACTTATCTTCTACACAACAATAGCAAACACACGTAAATTAGATAATAGAAACAAAAAAAAAATAAGTCTAAAGAAAAAAAGACCGGTTTTTTTTTTTAAAAACCTTGATAGTCCAATATCTCAGAAACGGTTAGTTTTGGGGTATGGTGTTTCGTAGTAAAATTAGTCAGAAATGATGAAAACTACAACCTCATAAAGGATCTAGGTTGACTTAACCTGTAACCCTGTATATTTGGTGTCAAAACCATTAGCATGTCTTTTTAAGATACAGGGTGCGTTTTTAGAGAGCTAAGTTTGCAAGTTTATCAATTGTATAAAAATATAATGTTAAATTACAAGTTTTGGAGATTCCTTAGAAGTATGGTAATTCTAGCTGTAGATACCAACTTTGGAGGCAATATTGAATATTAACGATAAGTCATAATGATTGAATCGTACGGTGGACAACGCATCATTAGTCGATATAATAATCACATTCAATATTCATAAATAAAGACACCTACGACTAATAATCTCCATCGGTGTGAATGCCAAAATAGTAAATAAAATCGACTAATGATCCATTGTCGTCCGTAGGCTTGAATCGTTTTCAAATTCAAATATTTATTTCTAAACATGACTCAACCACCAGTTTGGAAAAGCCTTCGTAAAGAAGAACTAGCAAGAAACTTCGCAGGTATCTTTTTTTCAAAATTTACTTACAGTGCCACTTTATGTCTGTACAAAATTATTCTTATCTACATCTGTTAGCTAGGCTAGTCTCCCTTGGGATTGTCGTTGTTCCTGTAATTTCACAGGCTGTTTCCGGAACACCTGATGAAAATGAAACTCTAATACTACCAAAGGTTTACTTTTGCTGAGAAATTGTGTAAAAATTTTCTTTTTTTATTTATATAGATAACAGGTAAGTACTCACTACCTGGAAAAAATTACAATTTTCTTTATTTTTTGATAGATCATTTATTTATGTACAAACTATTGAAAATATTTACAGTTCACAATATGCTTAAAAGCATTCGGCCACCCTTTTGGCTACGATGCCTTTGATAATAGTTCTATTCTAGCATATAGTGAATTCAGAGTTTGTAGCTTTGATTAGTCGTTTTTTGCATTTGTGACGATAACTATATTGTGATTATTTATTAGTTTTACGTCGAAAACATGCAAAAATGCAAGTAATTAAGCATTGTAGCTTGCCAAAATCTCTGCATCCATGCAGTATGTAAGCATTCGTGCAGGCCCATGCATGCATTCAAGCTAATAAGGGTAGCGGGGTGGGCTAACATGTAACATTGTACATGCTAACTACTTTAGAATAAATGTTACAAAATTGTAGAAAATTATAATTTTAGGCTTAGATTTCGATTTTAGGGAATTACATTTTGTGAAACTTTCCAAAAGGAAATATACCTATGTACTAGGGTAAATTAAACTATTACTGTAGAATATAAAAGATCGAAAGCAAAAAGTTTATTTATTTTTTGTATGCATAGCATTTGTTCAAAGACATAAAACCAATTCTACTTAAAGAAGAGATGACGTTTAAACTTTAATTAATTTATAAAGATAACATGTAAATACTCACTTCCTGAAAAAAATATAAACATTTATAATATGTACTATCAATTAAAGGGAAGAGGATAAAGTATCCGAAACATATACAAAACTCAGGGTTAATTTGGCATTACTATAGTCGTCCTCCTGGAAAGTATGTGATTTCAAAAAATCAAACATTAATATGCTGAAATTAAATGGTCTTTTTATTATTTTTGATGTCAAAACCAACTTATCATAATATGAACGAATTTTGAATGTGTTATAGATAGAGCTTAGTACGCTAGTTCAAATTCAAATTCAAATTCAAATATTTATTTCTCAAAATTGACAATTACTTGTTCTTATTGACGTCAAATAAAACATGATTCTACCACCAGTTCGAAAAAAACCTTCGTGAAGAAGAACTGGCAAGAAACTTCACGGGTATATTTTTTTTCAAAATAAATTTACAGAGTCTCTTTATGTCTATACAAAATTATTCTTTTCTGCATCTGTTAGCTCGGCAAGTCTCCCTCCCCCCAAGTATCCAAACGACGAACACCCTCAAACGGCACCCGTTCACGAGTTAACGCGGGATCCAGCCATCGCCCTCCTCAACCATATTAGAGGGAAGTGAGTTGGTTTGACGTAAAAAATAAGTGAATAAATTATTGAAGTAAGAACAAATAAACGGTGGCTCTAATACAAAATTGACGTAAAAAGTGCCCCGAAGTAACCCACTTGAACCAAATCACTTGAAATTTAAATCGTGTCGTAGCATTATTGTAGCTGATTATTGCATGTCACAATAATTTACTATTTTTGATGCAAGTAGGAAGTTGAAAATAAAATTACCTTACGTACAGATGTTGACAGTTTTCACAAAGCAATATTTCATTTTAGACGTGTTGTCGGGCGCTCGACCAAATGATGTTATTTACACCATTTATGTATTTTATTCAATTTTTGGCCGGACTCTTTTAAAGAGGACCCGAAATCCATTTGTTTGTAACTCAATGCCTGTCATTTTGATCACTAAAGACCACAATATTTGTAAAGGTACCGAAACGAAAAGTATAGAACAAGTGGAAGAGTCGAGTGGGCGGGGCACGCGTATCTAACTTATGCTACATTGCGCTACACGGAGTTACTCGTCTTAAGTCTATCCTTGGGAGTGGTCGTATGTAGACATTTTCACTAAAATTTACACTATTATACTATTAGACTTCTATTACACTTTTATACTATTAGAAAGAATGCTACAAAAATAAGCTTACTGTCAGATGACTTTATAACACAGATCAGTATAATTTCTAAAAATTTTGATTTTTTTTTTATTAGCTGAATGAAATACTTCTGAGTTTAATATTAATAGAATCATTTAATACTTACATGAATTCCACGAGGCTATATTAAAATTAGTTTATTTCAGTAAATCATTTACAAATAAGTTGCCGGGGCTTCCCAGAATGTAATCAGAAGATACTTGTGTTGGGATAAAACGAGATATTATATGATATTTAAAGCAGGAGAAAATGAGAAAAAGTATACCCAAGTGGATGTTTGTGGGTGGGCATGCGTGCGTGAGAGCGCGCGCATGTGTGAGTGTGTGTACGTGTGTGTGTGTGTTGTGTGTACCTATGTATATGGTAATGATATACATATATAAACTTGTTTTTGAAATGTGTCAAGCCATTCTTAGCAGGGTTTTGTCCACGTCACGATAGTTGAGATGCAATATATTATAACAGACTGGGCTAGCGCGATGCATATTTTGTTCAATATCCCATATGAAAAAAAAGATATGAAAAAAAACCCATATGAGCTTCCTTACCCTACCTATAGTCAATTCTAGGTGCGGATACCAACTTAATCTCTGATCCACAATTACTCCGAGATATTTATATACTCCGATATATTTACTATGAGAACTGGGGTGGAACCCAGAATAAACATACGTATATAAATATCAACAAACATGACCCGAGAACAAACATCTGTGTTCATCATACAATTGATTGCCCAGGCCAGGACTCGAACCTGGGACTTCCGGCGTATGAGACAAGGCTACTGACCACTACGCCACTCGGCCGTCAAATAAATTATAATAGCATTCCAAAAAAGTTTTCAAATACTTACGTCATATGGCTGCATAAAAAAATCTCACTTTAGTGTGCGTGCCATCGTGATAGTTGGAAAGTGCAAGACCGTAGAAAACAAAATATAATCTGCCTCGTATGTTGATATGATGATATGATACGTACGTATAAGGTATGATACGAATGAGGTTAAAATTCAAATATAAGGAACGTATCCATTTAGATATAATTTCATTTTCTTGTAACTATTATGGGTGCGTGAGAAATGTCTTTATTTATTTTTTTGTAATTATTACGCACCCATACCGATGTACGTAGTAGTGGAATTTGATATCTACTCATGTTGGTTTCACATTATTTATTCCAGTCAAAATTAGTCCAATAAAATGGTATTTTTGAGAAACTGACAAACCTAACTGACAATATAATTACGAAAATCAATATGCCGAATTTGAAAATACCGAACCATGAAAAATCCGAATTTACAATAATCCAAAATATCATAAATACGAATCCCGAATATCAAAATTCCGAATAATATTATATTAGTTGCAATAACAAATGCCTTGTAAAACTGCATGAGCACATCAATTTATACGTTCGAGCATTCAAGTAGGCAGCTGGAAATGAGAAAGTTTATTTAGTTTTTTGTACCGAGTTATTTCTTGAGTATATAGGTTATGTACTGAAATGCAAATTCCTTTTTGGAGCTTCGCCAGCCGCTGCCGCGGCATGCTCGCTGCGCTCGCTCGTCTCGCGCTGCATTATCTACATACAGACTAACTGCTCCTCCTCGCTTCGCTTGTCGTCGCGCCTAATTTGTATTATTTCAAAATGTGCCTTATTAATTTTAATTTGTGTGACAGGAGCTTTAGATTATAATTTTTAAAATATACCCCTCGCAGGGTGCTACCACACCAATCGATCGACGTCGACGATCGATGGCAGAACAGAGCAGTCGACGAGACGTGATGGCCTACAATTGGGTAGATGACACAATTTAAAAATGCAAGTTTTTATAATTTATTTATAAAATATTAGTTATTTTGACAGGTACAATGTTTTGAAATATATAGTTTTGAATTTAATATCGAAATTATATAGATTTGAAAACTTAAATAAAGAAGCAAAAACTTATTATAGTATATGTTAAATTTTTAAATATCATTAGCTTACTGACATTAAATATAACAATTTTTACTTTGACAGTATGCATGTAAACGCATTATCTAAGTAGCTATTATATATTTTATCCAAACGCCCATACAATTTTAGTATGATTCACAAGTCGTGACGTCACAGCGCAGTACCGTTTTGTATGGAGCGTTTTTCGGCGACTCGCAGCGGCTCCTCGAACACATCGCTGTACCTAAAAAGCTATTGATTGTAAACATACTGTTACTTTTGCAATATGGATTTACTGTTGATAAACTGATTTAAATATGAAATAAAAAAAATTTGTCATGTACCCAATTGTCGGACGCCAGCCCTGAGTTGGTAATAGTAGTACAATCATACCATGCACATATACATTTAAATGAAGGTATGTGTAGTTTGCCCACCCGCAGTAGGTGCGATGGCCTACAATTGTCTGACACCACCCCTGAGTTGGGAGAGGCTGATATCCCTCCAGTGATTCTTAAGGGTATTACCACACAAATCCATCGTCCGTCGACGGGTCGACGTAAAATCATTGCAGTTAGCATTGAATTTTTGGAAAATTTAAATTCGGAATACCATATTTCGGACTAGTAAGACGGCAGTTTTTTAGTTCTTCGTACTAATGAAAGTCGGAAAATTTAAAATTTCGGATTTATGATTCGTAAAAACGATCGGTAAAATAAGAATCGTGTTTTTGAAAAATCGGAATTAAGACTTTTCGGGATTGTGAAATTCGGAATTTTAAAAATCGGAATATTCAAATTCGGAATTTTTGAGGATATTCACAAATGAAAACTTTAAAATGCTCTCTTGTAAAATTGCGATTTTCGAGATGTCACGGTTTTGTCGCAAGAAAGCGATATAAGCAATATCAGGCAGCGTAATTTTTTTTTAAAACACCTAAATGAAAAAGTACTACCATATAACAGTACAACTCCGTTGGGTACCAAACCACCTCTGCAGAAATTCTCGAATACTTTGTCTTTTGTATAATGTGAATATAAATATGTGGTGGGTGGTTATCAATCTAACTACGTATCTGTAACCTCCGGAGTATCACAGAGGTCTATACTGGGACCCTTACTTTACTCAGTGTACTTGTATGACTTAGGCCAATGTATTGTTCACTCCAAATTCATGATGTATGCGGAGGACACAAAATTGTACTTGCCGATAAAAAACGTGTCTGATTGCATTAAACTACAATCAGATCTCAATCGTCTATATTATTATTATATTAATAATCACATGAGTATCAACATCACTTAGTGTATGCACATAAGTTTTACTCGAAAAGCAAAGCCAATTGAGACCCTTTACACTTCAACAATACTCAAATTCTCGGTACTAAGGTCGTGCGCGATCTAGGTGTGCTTTTGGATTCAAAGTTAACTTACAACGAACATATTAACAGCATTATTGCCAAAGCTTATAAAAGCCTTGGTTTTACATTACGAGTCTCTGCTGCTTTTTCGGACTTAAGTTGCCTTAAACTATTGCACTACAGCTTTGTAATAAGTACCCTGGAATACTGTAGTACAATTTGGAATACGCCTTACAGCACGATAGCGAGAGTCGATCCAAAGGAAATTAGTCACACACCTCAATTATCGTTCACGTAATCACCATCTTACACAGTACTCGGAAGCCTACAAATATCACAAAATATCATACCTACATAATCGCCGCCATCTTCTTGATATGCTTTTCCTTCACAATATATGCAACGGTTCGGTAGATAGTACTCAGCTCACTAACATCACTCTTAAATTAAACACGCCTATTAGAAGAACAAGGCACACAAATTTGTTTAGTACCGTGACCTCCAAGACAAATTATGCCGAGAACTCAACAAACTCAAAACAAACATCTTCTCTAAATCTTTCACAGTTCTAGTTAAAGGCCGGGTAAGAGAACACTTCCTTTCACAGACCTATTGTATTGTTGTCGTCGTACATCATTATTTTCCGACATATCTTGTGTTATTAATTAATTATATTTTGTATATGTGTATGTTTGTGTTTGCATATATGTATCTGTATGTGTTATACAAATGTTTATTGCGCCAAGCGAGTGCGTAGTTATGTATTTTGTAAATAGTTGCACAAGCGACAGCGCCCTACCTTTGCTAAGCATCACTATTTCCAGTCACAGGTCGGCTGGAAGAAATTTCTAATAGAAATTGCACCTACGCACACCTCAGTTGGTGAGGCTGATGGCCCTGTAGTGGATCAATATGTCGTGATGACGTCACAATGTACCATTCTGGCTATAATTCAAGTTTCTTACACATTCTGTGTGTACATGGATTATTAAATAAATGAATGAATGTTATAAAACCTTTTGTCACGAATCTACACAGGCAACTTAGTCTAACTTACCTTTAAATTTAAATGTTTGAAAGTAGTAACCACTTACCGTAGTTCTTGTGGTTTCCTGAAAAATATTATTAAATATTTGTATTGTTATTATTTGAACAAAACTTTATAATTTTTTTTATTAATATACATGTTGTGCACTTTGGGCAACTTGGCAGTTTTTTGTATTTATGTCCTTACTGCATTTCTTTTGTTTGTTGCAAAAAAATAAAAGCAGATTTTATCTTTGGACCTTTGTTTAAGAGTTACCCGCTGCCTTTTGAATATTGAAGGACTAAGGTGGCTATCAAGAAATTATAAAATTAACTTAACTGAATGTAGCAAAACGGTCTAGACGAAATGTGTAATTGTTTGGAGATGTTTTTTTAATAAGCACTTTATGTTCTTGAAGCCATCGCAAGAAATGTTTTGTTACAAATACACCAATGAACAATATAGTATATACAAAAAACTTTATCGCTATCGATAATTTCTTAAATCATGTATTTGTCGATAAGAAAGTTTATTGATTTGCATGTTTTCTTCCCTGTGTAGCTTTACCGTCATCACAATTTTAGTCCAGTTACCTATGATAATGAACTCTGAACGGAATGACGTGAACTCAAAATCGGTAAAACCTAGGCATTCCAAAAAACCGATTATTGCTAACTTCGACGATGTAAAATTTCCAACTGGCTAATTTTGGTACGTCTGAGAAATTAAACTTTTGGATTTTAAATGCATTATTAAAATTGATATTATTATTATAAACACCTTTATAGAAATTATTTTTCACAAAATTCTTAAATGAAAATTATTGATTATGATTTTTACCAACCGTTACTTCCTATAGGATCTTATAAAGTAGTTGTAGAAAAAAAATTCAAATAACTAAATTGTTTTATCAACTTTGCTGTCACAAAGAATTGGAGCCATTGAGTTGTTAATGACATCTTTTATTTATTTATTTTTGTACAAGTTGAAAATACTTACATAAATACAAAGAGCCAACAACTGATTTATGTTATATATTATTTTTGGCAGACTGAATCTGAATACAAATATTAGTTGCAAATTTTTACAATTTTACAAGAAGCCATTTATAATCTTTGCACGTGGCACAAAGAAATTCAAAAATATTCTGCTCTGTTTATATAAGTATAAGTGCACTTAGGGATTTTGAAGCAATAGCCGATGTTGCGAATCAATTACTTTTGTACTGTAAAACTTTTGTTCTGAATGTCATAGGTTGGACACCATACAGTGCAGCAATACTCTAGCAGCTTGTTATGGTTTGGTAAACAAGCTTGCAATTATTCAAAGTATGTATCCCACTAAAAATACTATAGAATTACTTTTCACACAATTTTCCAATTAAAAAGTTTGAAAGTGCTTGCTTCTATTTCTACTTACCGTTACTGCAGTGGTTTCCTATAGGACATCATTAAATAGTTGTAAAGATGTTTTTGTAATAGAACTAAATTGTTTTGTGCTGCATAATAGTAATGTGTAGTTATTTTGGAGTTCAATATTTTGTTTTAACATGCAAAGGGTATTAGAGCCATTGAGTTATTAATGAATTGTGAGTAACATTGATACGAAGGTAAAACATAAAGTCCGTTTAACTTAAGCTGGCAGAGTACTCACACTAATGCAATTTTTTTATATTTTTTGATGGCTAAACTATAGAATAGTTTTACTCCACGGGATGTAACATAATTTATTTTTTGACTGGGGTGGATGTTGTGGTACGGAGATGAGAAATAGAGAAATTGGGGCAATCTAATTTAGAATTCACGATGTCATGCAAGAAAATCATATCTAATAGGTTTCTTTTGTCTTTTAGGCTGACAAGACCAAAATCTTTACATGATGCTTTGTACGATGTGTACGATGTAATTTGTCTATTCATTTTAAAATTGAGATGTCTTACGAAGAGTTTTTGTATACGCTCTATGCGGTTAATGTAGATTTGGTATTGTAGATTCCAAATTACGCTTGCAAACTCCAACTGACTCCTTACGTAAGCGTAGAAAACCATTTTAATACACCTTAAATCCTTGAAAGGTTTGCAGACTCGCATTAAAAAGCTCAGGTTCTTGTAAGTTTTGTCAACAATGGCGTCTATTATGTTTTGCAAACATTAGTTTACTATCTATAGTCACAGCTAAGTCACAAACTTTTTGAACGCGTTGGATACTTTGATCTGCAAAGTTGTAATCATAAATAATAGGTTTAGATTTTCTTGTAAAATTGATCTGGACGCATTTACCGGCGTTTATGCTTACTATGTTTCGATTGTAGTATTCACATAGGCGATGTATGTCTTCTTGTAGTTTTACGCAGGCAACAAGCGATTTGATATTCATGAAAACTTGTTTGTCATCAGCGTAACGGAGAAATTTAGCATATTTAAAATAAGACCCGATATCATAAAGGTAAGCATTGTAAAGCAACGGCCCTAGATGCGAGCCTTGGGATACTCCAGATGGGACATTAGTGTAATTAGATTTGTGACCCCCGATGGTCACGACTTGGCGTCTATTGCTAATATACGATATTAGCAATACACTAACCAACCTCTATCGACGTGTGTTTTAAGTTTTTTTTTTATCATTAATAGTTTCGGAAATACAACGTTGAAAACAAATCAACGTTTTATCTGTCTTTTACTACGAAGTAGACCATAGAATAGCCGAGGAGTATAGGCGCGATGGTGTGGACGCCCCTTTCCGATCTTCTGTCGTTCGTAGACTTGGTGTACAACGTTGGTACATGCTTTTTATACATTTATAAAGAATATTATTTATTCATGTATTATAAACTCGGCTAACTCACGGCAAACACACTCACAATATTATTTATTTATATATTTATAAAGAATATTAAATATTTATTATATATTGTATATTTTCATTTAATTAATGATAAATCAATTAATATCAGCCAGTTTCTATGCTGACGTATATTTTTTGCCTGCACTTAACACATACCGGTGGTGAAACAAAAAGTGCTTGGTGCAAGTAAATGGAAACTAAAAGTCTTCAGTTGAAGACACAAGCAACATTAATAATCGATGACCGTATGCTACGATCCATGCTGGTTACAGACAACCGGAGGCTGTTTTACTCTATTAAAAGTCTGTGCGGTTTACTCTGATAGTATGCTGTGTCAGCGACAAAAAGTGCACATTGTGTCCGCGCAGCGCCTAAATGACTAAATGATTTAGCGGCACTTCTTTCGCATCGCTTGCTTTACTTATTAGTTTTAAGGATTCCGTAGGGAAGTCGTATTTTGCTTGTTCTTCAAATTGACTTGGTCGATTAGAAATATTTTGTAAAAAATGTCTTTGTTTTATGTCTAGTGTTCCTGATTTAGAGACATGTTGCATGTCTAAGTTAAGTAGTGTATCCATAAAATGTAATTGCTTAACTGTGGGAAACGTAGTTTAATTCTCCAATTAGGCTCAATCAATATCATTTTATTGTTGTTTATGTGACAAATATAATATGAATGTTAGTTTTTAGACCTTAATATGAACGATTCCTAATGTTAAATGTGTATCGATAATTAGATAAATATAGTGGTATCAATTGTTTTACATTGCCGCAATCCTTTTAAATGTTAATCAAGAAAATCACGAAATTCTTGCCACGATTTTTATCACGCACTATGCTTGACGTTACGCCACTCTTGCAGGTGCAGTCAGAAACATGAAATAAAAAAAATTGTGGTAAGTATCTCGTGAATTATTAAAACTACTATTATATTATATGCAATTTATGTAGACTTCATTGAGTGTTAAAAAGTTTTGCAATTTTATTAGAAAATGTTTTTAGTGAATTCCGTTAAATAAGACAATCGATATTCCATCTTAAAACGTACCATGAAAAAATCAGACCCATAATCTTCCAAAATAAAAGCCTGGGAGAAAATATTAAAAAAGTTGTTTATCAAAACCTATCTATAGAGTAACATATCAAAAATTTTAAATTCCTAAAGTAAAGACTTATTTTACTATAGGAAGTATACACGTAATCCTCTTAAAACTGCCAAAAAAATCTATTTATCCTTATAAATAAGGATGTAAAAGAACCAAAAATATTTACCACTTACCGATTGTTCCGTTGGTTCCTATCAGACATGATAAAGTAAAAGTAGGTAGTAGAGCGAGTTATAATACAGTGTAACTTTTTAGATAGTTACCAAATTTGTTGTAAGGGTCTATTCGTGAAACTGAACCACATTTTCGAGAGAGCAGGAGTTGAATCATGAAAAAAATATTTGCCCTGCTCGTATGACATTTTCTTCCACATTTCGACCTATGTTCTTTGTTTACCAATTTGTTTAATTTGGCAACCATCTTTTAATTTTGTTAACATTCTTTCAGGAGTAAAAATTAACAGGCTTCTTAGGTATGGGAATTTCCTCATCATCAGGGCAGCCAGCTTAATAAATATACATGAGCTCTAAAGCGCGTTACTTCATTTAGCGCGTGGATCGAGTCTTAAACTAGAATGATCGTCTGTTATTGTCTCTAACTACGTAGTTCAAGATTATTATTTGGTCAAAAATGCTCGGCGATTATAAACACTGTTATTCTTAGACGTCTTCTAGATATTTCCCCCACTCAACCTGGAGTATGGAAGTTTTAAGAGAATACTCAAATTTCTGTTATCTCAAATAACTATTTTAAATGTCTATCAATCAACAGTACCTGCAAACAAATGTTGATAACCATTGAGGAAAACTTAGGTACGCTGTGAGGAACTGTCATTAAATGTCACTTAAAAACATCCTCAACTGAGCTCGATACACGTGAAGCACATTTCGAGCTTTGATGTAAAAAGTTCGATTTCAAATTATTATGGTTATTTAAAAAAAAACAATAGAGGTTTAGTTTACTTTTATAGTTTTATTATAGTTTTTTTACTAATGAAAAGAATGTATACTCACAGGAGTTTCTGTGGTGGAATCTTCATCCTGAAAATGTGTAATGTGTTTTTCTTGGGTTATTATTGGGGGTATTATTGCTATGACTTTAGACGAAACTGAACAAATAATGCGAATATTAATCTACCACCGTTATTTAATGACCATAGACTGTGACCTTAGTCACTCTGATGAAGAACGACATATATGGGTGAATAGTGCAGCAGTTAAGCAGCAATCTTATGTGGTATAATTTTAAATTACAAAACTACGTACCAGGTTATATATATATATGTAAAATTAAAAAGTTCTAGTATGTGGATCGCGCGTTAACTCGTGAACGGGTCCCGTTTGAGGGTGTTCGTCGTTTGGATTTTTGCGGGGAGGAAGACTTGCCGAGCTAACAGATGCAGATAAGAATAATTTTGTATATACGTAAAAGACAATGTATTATACTCTTGGATAGCCGTGTAATATATTAGTCTTCATTACCACTTTCCAATAAGTGATGTGGAAGACAAATACAAATCAATAATAAAAATCTTAGAGAGGACAGCAAATCGTATCAAGCATGTGCATAGATATCAATATAATTTTTTATCAGTGTACTAAAAGAAATTACTCCAGGAGCAATGTTTTAAAATGTGTTATTTAAATTTTGGTCATTTGAAGAAATAGATTAGCTTTTATCCTAGAAATATTTAATTGTTACTTTCGCTTCTAAGATACATAAATCTCATCTTAAAAGTTTTCCTATATATTTTTATATTCATCAGGCAATTAAAACACAAGCGAGTTATCAATTTAATAATGCTTTTAAAATCTATGTGACTCAAAAAGGGTTAGGGCATAAGTGTCATAAGTTTTAATCCTTTGAAAATTAAAGAAGAAAAATGTACACTTACAGAGGACTGAAAAGCATTACAAACATGTAAGTATCAATTACTTTTATATTTGTGTATTTTGTAACGCAAATTTATCACAGCACAGATAGGTCGTGATTAGATAACCATTGTGCATTTTTAATAATTTAAAAATATATTGATGGGAGAGCATGATCCGAGAAACGAGTTGTCTAGGTGTCACTTTATAGAAATAATATTAACAAACATTATTTGCATATTTACGCCTATGATGTAGGCTTTGTCGCCCATGTCAATGTAGATATTTTATGACATAAAGATTTCATAACACTATTGTTATTTTTTCAGATGAATAATAGTATATAAATAATTCCCTAGACACACACACACCTACTGCATGGCCCTAAAGTAAGCAGTGCTTGTTTTATGGTTCACCAAACAGCGAACTGGGGGGAACCCATAATAAACATACATATACAAATATAAACAACTATGACCCGAGAACCAACTTTTGTGTTCATAACAAAAATGAATGCCCAGACCAGGACTTGAACCTGGGACCTCCGGCGTATGGAGCGGGGAAATACACACTATGCCACTAGGCCGTTTAGATTAAATACTTTTAAATTACTCACACTATCGCTTCCCTGGAAAAAAAGGTTCAAAAGGTAAAAGTTAAAACATGATATTATTATATATATTATATTATATATTATATATTATGATATAATTATATGGTTAATTATTGGGCATATCGTACTCCTCACGAACTTGTTTATATCCTGCATGAGCATCCTAATTTTAGCATGCCGACCGAATGACGTAAGCTTGGTGTGGTAGCGACCGTAGAGAGAGGACCATCGTACAAAGCAGAAAATGTAATTGCATACTTTTTTATACAATATTTTTCGCTAAAATAAATAAAGGAAAAACTACATTATCTTGGTTTCGATCCAGATGACTGGCGAGTAAAACGTAGACTGTTAACAACTTATGTACATATATCTGCCTGTTCTGATTCGAACTGACGATGAAGAAAAACATTGTAGTAACAACGCAGTAGTAAAGGGTGGTGGACTATACATTGCCTGAAATCACTACCTTAGTTAAGGTGAAGCTGATGTCCCAACTGAGTCGTCATGAAGACTGTTGTGTCGTATCTTGCGTAAAATAAAGCAAACTTGGTAAACTTGACACCATATGTAGAAAACGACTTTCAGCAATCTTCTGCGCTGTCTGTTCTTTGCACGTCACATTCACAATAAAGACAAGCATTTTTTTATAAAGCAAACAAGTTTTTTTTTAATTAAAATAATGGTTGGTAAAATAACGCTTACATCCCCACCTGCATATAGGTTCAGTTTTTTAAGTAGTAGATCATACAATATAAGTAGGAATAAGACCGTATAATAGAAAAAGCGATGTGTTTGAAACTCGTCAAATGAAATCGAAGAAATGAAACCCACACAAAACTACGTAATATCTTCTCATCCGAGACACTATAGTGTCTTAAGACATTGTTTGATAGACGATCATTGAGCAGACACAAGGCTAATAGGATAGAAGAGCAACGATTATGAACGGGGTACGAAGGAGCAATGGGAGAAATTGGGCAGTGGTGAACACGAACTGGAAAATGAAGTGTAGGAAAAAGATAGACTGAAGATTTGGTGAAAGTAGACCAAACAAGATCGAGTAGTTTGGAGTCCATTAACCTGCAGTAGACATCTTTTTATGTGAGGAAAACTGTTGATTTTGTAAAATAAAATAGTATTATACTGACACTACCACCGCCGCCACCGCCACTACCACCACCTCCGCCGCCTCCACCTCCACCGCCACCTCCACCTCCACCTCCACCGCCACCTCCACCTCCACCGCCACCTCCTCCTCCACCTCCTCCTCCACCTCCACCGCCGCCACCACCACCACCTCCTCCGCCACCTCCTCCGCCACCTCCTCCGCCACCTCCTCCGCCACCTCCTCCGCCACCTCCTCCGCCACCTCCTCCGCCACCTCCTCCGCCAGCTCCTCCGCTACCTCCTCCACCACCTCCTCCGCCACCTCCACCGCCGCCACCCTTGAAAAAAATTCAAAATTCATACATCGTAAATATTTTTTATAATTTATCATTAGAGGTTCAGGGGTGAAACGTTAAAACAGAATAACTATCTAACTTATTTACATATTTTAATTTCTCATACACTTTAAAATGTATGACGTTCAAACAACTCTAATAAAGACCTGAAACATTAACTAGTTATATTGACATCTATACTATTTCCATTTTTTAATTTTCTCGATGACAGTTCTATCTATCTCGTTTATCGATATAGCTCCATCCCTATCAGTTTCTACGACTCTGGTATTATATAACCTTGTACGTGCGTAAACGTCATATTTTTATAAAATAAAGCATACATAATGTAAAAAGAACGCTCGCACAAGTTTCGCACAGGAGCTGTCATCGAGAAAATAAAGAAATGGAAATAGTATAATTAAAAGCTCAGCAGTTCAAACTTTGAGTTAAGTGATCTAAATCAACATCCTTCATATTTTTTATACGTGAAATTATGGAAACCAAATCCTAAATACGCACCTCAATCACGTCTAATAAGAGGGTGCTGTATGATTTTCGAGTTGTTAGACATAACAATTTTTTTGGGATATGTTATTTTTTCATACTGTTGATAAAGTGAAACTATATTCATTTTCTTTGTGATATTTAGGGTACAAACATATAGAATTGGCTTTAAGGCGAAAAAAAAACGGAGATTTTTATTTACCTTACCACCCTTCTTCTTTTTTAATGCCCCCATGGTATTAACACTCTTAAATTGAAATAAAATATAATTGAATAATTAATGCTTGAAATTAAACTAAATTGAGAGAGAGAGAGAGAGAGACAGAGACAGTATCCTGTGGTTAATTCCAAATTTAAATTCGAAATTTCTTATTTATCATCGGTTAAATAAATGTACAGTTGGTGAAAGTCTACTGTTTCTTCATCTTCATCGAGATTTCGTTACGCGTCTTTTACAATTCTAGTAACCACATCAACATCTATTTACCTGTTTCAATTTTATTTAATTTTGCCATTTTTTGTATTCACCGCCATAACTACGAGACAACTTCTATGTTTTATGAATAAACAGTAAGTTTCAATAATTGCAAGTACAGAAACAAAGACTTCAACCAAATTCTGGCGTCAATTATCGTTATATTTATATAATATAATAGTTATATAATATAATTATCTAAATAACGAATCATCAGAGTTAGTAATTAACTAACTCTGATGATTCGTTATTCATGCAATCCATATCCATGATGCTTGTTTCCTATTAGGTTATTTGGTGATTTGTTCATAAGAAATTTAGGAGCGCGCATGGCCGAATGGTTGTCGCTACCGCTCGAGGATTGTCATGTAAAGCAACGTTCGGTGCGGTAGACGTAGGATGGGTGACCAGCAGTGGCTTAAGGACATTAGCGTTTCCACGCTTTGGAGGGCATGTTACGAAGTCGGTCTCAGTTGTTGCAAGCTAACGTATGGAAGTCACGTTAGAGGCCTGTGGATTTTTCAGAGGCGGCTCTGACACCAGAGGTTAACTCCATCACAAGATAAGAACAAGAAGATGTGTTTGCTGGTACACGTTACTTGTAAAGCCTTTTGTGAGTCCTGAGTCGACATGACTTGTCAACTTACAATAGCTAACTTACCGGGGCCATTCCAAAAGTTTCTTTTACAACATTAGCAATCTAAAAAATATAATCTTTGTTAATTATTCAAGAATGTGTAGTTTTTGAATCAGAACCCTATTTTACTAATCCTAGCAATTTATTTTGAGACTTATAAAGAGATAACTTTTGAGTCGTATTTAAAAAGATTACTAAGTATATTGTAAGAAGATGAATTAGCTGTCTTTCGACACTACTAAAACTGTATTGTTAGCTTCTCTTTCACCAAAACTTTTTTTATAAACCTGCATCTATCAATTTCAATCAATATGGAAAAACATTCTCGGTTTATCTTTGAAAAACGGGGAAATCTGCTAATTTAACATATCAAAGTTAGTTAGTTGGTTTTTTGGATTTCAACTCAAATTGATGCTATTAAGCTTGGTTTTCACATTCTTCTCTGACCTAAGCTTACTTTTTACTTCTTTTATTTTTGAATAATTAGTTAGGATTTTTCATATTTCTTGAAACTGTCTTGTTTTATTTGTTTTTATTTACCAATTCTTTAGCTATGTCATAACTACTAATATTTGATCTTATTCCAATTTTTTCAAAAATGTCGCCGGCTTCATCTGCAGTAGGACGGACAGAGCTAACGGCATATATGACATCAAAACGCTTTAAAACGCTTGCAGCAATCTTATGCTAATCTTACTGATCGTGTTTTATGTCCTATTGTTAATTGATAGATACAGTATATACAATATTTTCAATAAATCCATTTTGAACGGCAATTTAAAATATTTATATTCGTGACCGAATCAGGATTGAGAAAACATTTTCAAATGATACAATATCTGCGGAAAAGGTTGAAGGATCACCATAACAAAGTGGTGGTTGAATTCTCCGAGTGGTGACAGTCTAATTATAAAAGACATATTATATTTACATAAGTAAGTTCTCAATTAGAAAACAAATCTTTTTTGAGAGCTCGTCAATTTTTGCTTCCATGTATTCATCTACACCGACCTGGAAAAATACTAACTGTGTTTTTCTTGGAAGAGCGAGTTAAAAAAAAGAATTGTACATATGCTCAATATTTGTTATATAGTTTATTGAAAATAGCACAACATCTTGCCAAAAGTGTGAGTGAATTAAAATATGAATATGTAATTTTATTCGTAAATTTCCTTTAATACTTCCCACAGTTCTATTTTGTTATCAAAACATAACTTTGCTGAATATATTATAATAAGTTTCATCATCCGTTTTAGCATCTCTTAGATTTAAAGTCCTGGCGCTTAATACTTGCAGCATATTTTCTTATACTAGTATTATTTAAAAAAAAATTAAATGAACTGATTGGTATGTTACGATTGGTATATTAGTACATTTTTTTGTCTGTTTTCTGGTATTGTAAATATTTTTGTGAATTTTAGTCTTTTAAAATTGTTGTATAAGTTGAGTAAATACGTATATAAATGACTAAAACCTAAATAGGACAGAGGACAAAAGAGGGAAGCTAGTGTCATCGCTATAGTGCTGCCGACATTGATAATATATTTATTCTGCAGAAAAGAGCTGTTCGCGCAATCTATCAGCTATGTCCAAGGGTAACTTAGAAGTAAATTTAAGGAAATAAATATTCTTACTATCCATTCACAATATATTTTAGAAAATTTAATGTATGTAAAAATGAACATAACCTTGTTCAAAAGAAAAAAAGATCTGCGCAATGTTAACACAAGAGGAAGAAATATGCTGGCAGCTCATAATAGTAGGCTTCATAAAGTCACTAACTCATTCATGGATCAATGTATACGCTTTTACAATAAGGTTCCTGAGGATATCCAAGGTCTTCCTATTGACAAATTCAAAGAAACTATAAAGCAAAAATTGTGTGCTAAAGCATATTATAAACTATCCGTGGAAAGCATATTATAAAACTTTAATTGGCTATCTTTGGTTTTATTTAAATAAGTGATTATTTGTAATGTGCTGTTGTTGACCCAAATAAAAATAAATAAATAAATAAAATTTGGATGATAAAAGCCCTTGGGTATAATCCCCTCAATAACTGGATTGTACGAGTTCTTCGTCCCGATGAATATCTAAAGCGTCATTGTCACTAAAGTACGTCTTCTTATGGTAGCGTCGGGTGACGGGTCGCACACTTCTCTCTAATATGGTTGAGGAGGGCGATGGCTGAATCGCACGTTAACTCGTGAACGGGTACCGTTTAAGGGTGTTCGTCGTTTGGATACTTGGGGGAGGGAGACTTGGAGAATTTATTTTGAAAAAAATATACCCTTGAAGTTTTTTTGCCAGTTCTTCTTCACGAAGGTTTTTTGAACTGGAGGTAAAGTCATGTTTTATTTAACATCAATAAGGTCAATGTTGAGAAATAAATATTTCATTTCATTTCATTATAGTATAAATTGGTGAAAAAGAAGAGCAAGATGATGTGGCTTGAATAATTAAAAATACTCGATGTAAATAAGTTTCATGGCCAAATACGATTATATAAGTTATATACTCGAATATTTCATTACAAAGATAATCTAGTAATAAGCAATTCGTTTTTAAAAATTAATCTTTCTTTATATTAATCTTTACAATTATTATTCTTTTATAATTATTTCTGCTGATATTCCTCTGGTTGTCCTTCACGGCCATGTTTGATTTTAAGTCATAGTCTCGCCCCCTTAAGGGTTTACCTCGGAATAAAATGAAATAAGCTGACTTTTTAACCCACTTCAAAAAAAGGAGGGGGTTCTCAATTCGTTTGTAAATTTTATTTTTCATAAACCTTGACTTTTAACCCCAAAGCACAAAAAAGGGTGTTGTTCTATTTGTGTGTGTGTTTGTGTGTCTGTCTGCTGCACCATAGATCCCAAACGACTGAATGGATTTGGATGGAATTTTTTTGTTTACAAGTTGAATTTTTTTTATTGAAAAAGGATTAAAATTTTGTCTTCTGTCTCATCTGATGGAAAGTGACGATGAAGACGAAGGTGTTACACGTCTATCCACGAGATACCTATTCACTCGACTCTTGAAAGAACAGGGACTCGAGAGTGTTCTTAGCCATGTTTGAAGAAAGTCCGTTCAGCCGTTTTGAAGTTATGCGAGCTTTTTACCGTCAAACGGGTCTTTTTAAATTACAAATAACTTGAATTATGGCAATTCAAACTTTGGAATCAGTAAGTCCCAACTGTAAGCTTCCTTAGATTTTCTAGGTTACAGTAATTAATTTATTATGAACGCTGTAGAGTAGAGGTAATTGCATTTATTATGAATTCTGTAGAGTATAAAATTATTTATTATGTTTTCAATAATTTTTTTATACAATTGACAGTTTTTGACATGGACCGCGAAGGTAAGAAACGATTTGCCATACATGCCATACGTTCAAATGAAATTGTTTTATATTATTTACGTTTGTAACGCAAATAATGAAGTAGTTAACTGATTATACATATATTTCAATTACATTATCTAAGGAAGCTAACATAACGTGCCCTTAGAGACTTTTGAGACAATATTAAGATAATATTTGGTTGAGTTCAAAGAGTTCAAGCGTTTTAAAATTGTTACAAAGATGTATATAAGGTTTAAGTGGTAGGTTTAAGCGTTTTTCTGGGGATTTACTGTTATTATTTTGTGAACTTTTGTTTCTTAAAACTTTTATGCATATATATGCATGTTAAGACAGTTTAATTAATTTGTTACTAATGAAATGATTATATATTTCGAAACGACTCCTGGATCTCACAGAGGTGTCTAACTATCAAGATTACTTACTAAAATGTTGTTGATAAACTTAACTAATTTACGTCATTTTAAGTACTAGTATGCTTTCCGATCAGCTTCTTGAAGCTGTATTTGTCTTTCTGTAGTTTCTATGGATAAAAAACAATTTTCCCGTACAACACATAAGCAATCTTATAAAAATTTTATAATCTTTACCTTCAATCCTACATTTGTGGATTTTTGCTTCTGTTTGACTAAATCTTTCTGTAAAACACGTGATTGGTAGGAATTATTGTATTTGTTTATAACATTTTTGCTAAACACGTTAGAAAGCATTTTTAAAACTATTCAAATGTGCAGTAGGATACGGTAACCAATTTTTGAAACTCTCAAATTATTGACACTTGCGTTGTTAAAAAAAAGAAAAATTTGTAATATTGTGTTGCTGAATTTAAATGTTTATTCGACACGTGCTGTGGCAGGCATTTCACTTCTTACCCCTTCATAAACGTATGGAGAACGCTGATATCGCATTGCAAATAAGAGTCTTCCATTGAAGTATTGACAAAAATAATAAATATGTCAAAAATAAGTACAAAAAAAAATTCTTCGCATTTAGAGCTTCTCGTTCATTTAATTTATTCTATGCGCATTTCTGTAATATTGATCTCTTTTGATAGCTAGCATAAACTCTTTAAAAATGTATTTAACAATGTAACGTAATTTATATCTATAGAATGAAATGTGACAATACGAGGAAACTTGGTTTGGCTTGTTATTTTCAACATATTTCTAAATAGCTGTAACTTTCCAAAAAAAATTAAAATAAAATAATTGGTGCAATTTATGTTGGTGGTTTACTTTTGACAGAATCAAAAGACAAAAGCCGCTGTGATGTGAGCGCTTCGATATAATCAAGGAAAAACCTGTCAAAATCTTGAAGTAAGGTTTGTATTGATTTTTTGTTATCATATTTGTTTTGCATTAAATTTTTATAGTTTCATATTTTCAGTCGCAATTTTTAAGGTTTTTATTATTTAAAAAACCACACTTTCTACATATATATCATTGGTGCCTCCAATGCTTTGCGGATTGTGATTTTACATTCAGTTCAGCCACGCGCAACATTTTAAACTCGATTTAATAACAAATAACGCTTCTTTGTACTGTTCTACAAAATGTTGACACGGGTGTCAATTACTTAATTACTGATTGTGAACGCTGAGTCAAAAAATGGTTTCTTGTTTGTCGATAAGTAATTATTACTTGTTTTCGGTCTTCAAAATTTAAACCAAAGTGCAGAAGAGCAAAGAAACCTGAAATAACACCACAAAGTAAAGGGTAAAGTGAGGTCCTTTGTAATATAATCTAGGGTAAGGCTTAAGAAAACAAATAGATCAGGGTCACAGAAAAAAAGGCAAAAAGCGTTATCAAAAAAGGAAAGAGGAGTGGCAGATAAAATTTTTTAAACAAAATCTCAAAAGATGAAGATGTTTTGAAAATGTTTATGTTATCGGATAAGGAGCAAAAACATACTAAAGAAAAGAAAGGAACAGAAAAGAAGACTAAAAGCACGATAACAATATAAAAGAAAGACAGATTGGTATAGAGGAAGAAATTGAGCGTAATACCTGATTCTAGAATATAAAACTCCTTTTTTATACGTTCCTCAATGTCATCCGATATCGTTTAAAATAAACGTGAGACATTGTAGACGTTTCTTGTTTTTTTTTTTCAACAACTTAAATATAACAAACAACAATAATTTCTTGTCTGTCTTAGGTGTCAATAAATTGGGACCTTGGTGCGGTGATAATGGGAAAAATGTCAATAATCGGATGAATCGTGTATTAGGTTCGGATGACATGTATGTACCCTGATACATATTTATGAAAGATGTCTGTGAACACGCAGACATCTAACGTAAAGATCCAAAGATCAATATCTGCGCTAGAAAATTGGTTAGTATTATGTTCCTGTCAGCTTTAAAAAGTAACAACATTCTATAACCTTAGAACCTAAACTGAATACTAGGCAAATATTTTTCCAGAAAACTATAGTCCCAGTTCTTTTAAGCGTCGAGTGAATAGGTATCTCGTGGATAGACGTGTAACACCTTCGTCTTCATCGTCACTTTCCATCAGATGACAAAGAAGACAAACGTCTCATGCTTTCTCAATAAAAAAAAATAATGAGCATCGATGGAGTATAGGTTAAGGCGCTGACGTCTTAATTTTGAAGTGCTGGGTTCGAACCTGGTGACTGCAAAAGGTATCAAATAGTTGGATGAGGGGGATTGTTAAGGCTGCCGCGAAACTGAATAACCGTAGTTCATGAAAAGTAATATGAGGTTACGGTAAGTTACCTGAACTCCTTATTTCAAGCATATTTTGTTAAGGTACGCGCTGCACAGGTGTAGTATTAGTGTGTCTGGATGTGTATCGTGTACCGCATGAGAGCTTGTGTGTAATGTGGAAAATATTCACTGAAAATATTCTGTTTTCTTGTAATGTTGTCAAAAAGTCATTTATTTGTGGTTTGCGTTTTTATAGGCTGTTTTTCAAACCAAACGTTCATATAAAAATTAAATATCATTTACCGATAATGGAATTTGGTTGGGGTAAATGTAGTGTTAAAGTTTTTAAATTTAATTATACGATTTATTTATGAAAGGTACTTACATATAATTTTTCGAGACCAATATTTCCGTTTGGACTTAAAACATACTGAAAATATTATGTAAAAAAAATTTAATAGGATACACAAGACACTACAGTCTCCTTCCAAGAAATTATAAAAATTATTATTATTTATTATTATTATTATCCCAAACAATGACTTTGTTGGTCCGATTTTATGTTTTTTTTTCGTTTTTAGTCGCACAGTACAGTTTTAAAGAACGCTAACAAGTTAAACGATTCAACACATTGTGCCGTGAATCAAAGCTCCGAACACTATTAATTAAGGCACGTACAAATGACCAAAATATAATCAAAATGGTTTTTCTATCTCAGAACTACGTGCGACTCCTGACATAGAGCCTCAGGAATGAAACTGTCTAATTGTAGATGTACTCCCGTCTTTTAGAAATGCTATTGTTTTTTGCATGATCACAATCGATTTCACGAGCGACTAACTACGACTAACGACTTACTAGCTAAAAGCTAATTTTAAGTTAGCTTACACTCCCAGTTCGTAAGAAATTTTGGAAAAACTTTAGGTGCGTAAAACAGGCTATATTTTATGTATCACTCTGCAAAGCTGATAAGGATCACATTTCCGCTTTTATTATTTGAACTTAACAAAGGAACAGAAATTTCAAACATGAAAACTTGAACGTACATTTTTCTACAGTAGCAAATACAATTACCTTATTATTGGTAGCTTTGTCCTGAAAAAATCAAATTCGGATTTACATACTCTGTTTAATTATAAATGAAGATGTATCTAAACTTACATCAAATAATAGGAAGAGTCAGTAGAGTCATGGCTGGATCCCACGTTAACTCGTGAACGGGTGCCGTTTCAGGGTGTTCGTCGTTTGGATACTTGGGGGAGGGAGACTTGCCGAGCTAACAGATATGCAGATAAGAATAATTTTGTATAGACATAAAGAGACTCTGTAAATTTATTTTGAAAAAAATATACCCATGCAGTTTCTTGCCAGTTCTTCTTCACGAAGGTTTTTTCGAACTGGTGGAGTCATGTTTTATTTGACGTTAAATAAGAACAAGTAATTGTCAATGTTGAGAAATAAATATTTCATTTCATTTCATAAGAAACCTTACTCATAAGAGGCTAGTTAGTTTATAAAACTAACTTTCGATTGCTAGAAAATATTTTAAAAAAGATAATAGAATGATGTTTAAGCCATGGTTTCCGCTAACGTTAAGGATACGACTGCACCTCATGAATATAGACACCTACCAAAGCCGATACAAACGCTCCAATTATGACAGTAAAAAAAAATTCCAATTAGAGTTTAACAAAAGTTTAGACTTTCATTAATAATTATTTTATACTTGTGCGATATTTAACTGTTTTATTTCAATAATTCAAATTTTATTTACTATTGAACTCCTTCTTATGAACTATATTGGAAATTTGTCATTTATTTATCAATATACGAGCACAATTCAAACAACTTAATTAAATTTAAAAAAAAACGGAAAATAGGTCACAAGTTCCGGGCCTCATAAATTGTCAAGAAAAAAAAACACATTTTTTATGTTAGTTATTTTGCTTGCCTTATTAGTCTATTACAAAAACAGTTGTTATATCTTCTAAAACTTACATCCATTTCATCGATGTCATATAATGGCATTTTATCCGCTCCATCATCAGCAGATATCACCTCTGCACTGGGTACCTGGATACAAGTATTAAATGTAAGTCCGATTTTAAAATCGATTTTATTGCGAACTAAATTGATACATTATTTAGCTAAATGTGCCTTACTCGTGAATTAATATTATTTGTTTATTAATATTAATTGAATTGCTTGTAAAAATATACGATGTTCATTTTTTTTCTTTCTCTTCGAGCTATGTAGAGAAATTTGGTGGGACCGTCGACAGGCGGCAATCTGGCGCATCTGCTCGCTCTCATTACATCACATTCACTAGCTGATTCGATTTTCAGAGTAAGTGCCGTTAATTTTGTATATATATATATATATATATACTCGTACTTTCATCGACTCTCCAATCCAAAGTTTTACCAACAAATCTTTTTAAATCTCTAGACGCTAAGTAAAGAAGTTCGGTAGATAATGAATGCGACAGACAGACAATGAAAGTACAGTAAAATATATAATAATTACCGCATATTGAATTCCTGCACACAAAATCAATAAACACACTTGTTGGTTTTTCATTGGTACTGGGACTGTATGGAAACTGTATGCATGTATTCCATGCTTGAGTGGCAATTGTAATTACGCTGAACGTATGCTGAAACCTTTTCTTAATTCTGCAGTAAGTAAGCCTCTACGTACGTATACTGTTATAATTCATAAAAGTATGTATTCATATTTCAATATTCTTGAAATTCAAGATACGAATAGGTTTTTACCCAATCTTCGGAAAACACTTTTTAACCGGATTTCAATGCGTATACCATGGTGTGTGTAAAGACACCTAAAAGTTGAGTTAAAATTTAACGGGAGTTAAATATACAGGAGAAAATCCGAGTAAAAGTGTTATATTTGATATAATGTATCGCGCAAACCTAAGAAAATACTATTTATAGTCAATTGAGATTTTAGAAATGAATTTCCAAAGACAAATACTTCAAGTCGATGGCAGACTACGGAACCGTTTGTTCATTTGTTTTATTTTGAAACTTCATAAATGGTATACCTATGAAAACCTTTACATAGAGTTCAATATATAAATGCCGCGTTGCTGCCTTTTTTGTAGTAGGCAGCAAGGTAGATTTCACTTGGAATTTAGTTCTTACAAGAAACTCTAATAAGTACTTAAGTTGGTCAGATTATTCACCACTAAATATATTACTAATTTAGATCTGAAAATAGGTACAATTAAAGAATGAGATTGTAGATGGCGGCTTTGTTATTTACCTCACATCTAGTATTTTACCTTCTGTCCATAAGAATATACAGTACAACAATCCTTTCTACTTTACTTTTTTCCATAAAATGATTTGAATTAAATATCGTCTTGTTCTTATGCAAGTAAATACGAGTCAAATACCGCGTTGATTAATCCTACAACAGTCTTACTTATCCCACAGGACAAGCCTATACCAATCAGGGCCCAGCCAAGGTTTCAGGCAGTGTATAGGCATAGTCCTAAAGCGGATTAGCAACATAACCTTCGAAAAAGGTTTTCGGGTTTTACGGGTTTCCTTGTCCGGAGATCATAGGATAGAGAACTTGATCAGTCACATGCTTGGTCGTGAGAGGGTTAACAGTGGGTTAACCAAAACACTATTACGTTTATACATACTGAATTACAATTAAAGTCTTTTTAAAACCAGTCCTTGCTAAAACTGCGTTTCTTGAGCGGGGTGGCTCGGCAATCTGCTGAGAAAAATTCACCATATAGTTTGTTAATTTTAATCTGAAACGAGACAAAACCAAAAGGTCGTTTTTTTTTTGAATTCTGAAGGTTTCTGGCAGAGCTTTGGTGAATATACAGCCTGTCATTTCACTTATCAACGCCCATCCTTGAGCCGAGAAAGCTCAAACTTTGCATGTCGTTTTATCTTTTTGACGTACATAAGGAAAAGGAAAAGATAATTTGAATTTTAGTCTCGAATATAAACAGGTTGAAACAGGCTATTGTGACTGGGACGAGATTATACAGGAATATCCAGAAATTTTAATCCCACAGCAATCCCCGGACATTAACCACATCCAACTAAGATTTACTGGGAAATTATTAAATAAATTTATTTCAATTCAGCAGTTGACTAACTAGCTGAATGTGAATAGCAATTGCTTCGGCCGGCTTTGTCGTTTGACGAATACTGCCGAACAGAATGTGAAGGTCCGAATAAGCGGGTAGCGCCCGTTATGACTGTTTCAAGTTAATTAAAAACGCATCCACATTCGCAGCTAACTTTAAAACTGATGATGACATGAAACGTGTACCTACAGTTTTTGATATACATAAAAGTATTGGAAACAAAAGATTAATCCCCAGACAAACACACCTACTGTGTAGCCCCAAAGTAAGCGGAGCTTGTGTTATCGATGACCATACAGCGAACTGGGGGGGAACCCAGAATAAATATACATATGTAAATATGAACAAACATCTGTGTTCGTCACACAAATGGATGCATTGAACAGGACTCGAACCTGGGGTATGAGCCAGGGCTACGCGGCCACTTGAGATCGAAAAATTATAAATTGAAATATTAATAATTGATAAGAAGACGATAAAATAAAAATTATAGGCCAATTCAGATTTTTAGAAAGATCCATCTTATCTTATCTTAATTTTATATTGCGGTGATTGTATGAATAAAACTAAAAAAGTATAAAGTAAAATTTATATTATTTTGTAAAAAGGTACAAAATTTTAATCTATAATACTTTACAAAAATTAAAATAAATATGAAGGAAGTGGTTCGGATAATTTTTAATAGTTCTATAGACTACAACTGATTACATGATCAAAACTTATTTGTGGACATATTTTTGCAAAAAGTATGCTGCATAAAAACTGCATGGTAATATTTTTTTAGGTAAGTCTTTTCTTTTAATTTATGAACATCGCGTCTTGATCTAGAATCTCAAACGTTTTACACAAAACATAACAGGTGTCACTAAATTAATTCAAAAATATTTGTTAGTATTGAAAAACAAATGCTTGGTAATAATTTTGTAACTTCTTTAATAACAAACTAAACTGTCAAATTACAATAATATTTGTACAACACACGTGAATTATATTAAAAACTTATTTAATGGTAACTTTTAATTTTTATCACCACATATTCTATTAGTTGTTCTCAAAAATCAAGAACAATATCAGAGCTTTTGTTTATAAGAATTTATAAGAGGCCTTTAAATATTTATATTTATAATGGGCGTGTTTCTCTGAATAACTGTGTCGTAATAACACGGTCAAATTAAATCCTTATTATAAGCACATTGTCAAAAAACTAATAAAAACTTTACTTTGTTGGAATATTAACCAACCAATTAAAGAATACCTCTTATCTTTCTGACTACGATAACATTTTCATTTGAACGCGTTACACCATATTGTCTCTCAGTAGATCCCTGGCCTGCTTTACCGATTTAGTTATAAAATCATAAACCAACAATTATATCTAAAATAAGATATTTAAACCTTATCGCAAAACAAGTCTAGTTTAATCAGGAATCTACCATCTAGGAAAATACGGTAAATTTGCAATTTTTTATAGATCAATCCCACAACTATTTCTGAAACTATAGGCCTTCTAATAAATAGAACATTAATTTAAAAAAATAAACAAGTCATCCATATAAATTCAACACATTATAAGCTAATCATGACGCAGACCAACTCTTAGCGTTTCTTGTCACAGGTCACTTTGTATACAGGGTGTTTCAGTTCTTATTTGTCACTGCATTTAGTACTGGTAGCCACCGCCTTGGCCGGGGGGGACGTACTGCTGTCCAGGGCCGGCGTTGGGGCGCACGTAGTCTGCTGAGGGTTGGTCTGGGTATTTGGCTTCCCCTTCGTATGTCACCTGCAATCAATCAATAAATATTTTATTGCTCCTCGTTAGTGGCGTTCCGAAAGGAAGATAAAGCATATAGATATCTATTAGAGCAAGACAGAGAGATTACATTCAAGCTTTTACAGTTATAATTAAAAATTTTCACAAAGGGTTGAATTTTCCTGAATACATTCTTAACACTGCCTATTCTATACAGGGTGTTTCTTATAAGCTTCCAAGCTGAAGCCAGGTGATAGGTTTCTACCATACCTATTAAACCTTTGTTCAATGATTTTTGGTAGTTTACAAGCTACCCCTTTTCTACCCAAATTTCAATAGTCACCAAAAAAGCTTGCATTACACACTTTACCTCAGCGTTGAATCCATTTTTCCAATCAGCAGTATACTTCACAATCTGCGTCCTGCCATCCGGCAAGGCAACCCTGTATTCACCACGAGTGACGTCACCGTCTGAGATGGCATTATGGCTGTAATCATTTCCATCTTCATTCACGGCGTAAGAGAAGTCGAATGGCATTCCTGGCTCATGGTGATGGTGGTGTTCATGATCTACTTGAATGTCCTGAAAAATGTAATATGTCTTAATGTATTTGATCCTAGAAAAGTTGTTGAGTTTGTGACTCATCTAGAATAGAACGTGTTAAGCTCTGCAAAGTCTTTATAAGTTATGACGGTTTCCAAAGCATTAAGAACTGCCGTATTAGTCAAGTCGCATGATGGTACTTTTAGATTTAGATTTAATTTTGTAACAGTTGTGTAGGTAGGTTTTTTTACCTACCGATCTAAATCTTTTTGTTCTAATGGGAAGATTCTTTATTAATCTGAAAAGTGAAACGCTCATCACTCAATAAAATTTGTCACTCAAAAAATTTTTTGATGATGAATCCCCCAGCCACAAAACATTTTGTGGCCACAAAACTGATTTGATCGCAACCCAAGTTTACTTTAAAAATATTTTAAATGTAGTTCTATTCTTTCGCTTCGGTGTGCACCTTGACTCCTTATATCTTTAAATGGCTTGAATATTCACAGTGGGTAAAAATGCCCACATTCCCAATTACGTTTGCCCTCCTTTTTAATTGGGGATTTTACAATAACTACTCACAAATACTTAATTTTTAGCTTTCCATTCTATTCTATAACATCTTATTAACCTGAATATACGACGCTAATAATATATATCTTTCTCATAACCTCAATATATATCTTTCTGAATTATATTTTTTATAATCAATGAAACTGTAAAAAAAAGCGGGCAATGTTACCAACTTATCTGAGTAGATTTTTTTGACACATGTCTTAAAAGCAATGTTTTAATTTCATTAATACTTTTGTTATGAACACACTCGAAATTGGCAGAAATAGTTACTTTGTAATAAAAACAGCTGATTGCCATGAAACTCAAATATTAATATAATAATTTCTGTTAAAAAGACACAATTGGAAGTAAAAGATTTGTAAGTATGTCCACATAGAAAGCAGCGAGGCCTTTGATACTTGGTCGGACTATAATATCGGAGCTGCCGATATCAATGATTTATTTTTATTTTGTTTACTACAATACTTGCATTGTCTGGTGGATTGTAGGGTGGGTTCGTAGGTCCCGGGGGAGGGATGTAACCAGGTCGCTTTGTTGGCAAGCTGGGGGTGGGCCTTAAACCTCCAGTCGGAGGGGTTGGTTGCTGAAATTATAAAACATAAGACGGTTCTTAATAACTTGTAACAGTGAAATAATTTAAATTCGTCTGTTAAATGTGTGACGAAAACGAAAGCTTAATGTGAAGTCAGATCGAACAAAAAAATAATATCCTGTTATTAGTATCTACGGCAACCTCGTATTTCACAATCTAAGAAGCATGTCTGCTTTCCCAAGCAGCAATAGACAACTTGAACACAAAAATAATATTAAAATTACATTGTAGGTTATGAATAAAAGCTAAACTTATATAACATGAATTTATACAAAATAACTTACATTGGTTGGGAACGGTATATTCGGCTTATCATAGTTATATCCCTTGTTTGGAGGTAAGTATTCCGCGCCTGCTGCTAGTGTTGAAGCAATGACGCAGCTCACCACCATTGCTGAAAATAACATCTGGAAAAGACAAAATATTCCGTTAAAATTTTTCCGTAACTTGCAGGTGGACAAGTGTAATTCATAACACGATTCATTCCAGCAAGATAATTAGCGGTTCGGTTGTATAAACCAAATTGCTCTATACACTTTAATTAATATACAATAACCCAATTTTTTAAATTTATAATTGTAAAGTATTTAGCCGTGGAAAAATCTAAGATACCGAGGTAATTTAGGAATAAATTTCAAACGCATTTAGAACATCTTCTTAAACAAAATTGGTGCGTGAAAAAGTTTCTATATTAAGTTTGCCCGTGGCGGTTAAACTTTGTGCAGCAATGGTGTTTGAAAATTTTAACATTTCTCTAGCTGTCGGTATTGCATTAAAAAGACAAAACTTAGTGTCTTTAAATTAATACACGACCATTTATTGGAAATATTTGAATAAATACAGCTTTAGTCATCTTTTGGATATTAAATAACGCCAATAAGGTTGAAGTCTATAAAGCGAACTTGTCATATCTCTGTCAAATAAAATGCGAGTTTAATGTATACTACATACTTCACTTATTCTTTAAACATGTGACACCAACCTTGTCAAAATGGCAGCCATTGTTTTTGACTGATGTCTCACCACTATATAACAAGGTCACTCTTTCATTTTAACATTTAGCTAAGGTTAGTTTCGGGGAATCCAAAGCTCAGCACTATGGTACTAGCGGTTTGGCAGACATAATTACTTATTAACTTTCTTCTTGTTACTGGGTTTGTTGGCAATGTTTTTCTTTATAAAGCGTAAAAAAACCTTTGATTCAATGCATTATACATAATTATATTATAATTACTCATTGATACATTTGATAGTCACCGGGTTAGAGGCGCCACTATTTGGTCAGGCTCAATCGGACAGACAGTGTTTGTCGAACGACAAAGCCGGCCCGAAGCGGTATTCGGCTAGGGCTGAGCCGGTAGTAACTTTAGGCTACATGCAAGTTGACATATTCAACTCATCTCGCCATAATCCGTACGGCTTAGTCCGAGCGGCTTTTATCCCAAACATTTGTCTAAACATATAAGATTTGGCCGTTCGGCGGTGCTGAATGATGCCATGTAGCGCCCCGAACACATACGTTATAATAATTTTCTGGTACATTTGGTAGTCACCGGGTTGGTTCCCGGGACGTCTGCCATTTTAGTAATGCAACAAGCAATTTGCCATTATTTTTTCACATGAACGCTGTTTGCAAGTAAATCCGCCGATCGTACTTTGCAAACAATACGCATTTATGGGAAAAAATGTGAATCAAAAGTAATGACTGCAGAAAAAATTTATGGGAAAATTTAATAACTCAACTTTGAATAAATATTTATTACATTTAATTTGAATTTTTTGTAATATAATGAAATTAAAAATTTTGTTTATTGTTTACATATATTTGAAACATTTTGAAAATAGGTAAGTGTTGAAAATCGAGTGTGAAGAATTGCGTCCATGGGTTCATTGTGTCCTTAATAAGCCCACTGCAGGGATCCAGCTAAGGGGTGGTATAATGAAA
This sequence comes from Marasmarcha lunaedactyla, assembly GCA_923062675.1. NCBI lineage: Eukaryota > Metazoa > Arthropoda > Insecta > Lepidoptera > Pterophoridae > Marasmarcha > Marasmarcha lunaedactyla. Next base: position 15,146,332 of record OV281363.1, on the reverse strand, counting down.
TGTAAAGTCATCCAAGCTTACCTATGTCTATGGTATCTATGGTATGTGGGTTCAGATACCAGCTTTCAAAAAAGGATGAGAAACACGCAAAGAAAACATCGAACCGGTTAACGTTAATTTTATTGAGTTCTTATCATACAAGCTATACAAACATATAACTTTAAATTCAATTATTACACTATTTTTTATTATATTTTATTATTATTATTTAATTTTATTATAGTATATCTATGGTGCGTTAACTTTAAGCTAAGAAAGTTTATTTTAATTTTTTATGCTTAAAAAATAAAATAAAAAACATCGGCTTAGATTGTGTTATATTTAATATAATAAATAGTGAAAAGTGACGGAAATAAATTAAAAGAAAAAATTACTAATTTTTTTTGCCAACTATGCCGACAAATACGTGCTCATTGCATCACGTTAAACAATGCATTTGTTAGAGCAAGGACGCACATTCGAAGCGAGCGTACAGAACACAACAATTTGTAACATATATTTACTAGGAAATTACTTTGTAATAGTGTAAAATTGTTGAACTTTGCATTAAGTATAGCTTTTTAAGTTTTAATGCTTACAGTTTTAGTGCATAAAAACCGAGATAAATTTGTAAAAGCGTCTTTAAACAATACAGCGCAGAAATTGAAGTGAAAATCAATTTTTTTCACTTATCATTTGTTTTTATTTTGATATTTTATGTACTGCGAAATCAAATAAAAGTTTCCTCGTAGTAGAAATACATATAGAAACGAACTTCTGAAGGAAGAATGAGTTTACGACATCATCTTGAAGTTGGGATTTTGCGACGCTTTATTAATAATAAATAATAATTATAAATTATTTATTTGCAAAAAGTATAAGTATTTACTAAGGTTAGATCATTTTCAGTGAGATATTTTTCGCAGATCGTCTGTCTATTGGTGTTGTTATAATATAAAGGTAGAATTATAACTGACAAATTGATCATGGAGTAAAAGTACCGCTAACTTGACGGCTGCGCAGCGTAGTGGCTAGCAGCCCTGCGTCATACGCTGTAGGTCCAAGGTTCGCGTCCTGGCCGGGGCATTTGTTTATGTGTTGAACATAGATGTTTGCTCTCGGGTTGTGGTTCTTGATCTTTATATGTGTACGTTTGTTCTCTGTTTCACCCCAGTTTCGCGTCATCCATAACACAAGCTCTGCTTACTTTGTGTGTTGGTGTGTTTGTCCGGGGATTTATATTATACAAACAATGGCCATATTTGTGTCTTCTGTTACAAGAAACTATTAATGGTGTTATTTGGGCAAATTTTATATGATAAAAATATAAATTAAATAAAATCTCCTCATATACCAAATTGTACAAGTAACACTATATCATCACAATCATATTATTATCAAAAACATAAATAAAACAAGTATCGTAAGTGTGTTGAAGCAAAACCATGAATCATAACCTCTAATTCCACTACACAGCTCATAAACCACTCGAATGCTATTAAGAAATAGGATGCTCCGTGCTTCTCAACACCCACAGTCGTGACTTGGAACTGCGGTATGTGGGTTCGAATCCAGACCTAGCAATTTATTCTTACGACAATTCTTTAGATATAGGCCGAATGCGGTGAATGGTGAATGTAGAATACGATTTGGAAATATGGATGGTTCGAGTTGGAGGTATGCACGCTAAAGTTCGATATAAAATTGGAGGTTTAAACTATATTTTGTTATTTTTTTTTTAATTCTTGCACCTCCAGCGGTAATGCTGCAGACTTTAATATTCTATTTACTTTAATAAACGTTTGTTATTTAATTTTACATCCGGGTGGACAGTCCCGTTCCCTTTCTCCTATTTCTTAACTTTTGTGTCGTTTTTAAATAGATTTTCATATACATCCTTTCATTTACATATTTTATATTCTGCTTTTTACACCTTACTATACTTTTTTTTGCTTTATGTTTACGTAACTATATCTTGGTTTATAACTAATTGAAATTTAGACCGATGTATGGATAAAGATAAAATTTACATTACACTTTTTTTACTTTCGCGCAGCGGGCAAACGAAAATGCGATCTGCTTAATGGTAAATATACATTTATTGTGCAATTATGTGTTGCCGACAGTCGACTGAAGTTGTAATTTTCTTTGTTCCAGGTCGCACTGGTTGTTCATTGTTTTTATCCAGAACACGACAACAAATGTGGTTATTTTTCAAACGCGCAATGAACGTCACCTATCTTGGGCGTCATTCCTCATTTTTACTTACAAAAAAAGGTAATATAAAAAACGTATGAATTATCGATTTCTGATAGAAGAAATCAATGAACTTTCGTTGATTTGGGACAAATTTAATTTTCAAAACTGAACGAAAGTCTTTCTTACATAAATAATACGTGAATATACTATTAGCAAAATGTAAATTTTAGTTTTTATTCATATACACTTAAATAATATATAATAATAATAATAAATCCATAACCATGAAATGGAAACAAACATCTGTGTTTAACACACAAATGAGTGCCCCGACCAGGTCTCGAAGTTGGGACCTTCGGCGTATAAGGCAGGGCTTCTACCACTGAAACTGCATGATCGTCATATGCCATGTGTATAAATTTCTGTTGTTACCAGGACCCGAATACCATACACATCAAGAAGTTTTTAAAGCATTAAATATTCAATTCAATTAGGATTTCTGTACACTTATAACAAAGTTTGAACAATCACGATCCTTCGTTTAATGTCATTGATCCAATTAAACAATCTTGGTACTTGATCGCAGTCGTTTATTGAAGGTGCTCTTAAACTTTAGCTTAAGTAAATATACAGTATTTTCAACATTTATAATGCACGAATTACTTGGTAAGTATCTTAATTATTTTTTTCTCTAAAACCCTTAATAAGTTTAATTATCTAAAAGCTTCAGCCATACGGCTCGTAAAATTTGACATGTCACGACCTCAATTAAATTGTCTTTTACTATCATTAAAACAGAAACAATGGAGTTGCACTTCTTGAGGGCGATTATATACATGTAGACGCAGAAATATTTCCTCTTTTATAGTAATAGTGACTGGGGGGCTAGCCAAGTTCTATCTAAGTCGAATCTATGATCGCGCTATACGATATAACGCTATAGAAAACGTTCGGAGCTTATCACGTGACTGCATATCGTTATATCACATGATGCTCCATATAGTTTACGCGTTCTCGAAAGCGTTTATTCGTTCATCAAAATAAATAAACCCCCAGACAAGCATACCAACTGTTTGGCCCTAAAGAAAGCATTGTGTTATGGATGACCATACAGACAACTGGGGGGAACCCAGAACAAACATACATATATAAATATAAACAACCATGATCTGAGAACAAACATCTATGTTCATCACACAAATGAGTGCGCCCCGGCCATTCGAATCTGGTATTCCGGCGTACTAATTCAAATTCAAATTCAAATATTTATTTCTCAACATTGACAATTACTTGTTCTTATTGACGTCAAATAAAACATGATTCTACCACCAGTTCGAAAAAAAACCTTCGTGAAGAAGAACTGGCAAGAAACTTCACGGGTATATTTTTTTTTTCAAAATAAATTTACAGAGTCTCTTTATGTCTATACAAAATTATTCTTTTCTGCATCTGTTAGCTCGGCAAGTCTCCCTCCCCCCCAAGAACCCAAACGACGAACACCCTCAAACTAGGCAGGGCTACTACCGCTCTGCCGATTGTAGATTGTAACTTGGCTAGACCCCTAGTACGTATATACACATATATATATATATATATATATATATATATATATAAAGGTTGGTAATTTGGTTACCGTTACTATCGAGTCAGGTGCCAAAATTGGTGTAAACTGAAACAACATGGGTTTCGGATTTCGTAGTACAAGCCATTATAATTAAGTTGCTAGTTTAGCAGTCTTCTACAGATTACATTTTGGAAGGTGCGTGAATGCTCTTTTTGATCAGGTTGTACCCACACCTTTCTTACGTCGGACTACTAGACGCAGACAGGCCTTTCATCCCTTTATAGTAGATATCCCAAGAAGTGGAACCAAACGCTTCGATCGTACCTTTAAGGTGCGGGTCGCCAAGGTGTGGAATGAACTGCCTGCTTCTGTTTTTCCAGAAAACTATATAGTCCTAGTTCTTTCTAGCGTCGAATTAGTATCTCGTGGATAGACGTGTAACACCTTCGTTTTCATCGTCACTTTCCATCAGGTGAGATAGAAGACAAACGTCTAATCCTTTTTCAGTAGAAAAAGGCATTTCTTTCTGTATTTCGGTCCTTGTTTTTCTTCTTTTATGAACGTTGTGTAGTTTTCAGTAAAAAAGCGGAAAATACGCGATGTTCTTATAACGCACTTGAAAAATGGCTCTGATTTTGTATTTATTTGTATTCGTGTCACGTCGTATATATTCGGTGTGATTCGCGTTGTGATTAAATCATTTGACAAGTAAAGTTAGGTGATCGGTGACAAGAATTTTGCGATCCGTGTCTCTGAAGCTTGTCACCTTCTTCCGCTATTTTGCTTTAGTTAATCAAAGGTCTTTTCTTATAAAGATTTTTCAGATAATCCTTTCAGATATAATCCTTACCTATATCAATTTGCTATTACTATCATATTTGCTATTTACTATTAATATAAGGTTAATCGTCTATAATTTACAACCTGTATCTTTAAACAGAAATGGGTGGAGCTCTCAAATGTCGATAAAGATCAAAATCCCACATTCCTTTTAGATGCAAGCCTTGGCTTGTGGGAATCTCTAGCTCAACTATGATTATCGCAAAATGACCTTAAGCACAGATTACGTGGTAAACCACAATATTTAGAGCGATTATACTCAAATTATAATGATGAAATCGAGTTTTTTCGTATGTGCAGCCGTGACCTAAGATAATGCTTGATAGAAGAACTTGTATTTAAGCGTATGTGGTACTAGCACGCTTATCTCTTCGAAATTCAAATCATATAATATTAGATAGATTAGTATCTTAAAAAGTTGGTTTTTTATTAAGAGGTACAGTCGCGTAAACAAGGGTCTTCCAAACTTCCCACGTAACCAAAATTGCTGTAAGGTGTAGTCTATCTAACAATGAAAGAGATGCACAATTATGACGTGTTGTTTGAAAGAAAGAAACAAATAAATTTATTTAAAAAATTGTTGCAATTACAAATAATATTCACTAATAAATAGAATAGAAACTCGACTGAGCAAAAGGTTGAGGATTCAGTTAAACCCCGACGCTGGTTTTCAGTGGATACACGTGGATAGTTCCACAAAAACATTATATTTTATTTAGGTATATAATAACATTACATTATCCGATTGGTTATTGTTACTTAAACACAAAACAAAGAAGAATATAGTTATTAAGGTAAGTTACTTTATAAAATTAGGAGCAATTCTATATATTATATTATGTATATGTGGCACGGTAAAAATGAACAAAAATAAAAATGTTGATAATGTTTGATTATGTTTGATATGACTACATAAACTAGGATTAAAAGTCAAGGCGTTAAAATTAGTGCGTAAAAGATAAAGACACATTAGTAACTATCAGAAACTTGTAATAAACAGGGGAAAATCAACCCTGTTGTATGGTGACGTGACATGCAAATAAACTTCACTAGGAACGGTGATAGACCACGTTTTTGAGTCAATTGTACCTACCGACTTATTAATACATTTCGGAATGTTTAGGAACTTGAAAAAACTTTTTGTCTCTTCAAAAATTTTTATACAACTAAGTTTGAAAATATAATGAAGCTGTACGTGCAAATTAAATCATTAAACGTACTTAAATTTTGCGTAGATTTTAAATCATAATTTCTTATAAATACAGTTTCTTTCGTTGATGGCAATGCAAAATCAACATGCGACCGCAACAAAATTTTCTAGGAGTCATTTGACTTTCATCATCAAGTGGCTTTATACACTTATACTTACTAACTTCAAAGTTACTTATAACCCTAATAGCGTTTATAGGCTTGAACTTACGAACATAATCCTTGACATTTGCCTGGACGTGTGAGAAAGCCCGCCAAATGTCATTTTGACGTTCCTGTCTTTGTAATGCTGCGTTCCGTTTGATGATTACAGCGCTTACGGCGCTCATATACCCGTTCCGATTGCCCGTGAGCGCGCTCACAGCGATATCGATACGTCATCAATGACGTCATAAACACCGCCATCTTCGCCCTCACAGTGCCCAAGCTACGGAGCATAGTCGCTGTAAGCGGCCTGTCAAAACTGACACATGACGTTACTTTGTTGATGTTTTTATTAGTCGATTAAAGATTTTAAAAGCTTGCTTATTAATTTTCTTTTGTAATAATATAAAAAATAGCTCCTGCTTCATTCAGGGTCAAAGATTTTAATGAAATTGTAACTTTAGACTTAAGCGACGAACAATCAGAATGTTAGCGCGATATTTACCGTTCCGATTGCAATAGCACTAATAACACTTTTAGCGCGCTCAAACGAATCGGAACGTTTTTGAGAACTTTTAGCGCTGTGAGCGCTGTAATCGGCCAACGGAACGCAGCATAAGACACACCTTTATAACCTATAAAAGTTACGTATTTTAATGGCCGTAATTATATTGTTTCTATGTCATGATAGTATCTCAAAGCCTGGAATTCTTTTTAGGTTTCTTCACTTCTTTTACGATGTTTCAGCGAACGTGCCAACCGATACGTCTGCATTTTTTTAATGGTGAAATTTAACCGTAGATGTATACTTATAGCATTATTTAAAATAAGACACCGACTTTTCATTATAATATAATTATTATAATATAATTTAAGATAGGAAGATTGTAACAGAAAGTTATGGTTAGTCAAATTTTATTTATAAAGTATATATAAACGTACTAAATGTAGGCCTAGGCCTACATAATGATATCTAGTCGATATTAACTCGGCTGCGATTAACTGACGCTGTGCTAGTCGCTGATTCCGCGCGTCTCTCTTTGGGTTGCCGGCAGAATACCAGCGTCGCAATTTTATTGCAACACTATGCTGAGCCGGAGCCTTGTGACGGGCACGGCAGAAATACGGCAAGTTTTTACCTATTACTTGTATATAATATCTCTTCTTTGTAAATCCATTTTGTAATTTTCTATTTTTTTTGTTGCGTGTTTATGTCAATAAATTAGTCATTCATTCATTCATAAATTCAAAATGCACAAATATTTTATTTGATATAATATTTGACGCTTGACGAAAGTCATCTTTTACTTCTTCATCTTCATAGGTATTTTCGTATTCATTATTCGTATTCATATAACGTATTTACAAATTTAACTTCGGGTTAGACAGAGAGGTAGGTAGACAGAGAGGGAAAAAGCTCTCAGGAAATTGTTAAATACATACGAAAAAAATTCGACGACGAAGAAAAATATAACTAGTGTTGCTTCAATGTTTTTTTTTAAATAAAAATAAATCGATAAATAATTTTTTTTTATATAAATCCCCAAACAAACACACAAATCATTTGGCGCTAAAGTAACCAGAGCTTGCGTTATGGATGACCATACATAGAACTGGGGGAGAGCCCAGAACTAACAAACGTTTGTTTATTTTACAATTTATGTACACACAAGATGTAACTAAGTTATCATAAATGGGATAAAATGCTTTTACAAAGGTGGGTAAATACCTATTATAATTTTTATTTAATATTAAAGTAAATATTTATTACATAAGATATTTCTTCCAGTAGACCTGGGGCTGGAGAGTTTGGTTAAAAAGTAAAATATTTGTTTGCTTTTTTAAGAACAGAATGTAAATTAAAACAAAAAGAAGAAACTATATATTTATAACAAACTATAAAAATATACGTACAGATTACATACATATAAATAAATACTTTATATACATACATAAATACATATGCATACATGAATACATACATGAACAAACCATATAAATACATAAATAATACTTATGGGATAACAACTAAAATCATGGCTGAGAAAGATAATGCTCTTAGATTTCGACATAATATATAAATATAAACAACCATTAAGTGAAAACAAAAAAAATTACACAAATGAATGCCGAGGCCAGGATTCGAACCTGGAACCTCGGCGTGTGAGGCAGAGTTACTATACCGGATATACTGACGTCCCAGTGGCGTAGTGGTTAGTAGCCCTGCATCATACATAAAACGTTCGAGTCCTGGCCGGGGCATTTATTTGTGTGATGAACACAGACGTTTCTTCTCGGGTCATGGATGTTTATATCTATAAATGTATGTTTATTCTGGGTTCGCCCCCAGTTCGTTGCATGGTCATCCATAACACAAGCTCTGCTTACTTTAGGGCCATACAGATGGTATGTCTGTCAGGGGATTTATTTATTATTGTACCCACTACGCAAATCGATAGAATTCGTACATATACGCTTTTGCAAAACATCTTTGTAAAATCAATTTGCACGGGTCTAATCAACTAGTACCTACAAACATAGGCAATAGGTATTTAAATTTCATAATATGTAACGGCCAATTACTGGACCTGTCGTTTTTTTTATATTTCGTAAGAAGCAACGACACCACTTCATGGTATTAAAAATTGCACATTTGTAGTATTTATTGGTTGCAATTTTTAATGTTTAATTGGAGGTCTTATGCCGCGTGTTCATGCAAATGAATTTGCTCAGCGGTGTGTGCGTAAAAATGACACACAGCATTTATTCTGACTCTCTTTTCACTAGGAAAATAAACCATTTCTATCGGGGGATATTTTACAATATGTAGATAGATAGATAGATAGATAGATAGATAGATAGATAGATAGATAGATAGATAGATAGATAGATAGATAGATAGATAGATAGATAGATAGATAGATAGATAGATAGATAGATAGATAGATAGATAGATAGATAGATAGATAGATAGATAGATAGATAGATAGATAGATAGATAGATAGATAGATAGATAGATAGATAGATAGATAGATAGATAGATAGATAGATAGATAGATAGATAGATAGATAAAAACTTTATTTGCCAAAAATGGTAACACATTATTTTTTCAATTCACTTTTACAGAAAATATATGGACTAAGGACACAATTTAAATGTTGTATATAGTCAAAAGTGACACATTAAAAATATATATACATTTCATAATATAAACATTCTAACACAGTAAAACAAAAATAGAATTAATTGTAAAAATGAGACAACAGAATTGTTTACATTAAAAGAACCGAAATCCTACAATTCAAATTACAGTGAAATTCGGAAATGCTATGCTACCAAAAGGCAAAAAGGCTATAGCTCAGCTCTAAGCCGCTTGTAGCGAAACGCTGATTTTCGTTGTATTTCTTTACTTAGTTTTGATACACACGCAGGTTCGAGTCCTGGCCGGGGCATTTATTTGCGTGATGAACGCAGACGTTTGTTCTCGGGTCACGGTTGTTTGTATCTATATATGTATGTTTATTCTGGGTTCCCCAGTTCGCTGTATGGTCATCTATAACACAAGCTCTGCTTACTTTGAGGCGATACAGTTGGTGTGTTCGTCTGGGGATTTATTATTAATTATTAATGGCTTGTTTTTGCTTTGTAATAGCAGCTCGTCATCTACGTGATGGTAGGCGGTGACCGTAGCATCAATAGTCTGTTATTTATTGATTATTAATTGATTATGCGTGGCTGACCAAAGGCTTCTGTTCCTTCACTTTATCCGGGACACAACCACCTAAACATGGTTATGATGGGGGTTAAAATAAGAAGGATTGTAAGACCACCCCAGACGAACTCTTAACATAAAAAATCTACTGTCACTTATTGATTCAATTCCTTGATAAAATTAAGACTATTGTAGCTAGTTCGCCATTTTTGTAATCATTGACAAATTTTTTATTTAGCGTTAAACTTATGTAATTATTCAATATATCGTTGGTGTCGGTGCATTTTAACCTCAAAGCACAAATTGAAACAAGTAAATCCAGTACTTGAACTCACATCAAATAAGCAAGTACGCCAGGTTTAGCAAAATAAAGCAAAATGGATTTTATTTACATGTATTTAAGAACGATTCAAAAATTGTATTTTCAAAAAATGTATTTGACAGATTAGAATTGTTATTACGTAACGTATATCAATTACTATACGTAAATAGCTTTCTCTATTTGAAATAGTAATTAAGATATTATCCAATTACATGTCAGTGTTTGTTTTTTTAATTTTGTTTGACGTCGAAGTGGCCGAATTTATACTGACTGAGTCATGTTTTTTTTTTAATTTAACGAGAGCCGGAAACGGGATTGCCGAAGAAACTTGACAGTATTAAGTTACTATGTAGACACGCTTGAATAGCAATTACTAAGTAATTTTGTTGATAGAACAGTTTCTTATGTTGGGATTTCGTCTGGGGCGGCCCTATGGTCTTTCCTATTTTGACCGCCATAATAATTATGTTTACGTGGCTGTGTTGAAGTTAAGGGTAATAAACAGCCTATGGAATTACTTAATCAAAGACGATTCCAACTGAAGGCTACGGCCGGCAACAGTCGATGTAATAATCACATTCATTATTGATAAATAAAACACAAAAGACTCATGATGTTAAACGTGCAAATGCATCTTAGTAGTAGAAAAATGGCGCATTGCAGAATGTACAACGCAGCCCTTCAACCGAAACACAACTAGGTTTGTACAAACAAATGTTGTTAAAATATCTCCTTAAATACATATTTTATGTTACATTATAATATTTTTTTTTACCTGACTGAAAATATGCGGTTATATATTTTGTCAAATTCTGCAGCTTGCTTGTATTTGATGCTAAAATAAATAAAAGACAAAACATCACTGATTGAGCCTGGTTATTGTTACCAACTTTCCGAAACCAGGTTATTAGTTACAAGTTGGTTATGATAAATAAAATTAGAGTGACTGAAAAAGTGGCGATCATATTTGAAAGTAGCGTGTTCACTCATTAGACGCCAAAGACCTCTCGTTGATTAATCTAGTCCATTTCATTACATTACATAATAAATATTACATAAAATAATGTAACAAAAAACACAATCACGCCGAAGGTAAGAAACCCAACGCCTAAATAAGCAATAACTCAAAATAATTGATCATGTTTGACGTATACTTGACAATAAAATTGACTCAAATTACCAAAGATGGCGGCTGTTTTGCGCTATGTAAACTTTGACAGTTCACGCTTTTTATGAAGGCAACGGTTTGATTTATAGGTACAACTTTATTAGAAAAATAAATGTCAATTACCTTTTTTAATCTGTGACCTAGCGAGTTTTTTTTCAACGTTTGAAGACACTATTTAAACGTGTTGTTATTATTGATCAAATAAGATTTATCTTATTTTTGGGTAGAATATTTGAAATTATTATTTATGTACATATTAAAATACTTGTACAAAAGTATGCTTTTACTGTTTAATTCCAGCAAAACTCAACAGCCGATTTTCTTTCATAAAAATTTAATAATGGTAATCAGCTTTCTTAATTCTATATAAAATCATGTACGCGGGGTTGTGTTTGCAATAACATAGGTTGTTATATACCATTTCTTGATAAACAACTAAACCATTGTGGACAGTTTAAAGTCTCATATTTGTATGAAACTATACCTAGTTTTGATGTTATATCGAATTTGTGGGCATGGTCATCATCAATTAAACCATTGTTATATTGTCGATTTCAAATCATTTATTTCGGCCTCTGCCTTTAAAATTAAATGATAGTTTCTAAATTATTTGTAAGCTAGTATGGGCGGTACCCAATAACCTATCACAAAAGATAATTTTGACTGGAACTAATATGTCAATGTCAATAAATGTTAGGGCCCTTCTAAGGTGTGGTAAATAAATACATGAAAAAAGGACATTAAGAATCTACGCAAATTTAAAGTAGTATTGAAAAAACTGAGGGTTCAGTGATTGACAGTTGTCATTCACATGACATTTATATATTAGTTGACAACAATTTCAGTACAGCGCCCACAGTTGAGATTAATTCGTATTATCTCTCAATGAAATATACTCCCAAATATTATAAAATACAGCCAAATGTTGTAAAAATATACAAATAAACATCATCTTAATAACTCGTGAATGTCTGCCTAAATTTTCTTTTTTACCATTACTCGGAAGTGTTTTATTTATCAATATTGAATGTGATTATTATATGGACTAATGATGCGTTACCGACCGTGTTTAAATTTAAATATTTATTTCTCGACATTGGCTCGAAATTTCTCGACTTGTTCTTATTGACGTCAAATAAAGCATGACTCTACCACCAGTTCAGAGAAACCTTCGTAAAGAAGAACTGGCAAGAAGCTTTTTAGGTATAAGTTGGAATTGCCTTTGGTTTTTAATTTTACTGTTTGTATTAGTTAATTGCACTGGCCATTACTTTCCTATAACCAGAATACCACATAAACGTGATTATTTCTTTGGTCAAAAATGGAAGGACTATATGACCAACCTAGACGAGATCTTAACATAAGAAACTCTAGTTCAATACAAACGGAATATCTTCATTCTTGTCAGTGAGCTAAGATAAACAACAAACATATATCAAGCCCTACTATAGTCGTACTTCAGTCCCATATGACCCTTTTCTGTAAGGAAAAATTCTCACTGATCTCCTCCCGCCGGAGCAGAAGGAGTATGCCGGACAAGAGTTTGCCTTCACCCACCCTAGATGAGGTCCACGGTATCGCCATATTGTATTACCTGCGGACCAAGACCCCATATGACCTACGCCAAAAAGCCCTCATATAACAATAATTTTGCCAATCGTGTACTCTAAAATTGAATAGAAGAATCAATTAACTCCTATTCTTCCTTCTATAGGCTGATAGAGTTCAAGGGAATGTATTTAACATTGATAAAGCTAACATAATATATTATATCATGATTGTGCTATTCAAAATTGAATAATAGCAGCAAACGGCTCTTGCCGAGTTCAAATAAATGTGTTTGCCTGCCTGATTGTTACGTCGTATCTCGAAAATAAATTTGACAAGCGTGCAATGATAATGTAACTTGGCTTATGAAACGTGTACTTAAAAGATATTTTGATTATGTGTTTCTAAATTATTAATAGTAGAGCATTAATAATGATTATGTGTATTCGATAAATAAAAAATAAAATTTGATGTGTATGGAAAAGGTCGAGGCAGACTGTAAGGGGCGTTGCAAAGTTCTTCGTTTTGCCAGTATGTTTTTACGACAAGGCCCGAAGCAATTAGTGCCAATCTAGGGCTATACATAGATCTGCGCATTCGCCAAAACCTGAACGGTATAAGCACATTTTCTATTTGGTTTTGTCCCCGATTGAAGCCGGTTCAAATATGTAGGTGGCGACTTAACTTACCCGCGCACACTTGTCTACAAACTTTAAGCCACTGTAGTTTTGGCGCTGAATAATCAGATATTTTAAATAAGTAAAATTTTAAAATAACTATTTTTTTTCTTCACCTTCACTTTTTCTTCATTTTTAAAATTTTTTTTTTATGTTTAATAACAACTTAAAAAAAAAGGATGCAAAAATTTATAAAACTGTATATACCGCTTTATCTCTAATGAGGCTCATTTTCCTTAAAATATATAACATAACCTATAAGTAACATGTCGCATAAAATGTACGGAGTGTAAATTTGCAATCCCATCTGAAGCAAGAGGAGACAAAACGAAGTTATCAAAATCAAAATTTTGAACCTGTTATTACTAAACAAGATATAAGGGATCTATCGTAATTCTAATAATATTATTATAAGGCAAAAAAATACATTTGAAATACAAACAGTCCAATGCAAGAAATAAAGAAAAGAATGGCCGCTAATTACGTACCTTACAATAGCACCAAAATGTGAACAAAATATAAAAATACAATAGCATTGTTGCTATTCTTGTATCGCCACATAATTTGCAGTTGACTTATTATGTATGTTTGATGTGTGAGCTAATGCGATCTTTTCAAAGTGAATTTAGCTTCACCCGGATCTAAAAAATGGTTTACTCTAAATTCCTTTACTTTACTCAACCTCAGTTGAGGTTTATAGTATTTTTTGTAGAAGTCCTTGACTTGAGGAACAAATGGTTAACATGGAGTTCCTCAGCACTTGTAAAATTCATTTCAAAATTTTTTGACTGATAGAAATTAATTTTGTTTTATTGTTAAAATTGAAATTGAATTGAATGAGGAATTCATGCACAGCTAATTTTTTCGGCTTAACTGGCGGTTTATTTCATTTATTAATAATATAAAACTTTTTTTCCGAAATAGACAGTTTATTTATGGCCCTATTAGTCCTTTAAACTACTCCTACATACGATACGCCTAAGGGCACCCGAGAGGGCACGGACCTCGGCTTAGGACGTCGTATATTGAAACTACCACTGGTTCCGAAGGGTCATAATAAATATTATGTAGTACAGCCTACCTTATATTTAAAATAATTACGTCGCTACTCTTTTCGATCTCACTGGCTGGAAGATCGAGTTGACCATGAATACCGATTTTAAGTGAGATTTGAGAAATTCCTTTAAGCTTCCTTGAGTGGTTTTTGCTACCCATCAATGCTAATGAACCTAATCAGTTTTTGTTATTTGTGAAAAATGTTGTATTCGAATCAAAGCAATTGATAGGTATATCCTGATATGGCAGCCTTTCATGTTTTTAGTCGTAAAATTGTATCCAACTCACAGAAAATAATAATTACCGACAAAAAATGCAATATGCCTTAATAAACAAATAAGAATAGCTGAATGACTTAATACAGTATGAAGTGGCCAAAATGAAACGTCAAACAATTTGCTCCACCTGTCATTCACTGTACTGTGATTAGGCTGCATAGAGGCTCACCTTTGACTTGTTGGGTGAAAGACACTTTATAAAGATTATGTATTTATTGATTGTAAAATTCTATATAATAGTGGCACTGTGTTCTACGCGTATTGGAGTTTGACATTTAAAAGTATTCAGTTCCAGTTTTTGCTATTGGACGTATCAGTTGGTGGTAGGTAATGTAATAGAAAGTGGCGCTAATTTTGATCGGCACTTATTTATTTTCGGTTATTATTAAATATATTTAGACAGGTAATAATCCTGAAGTCATGCCATTAACAATTACAGCTAATTCAATTCAGCCATTAAAGCATAATTAGCTTGGGTAATCGATTTTTCTTGCAGTGGAATTGCGTTATCTGTATCGAATGAGGGTCGTTAGCGCAGTGTGAAGCCACCCCTTAGTTTGGTGAGTCTGAAGCTGAAACTTATAAAGAGGATTTGCACGTGTTTGAGACATGTTTCACCTAAATGGTCAAATAAAAAGCGACTTTATTTGAACATTATAGAATCGAATTAAGTACATTTAAGTTTTTATGATGTCTTCCTGATATTTCTCTGAAGCGGTTATACATGATGAGTTACAGAGAGTCCAATCAAACGTCTATCCTCTATGAAATATGTTTAAGCAGACAGCCTTTGTCATGAAATAAAAACTTAATATTAGAAGAAGAACTCCTTAAAAACGGATCTCTAAAATGTTGTTCCCTGCCTCCTTTATCACTTGTCAAATGGTTTAGTTACAGAACGCGAACAGAACCGACAATGTACGACATGACACGAGTTCAATCGAAATTATACAGAGTCAAAATGTTTTGTCTCGACCGCAAGCTCTTGTTTAGCACCATTCTTTCAAGTCGGGCGCAATTTAACGTCTAGACGCCCCTTCGACGATGCTCCTCACCATCCCAACCCACTGGTCAATAAGTCAGCTGAATACACAGCCAAGCCTGACGCAGCGGTTCATTACTGGCGTCCACGTAACATCTTAACAGATCCCGACGACGCTATTACAACAAGGATCGCCGGCGTTCTAGTTAGAAATAGGGCAACACGGCATTCGAATAGCCTAACCCACCGGTGGGCCAGGCTAACGCGGCGTAAACATTCCTACTGAGTTTCTTGCTGGTTCTTTGGCAGTAGATGGTTCCGAACCCTTCCGAACCAGTGGTAGTTTCAATATACGACGTCCTAAGCCGAGGTCCGTGCCCTCTCTGGTTTTGTCAGTATATCATATCGTATGTAAGAGTAGTTTAAATTCCAGCTAAGCGCTGTCAGCCCTAAACTACAAAGGCCGGTGAAATTTAAAAGGCCCATAAATAAATTGTCTATTTCAAGACAAAAAAAAAGCGCTATATAATTTAGTTGTGTGAGTGTGTGGGTAAATGTATCTGTGATCGTACCAGAGTCAATTTTATATAAATAGTGTACCTAGTAACTTTAGTAATAAATTTAGTCACTATATGGCGCCACAAACAGATTAAAGGCGCATGTAGCTTTCTAAATGTTTTTACTATGGAACCTTGATTGATTTCTATTGTTAATTAACTTATGTACACCGAATATTTTTGTGACTTTCATTATACCTGCCTCTGGTATCTGAGCTGTCTTAATTCACCTATCTTGCGCTAAATTACTTTAGTCAAAGAATAAAATGAGAGCCAAAAAAAACCATTTCATTTATAAAATGACAATGAGTCACAATTTTCCAATTTATACAGTTATTACAATGTATTGGATCTATTCCGATAATAACTACAGGTGGCCAACAATTTAAAGCTTTTTGTGTATTAGTTAGTACCCTATTAACATTTATTTCATATCTTAGTTTTATGGTTGCCCTATCGACTTAAAGGTTTTAGTGCAGAAACAACAAAGTATGTTGAAAAATAAACTTAAGTTGAGGTTACAAAGTTACGTATCTTTTAGTGATATTTGACTTACGTTGTAAATAAGTAATTAAAAATAGCGATAGAGTTGATACTCGTCGAACCAACTACTGAGCGTCGGTGGCGCAGTGAAGTTTAGGTTACAAATTATATACCAGTCAGTTTTTGCAACTTAAGTAAACCAACATATCTAAGATATTACGAAGGTATGTGTAAGAGTCTGCCAGCCCACAGTGGGCGATCGTAGTGGACTACAAATGTTGGGTACAGCTGGGGTCCTTGGCGTGGGTATAACCAAGGTCGTCGTGTTATATAAAACAGTTTTCGTCGAATATGACCCTAATATGACTATGGAAAAATCTGTTTAGGTAAAACTTGAAATAATATGTTATTTTTGCTGGTGATTGATCCCCGTAAGATTTATGATCTCGACCTTTAAATAAGTGAAGAAGAAAAAGAATTATGTGATAATTAAACAGTCAATTATAATAAAGAAGGTGAATTATTACAATGGTCAAATAAATTTTTGACTATTCGTTTTGATGGCTCATTTTGCCTAACCAAATTCCCGAATGAATTTACGATATTTTTTAAAGTTTTTTTGATTTGCTTAGAGCTTGTCATCTACCATTTAGGTAATTAGACGTTGTTGTAACTAGTTTAAGTCAATGAATGTTCTTAGATTAGTGTGTTAAAATTTGTTTTAGCGTATATATTTAATGACCGGCGAAATTAATTTTATGGCAACTTTTTTTTTGTACTGTGTCCCTCCAATACGCGATACTGGCAGAATCTGCTTGCCTGTATCGCTGCTTGCTGTTTTTCCTAATTTCCTGGTATCACGAACACGTATATTAATAGTTACCTCTTGGAGAAGCAGATCTTATCTTTCCAAACTCCTCCAAAATTCTCATCCTCACAAAAGACAAGACCAAAGAAAACACTCATTGAAAACTAAACTTCAACACACATTATAAATAATTTCCATTGTGTTTGCCAACAAAAAAAAACTCGTTAAAACTACTGTCTCATCATCAAACCAAATAAAATTATACCTAACTCTTGTTTGCAAAACGAAACTGTACAAAACAATACATTACCAAATGTGAATTGAATCAATTTCAACTTATATAACATAGAGCAACAATTGGTAGCGTAATTTAATATAATTTAAGTAAGAAAGGTTCCATTCGAGACGAACTAAGTAATTGGCGATTTGTTGTAACTTCCGTGGTTAAGAAAACGGATTATTTTGTTGTAATAAGATGGGTTTTTTCAGCTGATGTATTTTTTTTTGGTTAACTGTTTTTATATATATATATATTTTTTTTTTTGGGTTTGTAACGAAAAATACACATCACAAATTAAATAATATAGCTGCAGTGTTGAGTCTTGTGCTTTTCCAGTAACAAGAAACCACAGCGTGCAAAAACAATAAACATTTGAAATTAAAACAAAATACGACTACTTAAAATGAATACAATTTAAAATAATTATAATTGAAAAATTAAGAAAAAAATAAAATGTAAAAGCAGAGTTGAGCAAATACAGCAGTGATATAAGGTCTAGGAACCAGCCTGTAGTTTAGTCAAGATGTTCTTCTTCAATTTATACAAGGTGTTACAATAAATGTCTGTATCATCCGAGTCCCTGGATATGCTATTATATTATAAAAGTTACTAAGTCTTGCAATGGTGGAGTGTTTTCCTAGATAAGTGCGGTGTCTTATACTTGGTTATTATTACTCGGTTTTGTTTATAAAAAAAATATATATAAAAAATAGTAATATCAAATAACAAAAAACACTACACCAAAAACAAAATTACACCTAAACAAGTGTTAATTGAAGTAAAACTGACCAAAAAGCCTGCCGAAACATAATAATAATATTTTTTATTATGTTTACACTCAATATTAAAAACTCTTATATGGGGTCCAACAGTAGAAATGCCACGGTCTATCGTGGATTGCGTGAAAATTGTAAAAAAAACCTTCATTGTCAATTTGGACGAACGAGCCATTGATTTGAAAAAAAAATAGTTATTTTTGTTATCAAAGCTCATAACAGTCATTAGTTTATTGACCAATAAATTTGAATGACCTAAATTGACCTCTTTTTCTCTCAGTCCATCATTATAAATCCATTTAAGCAGACACATAATTATTACTCTGGCAACATTTTTCTTAATGTAATGCAACCAACGTACTTACTCGTCCAACCAATAATTATACTTTTACTATAACTTAGATCAACCTAAGTTAACCTTTATACTTGTGTGGTTAAGTAACAATGCATTTTTTCAAAGTTCGTCCAAGTAGGTTAATCTAATAATGATGAAATTTTAGAGCAAGGTTGTTATCGAGTGCTTCGGGAACAGTAATCAAATAAATTTACTTGTTAGTATTATACCCATTATATTACTTAGTAAAGGCTACCTGATGACTAAGTGACGCCTGACTAGGTTTGATTTGTCGTTGTGAGTTATTTTTTTTAATCTCCAGACAATCACGCTAACTGTAGCCCCAAAGTAAGCAGAGCTTGTGTTATGGATGACCATACAGCGAACTGGGGGGGAACCCAGACTAAACATACATTATATAAATATCAACAGCCATGACTCGAGATCAAACATTTATGTTCATCTCACCTATCACCGGGCATTCCCCGATCACTCGAACCTGGGACCTTCAGCGTATGAGGCAAGACTACTAACGACTGCGCTACTATTGAATGTGATTATTATATCTAATGATGCGTTGCCGGCCGTTGGCATCAGTTGGAATGACCTTTGTTCCAGTAGTGAAACTGACTTTTCTTTCCCTTTACCCCACCACGTAAACGAGGATATCATGGCGGTCAATATAGGAAGGAATGTAGTTTCACCCCAGACGATATTTTAACATAAGAAACTTTACTTCCACTTATGAATATTTTAGGTGATCTATTCTATCACGTATACAAACATCACACAGCACATTGTCGTGCTTAAACTAAAATTAATTATATGGATAATTTATCTATACATATCTAGAGAGAGTTGTTAATGTTGCCAACTTAAATAATACTTTAAAAACATGTTTATGATAATGTTGGAGACTCTTCATGGGCGCAGCGGGAGCCCTTTGAGTGTTTCGGCAAAATGACATGTGAGCCGGTAGAGGCATAAACTGCACGTATTTTTTATCCGCTATATTTGTATAGAGGGTTTCGTAAATTTATGACGTTTTCGTTTTCATATAATTCAATGTTTTATTAGTCATATTTTCGTTTGAAAATGTACGTTTTTGAATTTGAGTTCAAAAAGTAATTGATAGTTTTAAAATTAATTTTAAACGTATCTTTTCGTTTGTTTACAATGGATTGTTGGATTTAAAAAAAATAGTATAATTTGAAGAAACAAAAATCTCTCATATTGGCTTGTTGTGATTCTTCTGTACATAAAATCCACTTTTCCTACACACGTAAACACATTTAAACATAATTGTAAGAATATAATATATAATAAATATTTTTAATGTTTATACTCCATTAAAAGTACCTCGATCCTCATATGTTAGTATCGAAATGATCGTTACATCGTTTTATAAATCGATTATTAATCGAATGAATGAAAGCATGTATTGCAAACAAACAGCACAATTAAATATTATATGCGTAATAAAATTCAGTTTAAAACGTGGTCGTGATATTAAAAAAGTAATCGATTTTGAGAGATCGTTGTGTATTTCATATTATTTTAGTTGTTTCGCGGTTCAAGAGAGAATTCTGTACATTACTACTGGGTTATACAGCGCTTTCTCGGTGACAAAGAATCAAAATACAGGCTCGAATCTATAAGGCGTATTCAGACTTATCTCAACTAAAAGGCCAAATAAATAGCGACTTTGTTTTATATTACACAGGGAACATATTCCGAAAACGTGTGACACCAATCTTGTCAAAATGGGAGCCAGTTTATTTCCACTGAATTTTGATCACTAATTATATATAATATATAAATATTTGCTGTCAAATTGGGTATTTCATCACAATGTGTAGAGTTTCATGCTGAACCTGCTCATGGTAAGTGACAATGAAGTCGAAGATGTGACCTAAATGCACCCAACCCTATATCACAGACTTTTTGCGGAACTAGCGAAGTTAATTTCTTGCAGACAATTTAAAATTTCAGTTTGAAATAATATCTACTGTTACATGCTATTTGAAAAGTAAATTAATTTATTAATAAATGGTTAACGGCTAAACAACATTCATGCTACGATTATAATAGACCAAAACATCGTTCCTTTTTGTAGTTATTTCTTAGATATCGAAGCATTATACAAAAATCTTTAACTTTTATTTATATCTATATTTTGATATATTCCATTTCATTACTCAAACAAAACCAGTAGATAAGCTACTTCAAAATACTCATATATATTTGGTCTTCCTCACGTTTCCTGATACCCCAACACCGTATTTATCACAGGCGGTCGGGTCGCCGTTGTCACGAGTTCACTTCCCGACTCGACACGTAACACCAATTTTCATAATGATTCTTATGATGTGTATCGTGCGTGATAAATTGATATATCGATCTGTGTAAAGTTTGTTTGACTGTTTGTGTTGGGAGTTTTCTTAGGCGATTGTTAGGAAATGGCAATGCAAAGGGCTTTCGAAATTATTTTTTAATTAAAAATAGCGTATTGCTCTTGAAAATCTCTAAAATTAAAAACGAATGATTTCGTTTGTGGTTGTTGGTTTTCCAATTAAAATAATATTTTTGGGGTTTTAGCCTTCTACAAAAATGTAAATTATTTTTAAAATATTAACATTTAAATGTTGCATTTAGAAATTATATACCTACTGAGCCATCTGTGAAACGGCAGTTTTTTGAAATTTGTTTGCTATTTTATAACTTACAAGCTCTAAGTTTTTCCAGAATTAGCATACATTTTAACAAAATGGCATAATTTAAAGATTCTGGCGATGCTTGTCAATTTACAGATAATTTGGCAGGCCGCTTTGGAAAATCTGACCTAAAAGGTCTTGTGGAATAGCTTAACATAAAATAAGGTAAATTATTATACTTATATACTAAAATAATATCTGTCCTAAGAGTTTGTTGTATCCACGACATCAACACGCCCAAAAATATATTCTTGTTGTATATTAACGGACTTAATTATAAACTTTGTATAATTTTTTGTGTATTCATACCTACAAAAAAGAAATATTAAATGCAATTTCACAATTGACTTATTCCGTGTGACAGTTAAAAATAATATGCTAATGACAAAAAGAGTCTTCGTTTTTGCTTACATTCGTATAAAATACAATGCTTTGTTTAGTGTGTGAACGTAGCTGCGACCTTTACTATTAGGCTGTATATGCACACAAGCTGTTATAAAAAAATCCTTCAATAATAAAACTATATTTATTTATCAATAAAATACACAAAAAACGATGCTGTATGTCTAACATGAGAATGTCTTCTCTTCACGAAAATACTTATTGACCGAACTAGATGAACGAGCGGAAGTGGCTTCCCCATCCAGTCATTCACTGTATTACTTTAAACTAATTAAACGACGTTCACTTTGCTTGTAGTAACCAAATAACTAGTGTACAAATAAGGTATACTTGTGTGCGTGAGCGCGAGATTTGTTCGATCCGCCCGGTCACGCACCTATCCGTTATAAACAGTCCATTTCGAAAAAAAGCACATATCCGTAGCGCGTTTCGACACTAACGACTAATAGTAAAACGAACGGCGCTTCGTGAAATTAAAGTCCTATACCAACGAAACAAACACTGCTAAATTACTTACTCAATACTATGGAAAATTAATTTAATGTACTGGCATAAAATACCGAAATAAATAATAATGGTTCTGCTGTCCGTATTCGAAACACATGACGTCACGGTTGACAGCCTTCTAGTTGGCTTATCAATTTCATGACATGTGATTGTGGATGCTTTAGGATGTTTAAGATAAGTGTAAGCAATACAATTTACAGAAATTGTTTCAAAGTGGTTAAAAAGTATTTACACATTTGATTTTTTTACCATTTAGGGCTAATTGGTCAATGTTCGGATAACTTTTATCAATAGAAAAATTTTAACACTTTACTAGACTTTCCATTGAAATTATGACAAGTTCAAAAAAATGTTTTAGTGATAAAAGTTATATCAGCAATAAACAATCAGCACTTATAATCAATTAGTGGGGGGTTTGCTTGCTACTAATGTTAAAGAAATATAAAAAAAAATTTTGTATAACTACTCCATACGAATTTCAATAAAACTGATTTAATAATAAATATTACACAGAAATCAATAATATTCAATTTTTTTTGCCAAAGTACCTCAGTCATGCATAAATAAAATATAAACTGCATAATTTATTCAAATACCGGATTTTCGCGCACACATTTATACCATGTCTGTACACGTGGTCATTTGGACACTACAAGTAAAGCGAACATCGTTTCGAGTGATAACAGGATATAATAAAACAAATAAACATGATTTATCCTGAAAGTTTTCTTTGACTAAATAGGCACTGTTAGTTCTACAACCTTTGACAAAACTTCCCGTGTCATCAAAAAAGCTGTAGGGTTGAGTCATGTCAAAGTGCTGACGTTACTACATTAAAAGAGAGCATTAGTAAATGTCACAATGTCAGTACAAGAGCAAACGAACCTTGTTGTTTTATGACGTGTAAATGTACCTCACCCTTAGGATGATAGTCCAGATTTTTGACTGTACATCCCTGGAACTTAAATAATGAAAGTCAAGATACTTACATATCTGTGTGTGTTCATTTTGTTACCTGTAAAAAAATTATCGTTAGTAATAAGCTGTTTGAATTTAAGGTATTTCACAAAATTCAAAAGCTGCTTTGTGCATTTTTTTAAATGTCTTCTTGGCCAGGCGTGTATTTGGATTAAAATTTTCTATAACAACTTATTTACGTAGTGTTAAAAAATATCTCGTTCGAGATCAAATAATTTTTTGTTTGGTACCTCAAAAAGAAACTTAAGCGCTTTCATCGAGTTTTATTATGCAAATTAAATATATATGAAATGTTATTATTGTAAGTACCTATTTAAAGTAACTTTCTTTGGTTTAGGAGTAGAATAATATCAAGACTAAACTTTAGAAATTATACTAATAGTGTGACATAATGGGTGTGTCCCACTTATTTAGGGCGGCACGATTGTGTCGATCGATATTTGTTGAACGACAAAACCGGCCGAAGCAACTACTACATATATAGTATTTTATTTGACTTGTGCCGATTGCTTAGTGCATTCGGGGTAATATAGTTCACTATTTTATTTCAATAAATTTATTTTAGTTATGTAATGTGAAGTTATATCTATACTATTCATTGTTTTTATGTCAGGGAGCAAAAAGAGAGGGATAATAAACCTTTTGTTTGCAATGTTGGTAAACTCATTTTGGCTAACGTGTTATTTCTTTCTTCGCAAGAGCTACGACAGATAATTTTTAAAAACTAAACTTGAAAACATTTAAAAACGAACTCCATTTGACATTGACAATTGGCTCGACAGTTCTCACTTCTGCCAATTTCTGAGCTATGAAATAAAACTATAAAAATAAAACAATGATATACGAGTGTTAAAAGCTCTTCCAAATTTAAAATATCATATGATCTGCTTTAAATTATTCAATATTACAGCAAGAGTATGTGAATTTCACACAATATTGTTAGATGGGCGATATCCACTGCTAGTGTTGAGGCTATTCAAACGTATGTGTTTCATAATAATCCCACAGAACTATTGTTTTTGATAAATGTAATAATGAAGACTGTAATTTTTTTTTAACATCGGAAATTTTTCTTGGTGTACATGTTACGAAAAAATGTATGTGAATGATCTTTAATTTATTAGTTTCGTGTTAGATGGTGTCAAATTCTTTATTCCGTGATGTTCATAATTACAAACATATATAAATTAGCCATAGAAAAAATAAAGAAACAAATCTACACATAGAATGCAGTCTCTAAATTTAAATTTTCGTAGGGTTAAGTGGCCGAAACGCTACTGGCAAAATTATCTAGCTGAATCATAATTTATAACGTGGTGCATGGATCTTTGTTTAAATAGAAAAGTAGGTAGATGTCTTTTAGGAAGAAAGGTGCGTATCACGTACAAGAGCAAAGGATCTGCTTCGCAAAAACTTAGCAGTTGAAGTTTTAAAAACGGAATTGAAAAAGATACATGGAGGGAGACTTTTTTTAAGTATAACCGCAGGTCAAGACTTAGTAAAAATCGATAAGTAGGTCAAGTTTAACGAAATAGGTTATAAAGTCAAAAATATTAAATATACTTTTGTAAAAACGAATTAAATCTTTATTGTTTGTTCGGAAGTAACATGTTCATTGGCTTTGTATACTAAGACTAACTTTACGTACTTTATTTATTTTCATTAAATCGTACAATAATAATAATAATAAATAACCAGACAATCACACCAACTGTATGACCCAATACTGACCAGAACGATACAGTGAACTGGGGGTGAAATGAAAATAAAAATACATAACGAACAACCATGACCCCAGAACAAACATCTATGTTCATCACACAAATGAATGCCCCGGCTTAAACCTGAGACCTCCGGTGCATAAGGCAGAACTATTATCCACTACGCCACTCGACCGTGGAATTGGGAAATCTATGTGAATCTACTTTAGTTATGAAGGATTCGTATATTTCGTTAGCGTTTAAAAATTATGATTAAGGAATGAAACATTAGGAAGACTCTACTAGGTTCAGTTTAAACGGGAGTATTGTTTTTGTTACCATCTACGACGACTCTACGAATTTTAGTGGGATCAAGATTTGTTTTGCTCCGTTGGTTAGGAACTTGTCTGCCATTTCACCCAATGGAAAGTGACGATGAAGACAAATATATTACATGTCCATCCAATCGGTTGCTATTTAGTCTAATAAAACAATCGGAGCCCCAAAAACTAAGTGTCAAAAATGCTTACTCGAAGTGCAGTTATAGCTAATTTATTTTTTGTTAGGGTAATTTTTTTTCATTGTCGTTATTTGGGGTTTTTCGGAAAGTTATTGAGAACCGTAGTATGAACCCATGTGCTGTTTTCCAAAAACATATTCATGAATTTCCATAAGCGTACATTCACTCAAAAGCATTCATTAATTTCATACATTAATTATTCTATTCACTTTTCTAGTAAGTTTAAAAGGCCCATAAATAAACTGTCTATTTCAAAAAATCACTTTTCTATTCCATCGGTGAATGCCACTTGTCTAAGGAGGCTTTCTTGCGGTACACCATTCCTTTTTTAATTAAGTTTTAAATCTTCAAAACACCAAGTATTGTATAAAAGTTGTAAAATTGTAAAAATTATATTTTTGCGAAAATAATTGTAGATGTGCTGGTATTTTTTAGCTGAGCTGACACAAGTTGTAAGTATTTGTATAAACTCTTTATGAGCACTGAAAACTTGAAAAAGACATTCATTACCTATTCTAGTAGGATTTGTTTGAAAAAAAATACGAATATTTTGGGTTATTACTTCAAAAATGTATATATTTTTTAATTATAACTTTTTCTATTCGGATTTGGATAATACGTAGAGTTTAAGGTTTAAAATTCCTCTCAAATATTTTTAAAATATTAAATTGAGTGCTATTATGCGCCCACTACTTTTCGGTCGCACACTACGGTGAGTCATTACACCTAGATGTTTGTTTTCGATCTCAATTGATGAAATTGATGATGTTACGCACCTATAAAAAAGTTACCATTTACCTTCTTTCATTTTCTTGAAGCTTTTTAATAAATACAGGCCAATTTTATTTTTATATAAGTGTATTAAATTAAAAATCAAAAGATAAAAATATGCTACAAACAAAAAACTAAACCTAAACTAGAATCATTTCAGGCAACGTAGCCAAAAGGCTGGCCAAATTCGTTGTGCGTGGTAGGTGCCAACTACCTCATGTCTGCAGAAAATCGGTTCGGCCGTTTAAAGTTTATGCGTATCTATTTGTACCGTATTTTTTAAAAGTATTAATATTAATATCTGTTAACAGAATGCATATATCTGTATGATGTAGTAGTTGTCCATATTTATGGTAAACAACTTACTGCCTATGTCCTTACAGATTATAAACTAGATTTATGCTCTTATAAGAGAACGGCCTGCAGATAGCTTTTATTATCATAGAATAGGAAGCTTTTACCTTTCTTTTTAGTATAAGTATTGATTTTTATAAAAAGGAAAAAAGAAATATATTTTTTTTTATTGAAAAAGGATTAGACGTTTGTCTTCTATTGTGTTGTAAAAAGTTGAAAGTGACGATGAATATACAAAATATTTTGGATTTGTTTTATGTACGTGCATTTAAAACTTAGAAAGACATCTTCTTTGTGAAAATATATCATTTTTTTAAAAATAAATTACCTTTTTTGTTTTAGTCTAAAAGGTAAGAAGACTTTAAATGGACGAAAATAAACCTGTTTTTTTAATTTATTAGTTAAAATTTATTTCTTTTTTCTAAGGACCGTCTCTAGTACACTAATATATATAAATTTTTTATCTAATCATTATTATATTTTTAAAATTTTTATATTTTTTGATAAACGCGTTGATATCGTTTGCAAGTCAAAAATAATAAAAGATTTTAGTTTATTTCTTATTTTGTTTTTAAGACATATTGTGTGTCTTT
Organism: Marasmarcha lunaedactyla; assembly: GCA_923062675.1. Classification (NCBI taxonomy): domain Eukaryota; kingdom Metazoa; phylum Arthropoda; class Insecta; order Lepidoptera; family Pterophoridae; genus Marasmarcha; species Marasmarcha lunaedactyla. Next base: position 15,118,875 of record OV281363.1, on the reverse strand, counting down.
GACCGGTAATTTTATATATCTGGTTTAAATTTCAAAACATATATTATTAAGAACACGAATCAACCCTCATAACCGAAATAAAAATCCAAATAAAAAAATACACAATCCACAAAACGCACTGGCCAAAAACTGTCGTTTAAAAAAAAACACTTTTTTTATTAACCACTGGCACGTCACAGCACTATTCTAACGAGCTTACGTTTTACAGCGACAACTCTAACGTTGAACGAGTTGGGAGTGACTGGTACGTTTGTACGTTCTCCTTATTTTATATATATGCTATCTTAGTCTAATTCGACGATTCTTCTATAGGGGGGGTTTCCGGGTCTCTTCTTAATTTAGGGTTATTTTAAGGTCGAATTATGGGGTCAAGGTAAATACTGCACTGATGTTGCGTTTGGGTGAAAATTGATAAAGTCGATTTAAATCAATAATGTTTATAATATATTTACTATTGTTATAAGCAGACTGCTAAATTATATTTTACTAACCGAATTATAACCGATTAGACATTAGAGAAAGCGTTAATATTCCAGATGTGTTAAAATGATTGTAAGAATACTCGAGTGATGGATATAAACAAAAATACAGTCTCAATTTATTTGTGCGCTTGGTCATATGCGTTTGCTTAACTAATCTTTGCTCAACATATCTACAAGCACACCCACACATTGGGGCGTGTGCACATATGACTTGAACCATCTGTAAAGTTATTTCTTTTCCTCAAAAATGTCACATCACCTCTGTCAGAGAAAGATAGAGCTTGAACCAATATTGGCTGGTGTAGATAAGAGATATGTGGAGTAATAACAATAATTTATTTACCAGAATGTGTGTACAAAGTTATGTAAACATAAACAGTATGATTCCAATTCAGAAACTGTCATAAAAGGGCGTAGAAATATTAATATTGTTCAGTTTCCTTGACAGTTCTTCAGACAGTATTCACTATGTAGTTATAAACTTTACGTGTCAATTCAATATCTAATAATAGAAAATTAATAATCAGCATATTGTATATACACTTCGCCGTAGTCAACATTAACTTTAGTTATGAAAATAAGAAATTTTTTAAAATTTTTAATAGTTAATATTAAATTATCAATTATGGTAGAGTTTATAATATGATCAAAACTAAATTATGCTACTGTAGGGTACGAGTAAGCCCCGACCTACTACTTTAGGTGCCCAGAAGATTAAAATTCGAGGGTAAAAAAAATTAATTAATTCACGACAATCGCAACCAAAGGTACGAAACTTACATCGATGGAAATGTCGGGGTCGATGGAAATGTCAAAATATTATGCAGGAGGCAAGGCCCCAGCACTACATTAAAAACTAAAAATAAAAAGAAATTAATAAAAATAGGTAACATAATAAAAATAAACGTCATAAGAATTTTTCATTCAGATAAGCCTTTATGTTATAATACATTTTTTTAAATTTAAAACTCAAAGAATACATTCGAGAAGTTTTTGATTAAAATGAAAAACTAACCCCCGAAGCTCATTTTACAATATTGCAAAAAAACCAATATTTTAAGTTCAACGTCGGTTGCATCGTATTTGACAGATTTTTTGTTTCGAAATTGAATGAACCTGAGTGTTCTTAGCCATATTTGAAGAGAATCAGTTAATCATTCAAAAGTTCAGTTCCATTCAGTCAGTTGAGAGTTTTTAAGATTAGTCTTTACAGATAATTTGCACATCTACTGGTGTAGCTGTCTATTGGAACAAGAATTATATAATTTGGTTTAGTGGGTTCAGAGTTTATTCACAAAGAGAGATATTTTTTAAGATCTTGTTTAGGGTGGTACAACTGTCCTATTTTGACTGCAATAATAATCACGTGGTTTTTATTTTCAATTTACGACACCATTCGGATAATTTTGGATTTATCAGACTGAAGTAATAGCCAGTGCTATTATTGGAACAAAGGCAATAGCCTGCGATTGGCAAGGCATCTTAGTCGATATAATACTCACATTCAATATTGACAAATAAAACACTTACAAATCTTGGTGTCCTCGAGCGCGGATATTCATACTGAACGTCCGTAGGGTTCCGAATAAGAGAAGAATTACACGGACAATGGCTAATCGAACTGAAGTTGACATTGAGTGAAAATTTATTTAATAAATATAACTTTTTAATGTCAGGTGATGATCTGAGGATGATGGCTGGATCCCGTGTTAACTCGTGAACGGATACTTGGGAGAGGGACTTGCCGAGCTAACAGATGCAAATAACAATAATTTTGTATAGACATATTTGAAAAAATTATACCAGCGAATTTTCTTGCGAGTTCTTTTTCAGAAAGGTAGTTCTTGTTCAGGTGGTAGAGTCGTGCTATTTGGGGTCAATAAGAACAAGTAATTAAATATTGTTTTTCTCAAAATTGATTTGAGAAAAACAATATTTGAATTTTAATGATACTGAATGAAATTTTTCACCATCCAGAAAAAGGTATATGTCCTTTTTCTGGCCTCGTACTAAAATTTTGAGCAACTGATTCAAAAACACCATGCAGAAAAATGAAGATTCGTTTCTTAATACAAGATTGGCAGCTGACCCGTGGGATTTTTGACCAAATATATGAAAAACATGCTTTGAAATAACAAAAAAGTCTATCGTGCTAGAGCCCCCTAATAGAACAACGGATGAAAATTATAACTTCTTATAATTTTCCGCCTAAGCGCCCTCAGTGCTTATTTTTATTATTATTTAAAAAAAAACCTGATTATGTTATCTGAGGATAATTATAATATCAATTGTGGCTGATGAAACCTGGATGAAATGTACAATTGTCCAAGAAAGTGGTCTACCACTTTTAATAAAACTTCCTATGTAACCAAAACAGCCTGTAAACTAGAATCAGTAGCTGTCAGAACATTATTGCAAAAAAAGTCAATTTTGTTTTTTTATTACGTTAAAATGAACTTCACCCGTACACCAAATTTTTAATTGCCTCTACAGTTTTTTATTGATTTCAAAAAAGGAAGGCAGAAGGAAAAAAGGAACGAAGAATAAATTTTACTGGCTAACCAATCACAAGAAATGTATTGACTGAAATGAAATGAAATGTAATATATGACCATAATGTAATTAACTTATATACTTAAATATTTTTATTGTTGTCATAACATTGCATGCTGTTGTCACCTATAATTGAGTCTACGACTTGCAATACCTTGTTAAAACTATATTCCAAATGTGCATTTTTGTTGTAAACTTGTTGGTGATCTAATAAATAAATAAATAAATCTTTATTTCTCAACATTGACAATTACTTATGTTCTTATTGACGTCAAATAAAACATGACTCTACCACCAGTTCGAAAAAGCCTTCGTAAACCTACTGGGGTCCGATATTGGTCTAAACATATGTTTTAGTGGAAGTTATTTTTTATTTATTTATTTATTACAAAACCCACAGCTCTCATAAAATACATAGGATATATATAAATTTATTATTAATTCTTAAAGCCCAGATTTAAATTTTTTTTTTCAAAGCTATACAGACAAAAATAACCATAAATTTTTTTGTTAAATATTGTTAAATGTGAATATAAACCAACAATTAAAATAAGGCATATAAGGAATAGTTTGAATTACATTAAAAGCTACAGTTTAAAGTCAATTTTGAGTTTGAGTTTAAAAGTAAATTCCAAATTAGATCATTATGTCAAAATATAACCAAATGTCAATAGTATTCATAACAATTCGAAGGAATTTGTGTGTATGTGTGTGTTGCATGGAAGTATGTGTGTATGTGTATGTGTGTATATGTATGTGTGTATGTGTGTGTGTATGTGTGTGTGTATGTGTGGAAAATGTAAAAGTTGGGTGAATGAATTATTTAACATTTTTTGTTAAGCTTATAGCTACTTTTGGTGTCGTGAAATAAGTCTGCAATGGGGGCGAACATAGTATTATAAGTGTTTTTACGTTTAACCTGATAAAAAAAAAGACGGCGCGGATGAAATTATAACTTTGCACTTTTAAGTACTTCCATGAGTGAAATTAAACGTTTTGACATATTGTAAAATTGGAACTAAACTTCGTGATCAAATCCTTAAACGACGTTTTGGTGTTCTTCAAATGTTAGTTAAAAACAAGTACTGAAATAGTGTATAAAAGATTTAATAAAATGGCATAATTCTTTAAACAATGTTCTAAGACCGAGTGCGTCAAATTTGCCTTACTTTACACGCCGGAGGTTCCAGGTTTGGATTCTGGTCGATGCATTCATTTGTGATGTGATTTGATGAACACAGATGTTTTCTTTTTTGGATCATCGTTGTTCTCACTTATGTATACTGTATTTATTCTGCGATCTCACCTGTTCGCTGTATGGTCATCCATAACACACACTCTTCTTACTTTGGGGCCATGCAGTCGGTGTGTTTGTCTGGGCATTAATTTTTAATTATGATTTATTAACTGTTCCACTTCTTTTATTGAGACAGCAAGTTACCCGTGCTAAACTAATGCTAATTTTTATTGTTACGCTCTTCCAGATATGTTTTAACAAAATTCCAATAGTCAAATAAACTCTTTAGTAGATTTGAATTTTAGTCGTCGTCTTGTTACATCTTTAGAAGTATTATTTGTTGTTTAAAACTCTATACAAACGAGGCGTTGAACGAATCAATTTTGTATTAACGTCTTTTTTTAAATCTTTACTAAGCCATACACCTATTTGCAAACAATAAATTATAAATTAAAAATAACTGATAATATTATAACAAACCTAGAAATTTACTTTATTTTATAATATAACGGAGCTAATAAAAACAATTAAAACTCTATCAGTGTTATTACATTTAGAACCAGATCGAAATACATTATGAAATAAAAAGAATAATTCACTTTTGCGACAGTTGGTACCGCGTAAAAGTTCCAACCTATCAGTTTCATACCGGACACATTCCATGAGTTGGTGGTACATGCCCTCTTTAACTCTGTTCAAATTATTTTCTTTATATCATCAGCTGAACATGTACTTAAAACAATTAAAGAAACTCATAACATAACCGATAAACCGCTCATATATTTTTCATATGTTCCCACGTTCTATATTTCTTGAGGTTTACAAAATTACTGCTCTGTTTCTAAATAACAATTCATATAAAATTCTTTACTTAGGTATATCTCTCACCGTACATTGTAGTATTGACAACACAATCATAGGTGTAAATCATTTTAACACAAATGTCTTAAAGTTTTTATGGTTTATCGTTAAAGCGTTTGAAAGTTATGTAAACACTGGATGGAGACAACACGTTCAAGTTGTTTCGCTGATTAAATATAAGGAGCTACTTAAATTTTTTTACGGTAACGGTGGAACTCAAAAACGTTAACCGTCCTTCACTTCCACCACCTAAAGCAATAAAGGCGAATCTTATTAAAGATTTTGCTAAGAAAATCTAGATTTAGGTGAGGTATGGATAAAGTATGGATTCGCTAAACAAAACGCTTTTTAGTAACGATTTGACGTCCCTAATTGTGGCTGTTACGTTCAGTAACCGCCATACCTGTGCGAAGAAAAAAGAGATAAGTGACCAATGGACTTATTTGCTTTTGTATTTATTGTTTAGCATAACAAAGATTAAAATCCAAAAAGGATTTTAAGAAATAAGTGGAATTTTTCTCTCTACCTAATTTTCTTTGCGCAGTTTTTGTGAATTTGTAGCCTTGTAAGTAAAGTAGGTAGTAGTGGAGCTTCGTTTGTTAAGAATCCCCCATTTAATACTCATATTTACGTGGTTATGTTCCAGTTAAGGAAATAGACATACAGTGCCATTACTGGAACAAAAGCAATTTTAACTGAAGCCGGTATTATGGCGTCTAAAAAAGGACTGTAGTGGCGCCCCAGCCGAGCTCCTAACATGAGAAACTGTTTACCCACACCTGAACTATATAATGTATTTTTGATTTCAGGTTACGGGTTTCCGTAGCATCTTATCTTGAAAATGGAGATCGATGGTATACGAATATGCTCCACCTATCTTTCTATTTTCTAAAATATCCTCTGGAATTTATACTGAATTGGTTTACATCCTATATAACCTAAATGCACTTTGCATATCCAAATAAATAACAATAATTTATAATTTTCAAGAGAATCCGTAAACGAAAATTTCACAAAAAAAGTTATAAAATTTCCAAACTTAAATAAGAATAAACGATGACAATAGTCGAAAATTTTAGCACCACGATGTCATTGACTGTTATCGCAGATAAAAATCTAACTTTATTTCAGTATTTCAAACATTTTAACGGTTATAATTAAGAACAATGAATCAAAATATAGGTCAGAAGATAACAAAGTATGTGCAGCATATTGTGTTATTAAATTCGTTTGCTGTGTTATAATTACTTTCAAAATTTGGTTACATTAGTTCGCGTGTGAACCACTGAGTGACAGGAAGTTAGTCTAGACGTAACAGGCAGTAATAACAATTTCATTTTAAATCTTCTAATAATCTCAATCTCAAAAATCTTAGGTCCAAATAGCGGGAAGAAGATTATTTTCGGCATGAATATATTTTGTTTTAAGAAATATCTTCAAAATACTGGTGAAGCTTTCTGTTGGGGAATAGTTTATTACAATAAGTCTAGTGGAAGACGTTTTGATGGAGACATCAGTTCGCCAAGGCCTATAAAGACGCTGGGTTCAGGTGACGCTGGGGTCAGGTGATCATGGGTTAAGATTTGTTAAGATTGTTGTTGATGTTAAGATTTCCCTCGCTATTGCTCAATCATGTCTTCCTCAGTGCGCCTGGCAACGCACACCGGGATGCTGAAGATGGCTCACTACGGAGTCTGTAGTCGCCGACATTGAAGGGCAGTAGTTTCTGCATTGCAAAAGGTATTGCGTAATTCATTCAGCGCCATTTAGTTGCTTCGTGGAGACCTGTTTTCTTACACATCTAAAATACCGAACAAAGATATTGTGTTTTTTTAATGCTGGAGCTTATGTTAGCACAATAATTTCAGTAAAGGTTCATTTAATAACATTTTATTAAAGTTTCTGTTATTACAGAAGATTTACACAAACATTTTACATTATTGTATAATAATTAATATGTACAGAGTGTAATTAACTCAGGTAAACACGCTACTAAAAGACGTAAATTAAAATTATAAAGTAAATAAAGGTAACAAAAGAATACTTAATGTATTACGGACAAGAATAATAATTGTAAGTAAGATCTTTGAAGATTGTTCTTAAATTTTCAGTAGGTAAAGTAAACGTAACAAGATGTTCTTTCGTAAATGTTTTTTATGTATACACTTTTTTGATTAAAGTAAAACAGCGGACCGGATTAGCAAACTGAAGTGGCAGTGGGCTGGCCATATTAGCCGAAGAACCGATAACCGTTGGGGTAAACGAGTTCTTGAGTGGAGACCGCGTCTCGGCAAACGTAATGTAGGACGTCCTCAGACACGGTGGAGTGATGATTTGCGCGGGATGGCTGGCAGGAGCTGGATGCGAGTAGCCGAGGATAGACCTCGATGGCGTGAAATTGGGGAGGCCTATGTCCAGCAGTGGACGAATATGGGCTGATGATGATGATGATGATGAAAACAGCGGAAGATACGCACGTACCTCATCTTGTCCTCTGACAGAACCGAAAACACAAGAACCGGGGCGATGCGATAAGATACGAGTACTAAGAAAATATTCCATCTTGCTCGTGCATTGTTGCTTCTCAGTTTCATTAATTTAAAGCTTTATTTTCACTGTAAATATATTGAGTTAGTGCCAGATACGTTTGCTCAAAGACTTCGTGTAAGAACTTCGGCAATTTGCCGCTATTTTAACTTAATCAAAGATACTCTTATATCTACGGAACAAACGTAGCCCAGATTGAATAAACTTTAGTGGCAATTATGACATATTTATTATTTTTTAATGCCGCATACCTATGTGTTTTTTTAAATTTGTTATACGATAATGTTCTTATGATTTATGGCTTGTTTAAAGAACCTTAAGAATATAGACTTTTTTAGACATTCTTTAATCGTTTTGTCTAGTTTATTTGCTGTCATGTTTAGGAATTAATTGCAAAATAAGAAAACTGTTTTTCCTAGGTATCCTGTTACAATTTAAAAAATATACAGTTTTTCAGCGTTGAACGTACAGTTGAAAAACACTATTTAAATTATCTGATAAATAATTGTACAAGTAATCATCAATTTTTTTTGTTCCCCTCCAAGGGGACGGAAGGAAGATCTAAAAAATGCTCCTACGTATACACCGCGCGCACGATCGAGGTTCCCCGGCCCTTCAGGCCATGACCTCACTAACACCATGACCCCTCAGGTCTTTAGCTCTCCCGCATCTCCCGTGTCATCCGAGATGGACTGTGTATCGGACACATCCGTCGCGCCGTAAGCGTACCGCTCCCTGGAGCGACTCGGAATCCGCGTCTGAAGCGTCATCGGACGCCGCCATCTTAACCAGCTCTCCTGAGCCCCCTTTCCAGATAGTCGCCAAACGCTCTAAGAAGCGCTCCTAGAAAATCACGGTTTCTTCAACTACCAAACCCACCCCGGTGTCTTCTACACCCACCCCCGCGCCGTTTGTCACTGCAAGTGACCGCGACCCCGTTGGTTCCGTCGAAGTCAGCAACGCGCTGCGCTCCCGTCCCGGCTAAGGCTAAACTCCCTCCTCCCATTTTCCTCCACGAAAAAACGCGATGGACCGTGGTTTCAAACTTGTGCAAAGAGCACAAAATTAGTTACGTTAAAGCCTACAACGCAGGCGATACAATCAAAATTCAGGTCGCGACCATCGACGACTTCCGGTCATTAACAAGACTCCTATCGGTCAAACAAATCGCCTATCATACCTTAAAAGCTCCCGAAGAAGCGTGAAATCCGTACAGTTACGGGGCGTCCCGTTCGAGCTCGCGAACGATGGGACCTTAAGTCCCAGGGCTTCCCGGCTGAAGCAGTGCACAAGATGCAATCTAACCATGGTAGACGTTTTCCTCTCGCCCTCATCATGCTATCCAACACTCCCAACTCGAGGGAGATCTTCAAAGAGGCTCGCAGAATCTGCGGACACTCGAATATCTCCGTCGAGCATCCCAACCCTCGCGGGCAGCCTGGGCAATGCCACCGTTGCCAGCTTTACGGCCACGCAGCGGCTAATTGTTCTGGCTAATTGTTTAGGTGCGAAAAGTGCCTAGATCCCCACATTACGAAGGAGTGCACTCGCACTCCTGGCTCCACTTCCCCCCCTGCATGTGTGCTGTGTGGCCAGTCCGGCTACACAGCTAACTACAGGGGCTGTCCTCGCGCTCCGCACTACTCCAATAAGAGGGTCGCGCCTAAACCGGCGCCACCGCTCACTCCCGCCAACTTCCCGCCGCTGCGCAACCGGCCTCCCCCGGAAGCAAAGCCCGTACAACCGCCGCCAACTCCGGCTCTCTCCTGGAGACAACGTCCGGCCGCGCCACCTTCCCGTCCTATCCCAGCTCCAGTATTCCCGTAGGCCCACGTCCCACTCCGTCGTCTTCACCTCAGTCGTCGTTGGCTGAGGACATAAAGAACGTGTTCGACGTTATTCAAAATGTCGACTTTAGGGAAATCTCCATACTCGCACGCAAACTGCGAGCCGTCCGCTCTCCTCAAGAGCGACTATTCACGTTAGCCGAACGTCACTCACTACTTAGTTCCTTGTAAATTATTTATTTAGTATAAACTCTTTAAATAGTAAATATAATGTCTAGACCTGCAAATCCCGCGTCCGGTCGTATCAAACCCATTGGCTTATCCCTAGTTTCATTTAATAATCGTAGCCTTAGTACTAACCGTCCTGAGCTCAAACTGTTCATTTAGAACAACGAGCCAGACCTACTGCTTCGCCAAGAGACGTGGCTCGCCATTCCCAAATACGCGCTCACTCGTAACGATAGGCCCAACGCCGACGGTCACGGCGCCACAGCTATTTACTACAAAAGAGGTTTCCATTGCTCTCCTCTCCCAACTCCTCTTCTCCTCAACATGGAAGCTACGGTGTGTAGATTGGCTATAACTGGTCATCTGACAATCATCATAGCTTAAATCTACATAACAAGCAAAACCAGAACTATCCGTAGCGACTTTGAGGCCATTCTCGCCAACGGCCACTCGGTCATTATGTTCGGAGACTTCAACTCCAAACATACTGACTGGACGTGCCTATCGAACAACTCTAGCAGTATAGCTCTCCGTGACATAATTGAGCAACTCGACTTAGATGTCATTTCTCCTGTCACTCCCATTCACTATCCCGACAACCCTAACCTACCTCCTGACATCCTCGATTTTGCAATAGTAAAGCATATCAATCTCGATCTAAGGCCATAGAACTGCTCGACGAACTAGGCTCCGATCATCGCCCCGTCTCCCTCGTACTAGGATAACCAAACGACAACGTTACGTCTCCTAAGACCTTTACCAACTGGAAAGGCTTTAAAAATACGTTAGTTTCAGCCATAGAGGCCCCAAACTCGCGAACTCGCCCGACTTTCTAGACAGCTCGGACATAATAGACTCGCTTGTCGATTTTCTTACTGTTGCTATCATCTCAGCCATCAGTGACAACGCAAAGGTTGCTAAAACAAGGCAAACCCACGATTCCCTTAGCCGTTAGCAATCTTATTAAAGCTTCAACGTAAAGTTAGGTCTTGCCTCGCCGAATTCCGAGACGCTCAGGTGAACGAACTTATGGAGAACATCTCTCCGTACCACCAAGCGTATAAAAAAATGACCCGAGCCTTACGCGTAGACGCCACCTCTCACGTTCCTCTTCTCACTCGTCCCAACGGGTACTACCGCCTTCGAAGAAGTAGAGAAAGCCAAATGCTTTGCTCACAATGCTCGCCCAGCACGCAACCCACTGATCCCTCCCATAGCCAGGCGGTGGAGGACGAAATCCTCTGCAGGGACTCTCACCCTATCACCGCTAACCCCGTCACAGTGTCTATTGACGAAATATCTATCTTCTCATTAGAAGTCAAAAATCCAAAAAGGCTCCGGTTCAGATGGAATTCCCAACCATGAACTTAAGCACCCGCCTCATCAGGTGCTTACCTTGTTAGCTATCATCTACAATGCCTGCTTCGACCTTAGCTACTTTCCAAAACCTTGGAAAGAAACGACAGTCATAGGCATTCCGAAGCCGGGTAAACCTCTTAATATCCCGGCTAATGACAGACCCATCAGCCTCCTCAAGGCTATGGCTAAGCTTCTTGAAAGAGTCATACTCGAATGCGGAACCATCTGTTTCCAACGGATGGCGACCCGCTCATTATTCCCCATCAGTTTGGCTTTCGCGCTAAGCACTCCTGCCCTCAGCAAGTCCATCGAATCGTCGAGTACATACTCGGCGGCTTCTTTCCGCGGCGTTTTAAAACGGTCGCAGTTTTTTTTTGACGTAGCCAAGGCTTTCGATTAATTCTGGCACAGCGGTCTCGTCTAAAAACTCTACAATATTGGCTTACCGGATCGCCTAGTTAGAATAATCGCGTAATTTCTCAAGGACCGTACGTTTCATTTCAAACATGAAGGCATGCTTTCCGCGCCTCGTCCCATAAAGGCTGGAGTCCCTCAAGGCTCAGTCCTCGCCCCTCTGTTGTACACCGTGTACACCAATGATATTCCCGTCCCGCCGAAAGGCGTCGAACTCGCCCTCTTTGCCGACGACACCACCCTTTACACCAAAGGCCTCAGTGTCACGGGTCTCATCACCAGACTCCGAAAGGTCGTGAACGCCTTCGGTGCATGGTTTCAAAAATTGCGTATCGATGTGAATCCAGACAAGAATTCTGCGATTCGCTTTGACCACAAATGCCGTAATCGCTTCAACGATCCCAACGTTCGAATGTTAGGTATTCTCATCCCCTGGAAACGCAGCACCAAATACTTAGGCGTCACCTTTGACCAGACGTTTTCTTTTAGTCCACACGTCTATGGAGTAACGATGGAGTTCGACGCCTTTCGGCGGGATAGGAATGTCATTAGTGTACACGGTGTACAATAGAGGGGCAAAGACTGAGAATTGAGGGCTTTTAAGGGACGAGGAGCGGAAAGCGTGCCTTCGTGTCTAAAATAAAACGTCTGATCTTTGAAAAACGACGCAATTATTCTGACAAGGCAATCCGGTATGCCTATTTTATAGAGTTTATAAACGAGCCCGCTGTGCCAGACTTTATCGAAGGCCTTGGCTACGTCCAAGAAAACTGTGACTGTTTTATTACGCCGTGGATAGAAGCCGTCAAGTATGTATTCGTGTAAATGATGTACTTGCTGAGGGCAAGAGTGCTTAGCGCGAAAACCGAACTGATGGGGAATAATAAAGGGATCGCCCTCCGTTGGAAACAGGTGGTTCCGCTTTCAAGAGAGTATGATTCTTACGAGAAGTTTAGTCATACCCTTGAGGAGGCTAATGGGTCTGTGATTAGCCGGGGTGTTAAGAGGTTTACCCGGCGTGAAAGTGCCTAAGACTGTCGATTCTTTCCAAGCTTTTGGAAAGTAGCTAATGTCGAAGCAGGCATTGAATATGATATGGTTGAGGCAGGTTCTTAAGTGCATAGTTGGAAATTCTATCCGCACTCGGATGAGAAGAGAGATTTCAACATTAGACACTGTGACGGAGACAGCGGTGATGGGGTGAAAGTCCCTGCAGAGGACTTCGTCGTCCACTCCCTGGATATGGGAGGGATCAGCGGGTTGCGTGCTGGGCGAGCATTGTGAGGCTATGCTGTCAGCGAAGCATTCGGCTTTCTCTTCGTCTTCGAAGGCGGTGGTGCCGTCGGGACGAGTGAGAGGAGGAATTTGTGTAATAATCAATTGAATAAAGCTAAGTGCGTACAGTCTAAATTAAATATAAATAACTGTATGTATTGTAGCATTTGTATTAAATTTAGTTTTATAAAACAAACTGATAGATTTATCTTTACACCCTAATTTAAAATATTTATATATATACGAATACAAGAATAGTATAAACTTACCGTATTAAATATATACTGTATAAAAATAAAAACAAATATTGATTCGTGTTGACTCGTTGAAAATACTGGGGGTTTTTTCAACTTAAGTACCCAGAATAAGCATACATGTGTAATATAAACAACTATGATCTGAGGACAAACAACTGTGTTTATCACGAAAATGAATGGCTCGACCAGAACTTGAAGACCTGAGGCGTGTGAGGGAGAGCTACCATCCACTGCACCACCCAGCCATCAAAATCAAAATAGGGATAAATCAATAAACTTCAGGCGAAAGGAGAATAAAAGTTATTATGGAATTCACGTCGGTGGAATTATGAGCTGTTACTCGTCCACACTTATATACAAAAGAGAAAAAAAAATTATAAACTTTTAATTTATAAGCTCAGAAACATTTAACAAAATTCTTTCACCTCTTTGACTTTTTTGCCATAACGCCCACGTAATCAAAGGACCTGTTTAGCAGTCTGCTACAGATTACATTTTGGAGAGTACGCGAATGCTCTTTTTGATCAGGTTGAACCCACACCCTTCTTACATCGGACTACTAGACGCAGACAGGCCTCCATCCCTTTATAGTAGATATCCCAAGAAGTCGAACCAAACGCTTCGATAGTTCCTTGTTGGTGCGGGTCGCCAAGGTGTGGAATGAACTACCTGCGTCTGTTTTTCCAGAAAACTATAGTCCTAGTTCTTTCAAGCGTCGAGTGTAAAAACACTCTCGTGGATAGACGTGTAACATCTTCGTCTTCATCGCCGCTTTCCATACGGTGAGATAGAAGACAAACGTCTCATCCTTTTTCAATAAAAAAAAAACCTAGCCTAGTTGAATTCGAAAATACAATAGAAAAGTATTAAAGATGGCTGAGTGGTGTAGTGGGTAGTATCCCTGCCTCATACGCCGGAGGTCCTAGGTTGGTGTCCTGTGGCGTTCATTTGGTTGATGAACACAGATGTTTTGTCTCGGGTCATGGCTGTTGATATTAATATATGTATATTTATTCTGGTTCCCCCCCAGTTTGCTGTATGTTCTTCCATAACACAAGCTCTGCTTACTTTGGGTCGATACAGTTGGTGTGTTTGTTAAATTTATTATTATAATTAGAAAGTTATATATATGAAGCGTTCGAATGAACGTTTCGGATATTAATTTCATACATTTATTTAATTAAATTTTTCTGAGCCGGTAAAGCAGCACGCCAAACACTGGATGGTAGCTGGGATACCATGGCTTGAGCTAGTTAAGTCGTAATGAAACGAATATTTATTTCTCAAGATTGACAATTACTTGTTCTTATTGACGTCAAATAAAGCATGACTATACCACCAGTTCGGAAAAACTGGCAACTGGCAAGAAACTTCACGGGTATATTTTTTTCAAAATAAATTTATGTCTATACAAAATTATTCTTATCTGCATCTGTTAGCTCGGCAAGTCTTCCTACCCCCAAGTATATAAACGACGAACACCCTCAAACGGCACCCGTTTACGAGTTAACGCGGGATCCAGCCATCGATCCAGCCGTAGGTGTATTGTTCCCCGGAAGTTACCGATTACATACAAACAAAATCTCCACTTTAATGTTATGGTATATAATATTTTGTTTTTTACTTTACTTTTGTCTCAGTAACGTACCCGTGTCTTCATTGTGGTTACAAAAACGAGTCTTTCCATTCGTTGATGAATTATATAGTCAAGAAAAGTTAATAAATATCGATTTTCACAATTGCTTTTTTTTAACTCGTCACAGCCCGCAATCGAGCACACAACGGTCGAGTGACATAGAGGGTAGTAGCCCTGCCACGTACGCCGGAGGTCCAGTTTGAAGTCTTGTTTCATTTGTTTGTGCGACGAAAACAGATGTTAATTCTGACAGCTCTCCCGTATTACAAACTCTGTTTACTTTTGGGCCATATAATTGGTCTATTTTTTTCGGTATTTACTATTTATTTAAGGGTAATAATTAAACAGACTTCTTTTGAATAGCATTATTCGCCTCTAACATCTACATTGCCTTCTTAATTACTAAATCAGCCACAATTTGCGAGCGTCTGAACGATACTATCTTAGCCACTAAAAATATGTTGTTGCATGATGTTTTTGGTTTAAAATTTTGAATAATAATCCAATTTCGATTGTGGCGCTTCGCCGGGTGCACCCGCAACGCGCGCGCTTCGCTCGCTCGTCTCGCGCATGCATTAAATGCAGCCTTACATTAACCGAACCCAAATTTAACTACGAAACTTTCTATAGAATATTTAGTAGGCGTCGCAAAAAATAGGTATTAGTGTCTCTTATACATCCTATAATTAGGCTACCTCATTTTCCCGTGGCTCAGTTATAAAATTAGAAGTTTATTCACGTGGCCAATAAAGAAATTTACTTAATTACACTGGCTATCCCTTTCGTTATCCGGAACACAACCACATAAATTTGGTTTTTATGGCGGTTACAATAGGAACGACTTTTGTACCGCCCAGGCGAGATCTAAACGAAAGAAACTCCACTAGCAGTCGTTCCTATTATTCTTATTACCTATATTCATAAAGTCATTGTACACTTTGCCATCATATTAAATTTTCAGTTTTTCAGTAATTTCAGTAACTTTGGAAAGAAGAAAACAAATCACATTATTTTAAATACCATGTGGAAAAGTAGAAAAGTTTAGAAGTTCTTCAAGTTAAATTAAAAACTACAACTTGTCTACAACTGGCACTTGTCTTTAAAAAATTATATTAACTCGAGAATATATAATATAAATAAATAAATAAATATATACGATGCTGAATGCCTCTCCTGAATAATTCGGTATGTAAAATAATTTTCAATTATCTTTTTTTTAATTTATTAAAGATAAGGTATTTTGAGAAAAAAAAATTGAATATACCTGATTCATGATCATTTCGGACAATAACGGCATGAACTAGTTTTCTTTTTAAAATCGCATTACAAAGGCTTCATTTCACTTTCCATACATGGTCTGGCTTAAGAGTGCCCAACATCTTTCACATGAAATTTCATATTGTCTAGGTAAAACAAGGTACTGGAATTATGATATTTAGCATTATTTAGTGGAACAATCAACTTTAATTTTGTAATCTTGAAATACGTTTGGAATTGAAATTGAACTAATTTTTTATTAATTCGTTTCACTACGATTACCTAACCATTAAATTTAAAAAAAAATTATTTAATTCCTAACCTGGGCAGCCGAAAGCCAGGAATGAAATGAAGTATTTATTATTGTACCTGGCATGAACAGCTCTACAATTTCCTAAGGATTCTTGTGACAGGTATTTATTGTAAACATTGCCATGACATTCTAAGCAAACAGTACTAAAAGGTTGAAGCTACTCGATGACGTCACATAGAGGTTGAACGAGAGTCATTTGCGTATTATATTTAAAATAAGCTCAGTCCCGTTATTCTGCGAGTCGTTACTGACAAAAAATATTATGGAAAAGTGGTATCTCCGAATCATTTTCGAATACAATCTGAATTTTTTCTTCACATACCGAATTGACTAACCCTCTCCGTTTCAAATCGTTGAATTAGATCTGCGTAAGTCGACCTTAAGTATCACGACCTTTTACAAATAAAACTTACTTTAAAAAACCACAGAAAACCGTGAATTTCGCAAAACGTCACAAATAACAAAGCTTTCGTTCTAATATAATTACTCCCAAATTACTCTATTATGTTCAAAAAAACATAATTTATCAAAATATTATTGGTTAATAAAGCAAAATAGTAATTGCAGTAGATAAAAAGAACGCACAATGGTCCAATGGTTATGAAATCGACGCGATGAGATACAGACAGTTCAATGGTTGAATCTTAAGGTCACGGTTCGATTCTCAGGCGTGCCTTTGTGTAGGTTTCGGAGGACGAAACTGTATGTATATATATATATAGGTACGGTGAATATTGAGAATTCAATTACTATGCTTTGAATGATGGCTGATTTCTAAAATAACTTTTTTTACTGTTTTCATAGCCGGCAATCATTATTCGTAGGTGTAATAATAATAACAATAAATCCCCAGACAAACACACCAACTGTATGGCCCCAAAGTAAGCAGAGCTTGTGTTGTGGATGACCATACAGCGAACTGGGGGGGAACCCAGAATAAACATACGCATATAAATATCAACAACCATGACCCGTCAATTCATTTGTTCATCACTGAAATGAATGCCCCGGCCAGGGTTCGAACCTGGGACCTCCAGCGTATCAGGCAGAGCTGCTAACCACTATACTACTCGTATGTGTTTTATTTATGTTGAATGTGATTATTATAAGCCGATGCATTAAAGAAAGGAATCGTAAATGGCGGCTTGTACTTGCATTGACAGATACTACAGTTAGCATACAATTTTTCAAAAGATTTTTTTTTCAATTCAAAAATAATAAAAACAAGAGCGGGTTTTCAAAGTAGCTTCTGACAGCGGCTTTTGTTGAAAGACACGTGGCGCCATCCATTATCATTAGAACGTTATTGTTGTTTTCATCGGAAACAGTGCTTTTTTCGGGATGAAAGAACCCTATGTCCGTTTTTGTACACCTGACAAAGTAAACAACAAAACTTCAGGAGAATCGAATTATTTTTAACTCATTTATTAACACTAGCAAAATCAATACTTATATTTTTTTTATTTACCGTACGCGCGAGAGTGAGTTTATACGGCACTAGTGTGCGAGCGAGAGAACGGATAAGCACCTCCATTTTGAATTCCTTTCTTTAATATCACTAAAATATAATAATCACTAAAATCACTAAAATCATAAATCTATCCATAGAAAGTGGTACATTTCCATTAGCTTGGAAAACCGCAAAAGTTAGACCACTGCCGAAGGTTCCCAATCCTTCTAGCTTGAAAGACATAAGACCTATTAGCCTTCTATGTTTTCTATCCAAGGTGATCGAAAAAGTAGTTTATCTGCAACTTATAGCTTACCTAGAGCGCAGCGCGATACTAAACTGTTTACAGTCTGGTTTTCGGAAGGGACGAGGTACAACTACTGCTTTGTTGGATGTCGTAGATAACATATTAACTGCACAGGATCATGGATCCTGGGACCTTACTTACTTTATTAGATTTTTCACGAGCTTTTGAATCCATCAATATTGACTTACTAATATCAAAGTTAGCGTATTACGGTTTTGATAACAAATCTTGCAAATGGTTCGCTAGCTACCTAACTGGCCGATCTCAGCTGGTTGAAGTATCGTTTGAGGGTGGTTTCGCAAGAAGGTCAGAGAAGAAGAATGTAGAGCGCGGCGTTCCTCAGGGCTCAATTCTTGGCCCAGTCTTGTTTATTTTATATAGTTCTGACATCATAAATGAAATACAATTTAGTAAGTACCACATGTATGCCGATGACATCCAAATATATACTTCCTGCAATGCTAGCAATATACTTGAAAAGGTCAATTGTCTGAATATTGACCTTTCGAATATCAGTTATTGGGCGCAGAGAAATTGTCTAGTTTTAAACTCATCAAAATCAAAACTAATGATATTAGGATCTAAAAAACAAATCAGCGAGATTCATGATTGTAAGCCACTTGTATCAGTTCACGGGAACACGATCGAAATAGTAGAAGAAACTAGAAATCTGGGAGTAAGACTTGACTCACACCTCAGATTTGAGAAACATGTTTCTGATATCGCAAAAAACTGCTTTTTTCGTCTAAAGGTACTTTATAAAGTTCATGACCTCTTAAGCGTCAAGCTGCGAGAACGTCTTTGTGAAGCTCTTGTATTATCTAAACTTAATTACGCTGATGTTGTTACAGGGCCGTGTCTATTACGTAAAACCCAAAAAATACTACAACGAGTGCAGAATGCATGTGCTCGGTTCTGCTATAAAATACCAGCACGGGCACGAGTCACACCTTTCATAAACCAAGCAGGAGCACTACGCATAAAAAACCGGCAATTGTTACATCTCGCCTGTCTTTTATTTGATGTTGTGAATCGCCAGGCCCCAGAATATCTGTTTTTAAAATTGAAGTGGCTCCGGTCACACAACAATTTTAACACAAGAGCATCTCTGTATAGATTAGCTACACCAAGCCATAGGACCATGGCGTTTAGAGGTAGTTTCCGTTACCAAGCTAGCAAATGTTGGAATAACTTGCCACCTCCATTAAGACGTTCAAAATCTCGTCAAGTTTTCAAAAATAATTTTCATAAGTATTTACTTAAGTTCCAACAACAAGATAGCTAGTTTGGTAGTAATATGTTATATATGAATAAGCGTAGGCATGAACTAATTTATCATTTATATTATTATTTTTATTTCGAAAGTACAGTGAATCTGCAGAACTATTTTTACAGTTCAATATTATCGCTAATTATTATATTATATTATATATTTTTATTTTATTATAATAATAATTATTTATTTATTTATTATTATTATTGTTTTTTTTTTACCGTGCCACATATACATATACATATATATAAAATTGCTCCTAATTTTGTAAAGTAACTTACCATAATAAATATATTCTTCTTTGTTTCATGTTTAAGTAAAAAAATTATGTTATTGTGGAACTATCCAAGTGCATTTTTCCCTCTCCCAGAACATCTATGGGATTCAGGGTTCGACTGAAAACCAGCGTCGGGGTTTAACTGAATCCTCGACATTTTGCTGAGTCGAGTTCCCATTTTATATATTGTCGAATTACTGTGTAGAATTTTTTTTTTTTTTTTTTTATAAATTTGTCTTATAATGTGTGAATATTATTTGTAATTTCGACAATTTTGTAAAATAAATATATTTCTTTCTTTCTTTCTTTCTTTCTTTCTTTCTTTCTTTCTTTCTTTCTTTCTTTCTTTCTTTCTTTCTTTCTTTCTTTCTTTCTTTAATGAACCATGTTATACATCGACTAATGACGTGTTGCCGGTCGTAGGCCTCACTTGAAATTGGCAGTGTTCCAGTAATCGCACTGGGTGTTCCTTCCCTTTATCCGGAACACGACCACGTAACCGTGGTTATTACGGCAGTCACAATAGGAAGGTCTGTGACACCACCCCAACCCCAGAGGAAATCTTAAGAAAAGAAACTCCATTAATGCTGCAATTTCAGGTAATATTCCTCCCAAATACTTGAGTCGAGAACATCATACCCATATTTGTTTATTTAACCAGCTAACGAAGTAGCGATATAATAGTATAGTAAAATAATTAATTGTTCATGCTGGAGATAAACCATTTAACATAAGGTCTTTGTTAGAGTGTAGTAATTTTATTTGGTTCTGTACAAAAGAAGATAGTAAATTTAAGTTGATGAAATTCAGATATTTCTTTTCTTGCAAAACAATTAAAGGAGCTTTAATTTTTGTTTTAGCAATAAAATTTATTTGTTTGTATGATTTCCGGATTTCCTCCCAAATTATCCATGAAGTTCATGACGCACTAGACGGTTCAAGTGGTTTGTGAGCGTGGCCCAACATACAACCATTTCAGTCGCAGTGTAGAAACTGTTACTTGTTTACGTTTCTACTCTGGTAACAAACTTAGTCGATGTGTCTACTTAGTTCCGACACCTCGACAAAAAAGTGAGAAATTCTCGAAATACAAAAGTGGTTATATTTTAGAAACATTGTAGGAAGTTTGTTACTTGTTAATTTTTACTTTAGTTTCCTAAGAGTTTTGAATGAATGACAATGTGAAATGAATGAATGTTTTGTTCCGGTGTCAAATGCAATACATTTTAATTTCACAACAATTATTGTCGTAAGCTATTTCAAAGTGTGCCAGCAAGAATTTGGAAGAAAATTATAACTAAGAAAGGCCACTGCGATTTGCAAACAAAAATGTGTATTTCATAAGTACGTTAATTAGTAAATTGAATGTCTCATTTATTTAGATCTCAATCTAAACTGTAGGATACCTTAACTGTCGCAAAAACATGTATTTCTTAATATGATTTAAACTTAATACATTTTATTAGGCGGTCACCAGGTGTAGTAACAGAGTAGACACAACGTGCACTTTTTGATCACTTTAGTAACATATTTTGCTATGGCCGAAGTGATAGTCCGATGCAAGCGATCCTACCTACATCTGCCAGTCCGCGATCATGGTGCTTGCGACAGCATCAAAATATAAGACGCGCGAAATAAATATCGTGATAAGAATCCCGAAATTCATTAAATTATACTAATAATGTGACTTCTATCCGCGAATACGCATAACCGTGTTTTAACGTTTTCCTGTGAATTCTGATGGCATTTTAGTTTAACTTTTACATACAAACATTGAAATTTTAATACTCAATAGCTCCTTTTAACTTCATAGGTTAGTTCATGTTACTATACCTAATTTTCTTTATAAAAAGTAGTAGTAGGTTGCAAAATAGAATTTATTCACAGAAACAAGATAAACGTAAGAAATAAGTAATAGGCTTTCACTGACTTATATTTCACTTCTTACTCAACGTCAACAAGGCCATTCTAATATCTTTCTGTTTTCTGTAAATTTATTATGCACAGAAAACAGAAAAAGTTTTATTTATTTTAACAGTGAAACCCTAAAACACCAAAACAATATAAAATCAGTGAAAGTAAAATAAAACAATTTGGCGCAGATATTAAAAGCCAAAATCGTGTGTATAATAATTTGGCATGGTCTACTGATATCTAATAAACGGGACTCTCTGTAGTACAATATAGCTAACAATGCTCATAAAAGTAGTTAATATTTATGGTAATTTTAACGCATTCTCTTGTGCAACAGTTTGTTTAAGTTTACTTTGAAAATATTTTTAATAGCAACATCGAAATAGCGTCTTAGACCTGTCTCATCGCAGTAGCATACGTCGATATTTAATAGTTTCGCACGAGCATCCTTGTCGAAGAAACTTTCTATTAAACTTGCATTGTTTCCTAGTTTAAGCATGTCGAGGAATATCGGTTTTTTGGAGTACAGTCATGTCGAACCTAAATTACTTCGAACTTAGATACTGTCGAAATCAAATTGTGCCGGAGTTACACAGAAATACAATCCTGTCTGAATTCGGTTTGTCAGGAATTCAATTTTGGAGTCACAGAACAAAACAACGTCGATAAATTCAATTAGAGTTTTAATTTTTTTACAGACTCTTTGCTACTATTATAACATGTCGGTTATTACAAACATGTCGCGGTGCCTTTAGTCAGTTCTTTTTGAGTTAGCGGGAAATTTGGCTATTTTTGACATTATTGATTTTTTTTGCACAAGTGTTGTGTATAAAATTATACTATATATTATATTTTGTGTAAAAGTCGTATATAAATAAAAATATATTTATTTCAGTAAATCAATTACAAATAAGTTGTCGGGGCTTTTATAGTTATTATATAAGTTGGATATTTTATTCGTTATAGGTTTGTACCAAATCTCAGTAAATTATGCAAACCTAAGACTCTTGTTTCATCTATTCTGAAATGACTGTAGAAAATTGTGTGATATCATTAATTTCAGACTATTTTGGTGACATTTTATTGAATACTCAGTCAGTTCGAGCGATGAAAAGTAATTATTTATTTTATTAATATATATTTTGCTATTAATTCTTTTTATTTTGCTATGAAGATTATCATTTCATCGAACTTCTAAACATAATTTCGAAACATAATGGTAAGTACAAGCAAGTTTTGTTATTATAATAATTTTGCACAATCAAAGTAATAAGTTTTGTTTTTAATTGAAATTAGAGTTTGAACATCTTTTCGAGCTGTATCTTTAAATTTGTTTACAAGAGCAAAGCTACTACCGATTACAGACATGGATTTTTTTCAATTGAAGGGATGGATTTACCTTTTTTGTGTTTAAAGTGAGTAGAATATTTTGAAGCCTATTATGAAGTATAATTCCTTGCTCTGCAAGACTGAATTAGTAATTAAATCTTTGCCATGGAATGAAATTGCCGTATCATCAGCGTAGCAGACCATATCAACAGATTTTATATCCAAGCTATGAATAGTGTAGGTCTCAATAAGCTACCTTGGGGGACACCGAACGTATATTGAATGACAGACCTGTTTTGAGATTTTTGTTCAGATATTTAATTAGAGTTTCTTATGTTAAGATCTCGCCTGGGGAGGTAGCCCATTCCTTTCTATTTTGACTACCATAGCAACCACGTTTGCGGTCGATAATCATTTAGTAACAATAAAATGCATTAAAAAAATCTACGACTGATGATGTCAACATGCGCGGACGCCACTTACTATCAGGTGGGTCGTGTGCTCGTTTGCGGGCTGTGAATATAGTAAGCAAAGATATTTCAAGGAGTAACGTCATATAGACGCTCGTAGCAAATAATTCTATCTAAATATGACGTGCCATCAGCACTAGTTTTTAGCGATAGAAAAGCCAAACACTGATTGACACACAACACACAACCTGAACCCGTGAACCTATAAACACGAAACTTTCTTTAGACGTTCCTTGTAGAGTGCAAGCGAGTAATAAAAAGGACTTTTAAGAATCCATTCCCTAATCAGATGAAATGGACTTGTGCTTCTGTAATATAGAAGTGTATACTTTGTGAAGTATTTTGGCAAACATAAAAACTATATAACTTATAGACATAATGGAAAGAGTAGCTGAAAAATGGATTATTTAAATGACGAAAATAAATGTCACAGATGTTTGTGACAAACAAAACCACTGGTACGCAGCTACATTGTATAGTTGAAGGATAAACAGGCATATTTTCTAATTTGGCACAAGTGTTGTTAGCCATGTTTATTGGAAATCGGCTTAGTAATATTTATTATTCTTTCAGTCTTATTTTAACAAATCTATTTGGTTCTGGTACACTTCTAGTTTACAGATGGCGTCGAGCTAGCAATCTTCTATTGTTTGATTGTAAATAGCAAGACCCATCTACCGCCTTAGACGAGATCTTAAAAAAAGAGACTCTACAAGTACCACCACCAAAATAACATTTTTAAAATATCATTGAACATTACATAAGGGAACACAAAGCTTTGAAAAAATGCCAAGGAACAAAAGCCGAATAAGGTATCTAAATAACAATAACACATTGTAAAAATGCCCATTTGACGTACTTTCTCTTCTAATTATATTATTATATGTTGCTTTGTCATATATGCGTAAAAATCGACTTCAATACGGCTTTATTACTACGAGGCAAAGGTTAAAGATGCTATAACATCACTAGTTATCTTATTTATCTTAATCTTAACTGTTTGGTAGGCAATTTAAGTATGGAAACATTTAGCATATTGATATTTATTTAAGTGGGGTTCAACTATATCTTGATTGCAACAACTGGATAATGGTAAGAAAAAATTATGAACGAATCATCAAATTCGAGTTTTATTAAGTATTCCAGTTTTTCAAAATATAGTCATGAAGTACTTTTTGGGTAGGCTTAAATCTTCCTCGTCTTCATAATAATTTTCCATCAGCTGACTTCGAACGTTCCAACTTATTTATTAACAACTTAACAACTTTTTTTTGTTCCCCTACACGGGAAAGGCAGGCGGATAAAAATGCTCTGACGCATACACTAACGCGCGTGATCCAGGTTATGTGGGGCTCGTTCTGACGCCTACCAGAACCACTACCCACTAAAAAACCCCTGTCGGCTCTTGCAATTTTTTTGCTACTCAGCCTTCATCTGAGCTACGGCCAATTGGAGAAAGAGGCCTCGGTAGCAGGGCCCAGAAGGGGCCGCTGGGATTTACATAGCACTGAAGGTGCTCAAAGCACTGAAGGTGAATTCATAGCACTGAAGGTGCTCAAAAATGAAAAATAAAATTTAAAGTTACATTAAATAAATATTAAAGAAGTTAAATTAATTCGAATTTACGTTAGAATTAGAAGTTGCGGCCTCAAGGGCTAAGAGATCTAGCGTCAGCTGCGTCGCTACGTTCGTGTGCACGTTTCTCGGTCTAGCGACTTTGAATTTCGAATCTAAGACAGAAGCAGTATATGAGACTGAATCTCGAACTAGAGGATTGGGATGGGATTCGGCGCGTTTGAAGAACGATTCTGAGAGTGTTTTGAGGTGCTGCTGCACTGTAGGCAGTTCAAGATCTCAGTGCAGGTCCGTGTTACGCACGTACCAAGGTGCGTTTGTGGCAGTTTATACAGTATGGAGGGTTGGGCGTGGGCAAAGATTGGCGAGGCATATGTCATGACGGGTCTAACGCAGATCTTATAAAGCGTACGTTTGTTTCTGAACGACATTTTACTTTTTCTACCTAACATACTATATAAGCGGCCTAAGTAAAAACGGGCGAGTTTCGTTACTCGTTCGTTACTTTCGTGTGGCTCGCATCATTAATAGATAATCGAAGCTGGCGTACTAACCATACGGCACTGGTTTATCCTTAGGACTGCTCTTAAGACTCACAGGTCATTATTGTCTCCACCTGACTATCAACTTATTGCTAGCCGCTGGACCTATAGAATTAATCAGCCAGCAATGAATACCAGTTTTGCGCAGCGTTTTGGTGATTTTATTAGTGCCTATATTTACAGTAAATATTAGCAGCTAAATTCATTGTACAAACATGGCTGCATATACTAACCTATATTACGGAAGACCTTTTAAAAATGGTAAAATAGTAATAATAATCATAAAAGTATGAAATAGATTAAGTATTGAAATTGTAAATATACATTTTTGTAGTGTACATTTTATTGTTAAACAGGCAGGTTAAATACCGGAAATGGTTGTTCAATACAGGCTATGGCAAAGTGAAGCCACCACTAGATATTTAAGTATTTTTTGTTATCGATGTTTCTGGGAAATAAATATTTTTCATTTTTTCATTTTTCAATCAATAAACAACAAAAGAATTAACCAAGATTATCTACGAACAACCACGTCTATGGGCACGAATGCCGATTACCATCATTTTACCACGTGCTTGTTTGTGGCTATGACAAAGCTAAAAAGAAACAAAAATGTATACTTAATTGTCCATTAACAAACAAGCCCACATATTATTGAAGGTATCAGTGTTAAACAATTATGATTCAACCACCTTAGGCGATATTTGACCTCTGCGCTAGTAATTTTACCATCTGGTGTACTTAAAGTCTAACTAAAACTATATTTTGGTTTCGGTTTCGCTCGCCCTGAACTTTATCTTATATTTAACCAACGCCGGAATCGTTCCTGAAAGCTGGAATCAATATTGCGATTTGGAAACGTGAATAACTTTTGACCCGATTGTCAGAGGGAGGGTTATCTTATTCAAGTTTATGTATATTCGTTTGGCACGCTTTTCTAAATTTTGTACGTAATTTGTTAGAATTTTAGATTAGAAGAAGACGCAACTTCATACCAGAAAAAAACATTGACTTAGGATAAGAAAGGCAAGATAGGAAAGATTCGAGCAAAACCTAGTGTACTATAACAGCATACAACTTCAACCTTCGTTAATTATTGAATATATATCGTCAATAGTTTTGTATACATTTTTAATATTAAACTAGTTTTTTTTCAAATTACCCGTGGTATGCGGTCGTGATGATCATTGGGCGATACAGCTAAGGTGAGTCGACTTGTTAACCTGTGCGATAGATTCTTAAGGATGTTTCGAAATGAAGTTTTACTCTAATAGTGTTGTATATGGACCCGGTATCGGTGTTTCTAACTCATAATATTCGGAGGACATATTTCCGTTGACCGGTTTGCCAATAAACCTATGGCTATCGATGCAATGTCAAATTATATACTTTTTCGCAAACTAAATAATATTTCGATATTTTGAAATGTTGGAACTTTGTTTGGTGATTGGACGGTGAAAACGAAATAAATAAGAAAAATAGCCAAGAAATGCAATCTATCTGTAAAATATTTATTAAAATGGTACATTCTATATTTAATACATAGTTATATACCGTGTGTCTCGGCAAAATCGGCAGCTGGCCGGTCAGATATTTATTTATTTTGTGTTTATTATAACAATAACGCAGAGATATGTTGTCCTCAGGAAAGTTTTGCCCTTTTGCCGAACGGAAAAATAATCACCCGGTATTACCAAATTATTCAAACATCGATATCGAAAACAAATTTTCCCATGCCTACGAAATTTGGTACGCTTTACTTCAAATGTGCCATTCCATTCGAACTGAACCATTCGGTTCAAGGTATTTAACAGACGCCACCATTGAAAGGATTTAAAATTACAATTAATTGATACTGCTATCTTATTTTGTAATTCATTACCTTTGGATTCATATATCTGTATCTATGTCGGTCGTCACGATTGGTAAATACAGATGGTAAACTGAGTTAAATAAACGGAATATGTTAAGAATGAGCTGGTCAATAATTTTAACATTTTT
Source organism: Marasmarcha lunaedactyla (assembly GCA_923062675.1). Lineage (NCBI taxonomy): Eukaryota > Metazoa > Arthropoda > Insecta > Lepidoptera > Pterophoridae > Marasmarcha > Marasmarcha lunaedactyla. The sequence continues at coordinate 15,091,531 of OV281363.1, read as the reverse complement.
TTTTTAATATGAGTCTCTCAAGTTCTCTACCATAAAGGATTTATAATACAAATACATAATTACCTTATTGTTTATATCAACTTCATTAAAATAACAATACTTAAATACATTTTTGCGGTTATTTAGTAATTGCCATTAATATTATTTATTATTATTATCTGACAAATACGTACATAGTTTATTTCGATCTTTACGCAATTTTTTTATTTCAAAACTACTATTAACATACGATACGTACTGAATATGTAACGCAGTTTTAGGTTATTTCTGAACTCACCTTGATATTAAAAAAACTTAGACATCTTTGTAATATTTTGACGGCCTGTTTGGTATGGAGGTAAGTAGCCTTGCCTTTCATGCCAGAGGTCCCGGGTTCGAATCCTGGTATTTGCTTTCTAGTCATGGATGTGTATGTATGTTTATTTAAATTTATTTCTCATATTTATATTTAAAAATATATCTATGTGTTTATGTATTTCTTAAGTTTATTTATCCGTTATCTAGTATTCATAACACGAGTTCTTAGTGATACTTAATTTGGGCTAGATACTGTGGTGTGTTAGTTAGAAAAAAAAAAAAAAAAAAAAAAAAAAAAATATATATATATATATATATATATATATATATATATATATATATTAGTCAAGATTGAGTTGGTAAAGTGTAATGGTTCCGCGGTAAATAATAATAACTTAATTACATTAATGTTTTCACAATATCAAAATAAGAAACTCACTTTATACCACCATATTAAAAACGATCAAGATTATTATGTTGCGTGAAGGCTACGTAAATAGAGGAGAAAAATAAAATCCAACATAAGTCTAAGGTTGGCATTGCGTCATTAAGCAATCCATAACCCAAGTACGAATCTTATTCGAGGTAATTATTTTAGATGTTTATATTTAGTATTCTAGGTTTCCAATTCTCTATCCCCCCTTCCGTATTCTAGGTTGGCTGTGTTGGCATCCATAACACAAGCTCTGTTTATTTTGGATTCATATATATAGTTGGAAGTAAATATAAGAATAGAAATTATAAACTCTGAACGCCACACAGAAACTTAAACCGGACAATAAGTGCAAAGTTGACACGAGAAACTTATAAACAGATACTTGTGTCAATTCTGAAATTATTGATTTATCAATTTACACACATACACACACACACACCACGATTGCCTACTGCGGGTTGTCATACTTGAGTTGTCAACAGCTATTCCTGGCAGTCACAGGGATCGATCCAGTATCTGACAATTCGATAAGCCATCGCCTTAAGCACTGCAACACCGACCAGTTTATAAGCAATTTTTCTAGATAAAAGTAATTCAATAAAAATTGTGGTTGTTCAAAAATGTTCTTTACAAGAATTTGGAATCCATTCAGAAAGAACAGACCAATATAGTTTTTTAATAATTATACGAGAAAATCGAGTAGATAATTTTTGCTGTATTGAAGTTGATTTAAAAAAGAAACGAAGTGAATCACTTATTTCTGTTTTCCTATTTACAGCTGGAACCATACAAATATATCTTTTACCTACTGAACAAAATTCTATGTAAGCACATAAATATGTGTGAATGGTTACTGTCTATGGAGGTGCAGAATGTTGTTACTTGTGTATTGGTATGAGTCGGCAAGTTCCTAGCACGTAGAGTGGTAATGAAGATTGCATGAAACCCTTTTTTGCACTGGTGTATGTCAAGTACAGTGTCTTTTATTAAGATCTCGCCTGTGGCAGTGCAGTTCTTCCTTTGCTAACCGCCGTGATAACTACTTGCTGTGGTTATGTATCGACTAAAGAGAGGGAACACTCAGGGCTAATACTGGAACAGAGATCATTCCAACTGAAGCCTGAGGTGGGCGACGCATCATTAGTCGATATAACAATAAAATTCAATATTGATAATGAAAAACATCTACGACAAATTTTTTCCATGGGCCTGTTACTGTAAGGTAGACCGCGAGCTCTTTTGTCGGCTTTGAAAATAATAAAACAAGCATTTTCGAATACTGACAAATATTGCCATGGCAATAAATAATTTGAAAAAACCAGGAAAAGACTATATAACATGAAGAAGTAAAAATTATGTATGGAATATAAATTGGGTACAGAAATTTAAAGATTCTACTTGTTTTTTGTAAAACTTTTTATAGTTGACAGGATACTGAAGTGTTACATTAAAAAAAAATACGTTTAGCTAAAAAGAATGAGACAGGCGCGCGCGATTCCTGAGCTTGTCTTGAGGCCTGAGCCAGTGGTTTTGCCACGTATCAGGGCGTTCGTCAATTGGATACTTGGTGAGAGAGGAAACTTGCCGAACTAACAGATGCAGAAAAGACTAACTTTGTATACACATAAAGAGACATTGTAAATTTATTTTGAAAAAATATGAATTTGAATTGAATTATGAAGCTGAGCCTTTGTAGGGTTATCTACTCACGTGTTTGCAAGAGGGCTTTATTTCAGTATTCAAAAACTGTGTTTATTTGTATACCCTTCATAAAAAATGCTAGCCAACCCTAATGGCGGCATGCGAGGAGCGAGCCACGCACTATTTAAATTCTTATTTTCTATTTCATACTGTCTTTTTTTCTTATTTTACTGTTAGCACCGACCTCAAAAAGTATTTGGAGTATTTAGCTAGTTAGATAGACACCTCTTTAGCGTGAAATGTAATTGTTTTTCGCAATAACAGTACTTACTCCTTCAGGTCACAACTTCTTGGCGCAGATTTGTTCGTGAGCAGAATTCGCTTGACGAGCCCGATGGGTGAGGATCAATCAGATTCCTTAAATATCTAGTTACTCATACAGCTGACAAACATTTGAACAAAGGATTTGCCATTTGAGGCCTCCTGCTTATCGGAGTGTGTAGAAAAACAAAATAAATAATAGTTTGGAAAGGTAATTAAGTAAATTTAAAAAAGTAAAAAAAAAGGTAAAATTTATTGATATGAAATTATATTGATATGAAATAAGAATACCAGATAATAAAATGCCTCAAAACAAGTTCATGGGCGTTTCTTGATGTGCGGTTAATAATGTAAATTAAAAAGTAAAATATTTGAATAAAGTACGTTAAAGATGGGATTAACTAGAAAACGTTATTAGAGAGCAGTTTCGATCTATTTATTTATAACAGACTTATAAGAAAAGGAAACTATATAATAATTTAAAATTTTCACAATTCATTTTATTTCAGATTATTAACAGTTTGACGTTTCATTTTTAAAACTATAGGTACAGAACATTTTGCCAGCCGTCTTTCGCTACAAGGATTTTAAATATTAAAGTGAAAAAAAATTACAATACCAGAAAAATATTATTGGCCATAAAATGCTGGAAGGCAGTGGATGCCCCGTAAGACCGACTGGCGTAGAGATCCTTGAGGGTCCCTTGTTTGGTCACAGTATAGAAAGGGAGTTACAAAAAGTTCACTATATATAACCCCCCTTCTATATAAAAATAAAAAAATAATAAAAATAAAAAAAAATATATATATAAAAGTTTATATTTATATATATATTTTTTTTTTTTTTTTATAAATCATGACCATAGTAATAATTGCCCAACCTTCATCTCTGTAAATATTGTTTTTAGCAGTTTGTCCCGAGTAGTTACGGCTTATAAAGTGCTTTTTCTTTTATATTATTTACAAACTATAAAATACCTATATTTACAATTTTTTTTTTTGCAAAATTGCTGTAGAAGAAATATACTAGCTCCATATATCTTCCAGCAATCCTACACAAAATTCAAACTTAAGGCAGAGTTCAAGCAAAACGCAAACGCGATTCAGGTCATATTTCTGTATTGAGGTAGCATTAATCAGAAAACTCATCAAACTTTTGTAACACTCATTTATATCGCATTTGCTCATCTAACCGCATTTTATTGCACTTTGCCATTGTGATTAGGTAACCCATTGGGGACAAAAAGAATATTAGAAATCCTGAGCGTCCTTCTTCATAGCTTTGATTGAGAAAGCCGGTTTGAAAACCAATAAAAAACTCAAACATTTTGTCCTGCACGGATGGAATAATTATTGAAAATTCTCATTCCACTGATAATGCAGTTGCTTTTGTTAAGATCTTGTCTGGACCTCGACATTAGACGTCTTCTGTGTAATTGAAATCCAACCCAAGCTTTAACCTACGCATTAGGTTAAAACCAATTATTTTCTCCAGTATTAATTATTTATTTATAGCCCATCAAATCCTTATTGAAATGGCGTATTAGATTTATGGTGGCTTTAAAATGCGCTTAAATGATTCCTTTATGTAATGAAATGAGAAACAAGCTTTAACTACGGTGAATTCAAAGTAAATAGCTTAAATGGCAGACAAGCGTCATTAGAGCACTGGTTAAAATACTGGCATCTCACACTGACGTCTTTTTTTCGATACTATTGATCTATCTTATAGGTTTTAGCAACGTGTGAAGTATGCGCAAGTCTTTCGTATCATTTGACGGAATTTTTTTTAAAATTATGTTTATAGCCGGGGAACAAACATTCCCACCTGAGGTATTTTATGAATCAATATTAAATGTGATTATTAAATCCACTAACGATGTGTTGCCGGGCTTCAGTTGGATTTGCCTTTGTTCCAGTTACTACACTGGCTGTTCCTTCCCTTCGACCGGAACACAACCATGTAAATGTGGTTATTATGGTAGTTCAAATAGGACGGAATTTAGTACCACCAGTAAATTTCTGCTACCACTATGAAGAGTAAGGGTGTTGACACACCAATCGCTCGTCCGTCGTACGATGTCGCTTGTTGCATGCTTCCGGTCGATCGATTGGTGTAGTAGTAACACTCTAATATAGGATGTAACTCTAATGTACAAGAGGTAACTCATATGTAAGTGAAACCATAAAAGAATCTACAAGCAAAAGTTTGTTTACTGATGATTACTAAAAGTTATTGATTGTCCGTTGCTTTGACAAGGCCAAAAAAACAGATGCTGTATAATTAAAGTAATTTGATTTGCTACTTAAAGGCGGAAGGCGTTAACAATCATTATTTTAAGGCAAATCATGTGTAATTTGTTTGGCATTCGTGTGTGTTGTAATGTATCCAAAATGATGATAGTTTATTCGAATAAAAAATTAAGATGCGTACAGTTTGTTTAATTAAATTTTTATATTTTTTGAGCCATCAAATGCGCATGCGACCTTTGATGATCATTTATACTCGTGCCCATGTACATAGCTGCAAGTATGTATAAGTAAAAAAAATATTGTTATTTTTTGTAATAATATAACGAATTCTCAGATAAACACACCATCTATATGGTCCCAAAGTAAACAGAGCTTGTGATATGGAAGACCATATACCGAACTAAGTCGGGAACCCAGAATAAACGTACATATATAAATATAAACCACCATGACCCGAGAACAAACATCGGTTTTCATAACACAAATGAATGCCCCGGCCAGGACTCGAACCTGGGACCTCCGAGGCTGGACCTATGACGCAAGGCTTGTATTGTATTTATTTTTATGTTATTAGCTGACAAGCGAGGAAGCGATTCGTGGTAAGTGGAACACGTGCCCACGCGCATCACTTATAGTAGGAGTTTCAAATTATATTGTTCTTAATTGATCATCGATATATAATGCTATTCCAATTTAAGGTCAACGACCGAGTACCGTAGAGGTTAGTAGCACTGCCTCAAACGCTGGAGGTCCCAGGTTCGAGTCCTGGCCAGGGCTTTCATTTGTATGATGAACATAAATGTTTGTACTCGGGTCATAGTTGTTGATATTTATATATGTATGTTTACTGTAGCGCCCCCCGCCATTTCGCTGTATGGTCCATAACACAAGCTTTGCATACTTTGGGGCCATACAGTTGGTGTGTTTGTCTAGGGATTTATTATTATTATTTCAAGTTTCATTGGAAATTGCCTTGTTACTGTAATTTTTCATGCTGTTTCTTCCCTTCAGCAAAACATTAGACACTGAAGGTTATCACAGCAGCGAAATAGTACCGAGTTCAGTTTGGCCACAGACGCAATTTTCAAATACCTTGCGTAGCAGGGTAAAATAAACATTTAACTACACAACAGTCGTTTTGAAGCAACAGCTTCGTAAAACTAGACTTAGATAACGCATAGATAAAGTATTGATGACTAAACAAAGAATCCATAAACCGTCTCTGAGTGAGGCCGTAACAGATAACTTATAATATAACTAAATTGATACTCATTGATAAACAAAATCCACCTATGAAATCGACATTTACATATTGAAAAGTCATCTTCGAAGTATCTTTTCAACAAAGATAATTTCTCCTTTTGCAAATAAATTTACTAAAAGGGCATATAATATCGAACTATGCGTAGATACGTACTTACAGCAAGGACTTGCCCCATCCACACGTCTATGTTTGAACAATTAGAATTTCGAGTGGGTTGCCACAAGTGCGTTAAGAATATGAATCACTGCTAATGCTATAATATACTAATAGTTTGTGTCGAATTTGAATCGATATAATATGTTTAATATATGCTATGATCAAGTGTCGACATGAACATCTATGTAAAGAAAAAAATCTGATTGTAATCCAAAACCACATTGGGATATTACTTCTTTCTAATGCAGTTTGTTAGTAAAAGCTCGCAGTTAACAGCGATTAAGCTTATTTTAACGACAAGTCGTTATTTTGACTTACATCAACCTCTATTTGACGTCATAAAGTAGCATTATTTTTGGTTAAACTGTCATGTCAACATGTTCAATAATTATCTGTCATCAAGAATCCATAGAAAATTTCATTCCAGGTAATATAACAAACTTTGCAATGCGGTTTTATAAAGACAACTTCCGTGACGTCACAATCGGAATTTCTGTAAAGTTAATTTAAAATTATACAGGTCCTGCCTCAGAAATGTCGGGTGACGAGTCGCTCACTGTAGCTCTATTATTGTTGAGGAGGGCGATGGCTGGGTCCCGCGTTAACCTTGAACGGGCGCCGTTTGAGGGTGTTCGTCGTTTGGATACTTGGGGGGAGGGACTTTCTGAGCTAACAGATGCAGATAAGAATTATTTTGTATAGACATAAAGAGACATTGTACATTTATTTTGAAAAAAACACTCCCGTGAAGTTACTTGCCAGTTCTTCTTCGCGAACGTTTTTCCGAACTGGTGGTAGAGTCACGCACCCAAACATCCAACTCTTTCGTATATAAAATATATACCTCAAAATTATTTTGTATATCGAATTGAATATAGCACAAATTCGAAAAATTGATGTTTAGCGAATACAAAACCCCCAGGAATAACTATGTCATGTTAGTTAAAGTCAAGAGTTAGAGAAAAATCTCAAATCAGATTTTTCGATCGAAGTTTGAAATTTGATATTCGGGGTAAATCAAACTCGACATTTTACGTCGTTTACAGGACCAAATGCAGTGAGTGATCGTCAGTGATAGAGACGAAAATATCTATAGATAAGCATCTTGATTTCGAATGTCACTGAACGAAGACTGTGCTACAGGTATGCCCAGACTATACAATACTAGAGCGAACTTTACGTCCTTTTGTGCCAAGCTCATAATTCCCGGTGTAATTTTAATCAGTCACTCTTGATAGAGACATGTTCATTAAACATAGCCATGTTTCGGACTATTACCTAATTAATTAACAAAAAGTTTAAGAACTAAATACATATTACAAGTTGGATGAAAAAAAATCACAAACGAAGAAGTGTTAAAAATATGTGGAGAAAAATAAATTTTTTAACAACACTAGAAAACTGACATGGAAAAATGAAAGGCCCCGTAAACCCCATGGTGACTTTATGAAGAATATTATGGAAGGAATTGTATAAATAGAGACCGGGAGAGAAAGACAAACGAAGAAGCTATAAAGATATGAAAGTGCAGTGGATAGTAGAATAAAATGGTAATCACACTGAAAATTAAGAAGATCAAGAAGAGGAAGAAAACTATTCAGCTATTCAAATCTAACCAAACAAAATGACAGTTTCCTTTTTGTTGTTTGCACCGACAAAATGTTATTTTACCTAAAGCCTGCAGTGCTGGAATTGATATGCACCTCTAGATAAGCGTGTAAAATTCTCTTCTTTACCTTTACTTTCCATCAAGTAAGATGGAAAATAAACGCGTGTCCTATTTCCAATAAAAAAAATATTATATCATAGGTATAGTATAGCTTTTATTACGTCACTTCTTTCAAGTGCAAAGGCCCTGATAGCAAGTATTTTGAAGATTTACATAGAATGCTATTTACGTCTTTATCCTACGCGCCTAGCTATAAATTAAATGTGGGATTATTAAGATAATAAATAAGCTTAGTTACAGGCATGAATTTTATTAATTAATGTTGACTTAGATTTAAGGTTAATTTTAAGTATCTTAATAAGCAATTTCGATTCGTCCACAACATTATAAAAAATTATTAAATAGCTATGTCCTAAAATATACACACTATCATAAAATATAAAACAAATTTTTTTCTATTCAGATTTAAACCTTAAGAAATATATAATATAAAGTTAAATAGACAATAATAAAAAGAAAAACATAAACAATTTGTAAAATTAATATAGATTTATTATGATTGGGTAAACAAAATTAAACAGCATAAAACTTTTATTATTATTTAATTTTTTATATGTACCTATTGCATACATAATATACAGATGAATACATATATAATACATAAAAAAGAGAAAAACTATATAAGGTAATAGTAATAAAATATAATATTTAGATATAACTATAAAAAAGGTATAATTAACGTACACCAAATTATATATTATATATCCTATTACGTATCTAATTTACATAATATTTAATTTCAACTTAAAACTTTTCAAGTCAGTACCAACATATAAAAGTCACAAAAATGTAAACATATGACAACTAATTAACAATCATATTTGTCTCTTCCAGTGCCACATATTGCTGTGTATCCTTAAATATCTCTTTGTCATTCAGTTCCTTCCTCAGTCTCGGTCTGCGTGTGTTCTCGAGCGCACGTCGATCGCAGACGCCTTCCCGCTCTTTTAGCCCCCGCGCTAATTGAGCACCCAAATTTCATTGGTTGTTGTCGTAATATATAATTTCATAGTTGTATACCGTATTAAGTTTCTAACGCCGTTTTCACGGCGGACAGTGGCTCGTTAACCGTACTTCTAATAAGTTTCTAACGCCGTTTTCACGGCGGACAGTGGGCTGTTAACCGTACTTCGTGGAACGTGAGCTTCGTCGACGGAATTTCGTCGTTCCAGGTGCCTCGAGTCTTCGTGTTCGAGTAAGTTATCCGCGTCGTCCTCAACCACCCTACTGCGTGTAGGGTGGTTTTAGGAAGTTAGTCATCGTTGATAGGTTCATAGTATATATATTTATATATTGTTGTCCCTCCCCAACCCCTCCGCAATGGCTTCCCTAAGCATTAGGGAAATTCAAGATCAGCTGATCGCTGCTCACGACGCTAAAAGCTCTTACTGCACCCCTAATATGATTCATACACTTCAATCCTTTCTCCCTCACATCGAGGAATTGATTTCCAAACTGGTCCTTCAGGCCACCCCCGTCCCTCAGACCCCCCAGACCCCTCAGTTCTTAGGCCCTTCCGCGTCCCCTTCCTCCAGTGACATGGAGTGCGAAGTAGACGCCCCTCTGCGCCGCAAGCGCGCACCCGCGACTGAGTCTTCCTCGGACGCCACCCCAACTGGCCCTGAGCCTCCCTCTTTCACCCTTGTTAAAAAGCGCTCTAAGACGCGCTCGAAACAAGACCCGGCGCCCTCGACGCCCGTCCCTACACCCCCTGCGGCGTCTTCAACGCCAGCTGCCCCGGTGTCTTCAACACCCGCTCCGGCCCCAACTTCTGTCAAGGCCAAGGTCCCACCACCCGTTTTCCTTCGGGAAAAGGGTAAATGGACTGAGGTCTCGACATTGTGCAATGAGCACAAAATCCATTACATCCGAGCAGCCAACTCGGGTGAATCTATTAAAATCTTAGTCTCGTCGATAGACGACTTTCGAGCTTTAACAAAGCTCCTCACCGATAAGCAATATGCTTATCACACCTATGCTCTGTCAGAAGAGCGTAAGATCAGAGCGGTACTCAAGGGAGTCCCGTTCGAATTATCGAACGAGGCTATCCTGGAGGATCTGCAGTCCCAAGGCTTCCCGGCACTCGCGGTGCATAAAATGCACAGCAAGTACGGGAGACGTCACCCTCTCGCTTTGGTGGTTCTCGCCAACGTCCCCAAGTCCAGGGAGATCCTGAAAGGGGTTAGCACTATATGCGGCCTCTCTGGGATCTCGATCGAGGCGCCTCATCGCCGCGGTCATCCCGGCCAGTGCCATCGGTGCCAGTTGTATGGGCACGCGGCGGCCAACTGCCGCGCACCGCCCAGGTGCGTCAAGTGCCTGGTCCCTCACCTCACTAAGGAGTGCAATCGCACTCCTGAAACTCCCTCTCCTCCCGATTGCATGCTTTGTGGCCAGTCCGGCCACACCGCAAATTACAGGGGCTGCCCTCGTGCACCCCGTTGTATGCGTTCCAATTCCAAGAGGGCGGCACCCAAACAGGCCCCACCCCTTTCTCAGGAAAACTTTCCGCCGCTGCGTAGCCGGGTTCCTCCGGCTGCAAAGCCTACACAGTCCAGGCCTGCTCCAGAAAACTCGAGGCTGCGCCCCGCATCGAATCCCATCCCGGCTCCTCGCCCATACAAACCCACTCCTCAATCCTCCATAGCAGACGATATGCGTATCGTCTGCGACGCTATGAAAAATATCGATGTTAGTGAAATCGCAGTCTTAGCCCGTAAACTTAGGGCTTCACGTACTCCGACAGAGCGTTTGCTAGCTCTGGCGGAGCATAGTTCCCTTCTCAATTCATTATAGGTTCATTTAAATGAATTGATCCCTAAATCATGCTTCGGCCGACCTCTGCCCAGCCCCGGCTTCACCGGAGGCTGCCCAGAACGGCCACCAACTCATGTCCCTTTGAGCACCTTCAGTGCAACTTTCACTACAGGCGGAAGACCCGCTAGCGGGTCTCTGCCAGCGCGCCCAACTTAGACGGGTGTCACTTCCGATGAAGGCTAACGGTAATAACTACAGCCAACAGGTGGTTTTTAGTGGGTAGGTGCCATTCTGGTGAGTCCCACATAACCCCCCGCAGAGGACTTTACCTACGGGCGGTATGCATGACGCATCTTCCACCTCCCTCCCGCGAGGGTGCCTCGGCAGCAAAAAAAAAAAAAAAATGACGTCACAATGTGTCAATCGTACTAAAAAATTGTATGGGCGAATCAAGTATGAGTCTCGGTCTGCGTGCGTTCTCGAGCGCACGTCGATCGCAGACGCCTTCCCGCTCTTTTAGCCCCCGCGCTAATTGAGCACCCAAATTTCATATTTGTTTACCGTACTAAGTTTCTAACGCCGTTTTCACGGCGGACAGTGGCTCGTTAACCGTACTTCTAATAAGTTTCTAACGCCGTTTTCACGGCGAATAGTGGCTTGTTAACCGTACTTCGTGGAACGTGAGCTTCGTCGACGGGAATTCGTTGTTCCAGGACTTCAAGTGCCGTGTTCGAGTAAGTTATCCGCGTCGTTCTCAACCGCCCTACTGCGTGTAGGGTGGTTTTAGGAAGTTAGTCATCGTTGTTAGGTTCATATATTGTCCCTCCCCAACCCCTCCGCAATGGCTTCCCTAAGCTATGATGAGATTAGGAAGAAATTAGCTGATAGTATCGGTGCTGAAGGCATATATATAAATGCTGACAAGTTCCGTTTCCTTGATTCTCTTATCCCGCATATCATGGCGTTAACTCCACCAATGGCCCCTCAGGCCACCCCAGTCCCCCAGACCCCTCAGGTCTTAGGCCCTCCCGCGTCCCCTTCCTCCAGTGACATGGAGTGCGAAGAAATCGCCCCTCCGCGCCGCAAACGCGCACCCGCGACCGAGTCATCCTCGGATGCCACCCCAACTGGCCCTGATGAGCCTCCCTCTTTCACCCTTGTTAAGAAGCGCTCTAAGAAGCGCTCGAAACAAGACCCGGCGCCCTCGGCGCCCGTCCCTACACCCCCTGCGGCGTCTTCAACGCCAGCTGCCCCGGTGTCTTCAACACCCGCTCCGGCCCCGACTTCTGTCAAGGCCAAGGTCCCACCACCCATTTTCCTTCGGGAAAAGGGTAAATGGACTGAGGTCTCGACATTGTGCAATGAGCACAAGATCCTTTACACCCGAGCGGTAAACTCGGGTGAATCCATTAAAATCACTGTCTCGTCGATAGACGGTTTCCGAGCTTTGACTAAGCTCCTCACCGATAAGCAATATGCTTATCACACTTATGCTCTGTCAGAAGAGCGTAAGATCAGAGCGGTACTCAGGGGAATCCCGTTCGAATTATCGAACGAGGCCATCCTGGAGGATCTGCAGTCCCAAGGCTTCCCGGCACTCGCGGTGCATAAAATGCACAGCAAGTACGGGAGGCAACACCCTCTCGCTTTGGTGATTCTCGCCAACGTCCCCAAGTCCAGAGAGATCCTGAAAGGGGTTAGCTCTATTTGCGGCCTCTCAGGGATCTCGATCGAGGCGCCTCATCGCCGCGGTCATCCCGGCCAGTGCCATCGGTGCCAGTTGTACGGGCACGCGGCAGCCAACTGCCGCGCACCGCCCAGGTGCGTCAAGTGCCTGGTCCCGCACTTCACTAAGGAGTGCAATCGCACTCCTGAAACTCCCTCTCCTCCCGATTGCGTGCTTTGTGGCCAGTCCGGCCACACCGCAAACTACAGGGGCTGCCCTCGTGCACCCCGTTGTATGCGCTCCAATTTCAAAAGGGCGGCTCCCAAACAGGCCCCGCGCCTTTCTCAAGAAAACTTTCCGCCGCTGCGTAGCCGGGTTCCTCCGGCTGCAAAGCCTACTCAGCCCAAGCCTGCTCCAGAAAACTGGAGGCAGCGTCCCGCATCGACTCCCATCCCGGCTCCTCGCCCATACAAACCCACTCCTCAATCCTCCGTAGCAGACGATATGCGTATCGTCTGCGACGCTATTAAAAATGTCGATGTTAGTGAAATCGCAGTCTTAGCCCGTAAACTTAGGGCTTCACGTACTCCGACAGAGCGTTTGCTAGCTCTGGCGGAGCATAGTTCCCTTCTCAATTCATTGTAGGTTCATTTAAATGAATTGATCCCTAAATCATGCTTCGGCCGACCTCTGCCCAGCCCCGGCTTCACCGGAGGCTGCCCAGAACGGCCACCAACTCATGTCCCTTTGAGCACCTTCAGTGCAACTTTCACTACAGGCGGAAGACCCGCTAGCGGGTCTCCGCCAGCGCGCCCAACTTCCCGACGGGTGTCGCTTCCGATGAAGGCTAAAGGTATACGCTTACCACAGCCAACAGGTGGTTTTTAGTGGGTAGGTGCCATTCTGGTGAGTCCCACATAACCCCCCCGCAGAGGAATTTACCTGCGGGCGGGTATGCATGACGCATCTTCCACCTCCCTCCCGTGAGGGTGCCTCGGCAGCAAAAAAAAAAAAAAAAAAAAGAATCAGGTATATAACATCTACGCAAATAATGCGTTTACATGCATACTGTCATAAAAATTGTTAAGTTTCGTGTCAATCAGCAAATAATTAAATAAAAATTATATTCTGTTAAAAGTTTTCTAATCTACATAATTTTGATATTCAATTCAATACTTTTTTTTCAAAACACGTTTTGGTTCAAAATATTTTGTAAATAAATGATAAAAACTTGCATTTTCATAGGGTTTAAAATACTCAATTGCATTCTGTTATACCTTACTTCTATTCTGATGCGTTTCATATTTTAATTGCTTCGAGGGTAGTTTGGAAAAATGTATCCTAACAATATGACTGTCAATACTTAAGACGATTTTATTTATTATTATAGATTCCTTACTTGTTGAAGCTCGGCCATGTTTGAGAAAATATCCATATAGTATACAAGGTGTAAAAAAAGTACTTTGAATCCTGTAACAGGTGAAACAGTGGCTTAAACTGAACAAGTTGCTTAAAAAACATAAGTGTCCCAAAAAGTATAATAAAAGTATTACAATTGAAAATGAAATACTAATATTATTTATTATATTATGTTTTTCTAAAAATACGTGTTCGACTCGCGCAATGGGAGTTTTGCTGCTTCTTACCATATCAATCAGTGCATTAATGCTGTAGCATAACTGCATTGCATTTCGAACGCTGTCGGACTTACGCAAATGTATAACCCAGCTAAATTAAAATGTCAGTCCCTGGTGACTCTTATGATAGTTTCAATTTTTTTTTCATTTACCCGTGTTATATATTTAGACAATGTTTGAAGATCAATTGTTTGACTTATTGTGGTAAGGCCGTTTGTTTCTAAAAAGTTGTTCAGTGTTGGATACTAAACAAGTTAGAGATGTAAGTGGAAAATAATACATTTTTCACGATTACGACATATGTTTTTTTAGGAATATTCAGTTTAAATAACCTCTACTTTTTCACCCTGTATAGTCCTCCTAGCTAAGGTAACAAGCAGCCTAAAATCAACAACAAAGCGCATCGAAAACAAAACGATAATTCAACTTTAGGTCAGCAAAATTACGTAATTTTTCTATTTAATTACATTAACGTCACACAGGATCATTCTAACACTTGTATTTATAAACAAATCGTTAATTGCCTAAGTAATTTCAGCAATTACTTTTATTTCATTACTGAGAAATAGTTTGAAGTAGGAAATATCAAAAGTTATTCTTAGGCAAGCAATTGCCATCATTTTCTTAACTTAACAATTGAGGAACGTCACTTTTTGCATTTGCGCAGTGGAACGCATTACCCGCATAAGAAATAAAATTTTGCGACTATATAATCTAGACTTTTCAGACTTGTCAAAGTATGCGATCTTATACATAACTTATTAATTTGTATTTAACGGAATCATACATACATATATGTATACATACATGTATTATAATAAATTAACATACTTATAAGTGTGTTAAATTAATAATTACATATAATATAAAATATTAAACCTATTAAAAAACTAAACCTAAACTAGAATCTATTGAAGGCAATGCATCCAAAAGGCTGGTCGAAATACCTCGCTGGATCGTAATAGAAATTCGTTTTGTGAGGTAGGCCTTAGGGTCATGAGTTTCACTCACCAATCACCTCACTAAGACCGAATAAAAGCGGTGAGCCCCTTGTCCCTAGGACTCCATGGTTTCAAAGCCTCAAAAATACATCCACTACCCAAATTCTGTAACTTTCTACGTTTAAGGCTTTCAGCGTTACTAGCAGCGGAACCAGACTGAACACTAGTTGTAGAAAGATGGGAAGCCGCAAGAGTGTCAACGCAGGTTGCATCCCACACCAGCGGCCTACCCATCCTCCACGGGACCAGAGTCATACCATCAGGCCGCTTGCCATCGTAACGCAACAGACCCCACGGTTCAAGATCCGAGGGAGTGTTGGCGGTAACAGAGCCCGATCGATGTGCTCAGTATTTGATTGATTATGGTTGTTAATATCATCAGGAGGTATATGGAGCCCGTTGACAAAGCGAAGACATAGCCAATTTGACAGAAAAATCAAGAGATTTCCAAAATGCAATGTCAAGACGTCACGACCTATATTGACCAAGCCTAGTAACTAGACGACTGTCAATCTTTAAGACAGCCGCACTGTTAGTATTTACTTCGTTATTCTTTGCGAGTATTTTTTTTGCCTGACTGAATTACCAAAGTATTGAGTTAGTTATAGGGAATTGGACAAAATGTTTTTATTCTTTATTAAATAGTTGATCAACAGTAAAGATATATTGCAGAAGTAACAGTATGTTTACAATCAATAGTCTTCTAGATGCAGCGATATGTTTGAGGAACTGCTGGGAGTCGCCGAAAAACGGTACCGAGTTGTGACGTCACAGGGTGTAAATCATAGTAAAAATTGTATGGGTGTTTGGATAAAATATATAATAGCTACGTAGATAATGTGATTATTAAATTAAAAACTAATTTTTTCAAAACATTTTTTGGGTCTAAATATCCTATATTATAATAAATAAATAATAACCTATATTATAAATGATAAAAATTTGTTTTTTCAAATGTTGCTAAAATCCCAATTCTTTCGCATTTTTTGTTTTGTTTATTTGTTTAGTTCTTTTGCCTTGCTTTGTTTACTACAAACAAGCGAAAGTCGAAAAATGTATTTAATTTTAGTAATACCGAAAAACGTACAATAAAAGTTACTTTCTAAACAGTTTGATGATTTTAATTACCGAAACATAATAATTAAGGAACAAAATGAAACACATAAAGTTGCAGTAATTAGTCTCATTACGACATTGCATCGCAAGAAGCTTTTATACCGAACTACTCCATATATAGATAGCGACGCGTACCATCCATTCTATCATGAATATTAATATCGACGATTCCAACTTATTAAACCTTACTACCGCTTGATTTAATAAATTTCACATAAAACTTTTATGGGTATTTTATTAAATATCAAAGATATTTGTGAGTAAAATATAAAGTAAAATAAGTACTGGTAAGTCAAAACAGGTGAAATCGTTGAGTTCGGAGTTCAGTTGTAACAAAAACCCTCCTAGTATTAAATTAAATGCACAAGCAACTATCAAACTCGATCTACGACTTTTAGATACGTCTCGATAAAGACTGAAGATCCAAATAAGAAGAAAATTGCAAATAACGGTATATTATTTAGTATTTAATTGTAGAAGAGTTTCTTTGTTATGATCTCGCCCTGAACCCCCCAGTACAATAACTGGAACTAAGACAATTCCAACTGAACCTTCCAAACTTTGGAAACGCATCAATAGTCGATAAAAACATATAATGCTCGTTTGCCGACTTTGAACATAGTAAAAAATAATTATATTATCATCCATTGCCTATTTCTACTAAAACTCGACCATATACATAAATCCTAACAAAATTGGTGAGTACTTTGTAAATAATTCAAAAGATTTATCGCGGTGTAAGATTCCCGCATATTCAACTATGCAATTCGTACGCGTTAAAGGTCAGCGTATACATTTCAAGTTTGTGAATTATTTATTGGTTTGTCATCTTGAACTGTTCCAATAGGTATCCTTGGAGTAAAACCTTGTTGTCTAGAATCGTTGAGCCCGTGTTTCACAAGTTTAAACTCTTTTACATCGGTTAGCACCGTTCTAATTACTTTTTATTTCTTTAACCGCAAATCTTTCAAGAAACCGCCCAGCCCTATAGTCTTAAGTTGAAGCACAGAACGACCATGCGAGTTGAAATCTAGCTGTGACTTATGGCGTCTTAGCTGCTGTATAAAAAGCAGAGCCCGATAGGGTGCCAGCGAATCAGATCCGTTCTGCGTCCGGCCCCGCTCGGACGTGTTCGCGATCGTACAAGCTGTTGAGTCACGATTGTCGTCCCACGACGACAACTCGTAGCAATACTCATACGCTGAGATTCGTACAAATCTCGGTTCGTCCTCGACGACTTGAGATGGGCCTCTGTAGGACTTTCGCTGCGGCTGCAACTAGTCGGTGCAAAAGTCGGTCTCGCAACAACAACAGAGCTTAGCTTACTACGGTCGATTAAATTCGATAGTAGTTCGCAAGGCTCGGGCTGTTTTTCTGGCTACGTACTTGACGCTGGGCGCTTGTTACGTTAGTTAGAGACTCGCTCTGCGGCCGGCTCCAGCCGGTGGTAACGTAGTCAATCCCGCACTCTGTGCACCCCTCGAATTGATACCTCACCTCGGTGGAAATGAAATCCTCGAGGACCTTAAGTCCCAGGGTGTCCCGGCCGAAGCAGTGCACAAGATGCACTCCAACCGTGGTAGACATTTTCCTTTAGCATTAGTTATCCTATCCAATAATCCCAACTCGAAGGGGATCTTCAGAGAGGCTCGCACAATTTGCGGACTCTCGAATATCTCCGTCGAGCGTCCCAACCCCCGCGGTCACCCTGGGCAGTGCCACCACTGCCAGCTCTATGGCCACGCAGCGGCTAACTGCTCAGCTCCCCCCAGGTGCGTTAAGTGCCTGGATCTCCACATCATTAAGGAGTGCACTCGCACTCCCGAATCCACTTCCCCCCCTGCCTGTGTGCTTTGCGGCCAGTCCGGCCACACAGCTAACTACAGGGGTTGCCCGCGCGCTCCGCGCTCCACCGCCAAGAGGGCCGCGCCTAAACCGGCGCCGCCGCTCACTCCCGCTAACTTCCCGCCGCTGCGCAACCGGGGTCCCCCGGAAGCAAAGCCCATTCAGCCGACGCCTACTCCAGCTCTGTCTTAGAGGCAGCGTCTGGCCGCTCCGCCTACACCTTCCCGTCCTATCCCAGCCCCCGTAGCTTCCGAAGGGCCGCGTCCTGCTCCGTCATCTTCACCTCAGTCGTCGTTGGCTGAGGACATGAAGACCATGTTCGACGTCATTCAAAACGTCGACATTAACGAAATTTCCGTACTCGCACGCAAACTGCGAGCCGCCCGCTCTCCTCAAGAGCGTTTATTTGCGTCAGCCGAGCATCACTCGCTTCTAAGTTCGTTATAAATTTTATCTTTTTATAAATTCGTAAATACGCAAATATAATGTCTAGACACGCAAATCCCGCGTCCGGTCGTATTAAACCCAAGGGCTTATCCCTAGTATCTTTTAACGCTCGTAGCCTTTGCACAAATCTTCCTGAGCTCAAACTGTTCCTTCAGAACAAAGAGCCAGACTTATTGCTTCTCCAGGAGACATACCTTACTCCAAACCGCTCCAGAGGATTCGCTATTCCTAAGTACGCGTTTACTCGCAACGATAGGCCCAACTCCGACCGTTTCGGCGGCACCGCTATATATTACAAAAGAGGCTTTCATTGCTGTCCTCTCCCTACCCCGCCTCTCCTCAACATGGAAGCCACTGTGTGTAGATTGGCTATGACTGGTCATCCGACCATCATCATAGCTTCAGTCTACATACCTTGTGGCTCCAGACCAACCCGCAGCGACTTTGAGGCCATCCCGCCCTCGGCCATTATTCAGTCATTATGTTCGGAGACTTTAACTCCAAACATACTGACTGGACGTGCCTATCGACTAACACCAGCGGCATCGCTCTCCTCGACATCACTTACTCACTTGACTTAGACGGCATATCTCCCATCACTCTCACTCACTATCCCAACAACCCGAACTACTCTCCTGACATCCTCGACTTTGCAATTATCAAGCGAATCAATCTCGATCTCAGGTCTATCGAACCGCTCGATGACCTAGGCTCTGACCACCGCCCCGTCTCCCTCGTGCTAGGTGCGCCTAACGATGACGTCACATCTTCTAAGACCTTTACCAACTGGAAAGGTTTTAAAAATACGTCAGTTTGAGCCTTAGAGGCCCCGAACTCTCCGCTCGCGATTTTGCCCGACCAATTAGATAGCCCGGATAAAATAGATTCATTAGTCAACACTCTCACTGATGCTATCAACTTAGTCATCAGCGATAACGAAAAGGTTGCTAAGCAAGGCAAACCCAAGTTTCCCCTAGCCGTTAGCAATCTCATCAAAGCCAAGAACGCGGCTCTCCGGAGAGCCAAGAAATATCCCACGCCCGCATACAGAACAGCTGCGAATCAGCTTCAACGTAAAGTTAGGTCTTGCCTCGCGGAACTCCGACACGCTCAGTTTAATGATCTCATGGAGAATATCTCTCCGTCCCATCAAGCGTATTATCGAATGGCCCGAGCCTTACGCGTAGACACCGCCTCTCACGTTCCTCCTCTCACTCGTCCCTATGGCACTACTGCCTTCGAAGTCGAAGAGAAAGCCGAATGCTTCGCTGAGAGCGTTGCTTCACTATGCTCGCCCAGCACGCAACCCGCGAATCCCTCTCACATCAAAGCGGTGGAGGACGAAGTTCTCCGCAGAGACTCTCTCCCCATCACAAGTCTCTAAAGATGAAATCTTGCTTCTCATTAGAAATCAAAAATCCAAAAAGGCTCCGGGTGCGGTTGGAATTTCCAATCACGCACTTAAGCACCTGCCTCAGCAGGTACTTACCTTGTTAGCTATCATCTTCAACGCCTGGTTTGACTATAGTTACTTTCCAAAAGCTTGGATAGAAGCGATTTTCATAGGTATTCCCAAGCCGGGTAAACCTCTGAATATCCCGGCTAATCACAGACCCATCAGTCTCCTCAAGGCCATGTCAAAACTTCTCGAAAGAGTCATACTCTCTCGAATGCGGAACCATCTGTTTCCAACGGATGGCGATCCTCTCATTATTCCCCACCAGTTCGGCTTTCGCGCTAAGCACTCCTGCCCTCAACAAGTCCATCGAACCGTTGAGTACATACTCGAAGGATTCTATCCGCGTCGTAATAAAACAGTCGCGGTTCTCTTTGACGTAGCCAAGGCTTTCGACAAAGTCTGGCACAGCGGTCTCGTTTATATACTCTACAAAATAGGCTTACCGGATCGCCTAGTCAGATTAATCGCGTCGTTTCTCAAAGACCGTACGTTTCGATTCAAACATGAAGGCACGCTTTCGCGCCTCGTCCCATAAAGGCTGGAGTCCCGCAAGGCTCAGTCCTCGCCCCTCTGCTGTACACCGTGTACACTAACGACATCCCCATCCCACCGAAAGGCGTCGAACTCGCCCTCTTTGCAGACGACACCGCCCTTTACACTAAAGGTCACGTGGTCCCGTATAACATCACCAGACTCCAAATATGTAACGATCATCTCTGTAATTACCTTTTGTTAATGTTATTTTTTTGCCACTCACTTATTTGAGTTAACTTAACTTATATGTGGATAATGGTGCTGGTTACATGGTTAATTCTTATTTAATGTTTCATATGTATAACCTAATCTGTTACTGTGTAACTGTTTTTTATCCCAAATAAAATTTAATAAAATAAAATAACAAAAATAGGAAGAAAAAGTAAAATGTCTTTTAGAAATAAACGTACGCTTTATAAGGTCTGCGTTAGACCCGTCATGTCATATGCCTCGCCAGTCTTTGCCCACGCCCAACCCTCCGTCCTGTATAAACTGCAGGTAGTTCAAAATCTCTTCTGCCGCAGGGCCACAAACGCACCTTGGTACGTGCGTAACGCGGACCCATAGCAGGTAGTCTTCATACAAAAAAAACTAGGAATTGTGACTATGGTTCGAACTTTTGATGCTGACATCGAACGAACAATTGTCATACGTCACTGCAATGTGAATGATGAATGATAACACTATGTTCAATCGATGATGTACGGTTTTAGCTTATGTTTCAATGTTTTAATTATGTTAAAAGTACTTTTATTATATTAATACTTGAAATTGGCAGAAATAGTTATTGTGTAGTAACTACAGCTGATTGCCATAAAACGCAAAATTTAATTTAATATTCAATCAATCAGCTCGATCTGCCATTACGGTTTCAATATTTGACGAGTAAAGAGTTTGCATTGATCAATTTCCGAAACATCCTCTCCTTTAGCAAATATAGTAATTAATATGCGGTAATTTTATTCGGTACTTCACAATGTACGACAAGTGCTATGTAGTGAATGAGAAAGTAGACGAAAGGACGTTATTTTCCATCACTTTCCAAGAACTGAGATAGGACTTAACAATGGTTACCGTGTCTTTGTGCTAATAGTGCTTTGTGCTTACAAGGTTTAAGTGTGGTAAACCTTTGTATATTGTTTGTGAGCCACACAAGAAAAGTTTTCTGGGTTACTCAATGTGAATAACGGTGTTTAATTGGTGTAACATAATTAACAGAATATTAATAAAAGGTACTGATGTCTCGCTTCTAGAAAATAAAAATTAGCCTCCCGTGCAATACAATAAAGCATATAAAAATATAAAACAAAATTTAGAAATTAAAAAAAAAATCATAAATATACAAGTCTTTTATTTATTTTACCTTCTTTACCTTTTAGATTGTTAAAATATCTTGTAGAAAAGGAGAGGGGCTTTCGCCTGCCACAATGGCATCACGCCAAAATCCAATGCCGTCATTTTAAAATTAAGAAACGAAGGACAATCTAATTTAAAAAAAAATAGTTGTCAAATTGAAAAGTTCCTCAAGTTCCTAGTTCCTAGTGTTGTAGTAAGGAAGACGTTCGTCTGATGCGTAGCATCACTAGTTAGTTTGTGCGCGGACCTGCACAGAGATCTTGAACTACCTACAGTGCAACAGCACCTCAAAACACTCTCAGAATCGTTCTTCAAACGCGCCGAAACCCATCCCAATCATCTTGTTCGAGATTCAGTCTCATATACTGCTCCTGTCTTAGATTCGAAATTCTAAGTCGCTAGACCGAGAAACGCGCACACTGGCGAACCCACGCAATTAACTTTAGATCTCGAAGCCCTTCACGCCGCAAATTCTAATTCTAACGTATATTCTAATTCTAACGTAAATCCAAATTAATGAAATTTATTTTTCAATTTAATGTTTTTAATTAGTTACTTTTCATTTTGAGCACCTTCAGTGCTATGTAAATCCCAGCAGGTGACCCCTTCTGGGCCCCGCTAGCGCGGCCTCTTTCTCCAATTGGCCGTCGCTCAGATGAAGGCTGAGTGGCAAAAATGCACGAGCCGACAGGGGGTTTTTTAGTGGGTAGAGCTTCTGGTAGGCGTCGGGACGAGTCCCACATAACTCCGATCGCGCGCGCCAGAGTATGCGTCAGAGCATTTTTTATCCTCCTGCCATTCCCGTGGAGGGTAACAAAAAAAAAATGTGCCGGAGCGGAGTCAGAATCGTTCCCGGGAACTAACTAGCTCTCTAACTCATTTCTGTGCAAGTGGGTGTTAATAAAGCGCTAATATAGTGACAGGGGAGCATTAGAAAATAAGTTACAAAATCATTAACTTATTTTCTATTTCTATTTTCACATCGTTAACGATTTAATAGTTGCACTATTTGTAACGCCAAGAGGTTTTTTAAATCTTGAAAATGCCAGTCAAACTCATTGTTGTTCAACAAATAAATAGTTACATTACCTTAAAAACTCAAGTCGATTAGTTATTGTTTATTTATACATTATGATGACGGTCTGATTTTTCTATCGTCAGAGAATCATCAGGAGAATAACTTTGACTAACATTGACGTCAATAAGAACAAGTAATTGTCAATGTTGAGAAATAAATATTTGAATTTGAATTTGAATTTGACTCTTGACAAGGCTTTCCATAGAAATTATTTCGAAAAATTTGAAAAATATTTAACTTTTTGCTTTGATTGCTTTGTATTTAAATAATTCATTCGTTTTATTACGTCCAATGGCTGAATGCTGGTCACCTACATTTACTACAGAAAATAATAAAGCTACTAACTCATAGCAATTACGAGCACACTAATAAATAAAACATAATACAGATGTCGTACAGCTGCACTTGTCCAGTGTGTATGTTGCCTTAGTACGCAGGATGCTCACGGGTCGGGTCATATCGGTAACTAGGAGGGTCGGCAAAAAAAGCCCTGGCTTAAATAAAATGAATGAAAAATAAGAAGCAGAGGAAATTTTATGTTACCGTATTTTCTCAGTGACACTAGTTTTCTGGGATATTTTTTTGGTTTGACCAGGACTCGGATCTCTTGTCCGTTTTAATTACCTTAACAACTAGGTGAAACCAAGTGTGTTCAGGAAACCGGTATAAAGTAAAGGAACAGTAAGACAAAATTTAGAAACGGAGGTCATTATAAAATATCCTATGAAGCCTATGAAGACTACAGTTTACAATAACTAATCGATCGATTATACCTATTAAGGTTGAATATTTTCATGGGTACCCTTGTTTACCATCAGGTAATTGGCGTGCTTGCTTATAGGCAAAATTCAAATGTAAATATTTATTTCTAAACATTGATAGTTACTTGTACTTATTGACGTCAAATAAAGCAAGACTTTACCACCAGTTCGGGAAAACCTTCGTGAAAAGCAAGAAAATTCATGGGTATATTTTTTTCAAAATAAATTAAGAGAGTCTCTTTATGTCTATACAAAATCAGCTAGCTCGACAAGTCTCCCAAGTATCCGCAATAACTAAACGCCGATCTAAACAGAATAGCAGATTGGTAGGTTAGAAACTCCTTAGTTTTAAATCCGGATAAATCCAAGTTCCTCATCCTAGGCTCAAAATCACAGATTAACAAAATAAATATTCAAAACACTGTAGTCAGCATTAAAGGACAAAGATGAGTCATAAAATTTAGGAGTTCTTTTCGATAATCAGTTGCGCTTCCAAAATCACGTCGAAGGCCTGGTGAGGTCTTGCTTTTATAGATTAAAAGTGTTTTAAACACACATTTATTATCCGAAAGGTCCAGAATTTCGGTTTGTGAATCGCTCGTATTGTCTCGGTTTAATTATGCGGACCTTGTGTATGGCCCTAGTCTTTTATATAAAACTACTCGTCTAATTCAACGTGTACAAAACGCCTGTTGTAGGTTCTGTTTTAATGTACCTCCAAGGAGTCATATTACTCCATTTTTAAACAATACGGCAATTTTGAATGTGGAATATCGCAGAAAGTTGCACATTGCTTTTTTATTTTTCGACATAGTCAATTTTAAAAGCCCAGAATACTTATTTTCTAAATTAAAATGTTGTACTTGCAAATATAATAATAGTCTTAGATCACGACGCCCCCACTACACAGTACACAGCAACATCGTAAAACAGCTTTCACTACCGTGAAAGTACGACATTTTCGTTACCGTGCTACAAAGTGTTGGAATTATATACCACCAGCAATAAGGTATCAGAAAACTTAAGCATCGTTTAAATTAAAAACAAAAAAACTATACTTAGACCAACAGAAGCTTATTTGCAGAAAATAGATTGGTATCGAAAACTGCAAACTAGTTCACTTTTTAGCTATGTAATTACCATAATATTTAGATTAACATGTCATGTTATTATTTTTAAATATGTAAAAGTTATGAATTAGATATATTTGAATCTGAATATTAACTCTATTACTTTTAATTATATAAGTATACTATAATCATCGTTATCTTATTTATTGCACTTACTTACTTTGCATTTCATTGGAGTTTTTTGTTTATTTATAATTTATTGTATTCCCTTATACCTCTCCTATTTAGTTATTATTTGGAAGTAGCTGAAAATCAGCATTTCGCTACAAGCGGTTTACAGTTGAGCCTTCTTGCCTTTTGGTAGCATAGCATTTCCGAATTTCATTGTAATTTGAATTGTTAGATATCACCCGGCAAAAGGCACCCTATAAAATTATGAATACAATTACTGGGTGAGCTATATCACCAAGTAAGATTGAAGGCAAAAGCTTCCGAAATACTTATTAAACATTTCACCAAGAATAAAATTCTATAACATATCAAAATTTGGATAGTCGCGATAGACCCAATGCGGTTTATGAAAACATTTTTCCTCAATCACAAACCCAAAATTTTGTTTGAAATTTATTACACTTAAACGTGTAAAATATCCAAAGTAAACAAAGGTTATCCCAAATACTCACAGAAATCTTGCTTGAACAAATTTGATTTATTTATCATTTAAGATTATTATTAAGAAACATAAGGTTACAGGTTTAGCAGATGATATTTTCACCACGATAAGTTGAATAATCCCTCGTTGAATAATCCCGAAAACACCAGCCTCTCCTAAGGGTTAGTATCAGGCACTTTATAGTCTCTGCGGGTTGGTGCACTTGACAATACCTTCGAAATAATTTGTTAGGTATTTGGGTATCCTCGCTTTGTTTCCTTCGCCTTTGGAGCACGGCTTAATGTACTTAAATTGGAAAAAAAGATTGGTACACTTGGCAGTCACCAGGGTGTGAAACCGAAGCCTTAACCAAAGTGCAACCGACACTACAAATTTTTACAAAATTTACAGAATATATCTTAATTTCAAATAAAGATATTTTTACTATCGCTACCACAGCCTCGAAAGCGAGGCCGCCAGCTAATGCACTCCGTATTAGATTGATGCTTCATTACCGATACAGTCAGCATTTTATTATTGTTTTAATTACACTGAGTTATTTTTTAATTATTATTATAAAATTTAGTTTGGTACACTGAATAATAATTGTAAATTCTTAAAGTCTAGGGATCAAAAAAAGCTAAGTTTTATTCCAAAACGATGATGGTAATCAACGTTTGCAAACAGATGCGGATAAAAGGAGTAATTTTTTTTTTTTTTTTTTGCTGCCGAAGCACCCTCTCTCGGGAGGGAGGTGGAAGATTCGTCATGAATACCTCCGCAGCCGTCTGCGGGGTTATGTGGGACTCACCAAAGTGGCACCTACCCACTAAAAACCACCCAAATGGCTGTAGCATGGGAATGCTGTCAGCCTTCATCGGAGCGACACCCGGGTTGGGAGGTGGGCGCGCAAGCAGGGACCCGCTAGCGGGTCACCCGCTGAGAATACTTAATCACTTAAGGTGCAAATGACATTTATATATTGTTGATTAAACGGCCTGGGCAGCCTTAAGCTGGTCCAGATTAGCCGAAAGTTGATCGGGGGGATCCGAGAGAAATTATACTTTCTTTTACTTAATTTATAACCGGCCAACGAGCACACGACTCACCTGATGGAAAGTGGGACAATATTAGACGTAGGTGTTTTATTTATTAAAAGTGGTTGTGATTATTATATCGATTGATGATGCGTTGCTGACCGTAGGCTGTTGCAACTGTCTTTCTTCCAGTAATGGCGCTGGCTGTTCCAGAACACAACCATGTAAACATGATTATTATGGCTGTCAAATAGGAAGAAAAGTGAGATCGACCCCCCGCCGGTGAGATCTTAACAAAGAAACTCTTCTTACACTAGATATTTAATATTATTTTATTTTTCAGGATTATTTCCTGTACTACTAATATTATAAAGGTTTGTATAATTGAATTTTGTTACTAAATCATGCAAAAACGGTTGAACATCGCATCGTCGAGTACAGAATCGGTAGTTTTTATCCCAAAAAGGACTCCAACCTTTATGGGACGAGGCGCGGAAAGCGTGCCTTCATGTCTTAAACGAAACGTACGATCTTTGAGAAACGACGCGTAAACCTAACTAGGCGATCCGGTAAGCCTATTTTGTAGAGTTTATAGACGAGACCGCTTTGCCAGACTTTATCGAAAGCCTTGGCTACATCAAAGAAAACTGCGACCGTTTTAAAACGCCGCGGATAGAAGCCGTCGAGTATATACTCGAAGATGCCATGGACTTGCTTTAATCGGGAGTATTTAGCGCGAAAGCCGAACTGATGGGGAATAATGAGAGGATCACCATCCGTTGGAAACAGATGGTTCAACATTCGAGAGAGTATGACTCTCTCGAGGAGTTTAGACATTGCTTTGAGGAGGCTGATGGGTCTGTGATTAGCCGGGATATTTAGAGGTTTACCCGGCTTGGGAATGCCTATGACTGTCGCTTCTTTCCAAGCTTTTGGAAAGTAGCTAAGGTCAAAACAGGCATTGAAAATGATAGCTAACAAGGTAAGCACCTGTTGAGGCAGTTGCTTAACACTACAGTGCACGCGCGTTCTACCATGGTAGAGCACCCTCAAATTTTTTCGCACCATTCCTTAATTTTTAGGTGTTTCCCCCACGCCCCTAGATAAGCCTCAAAAACAATATAACGCAATGGGTTGGTGCTACTCCAAGTGACTGCTTGGGCGCACCATTGCACAATTTCCCGCCAAAATCGACATTCTACCATAGTAAGTAGTATGTACAGGCGAGCATCGGTGTAACAAAAGTGAATTAAAGTAAGCAATAATGTAATCGCTATTCTTTTTATTCTTCTCAGTACGATTTTGAAATTTATAATGCTTTGACTTAGAAATAAGATATGTTAATTCTTTATATGAATATAATTCATTTCAATTACGGCTTCAGCGATCTCTTATGAAAAATGGAGAATGAAATGAAAATGACGACAAACTTATCCAGGGTGGCTCTGGATAAGTTCAGAGTGGCTCAGAGTGGAGAAGTCGAAACCTACACAGGAAGAGATGTTTGACTTCGAACGCGAAGATGTTGCGGTTTCATCATACGTAGATGTTCCTCACTTTGTACTCTCATCGAACCGTAAAAGTCAAAATGCTTACGAGTCCAAGAATGGAACATTATGGAGTAAAGAATGTCCACCAGAAACAAGAGTAAGATCGCAAAATATTAGATTTTGACCTTTTAGTCCGAAATTATTTGAAGATAGCGGGTAAAAATTGATCATGCATCAACAAAATAAAGGTCAACAAACTGTAGTAGGAAGAAATTTCCTACTTGACTCGTCATTTGAACTGGCCAAACCCTTCATGATGCGACTTTTGGCACTTGAATATCTTCCACGGGAATTAACGTGAAAAAAAAGAAAAACAAAAAGCCTTTTAGGGTTGTCTGATGAGATATCTCAAGATCACTTAAGCAAGAGAGCAAAAGTTGGCAAATATTTTATGGGCTCTCGAGCCCCAAATCGCTCCACAAAAAATGGGTGTAAACGATGTGCCAGGTGGATTACGGCTTACTCTTGAAATAAATTTTAATTCTAATTCTACACATAATATAGAATTCTATTCATAATTTATAAACATGACGTGACTTCCTCTCTTGAATACAATTTTGTCAATATTTGATTGAAATTGGGATTTAGTTTTCGTTTGCACAGTTGCGAGTGAAGTCGGCTACGATTCAACAAACAATAAAAATTGCACACTCAATATTACCATAATTGACAGCTGTCAAAGCAAACTGAAGTTGCGATTTGGCGTCTTTGTCTTTAGCCAATGCCAATTTCAATCTCAATTATTATCATAAAATGGCCGCACAATAATGACAATTTAATTAATTTAAAAAACATCTACGAAAATATCTATGGGCGCGGATCCCACATACCATCAGGTGGATCCCATGATCGTTTGCCGGCTAAGACAAAGTAAAAAAAAACCCTGTTAAAATACAAATCTGAAGATAAACAGAAATAATTAATTAAATCTTTCAAGTGGATTAACTATCTCCACAACAGATATACGTTCCATTGTATTGAAACAAAGATATAGTTTTTCACACAAATCCCCGAGGCGTGCTACAAAGAAATCTCCAACGATTCACGGTTGACTGCATTTTTTCGAAATTTTACACTTGGCTTAAACAATGAGTGGAAAACATATGTTAGAATTTCATCGTATTGTGTGTTGCGTTGAGACTCTTATTTTTAGCTCATTTGGATCAAGGTCAAGATATTTTTATAGAGCACTTTTGTTTTAATAGTATGGTTACAAACTAGAGATGTAGAAGGGAAGAAGTTTCGTATAATGAAAAATTTTTAATTTCAAAAAGACTGCAACTTTTTTTGCTACCAAGCAAAGATTGTAGGCAACCTCCTTGGAGGGTGTTGGGTAAATGCTCTTTCAAAAACCACTCTGACCAAAGCCGTCTGGGTGGTGGTGTAGGATTCAGACTCAACAAGAGTTTTCTACCCACTAAAAACTACCTGTATGGCTCTGGCAATCTTTGCCTTACATCCTTCATTAGACATGACAGCCAGATAGGGAAGAGGCTACGCAAGCAGGGACGTGCTAACGTGATATCCGCTAAGAAACAGAATAGCACTAATGGTGCTAGGGGAGTATTATATAATAATAATCATCATCATCATCATCAATCATCGGCCTGGGTATCCAGAAGGCTACCCAAATTGGCCGAAAGCTGGTTAAGGGAGTCCGAGAGAGCGTTTCTTAGTCTAGACTAGGAAATTAAGTCATGACTGGTCTTACGCAGAATATAATTTTTATTTATTTATTATTAATATAATCCACAGCCATTAAAATTTACATTAAATATAATACACATAAAAAAAACTTATAGCCATTAACGGATTTACTTTATTTTTCAATTTTTACTGTGAAAAATCGATCGCATCATAACTATTTATGACTAGTGTATGTCCCTGGGTTTTCTCTGATAAAGTTTATGCAAAGAAGGAATGTTAAAATTTCATAAACCTCTTCATTAAGTTTTCTGTTTCTTAAATGATTTTTTGGAGTGAACAAATAAATGAATTATTTTTCTTTCTTAAAATTTACCTTTGAATCGCACACGGCACACGATACAGTTCAGACGATACAATGGCATGTTTGTTACAGATTCTCATCGAGTTTCGTAACACGCTCGAAAGTTCAATGTCATGCGATGACGGGTGGAATTTGAAGATGATAATGTCAACTGTCAGCTGTCAGATTTTCAGATTTTGATGCAGGTTTCATCAGGTGTGGATCGTGGAAAAAAATCGCGCCATTCGGATCGGGTGGACCGTGATAGGAGTGTTTGTCACAATTGGATGATGTGGTTTTTAATGTTAAGTAGTTAAGTATTTTATTTACAAATGAACAAATCTTTTATTTGTAATGAAAGGTAGATATTTTTATTTACAAAGACAGTTTCTTTTTACATGTCTAATTAATCATGTTTACGTAATTGTTTAACGGCTCAAGGGATGGAACAACCACAGGAGTCACTGGAAAGAAGGTTATTTCAGCTGAAACCTACGGCAGCAAGGCATAATTAATGTATGTATATGCTAGTACGATATATGTATTTTACTCGCAATAAAATAAGTCAGTTTAACATCTACCATTGGCGATGTCGCATTTTAAGTAAACAATAATTTACATCTTCTTTTATACAATAAATAAAAGAAAATTTTTATCAAAATCCGCAAAAAAACACGCCACTATCTAAAAATTTGTGAGATATGGGTGACATTATTCAAATTTTAAATTTAATGGAACTGAGAAATAGCCAAAATGACATACCCAGTGCGAGAGCAGGATGCAATAAATAATCGTTACATTGTCGTATCGTGTTGTATCGTGTCGTATCTACTCGGATTCTTTGCTTAGTGTCAGTCGGATTGCGACTAAGTTAAATCAGGCAACGTCGACCAAAATGTACGAGGTCCTTGTTTATGAGAGTCCGCTATTGTACTTTAATCAAAGTGCATGTTATTTATGACTGATAATTATTTATTAACAATTAAAATTATAACAACGTTCAAGTTTAATTTTAATTCATAACTTGGTTCCAATGACATCAGCTCCTACTGTTACATCAATAAGGAAGCGTAACTATAAACTAAATCATAAAATGTAATCCATAAATTATACATATATATGCGTCCAAAATTTTCATCATAACATTTTTTATATAATAATAATAAATCCCCAGACAAACACACCAACTGTCACAGCCCCAAAGTAAGCAGAGCTTGTGTTGTGGATGACCATAAAGCGAACTGGAGGGAACCCGGACTGAACACACTGTAAATAGTAACAATCATGACCCCAGATCAAAAACCTGTATTCATCATACCTTTTAGTGATTTAAAGTAACAATTGTCCTCCAAATGCCTATATGTAGGAATAATAAAATATCCAGCCGACAATTGAACAATATGTGGAATTCGGATTGAAGCTCTGATATGGCTTGTCTTTCTAATTTTGTACCACTAATAAACAAAACAAGCTCTATGAAATAAATGCTGCTCAATTTTTAGACATTCAGTGAGGTTAAACAATACCAGTGTATGAAACCGAATTAAAAAATGATAGTTTTGCAATCCGTATCTGAAATAGTCGACGTCACGTGACAATCAATAGTTGGTTTGGTCGTTTAGTACATCCAGTTCTCTCGTAGGAGGCCCAAACTAGGGTTAAGAATTGCTTGGACGATATTCGATCTGTTGTTTGCGCCCCGCCTACTAGAGGTCAATGGGACTGCAGTGGATTCGAGGGGATAACTTACACATCCATCTGTATTCTTAGCCCAAATGGCTGATTTAACCAGAACTCGAAGTAGCTCTGGCCTGATGGCAGAAACGCACAAGCAAATAGATATAGAGCTCTCAGATAAACTGACTATGGACGATCGGCAAATAAATTAATCCTTCAGTTTTACCAAAAGAGATTGAAGAAATCTTCTTAATGCTTGAGGTTGGACCTGAATTCCTTCTTTAACTACCTCACTGGAGATTACCCATCCAGGAGCACAGCTGATGTTCCTGTAACCGCAATTTCGACCTTGTGGTAGTATGCCGACTGTATAAAAAATGAAAACTTCTTATTAATATCCGACGCTATGCAATACCTTAAATCTTTGTACAGATTCATACTAATCCCATATCCGTATTGAAAACGATAAAGGTCATGATTTAAATATGAGTTGGAGCGTTTGATATCGAATTGCTAATATCACGAATATCTTGGTATTTTTAAATCAAATTCAACAAAGGTTTTCAAAACGTCTGTATATTTTGTGTATTTGTTACACAGTATTTTCATAAAATCGGAATGTAAAAAATTTTTATTCTACTTCAACATCATTCGAGATATCACTTTTTATTTTGTGAGTAATGGCTCTCAGAAAAATGTGGTTTTAAGCGTTTTTAACAGAAATTCGTGAAATTATTTGACTTACATTCAACATAGCATTCGACCCCTATATAACGTCCTCATCTGTCATATCAATGTTTGTAATACACAACAGAACTGTCATCAAGAAGCCATATAAAACTGTAGAGTTGTTCGGTCCAGGTAATATTACAAACTTTGTAATGCAATTTTAAAAAGATAACTTTGTGATATCATCATTCAGGAAGAACGTCTTCTTATGGTAGTGTCTGGAGATAGGTCACCTAACACTTCCCTCTCTCTCCCTCGGAGTCTTTCCGAGCTAGCAGGTGCAGTTAAGAATTATTTTATATAGATATAGGAACTGTAAATTTGTTTTGCAAAAATTACTCCCGTAGATTCCCCTAGATTCATGGTCTAGGGGAATCCCCCTAGGTCCATCTTTGCGAAGCGATGGTAAACGTCGATATGCACAAAAAATTGTCAACATTGAAATATAATAATTTGAATTCAGATTTGAATAGCGTCAAACAATACAAGGGAAAGGGTAGTTGAAGATTTTGCCATCATATCCGACCTTCTTTTGTTTTTTTTTCAAAGTCGCGGCGCACGATTGTTTCCATGTATGTCGATTGAAGATACTCTATGGAACACAAAAATGTAGTCCGCTATGCGCAGAAGAAAATCGCAAAAGAAAATCTTTATATAGAGCTATAAAACTTATTTAAGGCTTTACTACATGCTGTAGTTTTGGTTTTAATGGTAGTTCTATTATTTATATGTGAAATAAGCACTTTTTTAACGTAGTTTTAATACACGAGGCACTATTCCAAAAGTAGCATTCAGTTTTTCAAATCTAGCTGACGGGACATAATTAAACTTATAAAAATCAAATATTATCAATTAAAAAATATATACCACCATGCCTTATAGTTTATGATACGTTTCAGTAATACGAGCAGGAAAAAAAATGTTTACAAAACTTACAAAGTCCATTTTTGCACATAACTCTGGTAACAGAAGTTCGTACCCGTAAGCATACACAATTAATAAATTAACAATAAGCTGGTTGAAGTTTATAGGTGGAAAAAGACCCGAATTGCTCTTTACACATCTTTACACGCTCTTACACAAATTACGTAAAGGTTTTTATTTAGGTTTTCTTCGTTCGTTTATCTGCACATGATTCCGAAGCGAGAAACTTTAGGGCACTAGGAGATATATTTTTGTATTCGTTATAGGGTTCTTATATCAATGTAAGTTTACCTACGTTTTATTGTATATCATCAGTTAAATTCTGCATCAACAAGCAAGAGTTATTGTCGACTTAAAACTTTTGCAATAGTGCTTTGTATTAAAAGTAAGTTAAAAGATACTTAGTAAAATTTAAAATAATTTAATAATTGTATATCTAGTCAAGCCAAGAATTTTTATAGGGCTCTAATGATTTTCTGTTACAATATTTTTCGGCGCCTAACTTTGGAATGTGTGTTCCTTATAGTGTCAAAACCGGTACATATGTTTTACAGTGCAACGCAATGTGAGAAAAAATACAAGACGATCGGAGATTATGCCAATCTCCATACAAAAATCTTCAAGCCCCTTTCCAAAAACAACAAAATTTGTTCTTGACGGGAAAGGTGGACAAAAAACATCGTTGATTTTTCATTTCCCAAGCCTATACAAAATCTTTTATTTCTTAGTTACCTGCTTTCAGACAACAAAGTAAGGCTAGCAGTAGATTTTCTATTCAAATTCAATTATTTATTTCTCAACATTGACAATTACTTGTTCTTATTGACGTCAAATAAAACATGACTCTACCACCAGTTCGGAAAAATCTTCGTGAAGAAGAACTGGCAAGAAACTTCACGGGTATATTTTTTTTTAAATAAATGTACATTGTCTCTTCATGTCTATACAAAATTATTCTTATCTGCATCTAATATCTCGGCAAGTCTCCCGCCCCTCAAGTATCCAAACGACGTACACCCTCAAACGGCACACGTTCACGAGTTAGTGTAGGATCCAGCTACGTCCACCTCTACCATATTAGATGGAAGTGAGCGACCCGTCACCGGACGCTACCATTATTTTTTCAAAACAATAAAAAAACGTAACTGCTTTAATAATAAATCACTGACAAAACCTGTAATGATCCGTGGCTGGGTTACGATTAAAGAGAAGCAACCGACAATTAAATAAAAATAACCTTTAGCCGGTGCATATAAGCCCGCGATTTGTTTTACCCTTTTCGTAGCCACCTTGAACGCGACACAACCTAATGACAAGTGGCTTCCACATCCAAGGACATTATTGGTCTAGGTGCTTTATTTATCAATATTGAAGTTATTTATAGAGAGTTGCTGACCTTCAGCTTTAGTTTGGATTGCCTTTGTTCCAGTCCCTCGAAATTCCTCAATCACCTGAAAGTGATTACTATGGCGGTCAACATGGGAAATAATGTAGCGCCAGGCGAGATCAAACGAGAGAAACTCTACTACTGCTTAATGACGTCGCCGAATCAGGTACAGTATAGTACGACTGTGTAAGTCAAAAAATAATTGACTTACATTTAACCTGTAGACTATAATATTAATAATATTTTCAAACCTTGTGAACCATTACTTAACCTCAACTACACCCTCTCGATATACGAGTAATATCGAGAATAAGTTAAACTGTGTTGACTTTTAACCATTCATTTGCCATTTGCATAAATTAGTTATGTTTATTTGCATACATAATCACAGACCACCCATTTAGATTAAATTTATCTAATGCAAACCTAATCACATTTATTTGTAAGTTATGAAATTATTTCAGCATCTTCGTAAAGATGGTGTAATTCATTTGTACCCAAGTCTAATGCGGCAAAGACTTATAGATATTTCTTTAAGTTTTTTCATTTCTTAGTTTTTTTATTAGCAGCGCTCTCATTTTGCGTTGTACTAGAGTAATTCCATCAGACCTTCCGAGTATAAAGCGAATATTGAAGGTAATAAACGCCCGGTGGATTATGACGAAGGAAAATAGGATCTTAACTCAATACTACCAAGGAATCAAGAGTGACGCAGGTAAAACCACGACAGGACTTGTAGTAACTTACAATTGAGACCCCTAGATGTCTCTATGCTTAGAATTTAACAACAAACAGGTTTTTCTTAACCATAGCTCCAATTACGGATATATAGATAGAATCAAAAATATAAACTGAACAACAATTACCAGATCATTATGTCAAGCGGTCAAGGTCGAAATTGGCGTGAATCTTCACACAATAACATGATATATAATAATAGATTTTTTAACCTCTTATATACAGCAAGCTCACTAACGAGTAGTTCAAATTAATAAGTAACATTAACGCTGTGTTATTCCGTAAATGATATAATTATAGTTATTTTGCTGTTCATGTTGATTTTTCTGTAACCTTTGATGTGTCGTAAGTATTTGACATTTAAAAAATTGAATTTAAATTTTTTGTTTTTTTTTTGTCTGTAGTTGTAACGGTGTACTTTTGAATTAATTGATTTTTATTTGAGTTTCGTGATATGCAGCGTATTATTAATTCTGTTTGTGTTGAGAAGCGATCATTGATTTTTAAAAAGGCATAAAAATTTAAGTAACGTTCCTTTTTGTAACAGCTTTTTTGTGTTGTATACGCGACAATCTTTAAATTGGTGTTGATATTTCACTTATATAAATAAAATAAATAATGTTGTTTGATTCTACACATTACCACACTTTTATGATTGTTGGCTGTACTAATTGTTGGACATTGTAAGCCAAGCAAATATATACTTACGAGCGCCTTAATAACTATTTGAAGTATGAGTGCAGCCGTAAGATAGAATATAATAATAAAAATTATAATAATTAATCAATTTGATTCGGAATTATTCAATATTATGTTAGTAACAATACCTAATCTTAAAAACTATGTTAGTATTATAAATTTCATGTCATAACAATTCAAGCATATTATATATATGGTCCTAAAATCCAAATTTAAAATATTTAATGTTTAATTTGGCTAATATGATCAGGACTCAGGACTCAACTATATTATTATTAGGGTATTATCAATGTATATTAATCTTTTTAAACATTCTAAGTTTGAAACATGCTAATAACTTAGATTTTTTCGGATAATTGATTCTAAATTCAAATCCATTAGTTTGCTTAAGAATTGAAGTTGCCAATGGTTAAAAAAGTAAATCTGTAAATATAAAGTTCGAACCTCAACTTTGAACACCCTTTGGATATATTCGAAGTCTAAACGTCTATTTAAAAATAACAAAACATAATAATGGTTCTGTTTAATTGGGGACCATGAAATTAATTTATCAAATTGAATCGACAGACGAATATGCAATGTTATTTAATTGTTTATAATTGATGCAGTTGTTAACAGTAAAGTTGTATTGTTATTTCCGCTTTGTTGTATGTTTTCGTAGGATTATTAAACGGATTTTTTTCTAATATTATTTTTACGAGATTTGAATCATCAGTCGGGTACAGCGAGATTTTCTCACAACGACAAAAAAATCTTGTACAAAACTCGATTTCTTTACACCTTTTTTTATATTCTTAATTTCTTATTTTTTTAGCTGTAATATTAAACGTGACAACGTTTACTGGCCTTACCAAGCTAACCAAGCCTTAGTAGAGACGTCCAGAGGGCCCAAAAACTGACAATTGTAATTGAATATGGATACAAACTCCATGTTTATGTAATTGACCGCTGAGTATTTCTCTTATTTTGAAATAATTTAGTCAAAATTACAATTCAAATATTGTTTTCTCAACATTGACAATTATTTGTTCTTATTGCCGTCAAATAAAACGTGACTCTACCAACAGTTCGGATGAACCTTCGTACAGAAGCACTGGCAAGAAACTTCACCATGTACAATACATGAAATGAGATGAAATTTTGTTGTGTGTGATATCAAATTAGTAGAATAAAAGAAACTGTTTATATTTTTAATACTTCAAATTGTTACTAAACGGTTTTAATTATAGATTTTGCTTGGAAGATCTAGACTTAGGTGAGGTCAAGATAAAGTGTAGAGGCGTTTAAAAATTATATTTGACGCCCTTTTGGTAAAACATTGGTGGCTTGTCTTCAATTTTAATATTTATTTGCAACGATATTAACTCATATTTTAATGTATTTTTTAAATTTATATTTCCTTAAGTTTTCATGACTCTTTATATGAAATAAGATACGTTTTAACTGGATTTTAACCTAAGCAAATCATTGTCAGTAAATTTTTACACACAAGTACAAGTATTTTTTATACTTAAGAGGTTGGTCCGAACAACTTTGTAATTTTTGTAATATTGTGTTTTGAATAAAGCATTTTTTCAATTTTAATTTTTTTTCTAATTTCATTTGTTGCATCTTATTATATATTTTACATTTTAACTGGAAGTTTTGGTATCTTTACAGACTCATGACTGAATAAAGTGGTAGGCCTCCACCTGACAGTAACAAAAACATTCGATCATTTTCGTTCTGGCTTAACACAGAAAATGCTGACACTTGTGTTTGAATTTCAGCATGTTTGATGTTGGATTTCATGTTGGCGAAAGACTCCATCCATCTTCTCTATTAAAATTGGTGTGTTTTTTAAATGTCAATGGCTTTTCTAATTAACCGCAATTTTTTTCCTTTGATAAAATTTTACAGAGAATCTTAAATAATATTTTGATGATCCTCAAACAAATCAAATAAATCACGCAGCAAGTACTTTAGATCCTGCAACGTATCATTATAGAAAAATCTCAAGGCAACATACTTCCTACGCCTCTAAGGCTCTATTCACACGATGAGGACTTAACAAAGATTTGTTTATTAGATAGTCCGTTAAACCATTCACATTACAACGATCATAATTTTTTTTTCTAATTAAAAACTTTTAAATCTTGACATATAAGTGACAATTTTATTTTGGATTCACATATTCACACAGTTAAATTAATCAAAATCAAATCAAAATAGTTTATTTCAGCATAGGTAAAAAAAAAAATAGACTTGGTGAATGTCTCCTTTTTTCATCTTTATGTTGAGGTTATTGACACCTTAACTTCGGCTGTTAAACGGTATTATAATAAATATAATAATAAATGCCCAAACAAACACACCTACCGTAAGGCCCCAAAGTAAGCAGCCATACAGCGAACTGGGGGGCCATAATAAGCATAATTATATAAATATCAACATCCATAACCCGAGAAAACACATCTATGTTCATCCCACAAATGTGTATACTTGTGAACGTTGACCTGCGCAGTAACGCTAATCTTAAAATATATTGCTGTTACATTCCGCATGGCTCCTTGCACACTAGTATGGTAGCATACTTCTATGAACTTATTTCTGAACAGTTTTTAGATCACCCGAACGACTTTTTCCTCGTTACTGGTGATTTTAATATCTCTAATAGCCAATGGGATTTATCCACTGAACCACCTAAACTTGTCACTACAATTGCCGACCCTCTAACTTTTGAACTAAATAAGTTTCTTGCCTTTACCAGTTTTAAGCAATATAACAAAATTTTTAATAAAAACAATAGGCTACTTGACTTGGTTATAAGTAATTGTTTCTGTGTATTGTCAGCATGCTCTACTCCATTAATTTCAGAAGATGCTCATCATCCAGCCCTTCATTTCTACCTAACAAACCTTCAGTACAAAGGAATAAGTTCTGCACCTAGAACAGTTCGCTTATTTCATGTGGTGGACCATCTAGTCATCTAGACCAGCACTGGAGGAGGTTGACTGGGTTACATTGTTGCAGGGTGACAACATTGAGCAATGTACTGATCTTTTTTACGATACCGTGAATAAAATAATAGCACAGCATGTTCCTAAAAAATATATAAAGCCTAATGATCGATATCCTATATGGTATACCAAACCTCTAATTAAAATAATCAAAGAGAAGCTTAAATTCCATAAAAAATGGAAAATATATAAAAATAGCTCAGATTATGACACATTTAAAATACTTAGGGAAAGGCAAAAGTTAATAGAAGCGGAATGTTACAAAGCATTCATTTACAGAGCTGAACGTAAAATTAACATAGATTGCAAGCACTTTTGGTCCTTTATAAAATCCAAAAAGAAATCTGACGATATCCCAGGCACTATGCATTACGATATTCACAGTAGCTCGAATGTTGAGGATGTTTGTGAAATGTTTAATTGGTACTTCCACTCCGTGTTCGAGCCTTCGGATGGTAATATAACGTCAAATAATATTTATGTTGATACATCTCAAAACACCAACAGTAGTGTCAGTGTGGGTTCCGTCGCTTTGTCTTTGGATACTGTTAAAAAATATTTAAACAATCTCAATATAAATAAGGGCTGCGGTCCCGACGGCTTACCACCACAATTTTTAAAGAAATATTCTGATGCCCTGTGTTGTCCCCTATATATTTTATATAATCTATCACTTCAAACATGGCGCTTGCCTAACAAGTGGAAAGAGTCACTTGTTATTCCTATCTTCAAATCGGGTAATAAACACGATTTTAAAAACTATCGCCTTATTTCCAAACTTTGCACGGTAGCTAAAATGTTCGAGAAAATAGTGTACGACTCGCTGCTTCCAATTTTGAGACCATCCATAGTTACCGAACAACATGGATTCATAAGTAAGCGTTCAACGGAAACAAATATCTGCGAATTTATCCAGTTCGTATCTAAGGGTATGGACGATGGATTCCAGACTGATACGGTATATACCGACTACTCCAAAGCGTTCGACAAGATTTCCCATTCGAAGTTGATTTGTAAGCATTATGAGACTGGTATTCATGGGGATTTATTGAGGTGGCTCAAATCCTATCTTCGGGACCGGAGTCAGGCTGTCACGATCAAAGGTTATACGTCCTCTTTCATGCCCATTTCATCTGGCGTGCCTCAAGGTTTCCATTTTGGACCTTTACTTTTCCTAGTTTTTATCAATGACGTGGTAAAGATTTTTCGCAACTGTAGATGCTTGATTTATGCTGATGACATGAAGATCTTTAAAAAAATTAATTCGATTTCAGATTGTTATTTGTTACAGGAGGACCTGAATAGACTGGTGACTTATTGTGAAATTAACTCGCTATCTCTAAACGTTAATAAGTGCAACGTTATCTCTTTTACAAGAAAATCAAAACCAATCTGTTTCGATTATAAATTAAATAACTTAATAATCAATAGGTCCAATGGCTTGAGGGATTTGGGTGTTCACCTGGATAGTAAACTTACATTTAACTCTCACGTTAGCATAACGTCTACCAAAGCTTTCCGCATGCTCGGATTTGTTTTGAGAATTGGCAAAGAATTTACTAGCCCTAAAACTCTTATATTGCTATACAATAGTTTTGTTCGTTCAGTGCTTGAATACGCCTCTACAGTATGGAACCCACAGTGTAACGTCCACATTCAAGAATTGGAGCGAATACAAAATAAATTCATCAAGTGCTTTAGATACCGTTTCCCCTCAGCCTCAACTAGTGAAATTATCAGTCTGCAGAACCGTCGTCATATTAGAGACTTAATGTTTCTACAAGGGATTTTAAAAAATGAAATTGATTCACCAGTTCTGTTAGAAAACATATATCTGTTGTGCCCTCGCTTCTCTTCTCGGAAAAAGAAAACTTTTTGGACCCCGAACTCCAAAACAAACTATAATAAAAATAACTTCCTTATTAGAGCATGTAATCTGTATAATAATGATTATTTATTCGCAAATATTGACATCTTTTACGTGTCTTCGCAAAGGTTCCGAAAGGATATCATCAGTGTAGTTTCCAATGCCTAACAATTAAGCATGTTTAGATGTATTTAATGTCACGTATTATTTTAGTTCTGTACAATATTTTCAACTTTTAATTATTACTTACATTTTATTTTCCACCTTTAGTGAGTGTATTCGCACCGATCGATATTTCTAATTGTTAACTTTTATAGAGGAAACTTTATTGGTTGATGTGTTTGTAAAATGTATTATTTATTGTCTTATTGTACTGTTTGTTTCCTTAAATAAAAAAAAATGAAAAAAATAAAAAAAAACAAATGAATGCCCCGGCCAGGACTCGAACCTGGGACCTCCGGCGTTTGAGGCTGGGCTAATAGCCTTTAGTACTCGTAGCTACACTACGGTCGTCAAAATCATATTATGTGTGTATACCGAGAGGAAAAAGACCTCTCGTCACTGTTTGGTCAACTTTGAAATGTCATAAAATAGGTAATTAGGTATACAGCTTCACCACTCTCTATCTCTTCTTAAATTATATTTAAACTTACTTAAGTGTGCCAATTTTGTCAAAGGGTTATTGTCAAAAATATGTTGCGTAAGTGCCCTGTTACTTTTTGAAACTATAATTTTAATTTAATTTGCTGAAAATTTGATTTGGTTGTAATCTTATTTTCAATAAAATCTTCAAAATTAAACAGAGTTCTTTTACTAACGTGATTTTAGATCGTGAAAAATTATACCATCTTATAGTATAATATAGTATATTTTTTAAGTAATCCAGTTCAGAAATAACTATTATTGAAAGAGAAAAAGTGAATTTTCAAATAAATTGAGAGCTTGATTTAGTCCTTCCTTTTTTTTAAATTTTTTAGGCAGCACCCTCATGGGAGGGAGCTAGAAGATGCGTCATGCATACCGCCGCAGGCAACCGACTTCCGCGACGGTGATGTGGGACTCATCAAAGTGGCACCTACCCACTAAAAACGACCTTGCCGGCTGTAGCATGGGAATGCTGTCAGACTTGATCGGAGCGACACCCGGGTAGCGAAGTGGGTGCGCAAGCGGGGACCTGCTAGAGGGTCACCCGCTGAGAACAATAATCACATAAGGTGCAAGTGACAGATTGAATGCTGATTATTCGGCCTGGGCAGCCTTAAGCTGGTCCAGATTAGCCGAGAGCTGATCGGGGGGATCTGAGAGTGCATTTCTCGGTCTACGGACTTCGTACCTCGACGGCATGGACGGAGCAGTATAAGCTACTGATTCGCGTATGAGGGGGTTAGGATGCTCTTCGGATTTTTTGAAAAAAGCGGTGGAGAGCGTCCTAAGGTGTTGTTGTACTGTAGGTAAGTCGAGATCCTTGTGCAGGTCTGCGTTTCGCACGTACCACGGAGCATCCGTGGCCCTGTGGCAGTACAGAACTACCTGCAGCTTATACAGATGGGAGGGTTTTGCATGGGCAAAGATTGGGGCCGCATACGTCATGACTGGTCTGACGCAAACCTTAAAAAGCGTTCGCTTGTTCCTAAGAGATATTTTATTATGCTTGCCTAACATACTGTTTAGGCGGGTCATGTACAGACGGGCGAGTTTGGTAACTCTGAGTATGTGAGGTCGGAATAAAAGCGTACGATCGAGCGTTACGCCTAGGTACTTGGTGGTTAGTGCCCACGGGATGGGCGTACCTAGCATTCAAATATGGGGGTCGCAGGGGCGACGGCGTTTTTTTAAACAAGGCCCCGAGGTCATTTACGGCCTTCTGGAGTTTGGTGATGAGGGTGTCGACGTGCACGCCCTTGACGTACAGGGCTGTTTCATCGGCAAAGAGGGAGAGTTGAACACCTTTTGACGGGATAGGTATGTCGTGCGATCTTTAAGATAGGAGCCGACTTGTTTAACTTGTTTGGTATTACAATCAATTCTTTGTACATATAACGAAACAAACATTAAAAAGTAAATATCATACCATCTGTTTATATTAAAAAAGCTAAACGGAATCTGCCTGAAATTATGCCAGATATAAAAGCAGAAAAAATATTTGCCTACAAATTCAACTTCCGAAAACCTATGATTATACCCAATGCAAGTGCACTTAAGAAGGTATTCGACATTTCAACACATGATTGTATGAAGGTGCTTTCAATCACATTAATATCTCAGTAATGGCCGCTAAAACTGTTCATCATTCATCCATCCATCATTGATGGTTTTGTATCTACAATTACGGACAGCGGTCGTCTGTTAGTCGTGATGGTATCGTCCTTGCCGATCCATCGATTTTTCATATTTAGAGCAGAGGCCAAATAGATTTCAATGCGATTGTAAATATTTTTGAACTAATTTTGCCACCAACGGAGGGTATTTAAATAAAAAAATTACTGTTACTCAAAAAGAATTAATTTCAAATTATAGAGTCTAAAAACTTACTAGCATATGTATGAATTGATTTGATGTTAAACCAAACTGGTTCAATTTCATGAACTAAAATTAAAATATTATTTATTTAGGTCAAATCAATATGCGGTGGTCGACGTATTCGCATGATTCACGGCTTGGCATGATTGGTACTACAAATACATAACAAATGTTTGTCAGTTTGTTTATTTATTTTTTTTACAAATTATGTACCCACAGTATGAAAAATAAAAAAACCTTGTATAAAGGTACCACTTATTCCATAAGAAATTTCTACCAGTACACCTGGAACTGGAGAGTTTGAATTAAATTGGTACAATATGAGGTAATTAATAAATAAACTTATCATATAGAATATTTTCAAAAACTATAAATCAATACAAAAAAAAATACAAGTGAACCTAGATATTGTAGGAGGTTATAGTTTACATAACTACTGACTGATTTGACGCATCAACAGTATACCCAAACATAATCCTTTTTTAAGATATTTTATTGTATATTTGTAAAATGAATAGATCTATGAGTTATGTTGCAGATGTTCGAAAACTATCCAAAAAGGTGTAAAAGTCTAGAGTTTCACCAGAATTCATAGGAACATTTTAGACGAAAGCTTATGGTATCTAGCTCGCTAAGACATTCAACGCTAGGCGTTGGCCTAATTTTTAAAATATCAATTGGCTTTCCTGGCAGAGCTTTATAAGTAAGAACATACTTTTTAAACTTTGTCTTTTGGAGCTTTGGATTATTTTTTATAACTGTTAGCTTTATATTTTCATAACCGTTAAAACTTCCATTGTAAAAACATCTAACCGTTCTATCAACTATACTCTTGTTTCATAGCAACAAAGTGTAAATAAATAAATGACCAGTTATGATGTTAATTGTAATTTCGTAAAAGATGTAGAATTTGTTAACGGACATTTAAAAAAAAAAGTCCGTGCTTAGT
This sequence comes from Marasmarcha lunaedactyla, assembly GCA_923062675.1. Lineage (NCBI taxonomy): Eukaryota > Metazoa > Arthropoda > Insecta > Lepidoptera > Pterophoridae > Marasmarcha > Marasmarcha lunaedactyla. The sequence goes on along the minus strand of OV281363.1, from coordinate 15,046,993 downwards.
GTGATAGACGATTATTCGGTAAGTCCGTTAAATTATTTTCACACTTGCCCAATTTTATATTTACTGATCCTTTTTATATATATATATTTTTTTGTCTTTACAAGCTCTTGGTACATAATGTCTAAGATGATGGTCAAACTCAATATGGGATTTTGACCTGCTAATGGTCAGTAGTACGCATGAAAGATTAACTCATGAGTAACCTTTCCCTCCTTAAACTTCCCTAATTTTAAACCTGAAAATCTTGTAAAAAAATAAAAATAATTTGCGAAAAATCAATCATAAGTTACCATGTTGTATTCTATTGAATGTATCAATGTCAATGTCAAATCAGTCAATGTCAGTCAATCAACAATCTGTCAGTTCTATTTTGAATGAATTAACTAGAGTGAATCCTAAAAAATCGGAGAAATGGTATATTTTAGAAAAATATCTTACAATGGTAGGAAGGTTGGATATTTAAACTAATGATTGTATGATAATCTATATTTATTGGCCTTTAATTTTATATACTGACTATTAGTAGGTAATTTTTTGTACTATCTGCTTTACAATGTACTCTCTAAGAGTGACTTTCCCGTTTTCCTGCTAAGCCAATGACCCTACACAATGAAGGTTTTAAATTGACAACTAAATGTAAAAGTAAAGCCAACGCAAAGCGTTATAGAATTTTCCTTTCGATTCGTTGCTTGGTATTTGGTCTATGATTTGCGCTTCAAATTTATAACTGTCGAAGACGAACGAAAGAGCCGGAATCTAGCTTTTGTAACGGATATTGCCAATACCTTGTGATGAATATCCTTGCCGTGTATTGACAGGCTTTCATTTACTAAATCAATGAATAAGGAGTTGGTTTTGCACACGCTTTTGTGCAAATCACATGTGTACCTTCGCGGCTTAACTAATCAACCGTTTAATATGAAGTATAATGTAATAAACTTGCGACTGTGTGAGTACCAGATCAATTGCCAAAGTACATCATGCAAGAACGCCAATATCTTCCGCCATTTTAATTTGATTAAAACCGTATTCGTAAATATAAGCTTGGCTCTGTGTCTCCCGATTACCTCGAAACTCTTCAAATAAAGTAAACAAACAATGGTCTGTCTCTAGTGTAGTTCAGATTAACATAGTTTATTACGAAACAAACTTAATTACAGAGTAACAGTTTAAATCTTCGTAAATTAATGTTCTTTTACTTTTGTTCTACTTTGGTCTAAAACTTCCCATTATATAACCGGATTAAAGAACGTCGGTAAATTACGGCAAGTTTATATTATTGGAACATTTTAGTCACGAATCAAAGGAAATCGTGATCGTTGAGGCATCTTAATTGTGGAGACTGGAGTACTTTCTGCCGCTGTATATATAAAACACGTTGCTTTGTACTTGTATATTACTTATCTGTGTATTAATATTAGACCCTTAATAATACTTACCACAGCAGGTACCTTAGCCTCATTGACTTGCTGAGCTAACGGATGCGGATATGAATAATTTTGTATAGACATAAAGAGACTCTGTAAATTTATTTTGAAAAAAAATATCTTACCCGTGAAGTTTCTTGCCAATTTCTTTACGAAGGCTTGTCCGAACTGGTGGAAGAGTCATGATTTATTTGACGTCAATAATAACAAGTTATTGTCAATGATGACAAAGAAATATTTGTATTTGAATTTGACCTAAGGCAGGGATGTTTTTAGATAGTTAGTAGCTGTGCAGATTGACAGAATTTAAACATACTATTCAAATAACTGTTCTCGAAGTTTCCCTTCACGCTTAATGTATATAAAAAAAAATTTAAGAAGATTATACATAAAACTGGCGGTCAAAACGACGACGTCAAATCGGGAAGAGAGTCAGATCAAGCATTGTGCCACTAATGTTACACCACGATAGTTTTTAGGTTTTTTTTTTGCAAGGACACAGCCGCACTACGTTAGTGCTCAAATGAGTATTTAAGCACTTTTTGGTACCTAATAATAATCTAAATTCAATTTTAAGTCATGCACGCAGGGTTGCATTTACAACATGGATTGTAATGTACCAATGGTCACTTCCTGACAAACGTCTTTACCAATGTGTATAGTGCTTTTAGTTTTTATTAGTGATCAAAGTAAGTAATACGTAAAAGACACAATTTATTGATTTTAGGAAGGGAAGTTATCAACATACAGTATACAAATAGTAATACGTAAAAGACACAATTTATTGATTTTAGGAAGGGAACTGTGCCAAGAACAGGTTGGTCATCAAAAAATTTGCGTGAATTAATTTTCTATACGTGACAAATCAGCCATTACAGTAAGTAGCCTTTATGCATAAATAATTGGTAGATACTGATGCAAGTGGTATGCAGAAACGATGATGTAAATTTTTCAATCTTTAAATATTCAAGGATTCGCGATATACTAAATGCATATGTTTTATCTAGATAGCATGTAATTGCCTGTTTTATTAATTTCCTTCATCGGTTGAGGTGTTTGTTTCCTTATCTTTTTTCCCAGACAAAAGCACCGAAGTAAGTAGAGCTTGTGTTATGGATGACCATACAGCGAATCCAGAATATAGCCACCAACGCTACTCGGCCGTCAATGGTAACTAATGTTAATATTAACAAACCAAAAAATCCATAAAAGTCCATCAAAAAAACTAACGGTTTTTTTAACTAAGTTGATATTCTTTAAAACCTTTCAGGCTGAATATTACATTTGAATGCGAAAGCGAGTTTGTTCATTCATTTGTTTGTTTTTTCGTTTGTTACGCTTACAAGATTTTTTATTTACTTTGTCACAGCCGGCAAACGAACACGTGACCCCGGACCAGTTTTACATCGGTCCTGGATCACGTGTTTGATAGCGAGGTTATCAGTGCAAGGACCTGAAGGCCTACCATCAACTTTTAGTTTGCCATTCAATTCCGATGCAATCCAGTTTAGGTACCTAAACTGAATCGCTAAGATTCGTACCATGAAGTGCCTTTAGCTAACTGGCGTTTGAATCGCTCACGGAGGAATGAAAGATCGAAATTTGTCTGTGGTCTGCGTGTGAGAAAGAGATGACGCTGTACACTCGTTGCATAAGTCTGTCTCTTTTACTCGAACCATATGCGTTGCGTTTCGAAATCTAGTTGATATGATTTTAGCGGTGTTTTTTGTGTAAAAATAACAATAAATAAATTTTAAAATTGCGCTTTTATTGTCAAATTATATACCATAAGCCCGTTTTAGTACTCATTAAATAATAGAAATTTATATAATTCTTTAAATTACAAATAATTAAAGGTTTCCTTAGTGTTGTCGTAAAAATAAATTGATTATGACGAGTTTAGAACGCACCCAATTTGACTTCGACCTTTGTCTCTACTGATAAATCAGTTGATTTTGTTGGATTTTTCAACAATGGGCTCAGCTCATCACACTTTTCTAATACCAATCGTTTAGACAACCGATATCCTTTTTGTATATTCTTCATCTTCCAAATAAAAGGGGTCCGATTGTTTCCGTGTTGTGTTTATTTCATTATCATTTTCCAAAAAAATAAAAAAGACTAATTCGTCAGACATCTACAATAAAAAATAGCTCTAGAAATCACTTTTTCACATTAACACATAAGAAACATTAAATATCCAACTGCAATACCTTAAATTACCTATATTTTCAACCATTTTTTTAAAGATAAACCGAAACGATTCACATCACGCCAAGTAAGTAGCAACTTTTTTTGAATCGCTTACTTTGACATTTAAGTCATCCAATATAGGTTGAAATATCACCTCATGGTACGAAAAATGAACGAACTAAAACAGTTTGCGATCCAATTGCCGACTTGATTTGGCGTCAACCTAAACTGGATCGCTTTAATGACGTCGTGGTATGAAATAATAATAATAATAATAATAATAATAATAAATGTTTATTGAGCACCATATTTTACAGAAATTACTTAAAACTAGAACAAAATGGAAATAATCTGGTGGGTACATAAATTTCTGCATACATATCTTTGAAAAAACCCTGAACTCCCGAAATAGGAAGACCTGTGACTCGGGAGCCAGTGCCCTCCCGCCACATTAAAAAATTGACTCTTTATTTAAACATACCTTGACATAAGGAGATCAAAAGAAAAGTTAAATTTAGATTCACAAAAAACAAAAATAAACAAGTAAATTAATAGAAAGAAAAAAAAAATGTGTGTGTGAGTTTGTGTGAACGTATGTGTGTGTGTGTTTGTGTAAACGTATGTGTGTGTGTGTGTGTGTGTGTTTGTGTGAACGTATGTGTGTGGGTGTAGTAGTGTAGGCAGAACTATAAACCTGGGACAGACAGCAACTTTTCAGTATCCGCGTAGCTTAAGGTTAACAACCAAGAAGTGAGTTTCTTTTTTAGTTGAAACTTACTTAGTTTCTCCAGGTTGCGTAGAATTCTGTTTAAGTTATTATATAAAAGAATACCTAGAACATGGAAATGACGCTCTGCAAATGTTGTAGCATGAATTATCGGAGTGCATGTGTTATAATGAGAACGTTTCTCGAGGTTTAGGTATGGGGGGATTGTAGACTGTTTCCGAACCATAGCCCTGAGTATGTATAGTTGGCGAACTGTCAGCATTTTGGTGTCCTGGTATAGGTCAAATGTTGGGAAACGCCTGGGTCGCGAAGTCATAACTTTTAGGGTCGCTCTCTGGGCCCTCTCTAATTTGATCAGCAGTGACTTGTTAACACCTCCCCAAGCCACTATGCAGTAGCTAAAGATCGACTGGCACAGTGCATAATAGACGCATTTTACTGTGGAGAAGTCAGCACAGCTTCTGAGAGCCCTAAAAACATGAAGTGTTTTCCTTATTCGTGATGATACATCATGAATATGGGATTGCCAGTTTAACCTCTCATCCAAAAGTACACCCAGATATTTAACCGTTGGTGACCGCGCAATCGAATCACAATCACAAACCTTATCCGAAGACAATAATGAGCACGTATGGGCCATTATGTGAAAATTATTAGGGGCTGCCGTCCTCAGAGAGATCGAGAAAGGAACAAAGGTAGTTTTATTCAAATTTAAGGTTAATAGATTCAAATGTAGCTAAATCATAACCTTGTTTAGCGCTTCTTCTGCACTACGCTTTACGCTTACCCAGTCTGACCCAGAAACCAGAATGACTGTATCATCAGCATAAGCAATGATGTTGGAGTCCTTAAGGGACAGCTGACAAAGTTGGTTGATGTACAGGAGAAAGAGTGTGGGGCCTAAAATACTTCCCTGAGGGACTCCATAAGAAAGTCTTGGCTCATCACTGTAAAAAGAGCCAATTCTGATTATTTGGCTACGATTTTGTAAGTAATCGCTAAACAGATCTAGTACCCGACCCCTAATGCCAGTTTGCTCTAGTTTGGAAATGAGGATAAGAACCGAGACAGTATCGAATGCCTTACTGAGATCCAAGAAGATACCAAGGCATTTTTTATTTTTATCTAATTTCTCTGTAGATCTACTAAATCAGTCACTGCATCTTCAGTTGAGACTCCGCGTCGAAAACCATACTGATTATTTGCTAAAATATTATGACACTCCAGATATTTAACAAGGTAGTTGTTTAAAATTTTTTCTAATATTTTAGACATTGAGGTTAGAATAGAAATAGGTCTATAATCGTTAATGGACTCTTTGTTGCCACTTTTAAAAACTGGGTGGACTATTGCCTTTTTAAAAGCCAATGGGAAAATCGCAGATCTTATGGAGAAGTTACAAATGAACGTTATTGGGCGCACCAGTGATTTGTAGCAGAATTGGATTACCTGAGTGGAGATGCCATCCCAACCAACAGCACAGTTGCTACGCAAGTTTTTAATAATAACTTCAACTTCCGATTCGGAAACTTCATGCAAAGTCAGAGAATTAGTCACGGAGATAGTATGTTTGGAAAACTTATTTTCGCTATAATTATGATTATTTTTATTTTGGATTGCAGAGGCCAATTTGCTACCTATGTTTACAAAAAAGTCATTTAGCTCATTGAGAGATTTAGTGGGATTGTCAGTGTTATTTAAGAGATGTTGACAGCAGGCTTTGGGTTTAGACATGTTGGTAATAGTTTTTATAGCTTCCCAGGTCTTTTTAGTGTTGTTTTTGGCGCTAATTAAAAGGTTTCTGTCAAATTCTTGTTTAACTTTTTTCAAAACTGTGGCGAAAAAGTTGCGATATCGAGTATAAGTCAGTTTGAGGCATATATTTTGTGGTGATTTTTTGTAAGTTTTATGCAATTTATCGCGGTGACGTATACATCTGAGTAAACCCGGTGTGATCCAGGGTTTTATAATCCTGTTTTTCCTTGAAACTGAGACCGATTTCGAATTACTTATAATAGCCTGGTTTATTATTGTTATAAGTTTGCTACTGGCGTCATTAACATTCTCAGATTCATATACAGGGCTAAAATCGGTACCTTGCAATGTAAGTTTGAGACTTTTAAAATCAATCTTAGTAATCGATCGAGTAAGAGACTTTGTTCTTTTTATCTTTGAAGACAATGACAAAATTGTAGGACTATGATCTGTTACTGCCGACTATATTACTAAGGTGGAGGAGTTACCATTACCTTTTAGTAAAACAAGGTCTAAGCAGTTATTGCCATGGGTCGGAAATAGATGTTTTGGAAGTAGTCCGTGTGAGGCAGTAAGTAGTAGATAGTCATCAGCCAAGTTATCAGTATTGTTATCTTTGATGTCAATATTAATATCACCTACGAGAGCAATTGTTTTAAAGGAAGCTAATGAAATCAGGACGCCGTCCAGGGAATCAGTGAAGTTGGTAAAACTGTCTTTATTTTTAAAGGATGGGGATCGGTAGACAGCAACAACAGAAAAATCTCGATTTATAGAACAAATTAGGCAATTGGCACCAATAAAGTTAGGTTCCATTATTGAGCAGCTAAGTTCTTTTTTTGTGTAAAGGACAACACCGTCGTTTTGATTTATATTTGATTTAGAATAATGACAGTCATAACCTTCTATATTGGGAAAATTGCTAACTTTACTCAGCCAAAACTCAGTGAGAATAATTATATCATTTTTTATTTTAATCCGCTGGAGTAGAACTCGCATTTCATCCATATTTTTATTAATGCTGCGAATGTTCATATGAAAAATATTGAAATTGTTGACATTACTGATATATTTAGTGCAATCTTCAGGATCGCAAGCATAGGCACCTTGCAGCATGTTGTGATCTATATCTTGCAATATATTTTCAAAGTCGTCAATATTAGTCATGAGTGATTGTAAGACGGGGACTCGAGATCATAATTAATCGGGGATAGCCAAATCCAAAAAATATCCTGAGAAACCTCTTACAGGCGCAGAGTGTTAATTGTTGAACCAGGTTATGTATCTGTAGGAGGTGTAAACGTGAAGGCGAGTTTAGTGCAAGAGTGAGTATGTTTGTGAGTATAAATTTTGTAAAAGAGAAATGTGTATGTGAATTGTTTGTGTAAAAGAAACAAATATCGTTAATATACATTAAAACTAAACAGTAGGACATTATAATTATAAGCACTAAGTACAATTTCGGGATGCAAACTGCAAGTCATATGGATTTCTCAATTTTTTTGAGGTCATTTTCATCACCGACATAGAGATGGGGGGAACCTTCCGATTTCCTTAAGAATATTTTTCCATGCGATGTCCAACAGTATCTAAATTTATGCTTAGTTGCGAAGTCACGAGCTAGATAAAATAGTCTCTTGCTTTTTTAGTTTAGATTTTCAGAGATGAAAATTGGGACCCGAGTAACCTTCATGTTCAGATGATCAGTGTTAAGCTTCGTGTTGTTATTCTTATTGAACTTTTTAAGGCTACTTATCACTCTCTCTTTTGTTAGCACTGAGGTAAAATCAACGATTATCGGCTGTTGGTTGGGGTGCTTCTTGGAAACTCTGAAAATATCTTTAATCTCATGTGTTTGAAGAGGAGCCTTTATAACGTCGCAAGTGTCAGATATTATTTTTAACAAGTCAGACTTGGTTTCCGTGTTTGCCTTTGGTATGTTGCGAATTTCTAGGCTAGTACTTCTAAATTGTTTGTCGAATTGGTCTAGCTTTTCTTCTAAGACTTTGATATATTTTGTATCCTCTATCTTTTGATGTTCTAATTGAGACAGCTTGATCAGGATTTCATAATACTTGGCAGCAGTGAAATCGACGGATTCTTGGAGTTTAATATTTTGAGACATTTCCTCCATAGTAGTTTTTAATGAATTGAACATTGTTAATACATTCGAGGTATCCATTTCTCCGTTGAAAGATTCTTCTTGCGCGTCTCTCTTGCGTTTGTTACGTTGAGTAATATAATCTGTTATATGCCTTTGTTCTTTCTCCGTTACAGAAGGCGTAGCTAAGTTCGGGTCAGAAAGTGAGTGCGTGATAGTCGGCGCGCAAAGGCTGGGGGTCGACGGAGGAGTTCTCTTTAACGGCATTTTAACTAATCTACAGAATATATTTGGATAGAAGCTTGTTTCACTTTTCTTTATATCCAAGCCAGACTTTAAAGAGAAATAAAAAAATAAATAAAAAAGTTTTGATTGATATTTCGAATCTGTGGTTTCAATTTTGATTGACAACTTTTCATTCGTTCAATGGTTCAATGAGATCCCTTTTTTTTTATTTATTTTTGTTTGCGTTTGTTTTGACAAGTAAAGTGACTTTCCATTGATAATATTTAGGATTTAAAGGCGTCGAATGGTTACAAAATGGAGTACTGACCGTTAATCAAGATGTTGTTTTGAAGGTTTAGCTTCAGATGGTTGTTTTTCAGCACATTCGTGAAGTCGCGGTATAACCTCCAGCTCGATCCAGTCGTAATTGCACAGGTTAGCTTATTAAAACAATGGTTTTCTAATGATTTATAATTAATGAAGTAAGAGACTACAATATACGTGTTTACTGTACTAAGAGCGAGACGGAAGAGGAAATCTATTGATCGAATTCAGAGAGGAAATAGAGTTTCATATGTTTAGATCTCGCCTGGGGCGATATTACAGACCTTCTTCTTTTACCCGCCAACCACGTTTACGTGCGTTCCGGTTGAAAGTTTAAAAATAGTAATAATAATATTAATAAACAAAACACCTACGACCAATGATTTGCATGGGTGCTGATGCCACTTACAATCGGTTTGGTCACGTGGTCGCGGTTATAAAAATAATATTGTAAAAAAAAGGAATACTATGATCATTAATTAATTCAACAGCCTTTTTAGTCAGCGTGAAATAATAATGAATGTTATTTAAAATAAAACATTTACTGTTGGGCCCAAAGTAAGGAGAGCTTGTGTTATGGATGACCATACAGCGTATCTTAGAAAAAACATACATACATGAATTTTGACAACCATGACCCGAGAAAAAATATCTGTGTTCATCACCAGATGAACATCCCGACCGAGACTCGAATGTGGGGCCTACGGCGTATGAGCTAGAGTAGAGTATAGCTACTACTATACTCTACGCTACTCCCTACCTACGTACCTAAAAACACTAACTTAAACACTTTTTACAAACACCGAAATTTACCGAAAATCTCTAATTCTTATACAAACAGTCCTCGTGTTCGACTATCCTACAGTTGGATATGTCAGCACAGATACAGTTCACAAATTATCGGTGCATTGCAAGGCAACCTTAGCCAAATGTTACCCGGTCAGGCGTGGAGCGCGTCGCTCGAGGTTGTCGCGGCGGTGGAGTCGCTGTTCAGCTGAGAAGATTTTGTTTGCAAGAGTTGAAGCTATTCCTCAAAGGAAGTATAATTATGGGTATGATAATATAGCGATATTTACTTTCCCATGTCTAACGATAGATTGTTTTCGGGTTATAGAAATGAAATTATATAATACTTTATAAAATATCTACTTTTAATAAGTTACACACTCTGTTATCAGATACATCAATAAATACGACCTTATAGAACAAATATCAAATACTACTACAAATATAAACCCTTGGAAAAATTCGTCTATATTCTTAACTATTACGAAATTGTATGATCTAAGTATACAAAAAAAAACTTAACTAACGTAAAACTTTAAATAAATTTGAACAAGCAAAACATATACACAAGCACAACTATTAATAAAAAATTATGGATAAGTGTGTGTGTATTAACATAAACTTTTATTAAAATTGTTTAATTAATAATATCAGGTACAATAAATAATTATAATAATTAAAGTTCGATATTAAATAAAAGCAACTTAATTTTGATACTAATTTTATTACTTGCCGTATAAATATGAACAGTACACACGTAAAAAAATAATGAATTAAAGTATACTATTGATAAATATTTAAAAAAGTAATCTCCAAATAAGAAATATTTTATAGTTTTAGGTACGTTGAAAAATAATTTGTATCATAACTTATTGCAAGGCGAAAGCAATATGTTATTATGTTATGTTATTTATTGAAGAGAGATGAAAAAAGGTGCTCTTGTTTCAAATATAGCAGAATATAACTACTACCAGATCAAGTGAACTAGATTCTTGGGATTCAATAGGACCGTTCCATTTACTTAGAAACAAAACAAACACTGGCAAAGAATACTGCAATGATATATATTAGTGCTGTTGTTATAATTAAATTAAAACAACGGCAGAGAGATGACGTTTTTACGTGACGTATTTGAGCAATGGATCTGTTACTCACACAAACTCAAGTAACTCCTTTATTATACACTGTTTAATTTACATGAAAGAAACTTAGAAAGAGACAAAATGATTTAAATACGTGGCGCACGAGAAAGACAGATTTGTACGCTGAATCTGTCTTGTTCGTGCAATTGAATGGAATCTTTTTGTATACAATCGCGACTTATACGAATCACGTGACGGAGACAAGACTTTTGCGGTTCATACATCGGGAGCGCGTCGCCTATATTTTACTTTATTCAAACAAATATGATGTCACATTTGATAGTCGTCTAGATGGATTGTTCGAGTAGTATAAACAAGAAGTCTCCACATATTTCCCTGTTCTCAAAGTGAGCGTTTCTGTGAGATTGTCCTGCGGCAGTGTGAAGGACGTAACTTCGTATCAATATTTCGGATATCTCTTTAAGGTAACTTGTTTCACTTAGTTATCAAGGTTCGTATAATCTTGTTAACTTTGTTCGTAAAATTTGATAAATAAGGCAATTGAATCACTCATGACCGATTTCCGATAGTAGTTTTTAAATTGTTTCAAATGTTATGAAATGAACTTAAGGCAGCTACGTCCAGAGAACATGCATAATAGTTCGAAAAAAAAGAAAACAATAAAATAGGAAGACTTATAAAGAAGCAATAAAACAATAACATTTACAGCCAAGTAGCGTAGTGGTCAGTAGTCCTGTCTCATACACCGGAGGCCCCAGGTTCGACCCCGGCCGGGGATTCATTTGTGTGATGAACACAGATGTAGTAGAAAAAGAATGAATATTATTTATCACTGTTAGTATCATGAAAAATTCTTTAAATTTCATATTTCAATGGCACAAAACTGACAATTTCTTTTTTTTTCTACAAAAATATGACGAGTATTATGCCTTTCACAAATCTTTATTAAATACGTATTAATACGTTATTTATTTGTAACATATGCAGTGACAGTCCAGTAAATTTTTTTTTCACCACCGAATGCCAAAGCCGAAAAAAATAATGAGAATAATATTTTTTTTTATCAAAAATACCTAATGATATTTACCAAAATGATATTCATCTACCATAGAATCTACTATTCTAGAATATTTACAAAAAAAATACAGAAGTATCTTGTTTGTACACACAGCAACAAAAAACTGGTCAAAAGCGGCATTTTTAGAAACAAATGAAAAGTCGGGAATATTTCGTCTGGTAGCAAATTTTTCGTTGTGGTCGTTATTTTTTTTTGCTCTGGTACCTCAATCTTTATTTCATTTCAGTTTGTCGTACAAGTTATGGGACACCCTTCACATTTATTATAATAATATGAGAATGACAACTGTCACTCACTAAAGCCTCATTTTAGTTTATTTAACGTAAGAGTTTTTTTATTTTATTTTGTAGATTCTTCATTTGCTTGTTCCGAGTAGTTCGGTTTAGTTCAATATCCTGCCAGTGCCATCTGTTTTGATAGGTACTATTTTTTGATGTTTTGAAAACCTGTCGTTGTTATATTATAATGGCTACAATATGCGATGATGTTTCTGTAGTATACTAGATGAATATACATAAAATGCTCTGCCAAACTAAAAATCAAGATTTTTTGCTTCTTATTTTGTTTCAATCATTTCTTATTTATTCAGTGATGTTAAACACACAGCGTGCTTCAACTTAAGACAGAAGACTAGTAGTTGGATTTGGGAGCCGAACCAAAGAAAATTTCGGAGTATAGCGTGGTTTTACGAGGTTGAGATTACTTGAGATCTTATTTTATGGATTTTTTTACATTCAAATTTGTGTAAGTTATTCTTAACAAATAAAACCGTTTCTAAGATATACGCAAGGAAAAGTTAGAATTTTAAACTATGTACCCTTTTGCTTGCTACAAAAAAACTCTGTATGAGTTACACTTGCACGTCAAGATTTTTATTTAAATCGCAAGATACAGATTACACCACCGTCTTTCAAAAAAATACATCAAACAGACCCTCTACACTCACCACACACTACTTCCCATGACATTCAACATCTCGACTACCAGTGTGGCAAATCTTCGCACGCTGTTTGCTAGTTAACATGAAATAGAGTACATTTTCTAACAGGCATACTGACGCACTGAAATGTCACGGTAAGCGAGCATTCCCCGGATTCTGAGCAGATATTTACGTCATGTCGACTTGGGTTCGAATTTTCGAAGTTGATTTTCGAAAGTGTTGTCTGGATTTTTTCATCTTGTATTTTTGATCTAAAAGCTTGAATGAAAAATGAATTATACTGTCAATTTTTATTTTTAAACCAACTGAATGTATCACATATTTACCAATTGTAAGGAAGAGCTTGTGTTATGGATACAGAATATGGGGGGCAGAATGACACGAGACCATGACACGAGACCAAGCAACACTGTTAATTACACAAATGAACGCCCTAACCATGATATGAGGCATTGCCGTCAATTTTATAATGGGGAAAGAATTGTTGTTTATTTGTTTATTTCAAGCACTTGACAACAATGTAAGAGTAGTTGAAGTTATATATAATAATAAGATTTATTTAAGATCTATAAACAAGTTATGTCCTCTCCTAATAGCGAATGGTTAGTTATAAAATTTCAATAGTAAATAAGATAAACATGCAGCTATATGCCCCTCTTTCTGTATCTATATACAAACAATAATTCAGCTAAATTACTAACCTAGTGTTAGATCTTGTACTTTGTAAATTGTCTTACTACTAAATTTAAAAAATCTGTATAAAACTAACTTTGACATGTACTGATGTATAAATGTTCTGTAAGGCATTATATATACGTTAGTGTCAATTTTGTGTTCACGCCTCCCCCCCAAGTATGTTCAGTACAGAACATATATTTGGTATGGCAATTTTTTATGTTTTTGTATGTATGGTGGCAATACTGGATGTTTTTCTTTTTTTCTCTCAACTGGACTCTCATGAGCTCCAGACCTTTTTTTATGTTGTGTGGTAATAAATAGTGAATTCGTTAAACGACCAACACCAGCGGTATCGCTCTCTTTGACATCACTGAGAAACTTGACAAACGTCATTTCTCCCGTCATTCCCACTCATTATCCCGACAACCCGAACCACTCTCCCAACATCCTCAACTTTGCGATAGTAAAGCATATCAACCTTGATCTCAGGTCTATCGAACCACTCGATGGCCTAGGCTCCAATCATTTCCCCGTCTCCCTCGTACTAGGACCGCCAAACGACAACGTTACGTCTCCTAAGACCTTTACCAACAGGAAAAATACGTTAGTTTCAGCCTTAGAAGCCCCGAATTCTCCGCTCGCGATATCGCCTGACTCTCTGGATAGCCCGGACAAAATAGTTTCGTTAGTCGATTCCCTCACTGTTGCTATCAACTCAGCCATCTGTGATAACGAAAAGATTATTAAGCAAGGCAAACCCACGCTTCCTTTAGCCGTTAGCAATCTTATTAAAGCTAAGAACGCGGCTCTCCGGAGAGCCAAGAAATATCCCACGCCCGCCTACAGAACAGCTGCGAATCAGCTTCAACGTGAAGTTAAGACTTGCCTCGCAGAACTCCGAGATGCTCAGATGAACGATCTCATGGCGAATATCTCTCCGTCCCACCAAGTGTATTATCGAATGGCCCGAGCCTTACGCGTAGACACCGCCTCTCACGTTCCTCCTCTCACTCGTCACCGGGGTATATACATAGAACATGAAGCGCACCGGGGCAACGTTATCAGGCTTAGTTGTCACCGTTAAGTATCCACCTGATCAAACGCGAGTCTACTACGGAGTGTGTCGTCAATAATTTTGTCGTCAATAAACGAAGTTGGGTTGCACTAAAAGTGCGGGATTGACTGCGTTACGACCGGCCGGAGCCGGCCGCAGAGCGAGTCTCTGTCTACGTACAGGCGCCAAGCGTCAAGTACGCAGCCAGAAAGACAGCCCGAGTCTTGCGAACCACTATCGAATTTAATCGACCGTGGTAAGCTCAACCCTGTTGTTGCTGCACTCACCGAGGTGAGGTTTTTAATGCGAGGGGTGCACAGAGTGCGGGATTGACTACGTTACGACCGGCCGGGGCCGGCCGCAGAGCGAGTCTCTGACTACGTACAGGCGCCAAGCGTCAAGTACGCAGCCAGAAAGACAGCCCTAGTCTTGCGAACCACTATCGAATTTAATCGACCGTGGTAAGCTCAACCCTGTTGTTGCTGCACTCACCGAGGTGAGGTTTTTAATTCAAGGGGTGCACAGAGTGCGGGATTGACTACGTTACGACCGGCCGGGGCCGGCCGCAGAGCGAGACTCTGACTACGTAGCAAGCGCCAAGCGTCAAGTACGCAGCCAGAAAAATAGCCCGAGCCTCGCGAACCACTATCGAATTTAATCGACCGCGGTAAGCTCAGCTCTGTTGTTGCTGTGCAAGAGACCGACTTACTTGCAACCGATCGAAACCGGCCGCAGCGTAAGCCCTGAAGAGGCTAACAGCGTATGAGTGTTGCGAACGAGTTGACGTCGTGAGACGACAATCGTGACTCAACTGCTGGAGCGACCGCGAACACGTCCGAGCGGGGTCGGACGCAGAACGGATCTGAGAGTGGCGTTTGAGTATTGATACGAGAGAAGTCGTGAGACAACAATCGTGACTCGGCAGCCGGGAGCGACCTTCAACACGTCCGAACGGGTCCGGACGCAGATCGGGTCTGAATACGTTCATTTTTTTTTTTGTTCCCCTCCGCGGGAAGGGCAGGAGGATAAAAATGCCCTGACGCATACTCTGGCGCGATTCCAGAGTTATGTGGGACTCGTCCCGACGCCTACCAGAACCATACCCACTAAAAACCCCCTGTCGGCTCGTGCATTTTTGCCACTCAGCCTTCATCTGAGCGACGGCCAATTGGAGAAAGAGGCCGCGCTAGCGGGGCCCAGAAGGGGTCACCCGCTGGGATTACATAGCACTGAAGGTGCTCAAAGCACTGAAGGTGAATACATAGCACTGAAGATGCTCAAAATGAAAATCAATAATTAAAACAAAAATTAAAAATTGCAAAATAAAATTGAATTAATTCGCATTTACGTTAGAATTAGGATTTATGTTAGAATTAGAATTTACGTTAGAATTAGAATTTGCGGCCAGAAGGGCTTCGAGATCGGCTGACAGTCTTTTGGATGAGTACGCTTGCGAATTCCTAGGCCTAGCGACTTTGAAGTTCGAATCTAAGACAGGAGTAGTATATGAGTCTGAATCACGAACTAGAGGATTGGGATGGGTTTCGGAGCGTTTGAAGAACGCTTCAGAGAGTGTTTTGAGGTGTTGTTGTACTGTAGGCAGTTCAAGATCAAGTCCGCGTTACGCACGTACCACGGTGCGTTTGTGGCCCTGCGGCAAAAGAGGTTTTGAACTACCTGCAGTTTGTGCAGGAGGGAGGGTTTGGCGTGGGCAAAGATTGGCGAGGCATACGTCATGACGGGTCTAACGCAGACCTTGTAAAGTGTACGTTTATTTCTAAAAGACATTTTACTTTTTCTACCTATCATACTATTTAGGCGGCTTAAGTAGAAACGCGCGAGTTTCGTTACTCTATCGACGTGTGGCTTGAAAGAAAGCGTCTGATCTAAGGTGACGCCTATGTATTTAATACTGCGCTTCCAGGGGATGGGAGTACCTAACGTTCGAATGTGAGGATCGTTGTAGCGATTACGACGTTTGTGGTCGAAATGAATAGCAGAACTCTTTTCCGGGTTGACATCGATACGCCATTTTTGAAACCAAACACCGAGGGCGTTTACGGCCTTTTGGAGTCTGGTGATGTTATACGGGATCCTTTGACCTTTAGTGTAAAGGGTGGTATCGTCTGCAAAGAGGGCGAGTTCGACGCCTTTCGGC
This sequence comes from Marasmarcha lunaedactyla, assembly GCA_923062675.1. Lineage (NCBI taxonomy): Eukaryota > Metazoa > Arthropoda > Insecta > Lepidoptera > Pterophoridae > Marasmarcha > Marasmarcha lunaedactyla. The sequence continues at coordinate 15,030,444 of OV281363.1, read as the reverse complement.
GGGATGCGGATGTCGTTAGTGTACACGGTGTACAGCGGAGGGGCGAGGACTGAGCCTTGCGGGACTCCAGCCTTTATGGGACGAGGCGCGGAGAGCGTGCCTTCATGTTTGAATCGAAACGTACGGTCTTTAAGAAACGACGCGATTAATCTGACTAGGCGAACCGGTAAGCCTATTTTATAGAGTTTAAAAACGAGACCGCTGTGCCAGACTTTGTCGAATGCCTTGGCTACGTCAAAGAGAACCGCGATTGATTTTTTACGATGCGGATAGAATCCTTAGAGAATGTACTCGACGATTCGATGGACTTGCTGAGGGCAGGAGTGCTTAGCGCGAAAGCCGAACTGGTGGGGAATAATGAGGGGGTCGCCATCCGTTGGAAACAGATGGTTCCGCATTCGAGAGAGTATGACTCTTTCGAGAAGTTTAGACATTGCCTTGAGGAGGCTGATGGGTCTGTGATTAGCCGGGACGTTCAGAGGTTTGCCCGGCTTGGGAATGCCTATGACTGTCGCTTCTTTCCAGGCTTTTGGAAAGTAGCTATGGTCGAAGCAGGCATTGAAGATGATAGCTAACAAGGTAAGCACCTGCTGTGGCAGGTGCTTAAGTGCGTGGTTGGAAATTCCATCCGCACCCGGAGCCTTTTTGGACTTTTGCTTTCTAATGAGAAGCAAGATTTCATCATTAGAGACTGTGACGGGGTCGTCGGTGATAGGGAGAGATTCTCTGCGGAGAACTTCGTCCTCCACCGCCTGGATGTGGGAGGGATCCGCGGGTTGCGTGCTGGGCGAACATTGTGCCGCTATGCTGTCGGCGAAGCATTCGGCTTTCTCTTCGACTTCGAAGGCAATAGTGCCGTCGGGACGAGTGAGAGGAGGAACGTGAGAGGCGGAGTCTACGCGTAAGGCTCGGGCCATTCGATAATACGCTTTGTGGGACGGGAAGATATTCTCCATGAGATCGTTAAACTGAGTGTCTCGGAGTTCCGCGAGGCAAGACCTAACTTTACGTTGAAGCTGATTCGCAGCTGTTCTATATGCGGGCGTGGGATATTTCTTGGCTCTCCGGAGAGCCGCGTTTTTAGCTTTAATGAGATTACTAACGGCTAAGGGAAGCGCGGGTTTGCCTTGCTTAGCAATGATTACGTTGTCACTGATGGCTGAGTTGATAGCATCAGTGAGAGTATCGACTACTGAATCTATTTTAATCGGGCTATCTAATTGGTCGGGCGAAATCGCGAGCGGAGAGTTCGGTGCCTCTAAGGCTGAAACTAACGTATTTTTAAAGCCTTTCCAGTTGGTAAAGGTCTTAGGAGATGTGACGTTATCGTTAGGCGCGCCTAGTACGAGGGAGACGGGGTGATGGTCGGAGCCTAGGTCATCGAGCGGTTCGATAGACCTGAGATCAAGATTGATTCGCTTGATAATTGCAAAGTCGAGGATGTCAGGAGAATAGGTCGGGTTGTTGGGATAGTGAGTGGGAGTGATGGGGGATATGACGTCTAAGTCAAGGGAGTTAGTGATGTCGAGGAGAGCGATACCGCTGGTGTTGGTCGATAGGCACGTCCAGTCAGTATGTTTGGAGTTAAAGTCTCCGAACATAATGACTGAATGGCCGAGGGCCAGAATGGCCTCAAAGTCGCTGCGGATTGGTTTGGAGCCGCACGGTATGTAGACTGAAGCTATGATGATGGTCGGATGACCAGTCATAGCCAATCTACACACAGTGGCCTCCATGTTGAGGAGAGGAGGGGTAGGGAGAGGACAGCAATGGAAGCCTCTTTTGTAATATATAGCGGTGCCGCCGTAACCGTCGGAGTTGGGCCTATCGTTGCGAGTAAACGCGTACTTAGGAATAGCGTATCCCCTGGAGCGGTTTGGAGTAAGCCATGTCTCCTGGAGAAGGAATAAGTCAAGTTCTTTGTTCTGAAGGAACAGTTTAATCTCGGGAAGGTTGGTGCTAAGGCTACGAGCGTTAAAAGATACTAGGGATAAGCCCTTGGGTTTAATACGACTGGACGCGGGATTCGCGGGTCTAGACATTATAATTTAGTATTTACGAGTTTATACAAAAGTAAAAAAAAAAAAATTTACAACGAACTTAGGAGCGAGTGATGCTCGGCTAACGCGAATAAACGCTCTTGAGGAGAGCGGGCGGCTCACAGTTTGCGTGCGAGTACGGAAATTTCGTTAATGTCGACGTTTTGTATGACGTCGAACACGGTCTTCATGTCCTCAGCCAACGACGACTGAGGTGAAGATGACAAAGCGGGACGCGGCCCTACGGAAGCTACGGGAGCTGGGATGGGTCGGGAAGGTGCAGGCGGAATGGCCGGACGCTGCCTCCAAGACAGAGCCTGAGTAGGCGTCGGCTGAAGGGGCTTTGCTTCCGGGGGACCCCGGTTGCGCAGCGGCGGGAAGTTAGCGGGAGTGAGCGGCGGCGCCGGTTGAGGCGCGACCCTCTTGGTGGTGGAGCGCGGAGCGCGCGGGCAACCCCTGTAGTTAGCTGTGTGGCCGGACTGGCCGCATAGCACACAGGCAGGGGGGGAAGTGGATTCGGGAGTGCGAGTGCACTCCTTAGTGATGTGGGGATCCAGGCACTTAACGCACCTGGGGGGAGCTGAACAGTTAGCCGCTGCGTGGCCATATAGCTGGCAGCGGTGGCACTGCCCAGGGTGACCGCGGAGGTTGGGATGCTCGACGGAGATGTTCGAGAGTCCGCAAATTGTGCGAGCCTCTCTGAAAATCTCCTTCGAGTTGGGAGTGTTGGTAAGGATTACTAGAGCTAAGGGAAAACGCCTACCGTGGTTGGAGTGCATCTTGTGCACTGCTGTGGCCGGGAAACCCTGAGACTTAAGGTCCTCAAGAATGTCTTCGTTACTGAGTTCGAACGGGACGCCCCGTAGTACTGCGCGGATCTTACGCTCCTCCGGGAGGGCGTAGGTGTGGTACGCAATTTGATTTAACGAGAGTAACCTGGTAAACGCGCGAAGTCGTCGACGGTCGCTACTTGAATTTTGATTGTATCGCCAGCGTTGGCGGCTTTTAAGTAATTAATTTGGTGCTCTTTGCACAAGTTAGAAACCGCGGTCCAGCGCGCTTTTTCACGCAGGAATACGGGCGGAGGGAGCTGAGGCTTCGGCGGGATGGGAGCGCAGCGCGTCGCTGGCTTCGATGTGACCGACGGAGACGCGGTTACTACGAGCGATTTTAACGGCGCGGGGGCTGGTGTTGAAGACACCGGGGAAGGCTCGGGTATTGTAGATACCGAAGCTTTCTTAGAGCGCTTCTTGGAGCGCTTGGCGACAAGTTGAAACGCGGGCTCAGGAGAGCCGGTTAAGGTGACGGCATCTGACGACGTATCAGACGCGGGTTCGGAGTCGCTCCCGGGAGCGGTACGCTTACGACGCGACGTGTGAGAGGATGCGACCGATTCGCAGTCCATCTCGGACGAGGCAGGAGACGCGGGAGAGCTGTGGACCTGAGGGGTCTGAACGTTGGAGGCCTGAAGGGCCGGGGTTGAGGCCTGAGGGGCCGGGGACGCGATAGTTGCCTGTAAGGCCTAAGTTAGTACGTCATCTGGGATGGGGATGCCGGAGGCAGCGAGTGCCTGGACGAGCGACCTAGCAAAGTTTATCAAGCTTTGCTGGTCCATTGGAGGGCTTGGTCCTACGATATATAATATATAAATATATAAGAATGCCTAGGTTCCCTAGCAAACCTAGCACCTAAACCTCCCTACCCGCGGTAGGGGGGCTGGGGACGACGCGAAGTGGTGCCCCTAGCTCGGACAGCACTGTACCGTCACCCTGGAAAAGGCCCAAGTGCAATGGGATCGGGTCAGCCGGTTTCTCCTTGGCCTGAAGGGCCTTGGAAGCGCACCGGGGCAACGCTATCCGGCTTAGTTGTCACCGTTAAGTATCCACCTGATCAAACGCGAGTCTACTACGGAGTGTGTTGCCAATAAATTGACAACAAAAACCGGCCGTAGACCTGACGAAGTTGAGTTGCACTAAAAGTGCGAGATTGACTGCGTTACGACCGGCTTGAGCCGGCCGCAGAGCGAGTCTCTGACTACGTACAGGCGCCAAGCGTCAAGTACGCTTGTAAGTGACTCAACGGCTGGAGCGACCGCGAACGCGTCCGAGCGGGGCCGGACGCAGAACGGATCTGAGAGTGGCGTTTCAGTATTGATACGAGAGAATTCGTGAGACAACAATCGTGACTCGGCAGCCGGGAGCGACCTTCAACACGTCCGAACGCAGATCGGGTCTGATGGATACGTTCACTGTGGGATGGGGCATTTATACCCCACCTCGTACTTGCCGTCTGTGCGGGAGGAGAGAGTGCGAGATTTCCTAATTTGTGGAGGCCATAATTATGGCATTTTTTGAAGCTAGAAAGAGATATTTACATTTTTGGGTTTAGCTTTAAATACTCTATTTTGTGATGTTGGTATTTTAGTACAGTGCATACGTGCCTCTCATCGCACTGAACAGTAAAAATTTTTATCCTGTGCGGTGAGTGGTTGAAGAACCCCAAGCCTGGCACCCCTCACTTTGCATTGTGCATTGCAACTGCAGTTAGCCGAGTTGAATGCCCATGCGTCCGCATAAAATTAACGGCTTACCTAATTTATCATTATAGTGCATTTGGAACAAAAGTTTTTTTTTAACATATTTGTTTATGTAATATTTATTGTATATAACTTTTATTAGTACAATGCGGGCATAAATTTAGTCATTTAAGTGCAATTGGATCTAAGGAAAATTAGTTTTATTTATGACCTGCAACGTGATAGTAAATTTTTCCTTTCAGTTTATTAAATTTGTTATCCAAAATAGTGTTTCCAATATGATGTTTCCAATTGAGAAATAAATGGTGCAAGAAAAAGCTACAGAAAAATTTGACTTACAAATCTAGCCGTGTCGCTAATAATATAGTAAAAAAAATTATGAGCCATTGTTGCCAAAGTAATAAATCTTCGTGCGCAACACTACTCTAACTCCAATTTATATCATCATACCATACGTAACGGGGCCAAAAGACAACGGGGAAGAAGAAAAGATATTCTCCATTTTTATGAATCGCAAACCCAGGCGCAAATCTTTATATATATTGATCCTTTGGCTATCTTTCAATACACATTTTATATATTTTTGATTTGTTTTCAGCCTAGAATTTATTTATTTTATTTTATTTTATTTAACAATAAAAACAATATAGTAGTGTAGGGTTGATGTACCCCGCTCCGCAAATGACGAAGGGGTCTTTGTACCCTGAAACGCACTGCTGTAAAAACCTCCATTTGACTTCCCGCTAAGATGGTGTAAATAGCATCTAATTTAACACAAAAAAGTAAAATATAACGCATCTTTTCTATTACCAAAAATAGTGGGATAAATGTGGAGCCATCAGGACTCGAACAAATTAACGCAAATAGCTCTTTGTTTGTGTGAGGTGGAAACAAAGCCGAAAGTATCTTGGGTCATTGGCGGTTTAAATACATTCTTTAGTTTCCAAATTATTAAAATCTATAAACACAAAGAATTTAAATTTGACGTCTTCAGTCACGTAGGTATTGAGATAAGCTTTTAACTTTGATTAAAGTATCGGATGACAGGTGACATTTTCCTCTAATATGGTTGTGGAGGGTGATGGCTGGATCCCGCGTTATCTCGTTAAGAGTGCCGTTTGAGGGTGTTCGCCGTTTGAATACTTAGGGGGAGGAAGATTTACCCAACTAACAGATGCACAAATGAATAATTTTGTAAAGACATACAGAGACATTGTAAATTTATTTTGAAAAAATTATTACACTTGTGAGGTTTCTTGCCAGTCTTTTTTCAAACTGGTGGTAGAGCCATGTTTTATTTGACGTCAGTAAGAAAAAGTAATTGTCAATGTTGAAAAAGAAAATGTCTGAATTTGAATTTCGCTCTGGTACTACCACAAATAAATTAAGGGCTAATTGTTCAATCGTTAGACAACCAGTATCCGGAGAATAACTTTGACACTTGACAAGACTTCATTGAAATTTTGTAAATTTCTCAAAACAATTCTACCGATAAAAGTTGAGCAATGAATAGGTAGTATTAGGTCTTTACCTATGAAATTGCCGTTTTTCACGAAATAAATGAAGCGTAATTTTTTTATATATTTTTTATTTCTATTAATCAAAATAATCACCCATGCAATCAATGCATCTTTGCCAACGCATTGGTAGCTTATTGATGCCTTTCTTGAAGAAATCAGCTGGACGGGAGGCAACAAATTCTTCAAAGGCATTTTGTACTGCCTCTCGGGTATTGAATTTTTTTCCCGCCAAGAAGTTATCCAAATTCTGGAAAAAGTAGAAGTCTGTAGGCGCAAGGTTTGGTGAGTACGGCGAATGACGGAGAGCTTCCAACCCCAACTCTTGTAGCTTGGAGACCGTCTGCTGTGCAGTATGAGGTCGCGCGTTGTCGTGCAGGAGCAGTGGAGCCGAACGATTGACCAAAGCTGGTTGGAGACGTGCGAGCTTCTCCATCATTGTGTTCAGTTCTTGTTACACGCCCAAGAGGAGCCTATTCACTCTACATTGAATACCCTAGGATTTTATTGTATAAAATCAGGCTATTCGAAGCAGAAATGAACAATCGTACCGCTTCGTTTTACGGCACCTTGATTATAAAGGGTCGAATTTTGTGTCTATCTCTAGTTGATCGATGGAGAAATGATATGGGTTTTACAAGCAAAGAGCATTCGCACATTCCCAAAAACGTACTCTGCACAACATCGACAGACTTGTGAAATGCAAAAGACTTTATGCTCGAATGTCAGTACCTACCTACTGTAGGCAAACTGGATAGGCTACCTGCTAAGACTACTCAGATCAGTTTTTATGATAATAATACGTTTTATTACTATAATTACGAAATTTTCAGTAGTAATACGAAATTTTCACGGCTAACTTACAGTTTTTAAGGCATGTCTAGGCATGAAGGTCTAGTATATAAGCCACTCGATACCTAATCAAAGACTTATTTTAAAATAAAACAAAAAATCACAATAATTATTATAATAAATTCAAATCACAGTAACAGTAATATGGAATAAAATAATTTCCAACATATACATAATGATGCGTAAATATATGATTTCAATACTTTAAATTATCAAAATATACCTAGTATAGAAATGCGCTTCAATGGTTGTCGTTAAGTAAAAAAATAAAATTAAATAATAACTTAAATTAAAAAATAATAATCTTCCACGTAACGTACAGGGTTTTGCTACACCGTTTTAAAATTAAGTACATTTTAACAACAAATTGTATTATGCAAATATTTTGAGTAAATGTTAGGTAGGTATGCTTAAAATATATTTGTCTTAAGCCTAAGAATAATTTAAGATTACTTTAAGTTAAGTAGGAACGTCGTGACTTCGGCGGGTTTCATGGCAAGATGGCTGTCAACTGGTTCAGTATTTTTACTGTGAAACAAAAAATTATTTATTAGTATTAGTTAAAAAGAATATGTAATACACGTACATAGGCCGAAAAAAAGTTTTGTATGTATTATTTTGTTATTAAATATCCTTGGTTGTATTGTTTGTTTCTGGCTGATTTTGATGCAATGAAAGTAGCATAAAAATCAAACAGTTTTTAAAAATAAATGGTTCCTGTCAGTTTTCAATTGTTTTTCAGTTCGATAAAATGTACATAAAATTATTTGAAAAGTGTGTGTGTTTTTGATATAATCTATCCCAAACTTAGCTATGTAATTTTTGGGCAACAGCATGGTTTTGTCAAGAGAAAATCCACTGAGACGAATCTTTGTGAATTTACTCATAATGTTGCTACTTCAATGGATAAAGGTAGTCAGGTCGATGCGGTGTATACCGATTACTCCAAAGCCTTTGACAAAATTCCTCATAATCTACTTCTTCGCAAGCTTGAAGTTATCGGTATACATGGTGATTTGCTTAGGTGGCTTGCGTCATATTTGCGGGATCGAAGCCAGGCAGTGGTTATTAAGGGCTTTTGTTCAACTTTTATTCCAGTTACATCCGGTGTGCCTCAGGGTTCACACCTTGGTCCCTTATTATTTAATTTATTCATCAATGACATTTATTCTGTATTTCAATATTCAAATTGTTTACTTTATGCTGACGATATGAAAATTTATAAAAATGTAGAAAATTACTCAGAGTGTTTGTTACTACAAAACGATTTAAATAATTTGTATAGCTATTGCGAAAAAAACTGCCTACATTTAAATATTAAAAAATGTTGTGTTATTACATTTACAAGAAAAAAGAAGAAAAATATATTTTTCGATTATAAGATTAACCACACATCCTTGACGCGGGTTACTGAGGTGAGGGACTTGGGAGTAATTCTTGATGCTCAATTGTCTTTCAGAACTCATATTGAATTCATCACTTCTAGGGCTTTCCAGATGTTGGGCTTTATTCTTCGAATAGGTAAAGAATTTAAACGTTGCTCTACTGTCACTCTTCTGTTCAACAGTTTCGTTAGGTCGATCCTGGAATATGCATCAACTATCTGGAATCCTCACTATAATTCACATACTGATAGTATAGAAAGAATTTATTCAAAATTTGTTAAGCATCTTTCATTTAGGTGTTCGCATTGCAAAAACAATTGTGATGTTAACAATCAAAATTCCTTGTGTAATCGTCGCCGAGTAAGAGACCAGATCTTTTTGTACAAAATTATTCACAACATCATAGATTCCCCGTTTCTTATGAGTAACATTTTCTTTAGGTGTCCCCGGATAAGTTCTAGATGTAAGAATTTGTTCTCTGTTCCTCCTGCTAAAACCAACTATACTGCGAATATGTTTTTAAACAGAGCTTGTAATGATTATAACAAGAAATTTAATTCTGTAGATATGTTTCAGTCCAGTGTGATTGTTTATAAAAGGAAAATTAGGGAGGAGCTTATTATCCATTAATCTCTATTCTTATATTTTTGTTTATTTTGATTAAATTGTAAAAATGTAATGTTTATTTTTATGTATTAATAATGATTTAACTTTGTATTGCTGTAACTACCTTAATTGAGTTAGTTATTGGTGGAAACTTTATTGATTTGTTATATTATTTATATTAATTTATATAACTGTATTAAAATATTGTATGTTTCCCAAATAAATAAATAAATAAATAAATAAATAAAATGAACAATAGAAGAAATTTGATAGATTCTGATTATTTTATTTAAAAAAAACTTAAAAGTGCAACACAAGCCGAGAATCATTGTGTAAAGTTTATGGGCATAACGTAATGTCAGTAAGTTTAGCAGAACGTTGATTTAAGCATTTTAAATCCGGAAATTTTGATGTCAAAGATGCCATTCGCCCTGGCCCAGCCTGGTTACAGTTAAAACGACGCCATTTTTGAAAAATGGAGAAAGATCGGCATTTTAGTAGCTAAGGCATAGTGGAAGAATTAGAAATTGCCCTTTAGACAGTTTTAACCAATTGCAAAATTCTGGATAACTCTAAGAAAGAACATAATGAACCGTGCACTCATTTGCAATTCTCTGTCTGACGTAATGAAACTGAACCAATTTTGGAGAAAATGATAACTGGTGATAGAAAGTAGATGACCTACGAAAAGATCGTGCAAAAAAATTTCATGATCCAACAGCTGTCAAGCAACACAGACCGTGGCAGACCTGGAATACACCGCAACAAGGTGATGTTGTCTATTTGGGGGGATTGAAATGCATTGTTTATTGTTCACCACCACAAAACTATCTGTTTTCATCTATACTGACAACAACTGTTGAGAATCTAGACAGGAAATTAAGAGAAAATGGCCGAATTTTAAAAGATGTGGTCTTTTATCATGATAACGCCACACCTCATTCTTCTTAAGCCACATAGCTAAATAAAGGCAGCTGGTTTTAAAGATAATAATATACTAATTAGATAGTTTTATTGCATACGCCATAGTTTTGTTCTCTTAAAAATTCTAATGTGTAAGGTTGACATCGTGGGACGGCTGTCAAAATGACGTGTCGAATTTTTTTAAAACGCCTCAAAACTTCTACAGCGACGGCATCATGTCACTAACTACAAAACGCTAAGATAAAAGACACTAAACCAAACTAACTGAGCTAAGAGAGATTTTTCAAGTCTATTCTTCGAAAATAGTGTCAGAATTTCTCACCTGTTTATCTCTTTTCGCAGGATACAAGAAAGTAGAAACAGATTCCTTTCCGTACAGGTTTTTAGCTGTGCAAGTATACTGCCCCATGTCTGACCATCGCAGCCCGGTGATTAGCAGGTCTCCGGTAGATAGCACCTGGAAAGTGGAAAGCAATAATGAATCAATACATAACTACTAAAATAAATAAATCCCTAGACAAACGCGCGATCTGTTAATTAGGCAGAGCTTGTATTATGGACGACCATTCAGCGAACTGGGAGGGAACCAAGAATGAACTTACACGTATAAATATCAACAACCATGACTCGAGAACAAACATTTGTAGTTATCATACAAATGAATGCCCCGACCAAGACTCGAACCTGCGACCCACTTCATCACTCAGACATGTACATTGTGCAGGTAAAAATGTAAAAAAATAATACTGAAATATTGTTTTCTAAGCTTTTTAACGAGTTTTTAACAATACCAACATGTAAATTAACTATACATAAACAAATTTTGTTCGTTAGAACAAATTACAAAATGTTTGAAAAATTACAAAGTAACCGGAAATATATTCTTAAAACTCAACCGCGTGGAACCACTTTATTTTCATAAAGCTTCTTTGGGATGGCCCCTAGAATATATAATAAATTACCTATAACTATTAAAAATGTAACTAATTATAATGAATTCAAATATAATTTAAAATCACTTCTATTAAATAAAAATAGGACATACGAAAACTTAAATGACATGTATAAATTGAGTAAATTGTTATTATAAATTTAAACCTTGTACACGCCGCAATTGCAGAATATGGCTTTGCTATTACTTGTATGACATCTTAAACTATATTCGTACAATAAATTATTTGAATTTGAATTAAACTCAACTTGCATTAAAATGTATTATTTGACGATTGCTAGGCTTTTTTGGAAAGAGTAAAAAAAATCTGTACAATCCTATTTTTAAAGCTCCGAGACTATGCTATTTAGAATTAACTTTGTACATTTTACAGTAGATTTGTTTCTTTAAAATTAAAAGATTATGTTGTTTTTATAACTCTTTGCTATTCCAAATATTTAGGCGCACCCTAAACCTCACGAGAACTTACGTAGTCGCAATTTTCATCCGAGAAAACTGCACGCGACGCAGCTAATAGTGGTGTTATGTAGATTGACTTGATAAATTTGTTGATATATCGTTAACTGATCTGTGCTGATCACTGGCAAACCAAACTTAACCCGCATGTATTGATGATGTATTGATTGTTTTACTTCTTTAATCGATATATATTAGCATATAAGTAAGACATCAGATTTCTTATATTATATTAAATATAACATCAAAACTCAAACAAGTTGACTATTTTTATAATCATAATAAATACCCAGACAAACACACCAACTGTATGGCCCAAAACAGAGCAGAGCTTGTGTTATGGATGACCATACAGCGACCTAGGAAAACCCAGAATAAACATACAGAAAAAAAAATATAAACAACTATGACCCGAGAACAAACATCTGTGTTCTTCACACAAATGAAGCTCGGCCAAGTTCGAACCCGGTACCTCTGGGGTATGAGGGGCTACTACTTAAGCTGCTTGGCAAAACGCACCTTCATCCTCGGATTATCAAAGATCATCTGGTTGTTGTTATCAGTCCAATACACCTGGGTCTTTCCGAGGCCTGCGACTCGACAGAGCAGCACCACATTAGGACCTGATTCTTGGAACAGCTCTTTATAGTATGCCGTGACGTGTGGTTGGAGGTTGAATAGTTTTTGGAACGTCAAGCTAGCTTCTAGGTCTTCACCTGAAAATAGGTTGAAAAGATTTTTAGTGTTTTTTATAAAATTAGTGGTATTTTGTGGCAAATTTGTTTGAGTTCATTCCAGGGCTTACCAGAGTTTATAGGTATCAAAACGAGATAATAGTTAAATATGTTTATAATAACAGTAATAACAAATCCAAAACAGGCAAACACACCAACCGTATGTCCAAAGTATGCAGAGCTTGTGCTATCGATGACCATACAGCGAACCGTTGTTGAAATAGGAAAGACTGAAGTACTGCCCCAGACGACATCATAACAAGAGAAACTCACTACCACTAGTGTAACTATAGTTCGTTTGCGAGAAGAATACAGTGACGTACCGTGTCAACTTTAGGATAAAGCCAATACCGTCACCAACAAAAGGAAAACTTTTTCTGATGCGGCAATCTCATTGGCTAGTATTTGTAGTTGCATCGATGACTTACTGTATTCTTAACGCGAACGAACTATAGTTATTAGAAATTTCTTCGGTAATTTATCGAGTCGATATATGCTAGACAGCATAAAGCACCAATGATAACTCCTACAAAACTTACCTTCATCGACAAAAACAGTGGTGCTGGCTGTTTGCTCCTTCTGTCCACTTGTGGCTACACATGTGAACACATCTCCAGGGTTGGCCATAGTGATCAGTTTGCTGGTGAGCCGAGCGAGGCTGCCGGAAGCGGGTGGTAGGATCTCGTTGGCTTCTTCGTCGTACTGAAATAGTACTTTAATAACTACAACAGAAATAAATAACAATTGACTGCAGAATTTGACAAATTGAAAACCCGACTGCTAAAGTTATTTTACCTTGTAATTGTTTGTCCCTGTTTTCACGGGAAATCGTCGAAAATAATAATATAAGTACCCTATGTGACATCACAAATAAAACGAGGACAGCTCATTTGTTAAAATCTGTCAAACGGTTTAGTATGTAATGTAAAGAATTACTATCTTTCTGATATGTAGTGGTAAACATTAAGAATATTTATTACAAAAGTTTAAAAATGGTATTTATGTATGTATGTATTTTTCTACTATATTACTTCAATATCTTGCTAAAATGCAAGATACCAATAGTAGGTTCTAGTTAATTTATAAATTTCAGGAAAATGGAACAACTCACTCTTTTAGTGATAAGGCCGCCCACATTATCATTCTCTTTTTTTGTAGTTTTAATCCAAGTGTATTTTAATTTTGTAACTGGTTTGTCAATAAAGTGTATTATTATTATAATGTAGATCTTGCCAAAGAAATATTCAAATATAATGCTCTCGAACATCATCTCAGTCGGTAAAAAACCTAGGTTACGCGCGGTCAGCCCAAGAATCGTTTGCGCTTTTGTAGGGGTGCCTCATACTAGGGAAAGATGACACGTTAGGGGATTCGAATGGGAATATATGCCTGCCCCTACGCTCCGGACTGTAGAAAACTTGCGATAAGGCTGATTTTAGAGTATCTACACAAGATAATTTACTAACTGAACCCCTCCTCCAACTGACTAAAACGCCTGGTTCTAAAGAAAAGGAAATTTGCATTGCAAGTATTGTTTACATAATAACCCCAAAGGGTTGAAATTCGGGGTCGTAGCTTATGAAATATATTTTATCACATCTTTTAAAAATTTCGAAATAAGTACCTACAGTTGGGAGACTTTCTTTGGTCAGCATTACATTCAAATCGAGTGCAGTATCTTCGCGCCATAATAATATGCGGGCGCCTACAAAAGAGCAAACAGCTCGCAAACGATTCTAGTCCTTAACTTGGTCCTCCGCCAATGTACCAGTTTTATCTTAAAAATTACTTTATTAAAAGCCATTTTGCATGTGTGCGCCTTATATTATATAAAATATCTTTACGTGGCAAATACAAGTATTAGGTCATTACATATGAAATGGGCGTTTTGTAAGGGAGGAACATAAAGTAAATTTAAAAAAATATATATAATATATTTGCTATGCACTTTTGCCATCTCATAGGTAGTTCATTGATCCGCAACACCGCCGCCATTCACAGCATTAATACTTCGAGTCGTTTCTGCAGCACTGGTGCCACGGTGGAACTCGTACTCGTAAATAACGCGATATTTTAAGTTTTCCATTTTGTAAACTAAGTGGCGCAAAGAAAAAAACCAAAAGAGGAAAAAACAAATGAATTACGGTTTTTGAAGCAAAAATGCGTTAGTAAATAGCTGTATAAATTTGAAATTGGAATTCTTAACCAAAGATAATACAGATGAAAGTGGCCAGTACGACATAACGCCAATTTCATATGTAAGGACTTAATATTCATGTCTCTACGAACAACTAACTTCTAAATGCAAGAAGAACCTATTAAATTATTGATCTTCATAATAAACGTTTCAAAAATTATTTAAACTAAACATTTTCTTGATTTTTCAATCAAAATTAAATAAACTCATATTGATCGGATTTTATAGCGTTTAATTATTTTTCATGACCACAGTGACTGTAAAGGGACCGGAAGGTCGAAATAAAATGTGTGAATATAATCAAACGCGATTAAATCCAATTAAAAAGTGTTTTATTTATTTATATAACACTCTCCCAAGACTCACATCGATAATAACTTCGTCATTCCTCATCCAGCGAATCGATGGTTTAGGAGCTCCCATGGCCTCACAGGAGATCTCAACTTGACCGCCTGGTGTCATCTTCACCACGTCTGGTGGTGGGTGCGAGATGTGCACGAATTTACGGAGACGACGTCGCGGAAGCGCTGAAAATTCAAGTCAATTGTATAATACTGTTCTAGCAGTTTGTGCGTATGATATGTTAAAGTGAGGAATACTTAGATACCGACTATCTAACCAAATATCTAAAATGTCAATGCTTACTAAAAATTTATGTTAAGGCAGTATGTTCCAGTATGGGCAGATCCATATACTATACACATTGGGTAATATTTGCTACGAGTAAGTCGGTATCGCGATCGTCGTAGATAAATATTCTCCTTTTTTACGAAATGTTAACTGGTATAGTAAAGAGATATTAATTGTTTTATATCTTATTTTGTTAAAGCCGACCTGCGCAGACTGGCTGAAGGTAGCTGGTTAGACAGTTAAAATGTCCATCCGTTACTCCCAATTTCTGTAGGACTGATAGAGACATGAAGTAATACTTTAATCCAAGTAAGCTTTAATTTTACCTCTTTTTTCCTCTAAATAAATAATGAGGTCTGCACAACATGCATAATTCATTTCAATGGTGACGGATTACCTAATAAATTATTTCGTAGCCGCGTCTTCACTTTACAGTGACCCTTTTAAGATGTTCGTAGCAATTTTTAGTGCAATAAGTATTGCGTGTGTTTTATTCTCATTTTATAATTTTTTCAGTAAAGTTCAGTGAAAGTGTTTATATTTTTAGTATTTATTTCGTAGTAGACATATTTTAGTTACATTTCTATTGAAATTATATTCTTTTTTAGTGCCTAAAGATAATAGGTACAAAAGAAATGAAAGCAAAGTTGTATTGTTGTAAAATTCATAAATCGTAAATCATTCGTACATAATTTTTGCTATTTTCACAGTCGGCAAACGAGAACGCGATCCACTTTCCATCCGATGGATATTTTGCATCCGCACCGAAGGACAACATTAATCGTAGATGTTTCATTTGTCATAGTGATAGTGATTGTTAAATCGACTTTAGATCCATTACCGACCGTAGGCTTCAGTTGGAATTACCTTTGTTCCAGTTAGGGATTGCAATCCGGCGTCAATTTCAATCCGGACGGATCCGGACCGGATTTCATAAATCCGACCAGATCCGACCGGATCTGGCCGGATTGATATACCCAGGATATTTTGCTTTCATTCCAACATGGACCGTTAATGAGGTGTAAAATAATCTGTTAAATTCTCATCGTCAAAACAAAAACTAGAAACTTAAACTTAAGGTAAGTAATTCAAATCTCAAAAAATAAAAATGTCTTCTTAATTAAGTTTTAAAGATTAATCAAAAATCAATATTTATAATCAACATCATTAAACATAACATAAATATGAATCTTAAATGAGATCAAAAATTCAACACCATGTCATTAATGGCCTAATCAAAGAATGTCCGAAGAGAATCGAAGAACGGCCGATGTCCGTGTCCAGATCCGTGGGACGTATATTGATGCTGGATCCGCCGGATTACCGCGGTTTCCATTATTCCATAATTCGCGATTATTGCGGCGGCCAAAATAGAAAGGACTTTAGAAAAGCCCCAGACGATATCTCAACAAAGAAATTCAACAACTACTTTTCTACTCCCAATGTGGTATATAGGTATATATACCTACGTACTACAGCCGAGATGGAAAATTTAATACTTTTCTAGTAATATGCTAATTCACAGCAAAAAATTTGGAACAGAATAAATTGAATATCAATTCAGTAGTAACACTATTATACATAATAAAATGCATTCGAAACAAATTATACTTTGAAAATATGCTGTCTCGAGTTTTTGTTTTGCAATTCAATTGTTTTGCATAAGCAAACAGCCCAGATGTAAAATAGGTATAACCACGTGATGTGACAAAAATGAATTAAGAATAAAATCCGTTGTTGAAAAATTACTATTTATTTAACTTAACCTAGTTTACTTTTGTGATGGTATAGTTTATTCTGTTATAATAATAATAATAATAATAAATCCCCAGACAAACACACCAACTGTATGACCCCAATGTAAGCAGAGCTTGTGTTATGGATAACCACACAGTGAACTGGGGTATTTACCCCAGGAATTTACCCAGTATTTACCCAGAATAATAATAATAATAATAATAATATAATAAATCCCCAGACATACACACCAACTGTATGGCCCCAAAGTAAGCAGAGCTTGTGTTATGGATGGCCCTACAGCGAACTGGGGGGGGAACCCAGAATAAACATACATATATTAATACATACAACCATGACCCGAGAACAAACATCTGTGTTCATCACACAAATGAATGCCCCGGCCAGGACTCGAACCTGGGAACTTCGGCGCTCTACTTACCACAACACCACTCGGTTGTCAATTTTTTATTTTTGATATTTCAGTATGTCGGTTTATACCGGCATTCTAATGCTCACGGGCCTAAGGCAAGTGTGCGATACGCTTAATGCACAGAAAGAGAGGTTCCTAGGGGATGTATGTTCTCAGTTTGGTTTAAGTTTTGTTGTTCTTTTTTAATGGTAACACGCCCGAGCTAACGAACCGACGATAATTATTATTTTATCATTAGAAAGATAAGTCATCATAGTAGACTATTTTATTACGAGTATTCTACAGGATCAAAAACTACGGGCGGAGAAAGACTAATAAAAGATTGTGGATTTAAACTAAGAGCATTTCTAGCCCTTAAGAGGGCTTTTCTAAAAATAAAATATCAAGAAAATCTACTCACCATTAGGTTGCATGTGCCCGTCTATGTCAATTTTCTTTCCTAACTGCGCCTGCACTTCTAAGCTACACACAGACACCAGCGCCATAGCGGCGAGTAGCGAAACTAAATTCAGCATCTTCACTTCTTGTTAGTAGATGGCGTTGTTCTGCAATAAATGTTCCTGAAATGGAAAAATGTATGTCTTATAGAATATTCCGTGTTCATTTAAATTGATTAAGATATCTTAAAATTGTAGACGTAAGCAGATATACAGACAGTGGCTGCTGTTTATATATATTTTAAATTATTATCAACCACCATAAGCCGGTCTGCTACGGTTATTTTTCTTATGTAACTAATTCCTGTTTTAATGGAAATTCCGGTAGTAAAATAAATACCTCACTACTGAGAACAATCTAATGACACCTCATATCTTGAAATCCATCAAACAGTATAGGCTGTAGAGCGTACCAAAAATATATACATACTTATAATCGAAAAATTCAACCCTCGTTCTCACGGATAAAACATAACTGCATAATAAGGTCGACCGCAAGAGATGAACTATATTTCACGTTTCAAATTAATGAAGTTAAGCTATTCTACGTAAACAAATATTAATATCGTACTACAATCATTGACTCTATAAATTTTATTTGTGTCAATATTTTAGTACGAATGAACGAATACTGGGAATATAGTAGTGAAAATTGATAGTTTTGAGTGTAAGCACTTTGTACAATCATACAACGTAGTAGGTTATAAGACAAAAAAACATTTTTAATAGTTTCTAGTAGAGCTAATTTAGATTTCTTTCCAATTGACGGATTTCCATAATACGCAACTATACAAGACTTTTTTCAGAAATCCACGTGCGATCGACTGGAGAAAATAAATAATCTTATGTAGGTATGTGTTATAATTTTGAAAGAATTATCAACAACTAGACGCATTTTCAATGAAAAATTAATATTAATTAACTGCTTGTTGGACTCCATACGTATATAACAATTATATGACAAAGGTATTTCCAATTTATGATTTAAAAAAGCTTTCTATTTTTGACGTCGGTGATGGTAGGATGATCGAATTTACCCACTAGCAAATCAAAATAAAGAAAAAATCATAGTACTCAATTTCTTCATTGGAAAACTTACCATACTTCATGAATGTAAAAACATTAAAAACCTAGACTTCGGCTTATAAAGGCGTTATAGGTTGACCGAGAGAAAAAAAGGGGGACATCAAAATTGTTCATGACATGACATTATAGTACCTCAGAATACAATTTGACAGAAAGAAAACTAACGAAACTTAACAAAATTTTTACGTCTTAGTAACAATGATGGATTAGGTAGGTATGAAACGGCTTCATTAGGCAATACCTTAGGGTCGCATTCACAATTGTGGCTAGTGCCGATTTCGTAGTCCATTTCGACATTATGTATATTGGCAAATTAGGCTCACGCAAAAACACTTACGGTTTTGCCCGGGTGGCATGTTTACCGAACATTCTCCCACATATATTTGATGTTGCCGCCCGACTGGGGATAGAGCCTCCTACGCTTCTGATTGAAACTATTGTCAACTTTTTATTATATGGTATTTAAATATTATGTATACAGATGAAAGCAAGTCACAGAACAAAAATTCAAGCGTGACTCGAAGGTTGTACAATCAACAGCATTTTGAGTCCTGGCCGGGGCATTCATTTGTGTAATGAACACAGATGTTTGTTCTCGGTTCCTTTAATACTGTAAGTCATTGCCTTAATAACGGGTAAACATACTAAAATTAATATGTAAATAAAACAATCCCCAGACAAACACACCAACTGTATGGCCCCAAAGTAAGCAGAGCTTGTGTTATCTATGACCATACAGCGAACTGGGGGGAACCCAGAATAAAGATACATATACATATATTATACATATCAAAAACCATGATCCGACAAACAAACATCTCCGTCCATCATACAAATGAATGATTCGAACCTGAGACCTCCGGCGTATGAGACACTAACCACTACGCTACTCGGCCGTCATATATACTAAGATGCGTTTTAAGTACCCATTAAAATACTCTGAGAGCGGCCGTAAGGAAGTTAAGATCTAAAAGCATATAGATAAAGTCTGAATTCAGGTCAAAATATTACCACATATTACACTGATAATGTAATTTATCTTTAGTAAAGGAATTTATTTAGCTTTAAACTTGATTTGAAACAATTGAACCGGAGAACATTATCGATAATGCATGATTATAATACTCATAAAAGATACTTTTGTTGATAAATACGTAACCTCTCCACTGTACTGTGTCACTAGCCATGGTTTTGAATATCCACAGAGCCTCTATTATAAAGATAATCGGAATGTTTTGTAAAATATTAAAATGATAATAAATAAGTAATTAATTTCTGTATATATCTACATGTGTGTAGCAATAAGTAGTGTGCAATTTTAGATAATAATTGTTTAACATGCATAAGTTTAAGATGTTTTAGTTTGTTCACTGTTAGCTGTGCAATCAAATAAATATATAGATCACTGGCGGATGCTTAAATGGATTTTTTCAGTTATCCGGCTAGATTTTTATCTGAATAGTTATTAATTAAGCAAAGAATATCGAATTTGTTAGTTATTTTTTTAAAACTTGAAATCCTGCAATTTGCGCAAACCGAGCGAACGAAATTAGCGTGGCGCGGTAGTTCTCCGCGAAGCCCTATTATAAAAATGTATGACTATAAATAAAGCATAAAATGTTCAACCAAATGCCAGCTGTTTGGTTGAATGGCTAGTTCAACCACCGGCCTAAGCGACAAATTTATTAATGACCCAACTAAGTCGAGAGGTACAAAAGGCTTTTCATCAAACCAAACCAGAATAAACCTGCGCGAAACTTTTAGTGATAATTATATGTTTGACGGCCATATTCAGAATGGTGAATGGTTACGGAATTTAAACTTTACTTATAGTGCATCTGAGTCTATATTTGCTAAGGAAAATCTATAATTTAAAGCGACCTAAGTAACTATTTACTTGTCTGTTAAAAGATTATATTGTCTGGGCGACTTGAACATTATCAGCCAACTTTTTCTATTAGATAAGATAGTGAAGATATATTTTATTTTTCAAAATATAACGTAATATATAACGTTGTTTATTTCCTATAAAAGCGACAAAACAAATCTATTTTTTGATGTTATCGCGATATATAATAATATTTTTAAGTTGATTATATCACCAGAGCTTCTAACTGTTTACGTCGTCTATTTCGGGATCTTTTCTCCACAAAAGGAAATTTATTTCGGGATAATTCGGGATTTTATGCCCCTTTGCATTGCAACCCCTAATATGTTTGATATGTAACTTCAAAAAGATGGATGTCTGTTTATATAAGTATCTGTCTGTGTGATACTTTGGCGGAGTATCTCCCAGAGGAATGGACCGATTCTGATGAAGTTTGATTTGTTTATTAGCTAAATAAATTTAGAGTGTCTTCAGCTATGTTTGATGAAAATCGGTTTAGCCGTTCAAAAGTTACGCTTGCTTTGTCGAGCAAGTCGAAGGTTTTCCTATTTCTGTTTACAAATGGTTAAATTTTTGCGTAACCAGCCTACGGATACGCGATAAACTTGAAGATAAGCGGCTTCCGGATGTTTTAGAACATTCTTATACTTAAACGACGGCCTGTTTGGTGTGGAGGTAAGTAACCTTGCCTTCCATGCCAGAGGTCCCGGGTTCGAATCCTGGTAGAGGCAGATATTTTTTTATATTTGCTTTCTAGTCATGGATGTGTATGTATGTTTATTTAAGTTTATTTCTAATATGTATATATGAAAAAAAAATCTATGTGTGCTTATATATTTCTTAAGTTTATTTATCCGTTATCTAGTATCCATAACACAAGTTCTAAATGATACTTAATTTGGGATAGATAATGTGGTGTGATTGATAAAAATATAAAATTTAAATGTTTCATATTAATAGTGCGTATTGGACAGATTACTATGACTTTGATTTTTTTTAGGTGTTTTATTTTTATTAATAGTGATTCTGATAATTATCTCGTTACAGATTGTAGGGTTCTGTTGAAATTTCCATGGTTCCAGTAATTGCCATGTAGACGTGATTGTTACGTGAATATTACGGTGGTGGAAATTCGAAGGGCTCTGGAACCACCCCAGACGAGATCTAAACAAAGAAACTTTACTACCCCAGAAAACAAATGAATACACTTGCTCTTATAAACTGAACTGCCCTTGACTGGAACCAAAGTGATGGCCTCACTCTGTTTGTTAAACAAACTTTTACTTTATGTATCTTTATTTGCTAAGCTAAATCTATAATAAGGAGAGGCCTCAGTTAGTTTACTTGTAATTATTGTGATTAAAATAGAGAAAACTAGACGTCTATAAACGAAAAAGTACAATAGAACGGTTTCACAATATTATTGTAGCATCGGGTGACGGTTTTTTTTGTTCCCCTCCGCGGAGTATAAAAAATTATCTGACGCATACCCCGCGCTCGCGGTCGAGCTTATGTTGGACTCGCTCCGAGCCTACCAGAGCCACTACCCACTAAAATACCCCCTAAATGGCTCGTGCAATTTTTTGCCTCCCAGCTTTTACCAGAGCGACGACCAATACTTAATACAATAATTAAAATTTGAATTAGAATTTGCGGCCTGAAGGGCTTCGAGATCTAGTAACAGTTGCGTGGCTACGTTCGTGTGCGCGTTTCTCGGTCTAGCGACTTTGAACTTCGAATCTATTCGAAGGGTAGTATACGAGACGGACTCTCGAACTAAAGGATTGGGGTGGGTTTCGGAGCGTTTGAAGAACTCTTCCGAGAGTGTTTTGAGGTGTTGTTGCACTGTAGGTAGTTCAAGATCTCTGTGCAGGTCCGCGCTACGCACGTACGCGCGTTTGTGGCCCTCCGGCAGAAGAGATTTTGAACTAACCACCTGCAGTTAGTTGTGCAGGACGGAGGGTTTGACGTGGGCAAAGATTGGCGAGGCATAAGTCATGATGGGTCTAACGCAGGTCTTATAAAGCGTTTGTTTCTAAAAGACATTTTACTTTGTCTACCTAACATACAATACAGGCGGCCTAAGTAGAAACGGTCGAGTTTCGTTACTCTATCGACGTGTGGTTTGAAAGAAAGCGTCTTGTCCAAGCTGACTGCGCCTCCAGGGGATGGGAATGCCTAACATTCGAACGTGGAGATGGTCGGCGATACGATGGTGTTTGTAGTCGAAGTAAACCGCAGAACTCTTGTCTGGGTTCACATCGATACGCCATTTTTTGAAACCATGCACCGAGGGCGTTTACGGCTTTTTGGAGTCTGGTGATGAGACCCGGGACACTGAGGCCTTTGGTGTTAAGAGCGGTGTCGTCGGCAAAGAGGGTGAATTCGACGCCTTTCGGTGGAATGGGAATGTCGTCAGTGTACACGGTGTACAGCAGAGGGGCGAGGACTGAGCCTTGGGGGACTCCAGCCTTTATTCGTGGGATAGAGTTTAGCTCTCCGGAGAGCCGGGTTCTTAGCTTTGATGAGATTGCAAACGGCTAAGGGAAGCGTGGGTTTGACTTGCAACAGCGAGGGAATCGACTTACGAGTCTTTTTTGTCCGGGCTATCTAGAGAGTCGGGCTAAATTGCGAGTGGAGAGTTCGGGGCCTCTAAGGCTGAAACTAACGTATTTTTAAAGCCTTTCAGTTGGTAAAGGTCTTAGGAGACGTAACGTTATCGTTAGGCGATCCTAGCACTAGGGAGACCGGGCAATGATCAGGGGTCATCGAGCAGTTCGATAGACCTGAGATCAAGGTTGATATGCTTTACTATTGCAAAATCGAGGTTGTCGGGAGAATGGTTCGGGTTGTCGGGATAATGAGTGGGAGTGACGGGACAAATGAGACTAAGTCGAGTTGCTCAGTGATGTCAAGGAGAGCGATACCACTGGTGTTGTTCGATAGGCACGTCCAGTCAGTATGCTTGGAGTTGAAATCCCCGAACATAATGACTGAACGGCTGAGGGCGAGAATGGCCTCAAAGTTACTACGGATAGGTCTGGTGCCACTAGGTATGTAGATTGGAGCTATGATGACGGTCGGATGACCTGTCATAGCCAACCTACACA
This sequence comes from Marasmarcha lunaedactyla, assembly GCA_923062675.1. NCBI lineage: Eukaryota > Metazoa > Arthropoda > Insecta > Lepidoptera > Pterophoridae > Marasmarcha > Marasmarcha lunaedactyla. The sequence goes on along the minus strand of OV281363.1, from coordinate 15,006,925 downwards.
CAGTGGCCTTCATGTTGAGGAGAGGAGGCAATGGAAACCTCTTTTATAGTAAATAGCTGTGTCGCCGTGACCGCCGGCGTTGGGCCTATCGTTACGAGTGAAAGCATATTTGGGAATATCGAATCCCCTAAAGCGGTTTGGAGTGAGCCATGTCTTTTGGAGAAGTAGGAAGTCTGGCTCGTTGTTTTTAACGAACAGTTTGAGCTCAGGAAGGTAAGTAATAAGGCTACGAGCGTTAAATGAAACTAGAGATAAGCCCTTGGGTTTGATACGACCGGACGCGGGATTTGCAGGTCTACACATTATATTTACAATTTAGAGAATTTATAAGGAACTAAGTAGCGAGTGATGCTCGGCTAACGGGAAAAGACGCTGTTGAGGAGAGCGGGCGGCTCGCAGTTTGCGTGTGAGTACGCCGATTTCCCTAATGTCGACGATTTGTATAACGACGACTGAGGTGAAGACGAAGGAGCAGGGAGCGGGCCTACGGGAGCTACGGAAGCTGGGATAGGACGGGAAGGTGGAGCGGCCGGACGCTTTCTCCAGTTTTCAACCCCCTTGTGCAGCAGCGGGAAGTAAGCGGGAGTGAGCGGCGGTTTAGGTGCGGTCCTCTTTGAAGAGAAGCGTGGAGCGCGCGGGAAACTCTGTAGTTAGCTGTGAGGCCGAACTGGCCGCCCAGCACACATGCACGGGGGGAAGTGGAGTCAGGAGTGCGAGTGCACGCCTTCGTTATATAAGGATCCAGGCACTTAACGCACCTGGGGGGGGGGGGGCTGAGCAATTAGGATTTCATCGTTCGCGAGCTCGAACGGGACGCCCTGGAATACCGCACGGATCTTACCCTCCTCTGGGAGGGTGTAAGTATGATACGCGATTTGTTTGACCGATAGGAGCCTAGTAAAAGACCGGAAGTCGTCGATGGTCGCGACCTAAATTTTGATAGTTTCGCCTGCGTTGGAGACTTTACCGTCATTAATTTTGTGCTCTTTGCACAAGTTAGAGACAGCGGTCCATCGCGCTTTTTCGCGGAGGAAGACAGGAGGAGGGAGTTGAGCCTTAGCCGGGACGGGAGCGCAACGCGTTCTGACTTCGACGGAACCGACGGGGACGCAATAACTTGGGGTGACATAAGCGGCGCGGGGGCGGGTGTTGGAAACACCGCGATTTTCTTTGAACGCTTCTTGGAGCGTGTGGCGACTAACTGAAATGGGGGCTCAGGAGAGCCAGTTAAAGTGGCGGCGACCGACGAAGCTTCGGACGCGGAGTCTGAATCGCTCCCTGGAGAGGTATGTTTCCTAGGGTGACGGGTCGCTCACTTCCCTCTAATATGGTTGAGGAGGGCGATGGCTGGACCCGCGTTAACTCACGAACGAGTGCCGTTTGAGGGTATTCTTCGTTTGGATACTTGGTGTGACTTGCCGAGCTAACAGATGCAGATAAGTATAATTTTGTATAGACATAAAGAGACACTGTAAATTGATTTTGAAACAAAATATACCCGTTAAGTTTCTTGCCAGTTCTTCTTCACGAAGGTTATTGTGAACTGGTAGTAGAGTCATATTTTATTTGACGACAATAAGAACAAGTTATGGTCAATTTTGAGAAATAATTATTTCAAATTGATTTAACAAAATAGTTATCTATACATAAGATTAATGGAAAAATAAAATATGTTTCAGATATTAATATGTATATAAATATAAGGGTTGGATCCCGTCGACCGCTTCATGCACAAATGATTTTTGACGATTCAAGTACAGTCAAGCGACTGCTCTAAGGGTTAAGAAAAAGATCGGTAGGTAACGCACGAGCTTAGTAAAAGATTTGGCATGTACGTGTTCATTCCAATAAGCTTTGAAGTGAGATTTTAAAAGGATATCTACCCCGTGACGTCCCCATACGAAATTCTTTGAAAATTGGTTTGCAATAAAATCATAAATATTCAAATTGTTTTCTCGAAATCCTCATTAAGGAAAATAAATACAAAAAGATACCCTTATATTGCTTTATTTAATAACATGGGGAACGTACGAAGGAATTTTTATTAACTTCTGCTATAAGGTTTTTTTGCGAAGATATTCAGTTACATGTGACCTTTTACCGAAAAGTAAAAGTGTCTCCCGGTATAAATATTTTATTACAGTGGAGCATCATTTATTCTATTGTAGATTACCGAAAGGGAAATTTTTACTCCAAATTTTTTCCCCTCAGTCTTCCTAAGACCAATATTAAAAGATTTACCTACGACAACGGTCATTAAGCCTAGGGCACTAGCGTACCAATAAGAAAGTAATAATAATCCAATAAATACCAAAAAAATAATCTTTTAAAATAACTAATATTAATAATTTCAATAAAAATGTAGAAATAGCTCTATGATAAACAAGTCAATAGATTAATAACATAAACAGATCAGATAATTGTACTGTTCAAAAGTAATAAATAATTCCCCAGACAAGCAAACCAACTTAGTGGCCCTAAAGTAAGCAGAGCTTGTATTATCTATCGATGACCATACAGCGAACTGGGGGGGAACCCAGAGTAAACATACATAATATATAAATTCAGCGATTACAAGGAAAATGGTCGCCTCACTGATGCGCCGGATTAACAGTATTCTACAAATATTTAAGGAAAAGGTAGATAGCTCTATATTAAAACATTGGAATAGTTGCCACCTACAATGTAATGTAAAATATTAATAAAAAAAAAATTTTTACTAACCCTTTATATGGATCAAGTGTCCGAAATGAATTATTAAAAACAAATTTTAAGTTAGTTATTACAACGAAATCTTTAAAGGACCACCTGTAACTACTTTTGATGTATAAATTTTATCCCAACCAATAAAAAATGTATTATTTTTTCAATGAAATATGGTACATATATAAAATGTAAGTGGAAATTTTACAAGCCATTTTCATCATATTTGCAAGCGCACACACATAGCAAAATAAATAAATTAAAAAAATAAAATAAAATAAATAGCACCGCGCGCAAAGATATGTTGAACGATACACAAGTCTTCTAGAGTCATTAATAAGACAAACCTTAAAGATCAATATTAAAATATTATTACGCATACCTTTATGGCGATTGTATCTATCAAGTTTTCTATAAGAAAGATATCGCCTTGATGGCTCAAACGTCGTAAATCTTGCCATATCACAGGCCTGATATCGCAAGGTATCGGCAGTTGGAATAGAGTCGGCATTAAAAAAAATTTTAGATTTTTGTCAATGTTCAAAATATTTGAATTAATTAGTAGATATCTTTATAATAATGACAATTTTCTATTGGCATTGCCTGCTGTTACACCGTAAAATATGTTACCACCATAGACGACCATATCTTAAGCAATACAAATTATTTTGATTTGTTTTATACAGATAAATATTATTACACAATACAGATTGTGTAAATGAAAACTAATGTTCGGAGGTATCGGTTTGAATGATCAAAAGTGTTATTTAATTTGATTTTTCGTTTATGAACTTAAGTTTGTATAAAGAGATCATAATTTGTAGGTATTACTTTCTTTTAAGCCGTGAAAAAAGACAAGAAAATCTCTTAGATCTCTGTAAAAAATTTCAAAAACTTTTGGTTTTCTGCTTATCAAAGAAATGTTAAATTCTTTACTTTCTAATAGTTTTTACATAAAATTAAAACAACTATTGCGTGGTTATTTCTACCTTTGCATTTTCGTTAAACACTCAAATCATTTTTAAAATTTACTCCAAGGAAAAATATTAAAAAATCAAACTTATTCAATAAAAAGCTATTAAAAACTTACCAAAATATCTCTTAAATAACCACAATCTGGCTCAAGATCACTGTCACAAAAAATACGATACAAAAAATATCTTAGCACGATTAAAGAGAGTCTGACAAGAACAAGATCTAACGCCTGCAAAGTCGTATAGAGGAATAGCCTAGTCTTGTCGGTTGTGCCCCCTTTATATAGGACCGTCTCGCCCTTTCAACTCTATGAGGATTTTCTGGTAAGGGGTTGGCGTTACACTGCCTAATTGATTTTGATTACCCTGTCATTATCTGTGGAGAGTTTTATTAAAAAGTGGGGTAGTGTCGTGTTGGGACGCACGTAGGCCTCCTCGGTTATTTGACTATTGTCGATTAGTTTACGCTGTTGTAGAGAAAAATTTATTGCTATTAATTGGGCATTGGGCGTAACGATTTTGAGATATTTCTTACGGAAAGTTTTTTTTTTGTATTTAGGAAGATTTGTTCGTTTAGACTCACAGTTTAGTTGGTTTTGGCTAACAATTTAGACAGACATACAATGGTTTTTAAATATTTAAAAATCGAATTAATTTCTGATCTGATTAAATATTTTTTTTAAATATTTGGTTTCATATTCTTAGTTTTGTTGTATCCAAAATATTATTTTTTCAAGTTGAATTACTTATTATTATTTATGTATTTGTCACTGATAAACTTTTAAACTAATCTACTTGTTCAATTGATTAATTTTCTATTAAAAAACCGAACAAGCACAGGAGTAACATAAAGAAACAGCGAATATTTCGCAAGAATCGCAAATCTTACAAATCGAAATAAAATAAAACATTTAAAAAGAAAAAAAAAAACCTTTGCAGTATCAAAAAAGAAAAGATTTTTTTAATAGTATAAGTGAATAATATACAAAGATTTATTTGAAATAACGAGAATCTACTAAACAATTTGATGAAATGAAATTATTACGTAACAATGACATAAAATTTCGAAACATACATAAATTGATACAAATTACTTTAAAGACACCTCGTCCTTTGGCGTCGTATGATTCATGACTCAACCAAGGCAGATGTCGGACACAGACTCTACTACAAATAGACACCTTATCTAGCGTAGACACGTTTTTATCTAGGTTTATTTTGACGGCATTTTTGAGTGAAGTAAAATGCCCTGATTGCGTGTACCTAGACGGTTGTTATCATTAAGTATATTTTTTATTGATTTTTTTGGAAGCATAGTTTATTTTGGTAATATCTTTTCTGGGGCGGTGTTATAATTTTTTTTTATTTTGGTCGCGATATTAGGAATAATGCAATTCCAACTTAAGCCTTCGATATGCCACTTACTGTAAGGTAGGTTTCGAGCTCATTTGCCGTCTACAAAGATACTAAAAATAATATTTTTCCTTACTTTTCGTTTTATATTGACACTTATATATTAGATAAATTCCCATCTACAAGATTCCCATAGTTTTACATTATGCCATTGTTCCAATTTTTTCGTTAAGGATGATGGTTAAATGCCCAGGTAACTTTTATCAGTAGAATTAGATTGAGAACTTGACACTATTTCTATGGAGTGTGTCAAGTGTCAAAGTTATTCTCCAGATCTAAAGATTGAAATACCAGCCCTTAATAGTATAATAACTTTGTGACTATATCAATATAAACAATCTATGATTTTTTCTATTATTAAAATATGAATGCAGAGAAATTAAAATTCCATCATCCGTCTACTAAACATTAATGTCTTGGATGTCAATCGATAATTCCTATAAGTAACAGAAAAAATATGCAGTATAAAAACCTCTACAGTACCACAAACTTACCTGTTCAACGGCAAAAATCGGAACTAAAGCATTGTTAAACGACTATGTAAATATCAAACATATTATGCACACAACTCAGCGCCACCCATTACTAACCAGATAAATTGGCAGGTCTGTACATTCAATAATTTCCATGAACATGACGCAACGCTGGATTTCCTGTAATTTTTCGTCGCATTTCTGACACTTAAGGTCGAATTTCGCTTGCGTTTCATCACCACGTGGTCTCAATCTATGATTTAAATCCGACAGCTGATGTGACGTCACGTGTGAATAATGTTCATTGAATAAGTTCACTATCATTTTACAAAAGGGATTTCCCGACATACCTTGCCTCAATTATTACTGTAGAAGTCCAAAATTAATGTATTTTTGGGAAGAGCAATTGTGTCAGTAACTTTGCTTTCAGTTTCCGCCTCATTTGATGCAAAGCGATTATTTAAATGAGGATGTTATGGCTTTCCAGGAGTTACCTATTTACTCTGCTTTTGCACAGAAAATAATGGCTTACATTGTTTAACCATTTTAATATTAAATAAATGGAGGCAACAAAGAGGCCGAAATATTCTATGAACTACAACGCGATGGACTAGCAACTTAAAGAAGGTGGCTTGGGGTGAATGGATGCAATTAGCAGGATATGGATAGGTGCAAGTAGAGGGGCGTACGTTGAACAGTGGATGGCACAAGATGACACCCACTACATGATCAGAAATTACGCGGTAGAAGTCGCGGTCTAGAAACTATTTATATGTCTTTTGGCACTAAAGAAAGATACGAAAATCGTAACAAAAATAAAAAAAAATTCTGTAAAATTCTGTATGTAAAGTAATTTTGAGTAATAATTTTTTTTTAAATCACATTAAAAAGCTTAGTATTATGCTCGTATTTATTTACTTATTTATTTACTTAAAGTACTGCCACATGATACATATTAAGAGTACACAGTTCACTTTTAGCTACAATAATGTTCTGATATGTGTAACAATAACGGCGTACATAACATTCACACTAGCTTTGTAATGAAAATTTAGAAATACAATAATTAACAAAATAACTACACAATTTGGAGGCAAAAAATATAAAAGAAATTGAAAATAAACATAACAACAGTTACAAACGCTTATATCTTCCGTATATTGGCAAAATATTTATACATTTTATTACTCAACTCAGGAATGTCTGCCCAACTGTCTAAATCGGGAATTTTTTGAGACAAAAAGTTATAATTACATCAGCTCAATTATTATAACAATAATTAACTTAATTATTATTATCTTAATGGTTGTTCAAGATTTTAAGCTCGAAGTTGCTTTGTTGTAATGCTCCAACTTTTATTTATTTTATTTTATTTTATTTTATAATTATGAAAGTGTTAATTTAAGAAAAAAAAATATATGTTACAATTTTTTTTTGTAATCATTTATTTCATTAGTTTATTATCTAATTTATTATGTTATACATATGTGCTTTATTTATAACCTGTCTGTAATAATATTGTATTGTTGCCCTCCCACAACTCTTAATAGGTGACAACTGAAAACCAGTGAAAAACGTCTCCTTCTTGCATCCACTTTTATTTTTAAAATTTGAATAGAGTTCGCGTTCATTATTTATTTTGTAAAATGTTTTTTTTAATTTAATTTTTTATGTCTAATATTCCTGTTAACTTTTTTAAAATTAATGTTAATTTCTATTCTCATTGTCTATTGAATTCTTTCTTTTTGAATACTCGTGTTTGTATATTAATTATGTTTGTATCAGTTTATTTTCTGATTATTGGAACTTTCGATCTATTTACAATTTTCTGTGGATTCTTGATGATGATTCTCTGTGGAGAAAAGAAGTTATGTAATGATCCTACTAGATGATGTCATATACAGAGTGAACTCTGATTCAGATTATTTTACGCATATTCGTTAAAATCAGCTAATCTGCGAGCTTTTATGAAAAAATATTTATATTTAAAAAATCGATGTCTTGAAATGGTTTTTGATTTAGCATCAGACTATTTCCTGATTGCTGATGCTATTCCTGATGATAACATTATCAGCTACATCTAACAAAGAGCTGACTTCGCGAAATATTTCACCATTGACGGATCCTCGGAAACTCAACAAACATCATATCGTCCAATTCGGTCCGAGCACTGAACCTCACATTCGACTTTGACATGTGACTTTGACATTTGTTACTATGACTTGTATAACGTTTCCTCCGTTTTGTAAAAGTGATGGATAGATAATTAATCATTCTTATTAGTTAAGTTATTGTTAGTGAGTTATATTTTGTTTTAGCCTATAATTTATCTCAATGCAAAACGTAATTTATTTTTAGGCAAATTTTATTTTATTTTTTGTACTGTGTTTCACCAATACGCGATGCTGGCAGAAATAGCCCGCCACACCAATCGCGGCTGATTGCCATTTTTCAATCAAATAACTCACTAACTAAAATTTTGCACATGTCTTAAAAAAATCCCCAGACAAACTTGAAAGCAATGCTTTTATTTTATTAATAGTGTTAGTATACTTGTACTTAAATTGGTAAAAATAGTTATTGTGTAGTAACGACAGCTGATTGCCATAGAACACAAAACCATAATAATAATAAAAGGGACGTTTCTGCTCCACATTATAATTAATGGTTTATATTTTTATTTAATAAGATCGTCCGGGGCTGAACTAGAGTCTCCCCTATTTTAACCGCCATAATATTCACATTCACGTGGTTGTGTTCTTGTTTAAGGAAGATAGACAATGCAATTACTGGAACAATGGTGAATCCAACTGAAGCCGGCAGTCGGCAACGCATATGATAATCACATTCACTATTAACAAACAAAACACCCACGACTAAAGACGTCTATGGGCGCTGTTGCCTCTTACCTTCAGGTGGTCACGTGCTCATCTGCCCGTTATGAAAATAATAAAACAGCATTTTACCTTTTTACAAGGATGTGATCCTTACTCTCCTGCCAACATATTAGATCTTTTATATTTTTTTAAAACACTTTCATTTGTTTAGCATTGCACTTCGAATATAAAGTAAATTGAATCACAAAACTTACAATGCAATCAAATAGGCCAATTTAGAAGAATCACACTTAGCTTACGTTTTCAGTGAAGGCAACGTTTAGCTAGATTCCTACTGGAAATACAGTTTCGTATAAGTACACAAAACAGGTTCCCTGACAGACAGCCCGTGGGCATATTTTATCTTTTCAAACTACCCACTTATTTAATATTTTCGCGTGTTTTTCCTCCAATTCTACGTCAATGTTTAATAATAAGCGTGTATATGTGACGTTTGTTATGTGGTTGGGTGTGGGTTTGAAGTTTCTTGAGTTCGGTATGGAAAAAAATTACTTAGTCCTGAGTATATTAGGTGCCATCCATGAAACGCACCCCGCTGCTTTTTTGGTCTATTGTCGTAGTATGATCAACCTTACCTTCCGAACCAGTGGTAGTTTCAATATACGACGTCCTAAGCCGAGGCCCGTGCCCTCTCGGGTGCCCTTGGGCTTATCGTATGTATGTAGAAGTAGTTTAAGTTACGGCTAAGCGCCCTCAGCGCTGGGCCACAAAGTCCAGTGAAATTTAAAAGGCCAATAAAATAAACTGTCCATTTAAAAAAATGGCGATAATAGATCTGAAAGGTAGTGGGGCGCGCCTTATAAAGCCGCACATTGGCTAGTTTCGCGGTATTTTACAGAATGCGTTTGGTGAGTGTGTACAGTGGCTCGTTAACCGTACTTCTAATAAGTTTCTAACGCCGTTTTCACGGCGAATAGTGGCTTGTTAACCGTACTTCGTGGAACGTGAGCTTCGTCGACAGGAATTCGTTGTTCCAGGACTTCAAGTGCCGTGTTCGAGTAAGTTATCCGCGTCGTTCTCAACCGCCCTACTGCGTGTAGGGCGGTTTTAGGAAGTTAGTCATCGTTGTTAGGTTCATATATTGTCCCTCCCCAACCCCTCCGCAATGGCTTCCCTAAGCTATGATGAGATTAGGAAGAAGTTAGCTGATAGTATCGGTGCTGAAGGCATATATATTAATGCTGACAAGTTCCGTTTCCTTGATTCTCTTATCCCGCATATCATGGCGTTAACTCCACCAATGGCCCCTCAGGCCACCCCAGTCCCCCAGACCCCTCAGGTCTTAGGCCCTCCCGCGTCCCCTTCCTCCAGTGACATGGAGTGCGAAGAAATCGCCCCTCCGCGCCGCAAGCGCGCACCCGCGACCGAGTCATCCTCGGATGCCACCCCAACTGGCCCTGATGAGCCTCCCTCTTTCACCCTTGTTAAGAAGCGCTCTAAGAAGCGCTCGAAACAAGACCCGGCGCCCTCGGCGCCCGTCCCTACACCCCCTGCGGCGTCTTCAACGCCAGCTGCCCCGGTGTCTTCAACACCCGCTCCGGCCCCGACTTCTGTCAAGGCCAAGGTCCCACCACCCATTTTCCTTCGGGAAAAGGGTAAATGGACTGAGGTCTCGACATTGTGCAATGAGCACAAGATCCCTTACACCCGAGCGGTAAACTCGGGTGAATCCATTAAAATCACTGTCTCGTCGATAGACGGTTTCCGAGCTTTGACTAAGCTCCTCACCGATAAGCAATATGCTTATCACACTTATGCTCTGTCAGAAGAGCGTAAGATCAGAGCGGTACTCAGGGGAATCCCGTTCGAATTATCGAACGAGGCCATCCTGGAGGATCTGCAGTCCCAAGGCTTCCCGGCACTCGCGGTGCATAAAATGCACAGCAAGTACGGGAGGCAACACCCTCTCGCTTTGGTGATTCTCGCCAACGTCCCCAAGTCCAGAGAGATCCTGAAAGGGGTTAGCTCTATTTGCGGCCTCTCAGGGATCTCGATCGAGGCGCCTCATCGCCGCGGTCATCCCGGCCAGTGCCATCGGTGCCAGTTGTACGGGCACGCGGCAGCCAACTGCCGCGCACCGCCCAGGTGCGTCAAGTGCCTGGTCCCGCACTTCACTAAGGAGTGCAATCGCACTCCTGAAACTCCCTCTCCTCCCGATTGCGTGCTTTGTGGCCAGTCCGGCCACACCGCAAACTACAGGGGCTGCCCTCGTGCACCCCGTTGTATGCGCTCCGCTAAAAGGGCGGCTCCAAAACAGGCCCCGCGCCTTTCTCAAGAAAACTTTCCGCCGCTGCGTAGCCGGGTTCCTCCGGCTGCAAAGCCTACTCAGCCCAAGCCTGCTCCAGAAAACTGGAGGCAGCGTCCCGCATCGAATCCCATCCCGGCTCCTCGCCCATACAAACCCACTCCTCAATCCTCCGTAGCAGACGATATGCGTATCGTCTGCGACGCTATTAAAAATGTCGATGTTAGTGAAATCGCAGTCTTAGCCCGTAAACTTAGGGCTTCACGTACTCCGACAGAGCGTTTGCTAGCTCTGGCGGAGCATAGTTCCCTTCTCAATTCATTGTAGGTTCATTTAAATGAATTGATCCCTAAATCATGCTTCGGCCGACCTCTGCCCAGCCCCGGCTTCACCGGAGGCTGCCCAGAACGGCCACCAACTCATGTCCCTTTGAGCACCTTCAGTGCAACTTTCACTACAGGCGGAAGACCCGCTAGCGGGTCTCCGCCAGCGCGCCCAACTTCCCGACGGGTGTCGCTTCCGATGAAGGCTAAAGGTATACGCTTACCACAGCCAACAGGTGGTTTTTAGTGGGTAGGTGCCATTCTGGTGAGTCCCACATAACCCCCCCGCAGAGGAATTTACCTGCGGGCGGGTATGCATGACGCATCTTCCACCTCCCTCCCGTGAGGGTGCCTCGGCAGCAAAAAAAAAAAAAAAAAAAAAAAGTGAGTGTGTAAATGCTCTCTTCTTCCTCATTCAATTCCTGCCATTCCAACATCGGACCACAGGACCTCAGCCAGGGATTTCAATCACCTATGGTTAACACTCATAAAAGTCGGACCAAACGTTTTGACAGCTCCTTTTTGGTAAGCACCGCCAAATTATGACAAATGATAAAAAGAGCAAATTAAAAATAATCAAAAAATCGAATAGGTAAGTGTGGATAACGTTTGAGAAAGATGCCACGCGGCCAAATCGTTCGGGTGTTGGCTAGATGAGCCGCATGTGACCTACGTAAATCCCGAATGGACCCGATCAGCAATAGCCGCCGTAACATGCTTCGAGCCGGCCTTCATCAAATACTCCCGAACCGAATCTGCCGCCCTTAACATGTGGGTCGCGCATTATGTCCCTACAGTAGGATAGTGAAAGCTGTTGTGATCATAATCTTTATTCAAAATCGATTGACTTATAAATCCTTAATTGCTTATCAAATAAAGACGACCGACTAGCATAGTGGTTAAAAGCCCTGCCGCACACGCCGGAGGTATCAGGTTCGAGTCCTGGTCAGGGCATTCGTTTGTGTGATGAACATAGATGCTTGTTCTCGGGTCATGGTTGACATGATGACATTTTTATAGGTATTATTATTCTGGGTTCCATTCAGTTCGCTGTCTTGCATCTATAAGACAAGCTCTGATTTTTGGTGTTGCCATGCAGGTGGTGTATTTGTCTGGGGTATATAAGTTTACAGTAGGTTACTTGAATAAGTTACTATAACTTTACCACCCACATACCCAGTTATTTTATAAAACAACGAACTGCTTTACTGAGTTTTTGCTTAACAATAGCCGGTTAAGTACGAATATTTCATACTTTTATTCTGCTTTAGAACTATTGTAACTAACTTAGTCGAAAACGCCCACGTCAAAGTTTCGTTACGGGTTTATTATAAGAATATATACTCTAATAATAATCTAATTTAAAGACGATTTAGTATCGGAAAATTCTGTGGAAATATGACATTTTCAAATCAAGAAGGTAAAATTTCCTTATAAATAAATAATAAAAATAAATCCCCAGACAAACACACCAACTGTATGGCCCCAAAGTAAGCAGAACTGGAGGTGAACCCAGAATAAACATACATATATAAATACAAACAACCATAACCCGAGGACAAACATTTGTGTTCATCACACAAATGATGCCACGGACAGAACTTACCGCTACACGATAAGTAGATAAAAATGAAAGTGGCAACCTAATGACGTTTATTTTTTAATAATAATATAAAGAAGTGTTATTGTGTCTTTTGCTTTTGTTTAACACGAGAGGTCCTATGTACATTTCGTAATTTTTTTTCTATTGTCATGGCCAGCAAACGAGCAACGACCCACGTAGTAAATGGCATCCGAATCAACGGACATAATTAATCATTTCACTATAATTTAATGAATTTACGGGATTTTTTTTATTTCGCACGTCCGATATTTCGATGCTGTTGCAAGCCCCATGATCGCGGAGTGGCAGATGTTGGAAGGTGGCGATGACAATTAGAGGCCCGAGGCAGATATATCGATCTACCATCATTCTAGTTCGTTTTGATCTGCTACTACTGGAACTCACATTATTGTCGTTTTTGCAATACACGCTCAAAGTATAGTATCACTGGGTTTTTGACCGGACACACAACGATTGTTGTTTTTTCTATTCATGAATGTCATAACCACTGGGTTCTTATTACTAGATAATTTAAAACCGTCTTCACGATTAAAGAATAAAGTGTGAAACTTTTTTATTTTGTCCAGTCGCGGTATGTACCTAGTGTCGGTCCGTAGATAACATCCGAGTATTACAGAACTCAGTCCAATGGTGTATGTATGTGTATGTATTTTATTTATCAATATTCAATCGACTTATAATGTGTTGCCGACCGAGGCTTAAGTTGGAATTGCCTTTGTTCCTGTAATTACGCTGGCTGGTCCTTTCGACCGGAACACAACCCCGTGAAAGTAATTATTATGACCCCGGACTAGATTTTAACAGAAGAATCTATCTATTACCATTAATCTGGATAATTCTAACAGTTGAAGAATTTTTAAAATAGGTTCTGTAGTTTTCGAGTTTGTTATATCTGTCGCAGTATGAACGCACATCATGGTAATAGCACGACATGTTTGCGAACAGTCCAATTATTGCAGAACACAGCTCGCGCACAAATAACGTTTCACAAACGTTCTAAAACCGTTTTTACTGTAACTGATAGCGTTTTAGTTGGATAATAAACACACAATCTAATTAGTTAATTAATAACATTAAAATCTTTACTGTTATTAAAATGTTTCTGAAATTCAAAACCATATTTCTGAAGTCAGTTAACAAATAGCATCGTGTGTTTTTGAATTAAAATTAGTCTAAACAAGACAAGTACTTGGTATTTTATACATACACAGCATTACATAACGCGTGATTGATTTGTAATGCGATCACTATTTCAAGGTATCTTTTTTGTTTTGTCGAACCTAGATAACATCTTAGTTTTTTCACGCGTGTAATTGAAAACCAAGTGTTCTTAAGGTGCTCCCACACAGTAGTTATATAACGTTAGATACTGTTGCTTATAATTTTCTTATCTAACGTTTTTTAACAAATTCTAACGAAAGTTAAAAAATTGTTAATGATGTTATACAACTTAATTTAACGAAATTTTTTATAACTGATTACAACATGAAATAACAAAATATAACTTTTGTTGTATAACATCATCAGAGCTTTGGCGGGACGTTAGCGGAAACTGCCAAAGACCAAACTGATTGTAACATAATGTTATATGATGTTGTACAACGAGTTCAACCAGTGTGGGAGCGTTTATAACATATAACATTTCTTGACATGTTGAAGCGTATGTTACACGCTGTTATAAAATGTTATCCTGTTACACAATGTTGTATAACGTTATATAACTGCTGTGTGGGAGAACCTTTATGGGCGTGTAGCTTCCTCTTAGTGAATGTAGATTCATCTTAGTGAATGAAGGAGAATCTCGAAAAACTGTATGACTCACTGTACAAGGAAAAATTTAGTCTTATTAATACATCAGTAGTCGTAACATGGCCAAGACAAGACTCATGTCACGGATTATATTGCCATTTGGCAGTCATAATTGCGTTTACTTGTTTATTGTTATGTTGCACCAAGACAGCCTAAGGTTGACATGATACCACTTAAGACTCGTTCCAGTCTGGAATGCTCGAAAGACACCAACCTAATCACTGTGACACATGGTATTCGCTATGAAAGGGAGATTATAATCATTAAAACAGAATATAATATCAAATAAAAGAAAACATGTCAAATGAAATCCTTTTATTTTTATTACGTACAGAAGACAATACAAAGTGAAGCTTAAGCTATTATATACATATTTATTTTCTTTCTAAGACCTCCCCTTGTTACAAGAATAGTTATTATTAGATACATTCATGCTTTATTATACGCCAAGAGATTGGAAAAAAATTTTGTCACGCACACACAGTTGCTGTATAAACACAAGCTTAACGCACACATAGATCCGCGCGCCGAAATGTCTTGAACTATCTATATAATGAAGTTTATATGTTTAATAAATAAACTGTGGACTATAGAACCGATTTAAAAAATGCCCTCTCCATAAGAACTGTGATTGACCCAACACAAACAAGGGCTAAATTCAAAGTCACGCATGCGGGTAAAAGCGACGTGGCTCCTTTAAAGTACTCTGCTTATAAAAAATTGGCCACAACTGGGTAGATGATTTTTAATTTAGTTTTAAATAGGTTTAGGTTTAAAGAACTTTATTTCTCATAGGAACAAATTTACAGTTAACTTAAAATGAGATACAAGTAAGTTTTTCTTATAACTAGATAAGATGAGGATTTTTTTTCCGTCTCTGACATCTTTTAGGTATTGCATTATAAAAATTAGTATTAAAATTGGTTACATTTATATATATAAAAAAGAGATAATATGCTAATTGTTATGAAGATTATGGACATGTTCTTTTAACTTGAGTTTATACGGCTCAAAAGAGTCTATTTCTTTTAGGTAATTTGGTAGTTTATTGTCATCACGTACGAATCAATGTATCCTGTAAAGTATTGATTCTAGACCTGTTCCTTTGGCAAATTTTATACATAATAGTTCTACATAAACTATGAATTCGGGAATATTTTTTAGTCATCTAGTGACAATTGGGTTGACATAACTTTGTCACAACTGAAAAACTAAAGTATATTATAACGATTGTAGTGCGGATGTAACAAAATATGACGTAGATAGTAATCGTTCTATTTAAAAAAAGAATTAAAATGGATTCATTGGGAACGTCAACAGACATGAATTACGCTTATAGCCATTTCCAATACGGGATTAATCGGCATAATGTTAATTTATAACTAAAAAAGATACTTGTTTAGCTCTTTTGGAATTACATGTTTCATAAATTTCAAAATATGTTTTTTTTTTGGAAACGGTCGGTAGTTCGTTTTAAGTTGGTAAATTAGTTATACAGGGTGGACAAAAGCACTGTTAATAGCAAACGAACGTAGGTCGACTTTGCGACTTTTTTTAGTTTTCATCCCTGGCCTATTTAGTGTGCTGAATTGTAATAGACTGAACTAACTTCTTCCGAAATAGCGTCCATAATACATAAAAATGAAAATAATAAAACAAGAAAAATAAAAGTAAGAAAGTAAAACAAAGTAAGAGTTATGGACGCCATGTTTACTTAACGCGTGTGAAGATGCGTTAAACGATCTGTAATCCTGAATAGATTGAAGTTGTGAAGTTTCGTGCCAGTTCTTCTTCACGAAGGTTTTATTCGAACTGGTGGTAGAGTCATGTTTTATTTAACATCAATAAGAACAAGTAATTGTCAATGTTGAGGAATAAATATTTCATTTCATTTGCGAATAAACCAAAGGCTTGTTGCCATACTGCAACTTGACTTGACTGCAGAAATAACTTCATCCTTGTGCCGAGTTGTGACGACCTGTAACTCAAAACCGATTATATTGACGTAAGGTTGGCTTCTTCTTTCTGTTTTTGTATATTTCCATGACGGAGATTCTACCCCTTGCATACTTCGGTCACTATCACAACCTCTTGCGTAGATTTGAGCTATATGGTTAGCTAGTTAAAATATCCCTCCGTCACTTTCTATTTCTATTGACTTGATAGAGACATATATTTGACCTAGTGCTAACTAATTCAGAGCTGGGCCTAAGTCTATTATAATAAATAGTGCTGTTGTCAGAATCCAAAATGACGTCAACTTTGACAGTCGTATACTTGGCTCGGTCTACTGGAATAGTATTTATCATATTAGCATGGGGCCTCGGAATACCAAATCATCACAGATGTTATTTGTTACTTCATCATCCTGTCGTTCATGGGTTAAACAACGTATTATTTACGCAAATACAACCTAAAACATAGTATTTTGTATCATCCTTTTATTGACGCCGTAGGTCTTTCGGATGTTAACAGATGGCCGGCCATTTCAGATGCGGGATTCCGAATTGTTGAATATTTGTGGAAAGAGTTATTTGATTCAAGGAGTTTTGGCAAATTTTCCTCGTTTATTACTGTGTTTGAATAAAGTAATTTTAGCGGCAAAATAGAAAGAACTGTAGACCATGGAAAACATAAGTCGTGGGTCTTTTATTTATCCATATTAAATGTTATTAATAGGTCTTTACCTATGAAACTGCCGTTTTGCCGTACTGGCCATTTCAAATGAAAATTTTTTTTTTTGACTGATAATTCTAATTTCAAATTAATTTTATTTGACAAACATGGAATTCTTTTTCTAAAATCGTCATTTGTTTAATAGTTAGTGTTTTGTTTTCAACGCATTCGAACATTTTTCGTCATCATGGATAAATAAAAAATTCGAGTAATTATGGAGTATGAGTACCGTCGTGGCAGCAAAGCGGCACAAGCGGCACGCAACATCAACGACGTTAACGGAGCGAACACTACAAACGAACGCACCACCCGTTATTGGTTTACCCGCTTCCGTTCTGGAAATTTTGACCTGAAAAATGAACCCCGTGGTCGTCCGAAAACTTTGGTCGACAATGACGAATTAAAGGCAATTGTGGAAGCTGATGAAACTCAATCCACGGCTGAATTAGCAGCAGCTTTCGACGTTAGCATCAAAACAATATTGGTCCATTTGCGTCAAATTGGCAAGGTAAAAAAGCTTGACAAATGGGTACCCCACGAACTCAATGACCACCAGCGCGAAGTACGCGTGGAGACGTGCCTTGCACTGCTCAGCAGGCATACAAATGAAGGAATTCTGAACCGCATTGTTACTTGTGACGAGAAATGGATCCTGTTTGACAATCGTAAGCGCTCAGCAAGTTGGTTGGACCCTGGTTCAGCACCCAAACAATGCCCTAAACGAAAACTTACCCCTAGAAAAGTGATGGTCACTGTTTGGTGGTCTAACGCGGGTGTAATTCATCACAGCTTCTTGCCAAACGGGACAAGCATTACTGCAGATGTGTACTGTGAAGAACTGAACACAATGATGGAGAAGCTCGCACGTCTCCAACCAGCTTTGGTCAATCGTTCGGCTCCACTGCTCCTGCACGACAACGCGCGACCTCATACTGCACAGCAGACGGTCTCCAAGCTGCAAGAGTTGGGGTTGGAAGTTCTCCGTCATCCGCCGTACTCACCAGACCTTGCGCCTACAGACTTCTACTTTTCCCAGAATTTGGATAACTTCTTGGCGGGAAAAAAATTCAATACCCGAGAGGCAGTACAAGAATTGAAGATTGCCTTTGAAGAATTTGTTGCCTCCCGTCCAGCTGATTTCTTCAAGAAAGGTATCAATAAGCTACCAATGCGTTGGCAAAGATGCATTGATTGCATGGGTGATTATTTTGATTAATAGAAATAAAAAATATATAAAAAAATTACGCTTCATTTATTTCGTGAAAAACGGCAATTTCATAGGTAAAGACCTAATATTATATTCACTAATGATACGTTGCCAAACATACTCTTCAGTTGGAAATGCTTTTGTTCCAGTGAATGCACTGGCTGTTCCATCCCTTTACCAACCACGTGGATGTGGTCATTATGGGGTCAAAATAGGAAGGACTACCGAAGGAAGGGATACCGCTGCAGACGAGATCTTACCAATTAAACTCTACTCCCACCTCTAATTAGATAAGTAGTTTGTACTTAAAACCTCACTGTATTATCCTAAAATTCTTTTACTTTTACCTGCCTAGCTACCACTGTTTTTAGATCATTTTAGCACTACTATCTACTATGTTTAACACTAGTACTACTAAAAACTACGATCTCGTGTGTTTTTCATAAAAACCACTATTATTAATCGTTGTAAAGTGCAAAATGGACTTTCTTTGTATGATACACTTTCACGAAATTTTTGTCGCGTGCACAAAATAAGAACATACGGTACTTTTAATCCAGAAATTTTATTCGAGTAGTGCGAATAGGGAAGTCCATTTGGGCTAATATAGATTCAAAACCCGATCGGTGTAACCCAGGCGCCCTTTTTCCAAACATTCGATTTTGGAAGCCCTATGTATTAGCCCTAAGATTAATCCTAGCCCGAATAAGGGGTTAGCGTGTCTTACTGACTCTAAATTATCATACTTTTCTGACTCTGTATAGCATCTGTTCAATACTTAAACAGTTTTATTGTTATGTAGATAAAATAACATTGAAAATTCTGAAAAAGTCTAAGGTATCGTAAGATTTGTTTGAAAATACACTTAATACAAACAAATATTTAATAATTTTATTTCATCATAGGTAAAAAACCATTTTAACCAACTAATATCATCTTTTACCTAAGCATCAGAGCCTAAATACATATTTAACTTCGGCTTATAGAAGGTTTGCCGAGATGTAGACGAGGAGGAAAATAAGCCGGCGGAATATAACTTTTCGGCACTCCTTTGACAAAATTGTTAAATATTTATAGGTATTAGAAGATAAACGATTTGATTGCGTCTCAAAGACTTGCATAATGCTAGTTTAATTACGTTTATAAGACATTATTTAACAATCTACGCCTTGCCCTGCCCGTTTACGTTTGAATAAGACAAGCATTTTCAAAAAAAATAAATCCCCAGACAAACACACCAACTGTATGGCCCCAAAGTAAGCAGAGCTTGTGTTATGGATGACCGTACAGCGCACTGGAGGGAACCCAGAATAAACATACATATATAAATATAAACAACCATGACCCGAGAATCGAACATTCTCGCTGCGATCGCCACACGGTGCGGACGTGCAAGACCCCGTTCTCCGTTGATCGGTACCTGCCCGATATTCCGTGGCGCTCAGTCTACTGACGTCACAGTTTAGCGTGTTGGTTCCGTGCTACGGTTTTCAAGGTTTTTCTACTCCCTCTGAGTGCTATCGAAGTGCGATTTTTTCTTTGCGACTAAGCCCCTTAGTCTTCAAAGTGCTGTGCTAAGTTGTGTTGTGCTTGTGCTGAGTGCAGTGTTGTGCCCAGCGTAAGTAGTCTGGTTTCAGTACAAAGGATACTTAACGGTGACAACGAATTTGTACTGAACCAGTCCTTTTATTTTCATTCTATTTCTCTTCTCTATTTTATTTATTTTTTCTCCTACTTTCATATTTATTTTTATCATATCTGTGTGTTTTCGTGTGTACTTGTCCTTTCTGTCGGTAAAGGTTGACCCTAACGCGGTCAAATCTTTACCTGCGTACCCTTTTTTAGGTTTCTAGGTACTACGGTTCTAGGTACCTACGGCGTACTACGGTTAGTTTTAAGTTATTCTCCCCAGCCCCCCTATCGCTGGTAGGGAGGTTTGCCGCTAGGGTTCGCTAGGTTTTTTATTTAGGAATCCTAGGCATTTGTTATATAAATAGGTGCTAGGTTTGCTAGGGAACCTAGGCATACATTATATATTCATATATAACATATTGTAATTCCAAGCCCTCCAATGGACCTTGTTAATATTCTAAGGTCATTCGCTCAGGCGCTCGCTGCGTCCGGCGTAAGCATACCCGCTGACGTACTAACGCAGGCCTTACAGGCATCTATTGCGTCCCCGGCCCCTCAGGCCTCTAATGTCCAGACCCCTCAGGTGTATAGCTCACCCGCGTCTCCCGTTCCATCCGATATGGATTGCGCGTCGGTCTCATCCTCGCGCTCATCTCGCAGGAAGCGTACCGCTCCCGGGAGCGATTCAGACTCCGCCGCGTCCGAAGCTTCGTCGGTCGCCGCCACCCTAACCAGTTCTCCTGAGCCCGCGTTCCAGTTAGTTGCCAAACGCTCTAAGAAGCGTTCGAAAAAAGCCGCGGTGTCTTCAACACCCGAGCCAACCCCGGTGTCTTCTACACCCGCCCCCGCGCCGCTCATGTCACTCGAAGTGAGCGCATCTCCGTCGGTCCCTTCGAAGCCAGCGTCGCGCTGCGCTCCCGTCCTACCGAAGCCTCAGCTCCCTCCGCCCGTCTTCCTCCGTGAAAAAGCGCACTGGACAGCGGTTTCTAACTTGTGCAAAGAGCACAAAATTAATAACTTAAAAGCCGCCAACGCTGGCGAAACAATCAAAATTCAGGTGGCGACCATCGACGACTTCCGCACGTTCACCAGGTTACTTTCTTTAAAACAAATCGCGTATCACACCTACGCCCTCCCGGAGGAGCGTTAGATCCGCGCAGTACTACGGGGCGTCCCGTTCGAGCTCGCGAATGAAGAAATCCTCGAGGACCTTAAGTCCCAGGGTTTCCCGACCGAAGCAGTGCACAAGATGCACTCTAACCGCGGTAGGCGCTTTCCGTTAGCTTTAGTTATATTGTCGAATACTCCCAACTCGAGGGAGATCTTTAGAGAGGCTCGCACAATTTGCGGACTCTCAAATATCTCCATCGAGCGTCCCAACCCCCGTGGTCACCCTGGGCAGTGCCACCGCTGCCAGCTCTATGGCCACGCAGCGGCTAACTGTTCAGCTCCCCCCAGGTGCGTAAAGTGCCTGGATCCTCACTGCACTCGCACTCCCGAATCCACTTCCCCCCCTGCCTGTGTGCTGTGCGGTCAGTCCGGCCACACAGCTAACTACAGGGGTTGCCCGCGCGCTCCGCGCTCCACCGCTAAGAGGGCCGCGCCTAAACCGGCGCCGCCACTCACTCCCGCTCACTTCCCGCCGCTGCGCAACCGGGGTCCCCCGGAAGCAAAGCCCGTTCAGCCGACGCGTCCGGCCGTTCCGCCTGCACCTTCCCGACCCATCCCAGCTCCCGTAGCTTCCGTAGGGCCGCGTCCTGCTCCGTCATCCGCATCTCAGTCGTCGTTGGCTGAGAACATGAAGACCGTGTTCAAAACGTCGATATTAACGAAATTTCCGTGCTCGCACGCAAACTGCGAGCCGCCCGCTCTCCTCAAGAGCGTTTATTTGCGTTAGCCGAGCATCACTCGCTTCTAAGTTCGTTATAAATTTATTTTTTTTTATTTTTGTATAAAATCGTAAATAAGTAAATTATAATGTCTAGACCCGCGAATCCCGCGTCCAGTCGTATTAAACCCAAGGGCTTATCCCTAGTATCTTTTAACGCTCGTAGCCTTAACACCAACCTTCCCGTGATTAAACTGTTCCTTCAGAACAAAGAACCTGACTTATTCCTTCTCCAGGAGACATGGCTTACTCCAAACCGCTCCAGGGGATTCGCTATACCTAAGTACGCGTTTATTCGTAACGATAGGCCCAACTCCGATGGTTTCGGCGGCACCGCTATATATTACAAAAGAGGCTTCCATTGCTGTCCTCTCCCAACCCCTCCTCTCCTCAACATGGAAGCCACTGTGTGTAGATTGGCTATGACTGGTCATCCGACCATCATCATAGCTTCAATCTACATACCTAGTGGTACCAGACCAATCCGCAGTGACTTTGAGGCCATTCTCGCCCTCGGCCATTCAGTCGTTATGTTCGGAGATTTTAACTCCAAACATACTGACTGGACGTGCCTATCGACTAACACCAGCGGTATCGCTCTCCTCGACATCACAAATTCACTTGACTTAGATGTCATCTCCCCCATCACTCCCACTCACTATCCCGACAACCCGAACCACTCTCCTGATATCCTCGATTTTGCAATAGTCAAGCGAATCAACCTCGACCTCAGGTCTATCGAACCTCTCGATGACCTAGGTTCTGACCACCGCCCCGTCTCCCTCGTGCTAGGACCGTCTAACGATAACGCTACCTCTCCTAAGACCTTTACCAACTGGAAAGGCTTTAAAAATACGTTAGTTTCAGCCTTAGAGGCCCCGAACTCTCCACTCGCGATCTCTCCCGAACAATTAGATAGCCCGGATTAAATTGATTCACTAGTAAATTCTCTCACTGATGCTATCAACTCAGCCATCAGTGACAACGAAAAGGTTGCTAAGCAAGGCAAACCCACGCTTCCCTTAGCCGTTAGCAATCTTATTAAAGCTAAAAACGCGACTCTCCGGAGAGCCAAGAAATATCCCACGCCCGCCTATAGAACAGCTGCGAATCAGCTTCAACGTAAAGTCAGGTCTTGCCTCGCGGAACTCCGAGACGCTCAGATGAACGATCTCATGGCGAATATCTCTCCGTCCCACCAAGCGTACTATAGCATGGCCCGAGCCTTACGCGTAGACACCGCTTCTCACGTTTCTCCTCTCACTCGTCCCGATGGCACTACTGCCTTTGAAATCGAAGAGAAAGCCGAATGCTTCGCCGACAGCATTGCCGCACAATGCTCGCCCAGCACGCAACCTGCTGATCCCTCACACATCCAGGCGGTGGAGGACGAAGTCCTTCGCAGAGACTCTCTCCCCATCACCGCCGACCCTGTCACAGTCTCTAATGACGAAATCTTGCTTCTCATTAGAAATCAAAAGTCCAAAAAGGCTCCGGGTGCGGATGGAATTTCCAACCACGCACTTAAGCACCTACCTCAACAGATGCTTACCTTGATAGCTATCATTTTCAATGCCTGCTTCGACCATAGCTACTTTCCAAAAGCTTGGAAAGAAGCGACAGTCATAGGCATTCCCAAGCCGGGCAAACCTCTGAACGTCCCGGCTAATCACAGACCCATCAGCCTCCTCAAGGCAATGTCTAAACTTCTCGAGAGAGTCATACTCTCTCGAATGTGGAACCATCTGTTTCCAACGGATGGCGATCCTCTCATTATTCCCCATCAGTTCGGCTTTCGCGCCAAACACTCCTGCCCTCAGCAAGTCCATCGAATCGTCGAGTATATACTTGACGGTTTCTATCCGCGTCGTTATAAAACAGTCGCGGTTTTCTTTGACGTAGCCAAGGCTTTCGATAAAGTCTGGCACAGCGGTCTCGTTTATAAACTCTACAAAATAGGCTTACCGGATCGCCTAGTCAGGTTAATAGCGTCGTTTCTCAAAGACCGTACGTTTCGATTTAAACACGAAGGCACGTTTTCTGCGCTTCGTCCCATAAAGGCTGGAGTCCCTCAAGGCTCAGTCCTCGCCCCTCTGCTGTACACCGTGTACACCAACGACATTCCCATCCCGCCGAAAGGCGTCGAACTCGCCCTGTTTGCCGACGACACCGCACTCTATACCAAAGGCCACAGTGTTCGGCACCTTGTAACCAGACTCCAAAAGGCCGTAAACGCCCTTGGTGTATGGTTTCAAAAATGGCGCATCGATGTGAACCCTGAAAAGAGTTCTGCGTTGCGCTTCGACCACAAACGCCGTCGTCCCGCTGGCGATCCCCACGTTCGAATGTTAGGCATTCCCATCCCCTGGAAGCGCAGTACTAAATACTTAGGCGTCACATTAGATCCGACGCTTTCTTTCAAGCCACACGTCGAAAGAGTTTCGAAACTCGCTCGTCACTACTTAGGCCGCCTTAATAGCATGTTAGGTAGAAAAAGTAAAATGTCTTTCAGAAACAAACGTACACTTTACAAGGTCTGCGTTAGACCCGTCATGACATATGCCTCGCCAATCTTTGCCCACGCCAAACCCTCCCTCCTACACAAACTGCAGGTAGTTCAAAATCTCTTTTGCCGCAGGGCCACAAACGCACCGTGGTACGTGCGTAACGCGGACTTGCATAGAGATCTTGAACTGCCTACAGTACAACAACACCTCAAAACACTCTCTGAAGCGTTCTTCAAACGCTCCGAAACCCATCCCAATCCTCTAGTTCGTGATTCAGTCTCATATACTACTCCTGTTTTAGATTCGAAGTTCAAAGTCGCTAGGCCTAGGAATACGCAAGCGTACTCATCCACCAGACTGTCAGCCGATCTCGAAGCCCTTCTGGCCGCAAATTCTAATTTTAACGTAAATTCTAATTCTAACGTAAATCCTAATTCTAACGTAAATGCGAATTAATTCAATTTTATTTTGCAATTTTAATTTTTTAATTATTTGATTTTCATTTTGAGTACCTTCAGTGCTATGTATTCACCTTCAGTGCTTTGAGCACCTTCAGTGCTATGTAATCCCAGCGGGTGACCCCTTCTGGGCCCCGATAGCGCGGCCTCTTTCTCCAATTGGCCGTCGCTCAGATGAAGGCTGAGTGGCAAAAATGCACGAGCTGACAGGGGGTTTTTAGTGGGTATGGTCCTGGTAGGCGTCGGGACGAGTCCCACATAACTCTGGAATCGCGCCAGAGTATGCGTCAGGGCATTTTTATCCTCCTGCCCTTCCCGCGGAGGGGAACAAAAAAAAAAAAAAAAGGCCCGAGAACAAACATACGTGCTTATCACACGAATGAATGCCCCGACCAGGACTCGAACCTCGGAACTATGGTAAATGAGGAAGCCAGTAAGCCACTCGGCAGTCAGTGGTAATATGGATTCGTCGTACAAAAATGGTGGTTGTCGTATGAAATATAAATCATTAAGTTCTTATATCATAATATGACTTAAGCGGACTTTGTAAATTACAAATATTCAACGTTTTCAGACATTTCAGTAGTTTCAGATATTAATACACATATGGTCTTTTTCATTATTGTTCATTTATAATAATTATGCCAAGCTTCATTTATTATCTTCGCTGCTCACATTTTTGGAGACACATCAATTTTTTTAGTAGTTGGAGAAAAAATCAAACTCTAATTGGAGTGCACCACGTGTCGACTGACAGCCGGAAGTGCGACGATTGCTACTGCGACAGAACTGAACTGCGATCCACCGTAGTCCGCATGCGCGCTAGTGCGCCAAACTCGTCCTCGACATCACTTTAGTAAGATAAACGATTGTTCGACCATAGATCAACACTACAGCTGTGCGTATCACGGAAGTTCGAGATTACACTAGATACGATACTATGCGCATGTTCGAGTTTCTGTTTTTTTTTTTTTGATAAATAAAAAAAATTATACAAAGTAATATAAAATTACTTTGATGAATTATGTTCCTTTAAGTAAATCGTATATTCCAAATTTAAAACGAAAAGTAAAAGTAAAAGAGGAAAAAGGCCTTTAAAATTAGGAAACAAATATTCCTCAACATATCATGAACTAAAACAAAACACTGGAAACAAGAAATAGCTTCACAAGTTAAATCGCGAATATTTTTCATATAATACATACGAAATACAACTTAAAACGATAACAAATCCAAGACATTCTTTTTTCTTCTTTATTAATTTGTCAAATTCTTCTTTTTAGTTCATTAGCTCTCCGACCTTTAATACTTTTTAAAGTATTTTCTTTACTTACTTTCATAATTTCTACACTAATTTTAAAGACTGACATAAAAAGGGGTGATCGAGTGTATCCAGTTTCCCCTATCGGTTTTGTGAAACTTATTCATTTAATAGTCATAATCGATGCTCAAAAAGGTGTACATTTTTTTTTCCAAAATAACTATGTGTTACAAGATAAGTAAATCACAAAAAACTAAATTTATGTTACTTTGTAAAGGGATTTTTTTTTGTAAAAGAGGTAAGTTTCATTTATTAAATCCAGTTTGATTTGATTAGCCTTTATTTAATAAGTATAAATTTGTAAATGATTATAACAAAGCTATTGCATTTATATTATTGTAATTAAGCCAACCGATAGTCTTCATCGATATGTAAAAATAAAAAAAATAAACAATTTTATTCTAAAAGCTTTTGACAAGTGTCGACCGGTAGTGATGTCGAGCATAATTTGTCGCAGTAGCGTGCATTTCAACTACGGTGAATCGCAGCAGCAATCGTCTTACTTCCGTCTGTCGAGCTCACGTGGTGATCTCAATCAGCTCTTTCGATCAATCAAAATATAAATTTCAATCATCGTTCCTGGGATCAAGCGGGTTTGCAAGTGCGTTTCGGTGGTTCAGGAACTCGAAAAATTTCTTCTTTAGCCATTTTTGTCATCAGTTTACAGTAACTACTATATGATCAGTGAAATCATTTCCGTCACATTCACGGGCGAGTTTTCTCATATATCGAAGCCGAAATGCTCTGGAACATTTTGTCAAACAGTTCCACAAAATCCCGCGTAACAGAAATGACGTGTTTTGTATTTTAGAGCGGAAAAAACCGTTAAATACGCCTAATTGAACAGAGCGTGCTCGTCTACTAGCGGTGGGGTCTTGGGAGTCTGGTTTAAGGTGGCCCTTCCGTCATCTAACGTAACTACCATAAATGGAACGGCTGCCGCTGTAGCGTGATTGTTGATGAGCTTGGTCACCACGAACATACATGTTCCTGAACCCATGAAGTCCTGAGGACAAGGGGCTCCTCGCGTTTATTTGGACCTAGCGTGGCGATTGGTGAGTAAAACTTGTAACTCTAATGCTGGCACTTGAGCAACGAATTTCTATTGTGATCCAACGTGATAATTCGGCCAGCCTTTTGGCTACGTTTCCTTCAATTGATTCTAATATCGGTGTAGTTTTGTTGTTATTGTTTATATATTGTGAAATTGTAAATATTTTTGTGAGTTTAAGTCTCTTAAGCTTATTGTATGTGTGCTGTAAATAGAAGTAATACTTCTATTTTCTTTACCTATGAAATTGCCGTTTTTCACGAAATAAATGAAGCGTAATTTTTTTTTATATTTTTTATTTCTACTAATCAAAATAATCACCTATGCAATCAATGCATCTTTGCCAACGCAATGGTAGATGCCTTTCTTGAAGAAATCAGCTGGACGGGAGGCAACAAATTCTTCAAAGGCATTTTGTACTGCCTCTCGGGTATTGAATTTTTTTCCCGCCAAGAAGTTATCCAAATTCTGGAAAAAGTAGAAGTCTGTAGGCGTAAGGTCTGATGAGTACGGCGGAGGACGGAGAACTTCCAACCCCAACTCTTGTAGCTTGGAGACCGTCTGCTGTGCAGTATGAGGTCGCGCGTTGTCGTGCAGGAGCAGTGGAGCCGAACGATTGACCAAAGCTGGTTGGAGACGTGCGAGCTTCTCCATCATTGTGTTCAGTTCTTCACAGTACACATCTGCAGTAATGCTTGTCCCGTTTAGCAAGAAGCTGTGATGAATTACACCCGCGTTAGACCACCAAACAGTGACCATCACTTTTCTAGGGGTAAGTTTTCGTTTAGGGCATTGTTTGGGTGCTGAACCAGGGTCCAACCAACTTGCTGAGCGCTTACGATTGTCAAACAGGATCCATTTCTCGTCACAATGCGGTTCAGAATTCCTACATTTGTATGCCTGCTGAGCAGTGCAAGGCACGTCTCCACGCGTACTTCGCGCTGGCGGTCATTGAGTTCGTGGGGTACCCATTTGTCAAGCTTTTTTACCTTGCCAATTTGACGCAAATGGACCAATATTGTTTTTATGCTAACGTCGAAAGCTGCTGCTAATTCAGCCGTGGATTGAGTTTCATCAGCTTCCACAATTGCCTTTAATTCGTCATTGTCGACCAAAGTTTTCGGACGACCACGGGGTTCATTTTTCAGGTCAAAATTTCCAGAACGGAAGCGGGTAAACCAATAACGGGTGGTGCGTTCATTTGTAGTGTTCGCTCCGTAAACGTCGTTGATGTTGCGTACCGCTTGTGCCGCTTTGCTACCACGACGGTACTCATACTCCATAATTACTCGAATTTTTAACTTATCCATGATGACGAAAGATTTTCGAATGCGTTGAAAACAAAACACTAACTATTAAACAAATGACGATTTTAGAAAAAGAATTCCATGTTTGTCAAATAAAATTAATTTGAAATTAGAATTATCAGTCAAAAAAAAAATATTTTCATTTGAAATGGCCAGTATGGCAAAACGGCAGTTTCATAGGTAAAGACCTATTATATTTAAGCGGTTTGATATTTAAAGAAGTCTGAACACAGTTCTTGATATACGTACTTTAAATTCACGTAAGTGACAAAAGAACGCCCGTTCCTCCTGAGGACGAGTGGCGTCCTTGCCAATGATGTTATGACAGTACAACAGTTAGGAATGTTTTGGAATCGAATACAGTGCCCATCATTTTAACTTGACTTCAATTTTTCAATTCTAAAAGTAATACACGGTTTTGTTTCTCAAAAAAAATTTACAATTAATTAGCTGATATTGAAAACAGATTACTCCACGAAAAAAGGGAAGAAAACCTTGATTTTCAACTGAAACTGGGTGTCAAAGTTCGAGTCATATAGTGATAGTCTTGGATAAAAGTAAAATAGCGGGAGATAAGTGACAAGTTCCTGAACTACAAATTCAAATTCAAATATTTATTTCTCAACATTGACAATTACTTGTTCTTATTGACGTCAAATAAAACATGATTCTACCACCAGTTCGAAAAAAAAACCTTCGTGAAGAAGAACTGGCAAGAAACTTCACGGGTATATTTTTTTTTTCAAAATAAATTTACAGTCTCTTTATGTCTATACAAAATTATTCTTTTCTGCATCTGTTAGCTCGGCAAGTCTCCCTCCCCCCCACGGAATTCCTAAAAGGTGTCTCTATCGCCTGATTTTAATTAGTCGCAATCCATCTGTCACTACGCAGAAAGAACCGAGGAGCTACGATGCCACACGAGTATGAACCAACTGTAACCGTCCTGCTTGCGCGCCTCATCGTCACATATTCTTTCTCTTTTCCCAGTTTAATTAATTTAAAATTGTTGATATTATCCATAAATGACGTACGTCATTTATCATTTCGCAAGCACTTCGATGTTTTTTTTTTGTTTCGAGTTGCCAAGAAACGCAATGAACTCCTATTTCTCCGGATCCCAGTATTTTAAATGAAGATTGAACAGGTATTTCTTGGCCAGCATGTTGTTTGTCTTTTGTTTCCTATGTCAAACTCTTCCATTTCATCTGGACTGATCGTCCCTTGTTATGAGTTTCTCGGGGACGCTTTGGCAAGCTCTAACTATACCAAGCAAATGAAAATTGAATAATAGCATGATTGATTTTCATGGCATCATATAGTATTTAATTTTATGAACTATTCATCGGTTAGTTTTATTTGAATTCCAACATAAAAATACCAAAGCTCAGTAATTTTATAAAATAAAAAATACACTTCCAGGCGAGATGGAGGTCCAACGCCTACCAGTTGGGTATTTGACAAATTTTTTAACAGTCAAAAAATATTGCTTTTAATAATATACTACTGTATGTTTACAATCAGTACTTTTCTCAATACAGCGGTATGTTTGAGGAGCTGCTGCGAGTCGCTGCTCCATACAAAACGGTACCGAGTTGTGACGTCACGTGCGTTTGGATAAAATTCATAATAGCTACGTAGATAATGCGTTTACATACATACTGTTATGATATAAATTGTTAAATTGTATGTCAGTACGCTTCTAATATTAAAAAAAAATTACATGTTTTATAATAAGTTTTTTGCTTCTTTTTAAGTTTTCTAATCCGTCTAATCTAAAATTTCTATATTAAATTCAAAAGTTATTTTTTGAAAACATTTTAAGGGTTAAACATAACTTATAATTTCTAAATAAATGATAAAAAATTGCGTTTTCAAATGGTGTCAAATACCCAATCACTTATAAAAATCTCATGCGTTCATTCATATTGTGGAAGTCACGACCAAAATGTTGTAACTATAAGAAACTCGTCATTTTCATAACCTCTGACGTCGGTCTCTAATAAAACTGATCAAACTAATTATTAGCCGTTATCTATCTTAATTCATAAGCTTGTCTTATAATTATTGTTGATTGAATCCTGCTGTGTAATGAAGTGTTCTGCTCGTGGGGGGGTAGTTGAGGCTTGATTGTGTTTAATAAGCTATTGATAAAAGATAGGGCTAACTAATTTTTGTATTAAGAAAAGTCGCGTAACTAAACAAAGGCTGTTGACGTATAATTGAACTTTGGGTTGGCACTACGTGTCCGGGTTAAAATAGTATTAAGTAAAATATTAATATTAATAGTAATATCATTTGGTAAAATCGGCAGGTGTGCGTGT
This sequence comes from Marasmarcha lunaedactyla, assembly GCA_923062675.1. Classification (NCBI taxonomy): domain Eukaryota; kingdom Metazoa; phylum Arthropoda; class Insecta; order Lepidoptera; family Pterophoridae; genus Marasmarcha; species Marasmarcha lunaedactyla. The sequence goes on along the minus strand of OV281363.1, from coordinate 14,976,093 downwards.
GAGGCACATCCAGTCCACAATTATTGTAAACTTATGATATTTGTATTAGTTTAAAACGATTTCTGTTAGTATATTTTGTATACGGTTTACTCGGCTCGTTCATGTGTTTAATTGACATGTATATAACAAAGACTAAGCGTCTTTTGTATCATACCATGATCGCCTTGACGACCTAGTGGTGTAGTGGTTAATATACATGTTCAAGTCCTGGCCGGGGCGTTTATTTGTGTGATGGACATAGATGGTTGTTCTCGGGTCATGGTTGTTTGTATTTATGTATGTATGTTTATTCTGGGTTCCCCCCAGTTCGCTGTATGGTCGTCCATAACACAAGCTCTGCTTACCTTGGGGCCATGCAGTTGGTGCGTTTGTCTGAGGATTTATTATTATCTTGACCTACAGCACTTGGAACAATTTTGTGCCACCTAGCCACTAGCAAAAAGAGGAAGCGATTGGTAGGCCCCTTGGTTAATACAACGAAAATATGTTAACTTCGATTATATTTCACTATAATTGAATACAAATAGCTATCTGTGAAGCAAGAATCTTAAAAATATGTACAACGACGTTTTTTACGTCATTAATTTTTTATGAATTTTGTTTTGGAAAAATAACACAAATATTGGAAAATGAGCTTATTACTGTTTTTAGACAGGTACATATTTTGTCTAACTTTTCTTAAACATGGGCTGGTAAACAAGCTCTTGCCATCTGATGGTATGCGGTATTCCGAATTGTTAACAGCTTAAATTCGTTCAACTTTATGTTTCCATGTTTATTATTTTTTCATTCAATATATCTATTCGTTTTTATAACTCTACTTTGAGATTGTCAAATGCTGTGAAACTTTCGCTTGTGAATTATTGATATTTAGACAAACTTTCATTTTCTTAATGTTGCAAAAACCTAGGCCCAGGTATATATGCTTTTTTCTTTGCCATAGTGGAGCAATTCCGCCATGACAAACCACCTCGAACCTCAACAACTGGGGTTTGGCATACGAGGAGGTTGCGAAGCAGATGCTCAATAATTGTGGACTATCTTTGACAATAAAGAAAATCCTCAATTTTTTGCCGATTCTGAAAACTACAAGCCTAAAGCCTAAAGAAATATGCCTATGTTTAGTCAGAGGTGTACCCTTGTTGAAGGTGATACTTTTGGGCCCAACTTTTTTCGTTATTCATTCTATGATAGAGTCATTTATATTTAATATTATGTTATGGTATTTGGACGACGGTAAGTTAGAATGAGACAATAGCGTTGTAGCTTTTTCTTACTCCGCCATTGCTTCATAGTTCTTAAATTTATGTATTACCTTCGCTGTTTGCCTTTTGGGAAACACCCTAATCTACTTAATGTTCTCTACAAAATTATAAATGCAATTATTGTTTAGCCAGTAACCATTGATTTTTATAACAATTCCTATAGATATACAATCTGATAGCGATCCAAAGGAATACGTCTGCCAGCCTTTGGCCACTTCGTCTATTTTTTTTTAAATTGATTTTACGGGACTATGAGGTCACTTGAACTGAGCCCTGCCACACTGCGACCTAGGAGATCTATTGTAAGAATCCACCTGTTTATAGCTCGCCGATTACTCCGATCGAGTCCAGGAAGCGAATCACCTTCCTGACGGCAATTCATGATTGTCCAAGTGTATTGATCGCAACACAATGACATATCATACGAAGGGGCGTTTCTTCGCCTTCCAATGCCAAGGCCACTTCGTCTTACCTAAAAAGTAATTTAGGCACTGTATTCTATTTGAAATTATTTCTCCTTGTTTTTCTTTTTTCTATTGTTAATTTGTTATTACTGCTGTTTGTAAATAAATTAAGAATACCAAACATTTAGAGAATTTCAACTTTTCTGCAGAATAAATATAGTATCGATGTCGGCAGCAGTCCCCCAAAATAGAATGCCATATGACATGAGGTTATGAAAGTTACCAAAATACACTAATCGAATAGTTATTTCATTTGACATTTGCCGCATTTTCTTAACAGCATATGCGGCAGAGCCATTTCAACCCAATAACATGCGTCTGGAGTTTGGCGTCTCAAAGGTTATGCCCAGAAACACAGTTCAATTTACAATGTTACTCATCTGTGTTTCTGGGCATAACCATACCATAGCCTTAACCTTAGTACCTATACAATGTTTGTACCTGAACTGTTTGTCTTTACTTAAATATTTGGATTCCAACTGCTTACTCTGCGATTTGTGCGTATTCGTTGGTTTTGATTTCTTTTAAACTTTTCATTTCATTTTCGTAACTTATGTGCTCTCGGCACGAATGTAACATGATGTACACAGACCTGGACCAGGCGAGCTTCGGCAGTAGAATAATGGTAGCTCCGTACAGTCATGCTTTCACTGTAAGAACTTGCAAACTATGCGGCATGTATAATGACGTATAATATATTTTTTTTAATTTGGATAATAATATAATAATAATAATAATCCCCATACATGGATGGTTTTACATATCCATTTTGATAAGTTTAGGCAACTAAGTGATTGTTGCAACGTCGCTAGCAAACCGTACATGTAGCGGGCGGAACGAGGTGTAGCAGCGAGAGCGCGGGTGAAGCACCACCGACTGCACTCAGATCGCGCGCTCCCTGTACTAGCAGTTAATAAGAAATCGTACAATGTCGTCTATTGAAGTGTATTAACTTAATATATTCACTTCAGTAAAGAAATGTAATTTAATTATTTTAATGTTTAATCGAGTCAAAAAAGCCTTTAATAATTGGATTCGTAAATGTATCTAACCGTTATCATGTAATATTGTTCTTCAAATTTGACAACTAATTTGATTATTTTTCAACCAGAAAACTAATGTACTTAAGTAATACGCAAGCGAAGCCGCGGTCAAAATCTAAAGTTTAACTAAATTGGATTATAAAAAAGGGTGGAAATATTTAAGATTGCCTAAATGTTTTCAAATTATTTCATCAAATGTAAACATTACAATATATAACATTATACTTCACATTCAATCTCTCCGGCTCTGCGTTTCTGCGTTTAAAAGCGTCTGGGAAAAAATTTAATGAAAATACAAAAATGGTGTGAATATCATGCCAGTCTTGATTTGTTCGGCCGTCTGACTTCACAAAATGACATATTGCTTGGTCAAATTATTTAGTTTATTAATCTGTAATAATTTGTACACAGCTCAAGTTAGATCTTGTATGGAGTACTGTAGGAAGGTTCTGCAAAGTACCAACTAGAAGCGATGGACGCAGGTGATCGAAGAGCCTACAACATTATTAACAACTTTGACCTCACTAGCTACAGTTCTTTCAAGCGTCGAGTGAATAGGTAACTCGTGGATAAACGTGATAGACAAACCTTCGTCTTCATCGTCACTCTCCATCAGGTGAGATAGAAGACAAATGTCTGATCCTTTTTCAATAAAAAAAATGTTAATAACTCTGTAAATGTGTGGCACTTGTTACGACAATATTGCATTAGTCTCACCGTCCATTTCTTTATACGTCAATGATACGAGACAAACAAAGCCAGACGATGAGTAAGCATTCCTGGGATTCAAACAAGTAATACAAAATAAGCACTTAACATAAGAAATATATTATATAATTACAGATATTCTTGAACTGTATCCCCTGTGTTCAGCAGCGGCGTTTATCCTTTTACGGGCACAATTTAGTCAATACTATTTATAGGGAAAAATTGTATGAATCAGTCTTGTCGGCCAACTGGCGTTAATGCTAGTTAGGCCCAGCCTCATACGCCGGAGGTCCCATTGGCCGGAGCATTTTTTTAAACGTTATAACCAAAATTATATTTAATTAAATTGAAATTATTCACCATTAGAAAGGAATTATTATCTATAAGTTACATCGAAATTACAATTGACAAAAGCAAAAAATATAATATATCGTATTAGAAATCGTAAAAGAAATGGGAGAAAAACAACAAAACAATTATTTTAAGTTTCCAAAAGCCCACCTCGTGCCCTACCAGATGCGAATGTGCCCATCACTCGCTTTGCCGGCAGAGTGATGGGCAGCTATGAACAGCCTATGTACAAGGTAAGACCTAGAACGAGCATCTTTGCCCCTCTCCCAAAGACACAATTCTTTACAGAGCTCAAGTGGTTGTTAATAGTTACCTTCATATGAATGCTTATTCAGGATTCGCTATTCCCAGCCCGCTGTATGATCATCCACAATACAAGCTCTGCTTAACTTAACGACATACAGGTGGTGTGTTCGTCTGGGAATTTATTATTTATGTATAAAGAAAATAAATGCTGTATGAGTTATTTGATAGCAATTACCGTATGCGCTATGTGTGTGTAGCGTATGTAACCTTGTAGAGTTTAAAATATTATCAAACGATTCTAAAAATGCGTTTAAATCCGATTCGAAATCCAGAAAATAATCTAGAATAGGTCATGGCTCGAGCCGCTGTTTGTGTTATCTAAAGCTTCTTTCAGACGAGTCATTTCAGTTATGTTTTTATTTATTTGTTTGTTAACTATAGTTTAGAATGGTACTATAATGATATAATAATATATAGTATTTGTATGATATTGGTGTTATCTAAAGCTGGTCCAAGACGAAGAATTTTATTATGTTTTAATTTATTTGGTTCATCAGCTATCACCTATAGAAGCATGGTACTATAATGCTTTAAACGAGGCATGAACATAATTTTTTTTTTCAATATGACAAATTTTAAATGTAGTTGACTTTCTTTTGTTAAGATGTCGCCTGATCCTTCCTCCTAATCCTTCCTATTTTGACTCCCATAGTTAAATCGCTTACTTGGTTGTGTTCCGGTTAAAGGTAAAGGACGGCCAGTGCTATTACTGGAACAAGGGCAATTCCAACTGAAGCATGTTGTTAACGACGAGTGTTAAGTTGATATTATGATTATAGTACACCTACTGATGTCCATGTGTCCGTTTACAGTGGCTCGCCGTATGATAATAGTAAAGATTGCATCGAAGAATTGCATCACACTGGTTCGTTATTTATCGAACCCGTATGTTGTAAATGAGATCTCTGTCTTTTATAATACGTCGAGGTTCGAATGATGTGCGATGTTTTTGAGTGTATTGTAAATAACGGATGATTTTTGTTTTTCAGGCATCCGCGTAACGTCTTAGCAGATCCCGACGACGCTATTACAACAAGGTACGCCGGCGTGCCAGTTAGAAATAGGGCAACACGGAATTCGATATTCGCATAACCTATTGGTGGGCTAGGCTAGGTTATTTGGCAGTAGATGACCCTTCTGAACCAGTGGTAGTTTCAATATACGACGTCCTAAGCCGAAGTCCGTGCCCTCGCGGCCCTCAGGCATATCGTATGTAGGAGTAGTTTAAGTTCCGGCTAAGCGCCCTCAGCGCTAGGCCACAAAGTCCAGTGAAATTTAAAAGGCCCATAGTGCCATAAAAAAACTGTCCGTTTCGAAAAGAAAGAGAAAGTTGTTTAAATTCATAATCTTTTGAACAGTAAAAAGTTACCCGATATATGACAATATTTTATCTACTCATTTTGTCTACCAGCGCGGTTTGAATATCCCCTTATCATTCCAATAGCTATTGAGACACGAGTCTTATCGGAAAAGGAACAATATCAATTCGATGAATGCTTTCATAGTTTATAAATCAATTGAAATGGTTTGTGTTAATCATATTTAGCAAAGAATGCGTAGTTTGTAGAGGACGGATGTAAATAGTTTGGAATAAAATTAGTGCAGAATAATAAACTGAGAGCGAAATGATTAAGACGATGCCTTCCTCAAATGTCAGGTTTTGGGTTCGGCAAGTCTCCCTTCCCCAAGTATCCAAACGACGAACACCCTCAAACGGCACGCGTTCACGAGTTAACGCGGTCTCCAGCCATCGCCAGGACCTCAAGATGCCTCGAGATGTCAGCGCGATTTTACACGCTCCCAATGTTCTTTATACCGTCTAGTTCAGTTTATTATCCATTCTACTGTTTCTTTACCAATTTCCTAAGCTACACGTAAATTTTTACACTTAAATCAATAGTAAATACAACGAGAAAAGAGACTCTCATTACGTATCTAAATAAGAAATGTGATATTAATAAGATGTCAATGAACTCCATATAGGTCATGGTAGCTCCAACCAATTCATTATAAAATATTTCAAATTTCAATTAATAGACACTACGTAATTCTACTCTTTATTACTTTGAAAGAAGTCAAAACGACGAGTTCTTGAAAAACATTGTCATCGGTTCTCGAATTCTCTCAAACTTCTCATTAACTTTGTGTGTGACGTAAACCGCATGGCAAAAGTAGAAGTAAATAAGTTATTTAATTTTAAGCAAAAGTTTAACAAAAGCTTCCGAAAGACGGAAATAATCGTGCACATCTTTGAAGCATGGCTAAGAAAACTCTCGATTTAGTCAACTTGTAAACTAATTGGTTCATCCGTTTACGTACTTTAAGGCGGACACACCAACACACAAACACAAATACACAAACACCCATATTTTTGCGTTGGGAAATATATAGAGCCAATTTATAGATCACATTTGACAACTGTCAGTTCATAATACAAAGTAAATCAGGAAGTGGCCACCTTTTGCCATTATTACAATAAACATGTGTTTGTAACTGAAAAACTTAAGGCAGTTCTAACGTTGTTGAAACATAAATAATATTGTGTGCCCTCCGCTACAAGAGGGTGTAGCCAAATTACAATCTACAATCACTAACGCTATCGAAAACGCGTGAAATGTATGTAGCGTATCACGTGAAATGAAATGAAATGATAGTCACGTGGGGCCAGATGATATGGCTACACCACAAGGTTACGTAGGTGAATTTTAATGAAGTTTCAGAAAAGATCTACTAAATTTGGCCCCATTTGGTACTCATTTTCCCAACAAGGTTTGATCGATTACTTAAAAAAATGTTTTATGAATAAATGGTCGAAATATGACACGTGATATGTCTAACCCAGTATATGTATGAAAGTCTTAGTGTCTTTAGAGAGTTAGAAAAATATACCTGGAAAAGAAATCTTACGCCTAATCAATTTAAAATATTATAATGCTGTAAACCTACAGGTACAGGGATAAATTAATTATTTATTATCATTTATTATAATGACTATATACTATCATATTGACATTAATTGCTTGCTGACATTCTTGTTGATAATTTTATATATAAATTTTATTTCTGTAAAGTGACCGATTCTAATTATAATTATTTTATATTGATATGGATGTATAATTTCTGGAAATAAATGTCTATTATTATCTTAAATAAAAATAAAAGTAGTACAAAAGTTTATATTTATTAACATTTTCTAAGATAAATCATATTTACAACAAATTTAGTTCGTACTGTTTTTTGTAGAAATAATAATCTGTGAACAAGAAATTTAAAGAAACATATGTCCGACACAACAGAAACAATGATTACATTTAGACTATACATTTTTTTTTAATTCTTGATTTATTTAGGGACTTTAATTACAATAGAATAAGTCAGCCCCTTTTACGTAGAGATCCACAAAACAAAAATATTAATTGGACTTTTGTTTTAAAGGTCGCGCGTCGGTAGTGCAGTGGCGAAGGCGCTGGATTCTCGATGTTGAGGTCGAGGGTTCGATCCCCGTGACTTCCTAATGTACGATTGAGTTTTCACATCTAAAGTACATAAGGCCACTGCTCTAACGGTGAAGGAGAACATTCCGAAGAAATCCTTAATCCTAAGAAACTATTTCGAAGGTAGGTAGTTACTTTTACTGCATTTTGGGGTACATTTTGTTTTTTTTTTTTAAATCGTTTGATATAAAATTTTATTTTGTTTAACATTTTGAATGTAATAAATTACTTATTTTGTTTTATATTTATTTCTATGTATGTTTCGAGAATAAAAGCAAATACAGAGCAACTCCTTAAACATGCCTCAAACTGAAAATCAGCGTCAGAGTGTTGACACTATGACTTAGGTAATGTTTATGTTTAAATTTAAGTTTTGTGTAATGTTACAGTCTGCATAAATAAATTTTTCTTTCTTTCTTAGTCAGGCGTATGTCACTGCAGTTGCATTATTAAGGCTGTCGTGGGTTGTTTTAAATCTGATGGTTTCTACTTCTAGCGTTCAAGTGGTTCCAAAGTGGTGAATAGGGACAAAACTCTCATAAAAATAATAATAAAACTCTTTTTTGCCCTTAACAAAACAAAAAACAAAATACAATAAAAAAATAATTCAACAAATTGACAGTGTGGGCGGCCTTATTGCTTAAAGCGATTTTTACCAGGCTATGGATATTTACCAAGATGTTAAGTAATGTTCGGGATTCGAACTTACATCCTCAAAACTGAATGTGAGACTACACTTCGTAATATCGCACTTCATTTAGATAAAGTAGTAAGAATGTACCAGTAAAAAAATGTCGATAAAACGTCGAGCATAACTGCAAAAATTACTGATAACACAACTTCCGTTCTGTCAATTATAGCATTCCCCTACGCGCAGTCTCATACACCAGACGTGTAGATTTTTTTATCGATAAACTATTTCAACAATTATCGATATACTGACGTAACACTGTCCAGCACTTTTCGGAGTGAGATCGAAAACGTTACGCGAGTGTTCTAAACTTTGATTGATTTATGCTCGCAGTCGATTGACCGCGTGGTTTAAGTTTTCCGTTGTCGCAAGATGCAAGTAGTGTTTTGTAGAATACAATATTTTCTGTATTTTGCTATAAAGTAAACTATATTGGATTGGTTAAGTGTAAGAAGCAGTAATTATTTCATCATCTCCCAGTGTAATTGGTAAGTTATACTTTTAATTCAATGGATACTTGATACACGATAAGAATGCCACTATAGGTATATAAGATAAGATTTTACCACTAGATAAGAATTATAATTATACTGATGAGGACATGTCTAAATAAAGTGGTAGATTACATTAAATAGTCTGATAGAAGTAATCTAAGTATATAAAAATGAGTACTGATCGCAGATACCCAATAACAACGATTTTTAGAAGTAGCACATTGTGAACTGAACGTGAATTTTGAAAATATTTCTGATTTATATATTTTAAATCATAATAATTCTTTATTCATATATATAAAACTATATATGAATATAATTTGTTTTCTTCTATATTAACAAAGTTGTAGATATTGAACTTGTTGAGGATAACTTCTAATTCTGTATATGAGCCTAGATCAACCCGAACTTCACTAAGCGTGCCCCAACACAAAACTGAGGCATTTTCTGGTAGTTTGTTACAACTACCAGTAAATATCAGTAAAAAAATAACACTTCTCCGCCTAGTAGGATACCCACGACTGTTGGCCGCACTCACTGTCAAATCAAACGGTTACTTAAGGCGCTTCTAACTATATATTTTGCTGAGCAAATCTTTAAAGCTGAATACATAAAGTTTAGATACCATACAAATAAAAAACAAACACAAATATTTGTTTCTCAACATTGACAATGAATTGTTCTTATTGATGTCAAATAAAACATGACTCTATCACCAGTTCGGAAAAAACCTTCGTGAAGAAGAACTGGCAAGAAAATTCATGGGTATATTGTTTTCAAAATAAATTTACAGTGCCTCTATATGTCTATACAAAATTATTCTTATCTGCATCTGTTAGCTCGGCAAGTCTCCCTCCCGACGAACACCCTCAAACGGTACCTGTTCACGAGTTAACGCGGGATCCAGCCATCGCCATGAGCCTTAATTAGTCATTTATCGCCTCTGAGGGCGGCCATAAAAAACCATTTTTAAAATAAAACCATAAAATCACTTTCAAAAAGCTCAGAAACTGGAAACTCCTTGTACCTTTACGAAAGTAGCGATATCTACATAGATTTTATAGATTTTAGTAAATATGATTCACAATTGATAATTTTTATTTCGTGTTTTATATTACCTACTACATTTTTTTAATTTTTGACATACTTAATTATCAAACTAATTGGGATGGACTTAGTATTAAACTCTTACTCTGTATTTAATCAATGTTTTATTATAATATTGGAGTTTTCTATTGCTAATGATGATCAATTATATAACGCTTTATGAACTGCCAGCGTCTGTTTTTCCAGAAAACTATAGTCCTAGTTCTTAGAATAGGTATTTCGTGGATAGACGTGTAACACCGTCGTCTTCATCGTCACTTTCCATCAGGAGAGATCGAAGACAAACGTCTAATCTTTATTCAATAAAAAAAACATACATACAAACGCGCAAAAAACATAATTAACCTTCTGACAGTCGGGTAAGGCGGGACAGAGCGGCTTTTTGGTCGGCCACGCGGCTTGAGTTGAATAATATGACCGCACTTTCTTGATCAGCTTCAAGGTTGATTTCATTTGTAAAATATTATCAATACAATGTAAGACAATAGTTCTTTATGTCGTTATGTGACAGTTTAAGTGTTTGGTAAAGCGGTTAAAATCCCGAATACGTATTAAACGGTAGAGGGTTCGATTTTGCGTGAGACAACTTTAAATTTAATTCATTTTAACCACGCATAAATACATAGTCAGTTTTATTGGTGGGACTTACTGGTATTTATAATATTTAATACAACTTCAGTTTCTTTACTATGTATGAATATTTTTTATTTGTATTTTCTTTGTTTGACGGCCGAGGCGTAGTGGTAAGTAGCCATGCCTCATACGCCGGAGGTACCAGGTTTGTTCTGAGTGGATGGTCATTCGCTTCCCGTGGTAAGTATTTTTTTTTAAGTCCTTTTCTTAGCTGAAAGCATTTGGCAATGTTTGATTGGCTCTTTGCTAAACTCCATACCTTTATATTTTTTATAAGGTTTAAATATAATTCACACGAAAACTTTAATAATTCCAATGCATATCCGCCTCACTCACAAAGGGATGATGTCAGATAGTTTATAGTCCACCACACTTGCCTACCTACTGGCGGTTGGTAGTTTTGTTATTTATTAACAACAAGCAGAACTATAGTTTTCTTAATTTTATACATTAAAATGATTAGAATGTTATAAGTTTTCACTCTGTAAACATCGATCAACAAAAATGTTATTTTGCGGTTTTATTATTACTCTACACAACCACAATTCAAAACAAGGTTTTATATGGAAGTAAATTGTAAAATCCTAATAAATTATTTAAAAATCATTTGTTTTTTCTCGAGAATCGAACCAAGAACCTTCAGATTGAGAAGCTAGCCTCTTCTGACGCTTCCAATTTATATATGTATAATTTCATCATAAACAACCCCAATGTTATAGGTAAAATTGACTTTAAATATGTGGTGGCAAGTATAAGCTAATAAACCTATTTTTAAATTTCATCATCATCATCATCATCATCAGCCCATATTCGTCCACTGCTGGACATAGGCCTCCCCAATTGCAAGCCATCGAGGTCTATCCTCGGCTACTCGCATCCAGCTCCTGCCAGCCATCCTGCGCAAATCATCACTCAAGAACTCGTTGACCCCGTTTTTTTAAATTAAAATTCATTTATTACTTAGAAATATTTCTTTACAGCTCAAAAATAAAATGTTGTTCGACAATAGTTTTGTTTTGTAAAGGTTAAGATAATTTAATAATACATATTTCATAGACTAACTAATCAGCGTTATGCATCGCAATTCATACTTGTAGTCATTTCAAAAACATTACCTTAAATTATAAAGACAGAAATTAAGAAGTCGGCCATCAAGGGTAGTTCGCTGCTTCAATCTTACCAGTTCGTTGTAATAATTTATGATATCTTTAAGAATTCAACAACAATATCTCCAAATTTCATCGACAAATGTTCGCTAAAAAAGTAATACCAAAGAGTTTTGCAACATTTGCAAAATTTTCACAATTTTCGTCATTTTGTTCGCGAGTGAAAGGCGCTACCAAAATTCGCCGGCCTTGCCAGTGGAAGGGTGAATAGTGGTCCCCCCACTAGGCAAACCGGGGTGCCATTGCCAGCTATAATATCGTGGCGTAGCCGAGACAAAACATCAAAGATTCATGAACAGAGCAATGTTCATACTGATTAAAAAGGAATCAAGAAAATCTATTAAAAATTCCACTCCAATAAATATTCATGGACTTTTTATTAATTTAAGAGCTGTGCTTGTTTTGTAGAATATTCACCATTGTTTCGCTTGATCCATGTTACATACGGACTACTAGACACATTTAAAGTTAGCCAAATAAAATTCCAAATACAAATTAAATTCAATATTGATATATTAACACCTACGACTAACGATGTCCATGGACGCGGATGACACTTACCATCAGGTGGGTCGGGTGCTCCATTGCCAGCTTTGAAAACAGTAACAAAAAAAGCTCGGTGGAATGCTAAGAAAGAAGTCGCCATTTGAATTACCTTGAGAAAGACCATCAAATAATACAAGAATTAAAGTTATTACGGGCACACTCATAGTCGTCAAAATGTAACTTAAGATACTCAGAAATATAGATTTTGCTCAGCGAATTTATACCTTATTTATTCACTTAACAAATTTCATACTATTAAGTGCCTTCGTCGAGAGTGCGTCCGTTAATACTATCGGTCGATTAATCCCACAGCCTTGGTGCAAAAACCTTTGCCTTCAAATTAGAGACAAAGAATATAGATTTTGAATCTCAGTCAAATGAACTAATGAACCGCACGAGATAAGCTTGTAAAGTATAAATACCAACGTCTTAATACGGTTTCAGTGGAATACGGGCTTTCTCGATACATCAATAAGGGCGCGTTTACGTCCTTACTAACACTGTCTCCACACGGCTGTCAAAATCATCGCAACGCAGGTAAATTATTGATTTCAATACGATTGAGCAAACAAAGATTTATCTTTAAATTATTTCAGGATATGATTATATTTTTGATTAAGTCCTGAGGTTCGGGTGTTCATTAACTCGTCGGTGAAATTTCAAAACGATTGGCAATCCAAAGCGGTCAGTCTACCATACATCTGACCGCGTTGACTCATGAACAAAATAAGTTAGGCGTTGTGTTCTATGTGTAATTATTTTCCTTTTCTTTCTCTTTGTTTTCCTATAGTTAATTTGTAAATTTAATATTTTGAAAATAAGTTAAAAGTAATGGAATCGTAATGAAATTAAAATACAAATCTGCGTGTTTCGCTATGTGTCTGTATGAAGTCTAAAGGTTTAGTCTGCCTGTAAGTAACCGCACATGAGTAGACATCTAAATCATTATCAATTTTGAAGCAAATCTATTAATAGTTAATCCTGACTACCCGCTGTTACCAACTAGGGATAGATTTAGGACTAATCTCTAGTTAAAACGGTATTAGTGATCGAACTCGTGTACACGGATTATCAGGGTAGGAGTGCCGGATCAGATATTTACAATGGAAAATTTAGATATTATTCTCAACAACCATATCTACTACTTTTACGATATTTTTGATTGTTTGATTTTTTAGTTTACACGCCAGTTTTGATCGCCATTGAATGGGCTGAGACGTACGGAACCCATGCAATATTTGAATGATAGAATTATGATAGGAATTGATAGATACAGTCTAAACTAAATTCCGTAAAGTTATATAAATAAATGAGTTACACAATTTAGAATAAACTATAACTTTAAATGATAGACAAAAATATTAAAATAAATGAGGTGATAGCTAATTAATGATAGTTGAGTGACCAGACACGAATTGTGTGACTTTAATAACTATTGGTGTCAATTGCATGCGTCGGCAAAAATATACGTGCTAGCCCCTACAGCCATATTTTGGGTGATTCGTACTAAGTGATCTCCTGACAAGCGTAGGCGAGACGAGATTTCTGAAACAATATGACTAGATATAAACTTGAAACGGTTAAATAGATAAAGGATGGTTAAAATTTGAAAACCTAAATATCTCAGTATCTCTATGTTTAACACCGTAATTGAGACAAAACTTTCATTTACGTCTCATAGGTTTTTCAATACATTTCTTTTAAACATTTGACACCTAAAACTACTTAATTAATCCTACTATTAATATTCAAAGCGATATTAATCGCCACAATCGGAGGGAAAATCAAATATACCTAGATGCATATTCCGCTTATGCCTTGGGTTTAGTGGACCAATATTAGTCCGAATGGTCTAACCTAATAAAATGTAATATGTGTATTAGTCGATTCGGCCCGCCATTTAACAAATATTTTGACACCGAATACACCGTACATACCTAAGCATCACCATAAGGGGGTGGTATAAGAAATGAGTGAATAGTAATAATATTACAACATGCATACTTAACGCTGCGACTGTGCTCAGTATTTAGGAACAGTGGACCATATATTTTTAATTGCCCGTTCGTTTCGGTATCACTATATGATTTCCTTCCCCCTAAGATTCAGCGCCCAACTAATATCAAGACTCTCCTCGCTACTTACAGCCTGAAGATTTTAATTATATTATGTAAATTCATTCATCGGTTTAATATTAGCCTTTGATTGTTAGCAAGCATTTTGAGTTAAGTATTAAATTTGTTATTATTATTTTAATTTTCTTTTCCTTTTGGGTAAGTTTAGTTTAAGCATGTATTATAACATATAGATAAAAGTTATTGTGTTTTTTATAATTGGTGAGTTATATTTTGTTTTAGCCTATAATATATCTCAATGCAAAACGGAATTTATTTTTTGGCAATTTTTATTTGATTTTTTGTACTGTGTTCCACCAATACGCGACACCGGCAGAAATAGCCAGCCACACCAATCGCGGCTGATTGCCATTTTTCAATTGACTAACTACTTAACGCTGCTAAGTAGGTTTTATAAATAACATAGAAATAACCTCTCCGATTTATGGGGTTCCTGGCGAAGTTTCTCCATCGTTAGTTTATACCTATATGTTGAAAAATTTACTGGATTTGATATTCACCGAAATTGAATCCTCAATGACAGGATGCGTGATTCTGATTTTTTGAGGTAATATCGAGGAAAGGAAAAATCTCGAATGTAGAGCGTTTGATGAAGAGCCAAATTTTATATTCTGGGGGTGGCAAACTCTACATTTTACGAAGTTTACCGATCAACACGCAGCGCATGCTAGTTAGCGGTAGACATGACAGTGGCGAACAGATGCCGATAAGAATAATTTTGTATATACATAAAGAGACTGTTAATTTATTTTTTTGTTAATAAAACATACCCGGGAAGTTTCTTGCCAGTTCTTCTTTACGAAGGTTTTTCCGAGTCATGTTTTATTTGACGTCAATAAGAACAAGTAATTGTCAATGTTGAGAAATAAATATTTGAATTTGTCTATAGACTTGCATCTTTAATTCGAGATATAATGCCAATGAATGACAACCGCCCTACGATCTAATTGGTCTAGAAGAAAGAACCTAACTACTGCAACACACGCGTTCTTTTTGACATATCACAAAAAAACAGTTTCAAAATTGGTGTTCTTTTTAAAAAGATATTACCGCCATCTTGTCGCCATCCTTCACTTTCAACACATATATTGTCTTATCTAAATATTTGATTAAATTATATCTAACTAATTCCAAGCTACAGAGTGTTAGTATGCGTATTAAGACTTTTAATCTCTGTTTATGCACGGTCATACACGTTTATCATAACACAATAGTGTATCTATTCAATAAGAATATTATAAGACCTTTGCTTTTGGGTGGAACCTTTTTTGGACTTTTGACTTCTAATGAGAAGAGAGATTTCATCATTAGAGACTGAGGGGGGCGGAGAGAGTCTCTGCGGAGGACTTCATTCTCCACCGCCTGGATGTGGTAGAGATCCGGGGTTGAGTGCTGGGCGAGCATTGTGAGGCAATGCTGTCTTTTTTTTTTTGGTTCCCCTCCACGGGAAGGGCAGGAGGATATAAAAAATGCTCTGACGCATACTCCGCGCGCGCGATCGGAGTTATGTGGAACTCGTCCAGATGCCTACCAGAACCATACCCACTAAAAAAACCCCTGTCGGCTCGTGCATTTTTGCCACTCAGCCTTCATCTGAGCGACGGCCAATTGGAGAAAGAGGCCGCGCTAGCGGGGCCCTTAAGGGGTCACCCGCTGGGATTTACATAGCACTGAAGGTGCTCAAAATGAAAAGTAAATAAAAAACATTAAAAATGAAAAATAAAATTGCATTAATTCGGAATTACGTTAGAATTAGAATTAACGTTAGAATTAGGATTTGCGGCCTGAAGGGCCTCGAGAGCTAAAGTTAACTGCGTGGGTTCGCTATTGTGCGCGTTTCTCGGCCTAGCGACTTTGAATTTCGGACACAACACAGGAGCAGTATATGAGACTGAATCTCGAACAAGAT
Organism: Marasmarcha lunaedactyla; assembly: GCA_923062675.1. Lineage (NCBI taxonomy): Eukaryota > Metazoa > Arthropoda > Insecta > Lepidoptera > Pterophoridae > Marasmarcha > Marasmarcha lunaedactyla. The sequence goes on along the minus strand of OV281363.1, from coordinate 14,959,781 downwards.
GATTGGGATGGGATTCGGCGCGTTTGAAGAACGATTCTGAGAGTGTTTTGAGGTGCTGCTGCACTGTAGGTAGTTCAAGATCTCTGTGCAGGTCCGCGTTACGCACGTACCAAGGTGCGTTTGTGGCCCTGCGGCAGAAGAGATTTTGAACTACATGCAGTTTACACAGGACGGAGGGTTTGGCGTGGGCAAAGACCGGCGAAGCATATGACATGACGGGTCTAACGCAGACCTTATAAAGCGTACGTTTATTTCTAAAAGACATTTTACTTTTTCTTCCTATCATACTATATAGACGGCTTAAGTAAAAACGCGCGAGTTTCGTTACTCTATCGACGTGTGGCTTGAAAGAAAGCGTCTGATCTAAGGTGACGCCTAAGTATTTAATACTGCGCTTCCAGGAGATGGGAATACCTAACATTCGAATGTGGGGATCGTTGTAGCGATTACGACGTTTGTGGTCGAATTGAATAGCAGAACTCTTTTCTGGGTTGACATCGATACGCCATTTTTAAACCAAACACCGAGGGCGTTTACGAACTTTTGGAGTCTGGTGATGTTATACGGGATCGATTGACCTTTAGTGTAAAGGGCGGTATCGTCTGCAAAGAAGGCGAGTTCGACGCCTTTCGGCGGGATGGGGATGTCGTTAGTGTACACGGTGTACAGCAGAGGGGCGAGGACTGAGCCTTGCGGGACTCCAGCCTTGATGGGACGAGGCGCGGAGAGCGTGCCTTCATGTTTGAATCGAAAGGTACGGTCTTTAAGAAACGTCGCGATTAATCTGACTAGGCGAACCGGTAAGCCTATTTTATAGAGTTTAAAAACGAGACCGCTGTGCCAGACTTTGTCGAAAGCCTTGGCTACGTCAAAGAGAACCGCGATTGTTTTTTTACGACGTGGATAGAATCCTTCGAGTATGTACTTGACGATTCGATGGACTTGCTGAGGGCAGGAGTGCTTAGCGCGAAAGCCGAACTGGTGGGGAATAATGAGAGGGTCACCATCCGTTGGAAACAGATGGTTCCGCATTCGAGAGAGTATGACTCTTTCGAGAAGTAAAGACATAGCCTTGAGGAGGCTGATGGGTCTGTGATTAGCCGGGACATTCAGAGGTTTACCCGGCTTGGGAATGCCTATGACTGTCGCTTCTTTCCAGGCTTTTGGAAAGTAGCTATGGTCGAAGCAGGCATTGAAGATGATAGCTAACAAGGTAAGCAGGGGCAGGTGCTTAAGTGCGTGGTTGGAAATTCCATCCGCACCCGGAGCCTTTTTGGACTTTTGCTTTCTAATGAGAAGCAAGATTTCATCATTAGAGACTGTGACGGGGTCGTCGGTGATAGGGAGAGATTCTCTGCGGAGAACTTCGTCCTCTACCGCCTGGATGTGGGAGGGATCCGCGGGTTGCGTGCTGGGCGAACATTGTGCCGCTATGCTGTCGGCGAAGCATTCGGCTTTCTCTTCGACTTCAAAGGCAATAGTGCCGTCGGGACGAGTGAGAGGAGGAACGTGAGAGGCGGTGTCTACGCCTAAGGCTCGGGCCATTCGATAATACGCTTGGTGGGACGGGGAGTTAATCTCCATGAGATCGTTGAACTGAGCGTCTAGGAGTTCCGCGAGGCAAGACCTAACTTTACGTTGAAGCTGATTCGCAGCTGTTCTGTATGCTGGCGTGGGATATTTCTTGGCTCTCCGGAGAGCCGCGTTCTTGGCTTTAATGAGATTGCTAACGGCTAGGGGAAGCGCGGGTTTGCTTTGCTTAGCAACCTTTCTGTTGTCGCTGATGGCTGAGTTAATAGCATCAGTTAGAGTGTTGACTAATGAATCTATTTTATCCGGGCTATCTAATTGGTCGGGCGAAATCGCGAGCGGAGAGTTCGGGGCCTCTAAGGCTGAAACTAACGTATTTTTAAAGCCTTTCCAGTTGGTAAAGGTCTTAGGAGATGTAACGTTAACGTTAGGCGCACCTAGCACGAGGGAGACGGGGAGATGGTCGGAGCCTAGGTCATCGAGTGGTTCGATAGACCTGAGATTAAGATTGATTCGCTTGATAATTGCAAAGTCGAGCATGTCAGGAGAGTAGGTCGGGTTGTTGGGATAGTGAGTGGGAGTGATGGGGGATATGACGTCTAAGTCGAGTGAGTTAGTGATGTCGAGGAGAGCGTTACCGCTGGTGTTGGTCGATAGGCACGTCTTGTCAGTATGTTTGGAGTTAAAGTCTCCGAATATAATGACTGAATGGCCGAGGGCGAGAATAGCCTCAAAGTCGCTGCGGGTTGGTCTGGAGCCACATGGTATGTAGACTGAGGCTATGATGATGGTTGTATGACCAGTCATAGCCGATCTACACACAGTGGCTTCCATGTAAAGGAGAGGACGGGTAGGGAGAGGACAGCAATGGTACCCTCTTTTGTAATATATAGCGATGCCGCCGAAACCGTCGGAGTATGGCCTATCGTTGCAAGTAAACGCGTACTTAGGAATAGCGTATCCCCTGGAGCGGTTTGGAGTAAGCCATGTCTCCTGGAGAAGCAATAAGTCAGGTTCTTTGTTCTGAAGGAACAGTTTGATCTCAGGAAGGTTGGTGCTAAGGCTACAAGCGTTAAAAGATACTAGGGATAAGCCCTTGGGTTTAATACGACCGGACGCGGGAGTGCGGGTCTAGACATTATAATTTACTTATTTACGAATTTACACAAAAATAAAAATTTATAACGAACTTAGAAGCGAGTGATGCTCGGCGAACGCAAATAAACGCTCTTGAGGAGAGCGGGCGGCTCGCAGTTTGCGTGCGAGGACGGAAATTTCGTTAATGTCGACGTTTTGAATTACGTCGAACACGGTCTTCATGTCCTCAGCCAACGACGACTGAGGTGCAGATGACGGAGCGGGACGCGGCCCTACGAAAGCTACGGGAGCTGGGATAGGTCGGGAAGGTGCAGGCGGGACGGCCGGACGCTGCCTGCAAGACAGAGCCGGAGTAGGCGCCGGCTGGACGGGCTTTGCTTCCGGGGGACCCCGGTTGCGCAGCGGCGGGAAGTTAGCGGGAGTGAGCGGCGGTGTCGGTTTAGGCGCGACCATCTTGGCGGTGGAGCGCGGAGCGCGCGGGCAACCCCTGTAGTTAGCTGTGTGGCCGGACTGGCCGCAAAGCACACAGGCAGGGGGGAAGTGGATTCGGGAGTGCGAGTGCACTCCTTCGTTATATGAGGATCCAGGCACTTAACGCACCTGGGGGGAGCTGAGCAGTTAGCCGCTGCGTGGCCATAGAGCTGGCATCGGTGGCACTGCCCAGGGTGACCGCGGGGGTTGGGATGCTCGACGGAGATGTTCGAGAGTCCGCAAATTTTGCGAGCCTCTCTGAAAATCTCCTTCGAGTTGCGAGTGTGTACCGCGGTTGGAGTGCATCTTGTGCACTGCTTCGGCCGGGAAACCCTGGAATTTAAGGTCCTCGAGGATTTCTTCGTTCGCGAGCTCGAACGGGACGCCCCGTAGTACTGCGCGGATCTTACGTTCCTCCGGGAGGGCGTAGGTGTGATAAGCGATTTGTTTTAATGAAAGTAACCTGGTGAACGCGCGAATTGCCTGCGTTGGTTGCTTTAAGGTAGTTAATTTTTTGCTCTTTGCAAAGATTTGATACTACGGTCCATCGCGCTTTTTCGCGGAGAAAGACGGGCGGAGGGAGCTGAGGCTTCGGCGGGACGGGAGCGCAGCGCGTCGCTGGCTTCGATGGGACCGACGGAGACGCGGTTACTTCGAGCGATTTTAATGGCGTGGGGGCTGGTGTTGAGAACACCGGGGAGGGCTCGGGTATTGAGGATACCGAGGCTTTCTTAGAGCGCTTCTTGGAGCGCTTGGCGACTAGTTGAATCGCTGGCTCAGGAGAGCCGGTTAAGGTGACGGCATTGATGACGTATCAGACGCGGGTTCGGAGTCGCTCCCGGGAGCGGTACGCTTGCGACGCGACGCGTGAGAGGATGCGACCGATTCGCAGTCCATCTCGGACGAGGCGGGAGACGCGGGAGAGCTGTAGACCTGAGGGGTCTGGACGTTGCAGGCCTGAGGGGCCGGGGTTGCGGCCTGAAGGGCCGGGGACGCGATAGACGCCTGTAAGGCCTGCGTTAATAAGTCATCGGGAATGGTGACGCCGGACGCAACGAGTGCCTGGGCGAACGACCTAGCAAAGTTTACCAAGCTTTGCTGGTCCATTGGAGGGCTTGGTACTGCAATATATATATATAAATATAAATATAAAAAATGCCTAGTTTCCCTAGCAAGCCTAGCACCTAAACCTCCCTATCCGCGGTAGGGTAGCTGGGGACGACACGAATTGGTGCCCCTAATTCGGACAGCACTGTACCGTCACCCTGGGAAAGGCCCAAGTGCAATGGGATTGGGTTAGCCGGTTTCGCCTTGGCCTGAAGGGCCTTGGAAACGCACCGGGGCAACGCTATCAGGCTTAGTTGTCACCGTTAAGTATCCACCTGATCAAACGCGAGTCTACTACGGAGTGTGTTGTCAATAAATTGACAACAAAAACCGGCCTTAGACCTGACGAAGTTGGGTTGCACTAAAAGTGCGGGATTGACTACGTTACGACCGGCTGGAGCCGGCCGCAGATTGAGTGTCTGACTACGTAACAGGCGCCAAGCGTCAAGTACGCAGCCAGAAAAACAGCCCGAGCCTCGCAAACCACTATCGAATTTAATCGACCGTAGTAAGCTCAACTCTGTTGTTGCTGCACTCACCGAGGTGAGATTTTATTTCGAGGGGTGCACAGAGTGCGGGATTGACTACGTTACGACCGGCCGGGGCCGGCCGCAGAGCGAGTCTCTGACTGTGTAACAGGTGCCAAGCGTCAAGTACGCAGCCAGAAAAACAGCCCGAGCCTCGCGAACCACTATCGAATTTAATCGACCGTAGTAAGCTCAGCTCTGTTGTTGCTGCGAGACCGACTTAGTTGCAGCCGATCGAAACCGGCCGCAGCGTAAGCCCTACAGAGGCTATCTCAATTCGTCAAGGACGAAGCGAGATTTGTACGAACAGCGTATGAGTATTGCTACGAGTTGTCGTTGTGAGACGACAATCGTGACTCAACAGCTGGAGGGACCGCAAACGCGTCCGAGCGGGGCCGGACGCAGAACGGATCTGAGAGTGGCGTTTGAGTATTGCTACGAGAGAAGTCGTGAGACAACAATCGTGACTCTGCAGCCGGGAGCGACCTTCAACACGTCCGAACGGGTCCGGACGCAGATCGGGTCTGAATGCTGTCAGCTTTCTATTCATCTTCGAGGGCGGTAGTGCCGTCGGGACGAGTGAGAGGAGGAACGTGAGAGGCGGCGTCTACGCTTAAGGCTCGGGCCATTCTATAATACGCTTGGTGGTACGGAAAGATATTCTCCATGAGATCGTTCATCTGAGTTCCGTTTCGGAGTTCCGCGAGCCAAGACCTAACTTTACGTTGTAGCTGATTCGCAGCTAATCTATAGGCGGGCGTGGGATAGAGCTTGGCTCGGAGAGCCACGTTCTTAGCTTTAATGAGATTGCTAACGGCTAAGGGAAGCGTGGGTTTGCCTTGCTTAGCAACCTTTCCGTTATCACTGATGGCTGAGTTGATAGCAACAGTGAGGGAATCGACTAACGAGTCTATTTTGTCCGGGCTATCTAAAGAGTCGGGCGAGATCGCGTGCTGCGAGTTCGGGGCCTCTAACACTGAAACTAACGTGTTTTAAAAACCTTTCCAGTAGGTCAAGGTCTTAGGAGAGGTGACGTTATCGTTATGCGGTCCTAGCACGAGGGAGACGGGGTGGTGATCGGTGCCTAGGTCTTTGAGCGGTTCGATAGTCCTGAGATCGAGGTTTATTCGCTTGACGATCGCAAAATCGAGGATGTCAGGAGAGTAGTTCGGGTTGTCGGGAAAGTGAGTGGGAGTGATGGGAGAGATGACGTCTAAGTCGAGTGACTCAGTGATGTTAAGGAGCGCGACACTGCTGTTGTTTGTCGATAGGCACGTCCAGTCAGCATGTTTTGAGTTGAAGTCCCCGAACATTACGACCGCATGGCCGAGGGCGAGAATGGCCTCAAACTTTCTTCGGATAGGTATGGTTTTGGCACGGTATGTAGATTGAAGCTATGATGATGGTCGGAGGACCAGTCATAGCCAATCTAGATAAAGGGGCTTCCATGTTGAGGAGAGGAAAGCAATGGAAACCTCTTTTGTAGTAAAAAGCTGTGCTGCCAAAACCGTCGGAGTTGGGCCTATCATTACGAGTGAACGCGTATTTGAGAATAGTGAATAGTGAAAAACCCCTGGAGGGGTTTGAAGTGAGCCACGTCTCTTGGAGAAGCAGTTAGTCTGGCTCGTTGTTACAGTTTGAGCTCAGGAAGGTTAGTAATAAGGCTACGAGCGTTAAATGAAACTAGGGATAAGCCCTTGGGTTTGATACGACCGGACGCGGGAATTGCAGGTCTTGACATTATTTTTACTATTTTTGTTAGAGAATTTATATAAAATATAGAATTTATTAGGAACTTAGTAGCGAGTGATGCTCGGCTAACGCGAATAGACGCTTTTGAGGAGAGCGTGCAGCTCGCAGTTTGTGTGCGAGTACGGCGATTTCATTTATGTCAACGTTTTGAATAACGTCGAAAACGGTCTTCATGTCCTCAGCCAACGACGACTGAGGTGAAGACGACGGAGCGGGGCGCAGGCCTACGGGAGCTACAGGAGCTGGGATAGGACGGGAAGGTGGAGCGGCCGGACGCTGTCTCCAGTATTCAACTGGAGACGGCATCGGCGGCTTGGGCTTTGCTACAGGGGGACCCCGGTTGCGCAGCGGAGAGAAGTTGACGGGAGTGAGCGGCGGCGCCGGTTTAGGCGCGGCCCTCTTAGCGGTGGTGCGCGCGGACATCCCCTGTAGTTAGCAGGCTTCCAGCTAACTACTGTAGTTAGCAGCTTCCCCCCGTGCAGAGGGGAAGTGGAGTAGGGAGTGCGAGTGCACTCCTTCGTTATATGAGGATCTAGGCAATTAATGCACCTGGGGGGAGCTGAGCAATTAGCCGCTGCATGGCCGTAAATCTGGCAACGGTGGCATTGCCTAGGGTGTCCGCGACGGTTGGGACGCTCGACGGCAATATTTGAGAGTCCCCAGGTTGTGCGAGCCTTTTCGAAGATCTCCCTTGAGTTGGGAGTGTTGGACAGGATGACTAACGCGAGTGGGAAACATCTACCGCGGTTGGAGTGCATCTTGTGAGCTTGCGATCATGCGAGCTTAAAGGGGATGCCCCGTAATACTCCGCGGATCTTACGCTCCTCCGGGAGGGCGTAGGTATGGTACGCGATTTGCTTAACCGAGAGTAATCTAGTAAACGCGCGAAAGTCGTCGATAGTCGTGACCTGAATTTGATGGTTGCACCTGCGTTGAAGGCTTTAACGTAATTAATTTTGTGCTCTTTGCACTAGTTACAAATCACGGTCCATCGCAGATTTTCGTGGAGGATGACGGGAGGAGGGAGTTGAGGGCGGGAGCGCAGCGTTTTGCTGGCTTTGACAGAACCGACGGGGTCGCGGTCACTTCAGTGACATTAACGGCGCCGGGGCGGGTGTTGAAGACACGTCTTGGAGCGTTTAGCGACTAGGGTGAATGGTGGCTCAGGAGAGCCGCTTAAGGTGGCGGCGCCTGACGAAGCTTCGGACGCGGAGTCTGAATCGCTCCCGGGAGCGGTACGTTTCCTACGTGATGTGACACACAGTCCATGTCGGATGGCACGGGAGACGCGGGAGAGCTAAAGACCAGAGGGGTCTGGGCGTTGGTGGCTTGAGGGGTCGGGGACGCGATTGTTGCCTGTAAGGCCTGCGTTAGAACGTCGTCTGATATGGGGACGCCCGAGGCAATGAGCGCCTGGGCGAACGACCTAGCAAAGTTTACCAAGCTTTGCTGGTCCATTGGAGGGCTTGGTAAGATATAAATATATAAATAAATAAAAGATGCCTAGATTTCCTATCAAACCTAGAAACCCTAGCGGCTAACCTCCCTACGAGGCCTAAAGAGTCTTATCTCAAGTCGTCGTAGACGAAGCGAGATATTGATTCGATCTCAGCGTATGAGTATTGCCACGAGTTGTCGTCGTGAGACAATCGTGTCTCAACGGCTGGTGCGACCGCGAACACGTCCGAGCGGGGTCGGTCGCAGGACAGGTCTGAGATTGGTGTTTGAGTGTTGCTACGAGAGAAGTCGTAAGACTAGATACAGCGATGTGTTTGAGAAGCTGCTGCGAGTCGCCGAAAACCAATGACATATTACATATATACAAGTCATACCCAAACATTACCGCACAAAAGTGAAATGCGGGCAATTGCCTTGTATCTGCGTGGCCAGTATTGAGGGTGGAAAACTTGTCTGTATGTAATGTCATTGGTTTACATGTGTACTGTCCTAATAACAATTGTTATGTATAATAGCAGTAAGCTAATGTTACAAAATTTACATATTTTTTCCTTTTTTTAAAGTTTTATATCCTATATAATTTCGATATTAAATTCAAAACTTTATTTTTCAAAACATTTTATGGAACAAAATAACTTGTATTTTCTAAATAAAAGATAAAAACTTGCATTTTAAAATATTGTCAAATACCCAATTGCAATTGTTGTAATTGCATACATTAATATGTATTTAAATATGTTTTTGCTCTAATTTGCAAACCCTGGGATTGTATTTATCCGGGCAAACAATCAACGTAGCTAAAGATGGTTGAAGTAATATGTGCGCACGCCCTATGTGTGTGTGCGCTTGTAAATATGCAACTAAACAACCGTGTCCTCGTCGCTTTGGTGTGCATGTACAACCAGTACGTATTTGTCACGCACTAACAGTTGCTGAGTATATCGAGCTTGACACACACATAGGGTCACACTAATGACTTAAACCATCTATAAGTATATTTTATTATGGTCCTAGCGTGGATCCATCTGCAAAACTCTCGATCCCTTCTTCATTTCGGAATAATATACAGCTCATGTTAATTCTGAATAATATCCATTCTTATCCTTAAACAAAACAAGCTCCAGAATTGGACTAATTAAAAAACGCGACTGCTGAAGTCATATTCCCGCGTAATTCCTGTTACGATTGGAATTCCGAGAAATATTATAGCTTACGTCTCTCCGACCACTTAGGAGAATCTATTGACGGTGCATATGTTGAAACCCGTCAAATGATTTAGGCTGTAGAACGTGCCAAAGAAATATACGAGTTTCGTTATGGGCATGCCTCATACGCCGGAGGTCCAAGGTTCCAGTTCTGGACATTCACTTGTTTTATGAAAAGATATTTGTTCTGGGTTCCCCTGCAGTTCGTTGTATGGTCATCCATAACACAAGCTCTACATAGTTTAGAGCCAAACAGTAGGTGTATTTGGGGATTTATTATTGTATACTATACATATATATCCAGCCTTCTGAAATTCGGATAAATAAAAATAAATCTTGTTCTATACTTAATTCAAATAACAGATAGATAACATTATGATTTAGGCTGATCTATGAACTGACATATGATGATGATTATGATTAAGTATGAACAAATATGCGATTGGTTGATTTGGGGCGTGAATTGTAGATAAAGGTGTTTATTGTAATTTCTTCAGGAAATGTTTTCGAATCAATCTTGTTACGTTTGGTGAAAATCGAAAAACAAAACGTGTTTTTGTAGGAAAAGTTTTCTCAGTACTTCTTTTTTCATGCTCACTGCTGACAAAGATTTCCTTTTTTTTCCATTCATTGTGTGATGAACACAGATGTTTGTTCTCGGGTCATGGTTGTTGATATTTATGTATGTACGTTTGTCACGTTATAAAAGTTTTTATTCAAAAAAACTGTCACGGACATGAATTAGTCGGAGGGGTCGCCGCGAAGGCTTCCATGGTGAAGGCGCTTAGGCGCGTGCAGGGTCAGTGGCAGACGCTCAGGCATCGACTGGCGCTCTGGCGCTCTGGCGCGTGCAGGATCAGTGAGAGCAGGAATCATAGGTAGGTAGGTAGGCAGAATCATCAGGGTCAGCAGCAGGATCAGGCGTCGTTGTCAGCAATCGGCTTATATGGCAGGGATCACATTCCTTTGGAAGCGCAATTTAAAATTTTGAATTTAATCTTATTAGCCAGGAATCAAGTATATTTTCTTACAATAGTTTTTTTAAGAATCCGTGTGTAAAGAGGCTTGGTTTGTTTGGCAGCCTCTATTGCTCTCACAAAAAAAATTTATTGACACGATTTGTCAAGAACTTAAACAACAAAAAGAAATAATAAAAATGAAGAAGAATAATTAATAAGAAAATAAAAGGTTTATTCTGGGTTCCCCCCAGTTCGCCGTATGGTCATCCATAACACAAGCTCTGCTTACTTTGGGGCCATACAGTCGGTGTGTTTGTCTGGGGATTTATAATTATTATATCACTGTAACAAATATAGATTTAGATCTTAGGCTAATTATTTCATAATGTTCTTTTATAGTTTCATTAATTAAAATCTGTTTATAAACAACCGCATTCATTCATTACAAATGTCATTGCTTCACATCAAAGTACCAGAATGACATAACATTTAAAGTGGTTGAGCAACCTTGAACCGAATTAACTAGCGTCGCCTGGTTGTTGACCTAGCGATTACAGTTGCATTGAATTTACTACAAGACCAAGCAACTAGACGAACAGGGGAATGCGGCTTCCCCAGTCCAACCTTTACTACTAACAAACAGGACAAGAGCTACGAAAGAAGTTCATACGCAATCTTTGGTAGTGTAGTCGTGTAAATTAATAATGGCGTAAAACACCGAAAAAATAATAAAAATTGCGCCGTTATCAGCAAAAATGATGTTACGTTTGACACTCGTCTAGTTCACTTGGTCGCATATATAACTGACCTTGCATGCTGCCATTTTGAACAGTACCTTTTTTATTAGACGTAAATTCGGTCGTCGTGTGGTCTAGATATATGCAGATAGTCGTGAAATATTTCTTGCGGTTCATATTAAAGCCATGTAATAATAGGTTTTTCTTTTGTTTTTTCTTTCTTTTTTTCTTGGTTAGGTTCACAGAGTTCAGCATTTAGGCGGATATTCTTTTTTAAATACTCATGAAGTATAGTTTTTTTTGATCACAGATGGCCGAGAAGCGTAAGTGTTTGTAGCCTAGCCTCGTATGCCAGAGCTCCAAGGTTTGAGTCCTGGGTGGGACATTCATTTGCGTGATGATACAGATGTTCTTTCTCGAGACATGGTTGTTTTAATTTATATGCCTATGTTTATTTTATGTTAATCTAAGTCGTCACACCTCACTGACTCTTTGAATAACATAAGTGGTTGATTTTTCATATAGAACTACCCATTATTTGTAAGTATTACCGCTATTTAATGATAACTTATTTAGTGTATTACTAAATGGCAGTAAAGTTTATTTTGTTAAAATATCTTCTGGGTGTCCAAAATGACAGTCTTTTAATCGATTTATCATCAGTCAGAAATATTCAATAATTGATGACGTTTGGTTCCAAGAATACTGGTAACCATCTTTATCATGATTGGTTAGATATGATAAAGTAATGACAAGGTGACTTTCATGTAATTTATAATTATATCGAAAATAATAATATAAAAATATAAGAGATTGAATTGAAGAAAATGTAAAATGTAAAATGCAATAAGTAACGCTGTGAGTTGGCCTACCTATTTGCCAGCTTAAAACCTTTTTTTACACAAACGCTGTCCTGGCCGCATAGATACCTTTGAAACTTGCAATTTTGGAACGTCTGGTTATTTTTGACACCGCGCTCAGTTTTGTTTATTTCCGTTTTATGTTACATCATTTATGTGTTTTGCTGTTATGAAGTAGTAGCATTTGGATCGTGTTTCAAAATAATCATAAAGCTTAGTTCGTTAGGCGATTGTTCGACTACATTTCGCAATTTTACAATAAGGGAACAATCGACTAGTAATCTTATTGTTTGCCTCAAATAATATAAAACCTATAAATTATTCCATATCTAACACTTTCTAACGACTATTGTCTCTCCAATGTAAGACAGACAAATTTACTCTGGCCTTACGTGTTTATGAGTAATGGCGTTTTAGTCTAGGATACCACATGCTACTATACTAGGAATTTCGGACCTCGTGTGTAGGAGCAAAGTCTATTGCCACCTAGGTACAGTACTCTCATCTCATGAAGCGACGTTTGCTTTACTTGTAGTAACCAAATGACAACGTGATCAAACATGGTAGGTATGTGTGCGTGAGGGCGAGACTTGTCAAATAAATGTATTTATAAATAGGTACTTAACTACATTTTAGCTGAATGTTACTCAAATATTACGTGTACAAAGGCAATTTAGTGACAAGTGGTTAGTTAAAATTTAGTACGCAAGTGATTAAGGTATTAAAGTATTTATTATATTTTGTGGAAAAGTCGGTGGACACGCATGCAAGTGGTTGGCGAAATTCAAGAGCTCGTATAATGCTTATATATTTATTTCTATAACCTAATCTTCTCTGAACTCCAAAATCTCGCCAATCACAATTCTAAGTACAGAATTTCCGACTTCCTTCGTTGTTGACCTAAAGACTTTAATGAACTAAAAACCTAAACAAATTAAATACTTTTGGACACACACTTAAAATTTTGTGAGTAATTCTGTATTATTGAGGAGGGCGATGGGTAGATCCCGCGTTAACTCGTGAATGGGTGCCGTTTGCGGGTGTTCGTCGTTTGGTTACTTGGGGGACCGGTTGGGGGAGACTTGCCGAGCTAACAGATGCAGATAAGAACAATTAATTGAGTTAATTAAATAGATAGCCCGGATAAAAAAGATTCATCAGTCAACACTCTCACTGATGCTATCAACTCAGCTATCAACGATAACGAAGAGGTTGCTAAGCAAGGCAAACCCACGCTTCCCCTAGCCGTTAGTAATGTAATTAAAGCTAAGAACGCCAAAAAATATCCCACGCCCGCATACAGATCAGCTGCGAATCAGCTTCAACGTAAAGTTAGGTCTTGCCTCGCGGAAATCCGAGACGCTCAGTTAAACGATCTCATGGAGAATATCTCCCCATCCCACCAAGCGTATTATCGAATGGCCCGAGCCTTACGCGTTGACACCGCCGGTCACGTTCCTCCTCTCACTCGTCCCGATGGCACTACTGCCTTCGAAGTCGAAGAGAAAGCCGAATGCTTTGCTGGCAGCATTTCTTCACAATGCTCGCCCAGCACGCAACCTGCGAATCCCTCTCACATCAAAGCGGTGGAGGACGAAGTTCTCCGCAGAGACTCTCTCCCCATCACCGCTGACCCCGCTAAAGTCTCTAACGATGAAATCTTGCTTCTCATTAGAAATCAAAAATCCTCCGGTCTCCGGTGCGGATGGAATTTCCAATCACGCACTTAAGCACCTGCCTCAGCAGGTGCTTACCTTGTTAACTATCATCTTCAACGCCTGTTTTGACCATAGCTACTTTCCAAAAGCTTGGAAAGAAGCGATTGTCATAGGTATTCCCAAGCCGGGTAAACCTCTGAATATCCCGGCTAATCACAGACCCATCAGCCTCTTCAAGCCATGTCAAAACTTCTCGAAAGAGTCATACTCTCTCGAATGTGGAACCATCTGTTTCCAACGGATGGCGATCCTCTCATTATTCCCCACCAGTTCGGGTTTCGCGCTAAGCACTCCTGCCCTCAGCAAGTCCATCGAATCGTCGAGTACATACTCGAAGGATTCTATCCGCGTCGCAATAAAACAGTCGCGGTTCTTTTTGACGTAGCCAAGGCTTTCGACAAAGTCTGGCACAGCGGCCTCGTTTATAAACTCTACAAAATAGGCTTACCGGATCGCCTAGTCAGATTAATGGCGTCGTTTCTCAAAGACCGTACGTATCGATTCAAACATGAAGGCACGCTCTCCTCGCCTCGTCCCATAAAGGCTGGAGTCCCGCAAGACTCAGTCCTCGCCCCTCTGCTGTACACCGTGTACACTAACGACATCCCCATCCCGCCGAAAGGCGTCGAACTCGCCCTCTTTGCAGACGACACCGCTCTTTACACTAAAGGTCACGCGGTCCCGTATAACATCACCAGACTTCAAAAGGCCGTTAACGCCCTCGGTGTTTGGTTTTAAAAATGGCGTATCGATGTCAACCCAGAAAAGACTACTGCTACTCAATTCAACCAAAAACTCCGTAATTGCTACAATTATCCTCACATTCGAATGTTAGGTATTCCCATCCCCTGGAAGCGCAGTATTAAATACTTAGGCGTCACCTTAGATCAGACGCTTTCTTTCAAGCCACGTCGATAGAGTAACGAAACTCGCACGTTTTTACTTAAGCCGCCTATATAGTATGATAGGAAGAAAAAGTAAAATGTCTTTTAGAAATAAACGTACGCTTTATAAGGTCTGCGTTAGACCCGTCATGTCATATGCCTCGCCAGTCTTTGCCCACGCCCAAGCCTCCGTCCTGTATAAACTGCAGGTAGTTCAAAATCTCTTCTGCCGCAGGGCCACAAACGCACTTTGGTACGTGCGTAACACGGACCTGCACAGAGATCTTGAACTACCTACGGTGCAACAGCACCTCAAAACACTCTCAGAATCGTTTTTCAAACGCGCCGAAACCCATCCCAATCATCTTGTTCGAGATTCAGTCTCATATACTGCTCCTGTCTTAGATTCGAAATTCAAAGTCGTTAGACCGAGAAACGCGCTCACTGGCGAACCCAATAAACTCTGAAAGTACTAAACCGATTTTAAAAATTCTTTCAACAATAGAAAGGAGAATTATTTTGAACTATCATAAACGATATTTTATCCTGAAATTCTTATTGACTAAGAAGCTACGTGAGTAAAACCCCGGAGGAAAGTGTAGTATTAGATAAAGACATAAAATGCAGTTATCATTAAGCACATTTAGTTTAATCAAATAAAATAAATCATTTATTTTGAATAATTTATGATTACTTCAATTTCGCAATATTAACTTGCGACAAGGCAAATAATGTGTTATAATTTTTTTGCGTTCCAAATATATCACATGTGAAAATTAATTATAATGAATGAGTTGTCAAGCTGATATGAACCAATTACCGAGCAGTTGAGGTTTATTTTTAGATGATTCGGCATGGAGAGTAATTTTCTAATACATACCATATTTACTATTTTTTCTGGAAAAAATAAATGTTTTGAAAAGTAATTCATGTTTCTGATTTCCTTGCACTTTATTTAATATTAAAGAAATTCGTATTAGGTCGTCACAGAGTAGTTTTAGATTTGAAAATTACAGGTTTATCCTGGTTTTATCCTGGATGGCTTCTTGATGATAGATAGTTATTGAAAATATTGACGTGACAGCTTAATAAAGAAGAAGTAAGAAAATTATGCTATTTAATGACCTCACATAGAGGATGAATAAAGTCAAATTATTACACGCCTATTTGTTAAAATCAGCAGAATCTGTTACTAACGAAATAAATTTAAAAATGGTTAATGGTATTAAATAAAAATGGAAACGGTTTTTGAATTAGAATCTATATTTCTCTTCACATACTTAATCGAATTTTGCATTTTATGTAGTTCCTCAACTAAGTACTGAAAAATTGCACATGGGGCACATCACCCCCACTCAACTAAAGGGTGGTTTCAGGTAAAGTTTATTTGGTTTGCCACTAATGCTAGCCGATCGTGATGGCCTGAATATGTGGGGAGCGCCGATCAAAGATTCGAACAAAGATTTTTCCATGTTATAAATACCTTTTTTCCTCATAAATACACATTATTTCTTTTTATAATGTATCATTAGACTTTAAGGTCAATATAAATGTTATTTCTGCTCTAAGAGAGATATTCCTATTCCTACTTAGGTAGAGTGGATCCAAGTTGTCTAACATAAACAAATAAATAAAAACACTTTATTGCTCACACACTTAAACATAATAATTGTAAAAATTATTTCCAGACAACCTTTGTGTTGACGGAAATCAAGTAGAAACGGGGGGTAGCGTGCCCATTAGAAAAAAATGCATATAATTGTAATGAAATTCCAATTCTGATTGATATATTTATTTCTCAACATTGACAATTACTTCTTCTTATTGTCGTTAAATAAGGCATAACCTACCACCATTTCGCACAAATCTTCGTGAAAAAGAACTGGCAAGAAACTTCACGTCTTCTACGTCATCGTTTTAAAATAAATTTACAATGTCTCTTTATGTCTAGACAAAATTATTCTTATCTGCATCTGTTAGCTCGGGAAGTCTACCTCCCCCAAGTATCCAAATGCAGAACACCCTCAAACGGCACCCATTCACGAGTTATTAAAGTGGGATCCAGCTATCGCCTTCCTCAACCATGTTTGAGGGAAGTGAGCGACCCCCGACACTACAATAAATAAATACAAAATTTTACGATAATTGGCAGCATCAACTCGGTGAGAAACCGTTACAAATAGTTATACAATCTAAGTTTTTCATTCAGAAGATTAGTTAGAATCACAGATTACCCAACCCAGAGTCCCATATGATTAAAATAAAAATTCAAGAAATCTTTTAAACATCACATTGTAATACAATTGCATAAATTGTAATTCATAAACCAGGTCAATAAAAGACCGATTCTGACCGGTTAAAACCGTTCCGTTCGGTCAGCAATCTCGGTCCCAATCATTCACAATGAACCGATCTGAAGTTAGGAATAAACTTGATAAGTCGAAATTTTTCAACGATATTTGATAAATAATTTAGTTTCAAACTTTAGACTGCAATTATTATTTTTAAAGGAACTTAATTTTCTTAGATGGGAGCAAGAAAATGAAACGGATGAAAAGATCAGAATGTAGTTTCTTACACATAAACAATATGAAAAATAACCTAGAACTTTTCCGGCCGTGTAACATCGTTGGTAGAGGTCCTGTCTCATAGGCCGGAGGTCCCAGGTTCGAGTCCAACTGGATTTCCCACAGTTCGCTGTATTTTCATCCTTAACACAAGCTCTGCTTACTTTGGGGCCGCACAGTTTGTGTGCTTGCCTGGAGGATTTCTTTAGGTACTACCTATTATAACTATTATTACAAAGTCTCTTTTTGATTGACAATTTAGCTGATATAAAAACTATTAGTCTCAGATACGTATAAATACCTACGATTGTAAAATTTAGGCTGAAATCTTACAATCGTAGGTATGCGTTCAGTTGTAGGTAATCGTAAATCGTTGATAAAAAATCAATGAAAGCAAAATCAAATCAGATTCTAAATATAAAACTAAAAAAGTGAGTCGGATTTGTAGGCGTGTCTCCCAACAGTATTTTATACCACCAATCACAACGATTGGCGGGTAATTTTAAAATGTGCATAAATCTATATGATATTCTATAGATAAACAGAATACTTTGAATACATGTATATTATAGGAGTATAGTCTAGAAAAGGTCGTCATTTGTCAAATTCAAATTCAAATATTTATTTCTCAACATTGACAATTATTGGTTCTTACAGACGTCAAATAAAACATGACCAGTTTGGAAAAACCTATATTAAGAAGAACTTTTTTTCAAAATAAATTTACGGTGTTTCTTTACGTCTATATAAAATTATTCTTATCTGCATCTGTTAGCTCGGCAAGTCTCCCTCCCCCAAGTATCCAAACGACGAACACCCTCAAACGGCACCCGATCACGAGTTAACGCAGGATCCAGCCATCGCCCTCCTCAACCGTATTAGAAGGAAGTGAGTCATCATTAGTCGATACCCAAAACATTTATCAATAACATTTACGATCAATTATGTCTGTGGGCACCGATGCCACATGCCACCAGGTTGATCGTTTGCCGTTTGCCAAAAGAGTCACTTTTCAAGGCCCTCAGAGCCACCAGGTTATGTGATGCGTACTATAAAAATTTCATAATCAACATTCTAAGAGCCCTTGGATAGGGCTCGTCGTTAAATACATTGTTAAACCAATGAATCACATCCTGTACCAAATACATGTACAGCGACTAGCAAATCTGTGTTAGATAAAGACGTAAAATAATAAAAGAGAGACGTAAAATAAGTGCCAATACTTAGATAATAATTTTAGGCTTTTGGTGATGAGTCCATGGGGCCCTGAAGTCAGAATACGTATAGACTCTTTAGTGAAGTTTCCAAATGACTAAAGAGTGAAACTCGTGACCCTGAAGATAGAACGTATTTTGGACAACGTTTATCGTTAGGGTGTTACCACACCAATGGGTCGACGTATATCGATGGTAGATCGGAACAGGCAACGTCGATCGATTGGTGTGGTAACACCCTTTGCGATCCAACTTTGTATTCTGCTAACCTTTGGGTACTTTGCCCTATGCACAAAGTAATTTAGGCATTGTCTTTGATTCTTTTTATTTATTTGTTTTTCTTTTTCCTATTATCGATATGTATTTATTTCTGTTTTTGGAATGAATTAATGATCCATGGGAAATTTTAGAGAACCATATACATAAAAGCGATCCTTTTGGTTATTATATATAATTATTATATATTTACGCGTTGCATACTCTCTATACATATTATTTCCGTGTTTTTTTTTACTGAAATGAAATGAAATGAAATATTTATTTCTCAACATTGAAAATTACTTGTTCTTATTGACGTCATATAAAACATGACTCTACCACCAGTTCGGAAAAACCTTCGTGAAGAAGAACTGGCAAGAAACTTCACGGATATATTTTTTATCAACATAAGTTTACAGAGTCTCCTTATGTCTATACAAAGTTATTCTTATCTGCACCTGTTAGCTCGGCAAGTCCCCCAAGTATCAAAACGACGAACGAGTTTCACGAGTTAACGCGGGATCCAGCCATCGCCCTCCTCAGCCATATTAGAGGAAAGTGAGCGACCCGACTCTACCATAAAAAGAATTTTAATTTAGACTGATAACTGGTAAATAACCTCGTTTTTAAATAAAAAATAAATAAAATCTGTCAAACGTGACCTCATTGTTTTCGATACGAAAAGCAGGGGTTCTAGCCATATTACAATCTACAATCGCGAACGCTAACGAAAACGCGTAAACCGTATAGAGTTTCACGTGATATGACGATAGTCACGTGGTTTAAGTGTTTTCTCTAGCGTAATATATATGGCTAGACCCAGAACAATTACCTATTGTTTGTTTTAGTATGTTTATTAAGTTCAGTTCAGTTCAGTGTTTATTTACTCAGCGCTTGTTTTCTTTATTAGTAGTAAAGAATTAAAAGGGGAAACGCATTTCGTTCGTCCGTCTAATTCGTTTGCTCGTCCAGAACCTTTTACTTATTTCGTAAATCTTGACGAATTAACTTTCATATAACTTTCTTTTTACAGGCATTATTTAAGCCGACACGTACTGACTCAGCAGATTTGAAACTGAATCTTACTTCAATGAAGATGTTCGTTCGCAGTCATATTTATCGAGTTGGAAGTAATCAAATCGGTTTTAATTAGGGTACTACGATAAAAATGTACATGGTATTGAAAACTATCATAGTAGTTCTACTGTTTATATCATTATTATTACATTACAGCGAACTTGTGTTCAAAGCGTTAATGTTTCTAGAAATTCTTACGCGCTTTTACCAATGGAACTCCGGTGGCCGCGGAAGAGCGGAAAGCAAACTATAAACAATGACAGCGCAGTTACCGCAAAACGTCAAATGTATTTTCTATTGCTGATCTGCTTTTTTTTTTTTATTGCGTGATTTTTGTTATCGCAAGGAAAGTAATAAGGGTCTAGCCAAGTAAAATTCGACAAGAGAACGATTCGTTTTTCTATTCTATTGTCGAATGACATTTCTCTAGATCGTTGATCTCGAACAATTTTGGAAATTATCGAACTGACTTTAAATCTCCTTCGCTTCTAGAAAGGTACAATATCTCGAAATAATTATATCCCGAAAACTTTAGTTTCATTTGGTATTAACAAAACTATCTGTTTATATACCTAAACAAGCTTAAAACTACTTAAGATACTCTAATAAGTCAAGCTTCACTAGAGAACGATCACACAGAAGTCCGTATTAAAAGGATCATTTTAAGTAAAAGTTTTTGATAAAACGAATCAGCATTTAAATATGTACTGTACTGTATGGAATCTCAATCATACAACTACGTACGCCATCGCCAAATAAAAACGCATAGTAAGTATATAACAGACCTGTAAATCAGAGCGCAGTAGATTTTGTCAGATCCGTATTCTTTCCTTCCGTAGTTTACGAGATCTGGAATACTGTCATGTGTGTAAACTCGTTCATAAACCTACATAAGCTATCGCCAAACGAAAACATCACTACATAGTATAAAACAAAGTCGCTTCCCGCTGTCCGTCTGTCCCTATGTTTGCTTACATCTTTAAAACTACGCAATGGATTTTGATGCGGTTTTTTTAAAATGAATAGAGTTATTCAAGAGGAAGGTTTATATGCATAATACATGCATAATAAAGTACAGAAACACTGATAATCTTAGAGGTTTCTAATGTGATATCGTAAATAAACAAATTTTTTGCGCTTACATTACAAACGCTGGCTGTACCCTGCGAGATAAATCAAAATAATGTACTACAGTATTGTACACCTTAAAAAGGTCTACAAAAGGGATAACCCACAATAACCATTTTTTATCCTTTACTTTTTACGAGAAATAATGGCTTATTTACGAAGCGATTTTAAGGAATACGGCATTAATCCTTATCCAATGATGTACATTAAATACATTGTGCATGTAATATAGATCAATATGGCCCTTTACAACGTGTAATTTTAATGAATATTTTCGAAGGTATTACAGATTTCAAATGCAGGGACATAGACCCATACGAAGCCGCTAGTTTACGATAAAACGGACCTGTAAAATGGGCCGCTCTTTGAAAGTACTCTTATAGAAATAACATAAACTATATTTCTTTGAGAAATTCCCACGGCATCAATAGCTATGCCTGTGAGACTTTCAGCTTAATACATCAATCTAATATAACATAATATTATATAAATTACATAATATACCTTATATTTATCGATAGCGATCCAAGGCCATAACCCTGCAAGCCTTTCGATCAATTTGCCCTATGCCCAAATCAATTAGCCGTTATTATTTATTATTTTTCTTACCTCATCTTTCCTTTTCCTATTGTAAATTTCTAAATATTCTTTTCAAACATTTCGTAAATATAAACAACTTAGGTGTGACGCTGCAAACCAGTGAATAATTCCAGAAAAGTATGAACATCCTGTTGACCAAATACCAATGCAGTCACTAGAAGGATATGCGCAGCGTCTTTCAATTCAGTGGATCCGTTATCTCCAAATTCAATAGATTTGAATGTTAATAGAATTAGAGCTAAAGCACTTAGTAATTGTCAAAGTATACGTAACAATGTTGTGTAAAATCAGACTCGGAAACGGATGTTCTTTTTTTATAATTTAACGGCATAGTTATCTTATG
Organism: Marasmarcha lunaedactyla; assembly: GCA_923062675.1. Classification (NCBI taxonomy): domain Eukaryota; kingdom Metazoa; phylum Arthropoda; class Insecta; order Lepidoptera; family Pterophoridae; genus Marasmarcha; species Marasmarcha lunaedactyla. The sequence continues at coordinate 14,938,288 of OV281363.1, read as the reverse complement.
TTAAGATATCGTTTGGAGCGATACTCCAGTCCGTCCTATTTAAAGGCCGTAATGGCTTCGTTTACGTGACTCAAATTGTTGCAGATAAAACGAAGGAAAGTATTGCTAAGAAGAGCAATTCCAACTTAAGCTTACAATCAGCCACGCATTAATCGATAATCAATTAATTACAATATACTCAATCTGTAACATCTACCATTAATTATTATGCCTGTGGGTAGGTACGTAGGCCACTTATAATCCGAGTGATACGGTGAGCGTGTATTGCAAAAACGACAAAAATGTGAGTTCCAGTAGTAGCAGATCAAGACAAACGAGAAGGAGAGTAGATCGATTTATCTGCCTCTAACTGTCATCGCCACCTACCTACATCTGCCAGTCCGCGATCATGGTGCTTGCAACAGCATCGAAATATCGGACGCGCGAAATAAAAATCGAAAATCGTGGTAAGAATCCCGTAAATTCATAAAATTATAGTGAAAATAACCGCGATAGTTTAAAACGGTTGCATAACTTCCTTGTAGTATTCCTTATTAACCGTACGACCTGTTGGCAAGAACGTATGATGCACCACGCCATTGTAATCGAAGAAAACAGTGAGCAAAACCTTCACATTTGATCAAACTTGGCGTGCTTTTTCCGGTCTTGGCTCATCTAGCCGCTTCCATTGAAATGATTGGGCCTTGGTTTCGATGTCATAACCATGTACCCACGTTTTGTCACCTGTTATGATCCTTTTGAGCAAACCTGGATCGTAGTTGACGTCATTCAACAACTCCCGAGCGATACTAATGCGACGTTGCTTCTGCTCAAAATTTAGCAATTTCGGAACAAACTTCGCTGCCACACGTTTCATGCCCAAAACATTCGAGGAAATTGCATGGCATGAGCCGATTGATATGCCAACATCCTCTGCAACTTCCCTAAGAGTTATTCGACGATTTTCCAAAACAACTCTTTTCACTGTTTCGATGATTTCTTCGCTTGTTGACGTGGTTGCAACTCCAGGACGCTCATCATCACCAACATCTTCTCGGCCTTCTGTAAAGCACTTATACCACTTATAAACACTTTTTTGAGACAACGTGGACTCGCTGAATGCCACAGTCAACATTTCAAGTACCTTGGAGCATTTTATTTCATTTTTAACACAAAATTTAATACAAAACACAAAATCTAAATCAGATCCCTCTTTTTTAAGTTTAAAATCGAAGAACACACAAAAACCTGATCAGCCTTTTCAGTTGTCAACAACAAACTACTCACCCAAATTGGCTAATAATGCTGACATATGATAAACATATGTGTATCAACATAACAAAAAAAAATTTTCGATAATCGAATGTACACAGTTCGCGAAAATTCAAAATTCACCTTTTCTTTTGAACAGACCTCGTATTTATTTCTAAACACTGACAATTACTTGACCATATTGACGTCAAATAAAGCATGACTCTACCACCAGTTCGGAAAAACTGTCGTGAAGAAGAACTGGCTACTTTACGGATAAACAATAAATCACTTGAAATTTAAATTCATTGTATCATTGCATTACAACTGATTATTGCTTGTCACAATTTTTTCACTTAATGTAAGTACAACTAGAAAGTTGACCATAAAATCAGCTTCTTTGGCAGTTTTCACGATACGAGTTTTTGGGCATCCGAGCAAATCAAGACTGTAATGAAATTCAATTCATTTTTGCATTGTCATTGCTAAATAGGAATGACAAGCAAAATTGCTTGGACTCCATTGATCCGAAGTCCATTTGTTTGTAAGTCCATGCATATAATATCTTAATCGTTTCCTTCTTGATTTAATGTACCAATCATGTAAGCACTATTTGTTCTTCAAATTTAGAAGGACGCAGTTTCCTACTTGATAATTATTTGTATGGGCCTTTGATACGTTATCTTTGAATGACATATATTTTATGAATAATTTGGCTGGCAACAGTCTAAAAATAAACAATTTGTGCAAATAATATTAATTCTTAAAATACTGACTAATATAACTGTGGTATGGAGTGTGCTTGTTACTCTTTTGTTGCTTAACGGATCACAGTGGTGGGGATATACGTTATCACGGCTTTGATTAAATTAAAGAAGACGTATAAAATGGCAGCAGGCGTTTTTATGTGACGTACTAGAATAATGGCAGACACTACTCACACTAACACAAGTTTTACATATACGAAACTGAAAAAGAGACAGAACGAGTGTTAATTAAGGCCTTGTTGAGAGAAGACGGACCTTGTGTCGTATTGCTTCCGTTCCTTTCGCGAAGTGATTAGATAGGCTAAATCAGGAGACGGGTTCAAGGTCGCTGCGACCGAAGCCTCTCACCTATTTTACTTTTATCAAATTGTGTGTGGAAAAAAAAGACATAGAATCCTATCTCTCAGAAAATAGTACCCGAATAAGAGACGAGTGAAGCCGTAGAAATATCAAGTACTAAATTAATGAGCATGCGACCCACTTTATGATAAGTGGCATCCTTACTGATGAACATTATTAGACGTAGGAGTTTTATTCATCAATATTGAATGTGATTATTATATCGACTAATGATGCGTTACCGACTGTAGGCTTCGTTTCGAACTGCTTTTGTTCCAGTAGTGGAACTGGCTGTTTCTTAATAATATCAAAATAGAAAGGACCATGTACCGCCCCAGATGTGATCTTATTAAACTTTACTTTTACTTTACATTAATGAAAGATTCTTCAATCAAATTAAAATTACCTCGTGAGATAGCGCTAATGATGGCTGGATCCCGCGATAACTCGTGAACGGGTGCCGTTTGAGGGTGTTCGTCGTTTACATACTTGGAGGGAGGGAGACTTGCTGAGCTGGCAGATGCAGATAAGAATAATTTTGCATAGACATAAAGAGACTCGGTAAATTTATTTAAAAAAAAAAATACCCGTGAAGTTTCTTGCCAGTTCTTCTTCACGAAGGTTTTTCCGAACCGGTGGTAGAGTCATGCTTTATTTGACGTCAATAAGAACAAATAATTGTCAATGTTGACATATAAATATTTCATTTCATTTCATTACAAGAAAAGCTGGTTCAAATATATAGTATAAGATAGTTACGCTGAAAGAAGACGAAGTTTCTACAATACCGCTAGATCCATCATAACGTTCGGTTCATAAAACATACCCATTTTTATTATACAAATTCATAATAGTTTTCTTTCAATCCGATATAAATTACACGCTTTGATATCATGCTATATTTGCCTTTGAAACAATTGATACACAACAATCGGCAACATATATATATTACATGATGTGCTGACTTGTGACGACTTGTCATTCCAGGCCGGTTACAGTGGCCTTAGATTAGTCTACAAGTCTGTGTCTATGACCACAGTCTGTGTAAACTACGTCTCACACAGCGAAGAAGCTCCAAGAAAGAACCAGCTAATAGAACCACTTCATTTATATATTAGTAGAATCGCATCATCCCTACGATAAAGATAATTTCTTTTTCATTTGAAAAAAGGGCAAGTGCCCACAGACCACAGCCAACATTTAAAAAAAACGATCGTTCTTTATTAGTATTTTTTTGCCGCTTTGATATGTTTTTGGGGAGAGAACTCCAAATTTGTGACCTGAGCCCATGTGCCAATTTTCCGAACGGTAAAAAGATCAACAGGTATTCAGTGACTGTGTCTGTGTGTGTGTGTGTGTGAGAAAAACACCATAGCGATGAGAGCACGGTTTGACAAGACGGCTACCTGTGTGGCAGCCGCCATCTTGTCATACCGTGTTTAGTTAAGTAGCATATTTAAAACCGCACGCACACATAGAACCACTCATACCTAAGACCAAGACCATCTATACCTGGTTCGCGGCGCTTTTCAGCAAGCGTCAAATGAAATGGTCCAATATTATCTGCCTGCAATAATCAGCCCAGATCGTGTCCTTATTGCTTTGGTCCTTTCGCCAATGTATCTCTGAATATTTGATGACTTAATGTTTGTGATAATCTGTAAGAAATAAAATCCAACACAAAATTATAAAGTATTACAGCGGGAAGAAATATACACATGCTGTAAAAATGTCAATTACCAACCAATTACTGCTCACGGGATAAAAGCCGCAGAAAAACAGTGAAACATTTGTTTGTTTACACCAATAAAATTAAAAAAAAATCAAATACAACTTTCGATCACATAAAAAACAAGATACACAATCAGTGTCAGCAAAACGGCCACACTAAAAGAGAGCTATTATGAGTATGTCGATTCCCTTTCGTTTTTTTTTTTTTTTTGTGGTTCACCTCCACGGGAAGGGCAGGAGGATATAAAAAATGTTCTGACGCATACTCCGCTTGCGATCGAAATTATGTGGGACTCGTCCCGACGCCTACCAGAACCATACCTACTAAAAAACCCCCTGTCGGCTCGTGCATTTTTGCCACTCAGCCTTTCATCTGAGCAACCCGCTTAGATTTACATAGCACTGAAGGTGCTCAAAATGAAAAGTAAATCATTAAAAACATAAAAAAATGAAAAATAAAATTGCATTAATAACTTTTTAACATTAATAACTAACACAGGAGCAGTATATGAGACTGAAGAGACTGAATCTCGAACAAGATGATTGGGATGGGATTCGGCGCGTTTGAAGAACGATTCTGAGAGTGTTTTGAGGTGCTGTTGCACTGTAGGTAGTTCAAGATCTCTGTGCAGGTCCGCGTTACGCACGTACCAAGGTGCGTTTGTGGCCCCGCGGCAGAAGAGGTTTTGAACCACCTGCAGTTTATACAGGACGGAGGGTTTGGCGTGGGCAAAGACTGGCGAAGCATATGACATGACGGGCCTAACGCAGACCTTATAAAGCGTACGTTTATTTCTAAAAGACATTTTACTTTTTCTTCCTATCATACTATATAGGCGGCTTAAGTAAAAACGCGCGAGTTTCGTTACTCTATCGACGTGTGGCTTGAAAGAAAGCGTCTGATCTAAGGTGACGCCTAAGTATTTAATACTGCGCTTCCAGGGGATGGGAATACCTAACATTCGAATGTGGGGATCGTTGTAGCGATTACGACCTTTGTGGTCGAATTGAATAGCAGAACTCTTTTCTGGGTTGACATCGATACGCCATTTTTGAAACCAAACACCGAGGGCGTTTACGGCCTTTTGGAGTCTGGTGATGTTATACGGGATCGATTGACCTTTAGTGTAAAGGGCGGTATCGTCTGCAAAGAGGGCGAGTTCGACGCCTTTCGGCGGGATGGGGATGTCGTTAGTGTACACGGTGTATAGCAGAGGGGCGAGGACTGAGCCTTGCGGGACTCCAGCCTTTATGGGACGAGGCGCGGAGAGCGTGCCTTCATGTTTGAATCGAAACGTACGGTCTTTGAGAAACGACGCCATTAATCTGACTAGGCGATCCGGTAAGCCTATTTTATAGAGTTTAAAAACGAGACCGCTGTGCCAGACTTTGTCGAAAGCCTTGGCTACGTCAAAGAGAACCACGATTGTTTTTTTACGACGCGGATAGAATCCTTCGAGTATGTACTCGATGATTCGATGGACTTGCTGAGGGCAGGAGTGCTTAGCGCGAAAGCCGAACTGGTGGGGAATAATGAGAGGGTCACCATCCGTTGGAAACAGATGGTTCCGCATTCGAGAGAGTATGACTCTTTCGAGAAGTTTAGACATTGCCTTGAGGAGGCTGATGGGTCTGTGATTAGCCGGGACATTCAGAAGTTTACTTGGCGGTGGAGCGCGGAGCGCGCGGGCAACCCCTGTAGTTAGCTGTGTGGCCGGACTGGCCGCAAAGCACACAGGCAGGGGGGGAAGTGGATTCGGGAGTGCGAGTGCACTCCTTCGTTATATGAGGATCCAGGCACTTAACGCACCTGGGGGGAGCTGAGCAGTTAGCCGCTGCGTGGCCATAGAGCTGGCATCGGTGGCACTGCCCAGGGTGACCGCGGGGGTTGGGATGCTCGACGGAGATGTTCGAGAGTCCACAAATTGTGCGAGCCTCTCTGAAAATCTCCTTCGAGTTGCGAGTGTGTACCGCGGTTGGAGTGCAGCTTGTGCACTGCTTCGGCCGGGAAACCCTGGAATTTAAGGTCCTCGAGGATTTCTTCGTTCGCGAGCTCGAACGGAACGCCCCGTAGTACTGCGCGGATCTTACGCTCCTTCGGGAGGGCGTAGGTGTGATAAGCGATTTTTTTTTTATATTTCTAATAATCACACCACATTATCTAGCCCAAATTAAGTATCATTAATGAACTTGTGTTATGGATACTAGATAACGGATAAATAAACTTAAGAAATATATAAACACACGTAAATATTTTTTTTTATATGTAAATATTAGAAATAAACTTAAATAAACGTAAATACACATCCATGACTAGAAAGCAAATATATCTGCCTCTACCAGGATTCGAACCCGGGACCTCTGGAATGGAAGGCAAGCCTACTTACCAACATACTAAACAGGCCGTCAATTTGTTTTAAAGAAAGTAACCTGGTGAACGCGCGGAAGTCGTCGATGGTCGCGACCTGGATTTTAATTGAATCGCCTGCGTTGGTTGCTTTAAGATAGTTGATTTTTTGCTCTTTGCAAAGATTTGATACTACGGTCCATCGCACTTTTTCGCGGAGAGAGACGACGGAGGGAGCTGAAGCTTCGGCGGGACGGGTGCGCAGCGCGTCGCTGGCTTCGATGGGATCGATGGAGACGCGATTACTTCGAGCGATTTTAATGGCGCGGGGGCTGGTGTTGAATACACCGGGGAGGGCTCGGGTATTGAGGATACCGAGGCTTTCTTAGAGCGCTTCTTGGAGCGCTTGGCGACTTGTTGGAACGCGGGCTCAGGAGAGCCGGTTAAGGTGACGGCATCTGACGACGTATCAGACGCGGGTTCGGAGTCCCTCCCGGGAGCAGTACGCATGCGACGCGACGCGTGAGAGGATGCGACCGATTCGCAGTCCATCTCGGACGAGGCGGGAGACGCGGGAGAGCTGTAGACCTGAGGGGTCTGGACGTTGGAGGCCTGAGGGGCCGGGGTTGAGGCCTGAGGGGCCGGGGTAGAGGCCTGAGGGGCCGGGGTTGAGGCCTGAGGGGCCGGGGACGCGATAGTTACCTGTAAGTGTGCGTTAGGACATCGTTGGTATGTTGGCGCCGGACGCAACGAGCGCCTGGGCGAACGACCTAGCAAAGTTTACCAAGCTTTGCTGGTCCATTGGAGGGCTTGGTCCTACGATATATGATATATAAATATATAAAAATGCCTAGGTTCCCTAGAAAACCTAGCACCTAAACCTCCCTACCCGCGGTAGGGGGGCTGGGGACGACGCGAAGTGGTGCCCCTAATTCGGACAGCACTGTACCGTCACCCTGGGAAAGGCCCAAGTGCAATGGGATCGGGTCAGCCGGTTTCTCCTTGGCCTGAAGGGCCTTGGAAGCGCACCGGGGCAACGCTATCAGGCTTAGTTGTCACCGTTAAGTATCCACCTGATCAAACGCGAGTCTACCACGGAGTGTGTTGTCAATAAATTGACAACAAAAACCGGCCGTAGACCTGACCAAGTTGGGTTGCACTAAAAGTGCGGGATTGACTACGTTACGACCGGCCGGAGCCGGCCGCAGAGCGAGTCTCTGACTACGTAACAGGCGCCAAGCGTCAAGTACGCAGCGAGAAAGATAGCCCGAGTCTTGCGAACCACTATCGAATTTAATCGACCGTGGTAAGCTCAACCCTGTTGTTGCTGCACTCACCGAGGTGAGATTTTTTAATTCGAGGGGTGCACAGAGTGCGCGATTGACTCCGTTAAGACCGGCCGGGGCCGGCCGCAGAGCGAGTCTCTGACTGCGTAACAGGCGCCAAGCGTCAAGTACGCAGCCAGAAAAACAGCCCGAGCCTCGCGAACCACTATCGAATTTGATCGACCGCGGTAAGCTCAGCTCTGTTGTTGCTGTGCAAGAGACCGACTTAGTTGCAGCCGATCGAAACCGGCCGCAGCGTAAGCCCTGCAGAGGCTATCTCAATTCGTCGAGGACGAAGCGAGATTTGTACGAATCCGGCGTATGAGTATTGCGAACGAGTTGTCGTCGTGAGACGACAATCGTGACTCAACAGCTGGAGCGACCGCGAACGCGTCCGAGCGGGGCCGGACGCAGATCGGGTCTGTGATTCCCTTTCGATAAGATGTTTTCAATAAATATAAAAGAAGTTACCAATTAATCTCAACAGTGGGCGCTGTACTGAAACTCTATTAAACTAATATGCCAATGTCATGTGAATAACAACTGTCACTCACTGACTCTCAGTTTTTTTTTATAAAAAGCTAGAGTTTATAATTTATATTTTTATAGATTTCTAATTTTATATATATTTTTTTTTGCTTATTCCAAGTATTTTGGCTTAGTTGCAGACTTTACATAAGCCCTACCATTCAATGACATTGACATATTAGTTACAGGCAGAGACATAATATTGTAATCGTTGGTACTTTTTTGACAATCTGAAAACCTCGTGTTTAGACGCATTCTTCAACAACTTGTCAAAAATTTGTTAAAATTACACGTCTAGTTCTCAAAGAATAATGTATTATCATATTTCAAATATTATATTTTAAATAGTTCATGTAGGGTAACATTTGCTATAACATTTTAAAGGACTATGTTATGTAACAATTGTCATTTCTTAACAAAATTCAAAAAAATTGTAGATTGTTTAACGTACCATATTTGTGTGAAATTGTGTATCTAATTTTATTCGTGATCAAAAAATGAAAGAAAAATTATTCGAAATTAATGCATCGATCACGAAAAATCAAAAGCAATTTTATTCGATTGAATCGCATATCAATCGCGTCAACTGTCAAATAGGGGCATTAATATCGACTCATATTTTGACTTCATGTTTGACGTTTAATGACGTTGGCAACGACCTCGACACCGTTACAGTTTTCATTGCAGAGCCAACCAACTCATATATTATACAGTAGCATAGCCTAGAATTAAGGCATTTGTTTCGTTACAAAATTCATGAATAAATAATAAAATAATCGAGTTGAATAAAACACTTTTTACCGGATATTATCGCGTATATTTTAGTTAATTTTAAAATTATTTCGACGTTTCGGCATCTTTGCAGTTGCCGTGGTCACGATAGACTAATTGTGACACGTAACTGCAAAGATGCCGAAACGTCGAAATAATTTTAAAATTAACTAAAATATACGCGATAATATCCGGTAAAAAGTGTTTTATTTAAAGTATGCATCGCGAAAATTTAAGAATAGATATAATCGAGTTGGTTGGTCGCTACAACGTCCCGCATATACGTATATGTACATATAATTTGGCCGCATAGCTAAATCGGCTATCACCTTCTCTCTTGTGGAGATTATTAGGTGTGGCTCGAGTTAAACGTGTACACTTTATATAGCGTTATTTTCGTCTTTGAAAATTAACTTCGTTAGAGCATCGGCACCACACGTATATCTATGACTCGTAAATAAAACTGAAACGCGGAAAATATAGTTATTGGATTTGCCATAAAAGTATTATATTTTGGTAGTTTGAAGTCCTCCAATTAGAAGGAACAGACTATAACATCCCGGTACGTTATTATAGTATATTAAAATACTATTGTCTTTTTAATCTCTTTAGCTGTTTAATACATGGTTCATAGTTGCCTGTAAAATTATGTTATTTTTAAAGAGTCGTTATAGAGAGTGCCATCCGCAAAGTCGCGCTCCACTTCTTTTTTCTTCTTTAGTCGGACACTACAATGTATAAACCAAAAAAGTATTGAATGACACTAACTATACCAGAATTTGCAGTTGAAATGATGAAACTAAAGCACCGTTGTCGACACTGCAGGTGAATGCAAATTTTGTGACGAGGACAATAAGAAAAATGGAGTAGAGGTTTGGGATTATTGGTAGTCAACTTTTTCATTACCACAGTCCTTTAAGAAATGCTATAGTACCCCCCAGACGACCTTAACGAACTAAACTCTAATAACCCCTAGCGCACGAATAAACCTCCTAAATGATTCATTTTAAAGGTTAAGTTAGGTGCAACGATTGACCTACCAAGCTAATTAATGGCAGCATTTTGAAACTCGGCTGTAATCTTTATTTTTTATTTATTTAGTTAAACACATAAATGTTACATATGAAGTGCTTACTACCTAAAAACCTCGAAGGTTTGTCCAGACAGAGCATAGCATAGGTTACAATTTTATACATTTAATGAAATTAAAACATATTAGGTAACAATTAAATCAGTTGCATTTTAGGCAAAGAAATTTAAATTTGCATGCATTTTTATAATTCACAAGCTCTGATTTGTAACGTTTTTACAAAATTAGTATACACTCTAATGAAATGGCAACATTGTAATATAAGTTGGTTGGTAACAGCTGCGAATGTACGAAGTGGCCTGTTGCTAAGCGGGGTAGGCTGTGATCGCACTGTGCGTTTTTGAAGAAAAGAAAATGTTTATTAAAAACACTCTCAAACTCGTACAAATTCCTGAATAAAATATAGGCTATGTTGCTCTTGGATGTAGCTTTTTAACTTGATATTTTTTCTAATCGATTCGGTTATTTCACAGTTCATTGATACGTACAAAAAAATGAATACATCATAAAATAAAATCGAAAAAAAAGTGAATACGCATAATTTATAAATTTTTTAATCTGTTTAATTAGACATCTACAATAATGATGTCATGGGAACGGATATCACTAACCACCAGATGGAATGTGTGCCATATGAAGATAATTGAATTGGTATGGTTAGCTTTTACGCCATTTTTTTCTTGTTATTCATACAACACTTTATTAATATTTCAATAACCCTTTCAATGCAGTTACCAGAAACAACACAGTTTCCTATAAATCAGAATCTGGTCTGTTTGTTTCTTGATCACAGTAGATTCGGTTGTCTTAACACATTTATGACATTAAATCTTGCAGTCTCAAAGAAGAGCCTGAAGGAGCCAAGTTGATTGGTTTTTTGATTACTTTCACTTTTAAATCCCTTACATTTCAAAATCGCTAGTTAGAAATATGCCTTACTTAGCTGTCACAGCGCCGCCGAGTTGTCTGCTCTGCGCCTACTTGACCTACTGTGACTTTCAATAAATTGGACTGCACACGACGCATGAGCGCCTGGTAACCAACTTACAGACGTTCTTTGATTTATATAAATTTCGCACATTTTAAAGAACGTATTAACTTAAATTCTTTGATTGGTACATAAACAAGCTGATAAATTTGTCAAATTACAAAACCTGACTGCTGAAGTTATTCCTGTGCAATTCCTGTTCCGAATTCCGGGAAAAAATATACCATATCAAAACTGAGCCAAATCTAATGACACCTCATACGTTGAAATCCGTTAAACAGCTTCGGCTGTAGAGCGTGCCAAAGAATCCCGACGACGCTATTACAACAAGGAACGCCGGTGTTCCAGTTAGAAATAGGACAACACGCCATTCGAATCGCCTCACCCACCGGTGGGCCAGGCTAACGCGGCGTACGCATTCCGACTGAGTTTCTTGCTGGTTCTTTGGCGACCTTCCGAACCAGTGGTAGTTTCAATATACGACGTCCTAAGCCGAGGTCCGTGCCGTGTATGGTATGTAGGAGTAGTTTAAGTTCCCTCTAAGCACCCTCAGCGCTAAGCTACAAAGTCCGGTGAAATTTAAAAGCCATTAATAAATCGTCCATTTCGAAAAAAAAGCGTGCCAATGAAATATACATAAATACACTCAAAAAACATTACCCTTCTTCTGACAGTCGGGTATTAAAAGCGAATAAGGGCAGTTTCATATGAAAGACGCTTAATTTCCGTTATGAATTTTAAACTACATTGGTGTCAAAAAGGTGGGATTAAAGTTGTCACTGAGGAAGTAGAGCACTGTGAGTAGGCCAGTAATAATGTTGTCTATTAAATATACCGTTTTATACTTTAATAACACCACAGTAAAAAAAGACGATAAAATACATGATCTCTTACGGTTTTAAAAAATGTTTAAAATTGCAGCATTTTATATTTTTTCGAGCATTGCGCTTGTAGAGCTTCTTAAAACAGAATAGTTACAGAAATTAATAGTTAAATATAAATAATATGATGGTATAAGTTCACTTCTCTGCCGCTTTAACTCGTAAATTTTATTGGAAATATTTTATCCAAAATTATTGAATAAAATTCAGAATTAAATCCACGCATTAAAAACCATTTTAAGATATCACTTTCGTATAATATATTTTGCTGGTCAGCAAAGCTAAAAGCTTATTTTTAAGAAAATGCGTAGAATAATTTGATTCACAGTAAACCTTTACATGAAGTCATAAAATATCACCATTTACTATTTTTTTTTTTTTGGTTGAACTGTCGTGTCATTGCAATAAATATCTCTGTCATCATCAGTCCATTGAAAGTTGTAGAGTTAATAAATAATTATAATAAACCCGCAGACAATCACACCATCTGTATGGCCCCAAAGTAAGCAGAGCTTGTGTTATAATAATAATAATAAAACTTTATTTCAGACCAGTGTCCATACAAAAATGTTAATTTTAACATTAGTTAGTAAGCACAATTTAATTTGTATTTCTTTTATTTTACATTTAACAAAAGGTGACAGTTGTTTCAATGCTTATGTATAAAGCTATCAACTTTCTCTTTCAAAACTTGTCGAATACTGTTAGTGCTGCCGCAGGTTCGACGCATCAGTGAGGCGACCACTTTTCTAATAATCGCGAAAATATCGTTTACTCCCGTCTCCACAAACATGCCTGACGCGCTACAGTAGCCCCAACAAATATCTAAAACCGTTATTATACTGAACACGTAGAGCTGAGTAACATTTATTTTCCATTTTAACCCTAAGGCTGCACGTGTAAAAAAATTGACAATAAGATCTAAATAACCGTACCTTCACCTGTAGTGAGCGCCGTGCAAACCTTCGAGCTTACATGTTGGTACGTACAGCGAGAGCTCTACGTGGTCTCTCGATGTCATCGTCATCTATTAGGTGGGAATTAATCACATGCCCAAGATATTTACATTTAAAGGACCGCTTTAATTCAATGTTATTCAGTGTGAGCCCAGGAATGTTAGTAGGTAATTTTTTACCCGCGCCTAACACCATAAGCTCGCATGCCTGACTGCATAGCTCTCACACACTTTCAATAGCCTACTCAAAGCGTGAATCGACGTGAATGGATGACCACTCAGCGTACTTAGGGGGGGAGGAACCAAGAATAAACATACATATATAAATATCAACAACTATTACCCGAGTAGCACACCCCTTCCCTAACCGGGTGTTGCTCCGATGAAGGCTTACTTAGCTTCCCATGCCACAGCCAGCAAGGTGGTTTTTAGTGGGTAGGTGCCAGTTGGTGAGTCCCACATCACCCCACAGAAGACGGTGCCTGCGGAGGTATGCATGACGCATCTTCCACCTCACTCCCCGCAGAGGGTACTGTCGAGGCGGCTAAAAAACCCGAGAACAAACATATATGTACACAAATGAATGCATGGGCCAGGACTCGAACCTGGAACCTCTGGCATATGAGGCAGGGCTACTAACCATAACACGCTCTCACCATAACAGCTACACGGTCGTCAGAGTTGTCCAGGAAATATAAAAACTTTGTGACGCATTTTAAAATCCGTGTCGTCATCTAACGAATTTCTTTAAACAGTTATGTAAAACTAAATACTGCATAAGAATCAGACTTTTTCAAAGAAATCCAGAATACCTCATAACAATAAATCCCTAGACAAACACACCAACTGCGTGGCCCCAAAGGAAGCAGAGCTTGTGTTATGGATGACCATACAGCGAACTGGGGGGAAACCCAGAATAAACATAAATATATAAATACAAACAACCATGACCCGAGAACAAATAACTGTGTTCATCACACAAATGAATGCCCCGGCCAGGACTCGAACCTGGGACCTTTGGCTTAAGAGGCAAGGCTTCTTACCACTACACCACTCGGCCGTCTGGAACTTTCTGGAGAACGTCTGGATTCCTCATACTTTTAGAAGAAAAAAATTTTAAATTAAAACCCTCAAAATTCTTTGCTATAAAAATCTTGGTCAAAAAACCTTCCTAATTTTTGTCCTCCAGATATGAAGTAGCAGTGCGCATTTAAATAAGCTCCCTCGGCAGTGTGGGTGTGGCAATCCAAACTTAGTTCAATACAGCCATTATTACCGTATCATTTAGCCAATAAAACCACTGTCGTCAGTACTGGTACAAAGTCCACGTGGTCGCCAAGCAGTCTGCACTTCGTTGACTTTTGACACGGGCAAATTGGACTCTGCATGCCTGATGCTCTCCTGGTAACCGCTGTATGCACAATTACAAATTTATTGAATTGGCAACGCTTCAATTACTTTGATGTGAAGATGTATTGCGTAATCTATTTATTTGTTTATTGCGTCTGTTGACGTTTTTAAGTTTTGTTATTTTATATTGTGATTTATTTTTTTCTGCTCAGCGTGCATTTTGTAGTTTCGACAATAGCCACCTACCGGATTGCCGCAGAATATTCTTGTCATTGTCGACACTGTCCACCAGGGGACAACAAAAACGAGCGCATTGATTATATAAGAGTATTCTTACTCCAACAAAACATTTATCTTAACACTGCAAGTCGCAATTCTATTACTAATCAAATTAAATTTTCTGACCAATAAAGAAACGAATAAGGAAAACGTGGTTAATTATTCTACACACAGTAGCTTTTGTTTTTCTTGTTACAAGAATAACCATTAACAGTTAAGTTAGCGTACAGGCTATTATCGAGGTTGGCAACATTGTTCTCATCCCATCCCAATTGATGTTTACACGTGGTCACCCTACACGTGGACTGTTTAAATTGCCTCATGTGAAGCGTCCCTAACCTTGGAGATATCCTTACGACTGTATAACTGTTAGATGGCAAATCTAAAGCGATCAAAGGGTTTGGTAAAAAATTCAACCAATATTCGTTCTTAAGTTACGATGAGTTCAAAATAAATAAACTTTTTTCCAAAAGACCTTACAAATAAAAGCTTTATGTGTTTTTATGGAAGTAATAAACGGATCAGTAATGTATAAACAAATTGCTGAACACATTTTATGACCCACTTAAATGGACATTTGGAAAATGTAAGCGAATTACGCAGCGTCAGTTAAGACTTGTGTTATAGACGATATACAACGACAAACTTTAGATACAAAAATACTATATTATAAATAGCAAAAATAAAACAATAAAGATAAAACAATAGACAAATTTATCATACAAATTTGAACCCTCTGGGTATGCGTTGAGACTTCTACAATACTTCACGCGGCGTCCATCATTTGCATGGCTATTATCCTGGATATATCTAGATAATTGTGGTTACTCGATGACAACGATAAATTGAAATGATGCAACTTTGTAGGGATGAGATTTAAGAGGATAATGCCTGGAGAGCGATTAAGAAAGGAAGTTTAAATTTGCTCAATCCGGTCTGTGATATGATGGCCTTATGTTTAAAAATGCAGAATTATATTTTTGTTACAAAACAGATATTAAAAGTCAGTAGGACTGTGATCCATGGCGTCGAGACTCCCTACTTTTTTAAATCTATATATCGCGCACACTACGATAAATACTCGTAAGTAGACAATAAAAGTAGGGGGCGTGTTTTTTTGGTTGACGATCACCGTACAACTGTTTTAATAGTATATATAAATACATACCATCACTCAGTTTAAAAAACCTTTAAAGGCGAAACTCATATTAGCTCAAAAGCTAAGTTGTGAAGCATCATCCTCATTATTTTAGATTAAATTAAATTAGAATTGAATTAAATTGGATTTATTATTTGACTTGACGTACAACCGACCGATGACATAATCATACCATTTCGATGATTGTGAGGATTCTATGTTTACAGTGGGATACATTTTCTGGAATGTTGTTATTTATATTTTATTTTTAACTTTTTAACTGTCCTTTGCGTACTGTGCCCTCGAATCACCACAGGCATTGGCAGAATCATCAGCGTTGTTGGACATCCGTGCAACAACATTAAGCTGAGCCAAATAGCCTGTTTACTTACTGCAAAAGTTATTAATTTAGTTAATCTTTTTCATGTATACAATTCATTGTTATTTGCTTCTGTTTGCTCATGTGTATATGTTGTGAGTAAATAAATATTTTTTCTTTCTTTCTTTTTTTCTTTCTTTTTATACTAAATGGACCTCAACAGAGTAAAGTTGGCAGAATCATTCTCTACTAACCTCACGATATTTTCTTTCATCGTTGAACAAAATTCGTCTGAAATCATTGGTATGTTTGGTAAATACTGGGTTCAAACCTAGGAAGAAGAATTGGTTAGCACCCTTACCAAAACCAAACCGTTGAAAATTTATATTTTTAAGCATAGCTAAAACATTCACGATTCACTTCCAAACATATGTATCACAGCTGAATCACAATCTATCAAATTAAGAGGCTAAGGTGTCACACGCACTGAAAAACAGATTCATCCAGTCTTTATATTGCGAATCTGCGATGCAAGTTACATAATTAATATCTAGACATTTTCATCTCTACCGCTGAAAACACTTGTTGCCTGTAGATCGGTAAAATTCAAAAAATGTCGAGTTTAACATCCCTGGAGTATCAAATTTTAAATATCGACCGAAAAATCTTATGGCTCGAGATTTTTCTCTAACTTCGACAATATATCAAAAACATGAGAACTGCCAACCAGTTATCTAAAAGGTCCATGTTAGCATGGTAGGCCCTTTGGATAACTCCGTGTAATCTCCAGAAGTAATAAAATGTAAAAGTAAAACTTGTCACGTATCTACATACCAAGTTAAATTATCTGATAGTGAAATGGTTATGTTAGACGTTAAATCAACCATTTGATATTCTTATGGCACCTATCTTTGTTGAACTGTAATAATAAAAATAATAATAATATTTCTAACAATCACACCACATCGAGGCACGCGAGTAGGGCTGCCAGGTCGCCAAACCTAATAGCCGGACAGACCAGCCAGTTTGGGTAGAAATGCCGGACACCCTACATTATTGAGGATTTTGTCTCAGTATTAATAGGTACGACAACAAAATTATATGTAAAATCAAGCTTTTTTTATTATTATAAATCTTGTTTAATTCTAGTGAAGACTGTCACAGAGCGCAGGGGGTGACTCTCGCCGCCTGCGCTCGGCCGCGCTCGGCGCTCGCTCGTTTGCTAAATGTAAAAAGCCTAACAAAAGCTCCATCCCACATGGCGTACACGGCGGATGGCGAAAGCTCTCAGACCAACGGCACTATCGCCTTCAAAAACGACGAGAAAGCTGAATGCTTCGCGGACAGCAATGCTTCCCAAGTACCCAACCCACATACCCTACGCACATCCAGGCGGTGGAAGACGATGTCCTCCTCAAGGACTCTCGTCCAGTCACCGCCGACCCATTCCAGTGTCTAAAGATGAGATTCCTTTCCTTATCAGAAGACAGAAATACAAGAAGGCCCCGGATGGAATTTCCAACCATGCACTTAAGCAGCGGCCTCGGCAGGTGCTTATCTTGCTTTCAATTATCTTCTACTACTTTCTGCTACTTTTCAAAAGCTAGCTTAACAAAAGCCGAATAAGCCGGACCCTGTTTATTTTGGCCGGACACGCAACCAAAAAGCTCCCCGTGTGGGAACACGGCGTACACGGCGGATGGCGAAAGCTCTCCGACTAGACGCCCGAACTTACACCGCTCCGTTTCTCGTCCCGACGGCACTGTCACCTTCCCCGACTGACTAGTCAAACTAGTCGGCTCCGATCTTAAAGATCGCACCTTTCGTTTTAAGCACAAAGGTACGCCCTCCACCCCTCGCCCTCTCATGGCGGGAGGCCCTCAGTGCTCGGTACTCGCCCCTCCATTATACACCAACTACACCTATTCCGTCAAAAGGTGTTCAACTCTCCCTCTTTGCCGACGATACCGCGCTATACGTCAAGGTCACGAAAGTCGACACCATAATCACCAAACTCCAGAAGGCCGTAAATGACCTGGTTGAAAAAATGGCGTATCGATGTGAATCCAGAGAAAAGCTTTGCGATACGCTTCGATCATAAACGCCGTCGCCCCTGCGACCCCTATATCCGAATGCTAGTTACGCCCATTACATGGGCACTAACCACCAAGTACCTAGGCGTAACGCTCGATCGTACGCTTTCATTCCGACCTCACATACTCAGAGTAACCAAACTCGCCAAAACAGTATGTTAGGTAGGCACAGCAAAATGTTTCTTACAAGCAAGCGAACGCTTTTTAAGGTTTGCGTCAGACCAGTCATGACGTATGCCGCCCCAATCTCTGCCCATGCCAAACCCTCCTATTTTTTCAGGTGGTCTAAAACCTCTTCTGCCGCAGGGCCACGGATGCTCCGTGTTACGTGCGTAACGCAGACCTGCACAGGGATCTCGATTTACCTACAGTTCAGCAACACCTTAGGACGCTCTCCACCGCTTTCTTTAAGCGATCCGAAGAGCATCCTAACCCCCTCATTCGCGAGCAGTAATATACACTGCTCCGTCCATGCCGTTGAGGTACAAAGTCCGTAGACCGTGAAATGCATTCTCGGATCCCCCCGATCAGCTCTCGGCTAATCTGGACCAGCTTAAGGCTGCCCAGGCCGAATAATCATCATGCAAACTGTCATTATCACCTTAAGTGATTATGTTTCTCAGCGGGTGACCCTCTAGCGGGACTCCGCTTGCGCACCCACCATCCAACCCGGGTGTCACTCAGATGAAGGCTGCACAGCATTCATGCTACAGCCGGCAAGGTGATTTTTAGTGGGTAGGTGCCACTCTGGTGAGTCCCACATCACTCCGCAGAGCCAGTATGCCTGCGGCGGTATGCATGACGCATCTTCCACCTCCGCTTCGGAGGCAAAAAAAAAAATAAAAAAGCCTGCCTATGTCCGGCTTTACCCCGACGCCTGGCAACACTACGCGCGAGCAAGACAAAACGTAGTTTTTCGTACTTATGTCGAGTCGTAATTTCGCGTAATGACAGTCGGTTTGCGACTAAGTTAAATCAGAAAACGTGGACAAGATTTATGAGCATGGAACAATCAATATACTTTCTACGAGAAGAACGTTTACTCCGTGATTTACAAACGCATACACGAAGCTCACTAGCGCTACAGTTAATGCCATCGACAACATTTGGTTAGATCCCTCAATTCAACTTAACGTCATCATTTCCCACAAAGCAATATACTTAGTAGTATACTCATACATACCTAATACATAAATATGTAACATTCATTTCAAGGTTTTAGAGGTAAAAAATGCTTCTTCGAACTGCGTAATAACAATACCGCAGTAAAAAGTTCAAGGTCGATATGGTATGACATATTAAGCTCTCCACAAGTTAAACTACTTTTTTCTGTCCCGAAAAACGTTGAGAAATGTTACAGACCGTATGCGACAGTCAGTTTACAATTACCAGAGAAATTACAAGTACTCCAGTAATTTTAAAGTTCACGTTTAAATTTAAAATCTTTTAGCATTTAGATAACCATAGACAAGAGAAGTATATTTTGGAGGGTGCAACCTGTATGAATTCCTATAAATTAAGCAGTTATCGATATCAAACGAGCAGTTTCGGGGGGTATCAACCTTACAACTTCTAATCTTGTGTGAATTTTTTGATAAACATGGTAATAATTAGTCCACGTACAAAAGTCCTCAAAAAGCTTGTGTTATGGATGACCATACAGTGAACTGGGAGAGGGCCTAGAATAAACATAAATATATAAATATAAACAACCATGACCCGAGAACAAACATCTATGAACATCACATAAATGAATGCCCTGACCAGGACTCGACCCTTTAACCTCCCGTCTATGTCGCTACACAAATCTAAAAAAATTGCCTGTGTTATTTTGGATTGTCTGTCATTGATTCATATGTAATTATTGATACAGCTGTCTGTTTAATATTTATTTTCTTTTATTAACTTTTCAAGGAAAACATACATATCTATAGGCTAAGACACAATGCGTTGTAAGTTGTTCAGCAGCAATTTAAAAAAAGTTGGTAAGTTACAAATCCTTCTTTTAAATATTATTATTGTTTAAAATAAGCATAGTAGGTAATGTTTTCAGTTTCACGGTTAATAAAATTAAAAAAAGTATTGTTTTAACCTTTTTTTGTTTCGTTATATTTTTATTTACATTCACTTGACTCAAGCTCTGCTTACTTTGGAGCCACACAGTTGGTGTGTTTGTCTGGGGATTTTACTATTAACTTATTAATGCTATAAAATCCAGTTGAAAACTTGTTTTATTTAATGTACAATAAGCGTCTCAAACATAATAATATCTTTAATAATTTCTATACTAGATTCAGTCAACTCATAAACTTGTAATTTTTTACTTTTTACTGTAACATATTTAGATTTTGGTTGCGTTTTTATAACCTTCGCAATTTCTTTTTATGATTTGAAGTTTTTGGGGAAGCCCAATTTGAGCAGGTGTTATATTTCAAGGTTAAATAATATGAGATAATTTTTTTTTAATAGAGGGTCGTTAAGTTAATTCTTTGAATATGAAATAATAGTTTACGGCCGTGTGGCGTAGTAGATAGTAATCCAGCCCTAGTTAAGTAACCACTAGGGGTCCCAGGTGCGAGTCCTGGCCGGGGCATTCATTTGAGCGAAGACCAAATATGTTTGTTCTCGGGTCATTATTTATATATGTATGTTATTTCTTTCTTTTATTTGCGCTATTTAGTTTCTTTAGGAAAATTGCTCAGAATTGTTGTCTGAGCCCATGGGCCCAGTTTTCGAACGATAAAAAAGTCACCCGGCATATTTATGACATTTATCACCTGTTCACAATTGTAAATAACGCACTGAATCAAAAATAATTCTCTGACCCATAATACCTACTCTTAAACAAGATACCGCACAGTATGTAAACCACTTTCATTACCTCATTGGACAAACTTTTCGCGCTTTTTTTTAACTGTCAAAAAAAAGTCGATGACAGCACCATCCCAAATCATTCCTGAGATGTGCAAGAATTCTTTCTTTTTATGCAAGCGATAGTAACTTTTATATCTGTTGTCAAAGAATTAAGTTTAGCTTGTCCTCTTTTGGTTAAATCATTACGTAGTGCTTGTAGCAATTTTGACAGTTCAATTGTGGCGTGTCAATTTTTTTCGTTCTTTTTTCAAAGGAGTTTCTCGGTAAGAAGGTTTGGTTCTTTTATTTGAGGTTACGTACCTTATAGAACTTGATAATGTATGTAAGAAAAAACTTAAAAAAAGATAAGGTTACTCACCACGACAAGACGCTACAATGTTGCTATAGAAGATTTATCGAAAAGAATTGAGACATTTTAAAACTAAACTTGTTTTTTTAAATTTATGTAAAAAAAAATTTACCATTTTTTTTTCAAACTTGCATAGTTCGAAATGAAAATGGCATATTGGTAAGCACCTTACCAGTTGTAATGGTCAATATAGGAAGGACTGCTGCAGACTAGAACTTAACAAGTACACTACTACCACTGAATACATAACTATATTTTTACTTTTATTTCATAAAATTAAGCTTTTTTTAAATCCTTGAAGTCTCAAGCAATTAAATTGATTCTTATAACAATTTTACTTATAGAAAGCCTCATTGGCCGAATTTTTCAGAACAGGCGATATTGTTCTAAAATATTCCCACGGGCTTAGAAGCTAGTTACGAAAATAAAAAATTACTAATCCACCATAAAAACCTTACCCATTATAAAACATATATCGATCAATAAAATCAATCATTACCTCATAGATCCAAATTATAAAACCATTTTACGGTACAAATTTAATTTTACATACTATTAAAGTAATTGAGAAATAAATTATCTTTAAACATACGGTTTGCTTTAGAAAAACCTTCTTTATTTCAACAAAAATTAGAGTTTAGTATTGCTTGGTATTAAGGAGTCATAAATAATCTTCAGTTAAAACTGTGTGTTTTATAATGAATGGGTCCAATGATGGATGGCTTGTTCGACACGTTGCCAAGGTCTGTGTTGGTAAGAAGTAATTTTAAAAATGGAGCACGCTGTGTTTAAGATAATTTAGAAATCGTGGTTCTCAAAGTTTTTAACCTTATTTTGTTGACGTCAGGGTTTTTTTGGCTTTGATTGAATTAAAACAGCGGAAAATAGATGTCGTTTTACACAACATACTTTAGCAATAAATCTAGTACTCGCACAGAATATATTACATTGTTTAATCTTTAAATCAATGAAACTGAGAAAGGGACATAATGATCAATTTAATATTAGCCTTTTTTTCGAAATGAACAGTTTATTTATCAGCCTTTTAAATTTCACCGGACTTTGTGGCCTTGCGCTGAACCTTACTACTCCTACATGCGAAACGCCTTAGGCACCCGAGAGGGCACGGACCTCGTATATTGAAACTACCGCTGGTTCGGAAGGGTCATCTACTGCCAAAGAACCAGCAAGAAATTCAGTAGGAATGCGTACGCCGCGTTAGCCTGGCCCACTTGTGAGTTAGGCGACTCGAATGCCTTGTTACCCTATTTCTAACTGGAACGCCGGCGTTCCTTGTTGTAATAGCGTCGACGGGATCTGTTAAGACGTTACGCGGACGCCTGTAACCAGGGGGGTCGACTGTTCTAAGGTGATGTTAAATACCTATGTGGGAAAAAACTGACCAATCACAGAAGCTATGATTTTTACAAATGGTAACATCGACCAATAAATAAATTATTTGATACGGCAGCACTATGTGTCACTGACTGATTGATAGAAAGAAAAAAATATAGCGTGAAATGGCGTCTAATACTATAGTTTGCAACCGGCATTTTTCGCTATTTCGATAACTTAAAAATTGTTTATAGCTTTTTTTCCCTTGTGTATGCGTGTGACGTTGAGTTGAGGTTCCTGCTCCTCCGTCTACTTGCTGTGCAAGTGTATTTCGAGATAGTGACTAGTGATAGTGACACTGGTGTTGTAAACATGAGCGAAAATTTTGTATATATTAAAGAACTGGCAATCTCCTGCATGCGCCCTTAAAAGGAAAATAAAAAAATTTTTACACACATAAAATACGCATTCTCCTACTTTTTCTCAACTTTGTAGTTTAAATTTCAAAATATTTACTAGAGTTAATTGTTAAGGTTATCTTTTCAATAAATGGCTATCAATAAAATTATTAAAATAAAATGGTTTTATTCATTTATTTTAAAGTGATAACTAAAGTTTTTGGTTTCAGAACTGAAAGCATATCCTACGAAGGTTAAGTCCATCAAAAGTTTAGAATTCTTTGCGTGGGACATGCTTTCAATGTTGAAACCGGCGAAAAAAAGTAAAACCTCCCGTTCAAAAATATTCAAAATTTCCCGCTTGATTGTTGTATGGGAAATTTTCTAGATGGCGCTACAAAATGTGTTTGACATTTTTATATGAAGTCTTCGTTCTTCTCGCTAGAGTAATATTTTTCTATGCCTGTAACGAACCGCCGCGTCTTGGTTGGCTGTGTAGTCAGCTGACTTATTGACCAGCGGGTTGGAATGGTGGGGCAATAATATTAGCCTATGATTTTGATGTTTATTGTAAGCAAATATTTTTAGGTCAGTATTAAATTAATTTTATTTTTTTCTCTTTTTGGTTTTTTAGTTTGAGCATGTCATATACCATTTAGATAATTAATCATTCTTATTAGTTAAACTTATTGTTGGTGTGTAATTTTTTTGTTTAAGCATATAATATATCTCAATTTATTTATTGGCAATTTAATTTAATTTTTTGTGCTTACTGTGTTCCACCAAAACACGACACTGGTAGAAATATACCGCCACACGAATCGCGGCTGATTGCCATTTTTCAATCAACTAACTAACTTACTTATCACATCTGTAAGACATTGTCGTTATTTAAACAAAATATCGTATCAAAACCTGTGACAGGCTGGGTTCTTATTTACAATATCAACAAGTAATTTGTCTTCCGTCTTACGATGTTTATCTTCGAAAGCCGTCGTTCTTTTTTGAAAATTAGCCTATGATACTTACAGACAATGCAACTTATTAATGGTAAAAGGTTTTTTTTTAATTAAGCAGTCAGTGCTTTTATAATTACAAATAAAACCACTAAAATACATTTTCCTCTTTAATCTTTAATGTAACATAGCAAATTATAAAATGATAAGCTCCAAAGTCGCTTTACTTACAAAATTACAATTATATACATAGTGATATTTAGTTTGCCACACGTACCACACCAAACTCCTTTTCGCATCGAAATTAAGTGCTTAAAGATTATTATGATACTCGTATTTCTATGTTATCACTCAAAACTTATTTTTTAAAACCTTTACTCACATAACGGCTTTAATAAACAGTCTGCAAATTATACCAACACAGATGTTCTTGATTGTTTTTCCCAGATACTTGACAGCTGAGCAGCGTAGTGCTTGGTAGCCCTGCTTGATACTCCAGAGATCCCAGGTTCGAGTCCTTCATTTCATCTGTGTTCATTTCATTTGTGAAACACATATAGTTCATGGTTGTTTATTATGTATGGATGTTTATTCTGGGTTCTCCCCCAGTTCACTGTATGGTCAGTAATACAAGCACTGCTTAATTTGGGCCATACAGTTGCTGTGTTTGTCTTGGGATTTATTATTATTATTATTATTTTTGGAAGTGTAAACTTATCTGTATTGAATACTCTATCTCTTAAATTTTTACTTATAAATAATTTTATGATTTCTTTAACCCCATCAGTGACAACAAAAATAAAATCTAAATATTTGCACACAATGAGACTACGTATAAGATTAATTGATATAACATTACCCTTAGAAATATCGCTTAATCAGTTTACCTAAAAAATGACAAGTTCAGTTAGATTTTTCTAAATATAGCCGTGAATTCAAAGACAGTCATGAGTCGTGACATGTCTTCAGAATTATATAGTCATTTGTCATCATATTTCGTTTATAATGACATCCCGTCGAGCCCTCAACCTTAGGGCTGGCAACACTTCGGAGTGGAACTAGAGTCCTTACAATAGGAATATCCAATAGGGGGTTCGAATACGAACCGCGATAATGACCGCGTTTAAGTGGTTGTGTTCTGGAGTGTATTGCTTCCTATATTTATATATATATATATATATATATATATATATATATATATATATATATATATAATGTATATATAATGTATATAATTTAATAAATTTACGGGATTCTTACCAAGATTTTCGATTTGTATTTCGCGCGTCCGATATTTCGATGCTGTTGCAAGCACCATGATCGCGGACTGGCAGATGTAGGTAGGTCTCGATGACAATTAGAGGCAGATAAATCGATCTACCCTCCTTCTCGTTCGTTTTAATCTGCTACTACTGGAACTCACATTTTTGTCGTTTTTGCAATACACGCTCACCGTATCACTGGGTTTTTGACCGAACACACCACGATTGTTGTTTTTTCGTTTCACGAATGTCCTAACCACTGGGTTCCACGTACTAGATAATTTAAAACCATCTTCTCGATTAAAGTTCCTTTTTATTCGCACCTTTTTATTTCTAAGGCTTCTTTAACGAGTCGCGGTCTGTAGTGTCGTTCCGTAGATAAAATCCGAGTATTATAGAACGCAATCCAATGGTTAGGGCCTGATTCTAGCAAATGTTCGGTTATGGCTGACTTGATTGTGCCTGAGTTTTTTATGGCTTTTATATGTTCCTTAAGACGGCAAGATATGGTTCTTTTCGTGTGGCCAATGTAGGAGCTGCCACAGCTGCAGTCAATTTTATAAACACCCGGTGTCTCAAGCGGTATGTGATCTTTCGGTATGTGTTTTTATAGTTGGTGGTGTAGAGTTGAAAAGATGTAATGATAAAAAATACAACCTATAGAAAATGTTTATTTTTTTTTCTCCAAAGTTTACATGCTTTCCACAGTTTCAATTGAACAGTATCTTTACGATTATTTAGTACAATTCCAACGAAATAATATATAGTTATAACTAAAATACACAGAAAATATGATAAAAACGTTAATAGACCCCTGCTTTCTTGATACAAAACTCTATCCAAAAAAAACGGTTGAATGATGGCAGTGCTAGTAGGCCTCTTACGCTGGAGGTCTCAGGTTCAAGTCCTAGCCGAGACATTCCTTTGTGTGATTAGCACAGAAGTTTGTTCTCGGGTCATGTTTGTGTATATTGATGTATGTATATGTGTACGATTACGTCCAACACACAAAGATTAAACACAAGTGTAGATTTAACACAAATATATTGCCTCGTCAGGCCAAGTATGTAAAACGACCACAATTTAACACATCAACAGCTTAGTACGTGAAATTATAACAAAAGAGAACAGCGCGATTTAAAATATTAGTAGCGCCGTCTAGCGGTGTTCGAAATAAACCGCATGTTTACTCTGGGTCGCTGTATGGTCATCCATAACACGAGCTTTGCTTACTTTAGGGCAATAAATTCGGTGTGTTTGTCTGAGCATTTATTTACTTATCTTTGGTTATCAGAAATCGTAAAGGAGATAGCCTGTACTATGACATAAAGCATAAGACAAATGTTAAATCACTTGCTGTATTTACATTCATATATTCATTGAAACCTAATGGAGGCAACCCTGGGGCACGCTAATTAGAAACGTCAGACTACGTCATTAATGACTAGACCACTTACACGACCTTCGCCTTAACCTGACTTGTAACCTTGAAGGGTTCAGCTCAAAGTGGATAATCTCCTACGTCCTTTCATAATTGGGAGCTGTTCGTTAAGGATTTTCTGATTATGTTTTATCTTTGATAAATGTAAAATATAAGATAGGTAACAAGCGCTCGACGCAGATACAAGGAGGACTTGCAGAGCTATCAAATGCAGATAAGAATAATTTTGTGTATACATAAGAGCCATTGTAAATTTATTTTGAAAAAATTGTACACGTGAAGTCTCTTGCCAGTTCTTCTTCAAGAAGGTTGTACCGAACTTATTGGTAGAGTCATGTTTTATTTGACGTTAATAATAACAAGTAATTGTGAATGTTGAGAAATAAATATTTGAATTTTGAATTTGAATGACATGAACACGAAATATACTTACTTGCACGCGCGTCTCGTCATTGGATACTTAATTCTGCCTCTTCTTGAGTTTTATTGATGTAAAGTTTAAACAATGTAATACATTGAGTTTGTGTGAACACTAGATCCATTGCTCACGTAATTCACCTAAGAACTTCACTTATCTTCCGCTAATTTAACCAAAGCTATATTTCTAAATCACTAGGGGACAAAACGATTACTCAAAATGTTACTTATCGTTTCGCAAAGAGACAATAACAAATCTATAAAACAACTTAATCATAGTGACTGTCATCCTCGAAGACGCGCCCCTCTAATTTTTATCGAGGTCACACTACGGCGCATAGACCAAAAAATTAAATTTTTCAAACCACTTTGCGCTTGAATGCCGCAGGGTTAAATTTAATAAAACGAAAGTATTATTTTTCAATAAGCTTTATTATCTTTTACTCTTGATTCACTAAAAACAATTAAGTTTTGAGTTAGACAGAATTTTGTTTTTGTGTTGTTTGATTTTCTTTCGATTTGTTTCGCAATACATTTACGATTGTGTCTTTTTTAATTTTGTGCGGAATTTCTCGTTTTATCAATTTTGACCAAAATGTGCCGAGAGTTTTTCCGCCGGTACTGTTTCCTCTTGGTATAACTACAATATCTTTTAAAAGGCCTTTAGATGTATCGATCGACGTTCAACTACATTTCGTAAACCAATAATGAAATTCAATATTTTGATTTTGGTATCGAACAGTCAACTAAAAAGTTTTGTGTGTCTATTATGTGTTTGTCCATAATAATTTTTAATATTGTGGGGGCATTGTATTCAGAGACATTACCTACTTACTCGGTGATTATAGTAATAAAAAATGAATTTCACGAAGGTTATTTTGAAGTAAGCTGCATGCGAGCGATAAAATGAGATATTACCATGGCACTATGTATACGAATTGGCAATGGAAAATTCTGAGAATGTACTCACAACTCACTTAAGATTGGACCTCGTGAAAATAAATATCTATAAAATACCAACAGTGCCGCAACATTAATTGTCTTTATTTCATATTTTTGTATAATTTACTTTCAAGCTACGCAATTTCTCTGTTATCTGGGTTCTTTAAAACTGCACTGGTTTACATAAACCGTTTAAATTATTATTGATCTTAATTTCTTCTCTCCATTAATTTTATTTTTTCAGGTAAGTCGAACCGGACATTTCAGCTTGTCAATTAAAGGTACTTACTGATAATATTGAAAAATGTGGTATATTTTTATCACTGTTTACCTGTTCATCTATACCTAGTGTCGTTTTACCGTTCGAAAAAAAACGTAGGTACTTGGGCTCAAACCAAAATTAATTTTCCGAACGGTTAAAATATTACCGAGTATGTACAAAACAAGAAAAAGTTTTTTTCTAGTTCATTTATTTGTAATCTATAATTTCTGAAACTGTAAAGACGTTTTTTAAATATTGCACCATGAAAGCCTTCCTCACCTATGGTAGTTTAAATATACGGCGTCCTAAGCGAGGTCCGCGCCCTATCGGGCGTATTGTATGTTGCATCGGACATATTGCCCCTTAGGCGTATCGTATTAAGGAGTAGTTTAGGTTCCAACTAAGCGCCGTCAGCGCTAAGCTACAAAGTCTGGTGAAATTTAAAAGGCCCATAGAGCCATAAATAAACAAAAGCTGTAAAGCTCGAAAAATAAAAGCTGTAATAATCCGAAGAAGAAATGTATTAAGAAAACCTCATAGGTTTGGGCAAGGGAATGTTCTAGAGTTCCTAATATGTTTTAACAATTTTTTCTAACCTCATTCTGTAAATCTTTAAATCATACTACTATACACAAATAGAAAAGACAGCCATCTTTTTTTTCTATGTGAAGCCCAACAAATTAAGTTTCATTCAAGAACTAACCAGTGAGCAAAAACGAAAACCAGTTGCTTCGAAAAAATTTGAGAACATAATTACATAGTGGATGACTCATTCCTTTAAACCGACAGCTTATAAAAGAAATGTTCACTAATCAACTTGCCAGTACAAAACATGATATAGGTATAAATGTACGAATGTGTGGCTGCAGCTTTATTTGAAACGCGATACATTTTGTATAGCTTTGTGCCTTCTGCTCAAGTTCGTTCTTTTTTTTTTGAGTGTTCAAAAAAGTGATATAGGTTATGCGGTATTTTTAAAAGTGGAATTTGTTGAGGCTGTTTTGGTGGTAAGTTCTAAAACTTATCATATTTTTTAATTCTTATTTGATGTACTTAGTTATTAATGGCAGAAGTTATTAAGTTAATACTAAGATTGGTCAACCTTTAACTTAATATGATTAGCGTATGACGTAAATGTTTATCCACAATGAAATATATATGTGTATATAATCGTAGAGAAAAACTATTGTTTTATAGTACTTAATCACTATAGTGTAGTTTTTTAAGTAACACAGACCTAAACGCTCAAGCGTAGCATTCAGCTTAATGAATGCTACAAAAAGGTTCAGAAAAATCCCCCTTGTGGATGCAAACAAATGAATTTAAAATTATGTATATGTAATACAAAATTGGCGCAAATTTCCGGAAGCAATTTTGATATGAAGTTTTCCTAAGATTTCCGTCAATTATTTACTAGAAACGGTAAATGTTATTTAAATTTCTTCATTGTGACAACATGCTCTGAAAACTTTTTTGACGCTATTGTTAACGACTTGCGAGTGCGAAATTTGGTTTTTAACATTCAGAAGGATCAGACAAAGAAAAATCATTTAAAACACATTTGTATTATAAAAGGTTTTTTTTTATATGTCATTTGTTAACTACACCAAACTAGCTTTTTCTATGGCTTCGCTCGCGTAATGTTCACATTCAATGTAATTATTTTGCAATCACGTTTCACTTTATCGTATACAACATGATTATTTCATTTGATAACTTCGGAAAAATGAGGAAATGGGGTTCTCATTATAATCTACGCAACGTTGAAGCCAATTTTTCCCATATTTGTTTCCTATATTAAAATAGATTCAGCATTTTAGTCTAAAAGTCAGTACTTTGCGTCAAAAAAGCGCGATTCTGTAGCGACACGATCTACCACAGGCCTGTAGGGCAATTCTCATTCAGTAACATTATATCTCGCAGTCAAGATGCAAGTTTATAGACATTTTCATCTCTACCGTGGACAAGCACTTGCTGCTTGTCGATCGGTAAGAAGAGAAGAGATATCGTAGAATGCCGAGTTTGACATAACTAACTTCGAAAATACCTCGATAAAATGATCCCCAGACAAACACGCAACTGTATGGACCCAAAGTAAGCAGAGCTTGTGTTATGGATGACCACGCAGCGAACTGGGGGGGAGCCCAGATAAACATACATATATAAATATCAATAACCATGACCCGAGAACAAACATCTGTGTTCATCACACAAATGAATGCCCCGGCCAGGACTCGAACCTGGGACCTCCGGCGTATGAGACAGGGCTACTGACCACTACGCTACTCGGCCGTCAAATATGATTAATTAAAACTTAATGAAAGCTTAACATTTTAAGTACTTAGTTTACTAAGCGACATGCAGCGAAATCTGGTGAGCGAGAAGAAAATGTTTATAGACATATGGGTGAGGTGGGCGATGGCTGGATCCAGCGGTAACCCCGTGAACGGGTGCTGCCTGAGGGCGTTCGTCGTTTTGATAGTTTGTGTGTGTGTGGGGGGACGTGCCGAGCTAACAGAATTATTTTGTATAAACATAAGAGCTAATTTAAATTTATTTTTAACAAGTTATACCCGAGAGGTTTGCTGCCAGTTCTTCCTCACGAAGTTTTTTCCGGACTGATGGTAGAGTCATGCTTTAATGTCAACAAGAACAAGTAATTGTCAATATTCAAAAAAATATATTTGAATTTCAATTTAGCCAAGATATGTCCATAGTTTTGAAAATCAATTAAAGAAGTCGTTAGAGGCAGTTTTGACAGCCTGCTTATAGTTTTCAACCTCACTTTGAACTTAAAAGTGAGACTCACTTTTTTGGCAATCATAAGTACGGTCTGGATGTTTGTTAAACACTCTGATTGGCATTTGAATCCCCAGTAGTGTCGTCGTCCTCTTGTGTGCGGTGTGGTTCCAACCCTTAGCCTTGGCCTCCACCAGATGAGCGAAGCGCTCACAGTTAAGGAAAATAGCTATTTGTGGACCTAAAGCAATGTTTACAATCCAACCATACTGACTATACAGAGGATAAGATCCTTTATTTTGTTATAACAACTAATTCTTCTGTCAGAACTAGTTACAAATACTCGCAGAAGTCATAATATTCTGGTATAGAAAGCTTTTGTTAGAATTCAGTGCCGTCACCACTGCGTCACCGAAGCTTTCAATTTCAACTTTTTGCTTCTTCTTAAAACAAATATTAGATAATGTGCTTTCAATTAAAGCAAATTGTTATCAGGAGAAAGATGACTTTACTATACCGACATTTTAAGACCAGAATCCTGAGCGACTTGTCCAAAGATGCGCTATAGCGTAAATGAAAAAAAATTACGGTAAAAAAGACACCCAATATATTCCTTTCTCTAAAACCAACTAGATCTGAAAACGTCAATGTCAGTGATATTTTTCTTCATTTTCTTACCCATTTCAAAAAACGAATACAGTACCAACCTATAATTCCATATACTTGTTAGTAAAGTGTACCACAATTTTATCAACAATCGCGACTTAATTACCAAAATTTCGGGAACAGAACAAAGCTGAGCTTCAGAGTTCTGCAAAAACAACATAACTATAGATAGCTCTTTAATACTTTCCGAATTCTCCTGAAGTATTTCAATGTGTCATTATCAGCGGAAATAACCTGGATTAAACTGGTTTATATTCATTCATAGAGACGATTTCCGCTTATGGCGGCTTTTAAAATTTCGCGATTTCAGCTGACATAAGAGCATTACTTTCGTGGACATCGGTTTGCATATGTTTTGATATTGGATATTTTTAATACTATCAATTTATAGCAATGAATATTTGAATATTATTCATTTCGTAAATCTATTGTGAGGTTACACAGAGGTTAATTTTACCTCGAAGTTATTATGGGAACAGTTATGCAAAGTTACGGCCAAAACGGTTCCAAGATATGAGATTATTCTACTGAAATTATTATAGCGCTTGGTGAACTCTAAGCTGTAATTAAATTATTACTAAAAATTAAATTATTATTAATATTTAAGCTGTAATTAAAAAGACCACTTTATGGAAGAAGCAAATTTGAAATTAAGACTATTGGTGGCGCAGTGGTTAAGCCGCTGCTTCTCGGTCTTAAGGTCTCGGATTCAACCCTTGATGACCAATGAGTTCGTTCACCTGCATAATTAAAATAGGTTTTTTTACTATTTGTTAACCGCCAAACGAGCACATAACCCTTTCGTTTAACTGGAATACAACCAAACCTCAGACGAGGTCTTAACAAAAGAGACTCTATACCACCTTTTTAATTAAGAATTTGGGTCCAGCTACAGAAGGAATAAACGGAATACTAATTCAATCCTTTACACAGTAATCCTTTTATCCTTTTCCTTTATCTTTTACCCTTTAAGACAGTCATTCTGAGCTAAACAGAGGGCCCCAGATGATAACCCTGTAAAACTTGATTTTAATGAAAATAAAGTTATTATTATTATCATTACTAAACAAAATAAGTGCTGCGAAAAAAGTATCTACTAAATGCTTATTTATTAAGGGTAATAAATACTGGCATAACATACAGAAATAACTATTGTTATGTGTTGGTACGTATCCATTTGACATACATCTACAATCTTCTAGTTGACTTGTTAATATACGTGCCACGTGATTGTAGAAAGATTCTTCATTTGGCTATCTTTGCTATGTCTAAGGTTTCTGGCTGGACCTACTGATGAAAGGGATGACGCAACAGAATATGGTACATGCCCGACCAAGAGGTACCTATTAATTCTACTCTTGCAAGCAACCTAAGATAAAAACCCCATTCAAACAAATAAAATCCTTATTTATTTGTAAGTAGAGTGTACAATATAATGGCAACTGACGTTATGTACGCTATTATGTAAAATAAACAACTTTAGCTGCAGACAGCTTGCATATATTCTTAAAACCCAGTAAAATTGCAGAAGAACTGTGACCAGTTCCTGACCCACGGGCTTCTTAGATTGCCTACAAATCCGACTGTCACCTGAACAAACAGAGCCCGTCTCGCACGCGCCTCTCGTCATCACGTCATTCTGTCTCTTTCTCAGTTTAATAAATTTAGAATATTGAGTGTTTAATGTAGATAACTCGCTAAAATCTTTAAATAACTATCTGCGCGTAAAGAAGCGATGCGGTACGACACGACACGAGTACGAACAAGTTAAACCCTCCTCGTTTACCATTTGCATTAATTTAAAGTTGCAACAATGCAAACATTGCTCACGAACGTCATTATAAGGACAGCTCATGCCTGGAAATAAGACATCTCTATTTTTTTACCTTGTACACTCTTTTAAAAGTGACAATCAAAATAAATATTAAACAGTTAAATACGTTATGGTTATATGGATGAATAATTATAAAACGATTTCATTCATTAGCAAAACGCCACAAAAGTAGGTACATAACTCTATAGTAAATTCCTTATAAATGAGTAATAAACAAGAATCCAATCCAAACCGTTATTTATACAAATATTTAAAATTCAAATTACTATTTAATTTGCACGTTATTTTAAAAACGTGACTCCCAAACATACATCAACTATGTATGGTGACACCAAATTCAAAATTATTTGGGATATTATTAATTCTAATATTTTGAATACCGTTTTGTTAATTACTACAAAATTGTCGGTACTTCTTAAAAAAATTAGGGCACACGATTACACGAATGTAGCATTTTGGTTCAATTACAGTTCCGAGAAATTTAATGGTGAATGGTTTAGGAAATATTATTTGCATGAACAGCGAATTTGATTGAAAGTATTTATTTTGTTGAATGTTAACGATCGGTATGTAAACATATAGCCACTTTGCCCGATATATAAAGTATGTATAAATAAATTTTTCAATTTATTTTTTCTTTGTATTTATTTTTCCTATTGTTAATTTGTTAAAATTTTACTTAAAGTAAAAGTAGATGTAATGAAAATGCCGTGTTCTCCTGGAGTTGTTGTTTTATTTATTTTAGCTATCTTGGGCGTAATCTGTTTCCCTGGAATTTCGGAATAAATTAAGTTTATGTTACTTCTCCTTTAAACCTATATAATCGTGAAATTATTTTGAAATCAATTCAGTAGTCTGAGATATAAGCAAAGCAAGTTTAATTACATATAAAAAACAAACAAGAAGAAAATTTATTTATTTTTTTACTCCCAACTGGACGGCATTTTTTCATATTGGGGTTTTATAAGGTTATTGTTACTGTGTGTCGGTCTGTGGCATCATAGCTCCCGTATGAATTAACTGATTTTGATGTGTTTTATTTTTGTTTAAAGCTGAAAAAGTCAAAAATATAAAAAAATTGATTCAGCCATCCAATAATTATGCAAAATATTTTTCATCAGTAGCCAGATTTTTTAATTTTTTCTTAAAAATTAGTTGTATAAGTGTACTCCCACTAGCAGCTCTGTATAGGTTTTGCAGTAGTTAATAAGCAGGTTTCCTTATTTGCGGTCACGCATTCGATTTCAGTGACTGCAAAAATATTTGAATAAGTTTTTACAACTGAATGTTCTGACTACTCGAAAACAAAGAAAACAAGTTTATTTAAAGTCATTGGTAAAGTTTGTCAACCCTTTATTGACAAACGTAATCGATGTTCATGTACGATGTTTCTCAAACCATCCTCTTAATGAGGCGAAGCAAATGTTTTGTGTATTTTTAATTTTTCCATTCAAGGCTTTCGCGGCAATACTTTCACCTGGCTTCTTTATAGAAAGGTGGGTGTTTACATTGTACTTAAACGCTAAAATATTTTTTTCAACTTTGCGATTTATGTCGAATTATAAAGGCAATATACCTTGGATATAAGGATTGAAGTTAGTAATCAATCGATAACTTAAAGCCATAGTTTTAAGTGTTTAAAACTTCTTTATATATCAGTAACAAGTAAATCTAGAGCACTATCCAATCCTTCTCAGGAAGGAAATAGTAAATTTATTTTATCTGTGACCGGTTCCGTACAGTCACTGACAAAATAGCAATGGTAATTTTTGAAACGGTTTTATTTCTAATCATAATATGTGTATATCAAACACTTCCAGTTTTCTGCAGTTTTCTCGGAGTATCGATTTGGGGAGATTTTATCAATAAAATATATCTGGATATTATAGTGCCCGATCGCTGAAAGTTCATTAGTTTCAGAATTTGACGGGATTTAAATTTTCACGCGACAGCCTTAATAATCCCACTGCTGAAATACTGGCCATGAGGTGACCAATCCGCTTACCTACTGCGAATGGCCAGACTTTCAGCAGGTGTGAGTTTCCTCGCGATCTTCCCTTCACCGTCAGCGCTGTCAGCTTGATTTACTTGAGTTGTAAGAACTAATTCTTAAATTTTGCTGTCAGCGGGGAGTGAACCCAGGACCTTTAGATCCAGAAACCAGTGCCCTAACTAAGTACTGCGCAACCGATGCTCTTCGGTGGTGCCGTTTAGTGGCACCTAGTGTTAGATTATATTTGAATATTTAGGTTTTTTTAGGCTGAGTTTTTTTGAGAATTATATATGAGAATTATATTTGAGAAATATAATGAATGAGAGATATAATTAAATGTGACTGATTTTATCATCACCTGTTTACCGCTACACTCTTCATCATTTAATTTTAAAAAATCTGGATGTCTATAGCGCTGAAAGTTTTCCAATAAAAATAAATGGACTTTACTAAATGACTTTACAATAAATAATCAATTGAATATTAATTTTATTTGTCTCCTGAACAATAAGTCAAACTAATTATAACCAATTTAAATTTGTACACCAAGTGAAAATCTCCTTTTTAAAAATGTTGTGCCAATATGCACTTTTAATGATACTAAATATAATAAAATGTTTATAATTTCATGAAAATTGGTAGTTTCATCATAAAAAAGATAAGTTTTGGATGGCATTGTGTTATTGTCAGTAAATCAAATAAGATAAAATAAAGGGTACTACTTTAGGGCCTATTAAAGAGTGTGATAAAAATAAACGCATTAATTCAATGCAATTTAATTCAGGCTAGTCAAATTAACGAGAAGATTTAATTTATACTCAACGTGTGGTAAACTAATACGTCGATGTCAAGTGAATGACGACTGTCACACACAGTTTTTTTTTTTTCATAAAACACAAAAGGTTTTAAGTTATATTTCCGAAGATTTGCTTATTTCGAGTACTTTGATTTAGTTCCATACCTGACTCAAAGCCTGACCTATTCCATTCATTATCATATTAGTTTTAATCAGAGCCATGTAGTGTGAAAATTAGTACCGTACCACTATGAAAACCTTTAATTTCTTTGCCATTTAGCGACCTATTCCAATAGAAAGTTTACGGGTATTCCTAGTGTCTTAAAGAAATTAAATTGATTTAAGTAAACCTGAATTTTAAACCTAATCATATTATTATAATTTAACATTAATGACTTCTGAAAATTTGCTCACCAATGCTAAGATTACTATTATAATGTTTCATGCAGGCAATTGGCCTTCCCTGCATTTACGATAGTTAAAATATTTGGCAACATAACAATTTCACTTTTGTTCATAACAGTACAAACTATCTTGGCAATAAAAAGAGGTTATTCCGGTAAGGAACCAGGTCCCACATTTAATAGTATTTAAGTATTCTTTATATACAAATGTTTTAATTATGAAAATGCGATAAAAATTTTCGGAATATTGTTTTTCTTATATAATTCTTGTTCATCTTTTATAAACATAGTCAAACTTAAAATAAGTCTTTCGTCCCTAAAAACCTCCAGAGAAGTTATAAAACGTAAAAAAAGATTAATGTTAACTATATTCAAAAGAGATGTTACGTTAGAATTATGACCAACAACAAAATATTTTATTTTATTTTAGGAAAATAATTTATTATAAAATAAAACAATTAACATAATGTTCGATTTAAAACATGGTCTGAAACCGGAATAACACGATCGTAAGACCATCCATTCTTCTACAGACCGGCATGTGGCTGTGAAGAGGTGTTCCTCACGGCCACATTTTATGAATGAGTGTAGGGTGTACATAAAATTCATGCTCTTATAGAACTTTTATAGATTTCAGAGACAAAAGAGAGACACTGTACATTTATTTTGAAAAAATTATAACTGTGAAGTTTCTTGCCAGTTTCTCCAAACTAGTGGTAGAGTCGTGCTTTATTTGACGTCAATAAGAACAAATAACTGTTGAGAAATAAATATTTGAATTTGAATTGGGGTAACTATTACTGGTTATTACCCCAGTTCGCTGTATCCATGACAAAAGCTCTGCTTAATTTTATCTCATACAATCAATCAATCAATCATACGGTTGATGTTTTCGTCTAATTTATTATTATAATATAATCAATTATATATCATTATAATATGGTTGAGGAGGGCGATGGCTGGATCCCGCGTTAACTCGTGAACGGGTGCCGTTTGAGGGTTTTCGTCGTTTGGGTTCCTGGGGGGGAGGGAGACTTGCCGAGCTAACAGATGCAGATAAGAATAATTTTGTATAGACATAAAGAGACTCTGTAAATTTATTTTGAAAAAAATATACCCGTCAAGTTTCTTGCCAGTTCGTTTTAGAACTAGTATATTATTATAATAAGAACAAGTAATTGTCAATGTTGAGAGAAAAAAAAAAGATATCGTGATTGACTTATTTTCATAATCAACATTTTTACTTATATCCCCGAAAAATATATAGCGTTCAAATACAACGTTTATCAGCACGATAAAAATGTATGTTGTAATGTTTTATGGGTAAAAAAAAGTAAATTGAGTAACATGAGTTCATTAGATAAAATATTATATCTAAAATTAATGCTGAGTAATTGAGATTATTGTTGATATTTAAACACACTAGGTGCGTCTTAAATTTTCAAGATATGCGTGCAACATTTTCGTTCAACATTCGAAAAACAAACGCTTTTTGTTTAAATGATGAATAATGCGTGTCACGTTGGAATCATCATAGAAAGCTAAATATAGATAAATGCGTTTATTGTAACACAGTCATGTTAATCATTCTTCAATATTACATTAGGAATTTCCCGAATATTTGTTGGATATTTTTTGGTATATATTACTTTATCTCTCACCCTATGTAATTTTTCTGGTTACAATGTGTAACAGATTTTTTGCTCATTAAACCATTTGTTCTCCTTTTCAGCCAAAAGTTTTGTCCTTCAGAGAAAAATATAGTAATGGTCTTAAATATTCATCTGAAATTCATAAAATACAAAAGAGTATTTAATGACGCAGCAATCTCACAACTGATAAGCTTTATCTAATCCACAATGCAAATAAAAGGTAGGTGTGTTCTTTCGTTTGATCACGGGCATGCCCACTTACAGAACATAACAGTTAATAACTGATAAGATAATGTTAATTTGCGTATTACTTTTATTACTTTCATTTATTTTAAAGTAAGTCAATAAATGGGCTGATATCAAACTTAGTACCAAAGCAAATTATATGAAATTGAATATGCTCACAAAAGAAAATTGAGAGATATTTGCCTCTTGGAGAGGCTTGTAACATTCTCGTTTAGAATGGCTCATTAACTGAAGGATGACAAATACAAAGTTTATAATCCTATATAAGTAACGGTCTTTTCAGTTATTTATTATTGCCATAACTATTTGTTAAAAATCATAAAATTTTGAATGTATTTATAATATGCAAATATAATTTAAAAAATATATACAAAAAGTACATGTTTGGCCGAACAAAAAAAAATCAAACAAGAAAGAGGTTACTACAATTTAGTCTAGTTTTAACTTAATTTAATAAATGTTTTTACAAAACATTCCATTATTTATTTATCGTGTTTCACAAGACTGAGTTGACTTTTTCCTTTGCCACTAAAATGTTGGTAACCCTACACAGGAAGCGCCGCTCACCACATAATCTCAACGGTCTACTTTATGACGAAATACTTAAGAAAAAGTAGTGAAAATTCTAGAGGTTTTTTATTTTAAAGTAGCCATTTGGTGGCTAGCGAAAGCACAATATTTTATAGTTTAACGGAGTACCAACATCGATCAAAAGCGCAGTGTCAAACAAAAGTCAGGGAATATCAAATTTATGAAAATAATACCATCAAGTTTACGAAAGAATTAAGAAAAAGTAACAATTACACATACAAGTAATGTTGAAAATAAAAATCCCAAATCGATTGTAACAATAATCGATTTGTGAAGAATAATCGAATTTTTGAATGATTAATACGTCAGACTTTTGTTAGTATTTTGAAAGTATACTTTCACAAATTACTCTGAAATATGGGGATAAAAAAACCATTTGAGACCATTGCTTCACTTTCAATTCTACGATAGAAACGTTTCATTCTGTATATTTACTGTTTAAGCTGGGAACAGACTATAAATAATTAAATTGACAAAAAGTGTCAATCCATCCGTTTTAGAGATTATGATAACCAGCCGTCCCTACTAAGGAGTCTGTCCTTTACTGCCAATTCTTAAAGTATCGGAAAATACACGGTTATAAATAAAGATACAAATCGTGGGCTTCCAGTTTAAGAAAGTAGCGTAAACATTAAGATATCAAAGTTTTTTAAAAATACTGAATAGAAAGCCCAATGTATGAACGTTGGGCATCGACGTTCAAACCGCTCAGTGGTAAAATACACACATTGTGCATTCTTCTAAATTTTCTGGTGCAGATCACTGTGATCTGTTTCCATCAATTTTGAGTATGCCTTTTAAGCCTTGAATAGTTATGTCACTCACTACGAATCGACAATAAACTGTCCAAAGTCTTATTAATACAATGATTTGTAATCATATAATAAATTAATAAATAGGCATAATAGTACACGGACTTTGTCGATAAGATGCCTATCTATGTATAGATAGGACAAGTCAGTTGACAAGGTCAGTTTAGCATCCATTTACCTACTACAGTAAAATTAATTTGTATTACTGAATCCATCAGCTGCATTATTGGAAACCGTCGCCGACAATACATAATATATTTATTTAAATATTCTACTGTGTTATTTTGTTATACCGATTTCGACTCTTCATATACATTTTACGTCCTGCATTTAGAGGTTAAATTTTTCTTTACATTATCACTTTATCTTTAGGAAAGCTACTCAGAGTGATGGTGTATGAGAACATGTGTACTTTTGTCAAATTTCCCGAAAGTTTAAATAAAATCTTCGGTACATTAACGTTTTTATGGAGAATTCATAAAACTTGACGATTTAGCCCCTTAGAAGCCCTTTAAATTTATTACGTGTGAAACCTCTGAGTGTCTCTTTAGTTCTTCAATTATGTTTTGTTAAATCGTGTCAGCGCTTCCTTTCGATCCAACATTTTTCATCAAAAGAAAAATGTATAGTAAACTATACAAATAATAAAGTAAGAAACAGCCAATTTTTCCTTCTTTTTGTAGACCTTCACTTATCAACTTGCCAACGATCCGTTCTCTACAACATTTTATTTCGCATACTTACAGAACAATTATATTATTGTAAAACTTTAGCACCTAACTTTAGACCCGCCTTTACTGTTTTCCCTAAACAATTATATTTTATACATAGAGGTATTTAAAATACAGTCCCACGCAGAAATAGTGGATACCAATGATAGGTGCAATTTAAAACAGTCATTCTTTTCCTTATTATATATGTGTACTTGATACAGCAATGATAGAGATCTTTACCGTATCTTATTACGAAAATGATTAGCTACTAACCGTTTCTTCGAAACCAATTCATTCATAGAAATATTGCAAGTAAGGAAAAAACCAGTCTTGCGGCTACTAGTTTGAGCTGTGTAACTAAGATAGCACAAAGCAATATCTACCTTATCACTAGCAAAAAAAGTCTATTTCATCTTATTCGCTATCTCATTGTAACTAATAGATCTTCAAAGAATTTTCAAGTCTCTCTCGGTAAAGATATGGTCGAATTTTGGATAAATCATAGAATGCAGCACTGTCGTCAAAATGTCTGGTCGATTCGTGAGCTTGGTCATAAATCATTGCTGCACTAGTTTAAAAAAAAACAGGCCGAGTGTAGGTCCGACCCTTGCGATGAAGGATTCCGTACGGCAAAGTTTCAGTTTAATGTATTATTATACTTTTCGTATCGTCGGGAATTTAACGCATATGTCTGTGAATGAGTTATGGACTGTTGTACCACCGCAGACGAGTTTTTAAGAAAAGAAACTCTATTACTTATAGATATTAGGCCTTTAGCTAACGCGACGTACGCAGTCCTGCTGAGTTTCTTGCTTGTTCTTTGGCAGTAGTAAATCCGAACCTGTGGTCGTTGAATCGTATGTAAGAGAAGTGTAAATATCGGCTAAGTGCCTTCAGCGCTAAGCCAAAAAGTAAAAAAGAATAAAAGTCCAATAGGGCTATAAATAAATTGTTCTTCCTAATAAAAGGTTTTTACCTTTAAAATGGCAGTTCTGCAGTCCTGGTTTTTTCATGAAGAAAATATTTTTGTTCGGATTTCCACATATCCGCACAGTCTACTACCGCTGACGCTACTCGGCGGATCAAAGTACCCGTTACTAGTAGGCGGCTTCAGCTTAGTGACAGTTCTCTGCTAGAATACGAAACCCTAAAAACTGGTTTAACCTGTTAATGCCAGTCATAGTAAAATGCACTGAAGGTTCTTTTGAATATCGAGGGTGATTATACCTATTAAATACAACACTAGGTCCAGCATGACTCAATGCTAGTAGAAGTTTCGTTTAAGCTTTTAATTTATTTGCATAAACTATTTGGATGTAAAGCGTTTAGAACTACATCAGAATTATTTTTTTAACTGATTTCATAGGCGGCAAACGAGCATAAAGTAATTGTGATTATTATATCGACTAATGATACTCCGTAGGTTTGCTCAGCTCAACTCGATCAAATATATCAATGAGAGATATAAAAGATATGATGAAATGAAAGATTACTGATTGATTTAGTTTAATCGGCAGCTGCTTCTTAGTGATGGCGCCATCTTGCGGTATCGAAAAGGAACTATTTATCGGTACCCAATAACGGGTTCTGATTTGAAACTATGTATTTTGAAAACTATTTGTAGCGAGACTTCTTTTTCTAACATTGTGCGAGCGAGATAATCATACGACGCGTGCGTGAGCGAGTGAGTTGTAAAGATACAGTGATACATTCGGATATGAACGGATATAAAGAGTGATTGATTCAAACGGAGTGATACATATCTTTTTTATCTATCACTCCTGAGTTACCCATCGCTACCCCGCAGAGGCCGGTATTTTCCTGCGGCGGTATGCATGACGCATCTCCCACCCACCTCCCTACCGTGAGGGTGCTGATTAGGCGGCTCAAAAAACAAAAAAACAATCATTTAAGCCGTCGCCCCTGCGACCCCCATATCCGAATGCTAGGTACCCATTCCCATTCCGTGCCCTTTCCGTGGGCACAAACCAGCAAGTACCTAGGCGTAACAGTCGATAGTACGCTTTCATTCCGATCTCACATCCTTAGAGTTACCAAACTCGCCCGTCTGTACATGGCCCACCTAAAAGTATGTTAGGCAGGCACAGTAAAATGTCTCTTAGGAACAAGCGAATGCTTTTTAAGGTTTGCGTCAGACCAGTCATGACGTATGCCGCCCCAATCTTTGCCCATGCAAAACCCTCCCATCTTTATAAGCTGCAGGTAGTCCAGAATCTCTTCTGGCGCAGGGCCACGGATGCTCCGTGGTACGTGCGAAACGCAGACCTGCACAGGGATCTCGATTTACCTACACTACAACAACACCTTAGGACGCTCTCCACCACTTTTTTCAAGCGATCTGAAGAGCATCCTTACCCCCTCATACGCGAGTATACGCGAGTCAGTAGTTTATACTGCTCCGTCCATGCCGTCGAGGTACAAAGTCCGTAGACCGAGAAATGCAGTCTCGGATCCCCCCGATCAGCTTAAGGCTGCCCAGGCCGATTAACCATCATCCAAATGTCATTTGCACCTTATGTGATTTTTATTCTCAGCGGGTGACCCTCTAGGGGGTCCCCGCTTGCGCACCCACCTCCCTACCCGGGTGTCGCTCCGATGAAGGCTGACAGCATTCCCATGCTACAGCCGGCAAATTGGTTTTTAGTGGGTAGGTGCCACTCTCGTGAGTCCCACATAACCCCGCAGAGGCCGGTATTTTCCTGCGGCGGTATGCATGACGCATCTTCCACCTCGCTCCCGTGGTGGTGCTGCTTAGGCGTCATAAAAAAGAATAATTCCTATTTTAACCTCCATAATAGTCACTTTTGAATGGCTGATCCAACTGAATCTAGTTAAAGACTATACATAAATCAAACTCCAACGACTAATGGTGTCCTCTTACCACCAGCTAGGTCGCGTCTTACAGGAAATAGTAACAAAAAATAGTAAAAGTCGGTTTTATCTACACTTTTACCATAAAGTGAAAGCATTGTTTGTTTTCTTGATTGTTTGTTTGTAATCCACAAACTCTAAAACTACTGAACCGATTTCAAAAATTATTTCACGAGTAGAAAGCTACATCATCAAGGAGTAGTACAGGCTATGTTTTATCCGAAAATTCCTGCGGGATCAGGAGTAACGTGGGAGAAACCACAATAGGACTTCTATGTAATACTGCTGCTGTGGCGTATTCTAGAAATGTACCCTCTCGAATTTAATTTAGCTGCTGAGGTTGTAGCAATAAAGTTTTATCTAAATCTACGAAAGGGGCGATGAATGAACTTACAAGCTTTTATGAAGCACTTATAACGTAAAAAAAAGTTATAGAAATGTGTTTATTTTATTTTTTAATTTATTTATTTTTATTCTGGCATAAACAGTCATTATATAAAAGCAGTGCTTAGATAACAAATTACATATTAATAGATAGCAAATTTCTGTAGACAACTAATGCCCAAACAAATTATAATAAAATTTTACAATATTTCGAGCTCCGCGGCCAAAACAATACATAAAATATAGTAAAATTGTAAATGTAAAACGAATCGGAAGTTCCGACCTTTCGAAACCGGAATCGGACCTCCGTAACATCCCTAGTCTGTAGCTCTGATTTACATAACTAAATAAAGTTACGGTCGACATAATATGCTCTGCCCTAAGGGCGTTACCATATTCGGGCCAGCACGTTCGGTTTGGCAGAATTTGTTCAAACACAAGGCTAAACCGAAGCATCTACTAGACATATTGTATAATAATTGGGCTAATAT
Source organism: Marasmarcha lunaedactyla (assembly GCA_923062675.1). Taxonomy (NCBI): domain Eukaryota; kingdom Metazoa; phylum Arthropoda; class Insecta; order Lepidoptera; family Pterophoridae; genus Marasmarcha; species Marasmarcha lunaedactyla. The sequence goes on along the minus strand of OV281363.1, from coordinate 14,893,708 downwards.
GAATCGCAAATAACTGTGGAGCGTAATGGACGACTTTATCCCGAATATTCATCTGTCATATCTATATATTTTCGATTTTGCAGCCCGGTTGTTTCGATTAATGCCGCTCCGAATATGTAGGCTATTTTCCAACAGAACCCGCAATAAAACACTTCCTTCCGTGTGAAATCTAAAAGAAAGTTAAATCAAAGGTTTTCAGTGTGGCTTTAAGGCGTATTCTGTCGTACAACGTTTATCATCTGCGATCCAGCAAGCTTATTCTGCTATGAATATCTTCAGACGCATCTGATGCTATGAATATGCCTGCTATGTGTAATCTATGTTACGAATATCATAAGATACATCTGATGATGGTGAATATGGTTCAACATATTTGTGCGCGCGGATATTTAAGCCTTAAGGTTATAAATATACAACTTATCTTTGTGTGGCAGCCGTTATCGTCTATTTGGTATGTATGTGTATGTACAAGGTTAATGCACACATAGGGCCGCGCACACAAATAACTTGAAACATCTTTATGAATATACCAAACTGTAATAATAATAATAAATTCCCAGACAAACACACCAACTGTATGGCCCCAAAGTAAGCAAAGCTTGTGTTACGGATGACCATACAGCAAACTGGAGGGAACCCAGAATAAACATACATTTATAAATATCAAAAACCCGAGAACAAATGTCAGCTGTGTTCATCGAACAAATGAATGCCAAACAAATTGTTCCATTGTTATTTAATTAGGATATCTTAGGAACATATCTCTCACCGAAAGTTAACAGAAATATATTTTATCGTCACGCCCCATCGGACAACATAATTAATAAAGTGAGGGTTATTCTTTTCATAATAAATTATATTATCTTAGCAAATACCACAAGATATTAACACTTACAAATAAATTTCTAAGAATTCTTAAATACGTGTCAAATGTTTGTAAAACTGCAAAGCAAAACTCTGGTCAGACTGGAAGACGAATGCACGAATATCGCCTTCCTCATTTTTGTAAATCATGATTATAGGATAATAAAACGAAAGCTAATAGTGTTACTACATAAAAAAAATTAAGAATGAAGTACTTAAACCGTGTACCGAGTATAAGGATAGGCAAAATCCTTAAAAAATACTTATTTTACTTATTTTTAATACTTATTTTACGTATTTTTTAAGGATTTTGCCTAATAAAAGCAAATTAGACGAAACAGTGTGGAATGCTGCTTTTTTTTAGTCCTTTACCATTTACTATTTAAATAAAACAAGCGCTTCGAAAAAACTGCCACTCAATGCTTGCTAATTTAGTTAGTTATATAGGTACTGGCATGAAATACCGATAAATCATCGATATGTAATCTGAAATAAACGCCGTCACGTTTGACAGTTGTCTAGTTGTCTTGGTAATTTATTTTTGTTAACGTTTATCTTATAAAAAGGCACGTAACAACGCTATACGGCCTGGTCTGTCGTAAATATGATGTCTTCTTTTTTTTTTAAATTGTGAGTGATAGCGTGACTTTACTATCAACGTGCGGACTTCTTGAAGCAAAACGAAAAACACGGTCTATACTCCTCATTGGGATTTCTATTTAGTGAGTATTCACTTAACAATGCACTATCACTATTTTGCCCTAAATACTAACTTAGGCACATAAAAAACGATAATCAACGAAGAGCACGACTTGTTTCGTCAGTTTCCTGCCAAAAAGTCAATTTAGAATTACACTAGTTGACCAAGCCAAGCCTTTTTGGCGGCTATTCGAAGGAGCCAGTTGTGCTCTTGTTGATAGTTTATTGTTCTGTGAATACGTATGTACATGGGCATTAAACAGGAAACCGAACTAAGAGTGAAGGCAGTGCTTTTAGTTTCATTCCAAAACGTTCGTTTCTTGATAGTAAAGTCATGCTAACACTTTATTATTGACATTCACCGTCATCGCCTTCACCAACATTCACAATATCATCGTCATCATAATAAATGGATAAGAAATATTAAATAAGATCGGTTAAAGGACTTGTATCCATTGCCGTAAAATAACACGAAAAAAAATTCTAAATATAAATTCAAAGCAAACCTGCCTTGTTATTCACAGTTTCCAGATTTCTATTCTACGTCAAATGAGCTACATTTTAATACATCAACATGCCGGGGCGTCGAACACATGTTTCCTTAAATTAAAACTTCTTCTATCAACGCGAGTACACTATTTATCCCCTAATCAAAACAAACAAAACACTTTCATAAAATCTGGGAAAACTCTTCTTGTTTAGACTAATTTAACCAAAAAGTTTTAATGTTAAAGAATTTATTCGAGTCTGGGTTGCCTGTACGGAAACATATGTGGATCGTACGTGTCTACGTGATGAAATAAGTACTTCTTTTGGTCCTTATACTACTCATCGTAAACGGGAATGGCAACATTTGGTGTCCGAGCTGATCTAGCCGCCTTTGACAACCCAGTTGGATCTGACGTAGCTTGACGACTGCTATCCAGCGAGGACTTGTCTTCCTCCAAAGCACGGAATCGCTTAAGTACTTTGACTTCAAGCCACTGGCTTGCACCCTCTTAGACCATCAACGATTGCGACTCAATTAAATCAGACGATGGTGACAAGATTACTCCGGTCCTTGCGTTAGAAGATTGTCACCTATCTTCCGCTGTTTTATTTCAAAAAAGCATGGAATACAAGTACCTAGAAAACATTCAAATAAAAAAAAAACTAAATGCGTATTTTCTAACTACAAAAGACCTTGTACTCAGTCTAAGCGAGTACTTTTTATTTTGCATTAAGTCGAGTATCTGTCAATTTGTACCTACGGGAGATCAAGCCAAGTGCGTATTGCCTTATTTTGAATTACCGATACGTGGCAGACATTGCATCGTTTATTCAATCAGGAACAGAGGTTTTCTTTTTGCATGAAAAACATTTCGAAAAATAACGTGTTTCAAATGTACGAGATGTAAACGTGATATTGTTAATTGTAAATGCGAACTATCCACATTTATTAATAAAGATGTGTATTTTATTTTCATAAATCCTAAATACTGTAGATAGAGCTTAAATAATTAAAATACAGAAGTTTGTGAGGCTGTCAAATTTCGAATTTCGTCGAAAAGATCTGATGATTTTCGTTTTAAATCAGGAATCACAGCCATTTTGATATTTCTTAGGTACTTAGAAAATTCTAAGTCTTAGCTAATAAAAAGTATAATTATTTTAATCTAAATAATCGTTAGAAAAAGTTATTTAACTTAATTACGAAACATATTTTTCGGAGTTATTGCCAAAATATGTCTGTGTTATGAACTTTGGAAATATAATTTCAAGGTAAAATGTGACAATAAAGGAATTTGGTATACCTCCTCGTACACCGTGGTTTTGTATAACAAAATTAAATGGGACAGTTTCGAATATCTTATGAGAAAAATAATTCACCCAATTGTGAAGTTGTAACACCAGAAGCTGTTCGAGACCTATCCGGAGTTCGGAGTGTTCCCGATTTCAGACTGCTCAGAAATATTTATTTCTGGCGTTATCATTGAATAGATATGGGCATATTTCAACATATATTGCCCTCGCCGAATACAGATGGAGCCTCTAGTTTACGTTTTAAATTAGTATGTGTATAAGATTAGATATGAACTTATAATGGGGCACGATGAGGTTGATACTGGTTTTCACTATTATATAAAAGTCCCTAAAAATAAATAAAGAGGAAATACTTAAATTTCTCCCCCCTCAACGTGAGACTCAAGACGCCTAGCTAAGACTCAAAAAGTACCTCCGTTTCTGTTAATAAACCGAAAACTCTAGCTCTCTTCCAGATGATAAATTCTGTTTTACGAATATTAAAAATAACACACGTGCGTCTGTATATAGGTTACTTAGCATTGTACAGTATAATCGAATATACGAAATATACCTCACGGCATACGGAATGAGAGTATTTCGTAAGTTATTGAAATCATACATGTCGCGTCCGGTTTTGGATTTTATTTTAATATTGTGGCCTTGTGAGGCTTTGGTAGGTTCGTTTGGTCTACTATAAGTACATACTGTTACGGATTGTGATGCAATATTGCCCGTGGATAACTTGGATGTGGGTTTTAGTGATCAATATTGGTGAATATTATATCGACAACAGGCTTAACAATAAGCATTACGGCTATCATCATTCTGTGACATTATATATCTTGAATTTGAGATGCAAGTCTATAGAAGTTTTCGTCTCTACCGCTGAAAAGCATTCGCTGCGTGTCGATCGTGAACTTCGTAAAATATTTATTCATTTATTTATTTATTTACTGGTTTTGTCGTCCCAAGAATAACAAGTTTGAGACTTAAAATTAAAACTCTACCTATGACACGATTTTGTAAAATCAAAATTATCCTTTTGGCGGATGTTATAAGGCACCTAGATTGTAGTTTTTAACAGAATCTGTAGTAGTAATCACCGCCAACTTGCGGTCCCCCGTTACGGCGTTACACACTTCTGGCCGGTAGCTTTCGGTACGTCCGGGCGGCAAGGCCGACTATGTGTGCATGATCGTTCGGGAATAATAATGATAATATTACTCGGCCGACTTAAAGAATGCCAGATTATTGGCACAAAAAAAAATAGGATACAAAGTACATAGCTTTAAATTAGTAAAAAAAGTAGATAAACTTATTAATAAAAATTCCTTTTTTTTTTTAAGTAGGATGCGTTTGTGTTCCGTCTCACCTGGTGGAAAGTGATGATGAAGTCCAGGTTGTCACACCCTATCCAAGAAGCGCCTTGGATGAGAGCATAACATCACTCAAATTCAAATTCAAATATTTATTTCTCAACATTTACAATTTCTTGTTCTTATTGACGTCAAATAAAGCATGACTCTACCAACAGTTCGGAAAACCCTTCGTGAAGAAGAACTGGCAAGAGTATTATTATTTTTACTACTTCACGGGTATAATTTTTTTCAAAATAAATTTACAATGGCTTTTGATATCTATCAAAATTAGTCTTATCTGCATCTGTCAGCTCGGCAAGTCTCCCTCCCCCCAAGCATCCAAACGATCAACTATAGCTTCGGTTGGTATAGTTAATAAATTGATGTAACCATATCTTATGTGATATTTACAGCAGTATCTCTCAGCATTGCAACAAAAATAAGATTTAATAAGAGGCATTTTAAATGTCGTATAGTCGCAGGCGGTTGTGTAATGAGACATTCAACTAGACATGTGTTCCGCTACTATATACTTATTTTACTTTTTATTAATAACTTAAAATCGATTTAACAAACATAATTATCCAAAGCAAATGTTCCTATATGATTTTTAGATAGAAAATAGAACCTTGTATTTTGTTTGTCGCCTTCATTGAACTCGGCATAGTAGTGATTCCAAGCTCAAACTAAAGGGTTAAGAGATGATTGATTGATTGATCTTTTGATCTGACATCTAGTACATTATTAACCCACTAATGCCATCACTTTTCTATTGACGTCAATGTTACCGGTTGAGTTAGTAACGGAAATTGGCTCTACATGAGGAAAATTGTCCTTAGTTTAAGCACACCTGTATAACGCATACGCCATGGCTCAGGGATGGATTCAGTATCTGGCAAGGATCGTAAAAAGTTTAACATCTAAAAAAAATGTTTATTTAAAAAATATGCTATTTAAATTACTAGTTAGCAACTAAAAGGGTAATTATGGTGTTATATTTAATTTTTTTAAACCCACGGGGCTAGTTTTTTACGGTCACAAAACTGAGCAACTTTTTGACAAATTTGTATGAAGAATCCATTGTTTTCCTCGTAGGATTCCTATTCTAGGTCATATTAAAGAAAAAAATTATTAACGAGGTCTTTTGTTTGTAAACGTTTGAACCATAAAAAATACTTACCTATTTTCTTGGTTCACAGGCAGCACCGAAAATTTGACGTTTAAATGGTTAATACTGTCCCTCTCGGAGTCCTTTTTTTCTTTATCCTTATTGCTAATACAACATAAAGACTTTCAATGCGTTCTAAAAATAAAAACAAAGAAATCCAAGCTTACCCAAAAAAGTGTCACGATAATTAAAAAAAAATCATTCGATATAAACAAAGGATACATTGGAAATTCTTCACTTCAGTTTGAGGAATAACCACAACCATTTAAAAAAATGTAAAGTGTAATTGAATCTAAAGTAAAATTCATTCATAAAATTCGTACAGCAGCATAGGCGTGACAACTTGACAAGCAGTCTGACAGGTAATGATTTCATAGCCGGCAAAACGGCAAACGAGCACCAACTGATGGTATGAAGCGTCCCTTCCCATGGCCCTCATTAAACCTAGGTGTTCTTTTTTTAAAATGAATTAGCCTTCAGTGACAATGACCTTTGTTCCAGTAATAACACTGGGTGTTCCTTCCTTTTACCGGAACACATTCACATACACAAGTAACTCTTTGCTGGCTACTCCTAGGCACGCATCCCGTACTTATCAGCAGTCGTTCACGGTGAAAGCCACTTCTCTGTGGTGTTCACTCCTTGCTCCTTTACATTCGGTAAAAACACTTGAGGCATTTAAAACAAATGTAAATCTTTCTCTGTGACATGTATTGGATTACTTTAAGAATACTTATCCCAAAAGTTTTATGATGGCATTTATGTATGTATTTATGTAGTATTTGACTAGTCTGTTACTTCAATATCTTGCTAAAATGCACTGTCTAACAGTGGTTCTAGTTATTTTATAAATTCTCACGAAGTGATCACTCTTTTAGTGATAAGGCCGCCCAAGTGCTCGTTCTGTTTTTTTGTAGTTTTAATCTAAGTGTATTTTTTGTTTTGTAACTGGTTTGGCAATAAAGATTATTATTATTATACAATCGGTATAGGAACAACCATCCTAAACAAGATCTTAACCTAGAAACTCTACTCCCTATAATTATATTTCACTTCTTTACATGATGAATAAGAAATATCCTCTCTTAGTGTTCCCCTAAACTCAAATTCAAATATTTATTTCTCAACATTGACAATGACTTGTTCTCATTGACGTCAAGTAAAACATGACTCTACCACCAGTTCGGATAAACCTTCGTGAAGAAGAACTGGCAAGAAACTTCATGGGTATATTTTTTTCAAAATAAATTTACAGAGTCTTTTTATGTCTATACAAAGTTATTCTTATCTGCATCTCTTAACTCGGGAAGTCTCCCTCCCCCAAGAATCGAAACGACGAACACCCTTGAACGGTACCGGTTCACGAGCTAACGCGGGATCCAGTCATCGCTCTCCTCAACCATATTAGAGGGAACTGCATAAGGAACCCAGTACTGAGTACAAAGTTTCATGTCTAGATGAACCAGTTTAAGCTTTGACTTGTCTGCCAGTCAGCGTTTAATTAAGTAGAAACATATAGCTAGAGTTAATGGCTGCGCGTGTGCTACAATGTATAAAAGTAGTTTGAAGAGTTGAATATGACACCTAATAACTCCCTTGCTTGCAAAGGCGAAACTTCATTAACTGGGCATACTTAACGCCTTTAACCGCCTTCAAAAAAGAGGAGCTTGTCTATTAAAATACCTTTTAAATGTTTCGTTTCAGGTTTTTTCTTGGTGCAGGTAAGCAATACATATTAACTTTAGTTTCAAGAAATTTATTTATAAACATATATACACCTACAGTCGAGTAGCGTATTCCTGGCCGGGGTATTAATTTGTGTGATGAACATAGATGTTTGTTCTTGGGTCATGGTTGTTGATATGGATATATAATTGTGTATCTTTATTCTGGGTTCCCGCCAGTTCGCTGTATGGTCATCCATAACACAACCTCTGCTTACTTTGGGGCCATACCATTGGTGTATTTGTCCGGGGATTTATTTATTAGTAATTAACACGGTGTGGGCTCTTCAAGAGTATAGTGAGCAGGCACCTCTATGACAAAACGATGCAAAGAAAAAGAAGAGGTGGAGCGCAACTTTTAAGGCACTCTCTATACACGCACTTCCCATAAAGTATTTTGCAAAGCAATAAAAATGTGAATAGAATTTATTCAAATCAAACGACGTAAAATAGATCTCAGTATAATTTTCTACATGAGCAGCCCAGCCCTGTACTCCTGTCATTTTTAACATCAAACTGACATAAATGATATCACCTCAGGTACTTAATGATACAGTCAAATTCAAATATCTATTTCTCAACATTGACAGTTACTTGTTCTTGTTGACGTTAAATAAAGCTTGACTCACCCACCAGTTCGCAAAAACCTTCGTGAAGAAGAAATGCCAAGAAACGTATTTAACCCGCTCCTTTGCAACGACGACGCAGCCAATATTTAATACCATTATTATTGAAACCAAAAATCATAGTTATAAATTCGATAAGTTCATATTGATGCGATTTTCCAAAGTGTTGAATGAACTGTCTGCATATTATATTTTCAAGGACAATGTAGTGTAGATGGTTAATTTCAATTGTGCGTGCGCTTTTAGGTATGCAACTTAACTTTATGTGGCAGCCACCATCTTGTCAAACCGTGTGGTCGTTGCTTTGGTGTGCATGTAAAATCAGTTCTTTCTTGTCACACACACACATACACAATTGCTGTCGCTTTCGATGAGGGCTGTGAGGCAAATAATGCCAGAGCAATACAGGTGGTGTTTTAGTGGTTAGGCACCCTTCGAGTGAGTCCCACATAACCATTGCAGCCTACTGCATGGTATGCATGACCATTTCCCACCTCCCTTCCCGCAAAGCCCAGGATATCAACTAGGTTGTAAGAAAAAACTTCATGATATGGCCAACCTTCGATAGCCAAATCATGAAACGATATCAAAAATAATTGGCCACATCATGAAATGCGACCAATTCATGATATGGTCGAGCTTTTCATGAAAAAAGCAATCCTTTGTTTTGGCCACGATATATACACAAGCTTAACTCACACATCGGACCGCGCGTACGATTACCTGAACTATCTTATAACTAACATTGAACGCAAAATATGAAATAACTTAAGTCTATAATATCATAATATTATATTATTACGTATGATAATAATATTCATCAAAAGGGGCTCTCCTTATGACGCACAAACGTTTTTATATGCCAACTCATTATATCATATATGAAAATATAGGCAAAAGTTTTCTTGACTGCGGGGGTTACTCAGATAGGTAATTAGATGTCATGTGCTTAAATACTTTAGCAAAACTATTAGGTCTTTACCTATGAAATTGCCGTTTTTTCACGAAATAAATGAAGCGTAGTTTTTTTATATATTTTTTATTTCTATTAATCAAAATAATCACCCATGCAATCAATGCATCTTTGCCAACGCATTGGTAGCTTATTGATGCCTTTCTTGAAGAATCAGCTGGACGGGAGGCAACAAATTCTTCAAAGGCATTTTGTACTGCCTCTCGGGTATTGAATTTTTTTCCCGCCAAGAAGTTATCCAAATTCTGGAAAAAGTAGAAGTCTGTAGGCGCAAGGTCTGGTGAGTACGGCGGATGACGGAGAACTTCCAACCCCAACTCTTGTAGCTTGGAGACCGTCTGCTGTGCAGTATGAGGTCGCGCGTTGTCGTGCAGGAGCAGTGGAGCCGAACGATTGACCAAAGCTGGTTGGAGACGTGTGAGCTTCTCCATCATTGTGTTCAGTTCTTCACAGTACACATCTGTAGTAATGCTTATCCCGTTTGGCAAGAAGCTGTGATGAATTACACCCGCGTTAGACCACCAAACAGTGACCATCACTTTTCTAGGGGTAAGTTTTCGTTTAGGGCATTGTTTGGGTGCTGAGCCAGGGTCCAACCAACTTGCTGAGCGCTTACGATTGTCAAACAGGATCCATTTCTCGTCACAAGTAACAATGCGGTTCAGAATTCCTTCATTTGTATGCCTGCTGAGCAGTGCAAGGCACGTCTCCACGCGTTCTTAGCGCTGGCGGTCATTGAGTTCGTGGGGTACCCATTTGTCAAGCTTTTTTACCTTGCCAATTTGACGCAAATGGACCAATATTGTTTTGATGCTAACGTCGAAAGCTGCTGCTAATTCAGCCATGGATTGAGTTTCATCAGCTTCCACAATTGCCTTTAATTCGTCATTGTCGACCAAAGTTTTCGGACGACCACGGGGTTCTTTTTTCAGGTCAAAATTTCTAGAACGGAAGGGGGTAAACCAATAACGGGTGGTGCGTTCGTTTGTAGTGTTCGCTCCGTAAACGTCGTTAATGTTGCGTGCCGCTTGTGCCGCTTTGCTGCCACGACGGCACTCATACTCCATAATTACTCGAATTTTTAACTTATCCATGATGACGAAAAATGTTCGAATGCGTTGAAAACAAAACACTAACTATTAAACAAATGACGATTTTAGAAAAAGAATTCCATGTTTGTCAAATAAAATTAATTTGAAATTAGAATTATCAGTCAAAAAAAAATATTTTCATTTGAAATGGCCAGTACGGCAAAACGGCAGTTTCATAGGTAAAGACCTGTATTATAATCCTTCGATTAGATTCATAATAGATTTATCAAGTCAATCGATTGGCTTGATCGATGATCTCTGATAGAATACAATTGATATTTGAATAAGGAATGATTAGGAATGATAAGGAAGGATTATTTTATTACTATTACCAAGTCAGGGGTGGCGTCAGACAGTTATAGGCACACCTACTGCGACGTCGACCGGTCGACATCGACTGTTCTATTCTGTCATCGATCGAAGTCGACCGGTCGACGTCGACGGTGTGGTAGTAATGGTTCGAGCCTGGCCAGGGCATTCGTTTATGTGATGAACATAGATGTTTGTTCTTGGGTCATGGTTGTTTATATTTATATATGTATGTTTATTCTGGGTTCCCTCCAGTTCGCTGCGTATCGATAAGACAAGCTCAGATTACTTTGGGACGATACAGTTGGTGTGTTTGTCTGGAACAAAAAATTGGAATACTTGAGCACCTAAATGACTTGCTTTGGCCTAAGTTTGTAATAGGTAAAATGTGGTATAATCTTGCAGGGGGTGTTAAATACTCTTATCATATCTTGTAACTTGTAACCGCGACGCCATTGCAATTATAAATTATTCCTTATTCAAATATCAATCGTATTCTATCAGAGATCATCGATCAAGCCAATCGATTGACTTGATAAATCTATTATGAATCTAATCGAAGGATTATAGTTTTGCTAAAGTATTTAAGCACATGACATCTAATTACCTATCTGAGTAACCCCCGCAGTCAAGAAAACTTTTGCCTATATTTTCATATATGATATAATGAGTTGGCATATAAAAACGTTTGTGCGTCATAAGGAGAGCCCCTTTTGATGAATATTATTATCATACGTAATAATATAATATTATGATATTATAGACTTAAGTTATTTCATATTTTGCGTTCAATGTTAGTTATAAGATAGTTCAGGTAATCGTACGCGCGGTCCGATCTGTGAGTTAAGCTTGTGTATATATCGTGGCCAAAACAAAGGATTGCTTTTTTCATGAAAAGCTCGACCATATCATGAATTGGTCGCATTTCATGATGTGGCCAATTATTTTTGAAAACGTTTCATGATTTGGCTATCGAAGGTTGGCCATATCGTAAAGTTTTTTCTTACAACCTAGTTGATATCCTAGGCTTTGCGGGAAGGGAGGTGGGAAATGGTCATGCATACCATGCAGTAGGCTGCAATGGTTATGTGGGACTCACTCGAAGGGTGCCTAACCAGTAAAACACCACCTGTATTGCTCTGGCATTATTTGCCTCACAGCCCTCATCGGAAGCGACAGCAATTGTGTATGTGTGTGTGTGACAAGAAAGAACTGATTTTACATGCACACCAAAGCAACGACCACACGGTTTGACAAGATGGTGGCTGCCACACAAAGTTAAGTTGCATACCTACAAGCGTACGCACAATTGAAATTAACCATCGACACTACATTGTCCTTGAAAATATAATATGCAGACAGTTCATTCAACACTTTGGAAAATCGCATCAATATGAACTTATCGAATTTATAACTATGACTTTTGGTTTCAATAATAATGGTATTAAATATTGGCTGCGTCGTTGTTGCAAAGGAGCGGGTTAAATACGTTTTTTGGCATTTCTTTTTCACGAAGGTTTTTGCGAACTGGTGGGTGAGTCAAGATTTATTTAACGTCAACAAGAACAAGTAACTGTCAATGTTAAGAAATAAATATTTGAATTTGACTCTATCATTAAGTACCTGAGGTGATATCATTTATGTCAGTTTGACGTTAAAAATGACAGGAGTACAGGGCTGAGCTGCTCATGTAGAAAATTATACTGAGATCTATTTTACGTCGTTTGATTTGAATAAATTCTATTCACATTTTTATTGCTTTGCAAAATACTTTATGGGAAGTGCGTGTATAGAGAATGCCTTAAAAGTTGCGCTCCACCTCTTCTTTTTCTTTGCATCGTTTTGTCATAGAGGTGCCTGCTCACTATACTCTTGAAGGGCCCACACCATGTAAATAACTAATAAATAAATCCCCGGACAAATACACCAATGGTATGGCCCCAAAGTAAGTAGAGGTTGTGTTATAGATGGCCATACAGCGAACTGGGGGGGATCCCAGAATAAAGATACACAATTATATGACGAAGTTTTCGAGCAGGTGTCCAAATCCAAGCGGGAATATTACCAATAAAACAGTTGTATTTTCAAAACATGATTTATTTCACTGTCTTTATCAACAAAACTCAGTATTGAAGAAAATAACAATAACACGAGGTATGTGGAATTGCGAACGCACGACCAGCGCCACGACTCAAGTCTAAGTGACCGTCAACTTTTTTTTTGTTCCCCTTCACGGAGAGGGCAGGAGGATAAAAAATGCTCTGACACATACTCCGCGCGCGTGACCGGAGTTATGTTGGACTCGCTCCGAGCCTACCAGAGCCCTACCCACTAAAATACCCCCTGAATGACTCGTGCAATTTTTTGCCACACAGCCTTCATCTGAGCAACGACCAATTGGAGAAAGAGGCCGCGCTAACCAATTGAAGAAAGAGGCCGCGCTAAGACCGTCAACTTTTTTTTTTTTTGGTTCCCCTCCACGGTAACGGCAGGAGGATATAAAAAATGCTCTGACGCATACTCCGCGCGCGTGATCAGAGTTAAGTGGGACTCGTCCCGACGCCTACCAGAACCATACCCACTAAAAAACCCCCTGTCGGCTCGTGCATATTTGCCACTCAGCCTTCATCTGAGCGACGGCTAATCGGAGAAAGTGGCCGCGCTAGCGGGGCCCTTAAGGTGTCACCCGCTGGGATTTACATAGCACTGAAGGTGCTCAAAATGAAAAGTAAATAATTAAAAAACATTAAAAATTGAAAAATAAAATTGCATTAATTCGGATTTACGTTAGAATTAGAATTTGCGGCCTGAAGGGCCTCTAGATCTAAAGTTAATTGCGTGCGTTCGCTCGTGTGCGCGTTTCTCGGTCTAGCGATTTTGTATATCGAATCTAACACAGGAGCAGTATATGAGACTGAATCTCGAACAAGATGATTGGGATGGGATTCGGCGCGTTTGAAGAACGATTCTGAGAGTGTTTTGAGGTGTTGTTGCACTGTAGGTAGTTCAAGATCTCTGTGCAGGTCCGCGTTACGCACGTACGTTTGTGGCCCTGCGGCAGAAGAGATTTTGAACCACCTGCAGTTTATACAGGACGGAGGGTTTGGCGTGGGCAAAGACTGGCGAAGCATATGACATGACGGGTCTAACGCAGACCTTATAAAGCGTACGTTTATTTCTAAAAGACATTTTACTTTTCCTTCCTATCATACTACATAGGCGGCTTAAGTAAAAATGCGCGAGTTTCGTTACTCTATCGACGTGTGGCTTGAAAGAAAGCGTCTGATCTAAGGTGACGCCTAAGTATTTAATACTGCGCTTCTAGGGGATGGGAATACCTAACATACGAATGTGCGGATCGTTGTGGCGATTACGACGTTTGTGGTCGAATTGAATAGCAAAACTCTTTTCTGGGTTGACATCGATACGCCATTTTTGAAACCAAACACCGAGGGCGTTTACGGCCTTTTGGAGTCTGGTGATGTTATACGGGATCGCTTGACTTTTAGTGTAAAGGGCGGTATCGTCTGCAAAGAGGGCTAGTTCGACGCCTTTCGGCGGGATGGGGATGTCGTTAGTGTACACAGTGTACAGCAGAGGGGCGAGGACTGAGCCTTGCGGGATTCCAGCCTTTATGGGACGAGGCGCGGAGAGCGCGCCTTCATGTTTAAATCGAAAAGTACGGTCTTTAAGAAACGACGCTATTAATCTGACAAGGCGAGCCGGTAAGCCTATTTTATAGAGTTTAAAAACGAGACCGCTGTGCCAGACTTTGTCGAAAGCCTTGGCTACGTCAAAGAGAACCGCGATTGTTTTTTTACGGCGCTGAGAGAATCCTTCGAGTATGTACTCGACGATTCGATGGACTTGCTGAGGGCAGGAGTGCTTAGCGCGAAAGCCGAACTGGTGGGGAATAATGAGGGGGTCGCCATCCGTTGGAAACAGATGGTTCCGCATTCGAGAGAGTATGACTCTTTCGAGAAGTTTAGACATTGCCTTGAGGAGGCTGATGGGTCTGTGATTAGCCGGGACATTCAGAGGTTTACCCGGCTTGGGAATGCCTATGACTGTCGCTTCTTTCCAGGCTTTTGGAAAGTAGCTATGGTCGGAGCAGGCATTGAAGATAATAGCTAACAAGGTAAGCACATGCTGGGGCAAGTGCTTGAGTGCGTGGTTGGAAATTCCATCCGCACCCGGAGCCTATTTGGACTTTTGCTTTCTAATGAGAAGCAAGATTTCATCATTAGAGACTGTGACGGGGTCGTCGGTGATAGGGAGAGATTCTCTGCGGAGAACTTCGTCCTCCACCACCTGAATGTGGGAGGGATCCGCGGGTTGCGTGCTGGGCGAACATTGTGCTGCTATGCTGTCGGCAAAGCATTCGGCTTTCTCTTCGACTTCGAAGGCAATAGTGCCGTCGGGACGAGTGAGAGGAGGAACGTGAGAGGCGGTGTCTACGCGTAAGGCTCGGGCCATTCGATAATACGCTTGGTGGGACTGGGAGATATTCTCCATGAGATCGTTAAACTGAGTGTCACGGAGTTCCGCGAGGGGAGACCTAACTTTACGTTGAAGCTGATTTGCAGCTGTTCTGTATGCTGGCGTGGGATATTTCTTGGCTCTCCGGAGAGCCGCGTTCTTGGCTTTAATGAGATTGCTAACGGCTAGGGGAAGCGCGGGTTTGCTTTGCTTAGCTACCTTTTCGTTGTCGCTGATGGCTGAGTTAATAGCATCAGTTAGAGAGTTGACTAATGAATCTAATTTATCCGGGCTATCTAATTGGTCGGGCGAAATCGCGAGCGGAGAGTTCGGGGCCTCTAAGGCTGAAACTAACGTATTTTTAAAGCCTTTCCAGTTGGTAAAGGTCTTAGGAGATATGACGTTAACGTTAGGCGTACCTAGCACGAGGGAGACGGGGCGATGGTCGGAGCCTAGGTCATCGAGCGGTTCGATAGACCTTAGGTCAAGATTGATTCGCTTGATAATTGCAAAGTCGAGGACGTCAGGAGAGTAGGTCGGGTTGTTGGGATAGTGAGTGGGAGTGATGGGGGATATGACGTCTAAGTCAAGGGAGTTAGTGATGTCGAGGAGAGCGATACCGCTGGGGTTGGTCGATAGGCACGTCCAGTCAGTATGTTTGGAGTTAAAGTCTCCGAACATAATGACTGAATGGCCTTAAAGTCGCTGCGGATTGGACTGGAGCCACATGGTATGTAGACCGAAGCTATGATGATGGTCGGATGACCAGTCATAGCCAATCTACACACAGTGGCTTCCATGTTGAGGAGAGGAGGGGTAGGGAGAGGACAGCAATGGAAGCCTCTTTTGTAATATATAGCGGTGCCGCCGTAACCGTCGGAGTTGGGCCTATCGTTGCGAGTAAACGCGTACTTAGGAATAGCGTATCCCCTGGAGCGGTTTGGAGTAAGCCATGTCTCCTGGAGAAGGAATAAGTCAGGTTCTTTGTTCTGAAGGAACAGTTTAATCTCGGGAAGGCCGGTGCTAAGGCTACGAGCGTTAAAAGATACTAGGGATAAGCCCTTGGGTTTAATACGACTGGATGCGGGATTCGCGGGTCTAGACATTATAATTTTCTTATTTACGAATTTATACAAAAATAAAAGAATTTACAACGAACTTAGAAGCGACTGATGCTCGGCTAACGCGAATAAACGCTCTTGAGGATGAGCGGGCGGCTCGCAGTTTGCGTGCGAGTACGGAAATTTCGTTAATGTCGACGTTTTGGATGACGTCGAACACGGTCTTCATGTCCTCAGCCAACGACGACTGAGGTGAAGATGACAAAGCGGGACGCGGCCCTACGGAAGCTACGGGAGCTGGGATGGGTCGGGAAGGTGCAGGCGGGACGGCCGGACGCTGCCTCCAAGACAGAGCCTGAGTAGGCGTCGGCTGAACGGGCTTTGCTTCCGGGGGACCCTTAGCCCTCTTAGCTGTGGAGCGCGGAGCGCGCGGGCAACCCCTGTAGTTAGCTGTGTGGCCGGACTGGCCGCACAGCACACAAGCAGGGGGGGAAGTTGATTCGGGAGTGCGAGTGCACTCCTTCGTTATGTGCGGATCCAGGCACTTAACGCACCTGGGGGAAGCTGAGCAGTTAGCCGCTGCGTGCCCATAGAGCTGGCAGCGGTGGCACTGTCCAGGGTGACCGTGGGGGTCGGGACGCTCGACGGAGATGTTTGAGAGTCCGCAAATTGTGCGAGCCTCTCTGAAAATCTCCTTCGAGTTGGGAGTATTGGACAGGATTACTAGCACTAACGCAAAACGCCTACCGCGGTTGCAGTGCATCTTGTGCACTGCTACGGCCGAGAAACCCTGGGACTTAAGGTCCTCGAGGATATCTTCGTTCGCGAGCTCGAACGGGACGCCCCGTAGTACTGCGTGGATCTTACGCTCCTCCGGGAGGGCGTAGGTGTGATACGCGATTTGTTTTAGAGAAAGTAGCCTGGTGAACGCGCGGAAGTCATCGATGGTCGCGACCTGGATTTTAATTGTATCGCCTGCGTTGGTTGCTTTTAGGTAATTGATTTTTTGCTCTTTGCAAAGATTTGAAACTACGGTCCATCGCGCTTTTTCGCGGAGAAAAACGGGCGGAGGGAGCTGAGGCTTCGGCGGGACGGGAGCGCAGCGCGTCGCTGGCTTCGATGGGACCGACGGAGACGCGGTTGCTTCGAGCGATTTTAATGGTGCGGGGGCTGGTGTTGAAGACACCGGAAAGGGCTCGGGTATTGAGGATACCGAGGCTTTCTTAGAGCGCTTCTTGGAGCGCTTGGCGACTAGCTGGAACGCGGGCTCAGGAGAGCCGGTTAAGGTGACGGCATCTGACGACGTATCAGACGCGGGTTCGGAGTCGCTCCCGGGAGCGGTACGCTTGCGACGCGACGCGTGAGAGGATGCGACCGATTCGCAGTCCATCTCGGACGAGGCGGGAGACGAGGAAGAGCTGTAGACATGAGGGGTCTCGACGTTGGAGGCTTGAGGGGCCGGGGTTGAGGCCTGAGGGGCCGGGGACGCGATAGATGCCTGTAAGGCCTGCGTTAGTACGTCAACGGGTATGCTGGCGCCGGACGCAGCGAGCGCCTGGGCGAACGACCTAAGGATGTTTACAAGGTCCATTGGAGGGCTTGGTCCTACGATATATGATATATAAATATAAAAAAAAAAATACCTAGGTTCCCTAGCAACCTAGCACCTATTTATATAACAAATGCCTAGAGTACCTAAATAAAAACCTAGCGAACCCTAGCGGCTAACCTCCCTACCAGCGGTAGGGGGGCTGGGGAGAATAACTTAAAAACTAACCGTAGTACGCCGAAGGCCGCTACCTAGAAACCTAAAAAAAGGGTACGCAGGTAAAGAGTTGACCGCGTTAGGGTCAACCTTTACCGACAGAAAGGACAAATACACACGGAAAACACACAGACATGATAAAAATAAATATGAAATAGGAGAAAAATAAATAAAATAGAGAAGAGAAATAAAATAAAAATAAAAGGACTGGTTCAGTACAAATTCGTTGTCACCGTTAAGTATCCTTTGTACTGAAACCAGACTACTTACGCTGGGCACAACACTGCACTCAGCACAAGCACAACACAACTTAGCACAGCACTTTGAAGACTAAGGGGCTTAGTCGCAAAGAAAAAACGCACTTTCATAGCACTCAGAGGGAGTAGAAAAACCTTGAAAACCGTAGCACGGATCCAACACGCTAAACTGTGACGACAGTAGACTGAGCGCCACGGAATATCGGGAAGGGACCGATCAACGGAGAACGGGGTCTTGCACGTCCGCACCGCGTGGCGATCGGAGCGAGAATGTGACCGTCAACTAGTCTGTCGCCGCCTTATATAACCGGCAGAGGCGCCACTACCTACTCCCCCCACCGTACCACGCTTCATGTGGCGCTGACGTCACTCGCGAGCCCACACGAACAATAGTTCCCTCGTTTATTTAGTGACTAAATTTTTTATTAATTCTAGATTATTTTTAAACTACAATAATTTGCAATTAAAATCGATAAACAAAAATCAACTTAAATTACACAAAAAATAAAAGATTTTAAATAGCGTGTCGTCACGGCCATCCTGCGCTCTCACACGTCCTCGTGTGCCTAGTCTTCTGAACAACCTGAAAACATAAAAATTGCTCGGCCATTCTGAACTAATTTAAACAAAATTCTCTCAAGTAATACAATGAGTTGGCGTGATGGTTTGTCACGCAGACAATCGCCACACCGTTGATTTGTGACACAGACATTTCGTCACAAAGACATTTCGCCTTACAGACATTTTGTCACACAGTCATTTTGTCACACGGACATTTTGTTACACAGACATTTTGTCACACAGACATTTTGTCTCACAGACATTTTGTCACACAGACATTTTGTCACAAACAAATTTTGTAACACAGACATTTTTAGATTACTCGATTGTAAAATTTTCAAATGTTTACCGTCACTGGCACATGTAGACTCTTTTAAGTTAGAAGTCAATTCCATCGGAACGTAGCATTTTTTTTTAATGGACAGTTTATGTATGCCCTATAAGCCTTTTAAATTTCACCAGATTTTGTGGCTTAGCGCTGAGGTCGCTTAGCCGGAACTTAAACTAATCCTACATACGACACGCCTAAGGGCACCCAAGAGGGCACGGACTTCGGCTTAGGAAATCGTATATTTAAACTACCACTGGTTCGGAAGGGTTATCTACTGCCAAAGAACCAGCAAGAAACTCAGTAGGAATGCGCTACGCCGCGTTAGCCTGGCCCACCGGTGGGTTAGGCGATTCGAATGCCGTGTTGCCCTATTTTTAACTGGAACGCCAGCGTTCTTTGTTGTAATAGCATCGTCGGGATCTGTTAAGACGTTACGCGGACGTCTGTAACAAACCGGCGCGTCTGGTTTGGCTGTGTAGTCAGCTGACTTATTAACCAGCGGGTTGGTGGGGAACGTTGTCGAAGTAGCGTCTAGACACAAACTTCATCAACGTGCCAATAGTGGGTCAGCTCGAGATCTTTATACAGATCTAAATTGCGGACATAGGGTGGGGCCCCGACGCGTTTCCTTAAGAACCTATTTTGAATAACCTGCAAGTGATTGATATTCGACTTGCTGGCCTGAGTGAAAACCACACTGGCATATGTCATGATGGGGTGGATGCAAGTTTTGTCGGAACGTAACAATACGGCATAGCACGTATACGATCGTGAGCGGATTTATAAGTTCTGTTGCAATTCAAAGCCTTCGGCAAATATCTGTCACCATCAAGCAACTGAACTACTTTAAAAGGGCCTTTAAATTTGCGCTCCAATTCGGTTCGATTCCGTTCATGATTTTCCAACAGTACAAAGTCACCTATTTTGAAGTGATAATTTTTTTTTGCACGACATTGCACACTCTTATTTCCAAGCATCCAGAACTAACTTTGCCGTAGGTATTCCTTTAATGAATAAACTTGAATATTTTAGTTTTTAGTGTTTAGTTTAGTTTTAGTTTAAAGTGATTGTTGTAGTTTAGCAAATGAATCCAAGGGAACATCGGTATAGAAATTACTAAAATCTTTGATTATTTTAGCCAATTTCACAATGCGCGATATTTTTAGACTTATTGATAGTTAAAGTGTACTGTGAAACTTCGATCGAAAAGCCTAAACCAATCAAGTCGCGGCCTATCAAGATCTACTAACGATGTATCAGGGACCACGTGAAATAATAACTCAACGGAAAAACTCTGAATGGTAACTGTAGCTGTAATTTGTGTATTGCAATTAAGATTTGATTTCCCTATGCCAAAAAAAACAACTGAATCAGAACTTTCTTTAGCCGGAAAATTTTGAGCTACTGTTTCTTTTATAAGGGAACATTCAGACCCTGAATCAAAACAAAATGAAAACTTCGCACCGAGATTATGGCTGTAGTCCATTGCAGGCTTAATGGTACAGACATTCACTCTTTGCTCCGGCTTCCTCACGGTCTTCAGCATTCTTTTCCTTCTGGGAACAGTGAGCTGCTTCACTACATCGAAAGCAGATTAATGATCGTGGCTCCTTACGTTGTAAGTTGTTCGGAGGCGTGACTTGGGATTGAGTCACGTTGGTAAAAGATACATTGAAATGTCTGCTATTATTACCACGACAATAATTGGCATAGAGACCGGCGTTTTCGCATCTATAACAACGTCGTGGTTACTCCAAACGTGGCTTCTTGGCATCACTAAATTGATTGGCTTTTTCAGAGGGTGGCAAGCTTCTCTTCTGGTACACAAATTGCATTAGTTCACGTTGTAGTTGGTTCCTCCACGTAATTTCTGTTGTAAAAGCCACCCTTTGGATTCGATTGTCAGTTCACGCAGCATGTGCTAATGCAATATTTATTGCCACTTGTTCCACAATCATGTTTTGCCAGCGAGTGGTCAACGTGTTTAATATTTGAGACACGTATATTGACATATTTTCACCATCATTTGGATTGCTTGATAATATCTTATACAATGTTGCAGTTGACGTTTCAACAGTATCAAACTGAGACAAGAAAAGGGGCTTCAGCTCAGACCAGGTTAGTCCAGGATGACTTTTGCCAACCATGATGCCGCTGCTCCTTTTAAAGCCCTGCTAAGGAACACAATCAACTGGCATCCCCTCGTAGGGATTTCTTGGATACACATATCCACCGCGTTACACCATGCCTTTGCATCAGCTTCTTGATCGTCATGATTAAATTCTGGCAAAACAAGATCATTTTCTTTTTTTTTTTTAGGCTCTATAAAACTTCGTACCAATTCCATCATATTGCGATGTTGCAACTCCATAATATTTCTCCATTGGTCTCGCTCAGTACGAATTATAGGACTGGCATGCCCTTCATTAAGATTTTCTTCATTTTGGTTCAAGGGATACTTCATACCATCAGTTGGTGCTCGTTTGCCGTTTTGCCGGCTATGAAATCATTACCTGTCAGACTGCTTGTCAAGTTGTCACGCCTATGCCGCTGAACGAATTTTGATGAATTTTACTTTAGATTCAATTACACTTCACATTTTCTTTAAACGGTTGTGTTCATTTCTCAAACTGAAGTGAAGAATTTCCAATGTATCCTTTGTTTATATCGAATGATTTTTTTTTAAATTATCGTGATAAAAGGACTCCAAGAGGGAACCATTTAAACCGTCAAATTCTCGATGCTGTCTGTGGACCAAGAAAATACGTAAGTATTTTTTATGGTTCAAACGTTTGTACACACAAAACTAACACCCTAAGACAGACTGCCGCTGTGTGAAGTAAATACAGGTGAAATCAATTATAACTTCGAAGTGTTTCGGAGACGGGCCCAGTTGTCTATAGGTGCCATCTATACTTATGTTAATTATTAGTTCTTACGTATTCGAAAAGCTTTGAAACTAAACCGAAGTTAATTATTTCCTAATAAGGGTATCACGTAAGGAGCTTTTGTAAAGGCCTGAGTGATTTATGATATTATAATGGAATACTCCATACATTAACGAATCAACTGGTAAATAATCGATAACACACACTATTAACATGATCATGTAGTTTTAACTTAAATTTTATTAGTTTTCTTCATGAATTACATTTTCATCAGTAAATAAAATATTAAGGAATATCAATTACAATACGACGATACTAAGATTTTAATAGATTCACCCGAGTTGGCCGCTCGGGTGTAACGGATCTTGTGCTCATTGCACAATGTCGAGACCTCAGTCCATTTACCTTTTTCCCGAAGGAAAACGGGTGGTGGGACCTTGGCCTTGACAGAAGTTGGGGCCGGAGCGGGTGTTGAAGACACCGGGGCAGCTGGCATTGAAGACGCCGCAGGGGGTGTAGGGACGGGCGTCGAGGGCGCCGGGTCTTGTTTCGAGCGCTTCTTAGAGCGCTTCTTAACAAGCGTAAAAGAGGGAGACTCAGGGCCAGTTGGGGTGGCGTCCGAGGATGACTCGGTCGCGGGTGCGCGCTTGCGGCGCGGAGGGGCGTCTACTTTGCACTCCATGTCACTGGAGGAAGGAGACGCTGGAGAGCCTAAGACCAGAGGGGTCTGGGGAACTGGGGTGGCCTGAGGGGCCATTGTGGACATTATCGTCATGAAATGAGGGATAAGAGAATCTAGGAAACGGTACTTATCAGCATTTATAGACATGCCTTCAGCACAGGTACTTTCAAGTAACTTCTTTCTAATCTCATCAGAGCTTAGGGAAGCCATTGCGGAGGGGTTGGGGAGGGACAACAATATATAAATATATATACTATGAACCTAACAACGATGACTAACTTCCTAAAACCTAAAACCGCCCTACACGCAGTAGGGCGGTTGAGGACGACGCGGATAACTTACTCGAACACGAAGACTCGTGGTACCTGGAACGACCAATTCCCGTCGACGAAGCTCACGTTCCACGAAGTACGGTTAACAACCCACTATCCGCCGTGAAAACGGCGTTAGAAACTTATTAGATGTACGGTTAACAACCCACTTTCCGCCGTGAAAACGGCGTTAGAAACTTATTACGGTATACAACTATGAAATTATTTATTACGACAACAACCAGTAAAATTTGGGTGCTCAATTAGCGCGGGGGCTAGTGGAGCGGGAAGGCGTCTGCGATCGACGTGCGCTCGAGAACGCACGCAGATTGAGACTGAAAAAAAAACAGATCTTTTTTTTTTTTTGTTCCCCTCCGCGGGAAGGGCAGGAGGATAAAAATGCCCTGACGCATACTCTGGCGCGATTCCAGAGTTATGTGGGACTCGTCCCGACGCCTACCAGGACCATACCCACTAAAAACCCCCTGTCGGCTAGTGCATTTTTGCCACTCAGCCTTCATCTGAGCGACGGCCAACTGGAGAAAGAGGCCGCGCTAGCGGGGCCCAGAAGGGGTCACCCGCTGGGATTACATAGCACTGAAGGTGCTCAAAGCACTGATGGTGAATACATAGCACTGAAGGTGCTCAAAATGAAAATCAAATGATAAAAAATTAAAATTAAAAATTGCAAAATAAAATTGAATTAATTCGCATTTACGTTAGAATTAGGATTTACGTTAGAATTAGAATTTACATTAAAATTAGAATTTGCGGCCAGAAGGGCTTCGAGATCGGCTGACAGTCTGGTGGATGAGTACGCTTGCGCATTCCTAGGCCTAGCGACTTTGAACTTCGAATCTAAGACAGGAGTAGTATATGAGACTGAATGACGAACTAGAGGATTGGGATGGGTTTCGGAGCGTTTGAAGAACGCTTCAGAGAGTGTTTTGAGTAGTTGTTGTACTGTAGGCAGTTCAAGATCTCTATGCAAGTCCGCGTTACGCACGTACCACGGTGCGTTTGTGGCCCTGCGGCAAAATAGGTTTTGAACTACCTGCAGTTTGTGCAGGAGGGAGGGTTTGGCGTGGGCAAAGATTGGCGAGGCATACGTCATGACGGGTCTAACGCAGACCTTGTAAAGTGTACGTTTGTTTCTGAAAGACATTTTACTTTTTCTACCTAACATGCTATTTAGGCGGCCTAAGTAGTGACGAGCGAGTTTCGAAACTCTTTCGACGTGTGGCTTGAAAGAAAGCGTCGGATCTAATGTGACGCCTAAGTATTTAGTACTGCGCTTCCAGGGGATGGGAATGCCTAACATTCGAACGTGGGGATCGCCAGCCGGACGACGGCGTTTGTGGTCGAAGCGCATCGCAGAACTCTTTTCAGGGTTCACATCGATGCGCCATTTTTGAAACCATACACCAAGGGCGTTTACGGCCTTTTGGAGTCTGGTTACAAGGTGCCGAACACTGTGGCCTTTGGTATAGAGTGCGGTGTCGTCGGCAAAGAGGGCGAGTTCGACGCCTTTCGGCGGGATGGGAATGTCGTTGGTGTACACGGTGTACAGCAGAGGGGCGAGGACTGAGCCTTGAGGGACTCCAGCCTTTATGGGACGAGGCGCAGAAAGCGTGCCTTCGTGTTTAAATCGAAACGCACGGTCTTTGAGAAACGACGCTATTAACCTGACTAGGCGATCCGGTAAGCCTATTTTATAGAGTTTAAAAACGAGACCGCTGTGCCAGACTTTATCGAAAGCCTTGGCTACGTCAAAGAAAACCGCGACTGTTTTATAACGACGCGGATAGCAACCGTCAAATATGTACTCGACGATTCGATGGACTTGCTGAGGGCAGGAGTGTTTAGCGCGAAAGCCGAACTGATGGGGAATAATGAGAGGATCGCCATCTGTTGTAAACAGATGGTTCCGCATTCGAGAGAGTATGACTCTCTCGAGAAGTTTAGACATTGCCTTGAGGAGGCTGATGGGTCTGTGATTAGCCGGGACGTTCAGAGGTTTGCCCGGCTTGGGAATGCCTATGGCTGTCGCTTCTTTCCAAGCTTTTGGAAAGTAGCTATGATCGAAGCAGGCATTGAAAATGATAGCTAACAAGGTAAGCATCTGTTGAGGTAGGTGCTTAAGTGCGTGGTTGGAAATTCCATCCGCACCCGGAGCCTTTTTGGACTTTTGATTTCTAATGAGAAGCAAGATTTCGTCATTAGAGACTGTGACAGGGTCGGCGGTGATGGGGAGAGAGTCTCTGCGAAGGACTTCGTCCTCCACCGCCTGGATTTGTGAGGGATCAGCAGGTTGCGTGCTGGGCGAGCATTGTGCGGCAATGCTGTCAGCGAAGCATTCGGCTTTCTCTTCGACTTCAAAGGCAGTAGTGCCATCGGGACGAGTGAGAGGAGGAACGTGAGAGGCGGTGTCTACGCGTAAGGCTCGGGCCATGCTATAGTACGCTTGGTGGGACGGAGAGATATTCGCCATGAGATCGTTCATCTGAACGTCTTGGAGTTCCGCGAGGCAAGACCTAACTTTACGTTGAAGCTGATTTGCAGCTGTTCTATAGGCGGGCGTGGGATATTTCTTGGCTCTCCTGAGAGCCGCGTTCTTAGCTTTAATAAGATTGCTAACGGCTAAGGGAAGCGTGGGTTTGCCTTGCTTAGCAACCTTTTCGTTGTCACTGATGGCTGAGTTGATAGCATCAGTGAGAGAATTTACTAATGAATCAATTTTATCTGGGCTATCTAATTGTTCGGGAGAGATCGCGAGTGGAGAGTTCGGGGCCTCTAAGGCTGAAACTAACGTATTTTTAAAGCCTTTCCAGTTGGTAAAGGTCTTAGGAGATGAGACGTTAACGTTAGGCGTACCTAGCACGAGGGAGACGGGGCGATGGTCGGAGCCTAGGTCATCGAGCGGTTCGATAGACCTTAGATCAAGATTGATTCGCTTGATAATTGCAAAGTCGAGGATGTCAGGAGAGTAGGTCGGGTTGTTGGGATAGTGAGTGGGAGTGATGGGGGATATGACGTCTAAGTCAAGGGAGTTAGTGATGTCGAGGAGAGCGATACCACTGGTGTTAGTCGATAGGCACGTCCAGTCAATATGTTTGGAGTTAAAGTCTCCGAACATAATGACTGAATGGCCGAGGGCGAGAATGGCCTCAAAGTCACTGCGGATTGGTTTGGTACCACTAGGTATGTAGATTGAAGCTATGATGATGGTCGGATGACCAGTCATAGCCAACCTACACACAGTGGCTTCCATGTTGAGGAGAGGAGGGGTAGGGAGAGGACAGCAATGGAAGCCTCTTTTGTAATATATAGCGGTGCCGCCGAAACCGTCGGAGTTGGGCCTATCGTTACGAATAAACGCGTACTTAGGTATAGCGAATCCCCTGGAGCGGTTTGGAGTAAGCCATGTCTCCTGGAGACGGAATAAGTCAGGTTCTTTGTTCTGAAGGAACAGTTTAATCTCGGGAAGATTGGTGTTAAGGCTACGAGCGTTAAAAGATACTAGGGATAAGCCCTTGGGTTTAATACGACTGGACGCGGGATTCGTGGGTCTAGACATTATAATTTACTTATTTACGATTTTATACAAAAATAAAAAAATAAAAAAATTTATAACGAACTTAGAAGCGAGTGATGTTCGGCTAACGCAAATAAACGCTCTTGAGGAGAGCGGGCGGCTCGCAGTTTGCGTGCGAGAACAGAAATTTCCGTAATGTCGACGTTTTGAATGACGTCGAACACGGTCTTCATGTCCTCAGCCAGCGACGACTGAGGTGAAGATGACAAAGCAGGACGCGGCCCTACGGAAGCTACGGGAGCTGGGATGGGTCGGGAAGGTGCAGGCGGGACAGCCGGACGCTGCCTCCAAGACAGAGCCGGAGTAGGCGTCGGCTGAACGGGCTTTGCTTCCGGGGGACCCCGGTTGCGCAGCGGCGGGAAGTTAGCGGGAGTGAGCGGCGGCGCCGGTTTAGACGCGACCCTCTTGGCGGTGGAGCGCGGAGCGCGCGGGCAACCCCTGTAGTTAGCTGTGTGGCCGGACTGGCCGCAAAGCACACAGGCAGGGGGGGAAGTGGATTTGGGAGTGCGAGTGCACTCCTTCGTTATATGAGGATCCAGGCACTTAACGCACCTGGGGGGAGCTGAGCAGTTAGCCGCTGCGTGGCGTGACCTAAGGATGTTAACGACGCTTTGGTCCATTGGAGGGCTTGGATATGTAATGTATAAATATATAATATATGCCTAGGTTCCCTAGCAAACCTAGCACCTATTTATATAAAAAATGCCTAGAGTTCCTAAATAAAAACCTAGCGAACCCTAGCGGCTAACCTCCCTACCAGCGGTAGGGGGGCTGGGGAGAATAACTTAAAAACTAACCGTAGTACGCCGAAGGCCGCTACCTAGAAACCTAAAAAAAGGGTACGCAGGTAAAGAGTTGACCGCGTTAGGGTCAACCTTTACCGACAGAAAGGACAAATACACACGAAAACACAGAGATATGATAAAAATAAATATGAAAAATAGAAAGAAAAAAAATAAATAAAATAGAGAAGAGAAATAAAATTAAAATAAAAGGACTGGTTCAGTACAAATTCGTTGTCACCGTTAAGTATCCTTTGTACTGAAACCAGACTACTTACGCTGGGCACAACACTGCACTCAGCACAAGCACAACACAACTTAGCACAGCACTTTGAAGACTAAGGGGCTTAGTCGCAAAGAAAAATCGCACTTCGATAGCACTCAGAGGGAGTAGAAAAACCTTGAAAACCGTAGCACGGAACCAACACGCTAAACTGTGACGTCAGTGGACTGAGCGCCACGGAATATCGAGAAGGGACCGATCAACGGAGAACTGGGTCTTGCACGTCCGCACCGCGTGGCGATCGGAGCGAGAATGCGGAAAAAAAAACAGATCTGTGACAAGTCTAATAAATAGGCACAGATAGCGTTAGCGTTACAAAGGGTACTACCCGCCGCAAACTCCAATATACGGATGACAATTCGCGAAAAAAGCCGCCCAGCTTATGACAGTCGAGTTTTGTCTAGATAGGCCGAATTTGCCGACGAGTATTAACCCCGAATTGACAACTTAATCGGCAATAGCAATAAATATGTCGTTCAATAAATACTACCAAACTTAGTGGGCCAAGTGTCGGCCTGAAAATGAGGACAGTGCCTCTAACATGATCGTCTTATCAAAATAATCCTATGCTGTTTGGAAATACGTATAACTATTAAAGAAATTACCGTTTTTAAAATGATATCTAAAGAAAATTATCTATTTTATTACTTGCTAATTGAAAATCTTTGATTAGTGACATTCCACTTTACTATAATTACTATTTAGACCGGTCAAAAGAGGTGTTTCAATTTGCTTTGATTCGCGTAGGTACAGCTATAATTTGGTACAGATCTTTGGGACATTACCTATTACGAATGAAATACTAAGAGTCCCCAAAATATAAGCAATCGAATACCTAAAGTATTGTGAAGCAATGGTGGATCGTATGAAAAATAATGAGAACATTTTTTGTAGGTAATTTTACTATTGCTAACTTTTGACATTGGAACACGAATAACTTTTTTATCACAAGTTTAGCTGAATTCATAGGGACTTTTAGTGTTACATTAATAATAATGTACCAAAGTCTGTACTAAATTTTAGCTCTACGCGAATTATTGTGAACCTGCTATTTTCTCGGCTATTTTGACTGGATTTTTTAAATACCCTTTTAAATCTTTTAATTACTTTATTCTCTCCGCGTGTGACATATAACTTAGTTCGTAACATAAGCATAAAACATAAAAGCTAGCAATAAAACAACGTCAACTTTGAATAATAACTGCGCAAAATATTCAAAATGTATTTATTACACAACAAAAATTATAACAACGCACTAACGCGAATGCCATTTTTAAGAAGTACCAGGAGCCCATGATATAAGTAAAGATTTTTCACGACTCGCACCATTTCGCTCGCAGCACTCCAACTAACAGCAGATTTAAAAGTGCATTTAGAACTCCTTAGTGTGTTTTCGGCCAGTGCTTTTACTTCAACCTTTTTCAACCAAGCAGTTCGATTATCTATTTTGTTATACTTTTTAAACTCCAAGGTATGTTCTTTTTTCTTTTTTTTTATGATTAGTGTGGTGTTACCTATTTGTTTAAGAATTTAGATTTAAACACGTATTTTATGATATAATAATAAATAATGCTTCTTTTAAAATGTTATCAATTACGTAACAATTATTAGTTAGAATGAATCATATTTTCTACAATATTAGTGCGATAAAAATACATTCCTAAAATAACTTATACTATTTACTATTTATAACTTTTCTACGCAATACGGTCACGAAAGTTGACAGAAACTTGCATCATTACTTTGCTTTAAACTGAAGATATTTTAAAAATCGGTTAAAAAGCTTTTCAATTCTATATCAGTCAATCATTTTATATTATTAAATAAAAGGTATTACTTTATTTTCCTTTAAATTAATAGTTATAACTTATATTGATTATTTAGTTTAACTTAATTTATTGTTCATTTTATTTTACTTTATATTTTAGATACTTAACATTAGGTATAAATATGAATTTAGCCAACATTTTGTATTTTTTCATAAGAGTGATAGAATAAAAGTATAACTAGTTTTCAGATATATTTTTCTACGCTCACTGGATTCCTATTTTAAAATTTTATGGAATCAATCAAAAAAATTCTTCATCGTTTGTGGAGCTAAAAAATATTTTTTATTAAATGTAATATACTACTTTATTCGTAGATTGGTATAAATAATCGATCCGAATGAAAATGGATAAATAAGATAACAATATAATTTTTTTTTATTTGTACGATTGTTTCATCGTCTATCTTTTAAAGTGCTGGAAACCTTCAAAAAATAATGCTCATTTAGTTTTGTAGGCGTTTCATACCGGCCGCATTTAGAGCATGAAATGGTTTCTTGAGGTGGTCCTAATAATAAATTTTGCTTGTTAAGACTTAGAAGAAATACATATACAGTATAAATTCCCTTCACGTTACTTAGGAGCACGATTTCACTTCCCTGGCTGCGGCTGTAGCAGAAATGTATTCGATGGTACGTTAGTCGCCGATTCGCATTGAATTTTTAAAATGAAATAAATGCTATCGTTTGTCTTAAATGTAACCAAAAATAAATAAGTTTTCACCAAATAAATATTCAAATTTAAAATTGCGTTTTTGTTAAAATATAAAATTTTGAAAAGGTTAGAATGTATTGCACACTAAGCTATTCGTTTAATATGTTCGGGAATCGAATTCCTATCGATTCTTCCGTCGGCCTTTTATATATAAAAGTATGGTATGTATGGTATGGTATGGTATGGTATATAAATCTACATTTTTTCATTTTATTTTCTTTTTTCAGTTGTTTCCATCTTATTTATATACTCATTGGATTTGTTTCGATCATTTGTTTTGCCAATATCGTCAATGGTGACTGTATTTCATCGTGAAATTGTCAAAACTTAAATTAGTTTTCAAGCGGCACAATGTCTAGCCTTTTTGCCAAAGGTTTTAACATAAAGCTCGCATGGACTACCCATTCGACTATCGGCACAAGTCAAATGCCCGCCCGAACATGAATGGTAGTGTCTTTAAGATAAGATTCTAATATTAAGAGCTTTTGATTATTATAACTCAAATAATATTTCGGGAATACTATTACGTAAGTGATTTCATCAATTTGATGTAAAGTCTCTACAACCATATAAGTTTTCTTAAAACATTAACAATTTTAAACAAATAATCTTTATCGCGTATATTTTGAAATTACTGAACTTATTAAACGTTCTCCGTAAGCCCCAGCACATTTGGTCCGGCAGTACTTACCCCCTCCAACTACTAGACACATTCGCCAAGCGCCGAGCGGGTGTGTGATCATCCTGCGCATCGCCAAAGCCCGAACATTGGCCGTGCATACTCCCGAATTTCATCAACACACATTTGACTTTACCTGGCCTGAATGTAGGTATCAACAAACATAGGAACATATATTTAAATTCCAAAGTTTTAAGACATTGGCTCTAAAATATCATGTACCCTTAAACTGCAACAAAGTTTTAAAAAAAAGAAGCTGAAATTAAATATGATTTAAAACAAAAAGAACCGGTTGCTAACTGTATTTTTTCTGCCTACCAATAAAAAATCTGTCTTAAGTATCGCTTGTTGCTAAGCGGAAGTCAAGTTGCGTTCCTACGTTGTAAGTATCGAGTTGTGTGCTTAGAACAAAAAATATATACCGGGTACGGCATCTGTTTCTAGGGACATAGAAACTGATGAGGGTCTATTTAAATGATTGCTTTAAAAGTGGAAACAACCTTTGGTTTACAAAATGGGGTTACGATAGTATTAGGGCGCTATTCGGCATATTTGGGTTGGCAGTTTTTATTGATTTGTTGGCAGACAAGACCGCCAATTACATATATTCGGCTAGTGCTGAACGGGTAGGCCATTATATAGGTTAGTATATTCGACCGGTCCCGCCAAAACCCGAATGGCATAAACCAACCTTTACCTACAGGGATTTACCCGCTTGGCTGAGCCGGAAACAAGTGCCTCTTAGTCAAACAAATCATATTATTTTTAAGCAATTTAATAATAAAAGACCTATAAGGCACAACATAAGATAAGGTCAGTGACTAATAACAAAAACGCAGGTAACAGCAGAACATTCTTTGGTTTTTTCTAGCTTGTAAAGTACCGGTCATTTTGACCCCACATGGTGTGGTAAAGTATGAATCATGTATTACATGTTTCATACAGTGGTTCTCAAACTTTTTAAATGACGGAACCCTTTTGGGAAGCAAAATACTTGATGGAACCCTACAATAAAACAATTGTTTTTATAAGTGTATTTTTTACTAAGCGGAGCGACCAGAGAGAGGTGTTTTGATTTTTTTTTCCAAAATTCTTGCGGAACCGGGTTCCGCGGAACACACTTAGAGTATAGCTGAATGTAATTCATTTGTATCTTACCAAAGATATGAAGACTCTTTCTTAAGCATAATACTTTTCCCAAGCATTACAAGTTACTTGTATTATTTAAAAACCTCATTAGGGCCTTATTGCAGTATTTTGGAAAAATTACTAAACTTATTGTTTATGTATCTTTTATTTAATTTATTCATGTCATATTTATTGCAAATTATGTTTAGCGATTTGTTTATTTCGTTTTTATCTGTGTATGCTTAGTTTATTTTCGTTTTTTTTATTTTGTTGTGAATAATTATGGAAGTATTATTAAGAGTGTACAGTGGTGGCGCAACTTCTTGGCCGCAACTGAAAATCGGCGCTTTGTAGTCTTAAGCTACAGAGCCAAAGCTTTCTAGCTAGGTTACATGTTTGTTCATATTTTTATTTCTATTTCTGTGTGCTGCTGTGACAATAAATTGATTTTTACTTTTTACTATTCTATTAAGAAGAGAATCTAGTCGAGATAAACCCAGGATATTTGTAAAAGGAAATTTATTAAATTAACTTACTCATGAAAAGCTCATGATCTGACAACTATGAATAGGAACTATGAACTGACAATAATGTTTATGAACAAATAATACATAGAACCTTTGCTATATAAAAGTAAATTTGACATGGTTCTATTTATGTCCAGTCTTGCTTGGCTAACAAGTATATTGATAAATAGGTCTGAATATCACATTAATTATGTATATTCAATATTTACTTTTTTACTCTACTTTCTTTAGTTTTTTACCCGACCGTCGGAAAGAGAGTTATCATTTTCAAGTGTATGTATGTACTTTTCTTTGACTCGCAGCCTAAGCCGTTTGACAGATTTTAGCATATGAGGTGTTCTTTGTCATTGAGTTCGTCTCAGTATTTCAATGAGAGCAGGAACATCATATATTTTAAAATTATAACAGTTCGGGTTTTTGAATTTGTCAATTTCTGCAGCTTCGTATAACGGTTATAGATAATCCAAGACAGATACTTCTGTTAAGCGACGAGACAAGATGCAGTTGGTATGATAGCGCCCCTAAAAAGTTATTGCTGCCAACCCGTAGGAGGCAAGCGCGGTAGACTAAAAATTGCCTGAAATGGTGGACTAAAAAAGATGTGGCAGTATTGAAAAGGTATGGAGTGAGTGACGCATATACACTCGGCTTAGGTCCAGGCTAAAGCGATAATTGCTTGAGCGTTATTCGGTCTTTTGCATGCGTCTGCATACTAAGGGTTGACGCCAGGGCACGGGATTCGAGTTCGTACCTGCGTCTGCACCAAATCTCCCGAATGTGACTATCTATTTAACAGCTACTAAGAATCTCAAACTCTCCAGTGCAATGGAGTATTCATTTTAAATCATGTTGCGGATATGAAAAACGCCTTTAGTAATAAAACTAGCACATCAAATGGTTATTTTATATTTTATGTGTTTGTAAATGATGCATCATCCGGGAATAGATAGGTGAGAAGCTCTTGTCACTCGGACCTTATAATGGCCCCATCGCTTGATTCAACTTAGACGCAACACAACTCG
This sequence comes from Marasmarcha lunaedactyla, assembly GCA_923062675.1. NCBI lineage: Eukaryota > Metazoa > Arthropoda > Insecta > Lepidoptera > Pterophoridae > Marasmarcha > Marasmarcha lunaedactyla. The sequence continues at coordinate 14,860,220 of OV281363.1, read as the reverse complement.
AGTACGAACAATCTTTTCTTTAAGATAATGCTTAAATTTCATAAGTTATTTCAATTTATGTAACTGCGCCTTCTTTTAAAGAAGAAAAAACTAAAAATGGCTGCCCTACGGAGGTTATGACCCCACAAGTAACATATTTTTATCGAAAAAAATAGGTATACTTCGCCCAAACACATTGTATCTGTAAAAACTTTTCAACATTAGGACGGTATGCTAAGATTTTGATTAAAGTGCAAAAAAGTATAAAAAATATTTGCAAAGCCGCCATTTTAAAATTTCATTAGCACATGATTACGTAATTGCATAGTGCTTCATTACATGTCGTCCGTTAAAGTCAACTGTCAACTTCAAAAGTATTTTGACAATGATGAAAAAGTTAGGTTAACATAAACTTGCTTCAGCAAAGGTTAAAAATAGAAACAAAAAGGACTTAAACAGACAAAATATGAAAAGTAATTTTAAAATCAACGCTCAACAAAACATTCTTCTTTACATATAACATTCTTACATTGACAGTAAAACCAAATACTTCTTAAGAATTTGTTTCGAAGTAAACTACAAAATCAAGGGTAATTTTTGAGTCATTTGAAAAATTAATGTAGATGAATTGTTCAGGAAACTAAACAACGTTCCAAAAAGAACAAAAGATGAAATTAAAAATCAATTTTGGATTCCCGTGAAAAATCAATGCAAAAATTTCGATCCGTGTTTTTTGAAGTTGTTCAGATTCACGAATAGATCGGCTACCGGATTTGGCAACTGTCTAAAAAGTTACTACGCATATTTATTTCCTTTGTGTATACAAATCAAATCTGCATTGATATCGTGTGTTCAAAAGAATAGGGTAATATTTCACATATAACATCAGATCGATCGCCTCATGTTTAAGAAATACATAAAATAAATGTAAATAACATTGCTTTTTTTTGTCCGCAGATAACATCATTTCTACGTGAATCTTCACAGTATTATATTGTACAAAGAAAATGAATAATTTAGTTCACATATTCGCCGTAGTAGCCCTAGTGACCAACACAAGTTTGGCGGCAAACGTGAATAGGCATATGAAACTGTTAGAACTAATGGACAGGAGAAATAATATTAATGGTAAGTTTAATTTTTAAGGGAAAAGATCTATTTGGTTGCGTTTTTATTTTTATGTGATTTTTAGGAACCGCATCGGTTTACTCATGATTTTACTATTACGAAATCAATCTTACTGAATTGTAATAAAGACTATGTTTTAACCATTACTTAAGACTAAATTGAGTTAAATAATAATAGTCTTTTTGTATTATTTCGGTTATACATAAGGAATATTATATCTTCTTATTTGTTTAAGAATATCACTGATGAAGTGCATTTTTTTATGTTAAGATCTCGTATGGGGCGGTACGACAGCCCTTCCTACTGTGACCGCCATAATATTGTCACTGACGAGGTTGTGTTCCGACTAACGCTCAGGAACGACCTGTGTCATTATTGGAATTACGGGAATTCTAATGAAAGCCTAATAAGAAGTCAGCAACGCATCATTAATCTCAATCCACGGCTGAATTAGCAGCAGCTTTCGACGTTAGCATCAAAACAATATTGGTTCATTTGCGTCAAATTGGCAAGGTAAAAAAGCTTGACAAATGGGTACCCCACGAACTCAATGACCGCCAGCGCGAAGTACGCGGGGAGACGTGCCTTGCACAGCTCAGCAGGCATACAAATGAAGGAATTCTGAACCGCATTGTTACTTGTGACGAGAAATGGATCCTGTTTGACAATTGTAAGCGCTCAGCAAGTTGGTTGGACCCTGGTTCAGCACCCAAACAATGCCCTAAACGAAAACTTACCCTAGAAAAGTGATGGTCACTGTTTGGTGGTCTAACGCGGGTGTAATTCATCGTGAAGAACTGAACACAATGATGGAGAAGCTCGCACGTCTCCAATCAGCTTTGGTCAATCGTTCGGCTCCACTGCTCCTGCACGACAACGCGCGACCTCATACTGCACAGCAGACGGTCTCCAAGCTACAAGAGTTGGGGTTGGAAGTTCTCCGTCATCCGCCGTACTCACCAGACCTTGCGCCTACAGACTTCTACTTTTTCCAGAATTTGGATAACTTCTTGGCGGGAAAAAAATTCAATACCCGAGAGGCAGTACAAAATGCCTTTGAAGAATTTGTTGCCTCCCGTCCAGTTGATTTCTTCAAGAAAGGCATCAATAAGCTACCAATGCGTTGGCAAAGATGCATTGATTGCATGGGTGATTATTTTGATTAATAGAAATAAAAAATATATAAAAAAATTACGCTTCATTTATTTCGTGAAAAACGGCAATTTCATAGGTAAAGACCTAATATTATGCTAGTATAGAGTCATCAGTCATAAATCTGATACTAGCGCACTCTGTTGATATAAGAACACAACAATAAATCAATGGAGCTGGTGCTCTTTTCAGTCTACCTATCATATATATGATGCAAGCTTTTCTTTGGCGCCAGTCGCCATCTATCGACATGGAAAAACTTTACTTTCAATTTGCGGAAAAAGTACGGACTTGGGACTTGGGTCATCCATAACACAAGCTCTGCTTGCTTTGGGGCCAAACAGCTGGTGTGTTTATCTGGGGATTTATTATTTATTATGATGACGTCGTGACGATTGTCGCTGAGTATTTATCTTCTTGAAATCGCGTTGCAAAGTTAGTTTTACTACCTGGTATGAATAACTCTACAATTTGCTATTGATTATTAATGTCGGACGTTTATTGAAAACATTGACATGACAAATTGTCAAAAAAAAGTTAATAAATGTTGCTACCTTATGAAGTCAAATACAGGGTGACTGTAAATAAGTCAAATTAAATTACGCCTTTTTTGTTAAATTAGGCTTAATCGCTTTTGCTCAAAACATACATTACAATAAATATATCTCGATATGGTTTTAAAATTAGAATCAGAATTACCAATATTCAAATTGTCCAGCATTGGCGGTAACTTTGCCGCTGTAGTGTGTCGTGTACCGATAGAATGCGCTAGTATCAGGTATGTTACCTACTGTTGACTCTATACCAATATATATAAGTATCATATCTGTGGCTGGAAGTCTGTATAGTGTATAGTGTACATATTCTGGAAACATCTTGTAAAAATGTTTTAGTGATATTTTCAACTCTATTTGATTTAAGACACAATCGCTTTTTATTTGACCATTAACTGAGATAAGTCCGGAATACGCCTTGGAACGCTTTGTAGATTTCTGCCTTGGAGCGCTCACATACGATATGGTTTCTTATCTTATCTCTAGGAAACTAAGACTTGCAGTTGTCCTTCGTTCCCACAATTTATGACTGCTGTAATTGAATAGAAATAACTATGAGTACTATTAGTTATTATGAGTGACAAACAAACTGACACTAAAAGTTTTGTATGTTTATAATGAAAAATAGCAGTACTTGTAGAGTACAAGTTATACCTTACTTACATACAAGCACAAGTATCGCTCCTCGCAATAAAAAATATCAAAACTTGTGTTTACAAGCATTGCTATTTTTTGTTGTGAGGCGTTCAGCAAGTATAATAATTAAGTAGACTTAGTATGATTGCGTTATGGTATTCATTCGAAAATCTGTTATTGGTAAAAAATACACATTGTTTAGGCGAATAAAATAGGCGAACCGAACCGGAACTGTGAATATCTAAGTATTGCAATATGCAAGTGCCGATGGGCAGTCTGTTTGGGCACTATAAAGCAACATGCGGTTAACGTGTTAACCGCATGTTGCTGCTATTTGCTACTGCTATTATTATATTTATGTAGCCTACATACAAAGAAGGGATGTATTGCAGTAATCTACAATCTGGTGTTCAATTTTGCCAATCACAGCCTAAAAACTTGCGAACGCACCCATCGCAGCGATAGCACAGTATTGTCAAACATTGCAATAGCATCGCAAGCAATCAAAATTTTCTCTAAAATCGCATTGCAGTGTCACGTCATCAATAACCATAGCAGCTATCAATGATTCAAAATAATTTCCTAGTTGCTATATTATAAATAATTCTTATAATTAGCAGCAATTGCTATCTGTTCCGTCACTACTGGATGGTCCAGGTGAGCGGAAGTGTCTTGCCAACGTTAGCAGATCTTCATTCATCCTAAACTGAGTTCGAGTTCGAAAAACGCAACCAGAAAATCATATACCACGAAAAATAACCTAATTTACTTTCCAGAAATCCACCAGTCATCCATGCGGCGTCGGTTCATCACACTCATGAAACCCATGAAGCCCGAATACATCCTGAACTCAAGTCCCCTTGAACTGACCTGTGAAGCCATAGGAGCACCAGCCCCGAGCATACGTTGGTTTAAAAATGATCGGCCGGTATTCGAGGTAAATAATCATAATAGATCCCCAGACAAATACAGCAACAGTAATAAACCAATAAACGTAACTTGTGTAATGGATGACCTTTCAGAGAACTGGGAACCCGGAACACACATACATATATAAACAACCATGACCAACAACTTAGAGAGTACATAATATTCTTCTTGTATCATTCTTTTTTCTTTGGAAAATTTAAGATGAATTTTAGATGGAAATTCCAAGAGCGCGATACGCTAACATTTTTATCTCCCTCACTCGGAACGAAGAAAAAATATTTATTTATTAATTTATTTATTACACACAACAGAATACAACGTTAATAAAATTAATTAAAACAAAACTTTAAACATACTTAGGTAAGGTAATATATCAATTAACATTGAGATAGACAATATTGTATATACATTTAAAAAGTACCTTATCTAACCTTCATTACATCTGTAACACTTAAAGATTAAACAGTAATAACAACTTCTTTTTTTTATATATTGTACACATAATTTTGACCATACACACAGGGCAGGATTTAGAGGTCTGGAGGCCCTGGGGCAATAAAGGAGTGGAGGCCCCAAATTAACTTCCGAAAATAAAAATAAATCGAGAAACAAATTCAAATTCTTAGAATTAACACGTAAATAAACAATTAATAATAGTTTGTGGACATATTTGTGTAAGTTTTTACTTTGTAGAAGGGTTAATGGTTACAAACCCCATAAAAAAAAAGCTTTGTGAAAACAATTTTCTCTATTGTGGGGGCCCCATTCTTGTGGAGGCCCAGGGCTGCAGCCCCGGTTGCCCGCCCCTAAATCCGGTCCTGCATACACAACATGCTTACAAAACAAAAAATGGGAAATGAACATAGAATTTCATTAAATCAAGGCCATATAATTCTGATAAACAATATTTTTAAGGGGTTTTACAAACAGAACTTGTTCAAATGTATAAATGTATTATACAGCTGAGAAAATTGAGCTTTGTTTGAACTCATTTGCTTATCTCAGAGAGTGTCGGTGGCGCAGTGGATAAAGCGCAGGCTTCTTGATTTGAAGGTTTAGTATGTACGGGTTCAATTCCAGTAAATGTCAAATGTACCAATGAAATTTGACAACCTAACTACATTAAGACAACTGCTCTAAGGGTGTTACCTCACCAATCGATCGATCGTCGATCGACGCCATCGATCGATGGCATAATGGAAGCATCGACGTCGATCGACAGTTTTACCAGACCAATCTACATCGATCGATGTCGTTGATCCATGATCAATCGATTGTTGTGGTAACACCCTAAGAAGGTGAAGGAAAACGTCATGAGGAAATCCGCGCACTTTAGAAATTATTGCCATGGTATGTGTAATGTGTGCCAACCCGCAGTAGACAAGAATGGTGGACTATCGATTGCTTGGCACCACCCTGTAGTTGTGGAATTATTAATCTCTGAAGCTGCCAGTTCAAAATGTTTTACTAAGTCAACGTTGCCATTATTTTTACTAACTTTTACTTTTCTAACGTCAAAGTCTTTCCTGTTTCAGTTTGATCAAGAGTCTACAGAGCTAATTGACAGTAACCCCTCATCTGTGGCTCGTATCTACTCCACTCTCATCGTTTCTAAAATAGACTTAGATCGCGAGGAGTACACGTGTGTGGTCAAAGCAGGGTTAAAAACTGCGCGGACTTCTACTACGGTTATAAGGGGAGCAGGTATTTATCTATTGCTTACAATATAAACTAGGTAATTACTTATGTATTCCCGCTAAAACATATCCAATGCTAGACAAACGCCTTTCTCAAGACAACACGCCACGAAGCGGTTACCTTAACATTTTTGTTCTTGAATTCGGTATGTAAAGAAATTTTTTGAGATACCTAGTTATTTTGTAATATTTATGACACCTCTACATCATTTAATTTCAAATAAATTCAAAAAATCTTATATTATTACATCAAGGAGTAACTTCTTTCAAAATCTCATTGCAAAGTTTGTTAATGGATTTTCTTTTCTATGGATTCTTGATGACAGATATTTACTGAAAACATTGAAATGGCATTTTGACCAATAAGAAGTTAGAAAATGATGCTACTTTATGACGTCATTAAAGGTCGACTGTAAGTCAATTTATTTTACGCATTTTCGTTATACTAACTTTAATAGCTATTACATGCGATCTTTTAGTAACAAAATATAAACAATTGTTACATAAGAAAAACGTTGCCTAGGCTAAGTTGAAAGCAGACCAATCCGAAGCGAATAAGGAGCGATACAGATCCATTAGAAATCACTGCAACAAGGTGTGTACGGATGCACAACGGCGCCATATTCACGGATCCGTAGAGAACGGTAATCCAGCTAAAGTGTGAAAATTTCACAAAACCCTGGGCATAGGCAAGCCAAAAATTTTTTTAACTTCAAATATCGATATAATGTCACTTAATCGTCACTTTTCCTCAACTTCTCCAATGGATGGATTACATTGGCCGAACATTGCATGCCATGCATTGCCATGCCCTGACACAACTCCTTTTATATTTCAACCTTTCACTGTATGTGGTGTTGAGCATAGTATACTTCAAATTACATCCAATGCCATGGTTTGCGACAGTATCAGCCGTAGCATGGTCATTCATATCCTAAAATTCCTTCTCCCTACCTTAACCAAGATCCCTTAATAACGCCTTATCATCATGAACATTTCCTGAATCTTGGAATATTATTCCCTTACCGAAAACAAACAATCCTATACATCCAACTGATTATCGTCCAATTTCAATTCTACCTTTCCTTTCCAAAGTCCTTGAACGGCTCGTCCACAACAGCTATATTCTTTCCTGAACACAAACAAATTTCAATTGCATTCCAATCCGGATTTCATTCCGGGCGTAGCACGGTTACAGCCTCAGTGAAAATAACCGATGACATCAAGTATGGCATAAAACATCGAAATTGACCTTGCTCACTTTATTGGACCTCAGCAATGCCTTCAATGCAGTTGATTTTGATGTTTTACTCGGTATTCTATGCTCTCTTAACATATCTCCAGAACTGATTGAGTGGTTTCGCAGCTATCTGCAGGGCCGCCGGCAGCGTATTTCAGTGGAGGATAACGTGTCTTCATGGTGCAATACTACTGCTGGTGTACCCCAAGGCGGTGTGCTTTCTCCTTTATTGTTTTCAGTTTTTATAAATACTGTAACGTACTCTGTTTCTTCTTCCTACCACTTGTATGCAGATGATCTTCAAATTTATACCTAAGTCAGTTTTGATAATACCGGTGTGGCAATTAACACAATCAATGCGGACCTTGAGTTATTGCTTAAATGTAGCAAAGATCATGGTTTAAAGATAAATCCTTCAAAAACGCAAGTTATCTTTGTTGGCAGTTAAAAATTTATAAATAAAATTGATTACAACTAACTTCAATAGTTTTTGATAACTGTATTATTCCATAGTACCGTGGTTAAAAACTTCTCATGGACTCTACTATATCATGGAAGCCGGAATTACAGTCTGTCAGTAGAAAGGTATTTTCTGCTGGACGTTCTCTCCGAAGGCTTCGAAATTTTCTGCCAACACCTTTTTTTTATTTTTATTGAAAAAGGTTTAGACGTTTGTCTTCTATCTCACCTGATGGAAAGTGACGATGAAGACGAAGGTGTTACACGTCTATCCACGAGATACCTATTCACTCGACGCTTGAAAGAACTAGGACCATAGTTTTCTGGAAAAACAGACGCAGGCAGTTCATTCCACACCTTGGCGACCCGCACCAAAAAGGAACTATCGAAGCGTTTGGTTCGACTTCTTGGGATATCTACCATGAAGGGATGGAAATTCTGTCTGCGTGTAGTAGTCCGATGCAAGAAGGGTGTGGGTTCAACCTGATCAAAAAAAGCATTCGCGCACTCTCCAAAATGTAATCTGTAGAAGATAGCAGTCTTCTACTGGCAACTTTCCGACGATGGTCGAGGCTTTGCAGTTTTTTGGTGGTGAGGTAAAAGTTGTTAATAATTTTTCGGGCTCTTCGGTCAACTGCGTCCATCGCTTCTAGTTGGAACTTTGCAGAACCATCCCAAAGGTGGCTACAGTACTCCATACAAGATCGAACTTGAGCTGTATACAAATTAAGTAGCTGTTCAGGGCTGAAGTACCGTCGGACCTTCGAGATGATTTACAAATTCTTTAAAGCTGTTTGAGCCATGGACACAATTTGTTGCCCGAAGTTTAGTTGGGACGATATAGTTACGCCCAGAAGCCCTAGGTGGTCGGTTAAGGGTACAGAAACATTTTGGAAAGTGGGCGTTAGGTCGAAATTGCTCTTTTTCGCGGAGAATAAATAAATTTGACCAAGTTGGACTCGCCCCAATCGGACACTTTCTTTAAGGCCAAATCCACCCGCTTAATCATGGACTCTCTCAAAGCCCGGATTTCTTGAGGACTCGCTCGCGCATTGGACATGTATCTGTCTACAACGGTGCTGTCATCAGCGTAACTAATAATGCCTGGGGTTAGCAGGTCGTTAATGTGCAGCAAGAATAACATTGCAGAGAGAACAGATCCCTGAGGTACCCCGGCATTAATTGCCATTAGGTCAGAACAGCAGAAGAACAGCCGTTTAGGACTACTCGAATTGACCGTTCCCTCAGAAAATCAGATATCCAGTCGCAGAGCCCTTTAGGTATTCCGTATGCTGGAAGCTTACTCAAGAGACCATCATGCCAGACCCTATCAAAAGCCTTGGAAATGTCTAAGGATACAGCTATAGCTTCACCGTGACCTTCCAAGGCTTCGCTCTATAAGTAAGTAGCATACACAAGAAGATCTCCAGTCGAGCGTCCACTGCGAAAACCATATTGGTTATCACTAAGGAGCTCGTTGGACTTAAGGTATGCCAGGAGACGATTGTTCAATACACGCTCCATGACTTTGCAAAGTATGGAGATTATTGCAATAGGTCGATAGTTGATGGGATCTGCACGGCTTCCCTTCTTTGGTACTGGTTGCACGTTAGCCAGCTTCCAGGATTTAGGGACCTTTCCAGAATCCAAAGAGAGTCGATACAGGCGCGTTAGTATGGGAGAAAACTCGGCTGCGCAGTGTTTTAACACAACTGCAGGTATGCCATCGGGGCCGCTGGCCTTGTTCACGTCTAAATTCTGCAAGCATTTAAGAACCTCCTTTTGGCGAATACGAACGGTACCCATTTTGGGTCCGAACTGAGGTAACTGGGGTGGGACTTTACCTTGATTATTTAGACGTGAATAGTTTCTCTTTTGCAGTGTGGGCCAGTGAACCGTCAGGCTTCCTCAGAGGTGGCAGCGATGGGCGACAGAAGTTCGACTCAACCGACTTGGCCAAAGACCAGAAAGCTTTGCTTCCTGAAGGATATGACGCTATCTTGTCTCCGATGTGGCCAATGAGGTCAAAGAAAGCTTTTCTGATCACCTTTTTGCAAGACTTGTCGGTAGCATTGTATTTTTTCTTCAGTTCATGCGGATCCACGGCTTTGCTTCTGCGAACGTCAGCTCAGGCTTTGTACGCTTCTTGCTTAGGCTTTTCAGCTGTGAAGCAAGCAGCATTAAACCATGGGCGACCTTTGGTTTCAAGGGATAGGTCAGCGTAAGGGATGAAATACTCCATTGCTTGGCCTATCACACTTGATGCAGCATCAGCGCAGCACGATGGATCGGTTGATGTAAAACAAGTCTGCCGCCAAGGATAAGACGCGAAAAGATGCCGTATCTCATCCCAATCTGCTGACTTGTATCGCCATACTCGCCTAGCGCCTATTGGGCTGGTGTCAGGCGGCGAGTACTGCGACACAGATTTCACTATGCAGTGGTTGGATGTCCCTACAGGTTCAGTTACGGACACCGAGCACCTGTCAGGATCAGTTGTCAGCAGAAGGTCTAAGCAATATGCAGTGTGGCCGGCAACGTCGGGGATGCGCGTGGGCTCGTGCACAAGCTGTGAGAGGCCTTGAGTCACCGAAAACTTAAAAGCCTCTCTTCCAGCGTGGTCAGTGTCCTGATACGGGCATAGCCATTGCCCGTGATGAGCGTTGATATCCCCCAGGAACACCAACTGCGCTGAGGGAAAAGGTTGACGAACCTTATCTGCTGCATCGCTGAGATACTCCATGAGCCTCGTTGTCTCCCAATTTCCGCTATGTGACCGGTATATACTGGCGTAGAACAATTGGTCAAGGCCGTTATCAATGTGAACCCACATAACGGAAAAGTCCAGATCTTCCAAGTAACGGAGACGCTGACAACAGATCTCGTCACTGGCATACATGCACACCCCGACGTTCGGGCGGACTCCAGGATGTACCCTGGGTAACAAAGGTATGCCGAGTCTGACGGATTACAGATCTGCGTATCCGTTAAGAAGATTAGGTGAGGCCTCTCTGTCTCAAGATGGTGGTGAACATCGTTGATATTTGAGTGCATTCCTCTGATGTTGCAGAAGTGCACTTTAAGAGAGAGAAAGTGCAACCGCTGTAGAACCTTACTCTTCTTGTGACTTTTAATATTAATTGTGTGAGTGAATAGGGAGGAGGACAGAAGTTGAGTGAAGCGCTGCAATTGGAACCAAGCAGCTCGTACTAAACAACGCACACACTGCGGAGACGGCAGAACCCCCCCCCCTCCGGGAATTGTCATCGGGTCCTCTCTAACCAGTCGCCAGCTGGCACGATGAAGCCTCCCGGGATTTTTCGCGAGGTGGCGGGGCAGCCTTACGCATGTGGCTAGCAGACTACTTGAGCCCCCTACTACTTGCGGTCGGCCAGCGGTTCACCGTTTCTTCGGATCCCGCTACCCTCCAAAACCAGTTACCCGGCGAGTCAATAAATTTCGAGCTCTCTGATGCAGTTCTCTGATGCAGCACGATTACTCAGACCTACCCTCCTCGATGGCTACACTAAATATCATGCCGGAACGCGACCATGTCACTTGGCGGCATGGCTTTGTTTAGTGGGTGGTGACAAGCCACGGCCGAAGCCTAACACCAGAAAATACTGCTCATTTAGCACCACCCAGGGACCACGTACAAGACATCGAGGGCTAAACCTTGCGGATGCGAGCAGTTCCAGTCCCCGAAAAAACCTACCAGAATTGCTCTCGCACAATCACTTATACTTCCAATACTGGATTACGGCGATATCAGCTATTTCTATTTGACCGAGGAGCAACTAAACAAGCATGAGCGTCTTCAAAATCTTTGTGTGGGATTCGTATTTGGCTTACGCAAATATGACCACGTATCTGAATTCCGCGCTAAGCTCAAGTGGCTCCCTATTCGTCGCCGAAGGAATACTCATGCACTTCATCTTTTATTCAATATACCGTATTGTTCAACCCCTGCCTGCCTTCTTACCTTAAAGAACGGTTTAATATTCACCACCAACACTATGAACGTAACTTGCGGTCAGCCAGCAACTTCTTGCTGGCAACTCCTCGTCACGGTACCCACTTTTATCAGTAGTCGTTCACAGTGAAAGCAATTTCTCTCTGGAACTCACTACCCTCTCCTCTTCACTATGTTAAAAAGAATAGATTCTTTTAAAGATCAGCTAAAGAACTTTTATCTTTCACAATGATTCGTACAATCTTTCATGATTTTCCTCAAAATTTATGCATATATGTATATCACATAGAGAGGTATTGTATTTTTATGTAAGTATATGATATAAATTTATGTATGTATAATTTTACTATTTATGTGTTTTTTTTTGTATTTGGTTTATTTTAAAATTGCACTGCCCGTCAGTCTGTAATTGTTTAAGATATTTCTCTTCATTTAAGCAGGGTTGCCTGGAATAGATCGCTTTGTAGTGATAAGGCCGCCCAAATTGCATTTCTATATTTTTTACATTTTGTATATTTTATATTTGTTGTTTTCATTTTTATTAGCAATAAAGTATTTAGTATTATTATTGTTTTTTTTTACATACCGCATTCCTTAAAAGTTTCCACAGAAACTGTTGAATTATAGAAAACTTTTGATGGGTGCTATTTTAATTTGATATACATAATACATTGACTTTTTGTCATACCAACTCAAATTTTCCTCCTCTCTTATTCCAGGAAACCAAAACCTCATCGACCAGTCTCGTATCTTTCCTATCAAGCCAAAAATCGCCGTTGCATATAAAGTATACGTGGACACTATTGGTACCAATGTAGTCCTGCCGTGTAAGGCTAAGGGCCGTCCCCGTCCTAAAGTGACCTGGCTCAACAGCTCAGGGGTTAACGTTGAAAAGGACCCGAGATTTAAGGTAATTAGGATTCCTCAAAAAGCATTCAAAATATTTTACTAGTATCTCAGTGTCTTACTCTCTCATTTTCAGGATCTGAGCCACCACCAAGTCCCCTTACTGAGACTTTAGTTCAGATTGGCATTTGAATCCCTTGTAGTTTCATCGTGCTCTAGTAAGCGGGCGCCTACGAAAGACCGAAAAACGTGAAGGAGATTTTTGCTTTTAGGCTCGGTTTCCGATCTGAATTTAAATTAAGAACACCTAATGCCACTCCTCTTGCCAATGCCAATGCTCAATGCCAGGTCTCTTGGCATACTATAGTCAAAAGTATTCATTAAATAATTATATACCGGATGACTTTTGATGACGGATCGTTCGGTAAAGCTCATACTGAAACAAATTGCTCTGAAAAACATTCCCAAAGACACGTAGAAAGTATTTTATTTATTGATTATCGACTTATGTTGCGTTGCCGAGCTTAAGCTTAACTTGGAATCGCCTTTGTTCCAGTAATTACATTTCATTTGCGCACAAATTTCACACCTTATCTTCACTCAAAAGTTCTTCAAAAATAAAAAAAATTAATAATTATATAAATATTTTCCACTACGATAAAAATCAGAAATAAAAGATTTTTTTTGAATTTAAATTAAAATAAACAACATCGACATTCAAAATGACATTTACTACGCCGATGTAATGGGAAACTGTGAAGCTTTTTCGTTTCCAATAACATTGTGCGTATTTCCTTACCTACATTAAGAGCCTACGTCACTCAGTTGTGACGGTACAACTCGGTACCATTTTCTATGAAGCGTTTTCCGCAAATACTTCCCGTTTATATGATGTATCCTCAAGACACGTAGAAAGTATTTTATTTATTGATTATCGACTTATGTTGCGTTGCCGAGCTTAAGCTTAACTTGGAATCGCCTTTGTTCCAGTAATTACATTTCATTTGCGCACGAATTTCACACCTTATCTTCACTCAAAAGTTCTTCAAAAATAAAAAAAATTAATAATTATATAAATATTTTCCACTACGACAAAAAATCAGAAATAAAAGATTTTTTTTGAATTTAAATTAAAATAAACAACATCGACATTCAAAATGACATTTACTACGCCGATGTAATGGTAAACTGTGAAGCTTTTTCGTTTCCAATAACATTGTGCGTATTTCCTTATCTACATTAAGAGCCTACGTCACTCAGTTGTGACGTTACAACTCGGTACCATTTTCTATGAAGCGTTTTCCGCAAATACTTCCCGTTTATATGATGTATCCTCTAATCTAAACTATTGACCTTAGAGTTAATGTTATGTGGGAAAATTTAATACATTATTATAATACTGTACAAATATGAAAAAAACTTTATTTTTATTTTATTTTATCAGAAAATCAACAGCGTACATAAAATTGCACTAAAACAACATTCAAACTTAAAGTAAGGCCAATTAAAGATTTTCCTTAAAAATAATTTACACCAACCAAATTAAATAATAGTAGGCTCTGAGAATGAGTAGTGATTCAGTTATTCATTACTACATATTATTACTCGGAATATTCTATCTTTTATTTTTTTATAAAACAAATGAAATACTTACATATAATAATTTTGTTACAAAACACAACTATAATATAAATTTGGTAAATACTTAGTTCCCTTAAGGTGGATTTTAGAGCAGTTGTTATAAGCTGCTTGAAACGTGGCTTAGCGTTGCCGAAGAGGTCTACATTGTCAAAAACAGTATTATATTCCTAAAATAATTATTTAAAGTCATCCAATTGTGATAAATCAACAGTTTTTTTTTTATTTTTAGGTATTAAAAACAGGTGAACTAATTCTGAACGGCCTGAACTGGTCTGACATGAGCGAATATAAATGCATAGCCACCAACGCCAGAGGCACAGCTACCGCTACCACATTTTTATATCCAGCTAAGGTAAGTTTATTTCTATTTTCCACTATTTTCCATACTACCACATTTTTAAGATCCCACTGCAGACATATCACTCTCACCCAACGACATATTACATATAGACAAGTTGTCCACTCTCAATACTGGCAATGCAAATGCAAGGCAATTGCCTGCAATTTGACTTAGTCTTGTGCAATCCAGTGTCACGGCTGAACATCAAACAAAACTTATTCCCAATTCTGTGTTATTAATACCGTACAATGCTTTCTTGTGTGATTAGTCAATGTAATAATTACACTCTTACTGTTAAAGACAGAAAAAACGTTTCTTTTCATGCGTAAGGACTACCTATTTTTTTTTACTATCTTTTTTATTATTTCATTTTTCTATTTAAAATGACGTTTAAAATTGACATGGCTATACATTCCGACAAACTCAAAGAGCGAGATGTTATATGATTTTGTATGTGGGAGTAAAAGAGGTAACGCTATATACTGCGACAATTTACGCGCGAAGCAAGTATGTACATAGAGATCTCTTTCTTACAACAAGTGAACCGTATTATATTTCCTTATCCCACAAATTTATATTACTGTATCGGGTAGGTATGTATAGTTAAGTTGACGTCGTTTTTTTGAGTGTCATTGCCCCTACCCAAGTAAAGGGTTTTAGTTAGTTAATTGTCCGTCGTGGTTGCCTATGCTATAGTGGACTATAGTTGCTGGACCAAACCAGTAACGGAGCGCTCTTTCATGCATGGCAGTGTTGCCAGATCAGGGGATTTCCCCTTGGATTTAGGGATTTTTCAACCGAGTTAGGGGCACATTAGGGTGAAAAAATATTTGGGGGATTTTTAGGGAAATTTTGAAAAATCGTCAAAAACATTTTTTTCCATATGTAACGTTGCTGACGATTTGTTATTAATGTTTGTTTACAATCCTTAAATTACTTGAGCGCCACAACTAGTATAGGTCGAGATTAATTTAGCCATAAGTAATTAAATGCAGCAATAATAAAGTTTAATGATATATTTTTGTTGAATCTTAAAAGAAAAATGTATCGCAGCGTCCTAATCAATAAAACTTAATCGTTATATCAAGCGCCTCTAATGAGCATGTACCGCCTCTTTAAAAAATCGCGGCATGCCACCATCCACTTGGTGAGGGTATTCTAGGGGCGAAATCAAATTAGTGTAGGGGTATGTCGCCGAGACCATCTGGCAACACTGATGCATGGTGCGCACTAAAACTAAAATCGTTAAGAATCTACATGCCTACAACTGGAAGTTCCACTGGATTTAAAAATAGATTATATTGTTTACCAACTCACTATTATATTTTTATTAATCTCTCATTTTATTAAATACTGTTTTACGATTAAATCATACTTAATATTGTAAATATTTGCTGCATAAGTAATATTATTATATAAGTCAAGGTTTATCAAGCATGTGAAGCCAGCATTGGGGAGAGACGCACGCCTTAGTTGTCAGTCTCTCACAATGGTATTTTACTACATTTTTTAATTACTTATTGGAATAGTTTATCAACAGTAAAGAAATATTGCCCAAGTAACAATATGTTTACAATCAATAGTTTTCTAGATACAGCTATATGTCGGAGGAGCCACTACGAGTCGCCGAAAAACTTTCCCAATAAAAACGGTACAAAATGTTTCGAAAAATTTAATTTTGAATTTATATAGAAATTATAAATAATATACAAAATATAAAATTATATAGAAATAATAATTTACTGAATTTAAGTATAACAATTTTTAAATAAACAAAGTTTACCGATCGACATGCAGTGAGTTCTTATACGCGGTAGAGAGACTCCAATTATATAATAATAATAAGTCATCAGACAAGCACACCAACTGCATGGCCTCATGTAAGTAGAGCTTGTTTCATGGATGACCAGCGAACTGGAGGGGAACCCACAATAAACATATACATAAATATAAACAACCATGACCTAAGAACAAACATCTGTGAACATCACTTAAATGAATGCCCTGACTAGGCCTTGAACCTGTGACCTCCGGTGTATGATGCAGGGATATGATCACTGACGCTACTTGGGCGTCTAAAAAAAGGTCCTATGTTCTTTTGGATTATCTGTCATTGATTGATTTGTAATTATTCATACAGCTGCATTTCTAAATTTTATTTAATTAACAACTATGACCCGAAAACAAATACCGGTGTTCATAACACTGACGAAAGCCCCGACCAGGACTCAAACATGGGACCTTCGGCGGGTGAGGCATTGGCCCTACTCGAAGCTCGCGTTTGACATGAATTTGAATTCATAGAATATAGAAATTCTAAATCTGGATCGGAAAATCTCCAGCTTTTTTTTTTTTCGAAATGGACAGTTTATTTATGGCCCATAGGCCTTTTAAATTTCACCGGACTTTGTAGCCTAGCGCTGACGGCGCCTAGCTGGAACTTAAACTACTACTACATAAGACACGCCTAATGGCGCCGGTGGACCTCGGCTTAGGACTTCGAATATTGAAACTACCACTGGTTCGGAAGGATCATCTACTGCCAAATAACCAGCAAGAAACTCAGTAGGAATGCGTACGACGCGTTAGCCTGGCCCACCGGTGGGTTAGGCGATTCGAATGCCGTGTTGCCCTATTTCTAACTGGAACACCGGCGTTCCTTGTTGTAATATCATCGTCGGGATCTGTCAAGACGTTACGCGGACGCCTATAACGAACCGCCGCGTCTGGGTTGGCTGTGTATTCAGATGACTTATTGACCAGCGGGTTGGGATGGTGGGAAGCATTATCGAAGTGCCAACTTCATGAATGCGGCAATGGTGGGCAGCTCGAGATCCTTGTGCAGATCTAAGTTGCGGGCATAGGGCGGGGCCCCGACGCATTTGCGTAAGAACCTACTTTGAATAACCTGCAAGTGATTGAGGTTCGACTTGCTAGCGTGAGCGAAAGCCACACTGGCATAAGTTACGATGGGGCGGATGCAAGTTTTGTAAAGTGTAAGCTTATTTCTAAGCGACATTTTACTCTTCTTGCAAATTTGAGGGTACAGCCTACCCATGACGAAGGCGGCTCGGTAGCGGACGCGTTTTATGTGATCCGCGAATGTTATTCCACTATCTACAGTGACTCCTAAATATTTGACTTTTTTAGCCCATGGGATCGGAGTACCAAACAGGGTGATCTGACCTCATCTTTTGGAGGGTTTCCTAGAGGTAGTCCTAGAGCAGGTTGAAAGAGAGAAGTACACTGTTGCACTTTTTTCTGGGTTGACTTCTATTCTCCATTTGCTAAACCAAGCGCCTAATGCGTTGGCTGCGGATTGAAGTATTCTAGGTAACCTACGTAGATTCCTATCAGATGTGTATAGCGTCTTATATATAGTCCTTGATATGTCACTAGTGTATAGTGAAAACAAAGTTGGAGAAAGCACCGAGCCTTGTCGGACACCGGCTAATACAGGACGGAGATTGGACAGTGCACCTTCCAATCTGTAGCGAAAGGTTCAACAGTGGAGAAATTTCTCTCGTCTCGTATGATGTGCACGAGGCTGTCTGGCACGCCTAGTTCAAAGAGCTTATATAATAAGCGGTTGTGCCAGACCTTGTTGAAGGCTTTAGCCACGTCAAAGAAAAGCGCACCCGTGCCTATCGGTTTTCGACCTACATTCCTTTGCTCCAAGATGTGCTCCGTGATGCGGTGCACCCGTTAGACGCAGGAGTGACGGGACCTAAAGCCGAACTGTTCATCCGGTAACAGGTGCTTCGAATGGATGACCTCTCGGAGCCTGTTCAAAATGATCCTTTCGTATAATTTGCCTATCGTGCTAAGCAAGCTAATAGGACGGTAGCTTGTAGGTAGATTAGCCGGTTTTCCGGGTTTCCTAATACCTATGACAATCGCTTCCTTCCCCGTTTGCGGAAAGGAGCAGTTTGTTAGTAAGTTATTGTAAATAACTACTAACAGTTGTATGAGTGCGAGTGGGAGAGCTTTCAGAACCCTGTTTGGTATTTCGTCTGAACCTGGAGCTTTCCGCGGTTTTAAGTTTTTAATTATTGTCTGTACCTCTTCCACCGTTACCGGTTGCAAGGTGTCTGTCGGTGGGCTGCCGCATTAAGTTTCGACTGTGCTATTCACAGTTTCTATGTGGAGGGCGTTGGTGCTTTCTGTACTTGGTGTACATTGTTGGGCTAAGCTATCGGCTAGGCTTTCAACTTTTTTGGAGTCATCGAAGGTGGGAGTCATGGGCGGAGGCCTAAGGAGCGGAGGCATCGATGACGCGGTAGAGTCCATCTTGAGAGACTTCGCCAAGCTCCAGTAAGCCAGATGCGAAGGCGAAATCTCTTCAACAAGCGCGTTCCAGTTGTTAGACCGCAATTCGCGTATGCGAGATTTAACATCTCGCTGTAGGGCCCTCATACGGATGCGGTTTGCCTCGATCGGAGCGTAATCGTATGCCCGGATAGCTGCGTTCTTTGCTCTCAACAACTCCTTCACATCCTCAGGCAGGATCCAGCGGCGATCATTCGCCACCGGAACCCGCCTGGAAGATACACTGATAGCAGTTCGAAGGTGGTGAAAGCACCGATCGCTGCATTGGTCTCCTCGATGGATGACAATGAATCGGGAATGGTGTTCAGGTCGGGGCTATCGGTTGCCTTAAGGGCTTCCGTTAATTTGACCCAATCAATGTGTGCCCTCGTTTGAGGAACGGGGTCACTTGGGATACCTAGCTGCATGACTACCGGTCGGTGATCCGAAGTAAGCTGGTGGATGACTTCTACTGAGTGTACCGTTAAGTTAACACTTTGTAGGATGGCTATATCGAGAATATCGGGGCGATGATTTGTGTTATAGGGATAGTGAGTCGGTTCCCAAGGACCCACTACATCACAGCTTAGCGAATCTAACATGTGATGAAGACGACGGCCGTTTAAATTGGTAACTACGGAGTACCAACCTCAATGTTTCGAGTTAAAGTCACCAGCTAGTATTACGGAGGGACTCATATCGAGTTACTTTGAAGTATAGCTTTATCTGGTGGTTGGTAGATGGATGCCAGCGTGATTGGCTGATGGCCGCTCATCGCTATTCTACAACAGGAAACTTCGATATTCTCGAGCTGTGGGGGATCGACAGGTATACAGTGTAGTGACTTTTTGTAATAGATGAGGGTACCGCCTTTATCAGCGGTAAGCCTATCGTTACGAACGATGTTGTAGTTCGCTATTTTCGGATCCTTGTGACTAGGTTTCAAAAAGGTTTCCTGCACAAGTAAGATGTCAATTTGGAATTCTCGAAGGAGTTCATGAATTGCATAACGCCCTTGTAGGTTATTATGATGATTACCATCGGCGTTGAAGTAGCCGATAGTAAGGGACCGAGGTTTTAATCTAGAGGACGCCATTTAAAAGTTTAATTTATTGAATTTTTGGACGGAGGCGATAAGCGCCTGGTGTTCGATCGCGACGAAGCACGTCGCCTGGAAGTCACCCTTTGCGGCTCGTAGTTTGCGAGCCAAAGTGGTGATTTCTCCCAAGTCGAAACTTGAGGCGAATTCGCTTGCAAGCGCGAAGTCTGAAAGTGACTCTCCCTGGGACCTGGCCGTGAGGTGAGAAGGCATGCAAGCAGGTGCTAACCTGACCGGAGGACGGGAGGGTGAGGGCTGCCATAGGTTTCCTCACCATGGTAGGTGGGGTCACCCATGCGTTCTTGGGAGGCGGTGGAGGACCGTGAGGGTCACATAGCAGAGGCTGCGGTTTATTGGGTGGGCCGGACTTTGCAGCAGGAGCAGAGGGTGGACACGTTTGCTTTGCCTTCTGCGCCTTTTTGGCTCTGAGGCATCCTAGGTAATCGGCAGGGTGGCCAACCGACTTACATAAGATGCATGCAGGAGGTTCGACAGATTGCGCGGTTCGATGAGCCATGATCACCCAGGCACTTGACGCACCTGGGCTTGGCGTGGCAATTTCTGGCCGTATGGCCATAGACTTGGCATCTATAGCATTGGCTGGGTATACCACGTTTGAAAGGGATCTCGACGGTGATGCTCGAAAGTCGTGCTATTGTTTAAAGGTTGAAAATCGCCTTGCCCTCAGGGGTGTGATCTAGTGTTACCAACACTAGGTTATAGGGCATACATACGGTGGACGGAAATGACCGGGAATCCCTGGTCTTTAAGATCCTGGAGAAGGAGCTCTGACTCAATCTCCTTCGGTACGCCTCTAAGGACGACGTGTAAGTGTGGTACTCAATGGATTTCTCATTCAAGTACTTGGTGAGGGCGCGGTGATCAGCGGGTACGACAGTCGATACACGGATGCCGATCGCGGTATTTTTCGCGTGTGTATACGCGATTTTTAAATTTGACATATGTGTGGACACAGATGTCCACGCCGCTTTATACCGGATGAAAATAGGAGGGGGATGCCGACCGATTGGCTTGGCCTCGGAGGTAGGAGAGATATAATTTGAATTTGAGGCGAACATGGACTGTGGCGCCCGCTTTTTCGGAGTTTTGGACTCACCGCCGGATGAGTCCGAGGGCTTAGCCCTTTTTTGTTGGATTCGATGGCTTGGGCGGGAGCCTGGGTATCGCAATCTATCGATGATGAACTACGAGTGGACGAAGCCACGGACGAGCGCGAGCTAGAACGATCGCGTGAGGGGTTGATGGATGCGGGTTGACGCGCCCGTCTCTCCTCGGCGTTTTGGTTGTGGGTTTGAACCCACTTTCGAATTTTGTCCAGATGTCTGGACACTGCAAGCGAACGAAGGCCTCATGGCCTTCGATATATCTGCCTCACCGGTAGCCATAGCTACCGCGGCCTGAAAATAACTTAAAAACTAACCGTAGTTCGCCGAAGTCCGCTACCTGGAATCCTAAAAAGGGTACGCAGGTAAAGAGTTGACCGCGTTAGGGTCAACCTTTACCGACAAAAAGGACAAATATGCACAGAAAGACACAGATATGATAAAAATAAATATAAAAATAGAATAGTAAATAAATAAAAGTGTAGAAAGGAAATAATATATAAAATAAAAAGGATTGGATCAGTACAAATTGGTTGTCACCGTAAGGTATCCTCTGTCATAAAACCAGAATACTTTACGATGGGCACACACAGCACTCAGCACAACACAGCACTTTGAAAATTAAGACACTTAGTCGCAAAGAAAAGATCACTTTGAGAGCGCTCGGAGGGAGTAAAAAACCCAGAAAAACCGTATCACGGAGCCAACACGCTAGTCTGTGACGTCAGTAAACTGAGCACCACTGAATATCGGGAAGGGACCGATCAATCGGAGTGGTCTTAGAACGACCGTACCCGGCGGCGGTCGCAGCGAGATTTAAAATCTCCAGTGTGACAAAAACTATGTGACTAAAACTTGTAAAATAAACATTTTATCTATGTATTTACCTAATAAGTCTGCGTTAAAACAAGAGTTGTAAACCTTCTTTGTATTGATCATATTTATTTTTTGTTTCAGGCGGGATAAATCAACTTCCAAATCAAAACTTAATAACATACTGAAACCCAATGTTCCTGGTAGATAAGTTTTATTATATCTAAAGACCTTTTAAAGTGTAGTAAATAACATCAACTTCTTTGTAAAAGTAGTTTAATAAAAATATCTATGTATTTACTTGTTTAAAGTTTGTGTAATAAAATATACACCAAGACCTAGACGTTTACTGTAGTTCCAGAATCTTTCAATAGAATTCATTTATCAATCAATCTTGTTTACCGTTTTGGCTTACTTTGAATAAAGTAAAATAAAGATAAGCTCGTGACGTAAAACACATAAATCTTTTCTTCGTCGTCAGATTCAACTTATTGCTCGTTCCCGTTAAGAACATAGTGAATCATCGATGCAACTACAAATACTAGCCAATGAGATTGCCGTATTAGAAAAAGTTTTCTTCTTGTCGGTGACGCTATTGCCCATAATCTAATGCTGAGACGATACGTCACTGTACTCTTAACGCGAACGAACTATAGTTGCAATGCGATTGTCACTGCTCGAAAAGAGTCGAGGCCGTACGACGGAATACGAACAAACTTTGTTCAGTCTTACTCGCACGCCTTGTTTTGCATCATTCTATCTTTTTCTCATTTTCTATAATTTACAGTTTTAACAATGTAATTCTTGAGTTTGTGTGAGTACCAGATCTTTTACTGAAGTACGTCACATACGAACGTGGATGAACGTCACATATCTTACGCCATTTTAATTTATTCAAAGCATGCGTAAGTTAAAACATCCATTAGTTGAACGCATTCTGCCATTGTTTCTCCGCCATTTATGCAGATCGGCACAATACCCGAACGACTTTGGCCGAGTGCGGAATATGTGGGTAACGCCACTAAAACGCATAAATGATATGTGTAATTTACTTCCTCTCAAAATACATTTTTCAATATAAGAACAGGGCACTTGTAATACAATAACTTGTGAATGTATTATTTCATTCCTTTCAATAATTGTAAACTGTGATTTCGAATACATGGATTAATAAAACATTCGTCGGTGGTTTTATTACCAGATTGCCCTCTTACATATATAGCGAGTGGCATCTACCACTTTTTGGTCTATCATCCGGAGCAATCGCACACTACGATTTATAAACCAAAAAGGTAGCGGTGAGCACCTTCGAGTATGGTGCTCACTATATAAACTTATATATGCACTTGTGCATTCCAAGTTTTACCTTATTCTATCATACAACTAGTCATAAAATTCAAAGGGCCACTTGCGCAGTTCCACAAGCCCCTGGCTAGCCAGCTTGTTAGTTAAAACATCCCTCCGCAGCTCCGTCCCTTTCTAAATCTATTGAACTAAAACAGACATAAAGCAATATTTAGTATAATGCTAGCTAACTCCAGGCAGTAAGCCCAACTAAAGCCCATTTGCGCAGCTCCAGTTAGCCATGGGCTAGCGGTAGTGTGGTGTAGTAGTCCAGTGCTAATTTTACAAGTTTCGACGACTTAACTTGCCGTCCCAGGCACGGAAACGCTCAAGTTCTTGGCACTGGTGGTCACCCATCCTAGCTCTGATAAAAATTATTTACCATAGGCCATAGATAAGAAATCAAAAAACATATTTTTTTTAAATTGTAGGATTTGTTCAACAACTACAAGATATTATTTTGTTTATGATTAAAAGATAAGTAAGCAATTAATGGTTGTTAATATTATGCCTTTTCTAATCATACATGTCACTGTGTAAACGTATATATACAACTGACAAATTTATTTGTCTTACCAATTTTTCGAAATGTCACTAGTGCTGAGAAAAACCAGTAGACATTGGTTGTAATAAATCCCCAGACAAACTAACCAAGTGTATGGTCCCAAACTAAAACTACACCACTCGGTCGTCGTGGTTTGAAGTCTGGTCGTTGGTTTTAGGCATGTTCTATTACGAAGCATTAATTCGGTATATAAAGTCATTATGAGGTACATTTTTTACACTTTCTTCTGAAAGTATTTTCTTTATTAGGAACCTTCAGATAAAGAAGCCTGTGCCTTAACCACTGCAAAACCAACACTCCTTATTATTTGTTTCTAATATACAAATAAAATGATTACCTAACCCACCAAATTTATTGTATTTATGCCACTAAAGTTAAAATAAGCAAATCGTTATTTTATCATATGTTAAACGATAACTGTACGTGCTTAATACATCTTGGTATACGTCTTATTCACATGTTTGACTTGTCGAGATTGTAAAGCTAGCATTAGAAAGAGACGCCTCCCTTAATTTTCTGTCTGGATCTTGTGTTAGCAGATTTCGCGAAAAGGGTTGAATTTTGTCGGTGGCTATGGATAAACCAAGAAACGAACATCCTTTGGACCAACGAACTGTTACTAGGATCGGACTTTACAACCAGCCAACATTCATTGGTGGAACGAACAAAACCCACCCGTTATGCGAAAAATGCATATCAGGTAAGGTTCAGTGTGAAAGTTTGGGCGTGAAATCAAGGGAAAGGTTTATGAACAGGTACTCGACACAATGGCAAAGTTTTGTCTTAAAATCATAGCCGATTTGGACGAAGTAAAGGCCGACGAATTCGTAGTAAGGTGAGTCAAAGACAACCACAGGAGACGCGCACAGTTGTGTGATGACTAAGGAGGCGACCATTTTGAACATTTATTACAGTACGTGTGAAATTAGCGTTAATTTTTTAATAAACTACGATTAAGGACCAATAAGCGTGTTTGTATTAAATGTACAATGTAGGTTTCTGCAATACACATGATGATCTTGTTTGATAACCAAAGTAGGTACTCGATTGATAAGATAAAATAATGCTACATAGTTACAGACCCAGTCTTGTCGAATAAGGTGACCATACGGTTGGTGTTTTTGCTATTTAAAATTATTATCAATAAAGTTTAATTGTTTGCTTCTACAGTTAATGCAATTTGCCTTAAAATACTGCTGTAGAAACAAAAATTTCTGTTTATGACTTATGTTTCACCCCGTAATTTCTTCTTCTTTTATAATTATGATGGTGATATTTATTTTGAAGACGATAAAGGTGAAAGTCAATTGTAAAGTGATAGCGTGACTATACGATCAACGCGCAGACTTTTTGAAGCAAAATGAAAAACACTGTATCCACTCCTCATTGGGATTTTATGTAATGCTCCTGTCTATGAGTATTCAATACACAATACACTATTACCGTTATACACTATACTCTGACGTACGTACACAAAAAAGGAAAAATCAATGAAGAGCACAACTTGCTCCTCCGAATTGGCGCCAAAATCTTGACCAGAGATAAGTTACAAAATTAGGCAACTAGATTTTTTTCCTTTTGAATTTCCATGAATTCCCTCTACTTTTGATTTTCCAACGGCTTAGGAGAAATAGACGCCGCGCCGGCAGCTTATTCACGTATTTGCAGAGCGAACAAGAAAGACCTATCACATTGTTTGGTTAACAGGATTATATGATTATTATTGAGGGTCAATTGATTTGGCTAATTTTCGTTTAAAAGAAACTCAATTTCATAATTCTGCTAGCTGTTACTAACTATTATATAAAACATTTTTTTTAACTACGTTGAAGAGGTTTTTAGGAAAAAAACATTTGTTACGAATTAATCTCAACAGTGAGATTTGTACTAACCCTGCACTAAACTAATATGTCAACGTCGGGTGAATTACATCACTCAGTTGGTGCGTTCCGTTTGCCGCTCACAGCGCTATCAGCGCTAAAAATGCTCAAAACCGTTCCGATTCATTTTAGCGCGCTAAAACTGTTATTAGTGCTATTGCAATCGGAACGGTAAATATCGCGCTAACATTCTGATTGTTCGTCGATTAAGTCTAAAGTTACAATTTCATTAAGATCTTTGACCCTGAATAAAGTAGGAGCCATTTTTTAACATTATTACAAAAGAAAATCAATAAGCAAGCTCTTAAAATCTATAATCGACTAATAAAAACATCAACAAAGTAACGTCATGTGTCAGTTTTGACAGGCCGCTCATAGCGACCATGCTCCGTAGCTTTGGCACTGTGAGCAGGAAGATGGCGGCGTTAATGACGTCATTGATGACGTATCGATAACGCTGTGAGCGCGCTCACTGACAATCGGAACGGGTATTTGAGTGCTGTGAGCGCTATAATCGGCAAAAGGAATGCAGCAATAGATGCCTCAGTTTTTGTTATAAAAAAAGAGCTTTAAAAAGCTCTGTATATTTTCTATGATTCTTCACGCTCATTACGACCGTTTTGTTTTAGTACTATGAGCCCTGCCTATGCCAGTCAGAGCAATCTATTGCTATTGGGTACTATTTTTTGTCATTTTGAAAACATCTCATTACAATGAAGGATTATCCTCAATCAAATTATAAAAATACTTCCAATTACCTCGACAGACGGCACTAAGGGTGTCCGAAAATTTTGTGTAAGAAAAATTAAATTAAATATGTAAATCTCCAGACAAATATACCAACTGTATGCCCCCAAAGTATGCAGAACTTGTGTAAGATTAGGTAAGATAAGGTAGGCTGAAACGAAGACGGAGTTCTTCAATACCACAATATGCCTATAACAAATAATACATATAACAGTACATATAACAAATAATATTTTGTTTATTCATATTAGAATTATTACATTATACATATTACATATAAATATGGGATTTGGAATAAAATATAAGAATATGGTAATTTTTTTTATTTGTTTATATTTACAATTTGAGTATTTTCTTACATTAAATAAGCGACAGTTTGTAAAAATATGTAAGAAACAAGAAATAAATAGATTAAAACAATATAAAAATTACAGAGGAAAAAAATTAAATATTGTATATAATCAAATATTTATTCACCTAAAATTTGGTAATACTGGCCTTTATCGTCCTTAAAATGATGAAAAAAATAGTACTGGTAACTTAAAATGGCACATACCTAGCAACATTTTAATAAAGAGTATTTATAAAGCACTTAAATACTAAGCCCTAAAGATCAAAATCCATTGACATTGCCTTTGTTGTTATGTGAAATAAATAGTTTGTGCGGATCATAACAATTGCTTTACAATAGAATGAAAATAAGGTAACAAAAACACTGTAAAACTTTGAAAAAAGCAAAAGTTATGAGGTTTATTTAAGTATTCAACATGAAAAAGAAATGCTTTATGGATGGTTAAAATAATTTTTGCACACGCACACCAATGCGATGAGAACATGGTTTGACAAGATGCCGGCTGCCACACAAAGTTAAGTTGCGTATTCATATTATAATATGCTCACACGCATTATATGCTTGCGCGCACAAAGAGTTAATAGATAGCTATTACAATTAGTTATGTTGCAACTTCGAAAATTTATTTCTCTGAGTAATAACCTTGCAGAGTAACTTTACTTAATTTGTGACACTATATAATATAAAAGGTACTAAAACTATATAGTATCGTTTGGAAGCGGCCCAAAATACATACACTACAGAAAGAAAAAAAATAAGAGCAAAAGATTTTACAGTATTTTAGTTAAGTATTTTCTTTTTCATTTAATAAGGGCCCTGGTTATCGTAGCCATTTTGGGCGTTTTTGTTGTAACCTCCAGCTCCGAGACCAGTGTCTTCGTAGGATATCCTGGGTTTGTAACCATCTTGGTCCGCTTCATATTCTACTGTCTGAAAAATAAACAAATGACTTTGAATTCATTATACTGTTAGTAGAAAAATAATTAATTTTATATTTTAACCTATTATGTGTACTGACGCTCTTGATTTCTCCTTTTTATCTACAAAGTCATAGTGATGTAGTGCCCTGCCTCATGAGCTGGAAGCTCGAATCCTGATCGGGGCAGACATTATTGTGATCAACACAGATATTTGTTCTCGGGTCATGGTTGTTGTTATTTTGACATGTATGTTTAATTTGGGTTTCCCCCAGTTTGCTCTGACACAAGCTCTGCTTACTTTGGGGCGATGCAGTTACTGTGTTTGTCTGGGGATCTATTATTATTGTTATTCCAATCAATCCAATAAGACACCAAAAATAAAATTTCGTTGGACTTCCCGATCCTACAAGTTTTATAGAGACCTATGAAACTCATCGTTTTCTATCTTTTCATTTAGGTATGAAAAGTTTCCAATACTAGAATTTCGAAAAATTTTTTAATTTAAGATTCCGGAGATTTGTGGTAAAATAGCTACTTAATTATTCGTATGGTATTGCATTATATAGGAGTCATTGTAGATCTATACAAATAACTCCCTTCCTTTACCTTCAAATCGTATTTCGTCCAGAGCGTCTAGAGCGTTAAGGCGACTCTGGCAAGAGAATTTTTCTCCGATGCAGTTTAATGAATTTATTTTTATTTTTCTTTATATTCTCACCAACCTATATTATCTCAGTCCATGCGATTGGTTTATACATATGTAAAATGAGTTAATAGTCTGTAAATATTTGTTTTTTTTTTTGTTGTTCTCTTTTATGTTTTGTTATAGTCTTTGTATTTTGTATGTGTTCTTGTCTAACTACCATATTATTGTTATAAGTTAAATCTTCTAATTGGCTTTCTTATAATCATTTGTTTATTTATTGAATCATCTAGCTGTTAGATTTCCAAAAATTGTAAAATAAAATAAAATTTGCATTTATAATAGAAGATGTTACCATAACATTTATAAAAAAAATTGTTTTGTCGAATTTTTTTTTTTTACAAAGTAGATTGTTTATCTTTCGTGTCGGTCTTTTAAATTTTGACGGACTCGTGACTTAGCGCTTGACTTAAACATTATTTTTTCATTTTTTTGTCTGAATCAGTTTATGTCACAAATTGTACCTGTTTTCTCCCATCAGGAAGAACCACGTAGTAGAGACCTTCGGCGCGGTCGCCCTGCCTGGATTCGCGGTGGCCGAAGTCATTGCCGGAAGGCTCGTCTTTCACTTTGTACTCGAAACTGTAGTTAGCTGGCTCCTGGAATTGTAGAAAAATATGTTATTGGAGTTATTAAATTGAGAGAATTATAGTAACGACTTTAAATAAAAAAGTTTGAAGAACTTGTCACTTTTAATGCATTTCGCGGCAACCTGGTCATGGAACCGAGGAGGGCAATGGTCTGGGCAACCGGTTAGGGCAACCAGTCAGGGTTCCGGTTACAGTAAACATTTAGCGACTTAAATAAAAGAAAATCGATTATCTATTTGGGCAGCCCTTTCGCGTCTTTCAATGTTCCTTAAGTCAGTAGGTTCATTTTCCAATGAAAAATCTGTTTCAAGTCATGTTTCACTTACATTGTTGCCTTCGTCTCCAGCGTATCCCCCTCGGCCTCCAGCCCCAGGGGGCAGATATTGGCGATTCTCAGCGTTTCTGAACGCGTTGTCCAAAGAACCTTGGTTTCCTGTAACAGAAGAAGATATTATTAGTTTCGTCGAATTTTTTGACTCAATAAATAAGTGTTAATAGAATGCCTGGATGAGGTCAACAAAATGACCTTCAAGTTGTCTACAATGTCCATAATGCGTGAACAATATATTATTATGATGGAATTGTTGGTATTCACAAGAAATTAAAGAAATTTTTTTTACATTTTCCCGCTTACACCTGCATACACGGACATCATCAGTCGTAGATGATTTGATTGATTATATTGTTATTTTCTGATTTATAGCTGTCTGGGGTTTCTGTTAGCCTGCAGGAGTTATCTCCTAGGAATGCGTTATTGCTTACAATCACATTGAAGTCCATTTTAGCTCATATAATTATTGGAATTTTATATAGTTACGGACCTCGTGTTATAAAAGGACGACCGATTGGTGTAGTGGTAAGTAGCTTTGCCTCATACGCCGAGGGTCCCAGGTTCGAGTCCTGGCCGGGGCATGCATTTGTATGATGAACACAGATGTTTGTTCTCGGGTCATGGTTGTTTGTATTTATATATGTATGTTTATTCTGGGATCCCCCCAGTTCGCTGTATGGTCATCCATAACACAAGCTCTGCTTACTTTGGGGCCATACAGTTGGTGTCTTTGTCTGGGGATTTATTATTATTATTTATTTATTATAAAAAAATTTAACCACCCGTAGTTTTGAATCTTCCTTTACCCTGTCACTGAATTAATGACAATATTAAAGATGCTTTATTTATTAAAACACTCCCCGCATAAAACCAGTTCGAGTCGATTCGCATACCTACGCTCTCTCTGTGTAACTTTTGATGATAGAAACTGCAGGCTCACTTTTACAAATGTAACTACACTCAATCACCTCCCCATTTAACTAAACATACCTCCAAATCCAGGAGCGCCATATTGACCAGAAGGAGCAACCAAGTTGCCACTCAGTTCAGGCGCGCCATATTGGGAACTTGGGATATTCTGGCGACCAAAGCTCGAAGAAGGTGGTAAGTACTCATTGGACGGCGACTGTGGTGGCACATACTGGTTCGAAACACGTTGAGAAGATGGTGACACATATTGGTTTGATGGAGACAATTGATTGGTCGGAGGAATGTACTGATTACTGGGAGCAGAATACTGATTGGATGGTGGAATATACTGATTAGATGGAGCAGCGTATTGGTTGGTTGGTGGCACGTATTGATTGGTTAAGCGTTGAGGAGGTATATATTGATTAGAGGGTGATGAAGGGGGTATGTACTGGTTTGAGGGACGACGAGAGCTTTGTCGGTTTATTTCGGCTGCGCCGTAAGTGGATGAGGGACGAGACCTGTAAAAAGATTTCGAATTCTTAGTTTTAAACAAAAAAATAGAAATGTAACAGTTAAGGTTATTTACGAATTGTTTTCAAATCAGTTTATTCAAACATAGATTTACTAGTGTAATATTGTTAGCTAGTTTGCTAAACGATGATTGAACGCATTTGATAGCACGGCCCAATATTTGCATATGCTTTTATGTATGCAACTTAATTATCTGTGGCAGCCGCCATCTTGCCAAACCATCCTCGCATTGGTGTGCGTGTAAATTTTTGTCCCATGATCGCATAAGCTGTCTATGATATGCTTAAATCATACATTAGGATATACAAAAAAATTTAATGGTCTGATTTTAATTATTCTTTTAACAAAAAAAAAATAAAAACTCAAGCTTTTTTTATTTTAATGGCTGAAAGGAGTAATGTGTAGTAACCATGTCTCATACGCCGGAAGTCCCAGGTTCAGTCACAGATGTTTGTTCTTGGTTCATAGTTGTTTATCTTTATGTATGTATATCCCAGTGCGCTGTGTGGTCATCGCTCAGTGTGTTTTTTAATTATTTATTAATTTTCGGTCCTAGATGTTACTATTTATTAATAAAAGAATTTAGTTCTGCATTTGAATCTTACCTAGTGAAGGCTTCGGTTTGTCTTTGCGGTCCAAACCTGGGAGGTCCGTAGTTAAGAGATGGCTGGGAGTATGATTGCTGCGGAGGGAGATATCTGTAAAATAAGATTAATGTTTGAACACATTGAAGCTTATTTTTGAGTATTTTAAGTAGTAAATTGTAAGCTTAAGAATCTTGTTAAACTCTTTTTTATGTGGAAAACACGGATGGCTTTGTGGATTATTCAACATGTTTAGATATTTATTATCGATATTAAAATTACTAGGTACTGATAGGTTAAAAAAAAAATAACAAAATACAAAATAATAAGTGGAGCGTGGTTTATCTTAGTATTTCCGAAAAAAATACTTAAGTAAGTATAAAACTTTGTTACTTCCGTTTATTATTCCCAAAATTGTAAAAAATAAAATAATAAATGACTTTAAAATAAGTGGGATGTCCTCTACATGTATCAAGGTATTTATCAAAATATTCTTTAATACATAGACTGCTACAATCAGACGCCAAAAGGATACTTAAATATAAAGTTTACTTTGCCAATTTATACCTTATCTGTAAGTAATCAATGTCTATATATGCTGAGCAAAATATATAGTATAGAGCGTCTTTAGTGACCGTTTGATGTTTCTGAGTGGGGCCGCCACTTACCTATTGTTAACTGGCGGTTCTGCGACAACCACCGCTAGAAGCACGCACGCTATGTAAATCTGCAATTTATAATAATAATAATTTATAAAAGTCGTATCTACATTATGACAGCCCGGTAAGGGAAAATATAGCTTTTTTATTTATTTTTTTTACTGTTTTCATAGCCAGCAAACAATTACGGAACCTGCCTGGTGGTAAATGACATTCATAGGTGTTTCATTTATTGGAAGATATTGTATCTAATTAGTATCGACTCATGATGCATTGCTGACCGTAGACAACTCCTTCCCTTTCACCGGAACACAACACGTAAACGTGATTATTAAAGGGGGTCAAAACAGGACGGACCGTACCTAACCTTACCTAACCGTACCTTAACTAAGAAAATTGCGGGGAGGGAGACTTGCCGAGCTAACAGATGCGGATAAGAATAATTTTGTATAGACATAATGAGACTCTGTAAATTGATTCTGAAAAAAACATATACCCGTGATGTTTCTCCAGTTCTTCTGCACGAAGGTATTTCTGAACTGATGGTGGATTCATGCTTCTGTTGTGCATCAGTTAGCTCAGCAAGCCCCCCGTTAGGATACTTGTCCAAACGACGAACAACCCGTAAACGGCACCCGTTCACGACTTTACGCGGGATCCAGCCATCACCCTCCTCAACCGTATTAAAGGGAAGAGAGCGATCAGTCACCCGGCAAAAATGGTAGAATCCTTGCTTGGTTAAGAAGTGAATAATTAACCCGAAAATTAATTGAATAATGACAAGTTTGAAATCCTTACCTTCATTTTTTGTGTACTGCGTAAAACTATGCGTCCGAATGCCCTGAAAGCGAAAGGTATTGCTCTTAACTATTAATAATTATGCACTATATTTACTGTTTATAATATAATTAATTAACTCGTAATATAAATGGAAGAATTAAATTAAATAAAACACTTTTAACCGGAACCCGCAAGGCCCGTACGTAAGGATGACACGCGAAATCATGAAGCTTTCCGAATAATTGAGTTGTAAATGTAAAAAAAAAGTAAACGCAATAAAATCCGCTTGAAAAGTGTTTTAATTGATATAATAAATCGTGAAAAATTAAGGAAATTTTAGAATAATTAAATACTTATTACATTCTATTTTTCTGATAAAAAAATGGCAGCTCTATTAAAATTTTATTTTTGATATAACTTTAATGTACCATACCATGAATTTCGTAATGAATTAATTTCCTACAATTATTTTAATACGGAAACAAATAGATCGATTTAAAAAAATGGAAGTAAAAAAATCCTTGTTACTGATTAATTTCAACAAGTTTAAAGAGCACACAAACCAACTAACTTTCAACCGAAAAATCGATCCAAATATTGATCCAATTTAGCACAACACACTTCGATGTTCCAAATTCGAATGGTGCTAAGATTTGGATACTAAGGTTTATATAGTAAAGTAGGCGATGCGGTTGAAACATCGTGATTTGAGCATCTTTAAAGATGCGCTTGCACATGAATGAGATTGTGTGCGTGCGCGCGAATGTGTGCGCGCGTGGTGATTGGCGAATCTGTTACGGTTTAGTTTGTATGAGTTGTTGCTCTGCTTTGGTGATAGTTTTGTTTTGTGTTACACTGATTTTACATTAAATATTTTATTTGCATGTGTAATTTGTTTGTAATTAATTGATAGAAATCGTTTTTGTTTTTAGTTTTTGATGGCTCCAGCGTGGTTCCACCCGCGTCACTCTTGATCCCCTAGTACTTTCGGGATAAAATATATAGCCTGAATAAGTTTTTATGACGGTGAGAGAATTTTTGAAATTCAGTCCAGTAGGTTCCATATTGATATTTGACTACATTTAATATTAACGGAAAAAAAATCATCTGCCTAATAATAATATCGGTATTATGGATGGAAGTTAGAACTTTCATTTCTGAATCTGGAGTAAATAACAAGTTTTATTATATGCGTTTTTGATAACGATAAGATGTAATGTATATTTCAGAATCGAATAGTTGAATTATACATTAACCAGCGACTTGATACAGGGTTTTTTATAATTACTGTGCATAATTATACTAATGGAACTGTCAATAAGTATGAGGGTCTTACTACCAGCACTCAATCTTTAATTAGGTTGGTTGCTAGAGATTGCTGCGCAGCATTCAGTTATACTAATATTTTAAGAACAAAAAAACTGTAATTTAAGATGTAACATTGTCAAAAGTATCCAAAAGTTGCATATCTGAAAACGCTTAATACCGTTTCAAGTGTTCTCACAAATAAAAATGTAGTTTACTCAAGTAGAGCAACAAAGCCTACACTAGTTCAATACCGCCAAAAGCTACTCTAGTGCACTTCGTGCTTCAGACTTACATGTACCTACTTTATTAATACTTTATGACACCCGTGTACATTACAGTAATTATTTAGATAGCAAGGATCAGGACATTATTAAGTAATATATATATACTACATAATGCGGTGTAGTAATCTTAACGTAGAGGTAATTTTATATGAATTTAATGGTTAAGTTTCGAAAATGCTCAGATTTTATGGATCTATGAGAATTTGTGAGGGTATTATTAATGTTTAATGGGAAGAACGAAGTTAGAAAGGCATGGTCTCTAGCTGCACTGCTTTGTTTAAACTAAAGTAGCGGGAGATTAAGATTCTGACGGACGGACCTCATAAATCTGTCCCCGTCGTCTGATCTTAATTACAGATTTCGATAAACAAATATAGTCTTAGATGAAGAATAGATTGATTAAATAAATTTGCTCAGCAAAACTGTACTTAGGGGTGCCTTAAATAATAATTTGAGGTTTCTGAGAGTGGCCGTAAGTGGCAATCAGACAGTTACTACGCCGAAAGAATGAGCTAACTAGTTTTCGAAAACCATCTCACCTTATGTTGTGGTGTATATGGAATGTGTATATGGAATTAACTAATATTAAATTTTTTGTTTTTAAGCATTTCATACAAAAAAAACTAATTACAAAGTACACTGATTATTCAAGCTGTCTAAACGCTTGCTCCGGCAATATGGCGGCTTGCCTGTGACGTCACGCCGTGGCGTCAAGCACGGCATGCATTGATAGAAACAAGATTTTTCCTTGCATGTGACGTCATTGAAAACTTATCCAGCCAAAACCAAAATCGTTTAATGTCTTGATGTTCCAATTAGATAGATAAAATAGACTTAAAATAGATAGGTACGTTTATTTGTGTTTGTTTTGGAGGTAATATTAATTATCGTCTATGTGTAGTAATGCGAATTGCTTTTAAAATGCGTTATATCTATACGGATGCTATGGATCTATGCTTTAACGGTAAAGGAAAACATCTTGAGGAAACCCACGTAGCTAAGAAATTATTTCATAGGTTTACGTAAAGTCTGTCAACCCGCAGAGAACATGGTGAACGAGTAGGAGGGGCGATGGCTCGATCCCGCGTTAACTCGTGAACGGGTGCCGTTTGAGGGTGTTCGTCGTTTGGATACTTGGGGGGAGGGGAATTTGCCAAGCTAACAGATGCAGATAAGAATAATTTTGTATAGACATACAGAGACATTGTATAATTATTTTGAAAAAAATTGTACCCGTGCAGTTTCTTGCCAGTTCTTCTTCACGAAGGTTTTTCCAAACTGGTGGAAGAGTCAGCATGACTCGGATGTCAATAAGAACAAGTAATTGTCAAAGTTGAGAAATAAATATTTGAATTTGAATTTGGAATGCGTCTTACCTTTCAATCTACTAATATACAAAACTTATTTGAAGGCGAATTGGATACCTACACATGGCATGACTTTCGAACGGCTGAATTTTGAGCTTTAAACAAAAATCCGTCCATCCATAGTCTTTTCGTATGGGAGATACGATGCCACAGACACACAGAACACCAACCCTTTTTTAGTTGAATTTGAAGTACTGCCTTCAACCACCCCGTATTTTGGATGAGGCTGATCTACCTACAAAACATTCATTGTTAATCATTATTAGAATATTTTAAGAAGCTCTGGATTGTAGATACTTACCGTGACATTGACCTATAGGTACCAAAAATCTTGAATCATCTCAAATCCGAATCAAGATCACGCGCGCACGCATACAGTAATTTGCGTTCTTAATTAAAAAGATCTACAGAAATAACCAATAGCTACTGCTCTGTCAGAGGTTAAGATTAATAAACATGTTAGAAACTAATTATTTGAAGTACATCTGATGGTTTCCAACCGAGTTCTTAATAACATTCATGATTATTTTAATAAAGGTTTGACAATGTATATCTTACTTACAAAACAAATATCTTGAATGGTAAGTAAGGTTCGATTCCGAGAACCACCTAATGTAACAGCCGAAGAGACATTGAAAAGAGAATAACGGAAAAATCAGCCGACTGCTCCAGCGGTAAAGAAAAACATCGTAAGGAAACCTGCATAACTAAGAAATTAATTCGAAGGTTTGTGTGAATTCAAATTCAAATATTTATTTCCCAACATTGACAATTACTTGTTCTTATTGACGTCAAATAAAGCATGACTCTATCGGTTCACCAGTTCGGAAAAACCTTCGTGAAGAAAGACTGGCAAGAAACTTCACGGGTATATTTTTTTCAAAATCAATTTACAGGGTCTCTTTCTTTAGGTCTAAACAAAATTATTCTTATCTGCATCTGTTAGCTCGGCAAGTCTCCCTCCCCCCAAGCATCCAAACCATAAACTATAGCTTCTGTTTACACGCAGCTTCATAGTAGTTCAAATCATAGCACTCCGTGACGTAAAGTGGCTTTTGCGGCTCTCGCCATCATTAATTGTTTAGTTATAAAATATTAAGGTGAACAGTCGGGAGATGTGACGCAGGCATTCGCATTCGAATCCCCTGTAGTGTCGTCGTACCCTAGTATGCGGGCGCCTACGAAAGACGGAACAATGCTCAAGCGGTTTTCGCCTCTAGCCTGTGTAGCTCATGGCTCGTTTACACGGTGCGAGCTGCTGACTTGATTGTAGGTAGCTGATCGTATTGTGTACTCGCAAGCCTGTAGCTGAGCTCGCCTTTGTTGTCCACTGATTCGAATAGCTGCCCAGTCTCAAGCGAGTTGTCGCGACGCGGAGTCCACGTGCTTTGATAAAAAAAACTGTAAAAGGGTCAATGACCACAACATTAAGCTATAAATTGGAACATGCCTATAAAAAACTTAAAAAACAAGTGAGGAAGAAAATGGTCTGGATTTTGAATTGGGTGGAAAGAAGATCTTCCGAGCTTGGAACATTCTCAAGCAGCTATATCATGATGTAATCAGATAAAACTTACTGCTAAATATAAATTATCAAACTAACACACTATTCTACCCTAATCAAAGTCCATCGTGTAAATAAATATATAGCAAGCGGAATTATTAAGTAACCTAAAGTAAAAATTAAGATCTGTAGACGCCGTGGAATCATTAAAATTCTACATATAAAGTAGCGAAGTGAAATTATTTCGTCAACCTTATTGATCAATCTTGTGAGTTAGTTTTTGCCTCAACTGTCAACTTCAATGAGGGTAATGATATTATGTAAATTCGCATACTAGTAATACTGCTATAGAGAAATGTATTTCTAAATATAATTTACCCATTTATAGGTGAAAATAAGTATCAAGGTGATATAGTGAATCGAATACGCACACCACTACTTTTTTTTTTATCGAAGTCGTTACGACGAATCCAGAAAAGACGTAGGGCGCGTAGTGAATAGGACGGCTTAGAAGCTAAGGTGAAAAATTTAAGAGAATCATTTTAATCCCTTCATAGATATATGTTAACATATTTTATAATAGCGGATACTAATATAATAATAATAAATCCCCGGACAAACACAACAACTGTAAGGCCCCAAAGTAAGCAGAGCTTGTGTTATGGATGACCATACAGCGAACTGGGGTCCCCCAAATTCTCCCAGAATAAAAATACATATATAAATATCAACAACCATCACCCGAGGACAAACATTTATGTTCATCACACAAATGAATGCCCTGGCCGGGACTCGAACCTCGGACCTCCAGCGTAAGAGACAAGGCTACTTATTACTGCACTGCTCGGCTGTCATATATCTTTTTAGCTTTATAATTGCAAGGCATTTCTTTGTCTTCCATCTCCGCTAATGTGAAGTGCCAATGAAGGTGAGGATGTTACATGTCCATACAAGACGTACCTTCAATCAACTTTCCAAAGACGATTTTAGCTTGTCTGTAATACATCGCTTCCCAGCGATGAGACCGCTAATTGTTTAAACGTTGTACCCATATGTTCCGAAATGTGTAATATGAAACAATAAGAATAAATAAATATTAATTTCCTTGAAAAGCAGACAATTCCTGCTACATTCTTTCTCGGGAACTAAAAACAAACAAGGACCAAACAAGAAGGACTCGTGGAATCGCTTAATACAACTGTCTAGTTTATAGTATCCCAAAAATATATGTTAGGTTTTGTATATATGTATGAAGTATGTATGTATATATGAAGGTTTTTCCAAAGCGGTGGTAGAGTCATGCTTTATAGGTATACCTTCAACAAGAACAAGTGATTGTAAAAGTTGAGAAACAAATATCCGTGTGTCATTCAAAACTCAGAAATACAGCAAAAAATTTATATCTATTTGTAACAAAACTTAGTAATCATCAGGTACATTAAAAATAACGAAATTTACCACGACGCAAATGATAAATCTTTCGAATTGTTCTTTGGGCAAGTTTAGAAATATGATATATTTTTTAGTCTTCATCCCAATTATTAGTTATAGAAAATCCAATCCTTCAATTATTTTTAATAGAGCTTCCATAAAACACTACGCCTTTATTATTGTGAACTAACTCAGGGTTTCAAGCAAGAAATTCGCACGGAATTAACAGCCTCGCAAGTTGTACAACATTATGATAGCATCAGCAAATAAAACCATTCCAATGTTATGCAAAGAATAGTTTTTAAATATTTGAAACAAAAGTGCATTAAAACATCTTGGGAAACTCATAAAATTATTAACTATCATGTACAAAACCCTGATTGGATCGTAAAGCTCAATTATTCCGAAGATAACGTATAACTCCGACCGAGTTGTCTGTGAAGCGGGATCTTATTTAAAATCGGCCGTCATCGCCGAATTTGTTTGACATTTGTATCGTGTACAAGCTTTGGTCTTTATAGTTTTTCCAATATTGGTACACAGTTTAATAAAATGCTAACATTTAACATTGAGCACCGAGTGGTGTAGTGGTGAGTAGCCTTGCCTCACGCCGAAGGTCCCAGGTTCGAGTCCTGGCCAGGGGCATTCATTCGTGTGATGAACACAGATGTTTGTTCTCGGGTCATGGTTGTTTGTATTTATATATCTATGTTTATTCTGGGTTCCCCCAGTTCCCAGTATGGTCATCCATAACACAAGCTCTGCGTACTTTGGGGCCATACAGTTGGTGTGTTTGTCTGGGGATTTATTATTATTATTATTTAATCGATTTGTCAGTTATAATATTGTTACTTGTTATTAGTTCTTGCTTTATTTCCGGTTGCTGTCGTTTCTGAAATTCCCTCACAATTGGAAGTACGTGAGAAATTTTAAAAACTACAGCTTATACTCACGCGTTATTGTCGGAAAGGTCCGGCTAGTTTCGGACTCGTATGGAGTCCATCATCAGGGCCGAGTAGAGTCGCGGCTGTGCCTCGCCTCGTCCGAAACTAGTCGGACCTTTCCGACAATAACGCGTGAGTATAAGCTGTAGTTTTTAAAATTTATCAAAATGACTCACTTAACATTTTTAAAACGTAAGTAAATCTTCTATAATTTGCAATAAGTATGCGAGTCTTTTCCAGTAAAAAATGCGTCCAAATCAAAAAGTCATTCCAGTTAAGACCCAGTGTAACTATGGGATTTAAGCAGGACTACTCCTTTGTGCAACTCGGTGACAACATACCGATGTTGTCACCGAGTTGCACATTTCGTCCGTATTGCCGGGCGGCAAATGGCCACACTGCCAATACCGTAAGAGTTTTGGCGAGACGAATGTGCCGAACTGCTCAAAAACCCAAATGATCGCTTCTAGCCGAACAAGTGTAGTAATTGCTTCGGGCCAGCCTCATCGTTCTACAAATACTGCCGACCCAAATGTGCCGGCTCAAATTTGCTAAGTTAATTTAGACTTAGATAAAATATAAATAAAGAACAAATCCACTCACTAAAGCACAAAATCTGAGTGCTGCCGTAAGTGGCTGTGTAATCTTGCTATCTTGAAAGCTTAATGGAGCCCCACAAATCTTTAACTTTTTGATATCTAAGCCTCAATTTTAATCAATAATTTTGTAACAAATAGCAGTGAATCTAACTCAGTAGCTCCTCACGAGCGCCTACTATTTAGCACGAAGATCGAGAAATTCGTGAATCGATTCGTCTATTAATGTCGATTTATGATCGAATTTAAATTGATAATATTGATAAAATTGATAAAATTGATAATTATCTTCTGCTCTTGATTACATGTCGATGTGCATATTTATAATTTGATTCACTTCGACTACAGTTTTGACCTTAGTTTTGTTGGGTACGTAAAAGTGGTTTTGATTACTATAAATATGTTTCAGAGCCTCATGTACTTGCATACTGCATACTTTGAGAATCAAGGAATACTTAAGTCGTTTTGTAAAGATATATAACGCTGTACCTAAAGAATAT
Organism: Marasmarcha lunaedactyla; assembly: GCA_923062675.1. Classification (NCBI taxonomy): domain Eukaryota; kingdom Metazoa; phylum Arthropoda; class Insecta; order Lepidoptera; family Pterophoridae; genus Marasmarcha; species Marasmarcha lunaedactyla. Next base: position 14,819,469 of record OV281363.1, on the reverse strand, counting down.
AAATTGTTGCCACATATAAAATTAAAAAACATGATTTTAAAATGGTTACTCGAAAAAAATTTTTGCATGCTCTAAAAGTGGTAAAATTTGTATGTTCTATCTATTTAATTTTAAGACCTAAATCAGTACCTACTATATTTTAAGCAAATAAATATTTGATTTGATTTATACAACGCGCGTAAAAATGACTTGAACCATCTGTGGGTATACGGTAGCATGAATTTGATAAGTTTTATCTTTTATTCACATCCAAGCGACATGAAAAACAAAAGTAAAACACGAAAAAAATAAATAAAAAATAATTGGATACCAAACTATTACGAAATGTCATTAGGCATAAATTATAACGTTTTAGTGTCCATAAATTTATAATCTATTGCAGAGGATTTAACATCATAGGTAAGTGAATTAGAACTAGGTTGAGAACTGTGCCTAGATATCAAGTTCGTTGATGACACGCGTCTGTGAGGTACCTAAAGGTGAGGCCACATTTGGATTAAATAAAGTTTAAATAATGCTTTGGAGATTGTAAATCAAAGTCCGAAGATGGAGTAAATAATAATATAATCCCCAGACAAACACCCCAACTGTATTGTCGTTCAGATCGTTGATCATGCAGTGAACTGGGGGAAACGAATATGTAATGTGTCTGTTTAGTATAATGTATTTTTATTTTTTTATTGTTAACGTTTATCTTATAAGTAAGGCAAGGGAACTACGCCACACAGGCTGGTCTGTCGTAAATATAATTTTTTCTTCTTTTATTCTGATGATGAAGACGATAAAGGTGAAAGTCAATAGTAAAGTGACAGTGAGTAGATTGGTCGCTCACTTCTCTCTAATATGGTTGAGGAGGGCGATGGCTGGATCCCGCGTTAACTCGTGAACGGGTGCCGTTTGAGGGTGTTCGTCGTTTGAATACTTGGGGGGAGGGAGACTTGCCGAGCTAACAGATGCAGAAAAGAATAATTTTGTATAGACATAAAGAGATACTGTAAATTTATTTTGAAAAAAATATACCGGTGAAGTTTCTTGCCAGTTCTTCTTCACGAAGGTTTTTTCGAACTGGTGGTAGAATCATGTTTTATTTGACGTCAATAAGAACAAGTAATTGTCAATGTTGAGAAATAAATATTTTATTTCATTTCATTTCATTTCATTACAGCGTGACGTTACTATCAAAAATCGAAATTCTTGGAGCACGACGAAAAACAACGTCTACACTCCTCATTGGGTTTTCCATTTAATGCCCACGTCTATGAGTATTTACTTATTGTTATCGTGTGAGGGATTGAGCCTCCTGCCTCTGGAAACTGCACAGGCCACTGATTCGAGTATTCACTAACAATACACTATCACTGTTGTACACTAAACACTAACTTTACACAAAAACTTCTGTTTATTTAATTCGGAAAAAAGTATAAGAAGAATTATTTATTAAAATATTTTAAGTTGATTAATTAATTTCAACTTAGAATAGTATTAGGAATTGTATAGATGAATATTATTTATATAAGAAATAACAACACTTTGCTTATGATTAGTCCGAAATGAAGAAACTTATTGTTATTATTATTAAGTTTATTATATTTCGTTAATGTTTAGATCCATTGGATATGATAACGGAATTAAAGCTTAATTTTTAACTTTACATCATAAATATCGGTGTCATTGTAATTCATGCCTTTAAAAGATTATATATGTTTTACTGTTCATTCTGTAATCGATTAAATCTAAGAATGCTACATCGATATAAATACAAAACCTAGGGTAATATAGATTCTATTTCAAAGAAAAATCCTACGGGATTATAAAATGCAGAATAGGTGAATTTGATTCGTAAAATGAAGGGCCTTTCATTCAAAAATAAATAAGATAGCAGTTTTATTAGAATGTTTTTTTTCTTAAATGAACCAATTCTTTATTAACATACAGCAAAAAGAAAAGCAAATTAATAAAAATAATTAAGTATAGAATAAAATTGTACCTAAACAAAGTGGCTGGCAGACTTGTGGGCTTGCCGCGCAAGGTCACTGTCGAAAAAGGTTGTGCGAAATAAGTTCCAACTTAAAGTCACGATTTTCACTCATCGTCGCTTTGAAATTTGTAATGTAAAAAAATTTATGAATTATACATAAGTGATTGTTATGTTAAATTGCAAATTTTCAAATATTCAAAATTAATAATATATTTTAAATGAGGAAATAAAGAATGTTAGAACCTTCTTTAGTAACATTTCTTCTTCGCAGGTCTTAATTTTTCTAAATTAATGAAAACAGTTACATATTCTTATGTAGCACTAAGAATCTTACTTCGCAGTTTTTAATCGAAAGGTATTTAGGCGGTTGTAAGTTTCTTTATTTAGAGTACCTATAAATTGGTGAAAATATCCATATATATTTGGATTTCCCTCTTTCATTTCAAAGAAGTCTGGTATAGGACAAAGGCTTGCCAAACTGATCTCAAAACCACTATGCGGCCGTTACACATTACCTTCTAGCGACCTTCACACGGTGACATCAGTCTATCTTACGAAGGGCCTGTCTACTGTCTATTGAGGGCCTTTTATAAATTCAACGCCTACACAATTTCGTGAAAAGAAACAGAAGCATATTTAGGACAATTTTGTCAAAACTTATTGCAATAGTTTATATATTTTGAAACCTATGCCGATGTTTTTCTCCGATGTGTGGATCACTCAGTCCAGATGTTTGCGAAACCGCTACCATATTTTTATATGAGAATGTACTGTACCTATTGTATGAGTCTTTACCCTTATTCGTAATATTTCGCACAGTACAGTCCTTTTAGTTTCGCAATGGTGCTTCAACCGTTACTAAACATAAATTATCTTTTATGGTACTCTAATAACTCCTAAAGTAGTTTATCTACTTGATGGTTTATTTGATAAATCTAAGAGATTTTCCTATTGGCCTTAAAATAACAACATGTGACTGAAAACGATGAGTAATTTTTTTACGTTCGTCTATTTCGTAGAGCGAATATTTAAGTTTTCTAAAATGTAATAAGATCAGCTGGGAATCTTGGCTCAAGCAAAGGCGAGAATCGCTTCTGAATTTCTGAATCGCGAATCTGAGCCTGCTCCAAGTTCCCCGACCCTACCAGATCATATGCATCATTTTATTTTATCAGATTTCTAAAAAGACTTAAGACTTATTAGTTATTTATTAATAGATTCGTTGATAATCTTGTTTGTAAATTTGTTATTAACAAAACAATAATAAGTTTTGGTACGATAATTACAAACAAGAATAATTAAAAATTATCAAACGGAAAAATAAAACGAAGAAAGAAAAATAATTACATTACTCAAAATGCTCTTGTTACGAGTATTTGTAAATTGTTAATATTATGCAAACATATGTTTTTAAATTCGCTATGTAAAGTTATTTTTAGGAACATTAATTATTTTCTGAAAGAATTTATTATTTAATTCATTATCTGATGTCTGTGCAGCATTTAATTTTATAATCAAATATTAAAGATCCTTTTATGGTGACTGTACGGATTCTTGATCCTTGACGTGCTAGTTTAAGCAAAAAGAAGGTAGACAATGATGCTGCTTTATGACGTCATATAGAGGTTGAATGTGAGTCAAATTATTTTACGCATGTTCGTTTAAATAAGCTTAGTCGCTTTTACCTGCGAGCTTTACCGAACAAATAATTTTATATAGCAATGAAATCTCGAAATGGTTTAGAATTTGCATCAGATTTTTTGTTCTTTACAAACCGAATTGAAATTGTATTGACTGATTTTAATAACAAATTGATGGTTTCTAAATGTTACAAAATAATGTGTTTTTTATTATGAGTAACCGACTATGTTAGACGTAAGTTTATCTGACAAAATGGGTAGACATTTGAAATAAGCCTTATATCATCATTTTGTAGCCTAAATAAGTTATTTAAGCTTATTAATTTAACAGAAGCTATTTTTTTTTTTTTTTTTTTTTTACTTTATTTGGGTTAACAAACAGTGAACACAATATATATTTGCTATTAAAGTAGTATACAAAACAATTACTCATTGTGCCACCCATAACATTAACCACAGCATTTTATATAATAATGAGTTAAGAGATGATGATACTAACTACATTAATGTTTTAAGAAAATGTAACAAATAATTAAATTTGCTTTACGTACTAATAAGGTGTTGTTAACTATTATTAAATTTAAAGAAAAGTTTAACATATTTTAACAATTCAAGCTATTTAGCGTTTTAAAAAAATGATCAAATTATAACTAACTATTGAGCAATTTATTTATCTGTTTTTTATAAGTAACAACATGCTTATCAAATATATCCACTGAATTAAAGTGAGTGTTATACGAATCAGTAATTCTATGTAAAGGTGAACGTTTGCCAGCATTAGTGCGACAAAGACTAGTAGCAAATAATCTAGACCTATTACGAGAGTGAGTCCTGTAAGGGACTCGGTAACATAATTTATTGTTTAGATCAATACAGTCATATCGGTTATGACACAAGTCATATAGGAACATTGTTTCAAGTTGAAGACGTCTAGATTTTAGGTTAAACAGTTTGTATTTAACAAGTTGATCGTTTATTGTAAACTCACATCTACCTACAGTCTTGAGTTCATTTGATACTAATTTAATATTGTAGAAGGGATTTGATTGTTCAGGTACAATAATTTGCTGCTCTGCTAAAATAAACTTCTTTTTCGTTGCTTTCCGATTGTGACCAATAAAATATGAATTTAACAAATCAATTTTAATAAAACTGATTCACTATAAGATGGCATTAGATATATTATCAGAAATATCGAAGATACGTGACACTTCTAACAACACAGGCTACATATTTACTATGAGGGGCGCTAGTTACCACACCAATCGATCGATCGTCATTTGTCGTTGTCATGTTATTGATCGACATCGATCGATTGGTCTGGTAGAAACTGTCGGTCGACGTCGCCTGTTCCATTCTACCATCAAGCGATGGTCAATCGATTGGCATGGTAACACCCTTATACGGGATGACACATTCAGTTCGCAGGATTTGTGGAATGAATGGCCGGCGCAGGGCAAATACTGTCTACTCATATTCATATAGTCCATATATTCAGTTAGTCCATTCGGGCTACAGTTGTTCGTCAAAATCCAACTGTCATAGGCTCGGCGACATTTTTCTTGATCACTCATATCTGCGCTTATTCGATTTTGCCATTCGGCTATGCTGCTTAATGCTTAATGCGATGTTGAATATCCGGGTAGCGCCCCGTACCTGTTATAATTTTCATTTATTGAATCACAAAAAATATCAAACGTGTACATAAAGTTTTTTGTTCTCTACAACAATGATATCTTTGTTTCTTTTTCTAACAAGTAAAGTGATATAAATAGGACATTTTGAACTACTTAGAGAGTGAGGTAACCGTCTGTTTGAACGATCCAAATGAATGAATGAATGAATGTTTAACATATTTGTATTGCATAAGTATTTGCTATCTCTTTATTTGAGAATAATGTCCATAATATTGTACAAGTACGTAATTTGACTTTGAGAAAACTTTTTATTATCCGTGTCAATAAGATCACGAGTTGTTACATCTGCTCAAAAAATATAGCAAAAAATTGTCTTTAACATCTAGCTCTTCTAAAATTATTACTATTTACAGATTTTAAGCAATACAGCATGAATCATCATCCAATTAAGTACCTTAAAAACATTGTGCATGTAATATAAATCAATATGGCCCTTTACACCGTATAATTTAAATGAATATATTCGAAGATATTACGTATTTAAAATGCAGTGACATAGACTCGTGCGAAGCCGGGGCGGGTCGCTAGTAAGGAATAAATAACAAAATCTCCAAAGTTACCATATTTTTAACAAGGAAATAAAACATTCACCTCTCAGTACAGACCTTGCTCTGGATCTGAGGCAGATTTTAAGTTTGTTAGAAATATCGATTACGTTGCGATTAATCTTGATCATCATAATAGATCTCGCGCGTGATTCCGCGCCGGGATTCTTGAGTAATTGCATAGGGATGTACTTGGATCGAAACGAAAGTTATCGACACGATATTGAAACGTTTTAACTTGTGAATCTGTTTATGTTATTGTAACTTTTTGACGTCACATCTAGTGCTTACAATGAACCAAGAAGTACATTATTATATCCTGTCTTTGCTTATTTAATATGGCTTTTTTTTAATTATTCCTTCCTTTAATTACTTGCAAGGTCAGAGTATCACGAGAAGATAATCTTAAAAAATAGTAGTCGGCACTTAACTTATGGAAATTGTATGTTACTCGAAATACTTTATGTTTTTAAAGGCTTCTTATCATATTTATTTTGTTACATTAAGTAAAGTTGTAGTAAAATAACTTTCATCAACTAAGTTTTTAATAGTAATAACAATTTAATTTAATTTAGTTAAAGTAGAGTCTAACTTAGTTTGAGTATTCTGCTGAAGTGAATACTTCTTACATATACACACTTCTTACATATTATATATTATATTACACTATTAGATATATTTACACTAGCTTTTCCTTTATCTCAAGTTGTTGTCTTGTTCAAACGTTTTGGTAAAACATAAATAAATGAAGGAAAAGAAAGCAAGAAAAAGAGTTAATGGTAGTAATAACCAAAAGAGAAATTACACATAAAAAACAGAAAAATACAAAAAGCTCGATAAAATTGGAAGAAAATATAAATGTTTGTACTAATGAAGTTTTCACAATAGTAATACATTTGCACCCTAAAATACTATAATTTTATTTAATTCTACAAGTTAAATACTTGCTTATTGGAACCCTAAGTAAGTTCAACCTTCAAAGTTAAGTGTAAAAAAATCAATTCTGAACAATTTTTATCACCTTTTGATTGTTATAACCAATTCCGTAAGTGGAATAATTAAACACACAATTGAAAACAATTATCTTTTTTGAGAACTGGTTATACACTCTAATAGTTTAATAAACAAACTAAGACTCATATTACACTTATAGTACAAGTTTGATGCAGTAAAATTTTCTCAATTATGAATTCAAGGATTATAAGTTATATAAGTAGTGAAATAATGAAATTTTATAGAATTTAACCACGCGTTCATCTACGACGGACAAGGGTGAGCATAAAGTTGCTGTCAAAAAGTTCTACACATACAAAATTCGAATTCGCATTCAAAATTGTTTAAAATTCGAACTGTTATTGGTTGATTGAGTAGCGTTTCGCTACAAAAGGAAGGTATTTGCTATCGATAAACTACTGCAATAATTCGAATAACTTTTCCGCCATAAAAAATCTTTAGAATTATTATTATCAAGAATATTTTTGGGTCGTAATTTGGGAAATATTTTAGGTATTTACTTAATTTCATACTGAGTCAAGAGCTGCGAGTATCAAATTGAGACTACTAATTCATACTAAAACAAAAAGTGAAAGTAAAAGTTTAACTTATCGTAAAAACGATAACGGCTATCGATACTGTTACGCCACTAGTACCATAGAAATACTGTGGATATAACCTTGACGAAATTAGAAAAAAAATGTAGGCAGTTCAGTTTATCAAATTTGAAGAAGGTTTATTTATATAAGTAAATGTTGGCTATTATTATGATAATCACTATGCGATACAAAATGGATTATTTTTATAAGTGCAAGGGTATTTGGAATCTAGTCAGCGTGGGTGGATCGTTGATTGATTGCGTTTAACAAACTTATCGTTCTTATAATACAAATGAATTAAATTATATATTGATTCATTTATTATATAGAAAATAGGGGGTAATTGAAGTTAGAGAATATTCTCGAATCAAGAGATTTATGTTCGGGATTTAAAACTTTATGTTCTGGGGAGATCAAACTCGAAAGTTTAGGAAGAAACCGATCGGCATTAATCAAATAAATAATAATTAATATTTCTAACAATCACACAATATTATCTAGCCCAAATTAAGTATCATTAAAGAACTTGTGTTATAATAAAATAAATAATAAATCCCCAGACAAACACACCAACTGTATGGCCCCAAAGTAAGCAGAGCTTGTGTTATGGATGACCATACAGCGGATAAATAAACTTAAGAAATATACAACGTTGATAAAAGCGAGAGGCATTAAATGAAACCACATATTCTGTGTAACATTATCAGGCTACACAACAAAAATCAGATCAATGTAAGCCATAGTTTAGTCACAGGAATGTTTTTAGTTTTTACTTAGTTTCATTTAAACACTCTGTATCTTCCCGATCACTTGATCGTAAGTATGTACTATAGGCATACGTAGTTATCTAAACGACAAAATACACGCGAGCGATGCGACGTTGCCAGTTCGCATCGTAAGTTTGCAGTACAAACAAGGAAGTACTTGTACTAAATCTTAACTTAAAAGAAAGTACAGATCACGGTTATCTCACTCTAATGTAATAAGCGTAACAGAAATAGAAATAGATCAGTATGTTGCTATGGCGCCGGCGGCGGCTCGGCTAATTAGGTCAAGGGCACAATTTATACTTTGTTTAGTGCGAAGACGCGTTGCATCCGGGGTGCACGTTGCGCAATTCAGCACGGATTAATGTCGCTCACGCGTCCCATTTACTAATGTTAAGTTTTTATTGTGATAGGACACGTAACTGAGTATTTTCAGTTTAGTTTTGTGAGTAGTTTTTAATTATTTTGTAAGACATCCACAATGCCTGGTTTTATACACGGCGTCAGAATACACTGACATGATTTTAATCTACGGGGAATCCCATGGAACCGCAGCTCTAGCTCTGCGGACTTACCGAGAAAGGGATGGAGACAGCCGCGCGTGCCCTAGGAACGCTTGCACCATAGTATTGGCAGTACAACGGGCACGGGAAAACAAACCATTAGCAGCGCATCAGGAGGGAGTCAACTCAACAAAGGATGTTTACATTTTAACTTAATTATTAAGCTATTTAAGTTCTTTGAAAAACGTTTTTTCGTATACTTCTCGTAAATTTTTTTTAATAGTTTCTGATTAACAGTAGACACTTATAGTATATGTGGTTTCATTAAATGCCTCTCGCTTAGATATTTTTTTTATGTATAAACATTAGAAATAAATGTAAATACACATTCATGACTAGTAAGCAAATATAATAATATATCTGCCCCTACCAGGATTCGAACCCGGGACCTCTGGCATGGAAGGCAAGGCTACTTACCTTTACACCAAACAGGCCGTCAATAAAGAAAAACAAATAATTGAAGAAAGAGAGAGAGAGAGTTGTGAATTTAATTATATACGTCTTATAAGCCGCTTTAGTAGTGAAAAGCATCAACCCCATCAACAAGTTTCGAGATAACGAGCAATTCACAGGCTAGGTTAAAGAAAATTTGTAATTAGTTCATAATTTCCAAACGACAACTTATCATTAATAAGTATTAATAAAGTAATATTTTCAAGTGTCAACATATTTCCCTTATTTGTATTTGGCTCTTTTCATCATTCAGATACTGTATATAGAGGTTCACTAATAATTAGGCGGTGAAAAGAAATAAGTTTCACAGATCTTTTAGGTCTAACATGGAAATCTGTAGTTTGACTTAATTGCATTATTAGTAAATGTCATTTATTAGGGTCATGCTAAATTTGACGTCAATAAGAACAATTAATTGTGAATGTTTAGCACCCATCTCCTGTGCGTCATTTCGTATTTACAAAACTCTCATTTCGGTAAGTTAAGCAGGGTTTACCCCTTTCAACCGCTCGTGTGGCACAGTGCTTGATAGCCTTGCCGCATACGCCCGAGGTCCCAGGTTAGAGTCCTGGTCGAGGCATTCCTTTGTGTCATATGTTTTGTACATGTTGATGTTTTATGTTAATTCTGGCATTCCCCCACTGTTCGCCGTATGTTCAACCATAACACAAGCTCTACATACAGATGGTGTGTTTGTTTAGAGAACTAAATTGGCTGAGAAGTCAAATTTCTTTTTTACTTTTGGCTAGAGGGCGTGTTAGGGAAAGTTGCTCAAAATTGTTCCTGACTTTGTATATTTCTGTCTTTTCGTTTTAGGAACGTTAAGGCCGCTACCCTCTTGTACCCTTTTCGTGCCGGCAATTAATTTAATCGGCACAGCCGGGCGGAAGAACCAAATATTATGTAGAACATTTGGTAAAACTAGCCGCCCGGTATAAGACAGACGGGATTTAGCGATCAATATTAGAAAAACATAACCCGAGTACGAAACAGCTGTCCTTGTGATTCAACAAATATTTCCAAGTCGAATAAGCGGGAAGCGTCCTTTATAGAAAGTGATTACCTTTCCAAAATATAAATGGAATGTTATAAGTGACAGTTTAAATATTGCAAAACGGTTCGTGACGTTGCCAGTACAGCTTATATTATCGATCAGATGGGTTATTATAACAGAGTGTGGTTTAAAATAAAAGATATCGCGGGGAATAATTGTAGGTATCTATTAAATAGTCCAAACTATTTGTGGACGCTGAATGTTAACAGGCACTTAAGGCTGGTTAACACGCGTTCAGAGGTTAAATTGGTAACAAAATTGTAACAAATATTTAAGTGAAAAATTATGTGTAAACAGTCAGTTAAGTGACAAGTGGTAAGTTAAAATTTAGTACGCAAGTGATTAAGCAGACTAGGATTCGTTCTATTTTTCGTATAAGTAGGTGGGCTGGACTCCTCACTTAACTACGGGTGTCACTTCCGATGAAGGCTAACGGTAAAATTTTTCCACAGCCAACAAGGTGAATTTTAGTGGGTAGGTGGCATTCTGGTGAGTCCCACATCACCCCCGCAGAGGTCGTGCGGCGGTATGCATGACGCATCTTCCCACCTCCCTCCCGTGAGGGTGTTGCTTCGGCGGCAAAAAAAAAACCTCACTGAACACGTTTGGATGTGATTTTTTAGTTAAGTGCATAATTTGACAAAGCGGATGGCGGCAAGAGCTCGTATTTATTTTGCATTAAACCTTTTTTTTTCACATTGTCGCAGTGGAGTTAATTTCAACTTTGAAATTTGTTGAAGAATATTGAAAATAGGCATACTTGTGAATATTCATAAATTTTGAAAACATATATTCTTTCTATAAGAATTTTAATAATAATAAAGATTTTAATTTCCGAAACAAATTCATTTCTGAATTTGTCCAAAATCTCGTTTACCACATATCTAGCTACAGAATTGACATTCATTACTGTTCATCTTCATTGAACTTATGAGCTTAACTACTTAATCCGTTTGGACACACAAGTGACATGTAGTAACTTAATATTCAGTTACCAATTCAACTACTTAATATGTGTAAACCGCGCATTAGAGAGCCAAACGGGTACTTAGGTCGCGATTTTGTTTGCCTAACATACACTTAGATTATGTATATATAACGTATAAACATGCAAAGAAAAATCTGTATGCAAAGCAAAATCTGTATTTCTAAGCTCAGTAAGTAACCATTTGTCATCTATGAATGCGGCAGTAAAACGGCTGAGTATAGTTTGAAGTATAATATCGGCAAAAAAAGTAATTTATCTTCAGAATAAATTATATTTTTAGAAAGGTACCCAGAACTTATACGGTCATCCATAACTCAAGCTCCGCTTATTTCGGAGCCATACAGTTGCAGCGTTTGTCGTACTTGGTCGTTATTCTCTCGGATAAAGATTGTAATTGATATTGGATTGTGCGGTCAGCAACGATTAAATATCTGGGAGTTTTTCTGGCTGACAGCTAAAACTGACAACACCTTATTCATCTTGTATCATCCAAAGAAAATCCTCCTCGTTTTTAGGGCACTGTGGTGCTGACTTCTAAACGCGATTACTATACCCTATACCAGTCGATTTTCAGCTGTTGTATAGTTGCTTGGGTATTCGCTGATGATCATTTTAGAGAGAGCTCAGAGAGCGATCCTAAAAGTTATGACTTCCCGACCCACCCGTTTCCCTACATTTCACCTATACTTTGACACTAAAATGCCAGCTGTTCGTCAACTGTACACACTCAGGGCCATGGTTCGTGAGCAGTCAACAGTTCCCCCCTGACCTCGAGAAACTTTCGCATTACACTACTTGTACTCCAATTGCTCATGCCACAAGATTTCTTGGTGCCCTTTTATACAATAACTTAAATATAATTCTACGCAACTAAGAAGTAAGAATTAAAAAAGAAACTAACACTTTGGTTGTCCACGTAACGTGATTTGCACATCCTAGGGCAACAGTTTTGTCCAATGACACCACACACCACATAAATACATACATACTTTTATGTTCCTTTATTTTTTATTTTTTGTTTATAGTAAAACATTGAATTTTTTCATTTTTATTCTTAATTTCTGTAAAATGTGGTAACCAACAAACATGATTATTATTCTTATAAACTGAAATATATCGTTTCTAAATTCATAGCATTAAATTCAAATTCAAATTTAAATATTTACTTCTCAACATTGACAATTACTTGTTCTTATTGACGTCAAATAAAACTTTACTCTACCATCTGTTAGCTCGGCAAGTCTCCAAGTATCCAAACGACGAACACCCTCAAACGGCACCAGTTCACGAGTTAACGCGGGATCCAGCCATCGCCCTCCTCAACCATATTAGAGGGAAGTGAGCGACCCGTCACCCGACGCTACCATAAGAAGACGTACTTTAGTGACAATGACGCTTTAGGCATTCATCGGGACGAAGAACTCGACGAACAAACAGACACATTAAGTGAAACTTATAACTACCTTTACGCCTCTCACTTGTACCTCACTTCAAGAAACCTGCGTTTACTTTAGAGTACTCACGAAGTTACTATATATCTGTCAATGATTTTACTCGATTACTTCATCTTCTAAGAGCTATACTGAGCCATATATTGCCTATCAAAGCGTCGTCGGCACAGTGGATAAGGCTCTAACTGCTCGACTGAATATTCATATTAAATCCTAGTGTCTGTCTTTTGTAGTCGCCCGCATATTTACATATGAGCACACTACAGGAGGTACGAATGCATACCTGAGCCAAAACCAAATCTTCCGACTGTAACTAAAAGTGAGTTTTTATTTTACAAAATTTTTTTCTGTGTCACCCTACCGAAAGATAGGGCATTCATGATATGAAAAAAATTCTAGCCAGCCGACTGACGAGGCACCAATATGAAAATAGTGAATGTAAAATCTAAAAAAACTTTGTTTTTTAAAGCAGTTTAAATCGAGAAAAAAATTTTTATATACTTTAATAATATATTGTCAAAATTATAAATTGATACCAAGTTTTTAAGTACAATCAAATATAGAAATAAAAATATCTCAAGAAGGGTTATGAATCTTTTGTCCCAGGTGCCATCCACTATTTTGATATAATCCAAAATGGCGGCCTGGCATAAAACCTTCCTAAATCGAAGAAAGCGGCAGAAGGACTCAAATCAAAATAATAACCAAACCCTATTTATTGCTAATTCGTCAAACACAATACCAACTACCAAATCTGTCAAACGTGACAACTTTCAAACATAACTACAATTCGGCAGGTAAAGTAATTTTAAAGTATCGTTTTTTATATCTATCAATGGGCCATTTTGAGAAAGCTATTTGAATACTTCAGATTATTTCTGTGCAGTATTTAATTTAAAAAAATGGTTTAAGAAGTTGGTATGATGACGTACGGAGCATATTTTTAAATCGCATTACAATGTTTTTATTATAACTGGGATAAACAACGATACAATTTTCTAAGGATTCTGGTGACAGATATTTTTTGTAAACATTGACATGATAATTTAAGCAGAGAGTAGTTAAAAGTTAGTGCTACTCGATGACATCATATGTAGGTTGAATGAGTCTATTGCTGCGTTCCGTTTGCCGATTACAGCGCTCACAGCGCTCATATACCCGTTCCGATTGCCCGTGAGCGCGCTCACAGCGATATCGATACGTCATCAATGACGTCATAAACGCCGCCATCTTCACGCTCACAGTGTCCAAGCTACGGAGCATGGTCGCTGTGAGCGGCCTGTCAAAACTGACACATGACGTTACTTTGTTGATGTTTTTATTAGTAATTTAAAGATTTTAAAAGCTTGCTTATTAATTTTCTTTTGTAATTATATAAAAAAATGGCTCCTGCTTCATTCAGGGTCAAAGATCTTAATGAAATTGTAACTTTAGACTTAAGCGACGAACAATCAGAATATTAGCGCGATATTTATCGTTCCGATTGCAATAGCACTAATAACACTTTTAGCGCGCTCAAACGAATCGGAACGGTTTTGAGCACTTTTAGCGCTGTGAGCGCTGTAATCGGCAAACGGAACGCAGCAAATTTATTTTGCGCATTATCGTTATAATAAGCTCAATCGCATTATCGCATATTCTGCCAGTAGTTTCTTACAAGATAAATTATAAAAAAGCGAATTATCCAAATGGTTTTCGAATTAGAATCTGAATTTTTTTCTTGACATGCCGAAATATTTCAGAGACAAAAAGTAAAATATTATTTCGATGCTCGTATAAATTTTATGGCATTATTAGTTTACCTGACAAAACATCAGAGTATTGAGAGGCACATCTTTCGCAGCGATTATGTTATTTATTAAAGTATTATTTATTAGTTTTTTTTATATATTTATTCCGAAAAGGTTGCACTGTGTATTTATGTATCTGTACTTTATCTTTATTGCCTTTAAGTTTAGATTTCTTTAGCAAATTTAACCATTAAATGTTTCTGCGTGCTACTCACGATTAATTCTTACTATCTAATTCTCTCTCGACTATACTATTTCCATTTCTTTATTTTCTCGATGCCAGTTCTAATTTGATATGATGTAGTGTTGTGACCAAATAAGTAATGATATCTATCGCATATATTTATTATATTTTGAACAAATACAACTACAACAAAAACATTCAAATATATTTTTTCAAGGTGGGAACACTCAATGGCCCACCGCCATTTTGTGTTTGTTTTAATCTGTCACTCGGAACAAGACCGTCGTATATGATATAATTCCTTAATTCAACAAACCATGACAAACACAAAATGGTGAGGTAGAAAAAATTCTGACACTGACAGCTAATGACACATTCATGTGAGGGTCATTCATTCGAGATGATCACCGGACTTCACCATACAGATTCATTTCACAATTCCTGAACTACAAGAGATAGGTATTTGTTCCATGGAACACGTCATCGATTTTAGAATCTCTTCCTCTTACAGTATCAGACTTTCGAAGTCCGAAAGAGTCACCGAAACCAACATAGCAAAGAGTGCCAAAAGAGTTAATAATTTAAACATTTTGAAATATCTTTTGACCGTCCGCTTTAAGAGTTCGTTTGAAAATATTCAGCTTTGCAAATTTGTGATAAATTTCAAAAATTAAAAAAATCCTTTGAAATGTGCCTCATAAGAGTAAAACAAGAAACACCGTTTAATTTCGAAATGGACAGTTTATTTATGGCCCTATGTGCCTTTTAAATTTCACCGGACTTTGTGGCCTAGCACTGTGGGCGCTTAGCCAGTACTACAACTACTCCTACATACGATACGCCTAAGGGCACCCAAGAGGGCACGGACCTCGACTTAGGATGCCGTATATTTATTTATTTATTTATTAGCAAGACATGCCAACAACATTAAAAAAAAACATATCAAATACAGTTAAGATTGAGTAAGGGCTATTATTAATGTCATTTACAGGCATGCACAGCATTGGCTAACATAGTCCAGGAATAATTACTTAAAAATAACGAATTAAAATAAAATGGTACCTCACAAATATACAAAAATTTCCCAAAACTTCAATTAAAAAATTTTTTTCAATATAAAAGCACATCACAATCAGTTAAATAACATCAATACAATAACACAATTAAATAACAAAAAAAAATATTATTTTACAATGAAGTCAATAAAATTAAATAAATTAAACTACGATTAAATTAAATAACATTACAATTAAATTAAATGTCTTTTATTTTAATTAATATTGAAACTACCACGGGTTCGGCAGCGGATTATTTGCTGTAATGTCTCAGTAATTCGGATATTATAAGAATTTCTGAGACTTTATAGGAAATAATCAATTTGAATAAGGATAACGTAAGCTATGATTCCTTTTCAGTACTGCCGAACTGAATGTGCCGGCTCGAATAAGTAAGTTGCGTCCCTCATTTATTGCAATTTTTCATTCAATTTGCAATCCTGTCCGTTGCCTACTCTCCTTAGCTTCTATGTATTTAGGTATTTTACTGGGTATTATTAGCGCCTGTGTGTCATCCACCTCAACAGTGACCTGAGGCAGTACGACTGTACGTCTGACGATTTTTGAAGGATGAAGTAACGAGTGGTCATCCTTTGATTGCAAAACTGGCGAATCACATACGTGGAGATTTAGCACAAACTGCAGATTGGATCAGGAAGTGTTCCTGATATTTTACACAAGGAGGACTGTTTTGCGCCACCTCACCGATGTGTGCCACTGTATGATTGATAAGTTTAAAGCAGGTTCTCCCCGTCAGGTGACTTATCTTGGATGTATTATTGATATGATCCAGAAACAAAGCGCCAGTCCACAGTATGGATGTTTCAAAACGGACGAAAGACTCAGCAAAGAAAAAGATCGAAAAGTGCTGGATAACATTTTGATCGCTAGTTTTTTCTCCGTAACAAGGTATTTAGTAACATTTCACTTGAGAAACCAAAGTATCATCGATGCAGAGTGGTACACTACCAAAAGCTTGCCAGAAGTTTTTGCTGCTTCGAGCAACAACGGGACACCGAGGTCTTTAGCTTATGCTGCGCCCGCGCCCTCCGCGATCAATACGAGGGTAAAACTGTTGGGTCATCCGCCTTACAACCTTGATTTGACACCGTATAACATCTTCTTGTTCCCTAAAATTAAAAACTTGCTCACGGGGTTACTGTTTTCATCTCCAGAAGATTTGCTCACTGCGATCGAGAAGGCCGTTGAGGCAGAACATGTTGCAGACTGGAAAATGTGCTTTGATAATTGGTTCACACGCATGAAACTTTGTATAAACGCTGGTGGAGGGTTCTTTGAAATGATGTTTTTATAAAAATATTCCCTATAGAAACTTTTAGTTCTTTCTCAGAACTTTCTGAGTGTCGCACGTACCCTTAACTAAATAAAAAATAATAAATATTTATGACATACCAAGGCTGTATGGCATAGTTCTTTTGCCTTTCTTATAAGATAAAAAAAATACTGCATAGAAATCAAAAGTTACTATATATCTGTAAACTGTTTTACATGATTACGTCATTCTTTAATAGCCATACTGAGCCCGTATATTATCAAAGTGTCGGTGGCGCAGCGGATAAGGTGTTAGCTGTTGCTGTAGCTGTAGCTAACTCTGTCACTTTTTGCTGCCCCTCCCTCTGCCAGCCAGTCACTAGGCAGTACGATCCTTAACGCTCTCATGACACACGTCGTCGCTCTCTTATCGCTGTTGTTTTGTTTTCGTACTATGTTTTTTGCTTGGAACTATTCTCGATTATTTACAAAAAAAAAGTACAAAATTATCTGCTTGCTAATTAAACACACAGCAACAAAAAACTGACCAAAAGCGGCATTTTTGGAAAAAAATAAAATCCGGGTACTAAGGTATTTTTTTTATCTGGTAGGGCACGCCTCAATCTTTCTTTCATTTCAGTTTGTCGTACAAGTTATGGGACACCCTGTATAATATATATCGTAATAATATATAGCAAAGTATAAAGTAAAAAGAAACGGCAAAGGTACGTACCGTGATGGTTGAGCCAATCAGAATTTGACGGCCTGTTTGGTGTGGAGGTAAGTACCCTTGCCTTCCATGCCAGAGGTCCCGGGTTCGAATCCTGGTAGAGGCAGATATTTTACTATATCTGCTTTCTAGTCATGGATGTGTATGTATGTTTATTCAAGTTTATTTCTAATATTTATGCATGAAAAATTAAATTGTGTGTGCTTATATATTTCTTAAGTTTATTTATCCGTATCTAGTATCCATAACACAAGTTCTTAATGATACTTAATTTGGGCTAGATAATGTGGTGTGATTGTGAGAAATATTTATTATTGTTATTATTTATTTAATGTCACTATATTTAAATTAAAAAGGTTTTTAAAATTGATTTTTTTAAAAATATAAGTCTAGCATAGAACATTGCCAGCAATGATACCAGAAACGAGAAATAAGGTTGACATATTCCGTCTTGCTCTGCCATCGGACCACGTTAAATTTTAAAAAATAAAGTGAAATAAATGTCAATCTCTAGACATATATATATATATATATATATATATATATATGTGTGTGTGTGTGTGTGTGTGTGTGTGTGTGTGTGTATATATATAATATAGATTAACATTTATTTCACTTTATTTTTGTAAATTTAACGTGGTCCGATGGCAGAGCGAGTACATGTCAAATAAATGTGAAAAAGAAAGCAGTAAAGCCAGGACCGTCTCTTTGACCTTATTTACGCTACCTTACTTAACTTACATAAGATTTGAGTGCCAGAAACCTTTATCTCCGTACATAACTAAGACTATTGTGCAGGAACAAGTTTCACTAACATTTGTTAAACTACGGCTTTCTTGAAGAAAAATCTAAGTTTCAGTGTTGATAATATTTTATTATTTGACGATACGATCGAAATCAAAACCGATCTTCTTTTCTTATTTGACGTTTTCTTCTTTCACTCGTTAATGGTTCAATTCCTCACAGACTAAATCCATTACGTTCTTCATCACCTGGAAAATATTTGGGAACAGATCACGGAGTGTGGACAGCAGAACCTCTGAAAATAAAATAAATAAAGCACTGATGATCAAAAGTATTCCTTCTTACTTATTTAATAAATAATAATTACCTAATCTAACCCCGACCGAAAGGAAAGATGTGCTTAAAACTTCAACAACTAAACGATATTTTATTTTGATGAAACCATTTCAATATTATAAAGTGTTATGAAACAACTTTGTATATAATATTGATCTAAATAGGGAAACCTGTTACTATCCATATTTTAAGTTGTTCACCCAAAGTGTGGAGCCAAATTGTATCGCAGCTGACTTTCTTAGTAAACAAATAAAAATAAAATATAAATTAAACTTGAATAATGCGCTCTAAAGAATAGCTTTGGCAAGTTAATGTATGCTTTATCTATACGCCATCTAAGTCTAGATTTGCTACGCAAAATTAATTATTAAGAAATCTTCAAGTAACTTTATCACGCCTGAGTGCGGCCGTAACATCATTAAGATACTCTTGATTAATTCGAATTTTTAAAAGAAAAAAACCGCGTCAAAAAAACTGACTGTTAAGCATGTTGGAGGTTGTAGTATAGCAATGTTCTTGCTTCGACAAACATACTATAATAAGATGGTGTGGCAGAAAACATTCTGACACTTACCCATAATGATAGGTACATTCTTGTGACGTAGGACGGTTCTATACAGGGTGTTTCACTCACCGTGGGAAACACCCTGTACGCATATTTTATAAAAAGAAGTACAAGTTTAACAATGAAATATCTGAAATTATTTCACCATTAGAAAGATATATTGTAGCCGAAGTAAAAACGAATAGTCCCTGCGCAGAACAGGCAACTCATGATATAGCCCATCTGCCAAGTAGAGATATTCAAAAATTACTGAAAAATCCAGAATTCTGAATCTTCAAATCCGAATTTGAATATAAGGCGAACATAGATATGGCTTATGTTTAACTGCTCGCCAAATGTAGTAAAAAGCTACGTCCAAAAAAATACATTTTTTTAAAGGTGCACCAAAATTTTATACTATAACGTTGCCCATATACGGTAAATTACCTAAGGCAAATAAAGTAACTAATAACAAAAATAATATTGTTTTCTCACAATTAGTATATGTTTGGAAAAAAATGTTGAAATGTTGGAAAAAAATGATAACATTTCAAATTAATTTGGTGTACCTACCAATGAATTTGAAATGTTATCTAATTTTGATTGCTGATACTATCTTCGCCACTAAAAATATGTTGTGACGATTTTTTTGCTACAAAATTTTGAATTATCATCCATCTTCGATTATGGCGCTTCGCCGGGCGCAGCCCCACCACGCTCGCTTCGCTCGCTCGGCTTGCGCATACGATAATTACAGCCAAACAGTAAAAAAACGAGTAAAAAATTTTTAACTTGGATTTGAATAAAAAATCCGATTTTGTCATTCCCTACTGTCAAGCTATTATGGCGGAGCGCGCGTGATAGCGCCCATTTTGCAATTAAATTCTTGCATTACATTGGCGATACGTTCAAAAGTATCGATTTAATTTGGCAATAATATTTCTATTATTTACTATAGTACATTTGCGTAAGATAAAACTAAGCAAGAATCATTATACCGTCAATAAGTTTATTTTGCCCTTCTTTCGATTATCCTTATACATATAGTGAAAAATAAAAGTATAAGATTTTTCTGTGGAACAATATAATGGACAGTAAACACATGAGAAAAAAAACACATATTTTGGTATTTTTACTATGAGATTCGACGAACAATCTTGAAAAGCAGATCTGCTTGTTAAGTTACAAAAATATATATTTTTTTTTAATTGTATCTAATTCATTTCATTACGGCATGTTATAATTGGTTCAAATAGTTGAGTATATTACTGGTATTTTTACATGAAGCTTTAATGGGAGTGTAAACAAGTGTAAAAAAGTGTGTGTAATAGGAGTGTAAACTCAGCTCAATCTTCCCCTCAAGCATCAAACTGTTCGCGCCAGTTCATCAACCTTTCACCTCCGAGGGTAGTTTCTGAGTCCGTTACATCGAATGTGAAACAACCCGAAAACTCCACCTGCGTGAGAACGACGAGCAGTAAGCCGATGAATCACTCCACGGTGCTCCCCCCCGCGTCGCCTCTACCCGCGCCCCCAGCTGCCTCGCCTCCTGCGCCCGCATACGCCGCGCCTGTGCCCCCAGCACCCGCGCCCGCGCACGCGCTCGCTGCCGTGCAACGGAGCCCTGCCGCCCGCGCCTGCCACCCCGCCATGGCGAGACATACAGTCGTCTCAAACGATAAGACCTCGTTTAATAGTAAAACATACTCAAAGGTAGCACAAGACGGAGTTTGGAAATCGGAGGCTCCGAGTGAAAATTGGATTCTAGTCCAAAAAAGAAAATTGCGAAATAAATTTATCAGCAATAAGGGAAAAGCTGTTGATTTGAAATCTAACTTTAGAGCTGCGGATATAAAAATACCCATTTATATCTATAACGTCTCAACTGAGACGACAGTGTGTGACATTGCAAACTATATTAAAAATAAGAGTAATGTTAATGTGACAATCGAGAAAAAGATAATGAAATTAGATAAGGAATATGACGCATACAACATTTTTGTACCAAAACAGAAAGTTGATGATTTCTTGAGGGATGATTTTTGGCCCGAGGGAATTTCTTTTCGGAGATTTATTAATTTTAAGCAAAGTCGTAGTACTCCTGCCAGAAGTTTTGAATCAGACAAACAAAAGTAATGACTGCGACAACGAAATTCGTATCTTTTAATTGTAAGAACATAACACGATCTGTGGAATGCGTTCGTAGACTGTGTAAAACTTCAGATCTTATTGTTTTACAAGAAACTTGGCTGTATCCGCACAATTTAACGTTTCTTGGGAGCATAGACGACAACTTCGCGTTCACCGGGAAGTCTGCTATCGATACGTCGGCGGATGTACTACGAGGTAGGCCCTATGGTGGGCTGGCCATCCTGTGGAGAAAGAGTGTGTTTTCCCGAGTGTCAATAATCGAATGCATTAGTGTGCGTTTAATTGCAGTGAAGTTAGAGTTGTGTGATCGAACCGTGTTAGTAATTTCTGTGTACATGCCTACAGACTGCCCGAGCAATTTAGCAGAGTTTACAGACTGTTTGGGCGAAATTAACGCAATCATAGATGGAAATAACATTGACAGTGTGTTCGTTATGGGTGACTTTAACGCGCACCCATTCGAGTGTTTTTCGACAGAATTGTTGGACTTCTGTGCAGAACAATCGTGGATGTGTGTGGACATGGATCTGTTGCCCCTGGACACCTTTACGTACGTAAGTGACTCTCACGAGAATTGTAAGAGGTGGCTCGATCATTGTGTTGTGACAAGTGCTGCAAGGCGCGCAATTGTTAATATTAGAGTTCTATATGATGTGTTTTGGTCTGACCACTTACCTTTAATAATAGAATGTGACTTTAATTTAGTAAAATCAAAAGTGATCGATCCGGTTTTTTCATTAAATAAAATAGTGTGGCGACTAAGGGATATTGTAGAAAAAAGAGAAATATCAAAATATTTGTAATTCTAAATTGCGGCTCATAGACTTTCCTACAGAATTCTGTGATTGTGCTAATAAGTTCTGTGATAACTTAAGCCATAGAAAAGTAATTGATCGGTTGTACTTACAAATTATAAATACACTTAAACAAGCTGCAATAGGTTGTTATAAACAAAAATTCCAGAAAAAGTATAAACATGTTATTGGCTGGAATAAATATGTAGCTACAGCGCATAGGGAGGCCCGCTTTTGGTATCAACAATGGGAAAGTTATGGACTCGATTTGGTGATATATATAAAAATATGTGTGACTCCAGAAAGAATTTTAAGAAAAAGTTAAAATATTGCCAAGACCATGCTTCACAAATAAAAATGGACATTATTGCTAATCATCATACTAAAAAGGATTTTGTAAATTTTTGGAAAAGTACCAATAAATTGAACCACAAGCGGAGCCTCCCTGTGACTGTGGGGAATGCTACGGAGCCAACAAACATTGTAGTTAAGAGCCAGGAACTGACTCCTGTAAACTCAACTGTATTTCTGGGCATAACCTTAGACGCCAAACTGCAGTGGGGACCGCATGTTGATGGTTTAGCGAAAAGGCTTGGCTCTGCCGCATATGCTGTTAAAAAAATTAGACAAATTTCAAATGAAACAACTGCTCGATTAGTCTATTTTGGTTACTTCCACAGCCTCATGACATATGGTATTCTGCTGTGGGGGAGTGCTGCCGACATCGATGCTATATTTATTCTGCAGAAAAGGGCTGTTCGCGCAATCTATCAGCTCGGTCCAAGGGTGTCACTTAGAAGTAAATTTAAGGAAATAAATATTCTTACCTTCCATTCACAATATATTTTAGAAAATTTAGTGTATGTTAAAAAGAACATAACCTTGTTCAAAAGAAAAAAAGATCTGCACAATGTTAACACAAGAGGAAGAAATATGCTGGCAGCTCATAATAGCAGGCTTCATAAAGTCACTAACTCATTCATGGGTCAATGTATACGCTTTTATAATAAGGTTCCTGAGGATATCCAAGGTCTTCCTACTGACAAATTCAAAGAAACTATAAAGGAGAAGTTGTGTGCTAGAGCATATTATAAACTATCCGATTATTTGGATGATAAAAGCCCTTGGGTATAATCCCCTCATTAACAGGATTGTACTAGTATTTGTAACAAAGCATGTGTAATGTGTCTGTTTGTGCGATGAGTTCTTCGTCCCGATGAATATCTAAAGCGTCATTGTCACTAAAGTACGTCTTCTTATGGTAGCGTCGGGTGACGGGTCGTTCACTTCCCTCTAATATGGTTGAGGAGGGCGATGGCTGGATCCCGCGTTAACTCGTGAACGGGTGCCGTTTGAGGGTGTTCGTCGTTTGGATACTTGGGGGGAGGGAGACTTGCCGAGCTAACAGATGCAGAAAAGAATAATTTTGTATAGACATAAAGAGACTCTGTAAATTTATTTTGAAAAAAAATATACCCGTGAAGTTTCTTGCCAGTTCTTCTTCACGAAGGTTTTTTTTTGAACTGGTGGTAGAATCATGTTTTATTTGACGTCAATAAGAACAAGTAATTGTCAATGTTGAGAAATAAATATTTCATTTCATTTCATTTCATTTCATTTCATTTCATTTCATTTCATTTCATTTCCAGAGCAAATTGCTAAATTGTTTCAGACTCACTTTAGGGTACAGTCCCCGCTCTCCCACAGTTCACAGGTGTTCACCGGTGGGGAGCTGAGTGGTGACGTTCAGGTTAGATTCACTGCTAACGATGTTGCTAGTGTAGTTAATACAATGTCGAGTAGAAAGTCTCCGGGACACGATGACATGGATATAGAGAGGGAGCGCAGGGCTTTGTGTGTGCGTTGTAATATGTTGGCCCGTAGATTTGCTCGCTGTAGTATCCCAGTTAAACAGACACTTTTTAGAGAATACTGTCAGTCATTTTACACCTGCAGCCTATGGGTCAACTACACACAGCGCGCGTACAGAGTCCTGCGGGTGCAGTACAACAACGCATTCAGGTTGTTGTTTGGTTTGCCACGATTTTGTAGTGCGTCGGCCATGTTCGCGGAGGCGCAGATAGATTGTTTTAATGCAATCATCCGTATGCGTAGTGCCTCGCTGTTGCGTCGGGTGCGCGGCTCCTCTAACACCATTCTGGATGCGTTGGTGAACAGATGGGATTCTCCCTTATTACAGTCATTAGTAGGTATTCATGCGACTGGCTGTCAGCCAGGCGCTTTCATTAATTAAATACTGTCTTTTTTATTTTTTTATTTATTTAATTGATTTGACTTTGTTCTGTTCTGACATTTGTATCTATTTTTGACATATACATTATAACCTGACATTATTGTTTCACCTTATATTAATGACATTGATGTTTAGATGTAATTTTGATGTTTAAAATAATAACTGAAATAATAATAATGCATTTGAGATATGACATATTTCTTAATTCTTATTGACATGTATTGTTTGATTACTGTTTATATAATTATAATTTTTTAAGTGCTATTGTAAACTATGGCTTTGGCTGACGATAAAATGATTTGATTTGATTTACATCCATAAACCAACCATCCAAGACAAGAAATCGTTCAGTCCCAATCTTGGAATGAGTCTCAAATGGCAAAATGGGTCCACCAGGCGAGTCAGTTGTCTTGGCGTGATATAAAAATGTACGAATGAATGCGATTGTATCGGCCAAATTTATAATAAAGTCCGTGACATAGGTCTTGTCTTGGCAGAGAAAAGACTAGACTAGTCAATAAAATACTAGTCAGAAAGTGTGGGGTTTAATAGATTTTTTACTCCATTATTTAGTTTACGTCAGATTTTAAAGAAACAATTTAACGAACCTACTCAAATTAAATAATAATGATAATATTGATTGCTTATCCTGAATGATTATATGTATAATCTAAATATGAATTATTTCATGCATAAAGATATAATAATTTTTAACCTGGACGAAAAAATATTAGGGGAGAGTAATTAAGAAAGAGAAGGAAGACATAAATACATAACTTAACAAAATAATTTTATATAAACTTCCAAAAAAACAATATTAGTTGACGTAGGTAAAGTCGGCCAAAAAATTGGTGGGTGAAGTTCATATGAACGTCACAAAACAATAAGGTTGATTTTCCCTTGATTTTCTGACAGTAAATAATGCTCTCTCTATTGTACATCTATGCTACACATGAAGTTTTGTCAAAATATGTAGATACATTCTTTGAAATATAATAAGTGATCATTTTCCGTTTTCCACCCTACGTGTACTGTGGCGTAAACAGCACGTTTTTCAATTTTTGATTACACTACAGTCAATTTTCTATGTCACGGTCTACCCTACATACATTGTATTTTGCCAAATAAATGATTTGGTTTGATTTGATTTGATGAAATCTTTGTGCATATAAGGCCTAACGCCTACTTCGTTTCATCTTTAACACTTTGATATGCACACAAGTGAGATAATCTTAGTTTTCTATTCATAAATGAAGGTTTAAAGAGATCAAAGTCACGTGCCTTTATTAAAGCTAGCTGACAGATTCGCGCCATTTTGCAGTATCTTTACTCAAGGCCCTAGACAGCGGAGGGGATAGGAAACCCTGGTATGCCTATGGGATCAGGTGTTACTCTAGTTACTAGATTAATGTAATATTGCTTACGAATAATACGTATAGTCGCTGAAAGGATAGGATTATCCTTTAAAAGTGTGACGGCGGCCGCAGGTTGTGAATTCTGAAATTGTAAAAAAAACAATACGTACTTGTCATTGAAAAATGCTCCTGACGATGCTTCTAGTTGGGTCAAAGCTCTGCTTATTATTATTATTATTTATTTAGCCAGCACGAGATTAACGTAATGATCAGTGGCATATTTTCCTATGAACATTACAAATCTTAATCGTGTTTGAACGATGATGCGTCGCTGAAATGAAGGTTTTAAATACATTTGCCTTCGTTGCTGTGATTTCACTGGTTGATTCTTGCTTTAAACACAACAAAACGTTTACATTGTTATTCTAACCAAGAATAGAAAATACTTTATTAGCCTTTCAAACGAGTTCTCAACAATACAGATTTTAATTGGGTGCTAATTAAACGGACTTCTTTTTGATAGCATTATACGCCACAAAAACACTTTATATTATCATCTAAATTAATAACTCAGCCACAAACGACGAGCGTCCAAATAAGACTATCTTCGCCACTAAAAATATGTTGTTACATGATGTTTTTGCTATAAAATTTTGAATTATCATCCAATTAAGATGATGGCACTTCGCCAGGTGCTGCCGCACCACGCTCGCTTTGCTCGCTCGGCTTGCGCATGCGATAAATATAGCCTAACATTAACCTAACTGAAATATAATATTTAGTAGGCGTTGCAAAAAAGACGAATGAGTTTATTAGAGAGAAGTTTGATCACGTGGCCAATAAAGAAATTTGTGGCTTGACTTATAATTTCCGATTTTAATTTAACTGCATGAAAAGGGCTTGCTCTTAATTTACCAAATAAGAGATTGTCTGACATAAAAAACGGTAAATTTAGTGGTATTTAGGAATAACTATAACAAACGACTTATAATTAACTCGAAGCTCTGTAATGTTTGAAAAGTTTGAAATAGAAGTCCACGTCAAGGGATATTTCATTTAGGAACGTGTCAAAACAAAGATCTTTCGGATCTACTACAAAAAAGTTAAAGACCTGTTTATAAGACACAGGTTAATTAAAAGAATAACTAAACGTAAAAATGAATAGTCACCAGGGACGGACATTTCAGTTTACCTCGGTTATATTTCAGCATTTAGAATCTAAAACAATTGTTAAACTTAAAAGTAACTTTCTTTTATGTGATATGTCCGATAACTTTTATTCATATTAAAGATAAACTCACCACAACCGAAGCCGTAATAGCGAAAACTGCCAAAAGAGTTAAGAATTTAAACATTTTGAAATATCTTTTGACAGTCCTCTTTAAGAGTTCGTTGGAAAATGAGCAGCTTTGCAAATATGTGACTATTACGATATCGAATATTTAAAATAATCTTTTTATGCATACGTCACCGGGTTAAAACTAGAAACACCGTTTAATTTCCTAAATTATCAAAGCTATTCATAATTACTTTCGCAAGATATTGTATTTATAACAATGAAATCTGAATTTATGAGACGTTACGGCAGTTAATCAATCTGATAAGGTTAACTGAAGTTATGATTCTTTTTACAAATGTTGTGCGGCTAACTAGAACCCGCTATACCGTAGACCTAAAGGGTGCTACCAACAAATTCCGGCAGGTAAAACAAAAATATAATCGTTCAACAAATACTGCCGAATGTGGCAACTTGAATAACTGGGTAGCGCCCTTTATGTCATTTGATATGTTACAATCAGTATACAATCATATGAGTTAGCCTGTGGGGTACTGCAAGGG
Organism: Marasmarcha lunaedactyla; assembly: GCA_923062675.1. Lineage (NCBI taxonomy): Eukaryota > Metazoa > Arthropoda > Insecta > Lepidoptera > Pterophoridae > Marasmarcha > Marasmarcha lunaedactyla. The sequence goes on along the minus strand of OV281363.1, from coordinate 14,791,693 downwards.
TTTTTCTAAAATCCCACGGCATCGGGAAGAGAGAAAAAGCTGCATAGTTTAAATTGAAATACTGAAGAGGTATGCACCTTCAAACTTTGATAGCCATATGGGTAAGTCTATGAAAACAAAAAGGAGGATAAAACGTCAATAAAATCAGTTTTTATTCATCTTAATCTTAATGGATTAGTAGGATTCGGAATTAATTTGCAAACAAAAAAAGATAGTAAAAGTAAGTATGTTCAGTAAGATTAAAATTATAACACACAGGTAAATTAAAAATCCCACCCAAATGACAACGGGTTTTCAATTTTCAACGCGTGAACAGATTTTCTGAACATGGCTTAAAACAATCTAGATTCATTCACCTTATTGACAAAAATATGCAGCATGTAAATCAGTCCTTTAGTATGGGTGCTTCGATGCCACAGGCACACAGCTACCCACATACATACACACGTTAAACGTACTGTATTGAGATAGGGAATATTGTTATAATAAGTGTATACAGACCCCCATCCTCACCATTTGAAGTATTTGAGAACACTATGGATGAGGCACATAGAGTAAACAACAAAACAAAGAAATAATTATTTGTGGCGATTTTAATATTCATTTATTAGTAGAGACGTCACAAAGTAAACGATTCTTGAATCTTTTTAATTGTTACAACCTAAAAAATCTTTTCTTAGAGCCTACGCGAATCACAGCGACCTCAGCCACATGTCTTGGTAACATTTTTACAAATTTAATGCCATGTACAAAGTCAGTAATTAATAAACTATAATCAGATCATAGTGGGCAGTGGGCCACTTTTGATATTGGGCTAAAAAAGACTCTAAAAAGAGAAATTACCTTTATACCCATGAATGTGAGATGGCTTGAAACATTTAGGAAAAATGTATTTGAAAAAACATTTAAATTAGATTACTGTGGAGATCCTATTACTCAATAACTCTATTCATAATATAATTAGAAATGAATATGACTCTGTTTTAAAAAAAAAAGAAAATATGTATAAATAATAATTTATTTAGGTTTATTGACTGGGCAACAGTGGGAATATGCAGAAGTAGAAATAGATTATATGAATAGTACAGTGAAAGAATTTATAATCATAATAAGACATTTTATGAATATGTTAAAAAGTATTCAAAATAATTTAAAGGAGTTTGCAGTGTAGCTAAATCTAATTACATTAATAATAAAATTAAATATAGTACTAACATTTCAAAAACTGCATGGCATATAATTAATTAGGAAACTGGAAAAGCGAAAGAACCACACACCAAATATAATTTAAAAATTAATGATAATGTGTTGTCAACTGACAAAGAAGTTGCTGAAGCATTTGAAATTTTTTTTACTGCCATCCCTGTGCCAACTACTTCGAGTATTAATTCATGTTCCACTCTTGCACAGTCACTGCTAACGGAAAATGTAAATTCATGCGATATTGATTTTATTTTTAAACATGTTACTGTTCCACAAGTTTTAAATGCATTTAAAAGCATTAAAGTAAAAAATACTTTCGATTTAGATGGGATTTCTGTTAAAATTATTGAATCTGTCATTGATGGTATAGCCCCGTACTTAACCAGTATATTTAATGACTGTGTTGATAATGGTGTTTTTCCTGATTCAATGAAATTGAGTAAGGTCATTCCAGTATTCAAATCAGGTAGTATGTCTGACCCTAATAATTTTAGACCTATATCTATACTACCAACGTTCAGTAAGATTTTGAAAAATTAATTTTAAATCAATTACTTTCTCATTTTACGGTAATAGTTTAATGAATTTTAAGCAATTTGGTTTCACGCGGGGTCGCTCATCAACCGATGCCGGTGTTGAGCTCATAAAATACGTATTCAGCGCCTGGGAGGAGTCGTGTGATGCTATTGGTGTCTTTTGTGACTTGTCCAAGGCGTTCGACTGTGTGGATCATACTACTCTACTCATGAAACTGCACCATTACGGCATTAAAAACCGAGCGCTTGCCTTGACTAAATCATATATTTCTAATAGAAACCAGAAAGTTGCAATAAATGGAGAAAAATCATCAGGATCGGCAGTGACAATGGGTGTGCCCCAGGGCTTAGTTCTTGGTCCTTTCCTATTTTTAGTTTATATTAATGATCTGCCATCGGTTGTTAAGAATCAATGCGAGGTCATATTGTTTGCTGACGATACTTCCTTCTAGTTTAAAATCAGAAGACAAGAAACTGACTATCGAGCAGTGAACAAATGCATCTCCAACACACAGCAGTGGTTCTCAGCTAATAATTGGCTCCTCAATGAAAAAAAAACGAAATGTGTTAAATTTACATTGCCAAATGTCAAACAGGTAAACACAAACATTGTAGTTAAGAGCCAGGAACTGACTCCTGTAAACTCAACTGTATTTCTGGGCATAACCTTAGACGCCAAACTCCAGTGGGGACCGCATGTTGATGGTTCAGCAAAAAGGCTTGGCTCTGCCGTATATGCTGTTAAAAAAATTAGACAAATTTCAAATGAAACAACTGCTCGATTAGTCTATTTTGGTTACTTCCACAGCCTCATTCTGTTGTGGGGGAGTGCTGCCGACATCGATACTATATTTATTCTGCAGAAAAGGGCTGTTCGCTCAATCTATCAGCTCGGTCCAAGGGTGTCACTTAGAAGTAAATTTATAGAAGTAAATATATAAGGAAATAAATATTCTTACCTTCCATTAACAATATATTTTAGAAAATTTAATGTATGTTAAAAAGAACATAACCTTGTTCAAAAGAAAAAAAGAACTGCACAATGTTAACACAAGAGGAAGAAATATGCTGGCAGCTCATAATAGTAGGCTTCATAAAGTCACTAACTCATTCATGGGTCAATGTATACGCTTTTATAATAAGGTTCCTGAGTGTTAGCGACGCAACATGAAATGGATTCGGCATAATAGGGACATAGCCATACAAATAGTTTTGTAAATAACGCTAGTCCACGCCCTCACTACTTGCGCCCGTCCTCGGATAGGTGGTTATTTTCGAGTGTGACGTAAGCAAGTACTAATAAGATTCTTATAGGAAATTAGGATGTTATAGGAACCTAGGTATAGGTATATTTTGAATTCTATTTTGATAACATTGATTTATGGTTGAATTGATGATGTTTGTGTTTAATAAAGTTCTTAGAGATTTCATTGGTATAATATAAGCATAATATGAGAAGCTTTATGTATGTTTTGGATAGAAATAAGACCTAGGTTATTTGTCAAATACTGATTTGTTTAGATTTGTCATAACTGTGGTAATTTTATGGTTATTTAGTATCAGATTAGGTAGATAATGGTAGATATAACGTTATTGTATATAGGTTCATATAATAAAGTACGCATTTGAAGTAATAAATGACGTAATATGGTTAGATATTTTCTCGTTGAATAACTACGTAATTATAGGGTTTATTGTAATGGTTTTTTGATAATAATGTGTAAATTGCTTTCTTTTATTGAAATGTAATAATTATTTTCATGGTATTTTACGTATTTGAAGAGAATAACGAGAAAACCTTTGTTGTTGTATATGTTCCTAATTGGTAGTCATATCTTGTTTGATTATGTTAAAATCTAATTGTAATTAGAATGTTTGCATATTTTAATAGTGTAAAATGATAAAATTATGTTTGTAACGGTTTCGCCTTAGGTACAATGTTAGGCTAAATAAGTAGTCTGCCGGCGCAAACGGTGTTTTGAGATAGTCTTTGTTCTAGAAAGTTTTTGGTATTTAATTTTATCAAATTGATATTTATGTAAACATATAGGAATCGTTTCGCTCTATTATTTGAATATAATATTGCAATAGTTTTGCTTAATAGTTTCAAAGATAATTCAATGTAAAGTTTAGAATCTAAGTAAAACTTAAGTGTAATTAGGTGCAAAGTGCACAAACGCGCCAGCCAATCAGAGCGCTGGAATTATTTAGGGCGAAATTTGTATAAAAGGCGCACGCCGAGCTATGGAAGGCAGTTCGGTGCCCACAAGCAAGAAAACAACATCTAATAAGAAGAAAGAAACAGTTCGGTGCCTGCAGCGAAGAAAACAACAACTAATAAGAAGAAAGAAACAGTCTAAGAAGAAAAGTTCAGAAGAATCCAACTAGAAGAAAGTAAGTGCTGTTCGGTGAATCCGGAGGCCAGTGAAGACCCAAGAAGACGTAAGCGCTGTTCGGTGTATCCGGAGGCCAGTGAAGAGGTCTGAAGAAAGAAACTGAACTACAGAAACGATTGCGGTTCATAGGCTTGTTTAAACTTAAGGTTTATTTTGTATCCGCAATAAACGTTCATACTTTGAAGACGTGTTGTTTTCACTGCGCTCCAACCTGCACTCGATCAAGTCGGGTGTCACTCCGTGGTTCGTCAGGTAGTGGTGTCTTCGGGGCTTCGAAGGGTACATACGGCGGCATCTTCCCAGCCGGCGCAAAACCCCGCAACAGTTTTCCTGGTCCTTCGAGCCGGATCCTGGATCAAGAAGATGCCAACCACACGGTCGACTGGAAGAACGAAGCCCACCACCGCCAAGGAGTCTTCGAGGGACTGGAGCGCAGCCACGCCGACAGAGACGACAGACACGATGGGGTCGTCTACGGGGTCGACGTTGACACCAGGGGCACCAACTCACCCCGCCGGAGGAGCGCCTGAAGCACGCCACGCCGAAGGTTGCACCGTACCGCCAGCAATGGATGGGGTTGCGTCGAGGGGCGCTGCGGACGAAGAAGCACGGTTCGCGGTACCAGCGCCCTAGGAACCCAGGAGGGTTGGTTCCACCACCAGGTCGAGGGCTTCCAGAAGAAGGGAAGCCGAATTGAAAATGGAGATAGCCCAGAGGAAGCTGGATCTCGCCGAGGCCGAACTGGAGCTCGTGCGGATCGAGTCCGGCAGCGAAGAGGACTTCGCAGACGAGGAGCGGCAGCACCACGTGGAGGAGTGGCTACAGAAGACTGAGAGGAGAGCGAGGGTAATGCCACCCTTGGTGCCGCCGTCGCGACCACTGTCACCACCACCACCACCGTGGCTACCACAGCCGCCGCCTGCATCTGGGAAGATCGACATCCAGGAGTTGGCTGAAGCATTGGGGAAGCTACCTAGAGGCCGGTCGGAAGCTGTACACATCGAGCTTCCCAACTTCGACGGCGCCGCAGAAGAATGGCTGGCATTCAAGAGGACGTTCGAAGACACGGCACCCAGCTTCAGCCACGTGCAGAACCTGGCCAGATTACGGAAGGCGCTGCAAGGGAGGGCGCGAGAGGCAGTGAAGAGCCTCTTGTTTACGGCGGAGCATCCCAGCGAAGTCATGAGGGGGCTACAACTGAGGTTCGGAAGACCCGAAGCTCTGGCAACTGCGGAGCTGGAGAAGCTGGAGAACCTGCCACGGGTCACAGAGGATCCGAACGACGTGAGCACGTTCTACAGCCACGTGAGGAACGCCGCGGCCACGATCAAGGCAATGGGGGCAAGCAAGTACTTAGATTCCCTTAGAACCACGAGGGCCCTCATTGCGAAGATGCCGACTACAATGAAGCACCGGTGGATCGCATACAAGAGGATGAATCCTGACGAAGAACTTCGGGACCTGGAAATCATGAACGCATTCCTGGAGGCTGAAAGCGAATGGTACGCGGAAATAGCCGACCCTGAAGTATCCTGGAAGAAAGAAGACCGTCAACGATCTGCACCACCGAAGACATCATGGGGCCACGAGCGAAGACCAGTGAAGAAGGTTCACTACGTGCAGGGGAATGAAGAGCACCCCCGCAAGAATCGGTGTCCAGTGTGTAACGGCGAGCATTGGATTTACGAATGCAGGAAGTTCAAAGAAGCAAACCTTAGTCAAAAGTACGAAATGGCTAAGAAGGCAATTTTATGCTTCAGGTGTCTACGAGGAAGGCATTCAAGGAAGACCTGCAGGGCAGCAGATTGCAAGAAGTGCGGAAGATGGCACCACACCAGTCTTCATGAAGAAAGCCGTCCACCAGCAGCTGTTGGGGATAGAGAAAAATTCCGCTGCAATGTCTCCAGTCGCAGAGAAGAGCCCAAGGAAGTCGTCACCTCCGTGCACACTGCCAGTGATGGGCAGTGAAGATGATCCCAGTGGACCTGTATGGACCGAAGGGCGCAGCACGCGTACTGGCCCTTCTGGATGAGGGGTCAACAGTCACGTTATTGGATGCTGGGGTGGCGCAGATTATTGGGGCTGAAGGCAAGGCGAGTCCGATAACTATCGAGACAATTGGAGAACATGGAATCAAGAGGTGCGACTCGCAGAAGACAAGCGTCAAGATCAAGGGAGCTCATCGTAAGAAGAAGGAAACTATTGAAGTTCGAACAATCGACAGTTTAAAGCTCTCAAGACAAGGTGTGGATCGAGGTGTCATCCAAGGATGCTCGCACCTGCAAGGCATTCAAGGTCAACTACTATATGAAGATGAAGAGCCAAAACTTCTCATCGGGCAAGACAACTGGGGTCTCATCGTCACGAGAAGACTCAAGAAAGGGAAAAGGTCCGATCCAGTTACATCACTAACAAGCTTGGGATGGGTCCTCCATGGGCGTCACAACGGGAAGACGTCACCGGTACAGTTCGTCAACCACAGCAGACTCATCGAAGAAGATGAGACAGAAGCCTTGGTGCGGCGACACTTCGACATCGAATCAATCGGAGTGCAGCCTCGCCGCCCGAGCAACGACGCAGACCAAAGAGCGCTTGAGGTCCTGCAGTCAACGACGAAGCGCCTTCCAGAGGGGAGGTTTGAATCCGGGCTGCTGTGAAAGAGTGAAGACGAAACCCTCCCGAACAACTACGTGCAAGCTCATCGACGTCTTATTGGGATTGAAAGGAAATTGGACAAGGATGCAACCCTGAAGACGTCATATGAAGACCAGATGAAGAAGCTGATAGAAAATGGTTATGCAGAGAAGGCTCCAGTATCAACGACCGCTGGAAGAACATTTTATTTGCCGCATTTTGCGGTAATGCATCCCGTGAAGAAGAAGCCAAGGATAGTCCTGGATGCTGCTGCCAAATTTGAAGGGAAGTGCCTGAACGACGCACTCCTGCCGGGACCAGATCTTCTGCAATCGCTATTTGGGGTGCTTGTGACGTTCAGAGAGAAGCCGGTCGCCGTCGTCGCCGACATTCAAGATATGTTCCTGAGGGTACAAATGCGTGAAGAGGACCGCGACAGCCTGAGGTTCCTGTGGCGCGGCGACAGAAGAAATGGTACACCAGACGAATACCGAATGTGCTCGGTGGTGTTTGGTGCGGCTTCATCACCATCTACGGCGATATTTGTCATGAATAAGAACGCAGAAGACTTCAGAGAAGATTCAAATATGTCTATCGAGTATGTGTTTGAATTATGTGCGGCTGAATTAATCAATGAAAACATTTTATTAATTACCGTATATTGGAATGGCAGAGGGGAAGAATTATTTTATAATCAATTACAACTAGTTTTAAATCTGATAAACAATAAGCATTCAAACAAAAATATTATAATTGGGGGTGATTTTAACATAAATATTTTAAAGAAAGACATTAAAAGTAACCAGTTCCTAGAACAAATGTTAGAATATAATTTCATACAACATATAAAACAGCCTACACACGTAACTCAAACATCATCAACATGTTTGGATTTAGTATTTACTAATTTTAGAAATGTGAATTTTAAATTCACGATAGAACCTTTAGGCTTCTCAAATCATTAAGCTACAATAATTCATATGGATTTAAAAAAATCATCTACTCAAACTTGGTATACCTATAAACGAATATTTAATAACACAAATATTGAACTATTTAAATCTAAACTAAAAGAAGTAAAATGGAACGATATCATAACTGAAACTAAAAATATTAATGAAAATTATATGGAATTTCATAATGAATTAATTAACATCCTAAATACTTGTATACCTAAAAAAAGAACTAAAATAAATAATAAAAACAGCAAGTACTGGCTCACAACAGGGATTAAAATATCATGTAAAAATAAAAGGTTACTAAAAAACTTTAATTTACGCGCAAATAATGATATTATAAATCAATACTATAAGAAATATGAAAAGACGTTAAAAAAATTAATTATCATAGCTAAAAAATCCAGTATAAAAAACGAATCAAAAATTCATCAAATAAAACAAAAACCATGTGGAATGTTATCAATGAACGTACCAATAAAAAGACTAAAGCAGATACTCGTAATATAAAACTCAACATAAATAACAAAATAATATCAGATCCAAAACAAATAGCAACTCTCTTTAATTCATATTTTGCATCTATTGGTAAAACTACGCAACGTGATGGTACACATAAAATCGACTCTCGCTCCCAACATCATAATAATACAAAAACTATTGAGAATACAATGTTTCTTCATCCCGTTGATTGCAGAGAAATTCATAAAATAATTAGAAATTTAAAAAGTAAAAACAGTTATGGTATTGATGAGCTTCCACCTATTTTATACAAACAATGTGCTGATGAACTATCCTTGCCATTTACTATTTTAATAAACAAATCTTTTGATGAAGGAACTTTTCCATGTTTTTTAAAAAAGGCTATAATAAAACCAATCCACAAGAAAAATGAAAAATAACCCTGGCAACTTCCGACCAATTTCTTTTTTACCAACATCATCAAAAATATTTGAAAAAGCAATGTGCAATCGAGTCTATAGCTTTTGTGAAAAATACGAAATTTTCCATGACTGCCAAAATGGTTTCCGTAAAAAACGATCCACAGTTTTAGCTACATATAAATTCATAAAAGAGGCGCTGAACACCCTAAATGATAACAAACACACAGTCGGAATCATGTTAGATATGACTAAGGCCTACGATAAAGTACAACATGAAACTCTACTGTCGAAACTTTACAAAGTTGGCATCCGCGGACAGGCCCATAAGTGGTTCACTTCATACCTAAAAGACAGAGAACAGTATGTAGAAATAAAATATCATGACACCGACAACAGGCAAATAAGCCATGTACGATCACCTGAAAAAGTGACAAACTGGTCTATCCCGCAGGGTAGCGTCTTGGGATGTCTGCTATTCCTAGTATACATAAATGAACTACCAGACACTTTAAAAGCTTATTGTATTTTGTCGTGGTTCGTCAGGTAGTGGTGTCTTCGGGGCTTCGAAGGGTACATACGGCGGCATCTTCCCAGCCGGCGCAAAACCCCGCAACACTGAGGATATCCAAGGTATTGACAACCTATTGACAAATTCAAAGAAACTATAAAGGAGAAGTTGTGTGCTAGAGCATATTATAAACTATCCGATTATTTGGATGATAAAAGCCCTTGGGTATAATCCCCTCATTAACAGGATTGTACTAGTATTTGTAACAAAGCATGTGTAATGTGTCTGTATGTTCGATGAGTTCTTCGTCCCGATGAATATCTAAAGCGTCATTGTCACTAAAGTACGTCTTCTTATGGTAGCGTCGGGTGACGGGTCGCTCACTTCCCTCTAATATGGTTGAGGAGGGCGAAGGCTGGATCCCGCGTTAACTCGTGAACGGGTGCCGTTTGAGGGTGTTCGTCGTTTGGATACTTGGGGGGAGGGAGATTTGCAGAGCTAACAGATGCAGAAAAGAATAATTTTGTATAGACATAAAGAGACTCTGTAAATTTATTTTGAAAAACATATACCCGTGAAGTTTCTTGCCAGTTCTTCTTCACGAAGGTTTTTTCGAACTGGTGGTAGAATCATGTTTTATTTGACATCAATAAGAACAAGTAATTGTCAATGTTGAGAAATAAATATTTCATTTCATTTCATTTCATTACTTAGAAACGTAAACTTATTTAGTTGAAGTAAAGGAAACAAATACACAGTACTTAAAAAATAAAATAAATATTAATAACACAAAAGCCAAATATTGAAGTGTATATTTTCATGGCTTTCCCGTGCGATGCCATTACCATGGTTAAATATTTATCAACATAAAATTTTAAAACACTTATTTTATAGAATATAGAAGTAACATAATTGATGAAAAATACAAATATAATGTTCGATCTTTGCATGTGTTTTTTTTTAATTTTTTTTACATGCGTACTTACAGCAGTACGTACTTTTACAGCTTGGACTAACAAACGAAAAATTTCCCTGTATGTAAAATTATTATTATTTATTATTATAAATCTTCTAATAAGTAAGTACTTAATTATTTGATATCGCAATTGGTTTAAAAAAAATACAGTGAGCTAAATGTCAGTCTATCTCGAGACCGTTTTTAAGTTGATATTTGTTTTCTTTGTACTGAATTTTACGTCTTTTAAAATAGAGTTTACTTTGGTTTTACATAATAATTGAAGTGAACTATCTGGTTATACGGGTACGTTTTAGCTTCATGGCTTGAGCAAGTGTAGCAATCTTTCTCAATGTGACACATGCTATAGTTCAAGTCTCTTATCACTAGGGGCGCTGGCGTCAGTGCTTTGCAACTTGATTGTCGTAATCTCCTTTTAATTCGTTTCTCAGTACAAAAAAGGCGTTGCATTACATGTGGTCAATGTTACACGCGCTATCAAAATGGAATTATATGAGGATTTTTGTGTCTTTTCGCTCTTAAGAATTAATTAAGCCGTTTTTATAAATAAGAAAAATGTTCGGTGCTAACTAGCAAGTGACACCATCTAGTAAATTAGACCAGAACTCTTTCAATAACTCAGCAAAAGTGATGGCATTACAAAACACCCTCCCGTTACCCGCGCCGCATTGGCTTTCTACGGATTCCTTACAGAATGACACATAATATGGCACCTCATGACTAAACTTATTTTAAAAAAAAACATATAATAGATCACTTCCGTCTTACATGCACATACATTACACTTTGAACTCATTACTTACGTCCATTACATTTTAGTTTATTGGCAGCCTTAAATAGAGTGTACATTTATCTCTTTTTTACTATATGAATATTTAGTTGTAAGCCTTAATGTATTACTCACTGGTTGTCCTATTATATAATAAATAAATAAATAAAAAGTTATTCTTGGCCAAAGAACCAAAGAAGAGTGAACAATTATAAACTTTTTGGAGGTAATTTTTTGTGTGCTTGAGTTAGTTTTTAGTGTATAATGGCTACACTAGTCATGAGCATTAAATAGAAAACCCAATTAGCAGTGTAACCAGCCTTTTTCGTTTCGTGCCAAAATGTCCTTTTGTTGACTTTTACTTTTATGGACTGTTACCTTCGTCTAATAGTAGATAAATTCAATATACTATCGTCATAATAAAAAATATATATATTTACTACAGACCCGACTATATTACGTAGTTTTTTGCTTTTCTAATAAGATAAACAAAAAAAATCTGTGGTAGAAACTGTCCACCGACGAAAACTTAGTAACCATGTAAATTTTGACAAATTCTTTGAATAACCCGTTCATTTCTATCGACCAACATTATAAAATCAAAATTTAGTATGCCCGGTTAGCAAAATATTTGTTGTTTGGAAGAAAACTTTAAGTGTTTCATTTCCGAACTTCAATAATTTCAATCCAATTTTACCCAACAAAGGCTTAAGTCCATAGTGTTTGAGCCGTCGGCCGATGATGTTTCAGCATATAATACTGTCATGATTATTTTTAATAGATTGACTATATAGTCATGAACCATATTTAAAAGGTTATTGAACTAACTTTTTGGTTTTTGGTATTTAAATTAAATAATGAAGTCAAAGGAAATCTTACGTACAACACTAGAGTCACGTGTCCAACATCTTAATTAGAATATAAAAAGAAGACACATTTATACATAAGACTAACCTAAAGACTTTTAAAGGAAGAGGTCTGTACCTGCGACAATTCGAGGAGGTCTAAAAATGCCAGAAACTGACGCTACTGAGCCTAATTACCTGTCGACCCGAAGCGAGTGTTTGACGCGTTTAGACTTCACACAAGGAAAATCAAAAAGGAAATAACATGGGAAGTAAAAAACTAAAAAAAAGGAAAACCGAAAGAGCACATCCACTTGTTGCAAAATAACAGAGCGAATATATATTGGATTGACGTATTTGAATTTTGAAGTTTAGTGATAGGGATCCCGAACTAAAAAAAAATAAAACTCACAAAAAGTTATAGTTGCAATCGAAATAATGCTTTGCAAGATTATACAATTAACATAATTAATTTTGTAATATGTTTTGGATTTTATTTATTTAGTTTTAAATGTATACTTTATGTTTACTTTACTGTTTATGAAAAGCTTTATGCCTTTTTAGAATAAGCCACCAGCAAAACTTCTTTTGCATTGAATCGGTAACCCCAACGTTGCGCAGCTATTGTATGGAGTCACCTCACGTTTAGTTTCTTATTAATTTAGATAATTTTATTGGGAAATATTTTAGTTCTGACTCTTTTTAATAATCATTTACATAAATGATACGAATTATCGTGCATTCCATTCGTCCATTAAGTGCTGAAACATAAATCTTACTGACGGCCTAAAATGGACTTAACCCTTTTCATAGTTTTTCTTTTTTGTTTGTAGGTAATTTTATTTCTGTATGAAATAAAAAGAAAATAGTATAGTTAAAATTTAAATCAAACATGTTCATAATATCTTTTTGTTTTTTCAACGGTAGCTTCTTAAGACCATAGTAGTGAATTCAACAAAGTATTTATAAATTAAAATCGTTTATTATTCTATAATAGTGTCGTTTACGTTAAAATCGTATTATAGCATTCATTTAAAGTTAGTGAGTTTGATATTAGTAATAACACTTGGAATATGATAGAGGATTTTATTGCTTAAAGTTATTTTTGTAAGATACTCATAAATTCAGCGATATTATGTTTGAAGAGCTGCTGCAAGCTGCCAAAAAATGCTTCATACAAAACGGTACCGAGTTGTAACGTCACATTGGATAATTTAAATCTCTATGTAATATAATATGTAATAGCTACGTAGATAATGCGTTTATAACGCATGCGACTGATAACCTGAGAAAGATCGGTAGTCGAGATAATGAAAAGAACAGGGCCCAATATAGAGCCCTTAGGAAATTCCCGCGTTAACGATTTGGGTTCTGATGTCAAGTAAGATCCATTTTCTTGTACATTTAGCAGATTGCTGATGGGCCGGACGTCTTTTAGTTTGCATGGAAAATCTACTTTGCCCAATGGAGTGATCAACGCCATCTTCCACTGCAACCACCCCGGTGGTTATAGATTTATTAACAATCGCTGTAATTATTGTCAGTGTATGTGGCAATGTAAATAGTATTAGTAGTCTTTTATTTATTTTATCTTCTTTGTTTTTTAGATTGTTAAAATATCTTGAAGAAGAGGGGCTTTCGCGCTGCCACAATAGCATACCGCCAAAAATCCAAGCCATCATTTTAAAATTAAAAAACGAAGGACAATCTAATTTTTGAAAAACGTTGTCAAATTGAAAAAGAGGGTTCCTGGTGTTATAGTTAAGAAGTGGTTCGTCTGATGCGTAGCATCACTAATTTGTTTGTGAATTAGGTAAATGTAACTGTATTAATCGATGTATGATGTTCCATCTTTAACTATAGTACCATGTAAACGGTGCACAGTAGTTTCATTCCGAAAAAAAACTGCAAATAAGACTTCAAGTCAGTATTTACATGTAATTTTTTTTATTGGTTATCTGTCTTAGACAATAAGTCTAATTAACAGCTTACCAATACAAAACATTACATCTAAATTCTGACTTGAGGTTTTATCAGATTGGAACTACTGTGCGGTGTCATGACTATTTTTGATTAATTATTGGTGTAGTTTTTAAATTTTCTGTGTCAATATTGCAGAAGTAATTAAAGTAAATTTTTCAAAAATTAATTTTTCTAAATAAAGCCTTTGAATGCTTAGAGAAATTGTGGTCGGGCAAATTTCACCGAAAGTTGTTCGCAGAACATAGAATGCTGTGCAAAAAGCATTATAAACTTGCTTGCTATATTTCTATGCTATATTATTATATTAGGTCTTTACCTATGAAATTGCCGTTTTTCACGAAATAAATGAAGCGTAATTTTTTTATATATTTTTTATTTCTATTAATCAAAATAATCACCCATGCAATCAATGCATCTTTGCCAACGCATTGGTAGCTTATTGATGCCTTTCTTGAAGAAATCAGCTGGACGGGAGGCAACAAATTCTTCAAAGGCATTTTGTACTGCCTCTCGGGTATTGAATTTTTTTCCCGCCAAGAAGTTACCCAAATTCTGGAAAAAGTAGAAGTCTGTAGGCGCAAGGTCTGGTGAGTACGGCGGATGACAGACAACTTCCAACCCCAACTCTTGTAGCTTGGAGACCGTCTGCTGTGCAGTATGAGGTCGCGCGTTGTCGTGCAGGAGCAGTGGAGCCGAACGATTGACCAAAGCTGGTTGGAGACGTGCGAGCTTCTCCATCATTGTGTTCAGTTCTTCACAGTACACATCTGCAGTAATGCTTGTCCCGTTTGGCAAGAAGCTGTGATGAATTACACCCGCGTTAGACCACCAAACAGTGACCATCACTTTTCTAGGGGTAAGTTTTCGTTTAGGGCATTGTTTGGGTGCTGAACCAGGGTCCAACCAACTTGCTGAGCGCTTACGATTGTCAAACAGGATCCATTTCTCGTCACAAGTAACAATGCGGTTCATAATTCCTTCATTTGTATGCCTGCTGAGCAGTGCAAGGCACGTCTCCACGCGTACTTCGCGCTGGCGGTCATTGAGTTCGTGGGGTACCCATTTGTCAAGCTTTTTTACCTTGCCAATTTGACGCAAATGGACCAATATTGTTTTGATGCTAACGTCGAAAGCTGCTGCTAATTCAGCCGTGGATTGAGTTTCATCAGCTTCCACAACTGCCTTTAATTCGTCATTGTCGACCAAAGTTTTCGGACGACCACGGGGTTCATTTTTCAGGTCAAAATTTCCAGAACGGAAGCGGGTAAACCAATAACGGGTGGTGCGTTCGTTTGTAGTGTTCGCTCCGTAAACGTCGTTGATGTTGCGTGCCGCTTGTGCCGCTTTGCTGCCACGACGGTACTCATACTCCATAATTACTCGAATTTTTAACATATCTATGATGACGAAGAATGTTCGAATGCGTTGAAAACAAAACACTAACTATTAAACAAATGACGATTTTAGAAAAAGAATTCCATGTTTGTCAAATAAAATTAATTTGAAATTAGAATTATCAGTCAAAAAAAAAAAATATTTTCATTTGAAATGGCCAGTACGGCAAAACGGCAGTTTCATAGGTAAAGACCTATTATTAAAGAAATTTAAAGTAAGAATTCCTTTACATTAGCAAGTGCAATATTAATGAAAATGTAAATTATATTTTAAGACAAACATTAATGATATTCTTTAAAAGATTTTGTGTGTTAAAAAAAAGAGTTTGCTAATGCAGCATTTTTATGTGCGTTCCACAAGAATATTAGAAATAAAAAAAAAAAACAAAAACAAAGAAAGAACAACAAAAATAATCTTATGTTAATGTTAATAATCTTTAAAAAAAACAAATATAATCTTATGTGTGTAGTCTTAAAATGTCATACTTACCTTTTTCATAGTGACTTTTTCAGCAGGTACTCTGATTACATTTACTATTTAAGAATAATGTTTTCGTCAGATGTGTTCGGAGTATGTGTTGGAAAAATATCAAATGAAACAAACAACAGTTTTGAATTTCATATTTCTCGCCACAAAAAGTATTTGGGGTGTACCATAGATTGCGTGGTAGTCAATTTTTGTCTTTACATAAAATACTTGAAGTTCACATTCATGTCCGCCAAGAGTAATATTGGTCTGTGTAAAGTATGTCTACTACTATGTGTTTCAAATGAGAATAGGAACGTTAATGACCTCTATCTGTCAAATTTCACTTGAAAATTATGGTCTGCAAAGAAAATATTATATTTATTTTACATTATTTATTAAAGTATTATATCGAAAAGAAATTTTTCAAAATAAAACTGTATTCAAAAAAGAATTGTTATGAGTTAATAAAAGGCCCAAACAACCAAAAAACTATGTTAAAAATAACATTTTCAACTCTCACGGTTTTGAAATTTTGAGTTTGCCACCTTACAATCCAAATTGAGAGTTTAACGCTAGAAACAATTGTTATTTACATAAATTCCATTTTAAAAAATCTTTTTTTGCTCACGCTACCTAACTGGTTCGAATTGAAAGCTATGATGTCACAATATGACGCTAAGTCGGTCCTATTGTTATTTGAAACGCATAGTACACTAGTGCTGCGTTCCGTTTGCCGATTACAGCGCTCACAGCGCTAAAAGTGCTCAAAACCGTTCCGATTCGTTTGAGCGCGCTAAAAGTGTTATTACTGCTATTGCAATCGGAACGGTAAATATCGCGCTAACATTCTGATTGTTCGTCGCTTAAGTCTAAAGTTACAATATCATTAAGATCTTTGACCCTGAAAGAAGCAGGAGCCATTTTTTAACATAATTACAAAAGAAAATCAATAAACAAGCTTTTAAAACCTTTAATCGACTAATAAAAACATCAACAAAGTAACGTCATGTGTCAGTTTTGACAGGCCGCTCAGAGCGACCATGCTCCGTAGCGTTGGCACTGTGAGCAGGAAGATGGCGGCGTTTATGACGTCATTGATGACGTATCGATATCGCTGTGAGCGCGCTCACGGGCAATCGCAACGGGTATATAAGCGCTGTGAGCGCTGTAATCGGCAAACGGAACGCAGCATATGCAGACAGCGCGAGTAACAGTGCTGCCAGATCTGGGGATTTCCCCATAAATTTAGGGGGTTTTTGACCAAGTTAGGGCAATAAATATTTGGGGAATTTTTTTGGAAACAATTAAAGAAATACGCCAATTACAGTTTTTTTACTATATATCACATTCCTGACGTTTTGTTATTAATTTCGAGATTCGAGACGATGAAAATAACCAATAAATGTAGCCATAAGTAATAAAATGCAGCAATAATAAATTTTATTGATAATAATATATTTTTGTTGAATCTTAAAAGAAAAATGTATCGCAGCGTCCTAATCAGTAAAACTTAATCGTTATATCAAGCGCCTCTAATGAGTATGTACCGCCTCTTTAAAAAATCGTTGCATGTCACTATCTACTTGGTTAGGGTATTCCAGGAAATTTCAAGGGGATTTCTAGGAGAGAAATCAAATAAGTCTAGGGGTATGTGGCCGAGACCATCTGGCAACACTGAGGCTAAGGCAAAATGTAATGCTGCGTTCTGTTTGCCGATTACAGCGCTCACAGCCCTCATATACCCGTTCCGATTTTCCTTGAGCGCGCTCACAGCGATATCGATACGTCATCAATGACGTCATAACGCCGCCATCTTCCCGCTCACAGTGCCCAAGCTACGGAGCATGGTCCCTCCCTGTGAGCGGCCTGTCAAAACTGACACATGACGTTACTTTGCTGATGTTTTTATTAGTCGATTAAAGATTTTAATGATTTCCTTCCCCCTAAGATTCAGCGCCCAACTAATATCAAGACTCTCCTCTCTACTAACAGCCCCAAGATTTGAATTATATTGTGTAAATTCATTCATCGATTTAATATTAGCCTTTGATTGATATTGTTAGTATTTTGTTTAATATATATTATTATTATTACTTAATTTTTTTTTTCTTTTTCTTTTGGTAAGTAAGTTTAGTATAGTTTGAGCATGTATTATACCATATAAATATTTAATCATTCTTTTTAGTTTAAGTTATTGTGCGTGTGTTTTATTTTGTTTTAGCCTATAATATATCCCAATGCAAATCGGAGTTTATTTTTTGGCAATTCTTATTTTTTTTTGTACTTTGTCCCACCAATACGCGACACTGGCAGAAATAGCCCGCCACACCAATCGCGGCTGATTGCCAATTTTCAATTAACTAACTAACTAACTAAAGATTTTAAAAGCTTGCTTATTCATTTTCTTTTGTAATAATGTTAAAAAATGGCTCCTGCTTCATTCAGGGTCAAAGATCTTAATGAAATTGTAACTTTAGACTTAATCGACGAACAATCAGAATGTTAGCGCGATATTTACCGTTCCGATTGCAATAGCACTAATAATGTGACGGTTGTCTATTTCGACCTCTTTTTGTCAGTAAATTTTATTTTTTTGTCGTTCCCGACGTAATTTTAAACTACGAATTACGTAGTGTCGGAGAACGGCAATGTTTTGATTTGACAAGCCAGTCACGAAAAATTATCCATCATAACAACTAGAATCTATTTATTTATTATTGTTTCCGAGTTTATTATTCAAAATTACATGTTTATAAATTTTTTATTATCTACAATCAAAGTTTTCATGAAATCAATAATTTATTTTTACGTACACGAGTGTGCGTAGCCAAAATTTTTGGCATTTTTGTATATTTTTAATTTTACTGCAAAATAAACATAGAAGAGAGCTTTGGTATTTCCTTTCTGGACCCTCAATTACCACTCCGCAAACAACGCGTTACAATAATACTTTTAGCGCGCTCAAACGAATCGGAACGGTTTTGAGCACTTTTAGCGCTGTGAGCGCTGTAATCGGCAAACGGAACGCAGCATAAATAAAGTTCATTACGATTTACGATTACATTTGCTTGTTTAAAGTGCAATTGATTAAAAAAAAAATCTTAGCATTACTACAAAATTAGTTAAATAAGAAATTTTGTAAAGAGCTACTGGAAAAGCTGTGAGGATAAATAATTTTACATACATAACGATTCGGCAAAGCGTCAGAAACTAATATTAAGAGCAATATACTTTAAACTGTACCTATAATTTTAGAAAATTTTAAACATGGGTAAAAGATACTACTGCGAATATTGCGACAAAAGTATGGTTTCATCCCCTGCGCTAATAAAAACGCATAATCAAGGCCTGCTTCATCAACGTTTAGTCACTGAACATTATCAAAAATTTAAAGGTCAGTAACAGCCTATATCTTTATTGTCTTCAACTCACTAGGTTATAAAATAAATACTGGTTTACAACTTTAATTGTAACACTTCACACCACCGGCCCTTTATTGTGTTTATTCTCTTCATTGTATATTTTTAATCTGTTTTTTCTTGTTGGCCTGAATAGTCTCTTTCATGTCAGTTTAGTTGCATAATTCCTAAACCATTATAAAAGATTATTCTTAAAAAATAACAAATAATTTGTCATAAGCCATGCTCGTTTTTAATAACTCTAAAAGTAAATTGTACCACTGGTAGTGTCTTGATTGCACTCTTGACCTTTAGTCCTCAGTGAAAATATCATAAGTATTACATGTAAACTTAATCTTGAGAATAAAGTTAAATTAAACATCATAATTAACCTTAACTTACATACTCAGATTGTTTTGCAACCTCCAGTAGTTTTTCATAAAATAAAATATTTAAAAAATGAATGATAGAAACATCACAGTAGGTAATAAGCACAATAACTTTTACAAACACTTTTATATATTTAAATTACAAATTTAATTTATATTATAGATCCTGAAACTATTCTGGCAGAGGAATCTGCAAAAAAACCATGCAACAGGTTTATCACTGGTCACTGTCAATTTGGGAGTATATGCCGTTACTCACACTACACTCCTGAGGAATTAAATCAACTGAGATTTTATGGTATGTTGTCTAAAATATTAAAAAGTATTATCATTTTCATTAATCTACATACAATGATCCTTAATAAAATATCTAAGTATAAGTGAATGATGAATTACATCTAAGTATGACATTTTCATTATTTCATACTAGGTTACCCTGATAGGCTTTGAACCCATGTTTTTTCTTTTTTGGCCACCAAGGCGGCCCCTCCGCAGGGAGGTAGGTGGAAGATGCATCGAACATACCTCCGCAGCCGATCTGCAGGGGGATGTGGGACTCACCAGCGTGGCACCTACCTACTAAAATCCACCTTGATGGGTGTAGCAAGATTTTGTAGTTAGCCTTCATTGGAAGCGACACCCGATTAGGGAAGGGGGTGCGGAACCCATGGGACTATCTATGGTTTATATAGCCTTTGTAACTTCTAAATTAGATATCTCCCTAATGTTAAAAGAATTTTTAAAAATTGGTTTAGCCGTTTTAGCATCTTGTTAAAGCGCTCATAGATGAATCTTTTTCATTATCACTTGACAATAGCCACATGCTAGTGGCTATAATTAAAATATATATATCTCAACATTGACAATTACTTGTTTTTATAGACATTAAATAAAGCATGACACTACCACCAGTTTGGAAAAACTGTTATAAATGAGAAAATATGAACAAGCACACAAATGCGTCCTTTTAGTAACTTAGTAATGTTGAGACATGTTTGTGTATAGAAAGATTTGTTAGTAGATGTTTCATAGTTAGTATAGCTGCACATAGGCTCACTATTGCGAGCATTATAGACAATTGTCTCATAGTCCTTTAATATGTAATGATTAATTTTGAACTTTGAACAGTTGCAGAAAAGAATCAGATAAGCGAAAGTTCATCACAACCCTGCATGCAAGAGCTCTACTCCAAATTACAGAAGCAGAATCAAAGCAATAATGATAATATGGATACCACAGTTCTGTATGATAGTAATGGTATTACACATACACTCCCATGGAAATATAATCCTCTATTTGAAGCATATGAAGACAGTTTACCACCAAGCCTAAAGAAGATCAAAATAGAAGACTTTTTAAATGCAAACATTACTACTTGGGGCTGAAAAAAAAATATTAACTACTCAAAATTGAAATATGTCATGGAAATCTATGTATAAAATGGAATCATAAGTATATGGTGTACAATGGTATTTAAGGGACCACAACTCCAGTTTGACATCACATTATCAACAATTTGATCAGTAATATGTATCCAATAAAGGTGTCCAAGGACATGAAGATAAGCCAATGTCAGGATGTAGAGAAAAATATGAGTGCCTTTAAGTATATATTGTTGCGTATTATTTTACTTGGAATGTTCTGCATAATATTTCCTTATTTGGCATAGTAAACTTGGTTGTGTCGCGTTGGAAGATATACTTTCAAAACTGAGTGGAGCTGCAGCACGTAGTATAAGAAAATGTATGAACTAGCTATGGCATAGCTGCTGAACTTTAATTTGCGTCGCGACCTATGGAGCACAAAAACCGAGGGATTTGACTGTGGAGGGGGTATTTTACCTTAATAACTGTCACTTCATCGTAGGAGCTATGGAGATAGTAATTCCAGATTCCGCAGCTGCGGGATAAGGGTTTCTGGTGCTGGATATTCGAATAAATTATTTCCCTTCATTTGCTGGCCTTTTTTTATTTTTTTATGTATTCACTTAAAATTCAAAAATACATCCAAACGAATCATAAATAATTACAATAATTGTAATTGACTCGTGTTTCTTCTAGGCAACGCTCACAAGGGCTAGTTTTTGTTTGTTGCAGTCCATTGCGCTGTGATTAAAATAAAATAGCCGAAGATAGGTGAAGTTCTTACACAACATGCTTTAGCAATGGATCTGATGACTCAATATGTTGTATTATTGACACTTTACATTAATGAAACTGAGAATGATGCAAGGACAGGGCGCGATCGAGACGAAACAAAGTTTGTTCGTATTAATGACGGGTAGCTCTTCGGTTCTTTTCGCGCAGTGACAGTAGGATTGCGCCATATGGCTGGTTTTCACGCGTTAAGTAGTTAAGTTGGTAACTTTTTAAGTTAAAAATTACGTGTAAACAGCCAGTTTAGTGACAAAGTGGTTAGTTGAAATTTAGTACGCAAGTGAATAAGTAGATAAGGATTCGTTCTATTTTTCATATAAGTAGGTGGGCTTCTCACTTAACACGTTTGGACGTGATTTTTTAGTTAAGTACTTATTTCGGATTTCCTCTTTTTGTTTTCAAAATGTAAAAAACCAAGTAAAAAAATACCTTGTAGAGATTTTAATTTCCGAAACAAATTCTTCTCTGACTTTGTCCAAAACCTCGTTTACCACATATCTAAGTACAGAAATGACGAATTCCTTGACATTCATCACTGTTCGTCTTCATTGAACTTATGAGCTTAACAACTCAATCCTTTTGGACACTCAAGTGACATGTAGTAACTTAAAATAATACGTGTAAACCTTAAGTTAAAAAGACGACGAAAAGGTTGCTTGTCATCGATCTTCAACTATTTTACTTTAATCAAAGTTGCATTTTCAAAACTTATGACTTTATAATAGTGTTTCAAATACTATATATAAACCGTCGTTTGCATGTATATATTTTCTTATTTTGTTTAAAATTTTAAAGCAAAGCATTTCAAGTTGATTATTAAATAAAATTTCCGTTAAAATGCATGCAGCGCATGAAAAAATTTTACTGTTTCAATTTGATCCGAGCCGTAACTTTTCTTTATTATACGCTATGACCAAGTTATTAAAAACGGCTGGCTACTGCCAAGGGCAAATGCAATTAAAATGCAGTCCATATTGTCATCTCTAAAACAGGTTATTTGTGCTATTAAGCAATTTTCAAAATTAACTATGTTTAAGTAATCAATTAGGGACTAGGGGGTTATGATGAATACTATTTTGGTATTTCTTTTAGGCAATGTATTTGTATTAATTTCAGGGGTGAGTAATAAAAAACCTTTTAAGTTAATTTAAAAAAAAATCATAATCTTTTTTGGTTGGTGGATCTGGATTATTTTTTAATTCCCACTTTTTGACCCCAGACACAAGTTGAGGATTGTTATAAGTACCTATAACGGTTTGTACGTCTGTGGCGTCTTACATAAATGCTGAATTAATCGTAAAAGTTCCTGGCCATTTTATTGATAATTCGGCAATGTAAAAAAATAAACGATGCTGGCTCAACTCTCAAGTCAATGTTTTTAATAAATATCTGTCACCAAGAATCCATAGACTGGCTGATTCTCCTCATTCCAGGTAGTATGATAAACTTTGCAATGCGATTTTAAGGATGTATGTATGTATGTAAGGTCAAATCCACAGTACATCTATTTATTTTTTAAGGTTCATTTTCATGTGGAAATGTCAATGCCCAATCATTTCTGTTCGCATTTTATAATTTGTCATGAAAAAATTATGTCATCTTGATTAATAATTTACGATTTTTAATAAAATTAATACGCAATTTGATATTTGTTTAAAATTTTTATTGTATTGAATTATGCATAAATACTTCAATGAAAACGTGACTGCATCTATCATCAACGATAACGCATATTACGTCGTTATATACCTATATAATATATTGTCAAGTGCTGCGTTGCCGCATTTACGTTTCCAATATGGTAGACGTACTGAGTTGAACAGCAGTTCACAGAACGCTACTGAAACGTCAGAAATTAACCACGAATATCTCCATAACGACATCGGCAACAGTGGTTTTTTTTTCCGTGAAAAAATGAAAAAATATATGAAGTTTCTGAAAATCATTTTTTTGGCCGTGCATTGATTACGATACATGTACTTTTTTATCATTTTAGTTCGATTTCGTCAACTTCCGGTACGAATAACACGGAGTTAAATGAGGCTTTTATTCTCAAATATTTCTTTCAAATCGTCGGCTAAGTCCCTTTTTCTCATATCCAATCGATGCAGCGTAATCAACTCTATTATATATTCCAAATTTATCGAAAGTTAGACAAGTAGATATATTTTACATACATCCTAAAAAGATAACTACTCCGTGACGTGATATATATATAAATATATATATTTATTAGTGAAATATTCAATTTGTTTGCCCAAATCTTCATTCTTTCAGAAGAAGACATGTATAACTCGCCGATTTGTTTCAGCCGTGCAAAAGATATGCATGCTGTTTCGTTTATTTATAGTTTGTGTTTACAAAAAACATGAATGCTGTATTTTTAATAATCCGCCTCGCTTATCGAGTTCAGTTTGTCATATTTACGACGTGATGTAAAAAAATCGATTAAATTTCTATTTTATTTAGATACAATGGCACAAATGACTGCACTGGTGTATTTTAAAAATCATACTGTTCAAATTAGTAATGTCAGCAGAGTTACCTTTGTTAAGGTCTCGTCTGGGCGTACTACATTTTGCATAAGTATACGATGTTTCGTGTTTCAGACGGACTTGAACCCGCATTCATTGACCTCCTACGCTGTTAGAGGGTAGGGTCTACCTACATGTTCGGGCCTACATATTACATTGCGTATTATTATTATTCGGACGGGCAGTATTTGTTGAACGAGGAGGCTGGTCCAAAACACTGGTGCACATTCGGCTGATCTTGCCAAAACCCGAAGGAACGTTCACCTGGCAGTGCCGACTAATACCGCCAAAAATATGTTGGTAGCGTTTACATTTTTTGTTATATTCTTTACGAAGTCCTTAATGATCATTATTACATTATTGTATCCAGAAAACTCGGAATGCAATCAAACCATTTTAATAATTTTGTCAACCCCTAGTAGGCATGCGTTTTGGAGTGGGCATAAATTACCTAAAACCCCTCTGGTTGGCTAAATTATTATTCGGCTGTTGTAATTTAATTTTTAATTTACATAACGATTATCTTAAATTAAAATGATGGACTTTTCATATGAAGGCTAAAGAGCATTATTACGTGTGCTTTGTATGTTCAGCTACCATATAAAAATAAAAGATATTTAATATTAGGTGCAGCTTATATTAATCTATTATAAAAGGATTAACCATTAATTTATTCAAAAATTGTATCATTTTCAGATTCCACAAAAAGACTACACAGTAAGTAGTTTTACTAAAATAATGATGAGTCAAAGCTTTTAAATGACAAAAATAAATGTTAAGTTCTAACGTACTGTAAATGTCTTTATTGTATTCTTTTTGCATTAGATACCATGGATGGTACAACAAATTTATGATGCAGGTAATTGAATACCGTTACTTAATAATAATCATATTAATAAATCATTAATTAAGTATAGGACCATTTGATATTATGTCGCGTTTTTGTGACAATATTAAACACGCTTTGGAGACATACTCACGTAAATTCATGTATTGTAACATGGACGAAAACCTAGTGACTGGTCACAGCTCCGACTTGAGTGCTTTCAGGGAAGAGAGCTTTAACAAAGTCCGTTTATTTATTTCATATTTTATGTTAAATTATAGATATAATAGTACAGAGGTGTTTCTTGTTTCTATTCGATATTTTTTCCAGCCGATCTGTGAGTGGGAATATTTAGTGATGTTAAGCAAAATAAGTGCGTTCTTGAGTTGCTCGTGCAGTTTACAAATACATAACTACAGACTTGGCGGTTACGTGTTAATCCGTGATGTTAATCCGTACATACACATACAATAAACATACATATACAGGGTGTTATCTGCAAGGATGTAGATATTTTGCAGGTGGATAGAGTAAGTCCATACCAATATTTTTAGTAGGTACAGGAACCATGGTCCGATATCCTTTAGTTTTTTCACGGCTCGTCGGATCTCCTGACCTGCCACCCCTGGAGTTTTATGTGTAGGGTAGGTTAAAAGGGTTGGTGTATGGTAAAGAGCCAATAAATAGTAAAGCCCGATTAAGAAATAAAACTAATGAAGCGTGCGAGATTATAAAAGGCGAAAGGAGAGGTGTGCGAGCTTGTGTTCGTAATGGTGGCAGGCATTTTGAACTTCTGTGACGGATAACAACGGGATATTACTATGAACCTTTGAATTCTTACTAAAATAAACTTTGATTTTAGCTTTTCCAATTCCTGTATTTTACTATTTCAACTTTCTGTATCTAATCTGTGGGATAACTCATCATCTTCTCTCGGCCTTCTCGACCTGAATTCTCAGTAAATCATGGGTGCGTATAATGTCATACATCGTAAGAAAGTTGTGATTTCCTACAAGCAATTTTTATAAATAACTTGAATCGTTTTTTAATAATATGTTTTTTTTAAATACGAGCTGAAGTCGATTAAATTTGCTAAGGTTTTTTTGTGTAATGTCCTTTAGAAAAGTAAGATCACTTTAATTTTATTGTAGCTTATGTGCTAATTTCGAAAAAAAAAAATGATTACTATCTTAAATGGTTTTTTATTTCAAAAATAACTTAAAAATTGATTTTTTTTCGTGCTACCGGTTTTTTCTATAACTTAAAATCAAACGATATCGGACCACAGTTCCTCTACCTACTAAAAAATATTGGTAAGTATGGACCAACTCTATGTACCTGCAATATATATTCATCCTTGCCAATAACACCCTGTATAAACAAACACACAGGTACATTAATATACACGTAGGTATCTATATATACTGCTTTTTATACTGGACTTTAGTAATGAAAAAATAATTAACTAACAAATGTTCCCATAACAAGGACTGACAAAGATGTAGACTTCCACCTCTGAAATAAACTATAGCAATCGAAATCTAGCTGTAATAAGATGTTACCAAGAAAAACGTTAAAACAAAACGCTGGTTGACTGGCAGACAACCCAAAATCAAAACTAGTGGTCCTGGAATACACGGGAATATGGGAGCACTAACAGAGGATTTTTAACATTTATAATTCAAGAGGTGAAATCTACTTGTAACAAATATTTTTATGGAGCGTTTGCGAGCGTAGAAATCATTGACGTAGGTACCTCTCAAACTCTGCGCGCCTCACTGACATACCTATAGCTCGTTCCACTGAGTCCTTTTTTTTCATGTATTGCTTAGAATACTTTCACGTGGAGGTCCGTTTTATCATATACGTTTGTATTCAGCCATGGTGTATGTAGTTGAATAAATGAATTCACACACTAGACAGTATTCAAGATCCAGTAAATGTGGTGTGAACATTAGTTGCGATGAATCCGTTAAAAAGGAACCTGTAAATATGGATTACGATTTCTGTGTCAACGTACTTACCCTTAGCCGCTATTTCTATTTATTTATATTAATTTATACAAGTTTTCATAAAACGGCAACATTTAAACGGTAGAGGTACTTGCGGCACTTGTCAGTTAAAACTAAAAACAATGGTGAATTGTTAATAACATTATTATAAAATTAAAGGGACGTGTAAGTATTGCGATGTTTTTTTATAAATTTGTTTCCACTTAGTGTTCTGAATCCAATTTATGATAATCCTTAAATTTAAATTATGTTCACAAGAGAAATATGTGTGACACTGGTAAGCCCTGCGGGAAAAGTTAGTATAATAAACAGAGTGTAAAAAGTGGTTCAATACATTCGGCACAACTCTGCTCTAGTTAAAGTATTTCTATCGACATAGTATCTAGTAGTATAGAAGGTGATACTTTTTAAATCAGCGTTCTATTTTGTTAATGTAGGTATAAGATGAATAAAAATTACCAAGACGCGGACCTTGTGGAATGTCTGAATATTTCAGAACCAAGGAAAACCCATTTTCTTGTGCGGCTTGAGTTCTATAAATTTTGTGAGGTATAAACCTTATTTACATGAAATAAAAAGCATTCTAATTTGTTTAAATCAATTAACTCAATCAGACGCTTGTGACAAATCGAAGTACACTGCCTCTATTCAGTGTATAAGATGCTATTGGTTTTACAATTTCGTTTCCATTGCTAAATGTGCCAATGTGTGTAAGCTAACTGTTCTAACGCGAAAGGAAAATATTTGTGAGGATATCCAGATAATGCTTAAGGAGTTATTTCGAAGATATGTGCATTTGCAATACATATTTATGTATTAAGATTACTGAGTTTATTTTTCGCCATACTTAATATTCCTTACCTTATTTCAATAAAATGAAGTAACTATACTAGCAAATACGAGTATGACCTGAGGAAAAAGACATTAAACCATTAAAAAAAATCAATAACATAATTTGAGGTACTTTCTATTTGGAGGTAGATTATATGAGTTCTTGTAACCAGGCTTTTGAAAGAGTCTTATAAAATACAAAATTTCAATCAATAGACACTGAAATTACTATTATAACTATTATAAAATATTAAACCTATTTTTACTCCTTTTTTTAATGGGATTTGTTGAAAAAGGCCTTAATTGCGTTTCTGTGAAAACGATTTATTTATTTACAAAAGATTCTTACAAAATTTAACCTATTTCATTTGTTTTCAGTCGACATCAATTACTGGTGGATAAGAAAGAAACCATATATGAAGCGCTTAATTCAGGTTAAGTAAATTTTTATATCAAAAAGTGTTTCGATAATTCTAATGAAACTTAAAATCATTCTTATGTCACAACTGTCAACTGTGACGTCTGTGACTTCATTCTAATGAAAGAAAACCGATGACACTAGTATATAGGTTTTCTTTACACCTATACTAGCATTATAAAAAGAAGAATGATTTTAGTTTTAATTTTATTATTGAATAATTATCAAGCAAAATAAACCACTACGAAATTCACACGAGGTCGATTTTTTCTACAGATCTTGGCTATATGTCCCCAGCACTGGAGACTTAATCTATGCGGTGTGAATTTATGACATACTTATGTTAATTAAGAATCGTGACTCGGTTGTAAATCGTCATATTGTAAAATTTTTCAGAAAGATACTGAGGGCGAATTGACACCCGCATTGGCCAAGGTAAAGATTTATTTGACATAAATGCAAATGCTACAAAGAGCTGAACACACGTGAGATTGCTGACGACAGCTGTGAATGACCTCATAATGCCGGTTTTAATAGATCTTTGTTAATTATTAGTATACATAGGCCGATTTGCGTAGCCTTGCGTGCACACCAACTGTATGGCCCCAAAGTGACGACCGAGTGGCGTAGTGGTTAGTTGCCCTGCCTCATACGCCGGAGGTTCCAGGTTCGAGTCCTGGCCGGGGCATTCATTTGTGTGATGAACACAGATGTTTGTTCTCGGGTCATGGTTGTTTATATTTATATATGTATGTTTATCCTGGGTTCCCCCCAGTTTGCTGTAAGGTCATCCATAACACAAGCTCTGCTTACTTTGGAGGCCATACAGTTGGTGTGTTTGTCTGGGGAAATTTAAAAAAAAAGTACTAACGTTATGGATGAGCATACAGCGAGCTGAGGGGAACTCGGAATATACATACAACCATGACCCGAGAATAAACATCTGCATTCATCACACAATTTAAAGCCCCGGAATATCCAGGACTCCAAACTGGGTCCTCCTACGTATGAGGTAGGGTGACCTAAAGTTTATTTTTGCAGTTTGATATACATTTTCATAAAGCTACAGATCTAAAGTGACCGCGTGCGAACCTGGTCGTATTAAAGGGATGTTTTTTTTCTTATTATAGATTCTCTCAGTTCATTCTGTTGCGTTTGTTTGTACTATTAAAATGCAGCTAATAAAAACATGACATTTTACCGTTCGGTAAAAGAGCACATTGCGGTGGCCAAATTACAAATCCTACGGGCCAAAGTGATGGTTACAAGTAAAGCTAATCTTTTTTCAAATATTATCAAACTCAAGATTATGTATCTGCCTCAAAAATTTAACCAGTTTTGTGGAGATTAATGGTTAATAACATTTCAGTTCTTAGGTGTCGTGTCTGATAAACGTTACAACCAGGAAATGCTTAATGCGGATATCCCGGGACATGTACATGTTGTACCATTTTTTAAAGACCTTGGCAGAAGCGAAAAGGTAAAAATGAGAACTAAAATCCGTGCGCTGTAGCGTGGTGAGTCTGCGTATTCCTTTTCACTGTACAAAGGTATATATTAGTGCTTGTAAATAGGCAACTCAACTTTGTGTGACAGTCGCCATAGAACGATGCACAAAAACTGGCTGCCGAGCAAAGTAAATTATTTAGAATCTGTTTGTATTCGTGTCGTATCGTATACCTATTGCCATTTCGGTTCACGCAGTGACTAAATCATTTGACAAGTAAAATTAGGTGACCGGAAACAAGATTTTTGAGGTTGGTGCAGCTTTGCTGGAAGTCGCTTTCGCCCAGTCAACTAATTATCTTGTTCTAGGTTGTAATTCTAACAGCAGCTGCCAACCACACCTTGCTACAGCGCACTGACTATAAGAGCTTGAAGACTTAGTTACTTAGATAGAACTAAGTTTCATTCGACTTTACAGCACATTATCAGGGTTCCAAAAATCTCTAAAACATTTTTCTTAGATCACAAACTCGAGCAAATATTTTACTAGTATTTATGATCACCATTACGACCATGCACAAGTCCACGCATGCGGTATATCGAAAGAGTTTTCAACTGATGAAAATTTTTGATCGATACCCTGCTGGCAGCGAGTCCGTTTAAGTTCATTTGATGATCTAATATATAACAAATATTTTCTCTCTATTTGGAAAATGAAAAATTTTGTTTCACAGTTCGATGGTAGTAGATATTTCGGAAACAAATTACCTGCAAGATAATAACTCAATTTAGTAACTCAAATACATAATATTATTACATATTAAAAAATATATTATTTATGCAGGGCCGTAAATTTTCTAAAGAAGCCAAAGGTGACAATAATTCCAAATCTATGGTATGTATTTTAAACATTTTGGATTTGACTAAAAACATACACAATGATCTATAGAAATTGTTTATGCATCACTACAATGTCAGGTGGTTTTTACGGAGTAATATACCAAGGGTTTTGAGTAATATATTTTGCTAGCAGTCCAAAAGAATGGATCCTGTGATCAGAGACTAGTAATAACTATAGACTAACCATGTCTAACAAAATTTTGTGACTTGAAAAATAGTTGTTTTTAAGATAGAGAGATGGCGTTAGTTGTATTAGATTTAAAGTTATTTAAATTTACTCAAAAAAAATGCGTAAAAAAACTTAAGATGGAGCTGTTTACAAAATCATTTGATATTTCATTGCAAGTACTATCCGTAGGTATCAGGCGACAACAGACGATGCCAGCTAGTGCATTATATTATTTGATGCTATGTTGCCGCTCTTATAATTCAGTAACAGAAAAC
This sequence comes from Marasmarcha lunaedactyla, assembly GCA_923062675.1. Lineage (NCBI taxonomy): Eukaryota > Metazoa > Arthropoda > Insecta > Lepidoptera > Pterophoridae > Marasmarcha > Marasmarcha lunaedactyla. The sequence goes on along the minus strand of OV281363.1, from coordinate 14,760,786 downwards.
TTTACACCACCCTGGATATTATTTGTAGTGTTACTGGTTTAGTGTATTGCCAGTATATAATTTTTGCCACAAAAATACAGCATTCATCTCCACAGTTTGTTCTTATCTGCCTTAACATAATAAAACGAATTTCAGTGCATTTAATTAATAGGTATATAATATTTTACTTTATTTCTTGATATCAATAAAAATTATGTCTTAATAAGTGCATAATTTTTATTTATAATGCATATAACTCATAACTATTTTGCAGTAGTTAAATAAATATTTTCTTGCTGGATTATTATTTAAAAAAATGTTCTTTATCCAACAATTTTTTTTTTGTTCTTTATATATCACAATATTTGATTTGTTTGACAATTTGAATTCTTTGTCGTTTATTGTTGTTGCTATGGGTGTGTGTTTGTTTTGGAACTTTTCCCTGCATTTCTCTGAATTCACAATATTTCTGCTCGCCTACTGTGACTCGTGCAAATTTTATAGACCTTGATTAAGTTTACGTTTTGGCTGCTACATGCTATATCGTATAACATGTGCGTTTATCACAACTGTGATAATAAAAGCTTTTAAAAATAGGTTATTATGGCAATTAAAATAAGGAGGATGGTAGTGCCCAGGCGTCTCTGAACAAAATAAACTTATACCAGTATGTTTATGGTCTTTTGTAGTTGTTATTTTATCATCTATAAAGAATAAATTACTAGCTACCTATTCTTATTGACTAAAATTATCAAAATCAATGATATAAAATGATGACATTTTCCAATTTCAAGAAAGGAATAAATCCTACTTGCTAAGGTTTCAGGTTATTTAACAACGCCATCTAGCAGTTTTAGTCCGTACAAATATTTTGCATTACGTTTCTTGTCAATAATTCATATAAAAATTAAAAACGACAAGGTTGGTCCAAGCTATTTGAGAGCGACATCTAGTAATAGCTTGGATTTTGAGCTTTTTCCGAGTCACGAATTTTTGTATGGAGATGGTCAGTCTATAGTTATTTACTAGTCTCTGCTGTGATGAAAGGACTTTTTAAGATACTGACTTACTCTGAGTTTTATTGTTGTTTATATGACCCTTCCGAACCAGTAGTAGTTTCAATACACGACGTCCTAAGCCGAGGTCCGTGCCATCTCGGGTATATTTAGGCGTGTCGTGTGTTGGAGTAGTTAAGTTCCGGCTAAGCGCCGTCAGCGCTAGGCCACAAAGTCCTGTAAAATAATTTAAATGCCTATAGGGTCATAAATAAATTGTCCATTTCTAAAAAAAAAAGTTTTATTGTAAAGGAGGTCTGCACAAGTCAGCCTTAGTCTATGTGTCTAAATAGCCTACTATTCTCATATTATTCTTATTGTCACATATATTTCACCCAATCTGGAAACAAATAGGTACACATGTGTGGACTATTACAAAGAGTTTTTTGATTGTTCACTAATATCAGTTTCAATTTTTAGGACGTTGTAGTATTGAGTATTTCGGAAGGCTCGTCGTATTACAAACCTGCTAAGAAGCTTAAAGAAATGTCAAAAAAGCGTCAAGTTATTGGTTCGAAGAATAACGAAGATACTCCAAAACTTCTTTACATTATAAATTCGTAATGATTCGTACTAATAAATACAACATTGCAGATCGAGTCTAATTTCAGTTGTCACTAAAAAATTACAAAAGTTTACATAATGAAAACTTTAAACAGATTTGCACAGAATCTGCCTTTGAAAGCGATTTTTTTTCAATTCAATATACAAAAGTTCATTTTTGTGAAGGTGAAAGCGCTTCATAAGGACAAGCTGAGTTCCGTGAAATAGCCAAGACAAAGTCTAATAACTGTACGCTCCCCACTTTAACAGTTTCTACTGTGGAATTCAACTCGTACATCGATATAAGATCACGACAACGTCGATTTCTTCCGGTTAAAAGTAAAGAAGAGCCAGTGAAATTAAAATAACAAGGGCTGCGGAAGCCTCAGAACAGAAAATCAATCAAAGATGTTGATGATGATGAGAAATCAATCGTCAATCAATTTTAGAAAACTATAGTTTCTTTTATCAAATTCAAATCTATTTCTTTCTACAATGGTAAATTCAGTTGATAAAATATTATAGTAGGTACATACATCATGGACCCTGTTGGGTACAACAATTTGAAAGGGGATAGATTTCAATAATTTAATAATAAATTATTATTTTTATATAATATGTTATCTTGTATGTTATTATTTGAGAAATAATAATACCTGACTTGTGAGTTTCGAATATAAACATTATTTTATAAATTTATTTTATGGTTTATTTTGTTACTTATTTAATTTGTTATATTCGAAATATTCATGAACTGAGTAATAACATTTTTCTATAACTAATGTTTAATTGTTTAATTAACTGCCTATAGTATTTCTCAGAAATCGGGGAGCTTGTTATATATTTTGATAGACATCACATTGGAACTCTTTGCGTGTAAGTCAAGTCTGGATCTAGGTAGCGTTAACTTGTCGTGCTGTCGTAAGGTACGTTTCGTGTATAGCTCTGGGTATTTACGGACAAATTTTCAAATTTCTAGAATAGCAGTGTTAATATCTTATGTTGACGGAAATATGGTCTACAACTGCCAGTTTGGTCTATGTTAGCTAAAATACGTATCAGTTTTTTTGTGCTATGAAGAGTGCCGGTGCCGCTGTACTGTTCCCATTACATCAATAGATTGCGCTCAGAAGAGCTGGTCCAAATAAATTATAGTATGTGATAGATAAATGAAAAGAAGACGCAGTACCTTCATAACTATTCAGTGATCAAATAATGAGAGTTTTTCAGAATCTCAAATAATAATAGTGTCAACTATGACAATAGATGGCACTACCTGAAACAATATGTCAATGTCATTGAATGGTAGGGCTCATGGAGGGTGTGGAACTCAACCAAATTATTTGAAATAAGTAAATAAAAGATCTGCGATAATATAAAATTAACTAATAAAAAAACTAAGGGTTCCGCGAGTGACAGTTGTTATTCATATGAAATTTACATATTGGTTTACTACAAGTTCATTACAGCGCCTACTATTGAAATAATAACTATTTACCTATGAAATTGCCGTTTTTCACGAAATAAATGAATCGTATTTTTTTTTATATTTTTTATTTCTATGAATCAAAATAATCACCCATGCAAACAATGCATCTTTGCCAACGCATTGGTAGCTTATTGATGCCATTCTTGAAGAAATCAGCTGGACGGGAGGCAACAAATTCGGCGAAAAATTTTTTCCCGCCAAGAAGTTATCCAAATTCTGGAAAAAGTAGAAGTCTGTAGGCGCAAGGTCTGGTGAGTACGGCGAATGACGGAGAACTTCCAACCCCAACTCTTGTAGCTTAGAGACCGTCTGCTGTGCAGTATGAGGTCGCGCGTTGTCGTGCAGGAGCAGTGGAGCCGAACGATTGACCAAAGCTGGTTGGAGACGTGCGAGCTTCTCCATCATTGTGTTCAGTTCTTCACAGTACACATCTGCAGTAATGCTTGTCCCGTTTGGCAAGAAGCTGTGATGAATTACACCCGCGTTAGACCACCAAACAGTGACCATCACTTTTCTAGGGGTAAGTTTTCGTTTAGGGCATTGTTTGGGTGCTGAACCAGGGTCCAACCAACTTGCTGAGCGCTTACGATTGTCAAACAGGATCCATTTCTCGTCACAAGTAACAATGCGGTTCAGAATTACTTCATTTGTATGCCTGCTGAGCAGTGCAAGGCACGTCTCCACGCGTACTTCGCGCTGGCGGTCATTGAGTTCGTGGGGTACCCATTTGTCAGGCTTTTTTACCTTGCCAATTTGACGCAAATGGACCAATATTGTTTTGATGCTAACGTCGAAAGCTGCTGCTAATTCAGCCGTGGATTGAGTTTCATCAGCTTCCAGAATTGCCTTTAATTCGTCATTGTCGACCAAAGTTTTCGGACGACCACGGGGTTCATTTTTCAGGTCAAAATTTCCAGAACGGAAGCGGGTAAACCAACACGGGTGGTGCGTTCGTTTGTAGTGTTAGCTCCGTAAACGTCGTTGATGTTGCGTGCCGCTTGTGCCGCTTTGCTGCCACGACGGTACTCATACTCCATAATTACTCGAATTTTTAACTTATCCATGATGACGAAAAATGTTCGATTGCGTTGAAAACAAAACACTAACTATTAAACAAATGACGATTTTAGAAAAAGAATTCCATGTTTGTCAAATAAAATTAATTTGAAATTAGAATTATCAGTCAAAAAAAAAATATTTTCATTTGAAATGTCCAGTACGGCAAAACGGCAGTTTCATAGGTAAAGACCTATTATATACGATAGACCAAGCTAAATGCCGATTTTTGAAAGAAAGCCTTTCTGTACGAAAAACATTAACTAAAGAAAATATTGGACAACTTTTACTAGCGCTACCTATCGTGTAATTTATTTACTATTTTTCCGAGCTGTCCGAAAACTTCTCATCGCGTATTCCTGTTGACGTAATTTAAAGCCTGGCTCTACTACTAGTTCGGAAAGACTTTCATGAAGGGTACATTTGAACGTTTTTCAGTAGAGGCATTAAACATTATTGTATAAAAATATCTCTGTTTTCTAACCATGATGATATTGATCTAACTCAATATTCATATAATTTTTTTCTTGTTTGAAATATGCCTTTTGTAAAAAACATATAATTTTAATGAATTCTTTCTAGTAATCATCAACATAGAAATCTGGACGTGTCACAGTAGTCGGCATGATATATCTGCTTCTGCCTAAAAAAATTATAAGGTCAAAACGATTATTAATAGAATAATTTAGAGAATTTGACATCATTTCTATGGAAAATCAAGTGTCAAAGTTATTTATTAGAAAATAGTGAGCTGACGATAGACCAATCAGCTATAAGACAAATAACAAAATATGCTGCTTTCTAGTATAATTTTTATTGGCCGCCTGAGCAGCACCCTCCGCAGGGAGGGAGGTGGAAGATGAGTTATGCATACCTCCGCAGGCACCTACTTCTGTGAGGTGATGTGGGAATCACTGTAGTGGCACCTACCCACTAAAAACCACCTTGCTGGCTGTGGCATGGGAATGCTAAGCAGCCTTCATCGGCGCGACACCCGGTTAGGGAAGGGGATGCGCTCTAAAAAGGGGTGATATTTACAAAAAACACATTTTTTGCTGGACTCTGAATATCTAAGGGCACAAACACGAGACCATACCATGACAGTACCCATTTATAACCTAACGTAGTAGAGTTTGTTTGTTGAGGTCTCGTCCGGAGCGGTGCTACAGTCCTTCCTTTTTAACCCCCATAATAATCACGTTTACTTGTTTGTGCTCCGGTGAAAGAGTAGGACACTCAGTGCGACTAATGGGACAAAGGCAATTTCGACTGAAGCCTACGATGGCAACGCATCATTAGTCGCCAATGACAAGTATTAGCAAATAAAACTTTTACGACTTTGTCTGTGGGCGCGATTGCCGCTTCCCATCAGGTGGGTCGCATACTCATTTACCGGCTAAAAATATAGTAAAAAAAATGTAATTCTAAATAAGTCCTAATTTTTCTTTAAAATATATGCAGTCTCTGTCATACTTGTAGTGGATGTATTTATACGATCCAAAGTTATAAAACCTCTTACATCTGTACTATTATCATCAACGATGTCTTCTGAAACAAATGTAAATTGTGTAATATTTAATAAATCCCTAGACAAACACACCAACCGTATGGCCCCAAAGTAAACGTGTAAAAGTGTTTTGTATGACCATACAACGAACTGGGGGGATCCCAAAATAAACATACATATATAAATATCAACTTCCATGACCCGAGAACAAAACATCTATGATTGATATGATCACACAAATGATTGCCCCGGCCAGGACTCGAACCTGGGACCCCCGGCGTATGAGACAGGGCTACTCACCACTACGCCACTCGGACGTACAAAATACAAATAAAAAACACCTTACTTACAATATTTTAATACAGGCGTGACAAATATGATACCGTAGCCAGTGGTGTGCGGTGAAACCTATGTAGTCACTCTCGTAGTCGTTGCTACGACGAGTGTTCAAGCTGCTTCGACGCGAAAAGTGTGAAGCATTGAACATATTGCAATTTAGCGATGGTTTAAATTTCAACACTTTTATTATAATTTTTTTTTGAGTAAATTTATGTATCTGTGGTCGTACTAGAGCCATTTCAAACATAAGTTGTGTCACCTTTTTCCTGCTATTTTGCTTTAATCAAAGAATTACCTAACTCATTGAGCGTCACTTCTTTGGCAGCGCTCGTTTTTTTTAAGAGTAGTAAAACATTGAAAGGAAAAGCCATATACTGCCCGTTTGTCTAAGTTGCATGGACAAGTAGTACAGGGCGTCCCACGGACATGCCAGACGGAGGCGACATACTTTAAATCTAAGATAGTACATTTCATTGAAAAAACACTTCATTTCATTTAAAAAACAATATGAAAACTTGCAATTACAGATTTTTTTAAACCGGAAATCGAGCGCGTTCGAAATGTAACAGAAACACATGTATTTGATGATAAGGGTCGAAAAGGTTAATCATAGGTAATATAAAGGAAAACCATGCAATGTAAAAACGATCTAATTTATCAAATACTAAAAATGTGGACCACATCCTTAAGATTAGGTAAAAAATCCTCACTTCGTTTCCTGTTGGTTTACTTAACTCTGCCTGGTGAATGTTTGAAGAAGTGGAAGTCGTAATTCGATTCACAAAAACAACAAAAATAAGTTACGTACCATCTTTCAGAAGTTCTGAATACACTGGTAAATACAAAAATTATAAGATTGGTTTAAGAAAAATCTGTAATACATTCGTGTTACGATAACTTCCAAAAAAAGACTTAAGGCTAATTATAAATAAACTAACGGCTTTTTACTCACGTATAACTGTCGAACGGTCTGAGTAGTTGCCAAAGTAAGCCAAGAAGCTCTTCTTAAGGCGCAGTGCCAGACTTGGCGCAGCCGCTAGTTGGACCGTTTCAATAGTTAAACACGAGAAAAAGCCATTAGTATAAAAAACGACTCTAAAATCTTTTATAGAACTTATATTAAACTAACTCCACTCGAATCATCTCTGGTGTGAAGCAGCTTAGCAATCCGAGTTTTTTGTTGACTCGGCTCACTGGGAGGAGGTCCAGGCTATGGAAAAGCGCCTACGCGTTGGTTGTTATAATGTAGGTGCCCCGCGTACTAGGGACAACAACACTACTTGTGTCGAATGCGATGCGAATCTGAGCGTGCACCAAATCACCGTTCGTTTAAATGAGGTCATGCATGCTGCTTCGCACAGTGCAAACGTTTCGGTATTTTCGTTGGCTAGGGTTAGCCTAATAAATGAAGTTCGACGATATCCCAACACCACTCCTTAGTTGGTGAAGCTGATGTCCCTGAAGTGTCGTCGTGGAAAGTAAAAGCAAATTTCTAATGCTGATGAGCACTCGCCACCGCGACATGGAGCAAGGTGATGTTGGTTCTGCTAATATGGACTGCGCTCTACTTCTACGACATCGATGGCGTGTGCTCACAACAAGGTCGAATCACCTTCACAGTATAAAGACAATGAACAAAATATCATATTAATAAGCTTTTTAATAACTGTTGTGAACTAGATTTTACTATATTTATAATTATAATTTATAATCTATATTTATAATTTAATTATAATATTAAGCTTTTTTAATTTCAACCTCGTCATGTTTTCTTAGCAGATACACTGATTTTGACAGAGGTTTTCATAATATCTAGTCGACGGACCTTGCTAAATGATATTTGCCAATATTAGTAAAGCAATATTCATTAAATAATGCGGCTTTACTAAGTCCAGCACATCTATAAAGTTTTGTCAATTTAAGTCTGTTTAAAAAAGTAGCATCATAAAAAAGTTTCGTACATACATCTTTACATTTAACATATTTGCATAAAATTAAGTACCTAATTACATAAAACACATACAACTTTTCATACTCACCTAAAGAAAAAAAAAATTTAATTTCTATTTCACTCTAACAAATCATCACGGCAGTTTGATAACACAGGAGTTTTTTTTTGTTCCCCTCCACGGAGAGGGCAGGAGGATAAAAAATGCTCTGACGCATACTCCGCGCGCGCGATCGGTATGTGGGACTCGCTCCGAGCCTACCAGAGCCCTACCCACTAAAAAGCCCCCTGAATGACTCGTGCAATTTTTTGCCACACAGCCTTCATCTGAGCGACGACCAATTGGAGAGAGAGGCCGCGCTGGCGAAGCCCAGACGGGGTCACCCGCTGGTATTTACATAGCACTGAAGGTGCTCAAAGCACTGAAGGTTAGGTGCTCAAAATTAAATAAAAAAAATTAAATTAATTCGAATTTACGTTAGAATTAGAAGTTGTGGCCTGAAGGGCTTCGAGATCTAGTGTTAATTGCGTGGGTTCGCCAGTGTGCGCGTTTTTCGGTCTAGTGACTTTGAACTTCGAATCTAAGACAGAAGTAGTATACGAGACTGAATCTCGAACTAGAGGATTGGGATGGGTTTCGGAGCGTTTGAAGAACGATTCTGAGAGTGTTTTGAGGTGCTCTTGCACTGTAGGTAGTTCAAGATCTCTGTGCAGGTCCGCGTTGCGCACGTACCAAGGTGCGTTTGTGGCCCTGCGGCAGAAGAGATTTTGAACTACCTGCAGTTTCTGCAGGGTTTGGCGTGGGCAAAGATTGGCGAGGCATATGTCATGACGGGTCTAACGTAGACCTTATAAAGCGTACGTTTATTTCTGAAAGACATTTTACTTTTTCTACATAACATACTATAAAGGCGGCCTAAGTAAAAACGTGCGAGTTTCGTTACTCTATCGACGTGAGGTTTGAAAGAAAGCGTCTGGTCTAAGGTGTCGCCTAAATATTTGGTAGTGCGCTTCCAGGGGATGGGAATGCCTAGCATTCTAACGTGGAGATTGTCGGCGATACGACGGCGTTTGCAGTCGAAGTAAACCGCAGAGCTCTTCTCTGGGTTCACATCGATACGCCATTTTTTAAACCATGCATCGAGTGCATTTACAGCCTTTTGGAGTCTGGTGGTGAGACCCGGGACACTGAGGCCTTTGGTGTAAAGGGCACTGTCATCGGCAAAGAGGGCGAGTTTGACGCCTTTTGGCGGGACGGGAATATCGTTAGTGTACACGGTGTGCAATAGAGGGGCGAGGACTGAGCCTTGAGGGATTCCAGCCTTTATGAGACAGGGCGCGAAAGCGTGCCTTCATGTTTAAATCGAAATCTTTTAAATCGATTATTCTAACTAGGCGATCCAGTAAGCCTATTTTGTAGAGTTTATAAACGAGACCGCTGTGCCAGACTTTATCGAAAGCCTAGGCTACGTCAAAGAAAACTGCGACCGTTTTAAAACGCCGCGGGTAGAAGCCGTCGAGTATGTACTCGACGATTCGATGGACTTGCTGAGGGCAGGAGTGCTTAGAACGAAAGCCGAACTGATGGGGAATAATGAGAGGATCGCAATCCGTTGGAAACAGATGGTTCCGCGTTCGAGAGAGTATGACTCCCTCGAGAAGTTTAGACATTGCCTTGAGGAGGCTGATGGGTCTGTGATTAGCTGGGACATTCAGAGGTTTACCCGGCTTGGGAATGCCTATGACTGTCGCTTCTTTCCAAGCTTTTGGAAAGTAGCTAAGGTCGAAGCCGGCATTGAATATAACAGCTAACAAGGTAAGCACCTGTTGAGGCAGGTGCTTAAGTGCGTGGTTGAAAATACCATCCGCACCTGGAGCCTTTTTGGACTTTTGACTTCAATGAGAAGCGAGATTTCATCATTAGAGACTGTGATGGGGTTGGCAGTGATGGGGAGAGAGTCTCTGCGAAGGACTTCGTCCTCCACCGTCTGAATATGGGAGGGATTCGCGGATTGCGTGCTGGGTGAGCATTGAGAGGCAACGCTGTCAGCGAAGCATTCGGCTTTCTCTTCGACTTCGAAAGCGATAGAGCCATCGGGATGAGTAAGAGGAGGGACGTGAGAGGCGGCGTCTACGCGTAAGGGTCGGGCCAAACTATAATACGATTGGTGGGACGGGGAGATATGAGATCGTTCATCTGAGCGTCTCGGAGTTCCGCGAGGCAAGACCTAACTTTACGTTGTAGCTGATTCGCAGCTAATCTATAGGCGGGCGTGGGATATTTCTTGGCTCTCCGGAGAGCCGCATTCTTGGCTTTGATGAGATTGCTAAAGGCTAGGGGAAGCGTGGGTTTGCCTTGCTTAGCAACCTTTTCGTTGTCACTTATGGCTGATAATAATAAATAAATATAATAATAATCTATTTTATCCGGGCTATCTAATTGATCGGGCGAGATCGCGAGCGGAGAGTTCGGGGCCTCGAAGGCTGAAACTAACGTATTTTTAAAGCCTTTCCAGTTGGTAAAGGTCTTATGAGAGGTGACGTTATCGTTAGGCGGTCCTAGCACGAGGGAGACGGGGCGGTGGTCAGAGCCTAGGTCATCGAGCAGTTCGATAGACCTGAGGTCGAGGTTGATTCGCTTGACAATTGCATAATCGAGGATGTCAGGAGAGTGGTTAAGGTTGTCGGGATAGTGAGTGGGAGTGATGGGAGAGATGACGTCTAAGTCGAGTGAGTTAGTGATATTAAGGAGAGTGATACCGCTGGTGTTGGTCGACAGGCACGTCCAGTCAGTATGTTTGGAGTTAAAGTCTCCGAACATAATGACTGAATGGCCGAGGGCGAGAATGGCCTCAAAGTCGCTGCGGATTGGTCTGGTGCCACTAGGTATGTAGATTGAAGCTATGATGATGGTCGGATGACCAGTCATAGCCAATCTACACACAGTGGCTTCCATGTTTAGGAGAGGAGGGGTAGGGAGAGGACAGCAGTGGAAACCTCTTTTGTACTAAATAGCAGTGCCGCCGAAACTGTCGGAGTTAGGCCTGTCGTTACAAGTGAACGCGTACTTGGGAATAGAAAATCCCCTGGAGCGGTTTGGAGTTAGCCTCGTCTCTTGAAGATATAAGATTAAGTCTGGCTCGTTGTTCTGAAGGAACAGTTGGAGCTCAGGAAGGTTAGTACTAAGGCTACGAACGTTAAAATAAACTAGGAATAAGCCCTTGGGTTTGATACGATAGGACGCGGGATTTGCGGGTCTAGACATTATATTTATTTATTAATGAAATAAAAAGAAAAATATTATTTATAAAGAGCTAAGTAGCAAGTGATGCTCGGCTAACGCAAATAGACGCTCTTGAGGTAAGCGAGCGGCTCGCAGTTTGCGTGCGAGTAGATTTCCTTAATTGCGACGTTTTGAATGACGTCAAACACGGTCTTCATGTCCTCAGCCAACGACGACTGAGGTGAAGACGACGGAACGGGACAAGGGCTTACGGGAGCTACGGGAGCTGGGATAGGACGGGAAGGTGCAGGTGGAGCGGCCGGACGCTGCCTCCAGGACAGAGCAGGAGTAGGCTTTGCTTCCGGGGGACCCCAGTTGCGCAGCGGCGGGAAGTTAGCGGGAGCGAGCGGTGGCGCCGGCTTAGGCGCAGCCCTCTTAGCTGAGGAGCGTGGAGCGCGCAGGCAACCCCTGTAGTTAGCTGTGTGGCCGGACTGGCCGCACAGCACACAGGCAGGGGAAGTGGATTCGGGAGTGCGAGTGCGAGTTATGTGTTGATCCAGGCACTTAACGCACCTGAGGGAAGCTGAGCAGTTAGCCGCTGCGTGGCCATAGAGCTGGCAGCGGTAACATTGCCCAGGGTGACCGCGTGGATTGGGACGCTCGACGGAGATATTCAAAAGTCCGCAGATTGTGCGAGCCTCTCTGAAGATCTCCCTCGAGTTGGGAGTGTTGGTAAGGATAACTACCGCGAGCGGGAAACGCCTACCGCGGTTTGAGAGCATCTTGTGCACTGCTTCAGCCGGGAAACCCTGGGACTTAAGGTCCTCGAGGATTTCATCGTGCGCGAGCTCAAACGGGACGTCCCGTATACTGCGCGGATCTTACGCACCTCCGGGAGGGCGTAAATGTGGTATGCGATTTGTTTTATTGAAAGTAATCTAGTGAACGCGCGGAAGTCGTCGATGGTCGCGACCTGGATTTTAATTGAATCGCCTGCGTTGGTTGCTTTGACATAATTTATTTTTTGCTCTTTGCAAAGATTAGATACCGCGGTCCATCGCGCTGTTTTGCGGAGGAAGACGGGCGAAGGGAGCTGAGGCTTCGGTGGAACGGGAGCGCAGCGCGTCGCTGGCTTCGACGGGACCGACGGAGACGCGGTCACTTCGAGTGACATGAACGGCGCGAGGGCAGGTGTTGAAGACACCGGGGAGGGCTCGGATATTGAGGATACCGAGGCTTTCTTCGAGCGCTTCTTAAAGCGTTAGGCGACTAACTGAAACGCGGGCTCAGGAGAGCCGGTTAAGGTGGCGGCATCTGACGAATAATCAGACGCGGGTTCGGAGTCGCTCCCGGGAGCGGTACGCTTGCGACGCGACGCACGAGAGGATGTGACCGATACACAGTCCATCTCGGATGGTACGGGAGACGCGGGAGAGCTATAGACCTAAGGGGTCTGGGCGTTGGTGGCCTGAGGAGCCGGGGTTGGGGCCTGAGGGGCCGGGGACGCGATAGTTCCCTGTAAGGCCTGCGTTAGTACGTCATCAGATATGTTGGCACCGGACGCAACGAGCGCCTGGGTGAACGACCTAGCAAAGTTTACCAAGCTTTGCTGGTCCATTGGAGGGCTTGGGACTACAATATATAATATATAATAATGCCTAGGTTCCCTAACAAACCTAGCACCTAAACCTCCCTACCCACGGTAGGGGGCTGGGGACGACGCGAAGTGGTGCCCCTAATTCGGACAGCACTCTACCGTCACCCTGGGAAAGACCCAAGTGCAAAAGGATCGGGTCATCCGGTTTCTCCTTAGCCTGAAGGGCCTTGGAAGCGCACCGGGGCAGCGCTATTAGGCTTAGTTCTCACCGTTAAGTATCCACCGGATCAAACGCGAGTCTACTACGGAGTGTGTTGTCTAGAAATTGACAACAAAAACCGGCCGTAGACCTGACGAGGTTGGATTGCACTGAAAGTGCGGGATTGACTACGTTACGACCTCTGACTACGTAACAAGCGCCAAGCGACAAGTACGTAGCCAGAAAATCAGCCCGAGCCTTGCGAACTACTATCGAATTTAATCGACCGTACTAAGCTCAACTCTGTTGTTGCTGCTAGACCGACTTAGTTGCAGCCGATCGAAACCGGCCGCAGCGTAAGTCCTACAGAGGCTTATCTCAAGTCGTCGAGGACGAAGCGAGATATTGTACGAATCTCAGCGTATGAGTGTTGCTGCGAGTTGTCGTCGTGAGACGAAAATCGTGACTCAACGGCTGGTGCGACCGCGAACACGTCCGAGCGGGGCCAGACGCACAACGGATCTGAGAGTGGCGTTTGAGTATTGATACGAGCGAAGTCGTGAGACAACAATCGTGACTCGGCAGCCGGGAGCGACTATCAACACGTCCGAACGGGTCCGGACACAGATCGGGTCTCAACACAGGAGTTCACAGGACACAGATATTTACTCCAGATGCAGTCTACCCAAATTGCAGTAGCTAAAAATGTTCTTAATGAGAATGTACATCGTAGATTCAAATTAATATGAATATTGAGAGACATTAATATATAATTCAATAAAAATTGAGCTCAGATATCAATCCTGAACAACTTCATCGAAGACGGCACGTACCGAAACAAAAAAAGTCGGTTCAACACTAAGCTACATACAATTTTATTTTAAATTGGTAAAAATTTGTAAACGAATTCTTTTTTAAAATCACTCGGTATATCTGAATAGACCAGGAAAATGCCTGTCCAAGCTAACATCTGGAGCTTTACGTGGAAGTGAGGCGTGGAGACTTACATACCGAGACAGAGCGGGGCTGGCAGCTGTTGAAATGTGGTGCCAGGCAAGATTGGAACGTGTAAGTTGAATGGAAAAGAAAACAAACAAAAAGCTGTTGAATATATTTGAAAAAAGAAAATATTTTAACAATGTTAGAAAACATATCAGGAAAAATAACCAGACATGTAATAATGCATGAAGACTTTTTGAAGATTGAAAGGAAGGTAAAGAGGATGCGGAAGACCTAGGAAGGCTACATGAATTTAGTGAAAGAATCGTTGGGTCATAAAGGGAAATTAAAATGAACGTGGAGTATAGGAAGCATGGGGATGACTACTATTAAATATTATAAAGGCACCGAATCATTTCAGGATCTCCCTTTAAAGGTTCGATTTCATAATCGTAGTAGACCGTATTTGCAGTGCACGACAATTCCGAAATGCCACAGCGGTTACATTTGAAGCAACCGTTTTCAATGGTCATTAATGCACATAGGGTATCCATTATTGGTCGCCACACTGCATTTTGTCCGTTCATTGGTCGTTTCTCATAAGTAAGTTCGTCGTATGCAAATTACCGACCAAGCTGTCAACCAATGATCGTTAGATATAACAAATGGGAATATTTATATGATTATTTATAGTTTTTTTGTCAGACAACGTAACAAAACAAGTAGATATATTTTCTTGGCTAACACAGAGGCATTGTACGGTTTATGCAAACCGTACAACTTATTATGTTCAGCAATTCAGCATTTTACCTAACTTTACCTTTTATTTTAATTTTATAACTGTATAGCTTCAGTACATTTAACGCCGCTGCGGCAAACACTTGTCAACCTTTTAACTTGTGCTCAATAAACAGAAATCTAATTGGACTTGGTGTTTCTACTGATCAACTCCATCTTCAAGAACCTAACATCAACAACTAACATCAACCTTGTGCGACTCGGACCCTACATCTTTATGGTCCTTCGAACCTTCAGGCAGCCACGCGTCAAGCAATTGATACTGTGACCCCGCACTTCCGGTGTGACGAAACTGTAACCACGTGTGACTCCTGCAAAACCAACTAGCAAACCTGTGGAAGAGAATCTAACTAAATTATTAGTGTGCGAGTGTGATTTGTATTTTTTTTACGGTAGCAAATCGGTTTGACTGGCTTTCCACCAGCGGAATCCCCCAGTTGGATTGAGAAGGTGCACATACCGAAGGGAGAGTATAGATCGCATGAACTAATACCTACTAGTCTTCAAAATGAGCAACATCGAAGATATTTTAGCAACTCAAAACCAATTGAAGGAAGCTATCCAGCAGCTGCTTCGAAACTTTAAAAAGGATGGAGCATCACGCAAAACTCCATCTTATATCAAGAAACGATTGGAAACTCTGGACTCCTACTGGACAGAATTTCAAGCAAACCATACAAATTTATACCAATTCGAAGATCAAAACTACGACTATTTTTATGACAACCATTTTCAACAAACGAAATCTTTCTACAATGAGGCTCGCACTTTCATCAAACAGTGCGAGATCTCCGTGGAAACTCCTGTAAGAAGAGAAAAGTCTCCTATGCATCATCGTGAAACGGAACCATCAACTTCTAACGAACAAAAATGTATACCAACTAACGACAAGCCAACATTGAATATTATTTCACAAGGAAACCCTAGCAGATCTGAAGAAATGCTTCGTAAACAAAAAAGCAACTTCAAAGCGTTTTCACGTACATTAAATTTGATCAATTTAGACGTAATTACGGAAAAATGGGAATTTGAAGATATTTTAAAAAATCTAGAATCGAGATGGAAGGCGATCGATAGTCTCCACTGGGAGATCGATAGTGAATGTATAAGTGAAGATAAACATTATGAAGAGATATTCGAGATATACGAACAGAAATATAACTCTATGAAAAAAGCCATAAATAGTAAAATGTGGTCAGTCTCTCATAAAGACAAGTCAACACCTCAAATGGAATTACCTACATTCAGCGGCGCTTATCAACACTGGATCAGCTTCAAGGACTTATTTACAGAAACAATACATACAAACCCATCACTATCCAACGCTCAGCGCATGCAGTTCTTGAAGGCCAAGGTAAAGGGAGAAGCTGAAAAACTGATACAACACTTATCAATCAGTTCAGATAATTATCTTGTGTGTTGGGAGATCCTAAATAACAGATACAATAATAAAAAACTAATATTTACAACCCATCTTAATAATATGTTAAACCTACCTACTTTACAATATCAAACTACTGGAGCTATCAAAAGAATACATGACACAGCAAACGAATCTCTTAACGCCATCAAAAACCTAGGAGTTGACATATCTACTTGGGACCCTATTCTTGTGCATCTACTTTCACAGAAATTGGATAACGATACCTACCATGACTATGTGGAATCCCTCAAGGATCCTAGGGAGCTACCAACTTTATCTGATTTTGTGAAATACCTAGAAACCAAATTTACATCTCTAGAAACTGCACGTCGCAAACAAGAGCGTTCTACATCTGACCATCAGCATCAACAGCAGCGTGCAACATCAAATACAAGATTTCAACCAACATATAAAACATTCAGCGCCAAACAAAATTTTAACTCGAAACCAAGAACGAATAATTTAAATAATTATTCAACAATCAACAATAAAACGAACAAAAGCGTACCGAGTCGCGTAAAGTGCCCACTATGCAATTATGAACATGGGTTATTCCATTGTAATGAGTTTATTAAATTACAATTAAACGAGCGGCGGAAATTGGTTTCGAAATACAACGTATGTAAAAATTGTTTATTTGATCACAAGGGCAAGCAATGCAATTCTGAGAAAAGATGTCGCCAATGCAATGAACGGCATCATACTCTGCTTCACGCCGACAGGAATATAACTTCAACATCTAGCAGCAACACCGATAATAATATCAACCCTGGCCCTTCCACGCCAAGCACAAACATTTCTCTGGAAGACATCTCCGAAACTCTTTTGGCAACTGCCATGGTCAAGGTCAGAGCCCATGATGGATCAGAAATAATCTTACGAGGCCTGATCGATCAAGGATCCCAAGTATCCCTTATAACTGAGAACGCCGCCCAGATGCTCAAGCTACCTCGTCAGAAATGTAAGGGCGTAATTTTTGGCGTAGGGGCGCGAGAAAACAACTGCAAGGGTGCGATAGCTATAACATGTTCATCTTTGAACGATAACTACACCTTTGAAACCGCAATCTACGTAATGCGTAACTTAATTAACAACCTGCCGAACAGATCGTTTACAAAACCAAACTGGAAGTACCTGGAAGGAATTCAATTGGCTGACCCTGATTTTCATATTAGCCGACCAGTTGATATACTATTTGGAGCCGACGTATACTCAAAAATTATACTCGGCGGTATAATAAAAGGAGAAGAAATGCAGCCGATTGCACAACAGTCATTACTCGGTTGGATTCTGTGTGGTAATATGAAATCCTTCCAATGCAATGTCATACTTAACAACTTGGAAGATATAAGTAGATTTTGGACTACAGAAGATATAACAGAGAACTCCGAACTATCTTCGAACGACCTACATTGCTTACAACAATACAAGACTGAGACCAAACGCCAATCGGACGGCCGATACATCGTCAGGCTGCCCTTACATCCCGATATTGGAGAGAAGCTGGGAGAATCAAAACCAAGAGCCACTGCACAACTATTTCAATTGGAAAAGAGATTTGACAGATAAGAAAAATTATCGAAAGATTATAAATTATTTATGTTGGAATACGAACAATTAAATCACATGAAGTAATGTAAAAGTAACACGAAACCTAGCTATTATTTTACACACCAAGCCGTCGAACGAGCTGAATCACTGACAACAGCCTTACGCGTTGTCTTCAACGGTGCGGCAAAAACTACCTCGGGCTTTAGTTTAAATGATATGATGTTTAGAGGCCCAAATTTACAAGCAGATTTACAATCATTAATTTTGAAATTTAGACAATATAATACTGCATTTACTGCTGATATTGAAAAAATGTTTCGGCAGATCTTATGTCATGAAGATGACCAAAAGTACCAAAAACTTTTATGGAGAGCTTCACCTAACCAGCCGATTCGTGACTATGTTCTAGCCACAGTAACGTATGGAACCAAAGCCGCACCATTCCTGGCTATGATGACCTTAAAGCAATTAGCAAATGACGAACGGCACAACTACCCGGAGGCTGCTGCTATCTTAGAGACTTCATTCTACACGGATGATCTTCTTTGCTCTACAGATGACCTACAGACAGCAATTAAGATTAAAAATGATCTTATAAACTTACTCAAGTCTGGTGGATTTAATTTACGAAAATGGTCGTCGAATAAGTGTGAACTATTAAATGAGAACCCTATTAACAAACAAGAAACATTCGAATTTTATCACCAAGAGTCAACGAAGACCTTAGGCCTGAAATGGGATCCTAAAGAAGACATTTTCACATTTAAATTAACTATTAACATTAACTCGACAAAACCTGTAACCAAACGTTTGCTGCTGTCCGAAATATCGAAAGTATTTGATCCAGAAGGGTGGTTAAGCCCGGTTACTACAAAACTAAAACTAATATTTCAACATGTATGGGTGGAAAACCTACGATGGGATGATACAGTACCAGAGTCTATAAACAAGGAATGGTTAAAAATTAAAACTCAACTTTCCACAATAAATGACATTAAAATACCAAGATGGTTACAAATCAAACGAAATGATCCAATCCAGCTACACGGGTTCTGTGACTCATCTGAAAAGGCTTATGCATGCGTAATATATTGCAAGGTTAAAGAAAACTCAGTTATCTTAGTAGCTGCCAAATCAAGATTGGTACCATCCAAGAAAACAATCTCCGTACCTAGGCTGGAACTATGCGCAGCACTCCTGCTATCAGCTCTAATGAAAAAAGTTCAAGAAACACTTAACGGGGATCACGAAATTACCGTATACGGATGGTCCGACTCCACTGCTGTACTTGGATGGCTATGTGGCGACTGCAATCGCTGGAAACCATTCGTCTCAAACAGAGTACAAAAAATAACACCTATAATGCCTCCAAAATGCTGGAACTACGTAAACACTTCTGAAAACCCAGCTGACTGTGCCAGCCGCGGTATTACTCCTGATCAGCTAAAAGAACATACCCTGTGGTGGCATGGTCCCCACTGGCTTCGTACTTTCCAACCTGAAGCAGTAAGACAACAATCATTTGATACTAAAGAAGAAATTAAAGCTAAAAAACAATTACAAACAAACGTCACAGTACGTCATAGATCTGACGTCATCGATGAGATTCTTACAAGAAACAGCTGTTTGAATCGAGTTACACGTGTTATTGCATGGATACTGCGCGCAATGTCACGTAACAATAAACAACGCCCGAACGATCTTACTGCACCTGAAATAAAGAAGGCTAGAAACATAGTTATTAAACACATTCAACTTACCTCGTTCAAAGAGGAGATCTTGAGCCTGGAACAAAATAAAGAACTAAGCCGAAAAAGCAATATTTTACCCCTCAATCCCTATCTGGATCGAGACGGACTTCTCCGAGTAGGAGGACGCATTAAAAATGCATATATTGACGAAGATCAAAAGCATCCCCTCATCATACCACATTCAGGACATTTCACCGAGATGTTGATCGATCAAGCCCACAAACTAGTATTTCACGGTGGCGCGAGACTTACATCAGCAAACCTAAGAAAACAATACTGGATTGTTGGCGGCAATAGGGCTGTCAAAAAGCGAGTTTACAACTGTGTGAGATGTAGAAAACATAATCCTATTCTACAAGGCCAATTAATGGGAGACTTACCGGCGGCTCGATGTAATCCGACCCGGCCATTCTATCATACGGGCGTTGACTACACGGGTTACGTCGACGTGAAAACAAACAAAGGCCGAGGGGTGAAGACAACCAAAGGCTACATCGCGGTGTTCGTTTGCATGGTGACGAAAGCAATTCACCTGGAACTAGTCTCAGACTTAAGCTCAACAGCATTCTTATCAGCCCTCAAAAGACTAGCAGCTCGACGCGGAGCTCCGCGTCACATGTATAGTGACAATGGTACTAACTTCGTCGGAGCCAAAAAGATTCTGAAACAAGAATTCATATACCTGAAACAAACACTAGAGCCTGACTTCTATTCTACCATAGCTGATATGAACATAGACACTTCAACGCACCGTCATGGCCAAGTGCCGGAGGGCTCTGGGAGGCGGCCGTGAAAAGTCTCAAGTATCACCTGCGACGCGTCATTGGAGAGCAAAAACTCACTTTTGAGGAGATGTCAACACTTCTGGCACAACTAGAAGCCTGTCTGAACTCGAGACCATTAGCAGCACTTACCGAGGACCCTGAAGACATAGACTTTTTGACTCCATCTCATTTCTTGTCAAGTGGACCCTCATTAACGATCAATGAAACTGAAACAGATAGTCGAACACGATGGCATCTCGTACAAAAAATATTTAAAGACACCTGGAACCGATGGCAGTCGGAGTATCTTACCATGTTGTCTATACGAAGCAAATGGCAACAAAAATGCGAAAATATAAAAAGATCGGCGACATCGTGGTCATTCATGAAGTGAACTTACCTCCTGGAAAATGGGCTCTAGGTCGTATAATCGATCTTCATCCTGGCAACGACGGACATGTTCGCGTGGTCACCTTAAAAACTAAAAACGGAGTTATAAAACGTCCGATCATAAAACTATCCAAACTTCCTATAGAAGAAAAATCTGAAAATATAGAACCAAACCAACCAGCAAATTCCGAACAACCTAAAATTACAATGAAACCTACAAAACGGTCACGAAAATGGCAATGCAATCTTATTTTTACACTTATCTCTCTAATCTCATTATTTGCACCCGCCGAGAGTACCCACAGCCTAATGAACATAAATGCCAGTCAAAGTATTTATTTTGACAAGGTTACAGACATGCATTTGATTCGCGATGATTGGAAATTAATTGTTTATTTTGATATGAGCCCATACTGGAACGGAATAAACATATTTAATACCTACGTGACAAACTTAGAACAAACATGCCATGCGTCATCGCAACGTCACCAGTGTAACATCATACTTTTACAACTACGTCACGGAAGTACTGAGTTAAATCACTACAACAACTTATTACTAAATCAGCAGTTCACACGATCGAGGCAACGCCGAGGCCTTATCAACGGCGTGGGCTACTTAGCCAACTTTATGTTTGGAGTACTCGACGAACATTTTGCAGAAAAGTACGAAAACGATATAAGCATGACCAGGAAAAACGAAAAACATCTAATTTCGCTATGGAAGAATCAAACATCATTAATAGAATCAGAAAATAACTTACTAAAACGAATACAAATGACTATTGAGAAACAGCATAAAATGTTTAATCAACATATTATCGCCATGGATAAGGCTGCGAACACAATGGGAACAGAAATAAACGACATCAAAAATATGAATAACTTTATTTTAACATCGATCATCGCAAACAGTATTTTAGTAGATTTGAAAACCCTCCAAGAAACCCTCCTAGATACCGTGACAGCGATTCATTACGGAAAATTCAACATTCATCTCTTGAGCCCTGAGCAACTCACTGAAGAATTGAACATTATTTCTGGACAACTTTCAAAAGATCTCGCATTACCAATAGAAAACATACACACAGACTTAAGAAAACTCTACCATCTTCTGAAAATCAAGGCCAGGATGACCAAAGGTTATTTCATTTTTGAAATAAAAATACCTTTAGTGACTCGAGATAACTATGAGATCTACAAATTAATAGCTGTTCCTCAAGCATTTAACGATTCCATGTCAAAAATCCAACCAATTGATGATTACATAGGAGTAAATTTACAGAAAGACTCCTACATGCCGCTGTAGGAATATGAACTGCACACATGCATACCATACAACACCGCTTCTTTCATGTGTGCTCTGAAACGACCGATATACCACCTGAATGCAAATGAAAACTTTTGTATGAAAATAAAAGAAGAAAATACATGTGAAACTAAACACTCATTATGTACTGACATATGGACACAGCTTAATAAAATGAATACTTATTACGACGACAACGAACAATAAGAATCATTTGCGAGAGTCAAGTTACAACCGAGAGACTTAGCAATGCTGGGGTTATCGCGCTCGCGCCGGGCTGCGTCATCAAGGGCGAGACCTTCACTGTGTTTTCGCATCTTCAGCAATCTAATACCATAAGCTTACAACCAGCTGTACTCAAGGTCGACATCCCATCTATAAATAATATTTTCAATATAACTGTTCCTGTATACAAATCGCCTAATGAAGAGGATAACGTTTTATTGGCCAAACAAATAGACTCCGTGGACAAACAAATCGAGCAAATGAAGAATAGCAATATCGACGAGCTATCAACTAATATATATCTATCCATGATGTGCATCAGTTTGTAGTTCTGTACGTATTGGCTTCAGTGGTAATCTTTTGCATTTGTATTTACTTCTGGCGGCGGGTACGCTGCTCTGCAACATTCCCGATCTCCTGCAGTGGACAGCCTACACCTAGTGAACCTGCAATA
Source organism: Marasmarcha lunaedactyla (assembly GCA_923062675.1). Lineage (NCBI taxonomy): Eukaryota > Metazoa > Arthropoda > Insecta > Lepidoptera > Pterophoridae > Marasmarcha > Marasmarcha lunaedactyla. The sequence continues at coordinate 14,738,248 of OV281363.1, read as the reverse complement.
GAGCTTCATCGACTACCAGCCGTACCTACGAGACAATATGCGGACGCGAGGTCGTCGCCGGCTGCTCACCCCCACGCTCGCGTGGACAAAGCGACGTCACCGAATATCAACCATGCATTTCGAATAAGTGATAGTGATTAGTGTAGTGTTGTGTGAAATTACTTATTATAATAAAATAGAGACATTAAGTACATTTTTAAATTTATGAAACTAACATAATATAAAATATATTGTACCTTTAAGGTAATCTCATCTTGCTTTCGGGAGCATGTACGGTTTATGCAAACCGTACAACTTATTATGTTCAGCAATTCAGCATTTTACCTAACTTTACCTTTTATTTTAATTTTATAACTGTATAGCTTCAGTACATTTAACGCCACTGCGGCAAACACTTGTCAACCTTTTAACTTGTGCTCAATAAACAGAAATCTAATTGGACTTGGTGTTTCTACTGATCAACTCCATCTTCAAGAACCTAACATCAACAACTAACATCAACCTTGTGCGACTCGGACCCTACAGGCATTTTAAAATTTTAACAGAAAAGGAGAAATAGTGGTGGCAGTATCTAGATACTCAGTTTAAATATAGAACTACGAACCGACAAAAATTGTATCTTCTACACTGCTGCCATGGAATTCTAAAAAAGATAAATATTAAAATTAGTATTAGGGTCTTTTTTTCTCTACATACAAACATTTTATAAGTCAAAACACATAGCTAAAACTCGTAACTCTAAGGTTGGAAGTTATTTTGCACAACATTTATCGATAGAGATTTAATGCGGTAATTCCGTCAATCTTTTGGCCACTTTGCTTATGTACATAGTAATTTAGACATTGTACTCTGTCGTTAAACATTTTTGTTTTCTTATATAATTAATTAATAAGAATAAATAATTAAAAAATAAAAATAATGGTGTTCTTAAATCTATCAAGAACAATATAATAAATTCGGAATGGCAACGGATTAACCATGTCCAAGGACGCGGATGCCACTGACCATGTAACTAACAAAAAAACCATGTTTTTCTAATGATACACAAAATTATTCCAAGATAATGTAACCCCGTCATTTACCTTAAAATTTTGAAATAAGTCATTTTAAAAATATTAAGTTGAAATCTTCGAGATACAAGCGTCTTGTTTATTTATTTATTTAATTATTAACAAGGAAAACTTACAGCTAGAATTATAATAAGTGGAATAAAATAAACAGGGCCACAGAGAGGTTTTCACATATAGATTATGGTGTGGTATATAAAGTTAAGTAAGCAATAAAATATACAACATATAAAATATTAATAATAAAAAGATGTAGCTATATAATATTTGAAAAATAATCTTTCACTGACGCTCAGTGCTCCAAAAGAAGTGCCTGGTAAGAGAGGCTCTGATGCCTGAAACACTATCGTGAAATAAATCGACATTTTCCAGTTCCCGATTTGCTTTGATCGCAGAGTTGCAGCTCGTATACAGAATTTTTTGAAATTCTTTCACGTAATTCAGTTTTTTTATATTCTCTTCAAAGCGTTTTGAGTCCGTCTACTTACACAATGAACGATTAAGTTTTTAGATTTGATACTCAGAACATATAATATATATATATAAATCCCCACACAAACTCACTGTATGGCCCCAAAGTAAGCAGCACTTGTGTTTACGGATGACCATACAGCGGACTGGGGGGAATCCAACATAAATGTACCTATATAAATATAAACAACCTTGACCTGAGAGCAAACATCTGTGTTCTCAACCAAAATTTGAAAACGGACTTCCGGCGTATGACGCTACTTGGCCGTCATTACATATGGCTCCAAAAATCACTTATTTACCAAGTAGCAAAAAATAGCATGTGTGTAGATGGTCTAAATTGTTTCTACTTTACCTAAGTCATGTCTATGAAAGATAAAAAGTAAGGATTTTTGAGGATCGAAGAAGTCGTTGTAGTTGGAAGATGAGCTAGCATCGATTCTGCGTTTTATCCCACGATTGTCTAAAATCGTTTTAATAAAAATCACAGTTACTTTGTGCACTCTGAGAAAATCTGCAATATACGGGTTACAGGTTAATTCGACCTGTTCCCGTGAGGGCGTGTAGTTTACATCGTTTCAGACTGATTTGACTATGAAACACCCTGTCCTGAATCCAACCGTTTTCGAGATATTTGAATTTGATTGTTTTTTTATAAAAATTAGCCGATTTTCGGGGGTCTACCTTACATCGAATGAGCAATAGCCGAATAACTGATGCCTGAAAACGCATACCCGATTTGTTAATTTATCGAAGCATCAATAGCCCTATAACTACAAATCCCGATTGTTCATAAGCCCGAAAACTAAAAAAACTGGCGACGCACCAAAGCGATACTATCGAAGTGGCCACAGTGTGCGGCAACCTAACAATAATGACATTGGATTTCTTTAAGTTCATAAATTGGTAAAAACATAAGGTAAAAAGCCCAAAAAAAGTAATGTCATAGAAACGCTTGGCAACTGAATCAGGGACACAACACAGTAAATTATTTTGGGGATTTTAATTAAAAATGAATAAACGCAAAGCACGCCTGACTAAATTAAACAGCAAATCTACTACTAGCATACTACCTCACGATATCGATATTTGATGTAACCTATAGCAATCAATTTATGAAAATGTTACTTGAGGGTAAATAACGATTTGCTTCACTTCACTTTTATTTCGCCACGACGATCTTTATTCCTTTTCGATGTAATAGTGAAATATACCAAACTGGAGATTATTTTGAGTTTCATTGAAGAAATTCCATTCTTGTGCTAAAACACACAATCTTTTTCGGGAATAATCAATATATTTACTTATTTTTTACAATAAAGCGTAGCGTGTTACAATTTTTACAATAACGCATATTGTGTAGTTGAAAAATCATATAAAAATAACGAATTGCCACACACAATAACGTAAAAGTTTATTGTGTGTGGCAATTCGTCTTAAAAATGCGAAATTTCCATTTCAGATTTCTATTCAGAGCCTCTGAATTGCTTCGCTAGACAGCTTTGTTTTCTTCTCAGGTGGAGTCCTGTTCACAGCTGCACGTGCTTTTTCAATCAAATATTTTGTACACATTTGTTCCGTAATCAGATGACGTACAGTCCCATACAACCCCAATTTTCTATGACTTGACAGGGTATTCCAACGTCGTTGCCAAGCCTCGACGTTGTTTTGAGTGCGTGGGAAACCTCTTTAATTATTTAAATTAACAGACTAAAGCTTCGGTGGGAACAAGGGTTGCGACCGTGTAATAATAATTCTACTATCTCGAGTTTCGTTCTCTTTCTTTCTCAATGTAATTTATGTAATGTGTCATATATGTAAAATTTTTGAGCTTGTTGAGTACCACTACCATACCTTATCCGAATATGACATTAAAGAACGTCACTTACCTTCTGTTTTTTTTTAATTTGGTTAAAGACAACGGTGAACAAAACTTGTTATACTTGTTAATGCAGCAAATCGGGTGACAGATGAGAAATTTAAACAAACAACTGGGACACGTCTAACAACCAAACCCCACGTGTACGGACTCGCGAGCGAAGTATAGTGAACAATTTTACTTTTTATTGATACCTTTATGTTTATTATCTAGTTCACTAAACTGAACACCGGAACCACGGGCACCACGGAACGCACCACGAATCACATCGAGCTCCGAATAAATAATTAAAATTTTGTAAAATCAGTGATAATTACGTGTTTTTATGGCAGAAATTCACATAATATACAACAATAATCAAGTGACAGTGTTATCAAAGCAGTGCTGTGAAAAAAAACAATAATAATAATCAATAACAGTGAAACCCTTTGTTTGTTTTGATTATGAATATTTTGAAAGAAATATGAACTAAACTACTAGTTTTATACTTTAAGTACCATTTCAAGTGCAAAACTGAAATAATCAATCGTTGAAGTGTACTGAAGCAACATTAAAGTGATAAAAATATTGACATAATATGTATGCAAAGGAACAAAGAACAATCAGCTGGTGATAAGTCATTATAAACGGTCTTGTAACGAAAGTTCGTCAAGTTCCCAATAATACCACAATTTCGCCGCATAACTTAAACACAGGCTGGAGCAGCGCACTAAGGTGTCGAATGCAATAGCAGCGGTGCCAACGGGTCGTGGTTCGATCCCAGAGTCAAGCTACTATTGGCTTTTCTAAGACATTTTATTTGAAAAACAAGAAATATAGTAATAAATTAAGCATAAAATAGTAGCGGTTAATAAGTTACAGAAATAATTACTACCTACTACATAATGTCTGCTTCACAATCAGAGATTTGCGCTGGTGTGCAAAACTATTACCAAAAACTGAATACCTACGCAGCGTTGAATGCAAGTTGGCTTATGATTTACTTTGTTTAAATATATCTAGCAAGCGTTTCACATCATTCTACTCTGCAAACTCGGAACGCAAGAACACTTGGAAGTGCCCCGAGTGTCAGTGTAAAATACCTAAGCAAGGCAACCTAAACACACCTGTACGTGCGCCGGCGCTGGCGCCGACTGGCGGCTCTGACTGCGCGGCGTCGAATGCTAGCCCGTCGTTCAATGAACAACAAAACGTTACACTTCGCTCGAAGTCAGCCGCTGTACCACTGGAGTTGGAAGCTGTTTTGTCGAGTTCAAAGAATGCCGATACTAAGCAGTTAATGATATATTTTAAAACATTTGTCGATGAGGTACGAGCCGCGCGTCAAGAGATGAGTATGTTTCGAGAAACTATGTCGTCTCTGGCTGCTTCAGTGCGTGATCAAAATCTGCGTATTGACGCTTTAGAGGCGAGGTATAATTCTATGGAGGGACAATTAACCAACACCCACAGTCAAATCAGCTCCCTTGAGGAAGAATTGCAAGGTTTAAAAATGGAAATACAACATCGGGACCAAGAAATGTTATTGAATGACGTTGAAATTGCAGGCTTTCCGGAAACGGCGAATGAAAATACCACCCATATGCTGCTAACAGTTGCTAAAAAGATCAGAGTGGGGCTGACTGAGCACGACGTGGTGCACTCGGAGCGTGTTGGATCGACGTCGGCGGGGGCGGGGGGCGCGGCGGCTCGCCCGCGGGCTCTGATCGCGCGGCTGGCGCGCCGCTCCGTGCGCGACGCGTTGCTTCGAGCCGCGCGCGTCCATCGTTCTCTCACTACGGAACATATGGATCTTCCTGGACCCACCCGCACGATTTTCATAAATGAACGGCTAACAAAATATTACAGACGCCTGTTTCATGAAGCTAGGGATGCCGCGAAACGTATCGGGTGGAGATATGTATGGACGCGAGGTGGTTAGATTTTTACTAGAAGTGAGGCAGGGAAGGCACGCTATCTACTTCGATCCCAAGCGGACATAATTAAGGTCTTTGGCCAAAATATTGTTAGTGTGGATTCTAAAAATTTGCATAACTAAATTTCCTGTATTATGGTTTACCATATCAATTAAATTTAATTAAACTAAAATCACTAACAATACAAAATGACATACTATATAAATTGCTGTACTTGTTCTACCCCATTCATTCTATTGTTTTGTTTCCCATTTGTTTTCAGAAGTTATATAAAAATAGTAATTTATGGTTATCCGAATCCTTTAAAAATTTGACTGTTCATTTATCTATTGTTTTACAAAATATGTTGACATTATACAATTATTTTTTTGTTACAAATAACTTATGTGAAGTAGTGACGATCAGTGATTACCAATTCTTTTTATCTTTTTACATAAATGAATCAAAAAATTTAAATTTACAATACAATTCTTATTTTATTAATTTTATAGAGATATTTATAGGGACTTATCGTGATCTACGACATGTGAATATTTTAAGGTATATTTTGACTAACTGTACATACATAAATATATCATGCAGTTTTGTTATTCAATTTCTTGGACGTAAACATGTATCTTTGGGGCTACTTAATCCCGGCTCACTAGGTACTCGACACGAAGAGTTTGTAGTTGCGATGACACGTCATGGAGTGGATATTATGGCTATCAATGAGACGTGGTTGAGGGAGGGCGAAGAGGGTCGCGCACCGCGCGTGCCGGGATATCGCCTGCGGCACACGCCGCGTCCTTCAAACATGCGCTCGCGGGGCGGAGGGGTTGGCTTTTATCTTCGACGCGGGGTCACGGCGCGATCACTTGGACAGCCTCCTTCGGCCAATGTTGAAGAGTTGTGGCTTAGCGTATCTCTTCACGGCTATCAACTTGCTATAGGTACAGCATATCGTCCGCATTGGCTGAGCGTGGATACATTTTTGGATGCGATGACAGAAACTGTTACCTCTTTTTCGGGATTCGATCATATTGTCCTCTTGGGAGACTTCAACATTGATTTGCTAAAGCCTAGTGAAACAAACGCAAAGAAATTACTTGATTTTCTTCACTGTCAGAACCTCAGGAAGTTTATTACAGAACCTACACATTTTACAGACCATTCGGAAACGCTTTTAGACGTAGTTTGTAGTACAACAAAAGTAGCAAGCATACAGATCGACCATGTTCCTAATTTGAGTGGCCATGCATTTATCTCGTTCGAATTAAACATCAAAAAGCCTAGACCAACACCCCGTTGGATAACCTATCGACCTCTTCGTGATATTCGAAAGTCATGTGCGTGATACTATAAAAAAATGTTATTATCGGCTCAAAGTATTATACCAAATACGACAGCACTTAAGTACGGAACTAAGAATACATCTTTGTGAAACTCTTATCATGTCAAAGTTAAGTTACACCGATACCGTGACAGGATCGTGTCTGTTGGCTCGTACAAAAAAACTAATGCAACGCATGCAAAACTCTTGCGCGAGATTTTGCCTCCCTATCCCACCCAGAGCCCACATTACGCCTTACTTAAACAATAGCAATCTAATAAACATGGAATCGCGACGTAAACTTCACTTTGCGGCCCTACTCTTTGGTATCGTAAAGCACAGAAGTCCCCCGTATCTATTTGATAAGTTAAAGTTCACACAACAAACAGCTAGAAGATGTAACCGCCTAATATGTCCACCGCACAAAACAGCTGCTTTCCGCGGCAGCTTTAAGTTCACAGCCATGAAGTGCTGGAACGACATACCCCCCCACCAATAAAAAATTCTAGCGCAGTTCACAACTTCAAAATTAAGTACAAAGATTATATTTTAAAAATGCAAAAAAAATAAATACGTAGTTCAGGAAAATTGTATGTGTAGATGTTTACTGATCGTTCATGTTCATATACTTGTATTTGGATGTTGTTTGGGTTGTTTTAGATAAAGCATACTTTGTTGTCTTGATGTGCCGTGCTATCACTGTTTTGATACATCTACTTTAAATAACTATTAAATAAGATTAAAGATCTCATTAATACGTATAACTTAAAATGTATATATTAAGATTTAATAATAAATACCTATGTATAGTGACTTTAAATTGCAAAGAAATGCAATATTGATAATAGAATAAATTATGTTAATTGGAATAATTAATAGTGAATATTAAATGTTATGCCTGTTCATTCATATAGGTGTATAAAAACTTGATTAATTTTAATATAAAGAATGAGAAATTATAGAAAGGGATACTTATTGTAATTGAACGCTTTGTTGTCAAGTGATGTTAATATTTTGTTTTGATTTATTTGCTATGATATGAAATGTACTTGATTAGAATTGAATCTTTAAATTTGAGTTTGACTCGGATGGGACTATATAAATATGTAAAAATTATAATAAATTGGATAGATTTAATGAATATGTATGTAGTAACGGAACGCAAAGTGAATGAAGTGAATGTGTACAAGGATTGATGAATGAGTGAGCGAGCAAGGAACGTGTGGAAGGGATTATTAGTTTTTGGAAGGCGGAAGTAAAAGAAGTAAGATGGCTACGGTGCTAATTTTAATTAAAGTTGAGTGTTAATAAATAATAAACCAATAAGAAGAAAAGTTGTTTGCTTTGATCTCGATCTTCAAATCCCCACATGTATAAAATATGTAATTTGAAATAAATAATAATTTGAGATTGATCAAAAATAATAAATTTAAACAAATAAATAATTGCTTCTTAAATATAAATAAATAAAATATTAAAATTTATAAATACGTATATAACAATGTATAAATTGAAATTAAAAAATAATTATATTTAAGTAAATAAAGGCATCCGCTGAAAACCAGCGTCGTGACTTCGTCGCGGCACTAAGCTGAGTGGAGGCCATTTTGATATTAGGTCTTTACCTATGAAATTGCCCGTTTTCACGAAATAAATGAAGCGTAATTTTTTTATATATTTTTTATTTCTATTAATCAAAATAATCACCCATGCAATCAATGCATCTTTGCCAACGCATTGGGAGCTTATTGATGCCTTTCTTGAAGAAATCAGCTGGACGGGAGGCAACAAATTCTTCAAAGGCATTTTGTACTGCCTCTCGGCTATTGAATTTTTTTCCCGCCAAGAAGTTATCCAAATTCTGGAAAAAGTAGAAGTCTGTAGGCGCAAGGTCTGGTACCCCAACTCTAACCCCAACTCTTGTAGCTTGGAGACCGTCTGCTGTGCAGTATGAGGTAGCGCGTTGTCGTGCAGGAGCAGTGGGGCCGAACGATTGACCAAAGCTGGTTGGAGACGTGCGAGCTTCTCCATCATTGTGTTCAATTCTTCACAGTACACATCTGCAGTAATGCTTGTCTCGTTTGGCAAGAAGCTGTGATGAATTACACCCGCGTTAGACCACCAAACAGTAACCATCACTTTTCTAGGGGTACGTTTTCGTTTAGGGCATTGTTTGGGTGCTGAACCAGGGTCCAACCAACTTGCTGAGCGCTTACGATTGTCAAACAGGATCCATTTCTCGACACAAGTAACAGTGCGGTTCAGAATTCCTTCATTTGTATGCCTGCTGAGCAGTGCAAGGCACGTCTCCACGCGTACTTCGCGCTGGCGGTCATTGAGTTCGTGGGGTACCCATTTGTCAAGCTTTTTTACCTTGCCAATTTGACGCAAATGGACCAATATTGTTTTGATGCTAACGTCGAAAGCTGCTGCTAATTCAGCCGTGGATTGAGTTTCATCAGCTTCCACAATTGCCTTTAATTCGTCATTGTCGACCAAAGTTTTCGGACAACATGAACACGGGGTTCATTTTTCAGGTCAAAATTTCCAGAACGGAAGCGGGTAAACCAATAACGGGGGGTGCGTTCGTTTGTAGTGTTCGCTCCGTAAACGTCGTTGATGTTGCGTGCCGCTTGTGCCGCTTTGCTGCCACGACGGTACTCATACTCTATAATTACTCGAATTTTTAACTTATCCATGATGACGAAAAATTTTCGAATGCGTTGAAAACAAAACACTAACTATTAAACAAATGACGATTTTAGAAAAAGAATTCCATGTTTGTCAAATAAAATTAATTTGAAATTAGAATTATCAGTCAAAAAAAAAAAATATTTTCATTTGAAATGGCCAGTACGGCAAAACGGCAGTTTCATAGGTAAAGACCTATTATTATGTTTCTAAATATTAAAGTTAACTCTTAAATAATGTATTGATTGAATATATCAAATAAACGTTTTCTTTCTTTCTTTCTTTCTTTCTTTAAACTGAAAAACTCATTGAAATTGAAAACTAACGGTATTTCAGAAACTTATCACTATTTAAACTGAAAATAGGAGAATAATTTATCGTAAATAGTTCTTCATATAAGGCAGACCGGGGTCGGTTGCCTAACGGGGTAGGTAGACTAACGGTTGATAAGTACGTATATGTGCAAGTATTGCATCATCCGATTGAGTCAGAAAGCTCCCTTCCCAGCACACCACAATGCCTCGCGACGCGGAGTCGCTGTTGGTCCTAGAACGGGAGTAGTGCCGAATTTTAGAAAAATAAATGCGCTTAGTAAATATTTTGTGTTACAAATTTTTCCTTTTTACACTGTTGTTAAAGTCCATACGAGTACCTATGAATGTGTATTTGATGCTTCAATACTTCTGTTTGGTATTTGTGTTTGTTTTTTCTTAGAATATCTAACGGCTTTTTGTGGGTGTGCGATTCAAAATAAAAATGGCGTTTGGGGTTGGTTGACTAATTGCCTGTGGGGTTGGTTGGCTTATTGGTCAACTAACCCCGGTTAATGTAACAGATATTTACACAGATACACATATTTACAGATACAAATATTTGACAGCATAATTTCCTTCTTTCCCGTTTATTGTCCATATATTGAGAAACATGAGGATATACAAGAGGAAGACGGAGCGTGCTAAAACGTCGAAAGACATTATAGAGAGAGCTTGCCGTGAAGTTATTTTTGATAAAAAGAGCATAAATTCTGTGGCTCAACAGTAAAATATTCTTTACAAGACCTACCACCGATATGTACAAAAATTAAAACCACCTAAGGAAAAGAAATCCCTTGACCAGCCTACATAAAGCTACCAAAGAAATAGACAAGTTTTAAGCAACATTGTAGAGTTTGTTTTGGTAGAATACTTGAAAAAAGTGGCTGACATTTATTATGGATTAACACCACAAGAGACAAGAAAACTCGCATTTCAATTTAAACGAAGCATTCAAGAAGAACAAACATGATGGAAGACAGCCAACAGAAACCAAACACAAAGGGAAAGATTAGGTGAGAGGAAAAGGAAGAGGTAATGGAAAAGGAAAGCCCTTACGTTCGGACTATGCAGTGTCATCATCTGATGGAAGCGATGATGACACTGTATGTTTTGAATGCACTGAACTTTAATAGACAGTTTGCCAGGAGAAGACGTGGGCAAATTCTAAATTTTGTTGTTGTTGTTGTTACTATATTTTACGAATGCAAGCATCGTGCTGATGAAGACGAATGACTTTATGTGTTCCTATTAAGCTTAAAAAAAGGCTGCTCTAAGACTATATTATGTTAAATTTTTGATAAGAGTTTAAATGATTTTGTTGCACCAATGGTCATTTTCGTTATTTTATGTTAACTTAATAAACAGTTCTTATCTTAGGAGTATTATTTATCTAAAGGCTGATTTTTCAATTTTTTGAGAATATTTTGAGAATTTGACATAATTTCTATAGAAAGTCTTGTCGAGTGTTAAAATTATTCTACTGATAAGATTTATTCAAGCATCAGAAAATTTGCCCTATATTTACCTAACTATAAATGAAAAAAAAATCCATATTACTATGTGATTTACTTCTTAGGTCAACCAACCCCTAGGTCATAGTCAACCTTCCCCGGTTCTGGGGTAGGTTGGCTAAGAGGATAAGGTATTGTAAAACGAACCATAAAGTAATTTTTATTAAAGATACTTTCATAGTCTTATGATAATTGTAAGGTCAGTATACGTATATATAATTATACAAAGTCACAGAACTCTATGTCTTACAACAGACTTTTTATGTTCAAATAAGTAAAATCTTAGTCAACTAGCCCCGGTCTACCCTAAGGCATGTTTTTAAACTGTTACTGGTATTTTTATGTAATTCAATATAATAAAATGTTGAAGGGAATTGTGACACAATGCGGTAGATTTTGTGGAAAGTACTAACTCAAAGACATGGCCTGGCATTCAGCAAATATATCCTTTAAAAGTTTGCTACGTACATTCAGATTGGAGTGGACTGCATTGATGCAAACCTGTCACTACATGTATTGTAATTTGTCATAATAGACATACTGGATTTTGCCCACATTTTCGCTCGCGCATTCCTTAGAAACAGTACTTTTTCTGGTTGCAATCATCTATGAAAGAAAGAAAGAAAGAAACATTTTTCGCTGAATATGGTCAAAAATATATAATGGTCTTAAATAGTTTAAAAGTACAATCATATTCAAGCTTAACAGGCGTGCAAATATTTAAAGTAGTACTAGTAATGATACAAGTTATGTCAAAACAATTTATTATACAAGAATAATACAAATTGATTGTCCTTATTATGAAATATAAAATGTCACTAATATAAAGAAATGTCATAAGCAATTAAATCATTAGTAATAATAAAATTAAAAATGTCAACATAAAAAAAGTTAAATTACAAGATTAAATTCATTCCATTAAATACATTACATTATTTTAATTACTGGTTATTATATTTTATTTCAGGATACGGAAAATAACAATTCAATTTCTCTAATATATGTAGATGTCCGTAAAAAATAAAATTATAAAATGTCGATAGCATAGTTACGGGATTCTTAAAAATTCCTTTAAGCAATAGTATTTTTTTTCCAGAAGAAAACTAAGCAATCTTTTTTTAAATACGTGTAATGGTAATGTCTTTAAGTTGCTAGGTAATTTATTAAAAATACGGATTGCCATACAGAAAACATTTTTCTAATACAATCCTAATCTTTGCATTGGTAATATAATTTCTGTTTATGTCTCCCTGTACCATTTGGTAACTGTACCATGGTAATTAGTTTTGAATAACTGTGTATGACCTCGCACAAATTTCATAAATGTACAAAGAGGGAACCGTAAGAAGGTGTAGTATTATGGGCCGTAAATTACACAAGTAATTTTTGATAAATTGTATAATTCCGATCCGAATCTATGGTACAAAATTCACAAAAATAATAGGATACAAATTAACAACCATATAGCTTTTATATGTCTCGCCTCTCCTCTCCTCTCCTCTCCCCTCCACACCACTTCCTCTTCGCTGTCCGCACCTCCCCTCGCCTCGCCACGCCTCTTCCGTTACAGTAGTTTTTGAAACAGTGGCCTGCAGCTGTCTAAAAATCCAGCACCACAAATTGCACGTATACATTTTTTTTGTGCACGAAAAATGTTAATTGAGTCAACAAAGTTGCCCCATAATATTATGCCAAATCTTAAGATTGAGGAAACAAATCCGTGGTAAGTCTTGAAAATATACGTATATATTAATAGGTCTTTACCTATGAAACTGCCGTTTTGCCGTACTGGCCATTTCAAATGAAAATATTTTTTTTTTTGACTGATAATTCTAATTTCAAATTAATTTTATTTGACAAACATGGAATTCTTTTTCTAAAATCGTCATTTGTTTAATAGTTAGTGTTTTGTTTTCAACGCATTCGAAAATTTTTCGTCATCATGGATAAGTTAAAAATTCGAGTAATTATAGAGTATGAGTACCGTCGTGGCAGCAAAGCGGCACAAGCGGCACGCAACATCAACGACGTTTACGGAGCGAACACTACAAACGAACGCACCCCCCGTTATTGGTTTACCCGCTTCCGTTCTGGAAATTTTGACCTGAAAAATGAACCCCGTGTTCATGTTGTCCGAAAACTTTGGTCGACAATGACGAATTAAAGGCAATTGTGGAAGCTGATGAAACTCAATCCACGGCTGAATTAGCAGCAGCTTTCGACGTTAGCATCAAAACAATATTGGTCCATTTGCGTCAAATTGGCAAGGTAAAAAAGCTTGACAAATGGGTACCCCACGAACTCAATGACCGCCAGCGCGAAGTACGCGTGGAGACGTGCCTTGCACTGCTCAGCAGGCATACAAATGAAGGAATTCTGAACCGCACTGTTACTTGTGTCGAGAAATGGATCCTGTTTGACAATCGTAAGCGCTCAGCAAGTTGGTTGGACCCTGGTTCAGCACCCAAACAATGCCCTAAACGAAAACGTACCCCTAGAAAAGTGATGGTTACTGTTTGGTGGTCTAACGCGGGTGTAATTCATCACAGCTTCTTGCCAAACGGGACAAGCATTACTGCAGATGTGTTCTGTGAAGAACTGAACACAATGATGGAGAAGCTCGCACGTCTCCAACCAGCTTTGGTCAATCGTTCGGCTCCACTGCTCCTGCACGACAACGTGCGACCTCATACTGCACAGCAGACGGTCTCCAAGCTACAAGAGTTGGGGTTGGAAGTTCTCCGTCATCCGCCGTACTCACCAGACCTTGCGCCTACAGACTTCTACTTTTTCCAGAATTTGGATAACTTCTTGGCGGGAAAAAAATTCAACCCGAGAGGCAGGGCAAAATGCCTTTGAAGAATTTGTTGCCTCCCGTCCAGCTGATTTCTTCAAGAAAGGCATCAATAAGCTACCAATGCGTTGGCAAAGATGCATTGATTGCATGGGTGATTATATTGATTAATAGAAATAAAAAATATATAAAAAAATTACGCTTCATTTATTTCGTGAAAAACGGCAATTTCATAGGTAAAGACCTAATATTATTGACAAATCAAGAAGAACAATAGTTAGGCATGGTTACAAATCCAATTATTATAGGATTTATTATCAAGTTCAAATAGAACTTAATTTGGATAGAGATATTAAAATTATTACATTACATTTAAATAAAACACATTTTAACCTGATTTTATTGCGTTTCATTAAGGTACTTTTACATTTTAACTCGACTGAGATGACAGGCGTCTTGACAGTTATAAACGCATTCAATCACCTCCATCAGTTTCTCAATCTTCGCGCGTAGTGTTCCGGATTAACACAGAGAGTGCTGACAGTGTCTTGCTTGAGATGTTGCAGTTTGTTGGATGTTGGATTTTGTGTTTTTGTGTTTTTCAGTATTCAGGATCCCATGTACACAATGAAAACTGCCATCCATCTTCTAATAAGGGTGTTTTTTCATTTGAATGGCTTCTCTGATCATTCTAGGTCTGAAGTGCTTTTCCTTTGATAAATTTTTTACAGTTTCTTTACCACAAAATAATGGTTGAGCTTATCCATGGAATGTTAACATACTGCAGACTTCATTTTTCTTCTGTTTTTGATATCAGGTATGTATTATTTAATGCGGGTTTACACATTCCGTTTATTTTAGCCAATGTAAAAAGACCGCAGTCCCAGTAAATTGTGTAAAGATCAGGATAATGTTTTAACTGGACAACGATGTTGATTAAGTGATTTTTTTGAGCGGTTTGTATATTCTGATTATCAGCATCTAACAAACTTTCCAATCTTTTCAGTTAGTCAATCTTTAAGAGGTAGTGAGGTAGCAAGATACTTCTCATTAAAACTAACCATGGTTTCGTTTATAGCAATTTTGAGATGTTTTTGTTACTTATTAACATAAGTAACAAATTGGTGAAAATCCATTCGGCGGTGCTTGATTCTCCCCTTCGCTGCCACACTTCGTTTCGCAGCCTACGGTGTGGTGTGCTTGGCGAGATGTAACAACAGTGGTTGGGAGGAAACGGTGCTGCCGCCCTACATTGAGTGTTTCAACTGCATTCAGAACGCGAGCAATTCTGGACCAACCACCATAAAGTCATTGTAAATTTGTAAAAATTTATTAAATTTATTATTAAATTTGGGAAAATTGTAGTCCTTTAATAGAAATGGGAAAATAATTAGTACAATCTCTTTTAGCTGATACGTTTATAATGGTGGCTTTTATTATTTTCCTTCTTTATTCTGTGCTCAGAAAATATTAAGTGAATGTTTCTTGACGGTGGCAGTAGGACAAATCTCTAAGTCTTTTATGACGCAGTCAAATTGTGAGCAGAAAGTATACCCATCCCGTGTAATAAATTTGTTATTAAAGAGTGCCGATCAGTCTTATGCATCGCGTTTTTTACCTTTCGGTCTTTTAAAAGACGATGTTTTAAGTTGTTGTGTCTGACGTTTAAGAGTTTCTGTTGTAAGCCAATAATGCAATATTTTGATTGCATTTAATTTAATTAATGATACTGTGTCAGAAAGAGCGTAAAGGGTTGAGTTCAAAATGTTCGTGTCGTCGGCCACTTTTGTTTCAGTAAAATATACACTTATAATTATTTGTATTATAATAATCATTAAGGTTAATACTATATTTTATAATCACTTGAGCTAACTACTAATTAGTTTTTTTTATTTTTTTGTGTTAAAATAGCCATCATTAGAGTAAACTTATAATAACTATATTGTATTGAAGCACAAATTTTTTAATCTAAACATATTTGTTACTTAATTCATTTCAATTTCAATCAGTCATTTAATGGGGAAAAATAGTAAAAATAAACAATTAACTACTAATTAATTATTTATTGTGTTAGTTTGCTATCTCAGTTTAGTTTGCTTCCCTTTTTGCACAAAAAACAGATTTTTTATTGAGGGTTGCCGATCAAAGAATATAATTTCGCACATAAACCCAAGCAAATAAAAAGCACAAAAATAAAATATTTGACTATAAAGCCGACATAAATATATTTTTAGTGATATTATTTAATATGTTATGATTTCGACATTTTTTAAAGTAATTTATTCACTGAATATCTATGTCATCTATTTTAAATCATAAAGATTACTTACCTCAAGTATTTCTTTTTGCATAATGATTAACCTATAGTTCGAGAACCTTGTCTGTATCGGTAAAGATGCACGCAGTTACGTATTCCTTGATTTGCTTTTATGTCTTTTATATATTTATACACATAATTTGGTTCTGACTTTCATTTTAGAAATTATTATAAAACGTTGTAAAAATTAAGGCATAGTCATTTTTTGCGTAAAGTACTGAAATCAAAAGCTTATTGAGGGCCTGGAATGAACTCAACTATTTGTGATTTCCGAAAAAGCTTTTATTGCACAAAAACAGTGCGTTAGAGCTATTGCTGATGTGGATTCTTCCATCACCTGCAAGCCATTATTTAAGTCAATGAAATTGCATACACTTCCGTGCATTTATATTTATCAATGGTGTACTTTTGTATAAATGAATTGTGATTGCTTTAAAACAAAAATAGATTTCTGTAATTTTAATACAAGATTTCCGGATAAGCTATGTTTGCCAACAATTAAATCAGAAATGTGCAATAGAAATTAAATGATAGAACTATTTCCATTTCTTTATTTTCTCGATGACAGTTCTAATTTGATATAATGCTCTCTAGCTCCATCCAATAGCTCCATCCCTATCAGTTTCTCCGACTCTGGTATTATATAACCTTGTACGTGTGTAAACGTCATATATTTATAAAATAATGCATACATAATGTAAAAAAAAACGCTCGCACAAGGTTACACAGGAGCTGCCATCGAGAAAATAAAGAAATGGAAATAGTTTAGTTAATGTATGTCAATAAAAATATACAATAAGTTGCCATCCGAACTAAAATGTCAACCACTCAATAGGTTTAAGTTGATTCTAAAGAAATGGTTTATCTAAAGATGTTTCTACTCTATAAATGAATATCTAAATTTGAAACAACTTGATATGAATTTGTAAATGAATGTATTGAGTAATATTGAGTTGACTAATAATTTAATGATTTGTGTATCACTGTAATAATTAACAATTCCATGTTATATACATATATTTTTTATTGTACACACACATATAGTTACACAGTGACATATGAGAACGAATAATTATGTAAAACCACCACAGACTACCTTATTTTCAGCAATAAAGATGATTTTTAGATGATTTTGATTTTAGGGTTTTTTAATGTCTGCCCTTTTGGCATTCTCGGCAAAGTAAATAATTTGATTGATTCTGATACATGAGTTGTTAGTGGAGTCGTTTAAAGTCTGGAAGAGAATGCTCATAAATAAAAATGAAAGCTTGTATGTCAGCCCTGGGAGTCTACGGTGAATGGGGTAAATAAGTAAGAATTTTTTTTATTTTATAATCACTTTAATAAGAATTTTAGAATCAGTATTCATCGATATAGAAATCTGGTCGAGTAACATCAGCTGGTTTTACATATTTAGCTGTAAAAAGTAAAAAAAAATTACTTGTTATATTAAATGTATTTATCGCAGCTATCTTAGGGTATCCGGCGAATAATTAATAAATAAATCCGCAGACAAAAAACCAACTGCATGTCTCCAAAGTAAGCAGAGCTTGTGTTATGGAATATGATATGACGGAGTAGATACAGCGAACTGGGGGGGGACACAGAATAAACATACATATGTATAAACAACGATGACCCAAGCACTTTTGGCGAGACAAGTCAAATATGCCGACCGGCGTATAGCTCGAATAGACTAGCCGATCGGCCCTACCCAAAAATATGTAGTAATTGCTTCGGGCCAGCCGAATGTGCCAACCCGGTAGCGTGTAGGGGACCGAGCAAGCTATGGAGCACGATGAAGTTTAGAAGCCCTTAGCCATACTAACAAAACAAAAACACCCAATATGGTATGATATTTCTACTAAAACATTGATTAAAATAAAAAAATTTCAAGTCCACAAATAACTGGTAAATTATCATTCAATCTACCTGTAAGTGGTAATAGTAAGTGGCGTTCGTGTCCACTGTATAGGTGTGATGGGATTCATTCATTAAGCAATCGAGAGATTCTCTGTTAATGCGGGTTCAAATCCTGTCCAGCACATGACATATGCAAGAAATTCATATTTTCAAATCTATGACAAAAAACCTGGAATTTATCACTTAGCCACATTAGGACATGCATTTATAATTTAACAAGTCACACTAAGATAATTTAGCCAGTCTCTTAGCAACTTTGATTGACTATTGTTGAAGTACCTTTTCCTTTGTCTCCACCTGAAAATAACAAAATTAATAAATTATATTCTTTAGATTTTAATCTTTTAGGGTGAGTTGCACCACAGGCTCACTAACTGTTTTCGTCAAAATTACCATTATCAAAAACAATAACAAAGACGTCAGAATTCAACAGTTGCACCACGTTTATATTCGTTAGTGTTAACATACATTACGTCTGAACTAACCTGTCAAAATCGAACGGTTATGTCAAGCGTTAGACTTCCTTTTAACCGTTGCTAAAATGGTGCAGCCCATATTTTGTCATATCGCGCAACTCACCCTTTGTGTTACTAGCTTAAAGTAAATACGCTTAAACATAATTATTGTGGAATTTATTTTGAAAGCTAATATTGACATAATTTTAAGCATGGTTGAGAAGACGCAATCGTATAAGAACGAGATGACACGATTCCGTTTGTTTTCATAGTGGCAATCCTCACCTGATACCTTCGGAATTAATGATAGATATACATAAATACATATAAGAAAATGGACTTGACAAAACGCGTCAAGTTTGGTCCTGGTGACAAACAACAAGTAACAACTTATAAACAATTACCCGACACCTTGGACAGCGAAGTAAAGTGATTTTAGAAAAAGTCTGCCAAGTAGCCAACCCGTAATTAGTAAGCGTTGTGGACTGTTTGTAACCAGCACATTTGGCTTATGCTATTGCCTTCCATAATATTACTAAAATAAATACCACTGTAGTGGTATTTATATATTTACCACTGCAGGATTTTATCTCACGGTGACCTTCGCTGACTGTCCGTCAAAGTTGTTTAAAGTTCCAACAATTTATCTCTAATCTTTTGACCGTAGACATCCGTAGAATCCTTAGACAGGTTGGGTATCATCAAATGAGATAAAAGACAAACGCTATTGATAAATTTTAAAAGAAAACTACTTATGCTGAAAGTTCCTTAAGAGAAAATTTACTTCATTTGGGATATGATTTGAAATATATAAAAATATCAAGCAGATGAGAGGGAAGCCAATGTACATAAAAAGTAATCCCTAAAGCACAAACAAATATGATAATGACAGCGATTTTCCAGCCGTAGGTAGGATTCAGTTTGTTTACATCAACGCATATTTTAAAGACATTGAATTGTAATTCAATGAATCTATATGTATAAGTTTAGGAATCATAATGTTTTATAATATTTTTATAACATTTGAATATTAATATTTGTAAATACTATTTTGATATTATTTCATAAGTTTTTAGATAGTAAATCATTTTGTAATTAACTTCTTATAAATATTTGCACGCTGTTCAACAGTTAACAATGTAGAACTGTCAATTTTAATTAAGAACTATTTACTATGTACACATTTTTTCGCAAATAAATTCATTTGATTTGATTTGATTTGAATGACGTTGTTCCAGTAATCGCACTGGCTGTTCGTTCCATTTGACTGGAACACAAACACGTGAATATGGTTATTTACGGTTTAAACGGAACGGAGTGCTGAAGAGAGAGATCCCCAGAGAGAGCATAAGATAATACACAACTACCGCTAATATTTAACTAGGACTTACCATCATCGTCGCCTGAATTGTCTTTGCTTTTATCATTTGCTTTCTTGCTGTCATCCGCTGTCAAATAAGATGTAATAATTATTGATGGTTCTATTTATGTTTGATTAATGCTTATGTTATTTTATATTATTAATAGTTATATATATATATGCGTTTTCTCTGTTCGTTTTAGTTTTCTTCTTCTTTTTACATCCACTTAATACACCTATCTTACCTGACTCACTTTCTTTGAAACTTTGTCTACACTCGTTCTACTACTTAAAGGTTGGCTGGTAGAGAATGCCTTATGGCACTAAGCCACCCTGTACAATATAATGTGTGCAAATTTAAAAAAAAAAAAAAAACAAAAAAATTAAACAATATTTTTTTACTCCATGTTCGAATTGTTAGCAAACACGGCACCCATTTGGTTTTTAATGGCCTTTTGAAGTACAGAATCACTACAAGTTGAAATCTTCCCTCAGCTACAATTTCAGCTATCTCGCGTAAATTTTTCTTTTGATCTTTCTTTTCGATTAAGGACTTGGTTGATATTTTGTTGCAAAATCTATTTAAACACAAATATTGTTTATATTTTGCTGATCCTGTCCTTGTGTGTTTGGTTTTGTATGTATATTTTGTGTGTCAATATTGTTTGTTTCTTGGAGGTTTGTTTTCACTGTGACTACTGTAATGTTTTATTGACATTGAAGCGGTTCTGAATGTTATGTTATTTGTTTCTTGGAGGTTTGTTTTTACTGTGACTACTGTAATGTTGTATTGTCATTGAAGCGGTTCTGAATGTTATGTTGTTTGTTTCTTGGAGGTTTGTTTTTACTGTGACTACTGTAATGTTTTATTGACATTGAAGCGGTTCTGAATGTTATGTTGTTTGTTTCTTGGAGGTTTGTTTTTACTGTGACTACTATAATGTTTTATTGTCATTGAAGCGGTTCTGAATGTTATGTTATTTGTTTCTTGGAGGTTTGTTTTTACTGTAACTACTGTAATGTTTTATTGTCATTCAAGCGGTTCTGAATGTTATGTTGTTTGTTTCTTGGAGGTTTGTTTTTACTGTGACTACTGTAATGTTGTATTGTCATTGAAGCGGTTCTGAATGTTATGTTGTTTGTTTCTTGGAGGTTTGTTTTCACTGTGACTACTGTAATGTTTTATTGTCATTGAAGCGGTTCTGAATGTTATGTTGTTTGTTTCTTGGAGGTTTGTTTTAACTGTGACTACTGTAATGTTTTATTGTCATTGAAGCGGTTCTGAATGTTATGTTGTTTGTTTCTTGGAGGTTTGTTTTTACTGTGACTACTGTAATGTTGTATTGTCATTGAAGCGGTTCTGAATGTTATGTTGTTTGTTTCTTGGAGGTTTGTTTTCACTGTGACTACTGTAATGTTTTATTGTCATTGCAGCGGTTCTGAATGTTATGTTATTTGTTTCTTGGAGGTTTGTTTTTACTGTGACTACTGTAATGTTGTATTGTCATTGAAGCGGTTCTGAATGTTATGTTGTTTGTTTCTTGGAGGTTTGTTTTTACTGTGACTACTGTAATGTTTTATTGTCATTGAAGCGGTTCTGAATGTTATGTTGTTTGTTTCTTGGAGGTTTGTTTTTACTGTGACTACTGTAATGTTTTATTGTCATTGAAGCGGTTCTGAATGTTATGTTGTTTGTTTCTTGGAGGTTTGTTTTTACTGTGACTACTGTAATGTTTTATTGTCATTGAAGCGGTTCTGAATGTTATGTTGTTTGTTTCTTGGAGGTTTGTTTTTACTGTGACTACTGTAATGTTGTATTGTCATTGAAGCGGTTCTGAATGCTATGTTGTTTGTTTCTTGGAGGTTTGTTTTCACTGGGACTACTGTAATCTTGTATTGACATTGAAGCGGTTCTGAATTTTATGTTATTTGTTTATTGGAGGTTTGTTTTTACTGTGACTACTGTAATGTTGTATTGTCATTGAAGCGGTTCTGAATGTTATGTTATTTGTTTATTGGAGGTTTGTTTTTACTGTGACTACTGTAATGTTGTATTGTCATTGAAGCTGTTCTGAATGTTATGTTGTTTGTTTCTTGGAGGTTTGTTTTCACTGTGACTACTGTAATGTTTTATTGACATTGAAGCGGTTCTGAATGTTATGTTATTTGTTTCTTGGAGGTTTGTTTTTACTGTGACTACTGTAATGTTGTATTGTCATTGAAGCGGTTCTGAATGTTATGTTGTTTGTTTCTTGGAGGTTTGTTTTTACTGTGACTACTGTAATGTTTTATTGACATTGAAGCGGTTCTGAATGTTATGTTGTTTGTTTCTTGGAGGTTTGTTTTTACTGTGACTACTGTAATGTTGTATTGACATTGAAGCGGTTCTGAATGTTATGTTGTTTGTTTCTTGGAGGTTTGTTTTTACTGTGACTACTGTAATGTTGTATTGTCATTGAAGCGGTTCTGAATGTTATGTTGTTTGTTTCTTGGAGGTTTGTTTTTACTGTGACTACTGTAATGTTGTATTGTCATTGAAGCGGTTCTGAATAGTATGTTGTTTGTTTCTTGGAGGTTTGTTTTTACTGTAACTACTGTAATGTTGTATTGTCATTGAAGCGGTTCTGAATGTTATGTTGTTTGTTTCTTGGAGGTTTGTTTTCACTGTGACTACTGTAATGTTTTATTGTCATTGAAGCGGTTCTGAATGTTATGTTGTTTGTTTCTTGGAGGTTTGTTTTTACTGTGACTACTGTAATGTTTTATTGTCATTGAAGCGGTTCTGAATGTTATGTTGTTTGTTTCTTGGAGGTTTGTTTTCACTGTGACTACTGTAATGTTTTATTGTCATTGAAGCGGTTCTGAATGTTATGTTGTTTGTTTCTTGGAGGTTTGTTTTCACTGTGACTACTGTAATGTTTTATTGTCATTGCAGCGGTTCTGAATGTTATGTTATTTGTTTCTTGGAGGTTTGTTTTTACTGTGACTACTGTAATGTTGTATTGTCATTGAAGCGGTTCTGAATGTTAAGTTGTTTGTTTCTTGGAGGTTTGTTTTTACTGTGACTACTGTAATGTTTTATTGTCATTGAAGCGGTTCTGAATGTTATGTTGTATGTTTCTTGGAGGTTTGTTTTCACTGTGACTACTGTAATGTTTTATTGTCATTGAAGCGGTTCTGAATGTTATGTTGTTTGTTTCTTGGAGGTTTGTTTTTACTGTGACTACTGTAATGTTGTATTGTCATTGAAGCGGTTCTGAATGTTATGTTATTTGTTTCTTGGAGGTTTGTTTTTACTGTGACTACTGTAATGTTTTATTGTCATTGAAGCGGTTCTGAATGTTATGTTATTTGTTTCTTGGAGGTTTGTTTTTACTGTGACTACTGTAATGTTGTATTGTCATTGAAGCGGTTCTGAATGTTATGTTATTTGTTTCTTGGAGGTTTGTTTTTACTGTGACTACTGTAATGTTTTATTGTTATTGAAGCGGTTCTGAATGTTATGTTATTTGTTTCTTGGAGGTTTGTTTTTACTGTGACTACTGTAATGTTTTATTGTCATTGAAGCGGTTCTGAATGTTATGTTGTATGTTTCTTGGAGGTTTGTTTTTACTGTGACTACTGTAATGTTTTATTGACATTGAAGCGGTTCTGAATGTTATGTTATTTGTTTCTTGGAGGTTTGTTTTTACTGTGACTACAATAATGTTTTATTGTCATTGAAGTAGTTCTGAATGTTATGTTTTTTGTTTCTTGGAGGTTGTTTTTATTTTTACTACCATTAAAGCAGTGTAACTAATATATTATGGATGCTATAAAAACATAACTTGTAAACTTTTTAAACTTAATAATCTTAATTATTCATATTTATATGCTAAAACTTTTAATTGGTGCATAGAAATGTATTAAGTCTAGAATTTTTAGGTATGGAACACTGTTTGTTTTCCGAATAAAATAAAATACTATTCGTGGCGTGCCTCTTTAACGTAGCAATGTTCTCCAAAAATGCTGAGTTCTGATTATGTACTAATTGTTGAGATTATTGTCTATCCATCAGGAAAAATGTAACTGATATTCAATGTTTTAATACCAGATTATTTAAACATTGTATTTTATAATATATTTAAATTAAACAACTTCAGGTGCACAGATAGTTAAATAAGCATATAGGAA
This sequence comes from Marasmarcha lunaedactyla, assembly GCA_923062675.1. Lineage (NCBI taxonomy): Eukaryota > Metazoa > Arthropoda > Insecta > Lepidoptera > Pterophoridae > Marasmarcha > Marasmarcha lunaedactyla. The sequence goes on along the minus strand of OV281363.1, from coordinate 14,714,065 downwards.
CACAAAAGAGAAATAAATTACTTACTATTATCGCCTGAAAATACTTATTAATTAGTTTAATTTGACGGCCGATTAGCGTAGTGGGTATAAGCCCTGTCTCATACGCCGGAGGTCCCAGGTTCGGTCCTGGCCGGGCCATTCATTCGTGTGATGAACACAGATGTTAGGTCATGGTTGTTGATAATTATATATGTATGTTTATTCTGGGTTCCCCCCCAGTTCGTTGTATCATCGGTCATCCATAACACAAGCTTGTCACGTTATAAAAGTTTTTATTTAAAAACTGTCACGCACATAATCGAGTCTTGGAGGGGTCTTCCACGGTGAAGGCGCTCAGGCGCATGCAGGATCAGTGGCAGGCGCTTTGGCGCATGAAGGATCAGCGAGAGCAGGAACGGGAGGAGCAGGTTGGATCAGCAGGCAGGATGAGGCGGTAGGCAGGATCATCAGGGTCAGCCGCAGGATCAGGTGTCAGAGTCAGGTATCTTCAGCATGAGGCAGCTTCAGAGTCAGTTTGTAATAGACTGACTTGTTAAAGACTCCAGATGTTATCGGTAGGGTGGTTTGCAATAGACTTTAGATGTTATCAGTTGGCTGGCTTGTAATAGACTCTAGATGTTTTCAGTTGGCTGGCTTGTAATATACTGCCGTTCTAAGGCCAGCAACCGGCTTATATGGTCGGGCTCGTATTCCATTGGAACCGCAATTTGAAATTTTCAAATTAATCTTGTTAGCCAGGAATCAAGTATATTTTCATACAATGTTTTTGTACGAATTCGTGTGTAACAGGCTTAGTTTGCTTGGCAGCCTCTATTGCTATCATAAAAAATTGAGTTGATATGATTTGTCTATAAAGTAAAGAGTATAAAATTTTTGAAATTGCAAATTAAAACACGAATGAAGTATAAAACAAAAAGGAGATTTAAGAATATAAATTACAAGCTCTGGTTACCTTGGTACAGATACAGCTGGTGTGTTTGTTTGAGGATTTATTTATTATTGTGAAATTTCAACGGAGTTTGTGGCCCAGTGCTGACGGCGCTTCGCCGAAACTTAAACTACTCCTACATACGAAACGCCTAAGGGCACCCGAGAGGGCACGGACCTCGAATTAGGACGTTGTTTATTGTGTACTATAAGTACAGATCGTATGGCTTAAGCAAATCTAGATTTAGATAAAGTATATACAAAGTATAAATTCGTTGATCTAGGTATAGGAGATTTTTAAGTACTCATCTGAAGTTTCTAAGTGCAGCCGTTAATCTTAACACTTGTGTCCATATTTAACTTTAATATGTTAAGTACATCGGGCCGCGTAGAGACTACAATTTACTAAAATTCTCTCCATTAGTAATTTTATTGAATTTTTTTCGCTTTCGTTACATTGAAGTATTAGATCCAGCATTAACTGGCGCAGTTGAGCGACAACATCGCATACCTACCTAAAGACAATAAATAAATCTAACACACCAACTGCATGGTCCAAAAGCAGAGCTTGTGTTATGGATGACTAAACATACATATATAAATATCAACAACCATGACCCGAGAGCAAACATAATATGTATTTGTCACACAAATGAAAGCAACGGCAAAATGCAAGGCAGAGCAACTACCCACTACGTCACTCGCTCGGCCGTCAAATGAATCCGTCCTTTAGATTATTACTTCACACACCGCCATGTTTCCCTGCACAGGGTGGGTGCATACTTACTTGGATCGTAATTAGGATTTACTGAAAAAAAAATTATTTCATTTCTTAGGTTTTACAATACAATACAAATAAAACATATATTTTTAATAACATGAGTATTCTTCGGTATATTGTAGAGATATTCCTATTAATTGTTCAAGCGAACTAGGTGGACAAGCGGAATGCTGCTTCCCTTTTCAATCTTTTTCCACCAATAAACAAAAGAAACGCTGCCAAACCAAAATATACTCTATGCTTTAGTAAATTAGTCAGGTATATAAAAATGGCAAAATATACACAAATAAAACATCCGAAATGCGTGACGACGTACATTTTGACATTCGACTAGTTGGATTGGTCAATTCATGCCATTTGACATATTATGATAGTATACAGATGTCTTCTATTGGCTCTCAAATATTGCCTATGTCTTCCCTGTGTCTTCATTTTAGACCCGCTGGTTGAAAAATTACTGTCAATGAGGGATTTTCTGACAGCTCGACAAAATAGGAAATACATTGTTGTACGATAGGTAGCGCTAGAAAAAGTTGGCCTTATTTTTTTTAGTCAACACTTATCCTATAAGAAAGGCAAGGAACTACGCCATACACCCGGTTTTTTTTATTAAACGATTATTTATTTAATTGTGCACTGAATGGGCAATAAGTATTATAGAAACTTGTTCTTCTTTACCTATAAGTATTGAACATCAAATTTGACCAGCTTTTTTTTTAAATCTTATAATAATCTTAATTTAATGGAAGAAGATCCCTCATTATTAATATACCTTCTTGACTTGTATAGACAGTAAAAATGTAATTGATGTTGACAGTAAAACAAATCTACACTATGTAGTAACCTCGGATTATGAAAGCTGGCACATTCACAATACACAATCTAACGCAATTTTACTAAATATTGTGTTTTTGAAAATGTTAAATTATATGGTAGTTGTTAGCCTACACCGGTTTTATTAAGGTTGAGGGATTCGATTTTTTTTGTCAAAGTAAGCAAACAAATTCTAGTAGCCATGTCCAGCACGTGATTGGACGGTCTCCGGCTTCGGCATCAAATCTGCATGACCAAGTGTAATTTGTTAGGCTCATCAAAATAAAACCATATGAGTTCAACTCTATCGAAATTACTCTCATGTAAAAATCAGTTCACATACGTGCCCTTTTTGTTATTGAGAAATTTATCTGTATCTAGGTCGAGTCCTGGACATTCTTGACAGTATTTTTGTACCTTACTTGTTTTGAATGATCACAAAAATGATAAAACGTCAATTACTATAGTTTCCTATTTAATTGTTAAGATTTCCGAAAACTGAACCTCAGATTTCAGCACCATTAAAATATTATTGGACCAACTTTAAAACCGCTCACCCGCATACAAATTAAAATCTATGCATTAAAAAAATGATGTCTGATGAACTACAGATGAGATTGAGAAACTGCTGATTTTTTAAAGCCGGCTAATAAGACACTTCCGTAATTATAAAAAGTTAGGAATGCAAAACCAACTGTCTCCTACTTTTTCATAAGTTTGACCGAGAGCAAAAGCGCGTCCGGCGTTATTTTATATTTCCAAGAGCGTTGTCATTGGCGCTTATCACGGAAACTAAAAGACCGCAAATTGTAAATGTATGAACGTGCCAGCTTTTTTTATCCGTCCTGTTCATCCTATACTATATGTTATTACAAAGAGGAAATATTCGTTTGTTTGTTTATTTATTTGTAGTCGATAAACAATAAATTCATAATCAATACTTTATTTATGCCTTATTTTACCATTAGAAAGATAATTATCCAAAAGAATTTATCCAGAAGAAGCTATATTTTATGCAGTAGTTTTCACCGGATCAAAAATTATAAAAAACTAATAACCTAAGAACAACCGAAATTGTTACCAATATAATGTAAGATACGCTTTTTCTGCGACAGCTGTTCGGCCAATATTTTGGATACTTTTTCCTATGTACTGAGTAATTAAGGCGCTGTTCGATCTGTAATTATATTTCATTCCTTGTGTTTCCTTTTCCTATTGATAGTTTGAAATAAATAAGTATTTAAGATGGTTAATAATCCTCACAATTCATAAAAACAGTAGCGAACTGATAATTAAAAAAATCAATAAGAATTTCAAACTCACCAGATATACGGCCTTTAGCCGTACATTTTGTTATAAAGAGTCCGTTTTTGGTCACCTTTACTGAAATTTCAATGTCGCATTAGATAACTACAACGTTCTGGTAAATAGAAAACTTACAGAACAAAGGAAAAAATATATTTTTTGCTGAATCTATTAAAAGCAAAGAATAGCACCTTTTACATTGAAACCTAACTTTGATTGCGCGAAGTGCCTACACAGCCTGTAATCAGATCAGTCCAGGAGTGATGTGATTACAGCGCACAGGCATACAGTCTAAACATTGGCAGTCACCCAAGGTGTCTTTGGAATATTAAACTTTTATTAGTGTACTATTACATTAATAGTACACTTTGGAATATTTTTCAAAATTTAACATAAATCTACGGAAACCTACCGACGAAGCAGCTTCAAGTTACATAGTTCCTTATTTAATTAACATACAATATAAATAAATAAATATTTCTAACAATCACACCACATTATCTAGCCCAAATTAAGTATCATTAAAAACTTGTGTTATGGATACTAGATAACGGATAAATAAACTTAAGAAATATATAAACACACATAGATATATTTTTATTAAATATATAAATATTAGAAATAAACTTAAATAAACGTACATACACATCCATGACTAGAAATCAAATATAATAAAATGTCTACCCCTACCAGGATTCGAACCTGGGACCTCTGGCATGGAAGGCAAGGCTACTTACCTCCACGCCAAACAGGCTGTCAATAAACGGTACAATATGACTATTGACTTATAATTAAAAATGGCTACCACAGTAATGAAATACAACTGAAGTTATAAATTTTTATATTCATAGCCGGCAAACGCGCTTGCATTCCACCTGTGATAAATGACATTCGCGTAAATGAGCAGAACTAATCGTAGTCGTTTAATTGAACTAAGTTGTTGTATTGATTAATGTAGTCGTTCAATTGAATAAAGTTGTTGTATTGATTAATGTAGTCGTTTAATTTAATATAGTTGTTGTATTGATTAATGTAGTCGTTTAATTTAATATAGTTGTCGTTTTGATTAATGTAGTCGTTTAATTGAACTAAGTTGTTGTATTGATTAATGTAGTCGTTTAATTTAATATAGTTGTCGTTTTGATTAATGTAGTCGTTTAATTGAACTAAGTTGTTGTATTGATTAATGTAGTCGTTTAATTGAATATAGTTGTCGTTTTGATTAATGTAGTCGTTTAATTGAACTAAGTTGTTGTATTGATTAATGTAGTCGTTTAATTGAATATAGTTGTCGTATTGATTAATGTAGTCGTTTAATTGAACTAAGTTGTTGTATTGATTAATGTAGTCGTTTAATTGAATATAGTTGTCGTATTGATTAATGTAGTCGTTTAATTGAACTAAGTTGTTGTATTGATTAATGTAGTCGTTTAATTGAATATAGTTGTCGTATTGATTAATGTAGTCGTTTAATTGAACTAAGTTGTTGTATTGATTAATGTAGTCGTTTAATTGAATATAGTTGTCGTATTGATTAATGTAGTCGTTTAATTGAATAAAGTTGTTGTATTGATTAATGTAGTCGTTTAATTTAATATAGTTGTTGTATTGATTAATGTCGGCTCGCTTTATTCCCGTACTGTGTTGTTAGAAACCCAACGATTATGAAAGTCTCGTAAAGCCCCATTGTACTTGCACTGTACGCCAGGCCCAGATGAAATTTAAACAAAGTAAACTTTAGTTTAAGCGAAAATTATGTAAATCCAAATATATACAAATTTTGTCCAAATTAAAATAACGTAACAATATGGCGAAATTAGACATTATTAAAACAATCCAAATGAAAGACCTCCCTGGACTAGACATCCATCAACAACCAGTCACCGCTACCGTAAGAAGACGTAATTTAGTGACAATGACACTTTAGACATTCGGGACCAAGTTTGCATAGGATTATTATTAAAATTAGAAAAGAACATACTGTCATAAGAACCTTGGAGTAACTGTTTAGGTTTCTCTGAAAACATATTTACAGTTTCAATGAATAACACAATTGCTTTGTACATAGCTAACTAACTTACTAGCAAAGCTCTGTAAAAGTATTTTTACTTTAATTCATTAGTTTTCATTGTTTGAATGAATTTACAATGTGTTTACTGGCTGGGTCCTTTTAATGTAACATGCTTACACATATTACATAACATGCTACATTTTACATAACATGCTTAAAATGTCTAAAAACTTACTATCATCGGAATCTTGAAGTTGTTGTTTAGGTTTGTCTGAAAAACATTTAAATTTTATTGATTTTTAATATAATATGGGTTGGAATCTTTTAAATTTTTAAATAAATTGAAAATTACACGACAAACGAAGGATTCTGTGCATAAAAAAGCCGCCAAGAGTTTGTAATTTAAAGTGAAAAAGGTTATATGCCCTAGTTTTTTTTTTTCGAAATGGACTATTTATTAATGTTGTATGTGTGTATGGACTTTTAAATTTTACCAGACTTTGTCGTTTGGCGCTGACGGCGCTTAGCCGGAACTTAAACTACTCCTACATACGATACGCCTAAGGTCACCCGAGAGGGTACGGACCTCGGCTTAGGACGTCGTGTATTGAAACTACCACTGGTTCGGAAGGGTCATCTACTGCCAAAGAACCAGCAAGAGACTAAGTAGGAATGCGTACGACGCGTTAGCCTGGCCCACCATTGTTGTAATAGGGTCGTCGGGATCAGTTAGTCTTAGCTGTGTAGTCAGCTGACTTATTGACCAGCGGGTTGGGATGGCGGGGAGCTGTGTCGAAGTGGCCTCTAGACGCCAGCTTCATGAATGCGACAATGGTGGGCAGCTCGAGATCCTTGTGCAGATCTAGGTTGTGGACATAGGGCGGGGCCCCGACGCATTTGTGTATGAACCTATTTCAAATAACCAGAAAGTGATTGCGGTTTGATTTGCTTGCGTGAGCGAAATCCACACTGGCACATGTCATGATGGGGCGGATGCAAGTTGTGAAAAGTTTAAGCTTATTTCTAAGCGACATTTTGCTCTTTTTATGCCCTAGTCCGATTTGCAGGTTCTTTCAACTCGACTTTTCAACTCAAGCGTACTGAACCAAAGGCAGGATAGGCCGTTGCCTAAAGCTAGGGTTGACATATGTGAAGGTGCAAAGTTTAAAAAAGTTAGAACTTTGTAATGATTGTCGGTAAACATTATAATATGTAAAATCAGAAATTTTTCGTAAATAAAACAAAAATAGCTACCAAAAAACTTTATTCTTTGTTACTCTGTTACTATGATACACACTGTGTTTGGCATTCAATGCAATTGAATCTCAAAATGTTTTTTATTGAGAACTCAGAAACGATTATAAATTCATAACTATATAAGTTTATTTAAATTTTGTTTTTATTATCTAACACAGAGGTGCTTTCATCTCCAAGCAACTCACCAGACCGGGAAAATAGGTTATCCCTAACTGTTCCTCGATCTATCCCGCCAATAGGTTACTTTGAAACTGATTGCATTATCATCAAAATAATAAATATCTACGTAATTAGTTTTGTTGAATAATGTAGACGTAGTCATTTGTTTGTAGTCAAACAAATGACTACGCAGAACAAAACGTAGTCAGTCAGTCATTTGTCTGGACAGCATGTTATAAAAGGTTGTGACAACCCGACGACTAAAGACCATCTGGCAACCACACTAGAGCTTTCAAAGGAAAAATATTTAAAAATATTGTTAGGCTTGGGGTTGTAGAACTTTAAAGCTCTTCTATATTTATGCCGCTCTCCAAATTTATGCCAGTGCCAGACTTGCGACTTTTCGACGGTGAGCGAGACTGTGTACTCTCGTATCTGCTTCCGTCATTGATAAGCTTTCGGGCTCTTCAGTCAATAGATCCATACAGAATCAATCGAGAGCTGTGTACAGGTCAAACAGCTGTTCAAAGCTGAAGTACCGCCGTAGCTTTTGAGATTATTCCCAGCAATTTTTTTCGAAGTAGTTTGAAACGGTTTCAATCTGTTGACCAAAGTTGAGTTTTGACGTGATTATGATGCCCTAAAAAACCATAAATATTAACAACCATGACTCGAGAACAAACATGTGTGTTCATCACACAAATGAACAGACTCGAAACTGGGACCTCCGGCGTTTGACACCACTCGGCCGTCAATAGGACTCTCCCTTATACTATAAGTAGACAGGACTTTATTCTTAAAATGGGAACAAACTTACCATTATTTGAACTTTGGAGTATCTGTTGAGGTTTGTCTGAAAACATATTTACCGTTTGCTGATTTATAATAATCAATAGCACAATTACTTTTGTATCTTAACATAGGTAAGAAAATTTTATAAAACTGTGTTTCCTTAAATCTATTGGTATTTGAAAATGACTTTGCAATGCGTGTACTAGCGGAGGTTCGTATTTATGGTAAAGCATGCTTAAAACTTCTTGTTCTTTCTATGAAGTTGTTTTTTTTAAACCTTAAGAGTAATCCTACGCTTGTCTACAGCAACGGGGCAATGCGCTAGTTCGTACAATATTACTCGAAGTTACAAAACCTCGCCAAATGCGATGACAAGGAACTGAACTGTAAAGTATTGTAAGTTCAGAGTGTCCCATTATGTGACTTTCAGCCAGCGCTGACGCCAAGATGTGGAGGAAAAATTATAACACAACCTTATACTTTTTACGATATTGTTAGTTTAGATTTTGAAATATTCACTTCAGGCTAAAAAGGAGGTAAGGAGGTACTACAAAACCTCAAATAAGTAAAAGAGTGGCTGGTTGTAAAAAAAAGTACAAAGCCTGTATATTACGACCACAAAAACCGTGAATAAGTAGGTATACAAAACTAAATGACGTCACATTTGAAACTTATTATTAATGTGAAAGTGTGTTTGTTTGTTTGTTTGCTTGTGTGTCCTTCTTTCCCACAGAAATGAAGCAACAGTTTGATAGGATTTATTGTGTGGAGATAGTTGAAGGGCTAGAGTCTGGCATACACTACCTTTTACCGCGAAATATTATCTAATTCTCTCATTAACACGTTATAATTTTCTGACCACGCGAGCGAAGCTGCACATAACAGCTTGTTTATAAGTTAGTTGAAACACAAACTTACTATTATCGGAGTCTTGAAGTAATTGCTTGGGTTTATCTGAAACTACATATTGTTTTAATGATTCGAATTTTTGGAATTTCTCATTAGTACATGAATTGAACATGACAGTACAGAGATAACGCTTAAAACAGCCTCCAATATTTTGTAGGAAGTTCATATGTTGAAATGATATATTTTTATTGAATTTGTACTATCGCTTTTGTGTCGGGGAGCAGTATAATTGAGTTTGTGTGAGTAAATGCGCTGTCGTAGTATTAGAGCCACTTGAGGTAATCTAACAACGTCGCCTATTTTATTACCCTGGGTCACCTATAGTTATTCTGATGTTACAGAATAGAATTTGAATTATTTAGTTTTCAAAACTACAGCTTATACTCACGCGTTATTGTCGGAAAGGTCCGACTAGTTTCGGACTCGTATGGAATTTATATATAAATAATTATTTATAAATATTTTTTTAAAATTAATATTTAGTTTTCACCCCAAATGTTAATGGTCCTGGGGTTAACTGTGTTTGGTTGAAAAATGTAATGTGAAACAGTGATCGGTAAATTGTACTAATAATATAATAATAAGTATGATAACGGTTTTTAAATTGAAATATATATTAGGGATACATACCAACTTCTATTAAGTAAAAGTATAAAAACGATTATAAAACACAATAATTATGTGATAGTGTTTTAGTGATAGATGTTCAGTTCTGCCAAATGCAGTATAGCTGTCACCGGCGGACGGTTGAATTAGCCGTGCACATGTTTGTAAGAATATATAATACAAATATACCATTATAGACAGGGTGTAAAATAAAGGAAACATAATAATTAAGGGTCAGCAAGTATACCATTGTTAGAATATACTGTAAAAGCATTGGAGTTATAGGGGCTGGTTAAGAATTCCATAATTTTTTATTTAAATTTTGTTACTCAACGTCTTTGACAGCCCTAAGTGGTTTTCATATCTACCTATGCATGAGACGACCGCAGCCGTCGTCACTTACCTACCTATCGAGTAGCACGTAATGCGATACGACTGGACACGATTTTAGTTACTTTAATGATTTCAATTGAATAAAAAATCTCGTATTTTTTTATTTATTTGCGCCTCGCGCGCCTCTTGCTTAGGTAGGTATGAAAACCACCTAGGTCTGTCAAAGTTGTATGTCATGTTGAAGTAAAAAAAATTATATGTGTGAAAGTCTTAACTAGCCCCAAGAACTTCAGTTCTTTTACAGTGTATTCTAACAATGGTATAATTACTGACCCTCTAGTATTCTAGTAGCTAGCCGGTTACTGAACAAATCCATTCAACCAAACGACTAGCTATTTAGTCACATGGCTAATTCAACCATGCGCCTACGCATTAGCCGTAGTCTAAATTCTGCTCCTGGAATTTTTAGCGTTAAAGAAATCAAAGGTAAAAGGAATTAATTGTGTTTTTGTATTTAGTAATTTCATTTTCAATGGAATTTGGATGTTTATCTATCTGTATTCCAGATGTATTACTGTATGATGTAGAGTTTCTAATTTTCCTAAGAGTTCAAATTAAAGACTCTATAAAACTCTTAAAGTAGGTAGGTACTTACTATTTTCCGCACTGTCTAAGAAGCAAAATATAAAAAAAAATAAAACGTATGGAGAATTATCCTTTCTAAATTTTTTTAGAAATGCATTATATTTATTTAATATTTTTAGATTTTTTTTGCCCATTACATATTACATTAAAATAGTATATCCACATTGCCCTATAAACATTCGAAGAATATTGTCATAAAAGTTACAACAATCGATTTTTTTATCACATATAAATAATGATAATTGGATATTAACAAAACATCCTCGTATAATATCTCGTAGTCACGCAAACTTTACCAAAATTTTAACCTGGAATTTAACGGGTTTCTGTCCCCAATACTGCCACAAAGCATTTTACCCACAAGCATATTTTTACGATTTTATTGACTTATAAATAAAAAGGGTAAAATTATAAATATGAAATATACTTCAAGTCACAATCTTAAAACGGGTCCTACAAAATTGGACTTTAATCGTATTCGAACAAATTACAAGTGTCATAGTGTTTCTTTTAAACGCAACGATAAGAAATAAAAAATGATTATTGATAACATTTTCAAGACGTACAATTGGGCGTCCTCTTATAAGTTTAAGTTTCATGGTTTTCCCTTTTTAAATCACCTAAAATGCAAATCTATAAGGATCAAACAAGATAAACAAAATACTGGAATGTTTCCATTTTGGGGTTAGGTTTTCTGTCGATAAAACTGATCATGAGTGGCAGTAGAATTTATTTGTTAAGATCTCGTCTAGGGCGGTACTACAGTCCTTCCTACTTTGACCACCATGATAACCACGCTGACGTGGTTGTTTTGCGGACAAAGGGAAGGACCAGCCAGTGTAATTACTGGAACAAAGCCAATTCCAACTGAAGCCTACGGTGGCAACGCATCATTAGACGCACAATTACTGTTTACAAACAAAAAAACCTACGATTAATTATTTCCATAGGTGGGATGCCGCGTACCACCAGCCAGCTTGCATAGTCGTTTGTCAGCTATGAAAAAATACACCCTTAAAGTGGCCGTTTGTTGTCAGCAGACCCCCTGCCGAGCCAGTTGTAGCTTCAACATACGACGTCCTAAGCCGAGGTCCGTGCCCACTCGGGTGCCCTTAAGCGTATCATATGTAGGAGTAGTTTAAGTACCGGTTAAGCGCCCTCAGCGCTAAGACAGAGAGTCCGGTGCAATTTAAAATAAATAAACAGTCCATTTCGAAAAAAAAAATGTCAGTAGAGGCACTGTAAACTTATGCCCGTCTGCACTAAACTCTACAAAGCATAGACTTAGCTAAGTCATGCCTAAACGAAGTCACACATAAGCGTAGTTTACGTTAAGTGACTCCTAGAACAATCGTTGCCTAACAAAGTGAACGAAAGAACGAAAAAGTCTATTTTGTCTTTGATTTTGATCTATCATTTTATTTTTCTTGTCACTTGTCCTGCCTGACGGTTTATTTAACTGAATATCCCTTCAATCAAAAGTTAAAACCAAACTTAAATATTATTTATTTTGAAATCGATATATTTTATTATATCAACACATAATGTCTCTGCCTCTGGAAAAAAGGAAAAGGGGTCTTGGCCTTATAATTCGTGGCCTGTGTTGTGGATTATCAATGTTTCCTAAGTTTTCGAGAAACCCAAAAAAATTTGCAAAATCGTCGAAATCATTGTTCACTGAGTGTGCTTAGGTAAAGATTAACTTTATTCAACGATTTCACCACTGAGTCAGGGTAGAATTTCGTAATAAAGTAATGAGAATGGTATAAAGTATTGTAGGAACTTGCGTAGCTCAGGTTTCTTCAATATACCAACGAACACTGAAGGAGAAAGGAATTGGAGATATGATGTTTCATGTTATTTTTCTAAAAGACTCCTTGGAAAAATATTAATATAATAAACGTAAAATTTTTCTAACAAGTGTATTCGCACAACTTTTTGACCTACCTATGCTTAAGTTCTTGCTTAAAGTTATGACATAGGAAATCGGTGTCATAAAGTTAGGAATGTCTTAAGCATTAAGGCGTTGATTTATATTTAGTTCAACGCAATTCTCGTTGCTAAGCACGTCGTAGAGACTTGATTATCAACTTAGGAGCTGTCAAAGTTCTGTACAGACGGGCATTAATCTTTCTGCAAAGGACCCATAGTTGGAGTCTTAAATATTTACCTGCAGCTAAAAGTTGTGTGCCTGTAAAAAGAAAAACAAATAACACAACATATAATTATTATTTACTTTTGTTTATCTTTAAATGATAATTAAAATATCAGTCGAGAAATATTTGGTTACGCGTAATTAAAAGTGAGTTATTGAATATCTTTGGTTAACTAGGTTTCGAGAATCTATACATTTTATGACGGAAATCTTGTTATCTGTCCCGAAAACGGCCGTGTCGGCGTAAAATTGAGAAAATAGTAAATAAGTAAAATTACTTGAATTGCTATCGTCAAATTTTAATCGAACGATAGTTATCGATGACGCAACCTAACCTACTCGTTGTTAGTTTGCAATATTACGATTTTTACATTTTCCGGGGACGTATTGGTATCCGGGGATTACTTGGTAGTTAAGGCGATACAAATAAACAGACGTACTTTCACCTTTATAACACATTAGTGACGATTGTTCAAATTTTTAAAAAAAACACTACCATTTCCGGGAGTTTATTTTGTCAAGATCTCTTCTGGACGGTACTTCAGTCCTTCTATTAGCAAATATAATATATACGATATTAACGAGGTTATGTTGTGGTTAATAAGAAGGAACAACGAAATCGTAGTCAATTTATAAACCTTCTATTACGTGTATCTATTTAACAATTCTGATAAAAGAGTGGCGCGAGGTTTTTATATGAATTAAAATGTTTTGATTTGCAATTACAAGAACTACGACAATTGATGCTGAGGCCTACATTGGCATGGTTTCAATAATTATTGAAATAAATTAGTGAAAAACAATAAAATTAAAATGCAACATCTACGATAACTGACGTCAGTGAAAAAGCTTTACCCATGTTGCCCCTGCCTGATACCGTAACGATTAAGATGTCTACGGTCAAACATTTATTGAAATCTACTCTGTTTGGCGGCCGAGTGGCGTAGTGGGTGGTAGTCCTGCCTCATACGCCGAAGGTCCCAGGTTCAAGCTTTAGCCGGGGCATTCAAGTGTTTGTTCTCGGGTCATGGTTATTGATATTTATATACGTATGATAATTCTGAGTTAGCTGTAGGGTCCCCTCCATTTAGCTGTACGGTCATCCATAACTTTTTATTATTTTAGGGATTTTATTATTATTATTACCATTATTATAATAACACAAAAGATTTGTTTATTCGTTGGTTAAGTAAGCCTTAAAAGTTTTGAAACTATGACAGGCGTAGGCGATAATAATATAAGACTTAAGAATCAACGCTCGTGAGCGCGTGGTATAAATGTGACCGTGTGCATGGGACCGACAAAATCTTGTGACCACTCCATTTTAAGGATGCTGAACCAATTATAAGTACGCATAGATAATATCAGCATACGCGTAAAAGCATATAGCGGGAACTGTTAAAATTATAACAAATAGTTATACGAAATTTGAACTTACCATCTTTCAAAAACGTTTTAGCTCCCACTAAATTAATAAAATATTCAATTTTTTAATTTAACGCCCAGACTTAAGACTGAATGGTTGCAATCAACTGGAGACTGATTTGATTGAATACAGAACTTTTTTAAAGTTTAACAATGGGCAAAGGACTACGCAATCCTACTGATGGTAAAAAGCACATGTCCCCGTAGACATCATCAATTGCAAGTATTAGCAAAAAATTTAACAGTTACTCAGGGAGGATGGTTTTCTATATATGACGCAATGGATGAAATGAAATGAAATGAAATATTTATATCTCAACATTGACAATTACTTGTTCTTATTGACGTCAAATAAAACATGATTCTACCACCAGTTCGAAAAAAAACCTTCGTGAAGAAGAACTGGCAAGAAACTTCACGGGTATATTTTTTTTCAAAATAAATTTAAAGAGTCTCTTTATGTCTATACAAAATTATTTTTTTCTGCATCTGTTAGCTCGGCAAGTCTCCCTCCCCCCAAGTATCCAAACGACGAACACCCTCAAACGGCACCCGTTCACGAGTTAACGCGGGATCCAGCCATCGCCCTCCTCAACCATATTAGAGGGAAGTGAGCGACCCGTCACCCGACGCTACCATAAGAAGACGTACTTTAGTGACAATAAGGATAAATACATAGCCAACCGCAGGTTTCGCTTTGAATTGTCTGGGTCCTTAAAATTTCACTGGTTCTTCATTTCCGGAATACAAGAAATTTAACGTGGTTATTATAGCGGAAGGACTGTAGTACTGTCCGAAACGAGGTCCTAACAAAGAAAGTCCTTTTTAAGAACATGTAGTCCTGTTTGGATGTCGAGCGAGAAAAAGGATCTAACCTCGGAATAAGTCTAGAGAGGGGAGAACTGAGAGTGTAAATTCAAAATTGTGACCGAATTCCACCACTGCTTATTTGTATTGCTTATGGCCGATCAGTTGTCACTTAAATCGACGGTTGTCATGTAAAGTAACGGTCGGACACAACATCATATGGGTTAAAAAGTATTGGAGTTTTGTCGTACTGGCCACTTTGATCTGTATTATTTCCTTTTTGGTTTAGAATTTCCATTCCAAATTTCTACAGCTATTTACTCACGCATTTGTGTTTCGAAAATCGACATTCATTTGTTTTTTCTCTTTTTGTTGTTTCTTTGCGTCACTTTAGTTTACAAAATGGAAAACTTGAAATATCGCGTTATTTGCAAAACGAGTTCCATCGTGGCACCAGTGCTGCAGAAACGGCTCGAAGTATTAATGCTGTGTATGGTGGCGGTGTGGCAAAAAAAATACAGTTCGTTTCTGGTTCCAACGTTTTCGTTCTGGACATTTTGCAGAACAAGCCCCGTGGACGATGGAGATCAAAGTTGATCATGAAGAATTGAATACTATTGTGGAGCAGATCCATCGCAAATCACGTCCAAGTTAGCTGTAAGCTGCGGTGTTAGTGACAAAACTGTTTTATAGCGACTTGAAGCAAATTGGGAAGGTGAAAAATATTGACAGTTTGGGCCCTCATGCATTGAGTGCAGCAAACCGACAAACGCGCGTCGACTGCTGCGTTACATTACTCAACCGGCACAATAATGAAAGGATTTTAAATCGAATCATTACCTGTGATGAAAAGTGGATACTGTACGACAATCGGAAACGCTCATCGCAATGGTTGAACCCTGGCGAACTAGCCAAATCCTGGCCCAAGCGAAATTAACTCAAAAAAAGTTACTTGTGAGCGTTTGGTAGACTAGTGCCAGTGTCGTTCACTACAGCTTTCTTAAATCTGGCCAGACGATTACGACAGATGTCTATTGTCAGCAACTGCAAACCATGATGGAAAAGCTCGCTGCTAAACAACCGAGGCTGGTCAATCGCTCTAGGCCACTGCTGCTTCAGGACAAAGCTAGACCACACCGTGCACAACAGACGGCTACCAAATTAGAGGAGCTTCAATTGGAATGTCTAAGACATCCACCGTACTTCCCGGACCGTGCTCCAACAGATTACCATTTTTTTCGAAATTTAGATAACTTCTTGCAAAGCAAAAATTTCAAATCCGATGAGGCAGTCCAAAGTGCCTTCAAAGATTTTATTGATTCCCGCCCGAATGGTTTTTTTAGTAAACGGATGAAACAATGAACTATGAGATGGCAAAAGTGCATGGATAGCAACGGTACATACTTTGCTTAAATAAATATATTATATTTTTTTTATATTGGCTTTATGTTCCTCGCTTACAAAACGCCAATTTCATATGTTATGACTTAATATTAGGTATTATGAGTTTTTGCCTATTATTTACGTGCCTCTCCATAATGGAACATCATAAGTTCTTTTATTGCAAACAGTAGGTAGTTCATAGGAAGCACCCCCATGATCTGGTACCGCCCACATCCTTGGTTTTCGGCAACTTTCAAAAGATTCTCTAATCATTTTGTCGGAGAGCCTTAAGGCCCTTCCTTGTGGTGCTCTTGTGTTCTTTTTGGGAACACACCTATCAGCCATATGTAGGTATATTCTATCATAAGTGTTCGAGTTTTCATGGATAAAAATACTAAATCCTAATTAACATTTTAATCCAAACGCACAACCCATTGACACATTAATATGTCCTGAGATAGATACATATTGTTACCTAGTTACAGAGTGTTTTAAAACGATAATTATTTTAAAAAATGCTTACCCGTAACAGCTGTATTAAAATGCAAACTTGTTCTTAGGTAATTTGGTAGGTATTTAGCATTTGCATAAAACAAATTAGCAGCCATTACGTTAAAAAAACATAACCCATTGACGTAACCATGAAATGAAATGAAATGAAATATGAAAATATTGCTTTTGGGTGAAAACTGAAAAAGTAATAAAAGATCCCTGTTGTGTTGTTAAAAACTGCACTAATAATTTAAGGAATACGAAAAAGTGCGAAGAAATAACTTTTCGTCGGTAATTAATCAGAATTTCATGGGTTTTAAAAAAAATACGAACAAAATACAATCACCACCATTTCGAGTCAGTTGACATAGATTAAAAAAATAATAATAAATGAAGTTTATGTAGAATTTACACAAAAATTAACTACCTATCTATTTTTACGCTAATAGTAGTTATTGGGAAATGTGGATTGTTTAAATTCAAATTCAAATATTTATTTCTCAACATTGACAATTACTTGTTCTTATTGACGTCAAATAAAGCATGACATCAGTTCGGAGAAACCTTCGAGAAAAATAACTGACGTGAAAATTCACGGGTGTATCGTTCAGTTGTTTTTTATACAAGGTGTAATGATGCGGTCACAGGAGTCTTTTAGAAATTCTATAGGAAACAATTATGAATAAAACCGTATTTTTATCTCCTACTTTTAATCATCAACCTAGCGTCAATTATTCGTTAACGCTTGATTGAAAAAGTTTCTTTATTTAAGAAAAAAATATATTTTTGCACATATAGATCGAGTGCCACTTTTTTATTTTATTCGTAATAATATCCTAAGGATCTGTACCATCTTTTGGCTTTATGCCTTTTTTGTACTTAAAATGCTTATTTAAACTGGACTGGTAGGCTTACTGAACAATTTGTCGCATCTGCGAGCATTAATTATTGTTCTTTGATAACATATGTCAACCCTCCGACACTTCACTGACAAAATTTAAATTAGGATTATATTTTGTGTCATTTTTGGACAATAAATACAATCGTGTTGTTTTCTAGTTGTGTACGGTTAGCACATAAATAAATAAACCAATACTTTTTTTTGATACTTCTTATAGCCAGGCAGTTCATAATGGAACTATTAATATTAAACGATATTAAAATAGTGACTATTCATATTAAACATCATTTTTAATTCTAAATTTCTTCAACTCTAGACATTGTGCACTCATCCTCACTTTCATTCACTGTATAATTTGTTCTGATATTATGTCTAACTAAAGCCTTATCTGTGCCTTGAAATTTATTTTCCCCTTTAATAGCATGTAGACAAACATTTTTCCATTCCTCTACAGTTAGGCCATTAAATTTTTCCTTATCTAATGTCATTATAGCACTCACGTTCGTAATTGTTCGTCATGACGTAATCTTTCACTATCCCCCATATATTTTCAATATGGCGGTAAACAGAGCACAGTATGACCGTGCTGTCGTAATATTTCATCTATCTTATCCTCTACAAATCTCGCCTTATTTCTTAGAATCAGTTCGTATAACTAAGGCTTAAGCATGTTCGAGGAGTGTTCAATATTTCTAAACGTCAGCCAGTCAATGATTTGTTGATTCTAATAGGTTCAAGGTTGGGTATTAATTGTGTTTGGATCCATTTCGAATAATTATCATAATTCATATTATCATCGTTATCACCACTTTTTTGGTTTGTTTAAACATGAGCAAGGCATTCGGAACAAAACTATCCATTCTGCCAGTATGGACGATGATCAAGAGGTTGCCCCTTGATAGATAAGACCTTTCTGGTGAAAATCAATGATATTCCAGTTGACATAGCAACTGATTAAGCGGGACTCACAATACTGCTCGTATTGCTATTTCATTCATTTTTAATATTTGTACAAACTATACAAAACGTCTTTAGTTTTGGAAGTCGAAGGCTTACCTCGACCATGATTCAACATCGGAACCATTTTTAATTCAAGACTTGACGATAATAACACTGAACAATAAATATTATAAACCATAACAATAAACCACAAATAAAATCATTTATTATTCATTCATTTATTAACTATATCCAAATAGTCAGACCTCACAACAATTTGCAATGTTAATATGTATAATTATTATTTATTTGACATTCACCAATGACTTTCGATCATCAATATGGTGCCTTCTTCAAAATGTAACGAACCTCTTTAATCTGACTGTACAAGGAAATTTCAAGTTTAGAATTCCTGTAAAAACACTACCTGCTACTAATGCAAAAACGGCTCGAAATAATTTACCTGTACTTAATTGCAGAAAACTAAATTATTTAATAACTAGTTTTCTTCAAGAGCTTAAATGTCGGTGTCAAGGTGCCTGCCGGTAATCGTTATTGCCTACATAACTCAGTAGAAGCATTTCGAGGACATAATCGACCTTCTTTTGTCGCAAGGCATTATTGGTTATGAAATGTGTCCCGTTTGCGAGGGTGTCCAAACCAGATGATGTTTCGGGGAGAATCGATAATTGAACGCGTTGATTTGACACTGCGTAGGTAGAGTTTCCCACTGAGGTGAGTCGAGAAATCTTGTCAGGTTCAATCATCCAAAAACCTAGGAGTATCTGTTCTTCGGCGCACAAAACTCATTTAATTTGACATCAAGTTTTTCATCTCGTCGAAAGATGCCGAAACGTCGAAATAATTTTAAAATTAACTAAAATATACGCGATAATATCCGGTAAAAAGTGTTTTATTTAAAGTATGTATCGTGAAAACTTAAGAAAAGATTTAATTTCCATCGACAGACTGAAATGGCACAGATAGCTTCTAAACAGTTAGGAATCCCAAAGATCCGACGGTACTTCAACTCGGGACAACTGCTTACTGCTACAGCCAGGTTTGAGCTGATTCTGCAGAGCACCATGTAGAAGCATTGGACTCTTCCTTATCTTCGGGATCGCACAATCTCGAACATCGTCGCAAAATCGCGAGTGTATAGTGTTTGTACAGATTTTTCTAGAGAGTGTGCGCATGCTATAGAAGTTCCACCCATTTATGGTCGGCGCGCCGAAAGTGAAAATCAAGATTTCAGCAACTCATTTTTGATAAAGAATGGAAGAAACTGCCTTCCTCTGTTTTTCCAGATAAATATAACCCTGGAGCTTTCAAATATAATGAATACTTGATGGACACAGATGTATGTTTTCGAGTCATGGTTATAATTACATTATATACCTACGGTTATTCTGGGTCGTTGTGTCGTCATCCGTAACACAAGCTCAGCTTACTTTGGGTATTTGGAGCCATAAAGTTGGTGTGTTGGGGCGATTTTAATTATTTGTTTACTTGATTAAGATGGAGGACAAAAGCCTGCCAATGTACACTTAATAATAAAAAGACAAGTTACATCGGTAATTTAACATCATTTGACAACTTGTTAAACATTTACGTTTTCCGAAACAGTAAACTTAATGTCTTATTTAAATAATTAAGTTTAATATTCATATTAATACAACATACCTTGATTAGGTTTTGTCCATATAACTTGAATAAAAAAGTGAACAATTTAGAATAATTATTAAGACTTAGCAAAGGAACCATAAAAATATAAATAGGTAAGTATACTTTGTTTCAACTCATTTGTGATAACAAATAAAGACATTAAAACCCAACAGTCTCCGGTCCAGTCCTGCAAGACTGTCCTTGGACAAGATTGACACGTCATTTTTGTACAAAACCAAGATCACTCCTTTTCTATGACTTAAAACATCTAAACATTGCGTCATAGTAATCTTGAAATTGTGTCTTAGGGCTCCTTTCACTAATAAAATAACTGTAAGTCTTAATCAGATGCAAAAAGAGTTATATACGTGAAATTGGACGAGTATCGGGGATAAGTAATGTTGCTTTTAGCATCAATCTTACCTTAAGGTTGATTTACGTAGCTTTGTAGAACCGCTTATAAGACTGGTCTTTCTTAATAAATTTGTCAATGACAATGTGTCTACTTACGTGCTTCTAGAAATTAGATTGTTTGATTAGTTAGGTATATTTGTGTACAAGGTGAACAAATTAGAATCTAATCAAAATAGACACTTCTTATAACATACAAACTATGTATCTAAAAACGTTATTGAAACCTGCAAAAGGAGTTATAAAAGAATTTCCTCGTGCACAGTGATAATGGGCGTAGCAAAGAAACTGTACGATTTGCTCTAGATTTTTCTTTTAATGCTAGATGTAAAAGTGCTTGAAAAATGATGGGGTTGTGGATAAAATCCCCAGTAGACGAAAATCTAGTAGTTATTGGCAGTATCTAAGAGCATTGTGTAATAAAACCATTAAGATGCCCCAGGTACTGAGATAGACTAAGAATACAAGTTGGCGGTTAGTGGGTCTAACGGACCACTCCTGTGGATATCATTAGTTGCAGGTGTTTATTTATCAATATTTAATTCGATTATAATATCGACTATCTAATGATGCATTAACTTTGCTTCTGCTGTCATTGTCTTTGTTCTAGTAATTACACTCGAATTGAATTTTAAATATTTATTTCTCAACATTGACAATTACTTGTTCTTATGGACGTTAAATAAAGCATGACTCTACCACTAGTTCTGAAAAACCTTCGTGAAGAATAACTGGAAAGAAACTTAACGGTTCATTTTTCAAAATAAATTACAATGGCTCTTATGTCTATACAAAATTATTAATATCCCTCTCCACAAACTATCCAAACGACGAACACCTCAAACGGCACCCGTTCACGGGGTCGACGCGAGATCCAGCCATCAACTGTATAAGAGGGAATTGAACGACCCGTCACCCGATGCTACCGTAATAAGACGTACTTTAGTGACAATGACACTTTAAATATTAGGTCATTAAAAGGACGAAGAACTCACGAACAAACTGATGCAATACGCGTGTTTTATGACAAATACTAATAGAAGCGTGTAAATGATTATATAGTACAAATACTCGGATAGTTTACAATAAGCTTTACCACACAATTTTTAACTTTCGACGGTCGACTTTATAGTTTCTTTGAATTTGTCAATAGGAAGACCTTGGATATCCTCAGTAACCTTATTATAAAAGCGTATACTTTGACCCATGAATGAGTTAGTGACTTTATGAAGCCTACTATTATGAGCTGCCAGCTTATTTCTTCCTATTGTGTTAATATTGTGCATATCTATTTTAATTTTGAGCATGGTTATGTTATTTTTTTCGAACATTATATTTTTTTAAATATTTATTGGGAGTAAGATTATGTATATCCTTAAATTTATTGCTAATGGGACACCCTTAGACTGAGCTGATAGATTGCGCAAACGACCCTTTTCTACGGAATGAATATAATTGTCGGCAGCACTCCCCCACAACACAATGCCATATGTTGTGAGGCTATGAAAGTAACCGAAACAATATTCGAGCAAATTTTTCACATTTGTTTAGAAGCATATGCGCCAGAGCCTTTTCGCACACCCATTAAAAAGCGGTCCCTACTCGAGTTTGGCTCTAAAGATGTGCGCAGAAATGCAGTTGAGTTTACAGGAGTCAATTCCTGGCTCTTAACTACAAAATCGTATTTACCTGTTTGACATTTGGCAAAATAAACTTAACACATTTTGTTTTTGTTTTCATTTAGAAGCAAATTACTAGCTGAGGAGATACATTCGTTTACTGCTCGATAGTCAGTTTCTTGTCTTTTAATATTAAATAAGGAGGTAGTATCATCAGCAAACAATATGACCTCGCATTGATTCATTATCATGGATGGCAAATCATTGACATATACAAAAAATTGGAAAGAACCAAGAACTGAGCCCTGGGGCAAAAACATTGTCACTGCCGATCCTGATGATTGTTCATCATTTACTACAACTTTCTGCTTTCTATTAAAAATATACGATTTAAACAAGCCAAGCACGTGGTTTTTTATGCCATAATGGTTCAGTTTCATTAGTAGGCATATTAAGATCCACACAGTCGAACGCTTTGGACAAGTCACAAAAACACCCATAGCGTCACACGACTCACAGGCGCTGAATATGTGATTTATGAGCTCAACACCGGAATCGGTTGTTGAGCGACCCCGTGTGAAACCAAATGGCTAACAAGTCATTAAACTATTGCAATAAAAATGTGAAAGTAATTGATTTAAAATTATTTTTCAAAAATCTTACTGAGCGTTGGTAGTACAGATTATTATTCTTACATAATTGGGGTCAGGCATACCTGCTTTGAATATGGGAATAACCTTACTCGATTTATTAAATCAGGAAATACACCATTCAATTTCTATCTAAATACTGCATATTGACATCTTATGTAAAAAGTTAGATCGATTCATATACGTCCTAAGGAGAGTAAATGATATGGCAGGACAAAAGGTTTCATGGCTCTCATATCACGGATACGTAGCATCTATCTTGCGTTATGGAATAATATTGTGGAGCAAGTCAGTTGACGTAGAGTTAGCATTTAGGTCACAAAAAAAATGCGTAAGGCCAATAGCAAGTGCGGGATATTCAGATAGTTGCAAACCGATTTTTAGAAGCTTGAAAATTCTACTATTGCCTTGCTTGTA
The DNA here is from genome assembly GCA_923062675.1 of Marasmarcha lunaedactyla. Lineage (NCBI taxonomy): Eukaryota > Metazoa > Arthropoda > Insecta > Lepidoptera > Pterophoridae > Marasmarcha > Marasmarcha lunaedactyla. Next base: position 14,690,663 of record OV281363.1, on the reverse strand, counting down.
TATTTATGAGGTAAGCTTATTTGTGAAAAAGCATCTAATCTTGTTATCACCAAAAAATGGCGATATGATTTCTGGTTATGGAAGACATGCAGAATAGCTTTATACACCTGCACAAAGGCTCGGTATTTTTCAAAAAAATTTTGTTTGTATGGCAGTTAAAATGTTCAATAAACTTCCCCTAAATGTTACCCTTACCCATTAATGTATTTAAAAAAAGACTTTTTGACTTATTAAAATTAATTTATATTACTCTATAAATGATTATCTAAATGACAAATCTATTGAGACCATTTAATTATTATGATGTTCCTATTGTATTTCTATATTTGTTTCACGAATTTATTGAATATTTATTGACGATACATCGCAAAATTTTTTCACACCGACACTTGTTGGTAGGATGTTGTGAAACTTAGTAATATGTAAAGACCTGCAATGTACCAACTTCCTGGCAAATAAATTTATTTCATTCATTCATTCATCCATTCCATTGGCTGCTCCCTTTACGTGATTATTATAATTAGTGTTGAAAATTACCCCGCAAGTTTCCTATTCGAAAGTAAGTTTCGCGAAAGTTACCTAAAAGTTTCAAGTTCTGGAAGTTTGCAAAAAATATTTTTTTACTTAAACTACCAATGAATTCGTGTACCCTGCACTTAAAAAAATATAACGTCACTCAGAAACATGTTTATTTCTATGTACCTAATTTGTTTTCGTATAATTGTGTAGTATTTAAAAATCTTATGTTTTGGGATTCTTAGGAAGTATTAGGTACTATAAGTAGGTATTATAAGTAGGTAGGTATCGACTATCTACTACTTATGTCTCTAGCTGGCGGCGTAAAACTTCGGGAAACTTACCTTGGAAATGGAACTCGTCACGCAAGCTGGCAACGTCGCGCGCTTAAATATATAATAATAATAATAATAATCCCCAGACAAACACACCAACTGTATGGCCCCAAAGTAAGCAGAGCTTGTGTTATGGATGGGGGGGGGCGAACTGGGGGGGAACCCAGAATAAACATACATATATAAATATCAACAACAGACCACTACGCTACTCGGCCGTCATTATATAAATAGGTATATATATATATATATATATATATATATATTATGACCGCACACACATACACATTGTATATATACTTGCAAACTACAATTGCAAACAAAGCCTAGCCTCACACACTTCTTTTCACCACCATTTTTTAGCTTGTGTGACACAGTATGGTCGCTAAAATCCGCTAGGAGTTAAATAACAAGAAGACAAAAGGGTTTAAATAAGCTCCCGTTGCATATTTGTAAATAAAATCTTTAAAAAGTTACTTAAATTACCTTATTTTTGTAAGTTTCAGGACACTTACCGGTAAGTTACCTCGAAACTTTCGTTTCTAACCGAAACATTTGATTTTCAACTCTAATTATAATAGCCATAATAGGGAAGACTGTATGTAGTATTGCCCCAGGCGAGATCTCAATAAACGAATGTATGCTACCGCTAAGTCTTTATACATTGAACGTTACCTGTGTGGACCACACTACATAGGACACTTAATAAAAATATCTGTAAAAGAAAATATACTTTAAAGAAAGGCCAACTTCACAAATGTTATTTCATGATCTCGGATAACATTTATTTACCAGAAATCTGAATTTAATTTTCAACGTCATATCGCGAACCGATTTCTTAATACATACATTTCAAAACAATTTTTACGCGTATTATTTTCTATAGTATATAAAATTTATTGTTTTTGCTTGATAAGAAATGACATAGCTATTAAATTTAGAAAGCAACTGTGAAAAATATGTTAAAAATACAAATTTTCAATCCTTTCAATGCGTTGGAAAAAACTGTTGACTAATATTGAGAGCCGCGTCGCGTCCCCATACTCGCTCTGTCGTCGTCGGGCACTACGGTGTATAGATCAAAAATGTAGTGGGGGTGTTTTATGTATGTCACTCACTATAGGTGGACTTCACCGAACATTCTTCCATTTTGCCCTTTTTTGTTTGGTAAACCGTGGTTGGCGGCGTTCGGTGCATATGGATTATACTCTTGTTGTATTTTCGTGTAGTAATAATAATCAATTTTGTTCTACGTACGTTTTTTTCTGGGAATTGTTGTTTGTGTCTTAATAATTTAACTTGTTTGGAAAGTTAATAGAACAAGGAAGTTTTTCGAGTAGTTTGTACGGTTAATGTACTGTTAATTTTTGAAAATAAATCCAGTTTTTTATTGACCAAATTAGTGAATCAAAACAAATTTTTTTAAGAATTCACTTGCTATTTTAAAATGTTCAATATTTGTGCCAGTATTAGTATTAATATATGTTTGTTGATGTATTGGTAACTGATAAAAACTTAAACAACTTTAATCAAAACACTAGTTTTTTAATTATTGATTTATTTGTAGTTAATGCGGGATTTTTTTGAACGAAACCAAAAATATTGAATATTTCGATAACGAGCCTCCTTAGTATTAGGGACATTATAGGTAATTTTGTTGGAAATTGGTTGTATTATCACATCCCAAGAGGAATACGTCGAATTACAAGTCACCCTGTATATGCACTATTTATATTTACACATTCTTCATTAGTTACACATATATTAATTCACACAAAACACACCACACATACATACATTCTTAATAATCTTACTTTTGTTGACACAGTGAATTGTAATGTATAATTAAAACAATCCATTTTTAAATTAAAACTGTTCATACTTTTAAGAAAATGAAATGGGAGAGGGCGTTGATCCCTAAAATACAAACATTGTTTAGTTTAGGGGTCAGGGACTCCACATAAGCTTGTAACACTTTTCTGAGTTAATAAAAAAGTTATTATTATTATTGCCTACTGTAAAGAACACAAACATATAATCCACTGTGCTCTAAAGTGTTACAATCCAGAGTTTATGCATCGAAAAATATTGCAGTAGAAAATTCAATATAGCCTATAAAGGCTAATGAATTTAAATAATAATAGTTTCTTTGCACTGTTTCATTAAATAACATTTCTTGGCTTGATAAACTTTAATTCAAAATGGTCGTTTTGCTAATTGATGCAGAATTCAATTGATAGCACACAATAAAACTGAACCAAAGGTTGGTCCCTGTACTGAAGAATGACATTTGCTTTCTGATAGGACTTTTCTGACGGAAGTCAAAGATATTCCGGTTGATAGAGCAACTAATTTAGCGGGAGTCACAATACGGCTCGGATTGCTATTGCATTCATTTTCGAAATATTTATACAAATTATATAAAACGTCTTTAGTTTAGGAAGTCAAAGGCTTACCTCGACCATGTTTCAACATCGGAACCATTTTTAATTAACGACTTTATAATAACACAGAACGATAAATATTATAAACCACAAATAAAATCAATTCATTCATTTTTTAACTAAAACCATATAGTCAGAGCTGACAACAATTAGCAATGTTTATAAGTATAATTATTATTTATTTGATATTCACCACTGACTTTTCATTGTCAATATATTTTCTTCTTCAAAATGTAACCACCCTCTTTTTCCTGACTGTTCAAGGAAATTTTAATTTCATGTTTAGAATTCCTGTAAATATACAAATACTACTACAAAAGCAAAAACGTCTCGAAAGTAATTAACCTATAGCGATTTGAAAGAATGGCGCGATTGTCTCGAAACACTTATGTGAATTTAAAAAACGACATTTCTTGTCAAACAACCAACCAATCAGATAAGTTCAATGGACGCGCGAAAATCGACTTAGTTAGTGTAGTTAGTAAACCACGATATGTTTGTTTAAGTTTTCCTTATAGATTTGCACAAGTTTTACTGTGCACCGACATTTTACTTTGTCATTAACTTGAAAAATGTATTGACTACGCCGTATTTTGCAATTTGTAAACACTTTGTATTAAGTTTTATTAAGTTGAAATATGTTAATTTAATACTTCAATTACCGCATTCATACAAAACATCGCGTCTCAAGGCTTTAGGTCTTTTGTGTAAGTTAATATCTAGTTTTTCTATTAAGTACAATCTTTTTCTGTGCATAACCCTGCAATGCAATGTGACACTTTGGCGCATGGAGCATGGCGGCTTATATTTTTGTGTTCCTTGAGTATTTCCAATTGATATATGTATATAGGTTTTATCATACGCCGCGGTGTTTATTCTTGGTCAACTTATAAAACGTCTTGACTGCATATTACATTTTCTATTGAGCCTTTTATATTAAAACTCGGTTTAAAGTATGCTTACTTCGTAAATTAATGTTGAATAAGATCAAGAACTCCCATTGAGGCCAACTAAAGCTGGTAGTAAAGCTTTAAATAAGTTTTTTGCTTTGTATAAAGTTTCATGTTGCGAACTTTTTCTAAACATACTCTGAAATGTGACACTTAAGAACATAGTGGCTATTTTTCTCATGTTTCTCAAAGTGTCCTCGATCGATATACACAGGTTTTATTGTGCGCCGCGATTTTAATTCTTGGTTATCTTATAAAACGAATAATACGGTCTAACATCTCTAAACATCCAAACTCGCCTCTTATCAAGTTAAATTTAGGTACAACCTCTAGCTGCAGCTGCTTTCCGACCCATCTGGAAAAAGTAACAATAAATTTAGTTACTACAAACATGACCAATGATAACGTCCATAAAAAAATATGACTAAATATAAAACTGACTGTGATGAACATAATCTTCAAATTAACTTAGTGATTTTACAGCTATTTTGAAGAAACTACACTATATTTAAATACGAAATTATAATGATTTGTTAGGTTAAGTACACAATGGGTTAGTATGTGGTACACAACGATTTAAAGTTAGCCAGGCATGGTACAGAATGGTTCAGCATGTGTTACACAATGAGTCATGACCCACTGTATACGCCAACCAACTGTCTTATTGTGCACAACCTGCCTATCAATAACTCTGAAGTTATGTTACATCGCGCTGGAACACGTGGCAATAACGTGAGTACTTACAAAATGAGCTCTTTGAAACACTGTTTACACCAAAATTTATATCTACTTCCTATGTCAGTAGCAGGGATTGGCGGATTCTGGCTCACTTATTAGGTATGGTATCAAACGCGAATTAATTTCATAAGGTCGCGGGTGATCAAATCAAACCGCGACGTTCATCAAGGCTATCTCATTTTCCCGTGGTTTTGTTATAACATTAGAAGATTTATCAAGTCACCAACAGACAAATATTATTGACTATTCAGTTTTCTTAAATCATATTTTATCTTTGTATACCTATTTATATAATTATAATCATTTCACCCGCAAGGTATTATTGCAAATATGTTACGAAAGGGTTGTTAAGTAGCGTCTTATTGTTCAAATTATTCAAACGTTATGCAGCATGTTTTAACTTCTTAGATAAGGCAAAACAAATTCTTGACATAACAATGTAGGCTTGTCATAACAATGTGACGACGGTTACTTTTTGTGTTTCTTGGAAAGTTAAAATGGGTTTTATATCAAAAACAAATTCTTGTGATTACAATAAAGGGGCATAATTTGCTTCGAATCAAACCGCGATGCTCGCTAAGTTAGCCAACGTTGATCAAAGTAATCCGCGTATCAAAATAATTAGGTCACGGCCGCCAATAGTACGCGGTGAAGTCCAAATTTCTTCAAAAATCCAAAATGTCCTGTTTCTGGGTACTAGTAAGCACTTACAATTATATTTAAACAATGCTGGTTTTTATATTAAAACCTTGGACGGTTTGCAGATCAAAGTAGGTATTTCAATCATTTGATACCAACTACCACAGTTAGAGTACCATCAATGTTATTTGATTTTCATGGTTTAAACAACTTTTTCATTCATACTATCACAGTAACAGTACCTTTAATGTAATATTAACAATAACCTTTTTTGCGTTAAAAATGTGGGAGATTTCTCGAACGTTTGATTGCTATAGTTATTATATAAATAAAAATAATAATAATCTTTATTTGTTCTTCACATACAAGGCACATAATGAGATGTTAGATGTATTTACTTTCACAATTTATTCATGTACTAGTGAAGATTGATGCATGAGATTTGTCGAAGCATGTGCTTCAGGAGTTAGAATTTTAAAAAGAGAAAAAGTATGTGTAACTAGAACTGTAGACATTTCAAGATTATATAATTGGGAATATTACATCTAATCATCAGGTATGTATTTGTTAAATAGAGAGGGAGTGGGATTGTATATACGGGTGCGTGGGTGTATATGTGTGTTACAGCAGTTAGAATTTTAAAAAGAGAAAAAGTATGTGTAACTAGAACTGTAGACATTTCAAGATTATATAATTGGGAATATTACATCTAATCATCAGGTATGTATTTGTTAAATAGAGAGGGAGTGGGATTGTGTATACGGGTGCGTGGGTGTATATGTGTGTTACAGCAGTTAGAATTTTAAAAAGAGAAAAAGTATGTGTAACTAGAACTGTAGACATTTCAAGATTATATAATTGGGAATATTACATCTAAACATCAGGTATGTATCTGTGAAAGAGAGAGGGAGTGGGATTGTTTATACGGGTACGTGAGTGTGTATGTGTGTTTCAGGAGTTAGAATTTTAAAAAGAGAAAAAGTATGTGTAACTAGAACTGTAGACATTTCAAGATTATATAATTGGGACTATTACATCTAATCATCAGGTATGTATTTGTTAAATAGAGAGGGAGTGGGATTGTGTAAACGGGTGCGTGAGTGTGTATGTGTGTTGCAGAGGTTAGAATTTTAAAAAGAGAAAAAGTATGTGTAACCAGAACTGTAGACATTTCAAGATTATATAATTGGGAATATTACCTATAATCATCAGGTATGTATTTGTTAAATAGAGAGGGAGTGGGATTGTGTATACGGGTGCGTGAGTGTGTGGGAGAGAGTATCTGTTTTGTATATATATGTATGGTGAGTCTGTGTGAGACTGAGTGGTATAATTAGTGTAATGGTTTTAGCAGGGGTTCGGTGTCGGAGTACGACTTTTCTTTAAGCCATGTAACAACTTTATTTTTGCAGTTAAATGTAATTTAGTGGTATATGTATGGTTCAAGAAAGTAGAAAAATCTTTGGCTAAAAGAGGTTTTCGGAAAGATGTAGGAGAAAACTAGGTGATTTCTTTTAGATTGAATCTCAAAACAGAAGGGTGTAATTTTATGCTGGAGGAGTGTAGTTTGTAAAATAAACAATGTCCTATATATTTAAGGGCGCTAATTAAAAATCTTTATTGCTTTCTTAATTACTAAGCCAGCCACAATTTGCAGGCGTCTGAACGATACTGTCTTAGCCACTATAAATTTGCTGTTGCGGGGTGTTTTTGTTAAAAAATTTTGAATTATCATCCAATTTCGATTATGGCGCTTCGCCGGGTGCTGCCGCACCACGCTCACTGCGTTCGCCCGGCTCACGCATTCGATAATTACAGTCTAACATTAACCTAACCCAAATTTAACTACTACGCTTTCTATAGAGTATTTAGCGGACGTTGCAAAAAAAAATTAATTAATGTATTAGAGGCTATCTCATTTTCGCGTGGTTTAGTTATAAAATTAAAAGTTTGATCACGTAACCAATAAAGAAATTTGTGACTTGGCTTTTAATTTCCGTATATTTATATCTACTTTACACAATTTACATTTCAAACATTATTTCGAATCCACCCATCCGCATATCAAAGCTGTTAATGCCTTCCAACGAACACGGTTTTTAATTAATGCACAGACAAATGTTATTGACATAGCATTCAGTTTTCTTAAATAGTATTTTATGTTAGTGTACATATTGCGATTATAATCATTTCACAAACGTGTAGAAATATATGAGTAGTATTAGTAATATGAAAATACAGTCTTGAATAGATTTCTTTCAAATTAAATCGTTATATAAAGTATCCTCAGTAAGCCTTCTTTTTTAATCAAACGTTGGTATTTTGTTAAATCTAAAGTGTTCAAACAAAAGACTAGACTTCCACAGACCGAAGTCAGGTAGTTTTGCAGAACTGATCCATTAAACATTGAAACATAAATCAGGCATACAAAATTTTACATAAACAATACAAGTTGTTTGAGCAACGCATAGTGACCACATCAATTTTTCTTTATATTCTTTAGGAATTCTAACTCTCATGAAAATAAAAATGCAAATACTGTTCAGTTTTAATACACAATTTATCTAAGATTAACTCTGGACAAGTGGAAAAAAACTAAAACGAATTAAAAATTTTTAAGATGGTTACATAAAAACTAAAACTCAGAACAATTTTTTTTTATATCTTACATAAAAATTTTCACAATTTTCAAGATGGTTACAAAAAAAATAAAACTTAATACAATTTTTTTTTAATCGTAGATAAAAATTTTAACAATTTTTAAGATATTTACAACAAAAACTAAAACTTAAAACAATTTTTTTTAAATCGTACATAAAAATTTTAACAATTTTCAAGATGGTTACAAAAAAGTAAAACTTAAAACAATTTTTTTTTAAATCGTAGATAAACTTTTTAACAATTTTCAAGATATTTACAACAAAAACTAAAACTTAAAACAAATTTTGTTTTAAATCGTATATAAAAATTTTAGCAATTTTCAAGATGGTTACAAAAAAAGTAAAACTTAAAACAATTTTTTTTTAAATCGTACATAAAATTTTTTACAATTTTCAAGATATTTACAACAAAAACTAAAACTTAAAACAATTTTTTTTTTAAATCGTATATAAAAATTTTAGCAATTTTTAAGATGATCACAAAAAAAACTAAAACTTAAAACAAAATTTTCAAAATTCGTACATAAAAATTTTAACATAAATCAAACATACACAATTTTTCACAAACAATACAAGTTGCATGAGCAACCAATAGAGATCACATAAATTTTTCTATTTATTCTTTAGGAATTATAACTCTCGTGAAAATAAAAACACATCTATCTGCTTTCCAAAAGATTTCTTCCGCAATAATGCATTCCATACGAAAAGCAATTTCCTTAAATTTTGTCTAGTTTTCAATTTTTATAAGCGCCGTGTTATAACTTCTATCAAAAGACATCAAAAAATACCATTCAGACTGTAGGTATTTGAAAAAATCGCAAGTGTACCTATCTGCTTTCCAAAAGTTTATAATAATAATAATAATAATAAATTGCCATTCACTGTTCATATTATTATATAATAAATATTTGCAGTTATTTCTAAAAGACCGTTTAATATTAACTAAATATAAAATGCAACGTATGTAAAAACAAGACAGTGAGGTTATTTTAACATAATGTCTAGTACTTTCTGAACTTCTCAGTGACGTGTTTAAACTAAAGTGGTAGTTTATTTTAACAAATTTTGTAAAACGACCTTGGAATTGACCAACTAGAATTGAAAACATTTTATAGCATACAAAAAATACGTGTCGCCCTATGATCATTCTTATTTTAAAACAATGATCTACAATCGATGACAATAAGACAAAAAGAAATGAATTTTTCGAACATTGAAAGTTTAAATGATATTTGAATTTTGAAAGTATCAATATTTATGTCCCAACAAATGGTAGCACAGTTTACAAAAAAAAGAGAGAAAGCAAAATCCCATTTATCTGTATAGCTATCTTTTTGTAAGAGAGACACTGACAAAATAAAGGTATTTTTAAAAAAGTTAGAAAAATATTTAAAGTAGATCAATTAGATTTGTTCTGAGTTTTAGTTTTTATGTAACCATCTTAAAAATTTTTAATTCGTTTTAGTTTTTTCACACTTTAATTGTGTATTAAAACTGAACAGTATTTGCATTTTTATTTTCATGAGAGTTAGAATTCCTAAAGAATATAAAGAAAAATTGATGTGGTCACTATGCGTTGCTCAAACAACTTGTATTGTTTATGTAAAATTTTGTATGCCTGATTTATGTTTCAATGTTTAATGGATCAGTTCTGCAAAACTACCTGACTTCGGTCTGTGGAAGTCTAGTCTTTTGTTTGTACACTTTAGATTTAACAAAATACCAACGTTTGATTTAAAAAAAAGGCTTACTGAGGATACTTTATATAACGATTTAATTTGAAAGAAATCTATTCAAGACTGTATTTTCATATTAAAATATTTTTTTTATCAAAACGTTAGATCTTTCATTTAAAAGAAATTTGATAAAGTTGAATGTATGGCTGTGACCACGTAAGCGAAACAAAGGTACAACGCCTTCTCGTTCACTTTCATAGCTACCTGCCGCGCAAACCATGCGTTACTTCATTGTAAAAAGGTATATTATTGTACGACTAAATCAAGTTTCATTACAAGTGCAGTACCTATTAGATTTTAGGCATTTTCGAAGAAATGGTATTTTGTATTTTAATTACTTTTTTTTTTAAATAAGTCAGTTGGATGTCCTGCGTGTTCTTGGTTTGACTCGTGCCAACCTCGTACCTTAATAATCAGGCTACGGCACTGATTACGAGTTTCATGTATTTGTTTTTGTAAATACTAAAAAGTGGATGGTAAATAAATGTTTTGTGAAAATAACATTTACATTATAGATGTTAATTTCGATAACCAGACAAATTTACACTTTATTTCGTAGCAGTTAAGTCTAATTTGACTAACACCCGAATTACCGTTTTACAATGATAATCATTACTTACCGTTTTACATTACATTACAATTACCCACGCACCCGTATACACAATCCCACTCCCTCTCTATTTAGCAAATACATACCTGATGATTAGATGTAATATTCCCAATTATATAATCTTGAAATGTCTACAGTTCTAGTTACACATACTTTTTCTCTTTTTAAAATTCTAACTCCTGAAACACATGCTTCGACAAATCTCATGCATCAATCTTCACTAGTACATGAATAAATTGTGAAAGTAAATACATCTAACATCTCATTATGTGCCTTGTATGTGAAGAACAAATAAAGATTATTATTATTTTTATTTATATAATAACTATAGCAATCAAACGTTCGAGAAATCTCCCACATTTTTAACGCAAAAAAGGTTATTGTTAATATTACATTAAAGGTACTGTTACTGTGATAGTATGAATGAAAAAGTTCTTTAAACCATGAAAATCAAATACCATTGATTGTACTCTAACTGTGGTAGTTGGTATCAAATGATTGAAATACCTACTTTGATCTGCAAACCGTCCAAGGTTTTAATATAAAAACCAGCATTGTTTAAATATAATTGTAAGTGCTTACTAGTACCCAGAAACAGGACATTTTGGATTTTTGAAGAAATTTGGACTTCACCGCGTACTATTGGCGGCCGTGACCTAATTATTTTGATACGCGGATTACTTTGATCAACGTTGGCTAACTTAGCGAGCATCGCGGTTTGATTCGAAGCAAATTATGCCCCTTTATTGTAATCACAAGAATTTGTTTTTGATATAAAACCCATTTTAACTTTCCAAGAAACACAAAAAGTAACCGTCGTCACATTGTGTGACAAGCCTACATTGTTATGTCAAGAATTTGTTTTGCCTTATCTAAGAAGTTAAAACATGCTGCATAACGTTTAAATAATATGAACAATAAGACGCTACTTAACCACCCTTTCGTAACATATTTGCAATAATACCTTGCGGGTGAAATGATTATAATTGTATAAATAGGTATACAAAGATAAAATATGATTTAAGAAAACTGAATAGTCAATAACATTTGTCTGTTGGTGACTTGATAAATCTTCTAATGTTATAACAAAACCACGGGAAAATTGATCACCCGCGACCTTATGAAATTGATACCATACCTAATAAGTGAGCCAGAATCCGCCAATCCCTACTACTATCTGAAAACAGGACCACCCGCGACCTTATGAAATTAATTCGCGTGTGATACCATACCTAATAAGAGAGCGGGAATCCGCCAATCCCTACTACTAATGTCTACGAAAACAAGGCTTAAAAAAATTATTAGTTACAGTTTTATTTCCGGTTTTCGCCAATAACATTTTACAGAGATCTCTCGTACTTGCGTTCGCTGCGGTGTCGCGCTGGTGACTGGGGAGAGGGAAACGCGGTCGAAATCGCGCCTGTTGACGCAAAAGAAACAGAACAACGCGTTTAAGAGTTACACTATTGACTCATTGAGTACGCCTGGCCCACTGTTCACCACCTCACCCTATATATATAATTAACATCGAAAAAGAACAAAATACGATCGGAATTAATGATAAAATGTTCAAACCCCTTTGCAAAGCAAAATCTTTACTTAAGGGAATTTTACATTAGAAACTGGTGAGCTATGTGGGCCTGGGTCTTTGCTTTCACTATAGTGGAGCTAGTCAATGGAGGTTAGCTACTCGTGAATACACTGATAATTGTAATAATATATGTGCGTAGCTTAGCTCGAGTGAAAGCTTTTATGTAGGCCTGGCTAAGGGTGAAAATCGCGTGTGCTTTACCGAAGCTGGAAAGTTACTTCTAGAGTTATGAGTGGGACGCACAAGTAGATCGTTATAAATGTAAATGCTGTAAATGTACGCCAAATTAAAAATGTGTGCGAATTGTCGTTTTTCAAAAAAATGGTAAAAACGATTCCTGCTGAGGGTAATGCTGTTCCACAAGGAAAATTCTAAACGAATGATCGTAGAGAGAAATATTGTGCACGTGCAGATAGAGCTTATATTATTTTGTTAAAATTTGAGGCTGCAAAAAAAAGTGGGTTTCAGGTCTTCGAGATATTCCATTTCCTGCTGTGGGTTACCGATACACGATTCTGCAAAACGTTAGTTAGATTTAACGAACATGCGGCTGTAAAATAAACATGCTTGACTAGCTCTTGATTGAGTAGACATTCGAATTTGGTCGGATAATCAGCCATTGTTTATTGCTATTGATTTTTCTCGATATCTAAATACGTACGAAACATTCCAAGCTGATATTATTATTACTATATGTGAAATTGGCGTTTTGTAAGGGAGAAACATAAAGCCAATTAAAAAAAATATTATATATTTATTTAATTAAAGTATGTACCTACCACTGCTAGCTATGCACTTTTGCCATCTAATAGGTATTTCATTAATCCCTTTACTAAAAAATATTTGAAGGCGCTTTGGACTGCCCCATTGGAGGTGAATTTTTTCCCTTGCAAGAAGTTTTCCAAAGTTAACCAAATTTCGAAAAAAATGGTAATGTATTGGAGAAAGGTGCGGGGAGTACGGTGGATGCCTTAGACATTCCAACTGAAGCTCCTCTAATTTGGTAGCCGTCTGTTGTGCACGGTGTAGTCTACCTTTGTCCTGAAGCAGCAACGGCGTAAAGCGATTAAACAGCCTCGGTTGTTTAGCAGCAAGCTTTTCCAGCATAGTTTGCAGTTTCTGACAATAGACATATGCCGTAATCGTCTGGCTAGATTAAAAAAACTGTAGTGAACAACACCAGCACTAGTCCACCCAACGCTCACAAGTAACTATTTTTGAGTCAATTTTCGCTTGAGGCAGGATTCGGCTGGTTCGTCAGGGTTCAACCATTACGATGAGCGTTTCCGATTGTCACACAGGATCCACTTTTCATCACAGGTAATGATTCGATTTAAAATCCTTTCATTATTGTGCCGGTTGAGTAATGTAATGCAGCAGTCGACGCGCGTTTGTCGGTTTGCTGCACTCAATACATGAGGTACCCACCTCTCAAGCTTTTTCACCTTCCCAATTTGCTTCAAGTGGATTGAAACAGTTTTGTCACTAACGTCGCTACAGCTAACAGCCTTCAGCTAACTCGGACGTGGTTTGCGATGGATCCGCTTCCACAATAGCCTTCAATTCTTCATCATCAACTTTGGTCTCCGGCCGTCCACGGGGCTTGTTCTGCAGGTTGAAAATTCCAGAACGAAAACGATGGAACCAAAATTGACCTGTGTTTCCTTTTGCGACACGGCCCTCATACACAGCATTAATACTTCGAGCCGTTTCTGCAGCATTGGTGCCTCGGTAGAACTCGTACTCGTAAATAACGTGATATTCCAAGTTTTTCATTTCGTAAACTAAGTAACGCAAAGAAAAAACCTTAACGAAAAAACAATTTAATTTACGGTTTTCGAAACACAAATTCGTGGGTAAATAGCAGTATAAATTTTGAATTGGAATTCTGAACCAAAGAGGAGATAATACAGATCAAAGTGGCCAGTATGACGAAACGCCAATTTCATATGTGAGGACCTAATATTATTTGATAAAGCGCTCTAATATTTGGTTTACACCAACATAACTCTAGTTGAACTATAGTAGGTAGGTATCTACCAAATTGACTTCAAGGTTATGACGTCGACGTTTAGACTTTTTGCAATATTATTCAATAACGCAAGGGTGTACACTTTTGGAACATTTTATGTTTAATAAAGGTATCAAATAGGACTAAAAACAGTTTTCAGCAAGCTTGCATGTTGTCTCGTGTAGGCACTGTAATTATTTTTCGTTTTTTCAAAAAGTCCGATTACGAAATCTAATTCCGACGCAAATTTGCACAAATCAAGAGCTACTCGTGCATGTTTATTTTAGAGCCGCACATTCAATGGTTTCCGAGATACACGATTCTGCAAAACGTTACCGCAGCAGGAAATGGAATAGTTATCTCAAAAAAAAAATATTTTTTAGCGCAATAATTCCCACAAATATAAGCTCTCTCTGCACGTGCACAATATTTCTCTCTACGATCATTCGTTTAGAATTTTTCTGCTGGAACAGCATTACCCTAGCATACCCTAGCAAAAATCGTTTATTCCATTTTTTTCCAAAACGACAATGCGCACACATGTTTAATTTTGCGCATATTTACAGCAAATAACGATCTAATTGTGCGTTCCACTCATAACACTCTAGAAGCAAATTTCCAGCTGGGGTAATACACCCGAAAATCACTTGCGCGTTGCTGTCTTTTGTAGGCACCCATACTAGGGGTTAGCAATAAGGTAAGTGATATAAATAAGGCCTAGCTAATTTGAAACATTCATATCTCGATAAATTATTCGAAAAATGTGATAAAAAGCAAGGCATTATTCTTTAGTTAATTTTAAGTAATTAACAAAAACATATTATAATCCTTTACCAAAAATCACTTAAAAAGAGGTAATTCTGGAACCTTAGCCTTAGGCCTTTTTAACACATAGTGACTTAACAAAGCCTATATACTTAAATTATAGGAATATTGTTATTAGAGTATTAACTATATAAAAATATATGTTTCCGAGCCTTTTGTCAAGCATTTCCATAAGATAATTAAACAACTTTCTAAGTTATTTTACTAACAATTATGCTTAAATTGCTTGTCAGACTTGAAGTCTCATAACAAGAAATAGAGAAAAATATTTAAAAAAACGTATCCATACAAACAAAAATTATAAAATTAACATATCTTTTCAAAATTATTAAGTATTAAATATTGAAAAATAAAATTTACTTTGATAGGCCTTAATTAAACAAGGTAACCAAATAAGGCCTTGGAAGGTTATAAGTAGAATAATTTTCTTAGGAACATGAATCAATCTTACTGATAATAAGTAAGTAAGTACTAGTAGACGTAATATAAAATCAATTTTCCTGACAGTTAGGTCATACGAATGCGTCTAGATCACTTTTTGTCAAGGCAATCCTCGTGGTACCACTGACGACACTCCACGCATTGTCTCATATCTGCAATCCTCTCCTCTTTACATGCTAGGCAGTACCACTGTTTTTTTTATCTTCAGTTGATTTTGGTTTAATCGAACGTTTCTTGCTTTCTTTTTTTGTTAATTTTGTAGTTTTCTTTCCTTTCTTTTTGTTATTCGACTTGTTCTTTTTTGGTTCTTTATCTGTATTAAATAAATCTTTGGCAACTCTCTGACCTTTATAATTCAAAGCTTTTCTACGTGGACGGTTCTTAACAACACTGTAGTCAGGTGTAGGCATTTTTGGAAATCAGTCTTCTTATTTCAAGCAATTTTAGCCAAAGATTCGACATCTTTAGTGTCTTCGCCATCAGACTTAGGTAAATTAACGTTATTGGGATTTACATTTTCGATGTCTCTGTGTCTGAAGAAGAATAAATTCTTAAGCGTTTCGGTGGAATAAACCTGTTTATAAACGCGTAGATATTGTCTTCTTCAGACGCTATACTGTCCTGCTCATTTTCTGTACTATCACTATATTCTAACAGTCGGTGGGTGATCTGTAAGCCGCTGGGCCCGGGAAGATTTTCGAAACAATTTTGGTCAATAATATTTATTCGAGGTGGTGTACTGTGTTCTATGAGGGAAGCAGATGAAAATTCTCAAAGATCAGGTGTGGCGGTAGCTAACGGTAAGACGTTTTCAGCATTGATCAGATTTTGTAAATGCTGAATGTTCCCGATAAGTGAGGACTGGCGTGAGTCAGTATCTGTTTCAATATTGGTATCAGATCCTGTCAAATTTTCGTGAGGTCTTCTTAAACTTGCATTGATTAGTTGTGAAGATTCACCACAGTCGCTTGAATTACTGCCACTGATACGACGCTCTGTCAAGATAGAAGGAGCGAAAGCAGTTTCAGGTATTGCATCAGGGTTTATTGGATAAAGTCCAGTAGATTTGAATCCACTGGTTATATTTGCGTAGGTCATGGTCGTTGACAAGACCTTTTTTTTTTTTTTTTTTTTTTTTTTTTTTTACTTTATTTGGGTCATCAAACAATAACACAATTTGTTCTTAATAGTAACTAAGCTTAAACATATTACTAATTATGTTATCAACACCGATAACCACACAGTACTCTTAAAGTTTTGTCATGAAGTGGTTTGGGCTCACTTAATACTTCAAAACAGTTTTTTTTTTTTTTTTTGTAAACAAAGAAAAATAAACAAAGTTTATAAAGTAACATATTAGACATCTAGGTCGTATAGGTTAGCAAGAAGTTCTCGTTTAAATTTACCTATACATATTCCCATTATTTCTATGCTATTAAAATATTTATTGTAAATGTCTACAATACGACGCATAGGCGAGCGTACGCCAGCATTAGTACGACAGGAAGAAGTAGCAAAAAGTTGATGTTTCTTGCGGCTATGTGACTTAATGGGTACTCTGTAACTTAATTTATTATTTAAGGCAATACAATCATATCTATTGTTACAAATGTCATACAATAACATACGTATTACGTTTAATC
Source organism: Marasmarcha lunaedactyla (assembly GCA_923062675.1). Classification (NCBI taxonomy): domain Eukaryota; kingdom Metazoa; phylum Arthropoda; class Insecta; order Lepidoptera; family Pterophoridae; genus Marasmarcha; species Marasmarcha lunaedactyla. The sequence goes on along the minus strand of OV281363.1, from coordinate 14,673,521 downwards.
GTGTTTTAGTGACTTGTTTGGCACGTGTTTGGTACATATATTGCAGAACTTCTTAATCCCAGTACGATTTAAAAGGTTTGTAACAAGCTTTGTCAAGAGGCTGTAATTCACGCGTCGTGTTTGATGGTAAACAATAAAGCACAATGTCATGTATTTCAACTGTTTCGGCAATACGAAAATCCAGACGACATTTGGCACCGTCAGGAATGAGGAGGCATTTTCCAGGGATTTTATACTTTGCTAAGTGTTCAATAAAAACAGTAAATAATTCCGTTGTCATACTCCCTTTTGTGGTGTGGTGCCACGTGAACAATTGATCCTGCAGGCAAATTATCATCATACTCCGGTTTCTTCCTTCTTCCCTTAAAAAGGATCATGGGTGGTATCGGGTTTTCTATTGCATTAACACATCCAATAACAGTGACATTTTCACCATGCTCAGAACCTACCATGTGCGCCCTTTTAACACCCTTCTGAGCAATCACTGTTTGTTGGTGATGTAATGTAAGCCGGCAGCCCTTCTCGTCCATGTTTTAGTTTTATTCAGGATGATAATGAAGATCTAATTCATCGTAAAGTTTACGAACTTAATTAAAATGATGAGCGACAATAGTTTTATTTAATTTCTATGCTCGAGCTGGGTTTAAATAAATAATGATAAATAAATAAATATTTCTAACAATCACACCACATTATCTAGCCCAAATTAAGTATCATTAAGAACTTGTGTTATGGATACTAGATAACGGATAAATAAACTTAAGAAATATATAAACACACATAGATATTTTTTTTGCATAAATATTACAAATAAACTTAAATAAACATACATACACATCCATGACTAGAAAGCAAATATGATAAAATATCTGCCCCTACCAGGATTCGAACCCGCGACCTCTGGCATGGAAGGCAAGGCTACTTACCTCCATACCAAACAGGCCGTTTTTTTAGGAATTATACTTTTCGTTTTGCTAAGTTTGTATTTCGTTGTAAAAATAATCTCTACCAGCAATTTCCTGCAAGACCTGCTTTTTTGTTGAAATTATTGCCAATGTTATATTTGTCACAAAAAGCAATTGCTTGAACCCGAATCATTTTTGGTGTCAGAGGTATTCCTATTTCAGAAAGTTTTATTATGCGGTTGACGAAATCTTTTTCTTGCTCTTTCGTAAATAAAGCGTTTCTCCCCAAGCTCTTATGTAAAATACCACATTTTAGATGATTTCTAATGGTTCTTTTTGGAATGCCATATTGCGCCGAGGCTTTGACATACCTTTTTGATGAGTTATATTGTGATCCTTATACATTACTTGAAACAAAACTTCAAAGAATAACGTATTAAAATTCTAAATAATTTACGACAAATTAATAACGCGCATTGATAACGCCCGTCTGTCTCAAACGACCGGCCACTACTCTCGCTGTGAGCGCGAGTGGGCCTCTCGCGCACTGTTTGCCGAGTCGTGGATCTGTCTTCTATGCGTGTGTAAAGTATTTTTGATGTAAATATGTTTTAAGCGACTTTTCCGCACTACAGCTAGGGCATAGGCCTTATTTGTATCAAGTACCTTATTACAACCTTCGAATCAACACACTAAGATTCGGCGGGGCGGAACCGCAAATGTGGATGAAACTAGATTTATTGGCGGAAACTGGCCTTAACCAAACATTCAGTTATATATCTATATTTAAACTACTTACTTTTTAATTTATATGTCTTACCTAGTTGTAGTTTTGTTTTATTTTTAACCTCAATATAAAGAGGACTAAGGTTTATTTGTGTTAGTTCGATTTCATTTTGAACATAGGTGATACCGACCTTTTTTGCCTGTTTTCACGTAATAAGCAGACTTTCTAAGCACAAAACTAGGAAGGAATATCATAAAAGGTAAAGGAAATTATTTCAAATAATTTGCCATTTCAATTTAAGGATGTAGGGCGAGTGCAACGCCCCACTCCCAAGCCCCAAGCGTTTCACCTCGCCGCGGACGCCGTACGTGTGTACTGCAGGACGAGGTGTGGCAGCAAGAGCGTAGGAGCCGGGCGCAAAGGCATTCAGATCTCACGCTATCTGCACTTAAAATATTCGCGTCAGTTAAGAAATCAAATTTAAGTATTATTATATTTAATCAAGTTTAGTCAAAACTGCCATTACCTAATAATTGGTTTGCTAGTAAATACACACACTTTCAGATTTACTTCATAGGTTATCTTTCAACTAGAAAAAATAATGTCCTGAAGCATTATGCAACTGAATATATGAGTATATATAAAAAATAATTTAAATAATTAATTATCCTACACTCATTCTATTTCATCCATCATTGTAATTGACTAAATTTATAACTAGGTTTTGTTGGTGTGGAAGGTGTGGAAAGGTTCTACTTTTATGAAATTTTACAAGTCTCTATATATAAAATATATAAAGGCTATAAAACACGGATATAAAATAAGAAAACAAGTTTTTTAAAACATTATAATTTAGCTCATTTATGTGTCAGCTATGGCATCTTTTTAAATGTGAATTTAAACTCCATTTCAAACTGAATTTCTTATCACACATATGACATTTTTCAGTTTTCGGCATATGTTTTCTGATTATGTGGTTTCTCCGTCGTCCTGAAGTAACAAACTTCATATTGCAAACTTCACATTCATATGGTGTTTCATTTGTATGCAGTTTTAAATGGAGTTCTAAAGTTTTATTACAAGAAAATTTTCCTCCACAATATTGGCAAATAACATTGTTACTTTTAGAATGAACAAAATTAACATGTTCAGTTAAATTACTTTTTTTGTAGAAACTTTTGTCACATTCGAAACACTTGAATGGCTTAATATTTAAATGCATTTTATATATATGAGCTTCTAAAGATCCTTTGCTGAAGCTCTTGTAGGCACAATCATGACATTTATAAACAGTTTTAGATTTATTTTTATTTAGACCATATTTATGCTTATCCAAATGCACTTTAAAGTAAGAATTATTTTTCAATAATTTAGAACAATAAGGACATTGCTTTTCATTGTGGCTGATTAAATGTGATTTTAAAGCTGATGGTTTCTTAAATATTTTGCCACATATGTCACAAACATTGGCATTGTTTTTATTTAAGTGCAAGGCCTCAGAGTGCACTTGTAGTTTCTTTATTGAATCAAATGCCATTGAGCAGTTTTTACATTTAAAATTTGCACAACTTGAGTCTTCTAATTCAGGATCAATTTTCTTTGTTCCTTGGATACTTATAATATTCTTATTTGGGTCCAGAAAAATCTTTTTGACTTTTATCTGTTCGAAATCTATTTTATTAACAGTTAATGCTAAAGCTTCGTTTGCTGAACGAATGACAGTCTGAATTTTTTGGTTTTGTTGATATATTTTATACATTTTTATCAAGCACGCTGAGCAATCGTAGCAACATTTGTTTAAAATTATTTCCTGTAAAATAATAAACGAAATCATATGTATTATTTATGAGTTTTGACGCACAACAAAAAGTAAAAAACTATACTTACAAATCTAGGAAACAAACTTTTTACTATGGAAAGTAAAGAGATGGAATGTGTATGTTCCTCGTCCCATATTTCAAATGTATCGTTGATACTGGCGGACGCCTCACATGACTTAAAACAAAATAAGCAAGTTGAGTTGAGTTTATTGTTGTTTAAAAGAATATTTAATACGTTATCATTCATTACTATTGCTTTATTCAAGGTAAATAAACTTTCTTTCTTTCTAGTACAAATTTTTTTTGTTAACGTTTATCTTAGAAGAAACGCAATGAACTACGCCATGCAGCCTGGTCTATCGTAAATATTATTTCTTCTTCTTTTATGATGAGATGATGATGATATTATGTGAGACGATGAAGGTGAAAGTCAATATTAAAATGATAATATGACTTTACTATCAACGAGAAGACTATTTGGAGCAAGACAAAAACACTGTGTTCACATCTCATTGGGTTTTCTATTTGATGCACATGTCTATGAGTATTCACTACATAATACACTACCTAAACACTAAATTAGGTACACAAAAAAAAGTTTAAGAGGAACACAAGTTGGCCAATCGAATCGCCACGAAAGAGCCGAGAACAAGTAGTCCAGAAACTGCGGACTGTGAACAGACAAGCGCTACTAGTATCTTTAAATGTTGCCATTTCATTACATTGCATGGTATCGTTATTTTCTCGCTGCAGACTCGGTCATAAATCATCCGTGAAGGTACAGTCCGCTAGGGTTATGCGCTAGCGGCGCGATCGCAACGCCATTATCGATAAAACGTTATGATGAATATTGAAGTTGGTTCATGTTGACGCTAGGCTTTATAAAGACGCAAAAATACGGTCAAATTAATTCTTAGAATCTAAAGCTACCGGGTAAATTAATGTATTGTTTATTATGACCTTGGATGATTGATAAGGACGGGAAAAGTCATTGTTCCAATGTGCGGGAGAAAGAGACATATGATTTTGAACATACATATGAAATGTTGTTTATTTATAAAATATAAAACAAAGTTTATTTATACTTAACGTTTTTAATTTGTATCAACCACCTATAAAAATACACTATTGATATTACTCATCGACAGCATTAGTATGCAGCCCTATGCGGCGTCTACGTCATCCCGTACGGCCCGTGAGTGGAAAGAGAAAGAAACACTCACGGTACGGCTCCCACTTTTTATGACCGAGTCTGCAGCGAGAAAATAACGATACTATAATGAGTTGTCATTTCAGCATTGGCAGGGTGCAAAGTAGTTCCATTCTGAAAAAAAGTGGACATAGGACCTCAAGTCAGTATTTAGACGTAATTTTTTTTATTGGTTATCTGTTGACTAGACTAACAACTTTTGTGGTATACAGAAAATCTCCGCGTTTGATAATTTTCGAGAAAAAAATTAACGAAAAATATATATTTTTTGTATGGAACAAAATATATTTTATTTCTTTTCTCGAGTTGGGCCCATTTGGCGCGGGTTTGGGGTTCATTAAGTAATATCCTTATTAATCGTGTACGAACAAGGCGTTGAAACTTTCAATATTAATTGCAGATTTTGTGAAAACTAGTCTTTTTAGTGGAATTATTTTTATAAATTTGTTGAACTTCTTACTTATGAAACTACTTTATGTGTAAAAATAAGTTAAAAGAATCAAATTGGAACTTTACTATTTCTCATTATGATTGCTCATAAGTCTTATTTATGTAACGGAAAATGTATTGTAAGATGTAAATTGGCAAAATAAACCTTTAAAAAGTGTAGTATAAATAACAGAAACAACACGTGTGCATCAAAAAAGTGCAATGATATTATCTTTTTACATACGAGGCAGTGGAGAATAGTTCAAAAGACTGATACTTTTGAAAACACTTGTTCGTAAAGAAAACTTTAGGTCGCATTGTAGTTCTGAGAAGGGCTGTCCCGCGAGCTTGTTGCGGATCGGAATGGGGTCTTAACAGTCGAAGTTTTATTCAAGTGAATCAAAAATTTCTTCAGGTTCTGCGTGAAAGGATACCTCTCCTTCAAAGTTAGTTCTCTCTATATGAAGCAAATTAAATGGATCGGAAAATAACGCCTGATCAGATTCTTTTGAAAATTTCCGCCTTGTTCGGGAAATGTGGGGGTTTGAACGTATTAAAAGACCGTGAAGAATGTTCTCATTGTATGGCAGTTAATAAGTAATTTTGTACACGTACTTTTTTTGAAATACCTAGATCTTATAATAATATGCTTGATTTAACTGGACGAAGATTTTAACTAATTTTTGTAAGGGCTTTGTTGATTTTTTTTTGAAAATTTTTTCCAATCTTGTCAGTTACACCCTTCACACAAGTTAGAAAAGCAGGTGTACGTTCCACTGTATGACACTTCACGCGGTTTCTGCGGCGGCGACGAGATGGTTTGAGGAAGCGTTTGGCATTTTCACGAAGCGCATTGACGACTTGCTTGAGTTCATCATCAACGTGCTGAGGGTCGCAGAATACTTGTGCTCTCTGAAACAAAGTGGAGTTGTCGGTGTGGGTGGGTTTCCTATATACAGTGTGGCAGAGAGTACCATTTTGATATGATTAAAAAGCAAAGAAAAACTAACTTTTTTCCTGCTCTAAGACCATTGTCTACAACTACAGGGGACACAGGCGAACCCATTAACCCAATTAAGAAAGTATTGTCTAATTATTTATTAATTGTTTTACGGTTATTCTGGGTAATAAAATTGTATTTATTGTTAAAATAGTTTTAATGAAGAGAAGCGAAGACAAGAGAAGCTTAAAGAATAGAAGAGAAGGGATGAGACGGGAAGAGAAGAAAAGTGAAGAGAAGAGAAGAGAAAGTGTCACGTAATAAAAGTTTTTATTCAAAAACTATCACGGACATGAACGAGTCTTGAAGGGGTCGCCGCGAAGGCTTCCACGGCGAGGACGCTCAGGCGCCGTCTGGTGCATACAGGATCAGCGGCAGGCTGGATCAACAGGGTCTGCATTAGGCAGGTAGGGTCTTGCGTAGATAACATCCATGGCAAACAGCGGTGGTGGCAGTTTTCTTCAATTGCAGGGATCAGCAGCTTCAGCATCAGCATGAGTTTGAAGACTTCGAGAGTTGCTAGCAGTAGGCCGGTTTGTTAGACTTTTGATTTTACCCGTAGACTGGCTTGTAACAGACTGCCATTCTATGGCCAGCAATGGGTTTATATGGTCGAGCTCGCATTCCAATGGAACCACAATTTGAAAATTTTGGAATTAATCTTGCTAGCCAGAAATCAAGTATATTTTCATACAATAGTTTTGTAAGAATTTGTGTGTAACAGGCTTTATTTGCTTGGCAGCCTCCTTTGCTGACATAAAAAAAATGAGTTGACATGATTTGTTATTAAAAGTAAACAAAATAAAAAAAATTTACAATGAGGAAAACCCAAAAAGATCCAAATAAAGTATAGAAAGAAAATAAGAAAGAATAAGGTCCGTTCGCACGTTTGCCTTTGGTTGAGGTTATGTTTTGTTTTGCTAGCTTAAAAATTGCGTGCGAATTTGATAAATAGTTATCTATTTGAATATATAATAGCAAATATATATATGATCTTCACTAGGCTGGTCAGCGATCGTCTTACGCGTCGGTTTAATTTTTTGCAAATTTTTTCAATCTAAATATTTATTGTGGTCAAAGGCCTAAAATCGTATTAATTTCATCATTTTTGTATAGTGTCGTGTTAAATTAGTTAGTTTATCTTGGAGTTGGTAAGTAATTAATTTGTAATAGTTTATAGTTGTACACAATGAAAGAACCGCCCGATCCCGGGGACCAACCCCGGGATTCTAATACGTGCCCTCCTTCACCTGCGGCGTTCGTGGATGCCGTGGATGTAGTATTTAGCGACTTCACGAGTTCATTGTTCAATTCTAGAGTTCCTCGGAAAAGAAACAAAATTTCAAAAAAAAACAAATCAAAAAAACAAAAGGCGTCTAGAGATTCTTCGTCATCTAGTGAAGTTGATCTCCCCTTGGCTCAGAAATCGCATTCCTCTCCACTATCCCCTCCTCAAGTGCCCTCCTCTCTCTCTCCTACCCAAATTACTCCAACAAATGACTCAGTTCTATCCCAATTTTCCCAACTTCTTTTTATAGAAATCTTTACAATGAACATGACATTGGTCCATTCATAGTTCATGTAGAGAAAATTTCCGATTCCTTATCAACTTCTATTCATCCCGTTTCCTTTGGTCGATTCCTTTTTAAGTCGAATATTCCTAATATTGTCATGGGAAGTATTAAAAAAATTGGTCGAAATAGAATTTCCCTTTCACTTTCAACCTTCTCTTCTGCTAATAATTTCCTGTCTAATTCTTTCCTAGGTTCACAAGGATACTCTTGCCAAATCCCCCAATTTGCAATTTGCAAAATGGGTTTTGTCAGGGGGGTCCCTATTGAATGGTCAGAGGAAGAAATTATTGACCTTTTCTCTGTGTCCTCCTCTTCCAAATCAGGTAGAGTCATTAAAGCCTGTCGCCTCAATTATAAGAATCCAGATGGCACTTGGCGCAAAAGTCAATCTGTCGTCCTAACCTTTGATGGTCAGATACTTCCAGATAAAGTTTTTGCATGCTATACCTAACAGTTTTCCTGTAGAACTATATAAATTCCCAACAATTCTTTGTTTTGCATGTTGCCGTTATGGCCATACAAAAACTAAGTGTAGATCAAAGCCCCGCTGCTTTAAATGTGGAGGCGATCACTTAGGAGACTCATGCTCTAATGATCAAACAAAATGCATAAATTGTGGTGAATCGCACTTTGCCAATGACAAATCTTGTGTTGAGTTGTCAAGGCAAAAAGAAATCAAAGGGTTCATGGCTGAGAACTCAGTCTCTTATGCTGAGGCCTCTGCTGCTATTAGTTTGCCGGGAAAATCTTACTCTAAAACTACAACATCATATAAAAAATCTGTTTTCGCAAAATCAAAGCCTCCCCCTACCATCCATTACTCTGGATATGATAGGAAGGCATATAGTAAAATTATTTCAGATCCCAAACCTACTTCAGGTAATGGGATGGCGTACCCTTCCGATCTTAAATCTACAGATTCTTCTATGGAACCTCTTCTTACTGCCCTTACTTCTTTTATTTCTACTATTATGTCTACTATACCTGACCACGTTGCACCATTACTCTCTTCTATTTTACAAAACTTAAACTCCAATAATGGAGCCAAATCTGCTAATAAAGAAAAATAAGTTTTCTATTTTACAATGGAATTGTCAATCAATTATTAGCAAGAAATCTGAACTCATTTTTCTTGCTAATAAATTTAAAATATCCCTTTTTGCTCTTTCTGAGACATGGTTAAAGCCTGAGTCTAACTTTTCTCTACCAGGCTTTACATGCCTCAGAGAAGACCGCTCTGATTGATGTGCTGGTTCGGCCATTTTGGTCCGGAACCATTTAAAATATTCTTGTATCATAATTCCTCCTCATGATGATGGTTTTCAAATTTCTGCTATCAGTCTCTTTAACATAACTTTTTGCTCTATTTATATTCCTCATCCTTCTCCAGCCTTGATTTATGAACTTTATAACATACTATCCTCTCTTCCTTCCCCTAACATGATTATGATAATTTTAAGATATATACCAATGACCTGTTAGCTCTTCCTGGTATGTCTTTGTACAAGACCTGGAATGAGCTTTGGCAGGAACATGGTGTTCGAAGAACTTTATTTAAACATCAACCCTTCATTCCAAAAAAGCCCTGGTTTTTCAAATTTAAAATTGACAAAATTCCTTCTTCCATCATTATTCGTTTGCGTTTGGGTTTCTGTTGCTCTCCTGTTTTTTTAAATAGATTAAGAGTAAAGGACTCCTCCTTGTGTGACTGCGGCTTGGAGGAGGGCCACTTGGATAACATTTTCTTTTCCTGTCCTCTTTATGATCATGCCTCATTTCTTCATTCATGAGCTAGTCATTTCATTTTACCTGTTAATGTTTCATTTCTGTTAGCTAACCTTTCACCTTTTGTTGCTTCAATTCTTTCTACTTTTATTTCTGTAAATAAAATTAGATTATAAGTATCTTATAAGTAGTCTGTAGTTGTGTTTAATTAGAATTAGTTTTTTTTTTTTTTCAGGTCGTTGACCCCATCAGTTTTCCGCTTCGTTAAGTATTTGTTATGTAAATAAGACGTGACACTGGCAAATATGCTACAGCAATTGCCATAAATTGGAAAAAAAAAAAAAGTATAGTAAGAACAAAAAGGAAATTTAGCAAAATAAGGATTATTTGTAAAAATGTAAGTAGTATATTACAAAAGACGCTTAGTGGGATGAAGAAAGTGTATTATAAGGAAATGGTGTGTTCTGCAGAATTGATTTGAAATAAAGTTGTTTTAAAGATTTACCTTAAAACTTGTCATTTGTGTATTTAATTTGCAAGGTTTAAAAAGAAACTGTCGAGTAATCCCAACAACCAAGCCAACCCAACGAAATATTACAAGCAAATTTTTGAAATTAAACAATAATCTGCCAAAGTTATATCATGATTGTTGTCTTTATAAACTAGTTACAAAGATTTACGTTATCTTAATTTTTTACCATGTCTTCAGGATTGGAATTTGTTTTTGAATATTATAAATCAATGCCAGGGACAACATGGTAAGTATAACATTGAAAACGCTTTCCTTGGACAACTTGTGGGTGACTAGCGAGACGCAACCGCGTAAACAAATTGGCAGATTGACATTGCAGCATTTCAAACATTTATTCTTTCATTTATGACGATCAGTGCCAGCTAAGTTTTGGTATCCGCTTGAATGCCTCGACCGGCTTTCGGCGCGTTATCTAAGTTGCCCATTAATTTTTTCTATCTACCGCGGTGCCGCGCGGCGCTGCTCGAGTTACACAAACCCATTCATTGTGACTCAAGTTGTTATTGGAACCCTGCCGAGTGTTATGTTTTTTATGTTTAGAATGAATGAAACTATTTATTCAAGTGCTTTGTTTAGCAGTATTTGACTACATCGTAGAATTATCATAGGTTGAACACAGAGATAGTGCGTTTTTGAGCATGACTTGTGTTTAAACGATCATACCTCAAAAAATAAAGCGATGACATAGGGTTTTTATTTTTAATTACAATAAATATATTAGAAACATTAGGATAATAAATAAAAACATACACTTGTCCCTACAAAAATATTTATTTACAGCTCTTTTATTTTGCATAAAAATTAACGGTGTGGAACGCGCGATCACTCCGTGTGCACCTAGCCTTAACTGCACCATGAACACTTGACATTTGGATTTCAAGTTGCTAATTTTTTTATCATCCCGGCTGGTAATTACATGAACATAACGTAAATGATCATTTTGATCGCATTTAGAATGATAAAACAGTCAAAAAATATCGAAATTGAAGGTAAAACTATTACGTCAGCCGGCAAGGCGCGCGCCAAAATATACCACCGACTTTATCGGGTTCAGAAAAGGACAAATTTTGTGTTTCACGCTGAAAACTTTATTTCCACGTTTTTAGTAGTGTAGCATACTTATCCTGATAATAACAAAAAACCAAATAAAAATAATAATCGTAAGTATTTAAATTCTTCACACTAACCACAAATCACACCCGCCAGCCACGACACGTCCTCAGTTTGACAGAATGACCACCTCAACTTTGTTTTTTTTTTCTATGACTGGAAGGATGGTTTTTGGCTTCATTTGGTTGGAAATTTAACAGAGAAGCAGGATAGATATATTCAAAGACACTAATGAACAAACAGGACAGACAAAAGTCATTAAACTAGACGAAGGTGTAGGGGGGGAGGCGTTTGTGAACCACTAGTCCACACGGGCAATTTAGGCGTTACGAATCTTGAAGACTGGTAGTTTACGGGGCAATCAAGCGAATATTAAAACTTCGCTGGCACTGATAGTCTCAACAAGTTTAATTATCGTATTTAATTATCGTAACTTAATGGACACAAATTTGCGTAGTAATTTTGGGACATAATTTGCAATTTTTTTTTAAATATAAATATGTGTTTTAAAAGTCTAAAAATATATACTTAATATAATTTATATATATATATATATATATATATATATATATTTACTATAATATATATATATTTAATATAATACATTGTAGAAATAATTATTATGCCTTCATAAAAAATTTTCATTTCATTTTCACAAGTATCAAGTTACCTAGCTCTAGGGACACGTATTATTTGCATGGGAGGGAGATTTTTTTTTACTAAGTTACCATAAAATGAATTCAAAATATATTATATTCTAATACAAAAAAGGTTTCATATCAATGCAATGTTATGGAAAACACTGTCTGGAATATATTTTTTTCTCGAGCTGGGCCCATTTGGCTTTCATATGGTGGTAGACCGAGTGATTGTATACTAAAAAAAATTATACCTTATACTACATACAAAAAAATACATCAATTTTTTTTTTCGTAAATTGTCAAACCTGAAAATATTCTGTATATAACAAAAGTTAGTCTAGTCAAAAGCTAACCAATAAAAAAAAATTCATTTAAATTCTGACTTGAGGTCCTTGATCCACTTTTTTAAAAAACGGAACTACTGTGCGGCGGAACCTATTTCTTGAATAGTATGGTCAAAAACAATATAAAATATTAAGGACACGATCGATTCATGGAATAAATGATTAAAGATGGTACTCTTTAATGCACTGGTGCGTAGTAATTTGGATGCAGTATGTCAGTACAGTGTGGAACCCGTGGTATGCTGTTCATTCTCAGCGTGTGGAGAGGTCTCCCCCGACATCATGATTTGTATCTCAGGATATTTCACAGCGGAGAACCTGCGATGAGCGTCTTGTTCTTTAAATTATCTTCTTTGCGAGATCTGTCAGTAACACATTACCAGATATTAATATTCATTTTGAATCATTTCACAAATTCCGTTCCAAACTTAAAAACTAGGCTGTCTCTAGATCCTGGCTCTTCTTCTGCGCTTTTAAATTTAAGTTATGTTTTCGCTAATGCATTGTACTTCATCACACATAATTTGTAAGAATAATTTGATTGTTTTTATTTTGTTATTTTTATGGTGCAATTTGTACATGCCCATCATTGGTGTGCAGGTAGGTTGTTGTACCTTATTTATTATCTACTATAGTGAAATTCATATGAGTACACTACTTGCACACCCACCTCCCTACGCGGGTGTCGCTCCGATGAAGGCTGACAGCATTCCCTTGCTACAGCCGTTTAGGTTGTTTTCAGTGGGTAGGTTAGTGGGCGGAAGTCGGTTGCCTGCGGCGGTATGCATGACGCATCTTCCACCTCCCTCCCGAGAGGGTGCTTCGGCAGCAAACAAAAATGAGGTTGTATAATAGGTTAATATAAATAAATAAGGTTCACTGCTGCTTAGTAAGAAAGGTTCTTAAGCTCATTGTGTCGCTGCCTACTGCAACGTTACCATTGTCATATGCGTGGTGTTGAGCTGAGGGATGTAGAAGGTCATTGCCAAGGTTACTACGAGTATTAGTAGGCCGAAAATATCATTTATTTATTTATTTTTATTTTATCAGCAAATCAACAGAATACATAAAATTGCACTAAAACAGCATTCAAACTTAAAGTAAGGACATTTAAAGATTTTCTTCAATTGTTTTTAAAATTAATACCTAATTAAGTAATAGTAGGATCTGTGAATATATAATATACTCTTATACTTTATCAAACATTCATATGAGTTAGTTTTTAGTATAGTTTTTATCACAATATGACAACGCTATCTATGTTATAGGTTTAGTTCTTAGCATGGTTACTTATAACACAACATTTACTTACATTGAGCCTGTATTGTTTGTGCGCTTGTTTTAAACGTAGATTTCAAAACGGGATAGAACAAAAAATAAATTAAAGGTTTATTTAAGTAAGTAGTTTATTTTCTATAATCATCGATATAGAAATCCGGTCTAGATACGGGTGATACAGGTTGGTATTTGATGGTACCTGAAAAACAAAATTTATGTATCATAAAAAAAACAAAAGTATTTAGTTAATTTCTGCAGTTTCAGCTGAAAGGCCACTTTGGGACAAATACAATACGTCATACAAAATTATGACGTCACCTAGTCGTCACGGAGTAACTATAGTTTTAAAATCACGTTTTATTTTTGTATAAAGAGGGTTTTCTTGGTAGAGATTGCTTTAAGCTAAAAGGCAATTTCATTATTTAATTTCGTTTTTGTGTTTTGTTGATGGCAATACAAAACTTTCCAAATCGCAACCTTATAATTATCTATAAATAGATATAATAGGTACAATAATTCTACACATAAGGTGCGGGGGGGGGGGGGCAATCGTAATGCAACTTTTTTTGAGCATAGTGATGGGATGTGTCCTAGGTTATCGATAACGCCTCTGTTACTTTTTTCACCAAAAACGTAAAGAACTTATCGATTTCTTTGTAAAAAACTAACTCATATCCGGCAAAAAATGTTACTTAATACTTTTACATGCTTTTTAGTTTATTTCAATTATCCAAGTCATCCTATCGTGCAGTAAGTTTAATTAAATTCCGTTACTTCTTTAAATAATACTTTGTTGTTTGTTATTGTATCAACTACTTAATTAATATTTTAAGAAGTCATAATCTAAATCGATTCTAAAAATTCATTTATATCTGTTAAGTCGTTTAAATTTAAAGCAATAACAAACATATAAATACACCTTTTAACTTCGCATTTATATTAAAAGTAGCATTTCCCGATATACGTCCTTTGTGTTAACCCTCTTCGACGTGGTAGTCCCACAGACAACGCATTTCAAAAAATCATGTGTATTATAATCGCACCAACGGCGCCGGTGTTCAAAGTACCTGCGCTGCGTGTGCCCACGGGTCAACCAGTGAGGAGCGAGTGGTCATACGAATCGGATGTCAGCTTGTAGTTTTCAGGGTGTCTGGCAGACTACCACGCCACCCTTTACGATGAGTTTCTAGCAGACTACACCTCACCCTAATCGTTATAATTCCATAGTGTCTCCCAGACTACACCTCACCGTTATTGTATTCGCAAACTAAATAAAGTTAAAAGTTGTAAGAATTGGTAAGTTTTGATGTTAGCTTAGCTAGTTTTTTGCCACATAAGGATAAACCAGCCGGGTCTTCATTGTTCGGGTTTTATAAAGACATGACTATGTTGTCATATACGTACCGAAGAGAAACAAAGCTCCTTGTTTCTTCGTCATATCGACTGAAACAGGTTGGCACTGAGTCTGGAAAACCTGTGATGATAACGGACTATAACCACACCAGGGGAAAAGTTTATGAATTTGGCAAGAAGAGCTCCATCTACTGTTGTAAACAAGAGACGCGACGATGGCCAATGGATTTTTTCTGAAGAGTACTAGATATGGTGGACAACAATTGTTTTGTTATGTACCAGGCTTGTGAAAACAGTAACCAAAACTTAAGAAGAACTCAGTTTATAATAAATATGGCAAGGGCATTAGTTATAGACCATATGAAGATACTTGTCTATAATGATCCCTTACCACGAGAACTGCCTCAGTTGGCTTTTAGATAATGATCTACCCCCACCGCCTTCAAAATCCCCTGCCACGCCCGCAGGTGTAAGAACGCTGTGCTGTATTTGCCCTAACAAACACCAAACAAAATACGTTTGCTGTGACGGTACTAATCTTAATATATTTGTGATGGTTGAAGTCCCTTTGTTAGAATTGCCAAAAAATATGTAAGACTTTGAGGCTGTATAACTTGAGGTCTGCCATGTACCATTTCTGACCATTTACTTAAAAAATGTCTTATTTATAGGATATTATGTGTTTTGTTATATAACAGAAGAAAAAAACATATTTTTTTGTTAAATACTTTAAAAAGTACTCCTTGTGTGCCTTCGAGTAAATGTTGGTTATAAAAATGAGACTTCTCAATAAATGCCAAAGTTTTAAATTTACTAACGATTTCTAAGTGTGTTATTTATTAAAACATACGAAAACATGTTACTTTATGTATTTATTCACCCCATAATACGTATTATTATCACAGTCACAGTATAAAGGTCTCTATTTAAGGTGTCTGTCAGACTACACGTCACCCAAATCGGGAAAATTCGGTCACGTCACCCGCAGAGGGTTAATCCAAGGTCTAATACACTCGTATATCTATTGCTGCGTTCCGTTTGCCGATTACAGCGCTCACAGCGCTAAAAGTGCTCAAAACCGTTCCGATTCGTTTGAGCACGCTAAAAGTGTTATTAGTGCTATTGCAATCGTAACGGTAAATATCGCGCTAACATTCTGATTGTTCGTCGCTTAAGTCTAAAGTTACAATTTCATTAAGATCTTTGACCCTGAATTAAGCAGGAGCCATTTTTTTATATTACTACAAAATAAAATTAATAAGCAAGCTTTTAAAATCTTTAATCGACACTTTTAGCGCGCTCAAACGAATCGGAACGGTTTTGAGCACTTTTAGCGCTGTGAGCGCTGTAATCGGCAAACGGAACGCAGCAAAGTAACGTCATGTGTAAGTTTTGACAGGCCGCTCACAGCGACCATGCTCCGTAGCTTTGGCACTGTGAGCGGGAAGATGGCGGCGTTTATGACGTCATTGATGACGTATCGATGTCGCTGTGAGCGCGCTCACGGGCAATCGGAACGGGTATATGAGCGCTGTAATCGGCAAACGGAACGCAGCATATACCTTTCATCAAAACCTGTTCAACTGTTTAAGCGCGAAGGAGTAACAAACATACCTCACCTCTATGGTATTTGTTGACAGCTATATGTGACTGAACGTAGAACATGTATGTGCTTACACGAGCAAAAATAATGAAACCGTATTAAAAATATGGACACTAGGACATCTCTAGCGTTTATTATTTCTAACCTAAAAGTCAAAATTTTTCCTCAACGCGATTTCAAAGGGCTATTGTAAGTTTTGGTTTTACGAAATCCGCATTCTGTTTAAAAATCTGGTCGTTTTAGATAAATTGTATTTTTTGTTTTCTCAAAAAATACACACGCCGACTTTACCATAAATATTAACATAAATTAAGGACATTCAAATGTCACTGTAGCTCAAACGGTGTTAACGAAATTACCGCCATCTTTTGTGATTAGAACAAGTTTTTGTGCCTTTATTCTTATGAAGATAGCATTGTTCATAGAAATCGAATGCCACGTTATTTTAAATAGTTTCATTTTCCCGTTATTTGCGTTTTCCTCGCTGGACCTCACTTAATGCTATGCTAGATGTGGGGTCATCGAGAACATTATAAATTCGCACAAATCATTAGCAAATGGTCACAATTTAGCGAGTTAGACTTTTTCGATGGAACATGACCCAATCTTACTCTAAACATTGATATCATAACATTCTTGCTCACTTTTATATTCACAAACCAGAGTATTCGTGGAAGCCTTTTGTTTCGTTTCAGAATGTGCATTGTAGTACTTTGTCTACTCATCTATACACAATTTTTTAAATTTAGACAGTATTTCCAAATAAAATGGGTCAATATTGAGCACCATTTACCAATTTTATGTTATGTTAATGTTAATAATTTAATATTATTCCTTTGCCAATTTTAACTGCCGCCTCGTTATCCGGTATACCTACCGATGCTGTGTTGTGTGTGCAACTCATTGCAATCTCACACAGATGTTGTGTGGGTTTCGTTGATATAACTAAGAAACTGTAAAACAGGCTATCGTAATACCTCGCCTAACAAAGGGGCATCGAGCCAAATGCTGCAAATGTTACATATTACGGCCCATTTTGAGGTTAGGTTGTACAATTATCTATTTATCCCCAACTTATATGAATAAATTTTCATTACATGTTTAATTGCGCTGTATTAGAGAAATGAAATCTTAGTATCCATTTCATGAAACGTCAAATCTTTAGTTTGTTCTGAAAATACATGGACAACGCCATCTAGATTTAGATCCAGAACTGTTTTATAAAAGCAACGCTGTCACGGCGTGAAGTGACGGTGAGAGCCTGCCTAAACTGTGTCCGTACGTCAAGCTTTGTGTCAGGCTCATTGCACTTCGTAATACTACGGCCTATTTAAATGAACTACTCTGTATTTTTTGGTTTTGAAACTGATCAAAATTATCAAAACGGTTTTTATCGTACATCTCTTATGGTTCCATCGTACAAAAAAAAGTCTCTTCGCGGTTTTGAATGTCTATATTAAATCGAATGATAATAATATAAAAATTAAACTGAATGACGATCTTAATTACTGTTTTGTTACAGTGGGTGTATAAAAAAGAACGTCGATGGCCCTGTGGTGATATGCTGTGTTCTCGACATTAAGATCCAAGTCAATCTCGGTGAATGCAAAATGTACTAATGACTTTTTCCAACAGAAATACATTTATAGATACAAGCCTCTAACGATGAAGAAAAACAGGGAGAGGAATCCTATAAACCGACGTAATATATTCGTATGTAAATTCTGCAGTAGCCAAGCGTGGCGGACGTTTCTAAAACTACCCATTGGTTGGGTGACGGTGAAACCCCTGCCGTGGGACTATAAGACTGTCGTGTGTTGTGTTGCGTCTGTGAGTGAGTGTTTGTGTGCGCGCGTGTGTGTGTGTTTGTGGTTTAAATATTACCTCCTTGAGGCATTTGTGTCTTATTTCCATCAGACCCGATGATGCTGTCTAGGTTTTCATTCTTTCCTGCAAGAAAAATATCAAGAAAAAGGTTGAAAATCGTGTCTAATTAGTTGTAAAGAAACCGGTGTAGTAATAAAATAATTGATTAACCTGATTGTATCGCTACATTACGATGTAGAGATTTTAGTTACGTATTGTGATACGACATAAACTACAAGTTATTAGTACACACAAAAATCGCCTGACTGATGGATCAAAGAAAACGTAACTTTCGAATGGCTGAACCAAACATGGAACGCTCTAGATTCATCAATTAAAACGAAAAAAACTTCATCAAAAGTGGTTTATTCGTATGTGAGATACGATGTCACGAACAGAAACACACGTTAAACTTAAAACGCCCTTCTGTTGGCGTCGGTGATTAAAAACATAGATACATAATTTGGATGACTTTAACTGTAAGTATATTCAGATGAAAAAAAAAACCGAGTGACGCAGAGTCAATGAGAATAATTAATGAAATTAATTATAGACTAACCATGTCTAACAAAATTTTGTGATTTGAAAAATAGTTGTGTTAAAGATAGATAGATGGCGTTAGTTCTATTACATTTACAATAATTTATTTAAATTTAGGTAAAATAATACGTAAAAAAACTTAAGATGGCGCTATTTACAAAATCATTTGATATTTCATTGCAAGTGACTATCAGTAGATCAGTAGGTATCAGGCGACAACAGACATTGTCAGCAAGTGCATTATATTATTTGATGCTATGTTGCCGCTCTTATAATTCAGTAACAGAAAACTTTATACCACCCCGGATATTATTTGTAGTGTTACTTCCCTCTAATATGGTTGAGGACGGCGATGGCTGGATCCCGCGTTAACTCGTGAACGGGTGCCGTTTGAGGGTGTTCGTCGTTTGGATACTTGGGGGGAGGGAGACTTGCCGAGCTAACAGATGCAGAAAATAATAATTTTGTATAGACATAAAGAGACTGTAAATTTATTTGAAAAAAAATATACCCGTGAAGTTTCTTGGTAGTTCTTCTTCACGAAGGTTTTTTTCGAACTGGTGGTAGAATCATGTTTTATTTGACGTCAATAAGAACAAGTAATTGTCAATGTTGAGAAATAAATATTTGAATATGAAAATTTGAACTGTATTGCCAATATATAATTTTTCCCACAAAAATATAGCATTCATCTACACAGTTTGTTCTTATCTGCCTTAACATAATAAAACGAATTTCAGTGCATTAAATTAATAGGTCTTTTATATTTTACTTTATGTCTTGATATCGATAAAAATTATGTCATAATAAGTGCATAATTTTTATTTATAATGCATATAACTCATAACTATTTTGCAGTAGTTAAAAAAATATTTTCTTGCTGGATGTATACAAATTTTGAAATATTTTGTAAATATTGTTTGTAGACTTATTAAACAAACTGTTCATTATCCATCAACTTTTTTTGTTCTTTTTATGGCAACATTTTATTTGTTTGACAATGAATTCTTTGTTGTTTCTTGTTGTTGCTATGGGTGTGTGTTTGTTTTGGAACTTTTCCCTGCATTTCTTTGAATTCACAATATTTCTGCTCGCCTACTGTGAATCTTGCAAATTTTTATGGATTTTGATTAAGCTTACGTTTTGGTTAGGTGCGTTTATCACAACTGTGATAATAAAAGCTTTTAAAACTAGGTTATTATGGCAATCAAAATAAGGAGGATGGTAGTGCCCAGGCGTCTCTGAACAAAATAAACCTATACCAGTATGTTTATGGTCCTTTGTAGTTGTTATTTTATCATCTATAAAGTAAGAATAAATTACTACCTACCTATTTATATTGAGTAAAATTATCAAAATCAATGATATAAAATGAGGACATTTTCCAATTTCAGGAAAGGCATAAATCCTACTTGCTAAGGTTACAGGTTACTTGACAACGCCATCTAGCAGTTTTAGTCCGTGTTAATCACACATCAAATATTTAGCATTACGTTTCTTGTCAATAATTCATATAAAAATTAAAGACGACTAGGTTGGTCCAAGCTATTTGAGAGTGACATCTAGTAATAGCTTGGATTTTGAGCTTTTTTCGAGTCACGATTTTTTGTAAGGAGATGGGCAGTCTATAGTTATTTACTAGTCTCTGTTAAGACTTATTTTGTCTAAATGCTCTAACAAAAAGCGACTTCATTTATAACTATATAGCATACATATTTTGAAAACATGCAACACCGTTCTTGTCAAAACAGATTTTCATTGTGGCTTTTATATAAGCGCGAGATAATTTATAAATTCGAGCCTTAGTAAACTACTCAAAAATAAAAGTTCAATTGAAATAAATTCAAGTTTGATTATTGACTTGTCACGCTATTTGAACATTAATTTGTTTGAGATGTCATAAAAGTAGGGTCTCTGATAATATGATTTTTTGTATGATTTATGTTGCATACACCATTTGCCTACGTCGTTATGTTAATTTCCATATTTAGGCTGTCCTTGTTAGCTTTCAGTATCTACATTATATACAGGGTGATTTCAGGGTCGTGGATCAACATATGAACATCGAACTTATTTTCCCCAAAGCATTACAATAGGATAAGACTAAATGTATTATATGACTTAGTTTGTTTTGTACAGCAACAAAAAAAAACATGGAATTATTTGATATTACTACTTTTTCATAAGAAAACTTATCTCAAGTGTAACCGCTTGGTTACAACTTAATTGTAATGTTATCACAATATTGATGGATGGACATAAAAACTCCTTTGATTCTACAATTATTTTGTGATATTGTTTTTAAAAAAATCATCAATTAAAAATGTAAAATGCAATCTTTGTTTGATTTCACGTTTATTGACAGATACAGTTTGGTATACCACTTATGGGCAATAAATCACAAGTAATAATAGTGTACAGAAGTATAACACAATCGACTATTAAACGAAAAACCGCAAATTAAATAGGTAACTGTCATTTTCAAACAAAATAAATTTCGAAATAAATGCAGTAAAAGTATAATACTCTGTTTAGAAAGACAACGTACCTTAAGCTCAGCAGAAGAGCGGCAACAATGCACAAGAATGGTGCGATTAGGCAGCAGGGCGCCGCCATCTTTGATTGATGTTTAACGGTTTGCGACGTAATGCAAAAAAAATCACTTACTGTTAATTTTTTAATCGCACTTTTTTATTTCGCTACAATTTAACTGAAAATAAACCCGATCATGGAGCACTAGTTAAAAAAAAGAGATGTGAAAAATGTGTATTAAACTTTCAAATTTTCAAAATGTCCACCACGTTCTTGAATACACATGTTACATCGCCTAAAAATGTTGTTCCGAACTCTGCTCATCAGATTCCGCTCAGGATCGGAGGCCATGACTTTTAATTTATCAAAGGCGGCCAAAACACGACTGCGCTGTTCCACTTCGTATTCGAAGATCCGCGAGTAAACTTCGTTTTTAATGAATCCCCATAAAAAGAAGTCGAGATGAGTGAGATCGGGTGACCGCGCTGGCCATCTGTGGGGGCCATAACGCCCAATCCATTGTGTGCCGAACATGTGGTTAAGCCGCTCTCTCGCAAGGAGTACAGAGTGCGGAGGAGCTCCGTCTAACTGGAACCATACACGCGAATTAGCTGCCACAGATAATTCATCAAAATATTCAGATATTGGACCGTTAAGCAGATCTAGAAACTTCTGAGCATTTAGGTTTCCGTCGATAAAGACAGGACCGATTATTTGGTTTCCATGAATGCCTGCCCAAACATTAACGGAGTACCGGTATTGATGAGCTGACTCTCTAAATAAGTGAGGATTGGTATGGCTCCACTGACGCATGATTTGTCGGTTCCATATGCCGTTTCGAGTAAACGTGCTCTCGTCTGTCCAAATTTGATAAGAAACGAGGATCTTGAGCTGTTTTTCTAGTACCCAGTGGCAGTAAAACTCTCTAATCGGCTTATCACGAGGAAGCAGCGCCTGCACCTTTCGATATTTATAAGGACGTAGTTTGTCTCTTTTCAGCACTTTATGTTCTATGGCTCACTCTAAACACACGCCCAGCTTCTCTAAGGCTGCAGGTTGGTTTGCGATCAAAATGGTCTAAGACTCTTTGTTCAAAAGTGGATGGAACGTGACGGGGAGCAACTCCGTCATGAGTGTTGGGCACTATGGGCTGATTTTCCCTGACCCTCTGGGCAGCTCTCAAAATTGTCCGGACACTAGTAGGGCAGGTGCGAGTTGCGCCAAACCTCTCCCGATACGTACGTAAAGTTAACGCTGCATTCTGGCGACATTCGCCATACATCAATATCATGTCTGTACACTCTTCAGCACTGTAAAAATGTTGTTGTCGCGGCATTTTGTTAAAAAACACGCACACACCCACACAAAAGTCAAGTAGTGTCAATTTCACCATAAAAAATAAATACTGAATAAATTAAACTACCTAATAATCACAGTTTACAATAATTACTGCACAATGCGTGAGCGCGAGTAGAAAAATCTCTGTTATAAGCACATGCGCAGTGGCCCGGAAGTCAATCGGTGAAGTGTGAACTGACGAGTGACGAAACATAACTTCCCAGTTGGCAAAAAACAAAAGTCATAAATAGTGCAAACTTTGCAATTGTTGGTATTCAATACTTATTTACAATACGTACCTAAGAAAAGGATGAACTATGATAATCATCAATGCATTAAAATAAGAGTATGTTTGCGTTATGAACAATTAACAAATTATTTTAAGGAATGGACTAGGTACTGCAACGTTTGCTTGTGCTGTATTTAATAAAAGAGGTTATTGCATAAACAAACTTGCCGACATTTATGTCTGGCAGCTTATAAGTCTGTCATTATTTTATTTTATTTGTAAATTGTAAAATAGAGAGAATGTAAAAGATTGTTCCACGGCATTCCATTGCGGGCTTCGTCCCCAAAATAGTCTAAGAATTATTGATTATGTTATTATAAAATAGATTCATTATTAATAAAAAGTAATTTAAAGTTATATGTGTTTTTCCTTTGTTAATTAGGAAGACCTCCCTAGGTTAGAATAGGGTCCCGGACCGCTAGATGGTGGAGGCGCCGGGTAGTGTTTTACTTTTTTCAGATTATTTCAGGTGACAACATTTTACGGCAAATAAAAAAATTAAATAAAGTTTATAAAAAATGGCCATGAACATACATAGATATTCTGGCAGTTCGACGGTTTTGGTGAGCGAATTCTTAGCTCAGTTCGAAGTCATTTCGGCGTTACATAAATACGACGATGGAAGTAAGAGGCTAATTATACAGACGTATTTAGAACTGCGTTGTATTTTTACAAAACCATAATTGATACGTGTGAAACGTTTGATGAAATCAGAAATAGATTTATACACGGATTTGGTAAAGAAATAGATCATGTGGCTAATTTTTATTCACGGAAGCAACAAGCCAATGAGGATTTGATATGTTATTACTATGCATTGGACATGTGCGCAAACAAAGCTGGCGCAGTAATAACAGACACTATCTTCGTCAAACATTTTCTGCAAAATTGTAAATACACGTATAAATGCCGATTAGCGTCTCAAATCTATGCAAATAAAAATTCGTTAAAGGAAACGATCATGCAGATGCACGAAATTTTCACTGGAAAGCAGGAAGAAAATTTATGCCTTCAAACGAACATCGAAATATTACGAGAAATACCAGTATGTTCTACAGCGTCACCGAGGAGTGAGAAGGAAGATTCTCAAAGGTTAACTAACATGGACTACGGGAACGCGAGAGGAAGATTCGCAAACGACAACAACCGATCTTCGTATGCTTTAAGAAGGAGAGGAGACCGTGGCGATGCATACAATGGATCAAAGATGGATGAACCTGGAGTACGATCGGCGTCAATCAGACAGATGGAGACTCAATTGATGCCAAATAGTCTAGAAAATAATCCTACAAGTGAGTTTTCCCCATCCATTAGTTTAAAACTAAAAAATAATAATATTTCAGCTTTACTTGATACAGGCGCATCAATATCTGTAATCTCCCAAAACTTATGTAACCAATTGAATATAACAATACATAAGGTTGAGAATGTAAAGATCCGAGCCGTTAATGGTAATCGAATGGATATAATTGGAAAAGTACAAATATGCTTGGAAATTGAACATGTTATTTATGTACAAAATTGTTACGTAATCGATAATATTGAAATAAATTTAATTCTCGGGCAAGACTTTCTTCAGAAGTCTGGTGCAATATTAAACTTTAAGGAAGGTCATGTTCAATTAAACAACATTATTTGTAACTTTATTATAAAAAATAAAGTTAATAATCTTAGTAATAATGATATTACCGAAAATACCCTTCAGGTAATACAGGTTTCAAATGAATTAAGTAAGGATGAATATGTTTATTTTTCTGATTTAGTAGTTAGTAATCAGGATAAGTTAGTGGTAACTGAACCCAGAGAAAATGAATTTAATTTAACCCCGAGTCCTCAAGACTCCAAAGTTGTGTGTTGTTCTGAGAAACAGAATCTTAAAGTTGATGTAGTGGAAAAGGTTAAGAAAGATATTAAGAGTCGTATGCCATGTAAAGAAAAGAAATTGTGTAATAATGTAAAATTACTACGCCCAGTTGTAACAGAACGTTTATTTGAAAAGATAGAGAGAGATCTTTTAACCGTTCAGTAGATGGTAATAAATATATAATAACGTGTATAGATTATTTTTCAAAATATGCTATTTGCAAAGCAGTCCCACGAGTGACAGCTCAAATAATATATAATTTCTTTATTAATGAAATTTTAACAAAGTTCGGGACGGTATGTGAAGTATTGTCAGATAAAGGTTCCATGTTTACGTCTAGGTTAATCAAATGTTTATTAAGACAATATAATATAAAACATTCCTTAGCTACCACTATGCACCATCAAACATTAGGTTTAGTAGAAAAATTGAATCTAACCATTTCATATTCATTAGCTAAATATGTAAACCAAAGTCAAAGGGATTGTTGTCAAATTTTACCTTTTATAATATATGCTTACAATTGTTCAAAACAAGCTTCAACTAAATTTTCTCCTTATTATTTAATGTTTGGTAGAGAACCTGAAGTTCCATTTGATGAAAGGTTAAATCCTAATTGTAATATGACCGTTCAACAAAAAAAAGATGCTTATACAAGTGCAGTGAATCAAGCGAGAGAAAATTTAAGGAAAGCTCGTTTAGTACAAAAAAGATCGTATGATAAAAAAGCTTCTAATATTAAACTTCGTGTTGGACAATTAGTTTTGTTACATTGTCCAAAAAGAATATCAGGTAAAAGTCGAAAACTTTGTCGACCATATAAAGGTTTATTTCGAGTATTACGATATATAGGATGTGACAATTATCTTGTAAAAAAAATACAAAATAACCAAGAATTAATTGTACATGTGAATAGATTAAAACCATATAATATTCGATAAAATAAAACTATTGATAAAATTATATTTATATTTATATATATATAATAAAGTTTTTGTATTAAAAAATACATTTATTTCTTGAAATATTATAATATTATTGTAATTTCTTTATTCTTAGAGTTAATAGAGTAAAAGTACACATTTAGGTGTACAAGTATGTATATCGTTCATTTGTAGATATGCAACGGTTTGAATTTCGTTGGGGTTGTAGAATAATGTAAGAAACTAATTTTTTTTTTTAATTCTATTTACACTTCACAACGCAATGTTCCGAGATGATATATCCTGCAAAGCCAATCCAAACAGCATCACCAAAAAGGAGATGAAATGGATGGAAAATGCAGATAAAAGAAAATCAATAAGGTAAAGTTCTTTATATATTGAGACAAAAGGGTTTCTGAGCTTCACTGATTAAATAAATTAAACAAGAGGGGCGATTGCAACGTTTGCTTGTGCTGTATTTAATAAAAGAGGTTATTGCACAAACAAACTTGCCGACATTTATGACTGGCAACTTATAAGTCTGTCATTATTTTATTTTATTTGTAAATTGTAAAATAGAGATTCTCTCTATTTAAGTAAAAGATTGTTCCACGGCATTCCATTGCGGGCTTCGTCCCCAAAATAGTCTAAGAATTATTGATTATGTTATTATAAAATAGATTCATTATTAATAAAAAGTAATTTAAAGTTGTGTGTGTTTTTCCTTTGTTGATTAGTAAGACCTCCCTAGGTTAGAATAGGTCCATCTAGGGTCCCGGACCGCTAGAGTATCTATTATAATAAATGTTTATTTTTTGTTTTTGCGATTGTAGTTATGAATTTTAACAGGAGCTGTTCGACTCGTCCAGACTAGGAGTAATACGTAAAAACAATTCATAAGATTTCACTGTCTACTTCTTTATTTATTTTATCTCTAACTACCCTTATCCTTTTTTTATAAGAACGCTTTTAAGTACCATTACGATAATTTTTAAAACACTATGTCCTAAGTGATTAAAGCTAAACATTAAACACATAATCTCGAATCATTTTCTCTTTCAACTTATTTATTAACCGATTATTATTCCTTTTACAAAACAGTGGTAACTAACTGATTATAACTTTATCTTACACACAACTATAGAAAACAAGTTTGGCGGGCTTTTATCATTTTTCTCAAAAATATGATTTTGCACTTAGCGCCCTTTTACGGTAGGACGGCAGAATCCTGCACGCGCCCCGCTCAGGGGAATTCCCGCGCTCGCGCAACTCCATCCCCACCAACTACCGAAGCGCTGAAGCAAATAACGCACTATGTGGCAACGTCGCATTTCTCCAAATAAGTTCCTAAATAATTTTAATTCAAGTTCATTGACTCATTGCAAATCTACAGAGTGTGTCTCTACGCATTTGCTCAAAATTAAAACTCTAGTTTGAACCTAATTACTGGAACGATTTCTTTCATTTTTTGTATACTGTTAAAAAAGGCGATAACGAGTTTGAGGTTTCATTTTTTGCCATAAGTGGTATCCATAGTGTATACTATATAACTTTGACATTATTACTCTTAACTTCTTAATGATTCTAGCAAAGGCTTTTTTCAAATTGAAACACCAATATTAAAAGTAAAAAAACATTTTTTTATTAAAATAAATACAGTTAAATAGCCTCAAAAAGTCATCAGTGTTCCAATAAATGATATACAGTTAACATCGTACGTAATCATTTACTAAGTTTAAAAAAATGTCTGTGGTCACGATCCGGAAATCATCCTGTATATAGAGAAAAAAATTATGTATACCTTTGTCGTTGTCTGCAAATTTAATGAAATAAAAAAATTTATAAAAAAGGTCAAACCATTCACAATTTCTAGTTGATTCTGCACTGAGCTTAATGAATAAATAATGATATATGCCTTTAAAACGTCTACAAGAAGAGAGCAATTGCTGTAATAAGTTGTAACAAATATTGTACGTACCTGTATCGCCACCGCTGTAAGTATCTATTAAAACAAATTAAGATTAATGGCTACTGTAGTATGTTAAGATTCCTGGTGGTGGGTGAACATTAAAATTCTCAGAATGCAAGATGCTTGGGTCAGACAATGTTTCCTGAACCTTTCATTGCTATACAACGTTCAGGGATAGTCATTTCCGCATAAACAGAATGTGTTGCGCGATTTACTCTACTACTAGCGCCATCTAATCGATTCGTGGAGAACTAACGCTTAATTACACTACATAAATAAATCATAGCAGATCTCTTTTGAGAATTTCGGCTTTCGCTTAATAATAATTTTAACAAATTCCAAATATTCAATATTCTAAGATCAAAATATTATTTAGGCGCGTTCAGACTTAGGAGTCCTGGATTCAAGACGCTCATAGACTTTTAAATTAAGTTTAAAAACTATCTATGCTTGTGGAAGATAGGACGTCACAGACACACACACATATATGCAGGTTAAACTTATAACACTCCTCTTTTACCGTAATGCGTTGTGAAGAAAAAGTTCTCTTAACGCCATCCAACTCCATATGTAGGAATAATTGTTAACTTACCCAAACTATAAAGATTGGCCTTTGCTGTACATTTGGTACTAAATATGTTCAACGCCGGAGTGGCAGCACCGCCGCTGTCGTTATCCATTAACATTTGTGCTAGATTTGATGAAGTAATAAAAAAAGTATTCAACAAGAAAGGTTATATTTTATACATTTTATACATATTTGTGTTCCTTAGTTAGAAAAATGAAATTATAAAAGTATTTTATTTCTTTAAAAATGGAGGATTTTTTTCTAAACACATCGCACAGATCTTTTTGTCAACATCCACACACGAACTAAACAAGAATAACTTGAGTTGATATATCATCATAAGACGTAGGATTTTTAACGTTTACTATAAATCCTTTAGATCATTATTCCAATTTGTATTAGGTCCTTACATATGAAATTGGTGTTTTGTCGTACTGGCCACTTTGATCTATATTATCTCGTCTTTGGTTCAGAATTCCAATTTCAAATTTATACTGCTATTTACTCACGAATTTGTGTTTTGAAAACCGTAATTCAATAGTGTTTTTCCTTTTAAGGTTTTTTCTTTGCGTCACTTAGTTTACGAAATGGAAAACTTGAAATATCGCGTTATTTACGAGTACGAGTTCCACCGTGGCACCAGTGCTGCAGAAACGGCTCGAAGAATTAATGCTGTGTATGGCGGCGGTGTCGCAAAAGGAAACACAGGTCATTTTTGGTTCCAACGTTTTCGTTCTGGAAGTTTCAACCTGCAGAACAAGCCCCGTGGACGGCCGGAGACCAAAGTTGATAATGAAGAATTGAAGGCTATTGTGGAAGCGAATCCATCGCCAACCACGTACGAGTTAGCTGTAGGCTACGGTATTAGTGACAAAACTGTTTTAATCCACTTGAAGCAAATTGGGAAGGTGAAAAAGCTTGAGAGGTGGGTACCTCATGAATTGAGTGCAGCAAACCGACAAACGCGCGTCGACTGCTGCACTACTCAACCGCCACAATAATGAAAGGATTTTAAATCGAATCATTACCTGTGATGAAAAGTGGGTCCTGTATGACAATCGGAAACGCTCATCGCAATGGTTGAACCCTGACAAACCAGCCGAATCCTGCCTCAAGCGAAAATTGGCTCAAAAATAGTTACTTGTGAGCGTTGGGTAGACTAGTGCTGGTGTCGTTCACTACAGTTTTTTCAATCTGGCCAGACGATTACGGCAGATGTCTATTGTCAGAAACTGCAAACCATGCTGGAAAAGCTAGCTGCTAAACAACAGAGGCTGTTTAATCGCTTTACGCCGTTGCTGCTTCAGGACAACGCTAGACCACACATTGCACAACAGACGGCCACCAAATTAGAGGAGCTTCAATTGGAATGTCTAAGACATCCACCGTACTCCCCAGACCTTGCTCCAACAACATACCATTTTTTTCGAAATTTGGATAACTTCTTGCAAGGGAAAAAACTCAACTCCGATGGGGCAGTCCAAAGCGCCTGCAAAGATTTTATTGATTCCCATCCGAATGGTTTTTTTTGCCAAGGGATCAATGAAACTACCTACGAGATGGCAAAAGTGGATAGATAGCAATGGTAAATACTTTGATTAAATAAATATATTATATTTAAAAAAATTGACTTTATGTTCCTCCCTTACAAAACACCAATTTCATAAGTGTTGACCTAATATTAAAAACAATAAACTAAAAAAAATCTGTCATGTAGTAAATTACACATTTTTTCCTGGAAAAAATTTAAAATGTTGTTGGAAAATAACATTCATACATTTACATTTTACATTTACATACATACACACATTTTGGTACCACAAACTGACTTTCAAAACCAATTTGTGTAGGGCTGAAGAATGTCTCCTGTGCCCTCGGCGCGGAAAGAGGCGCCGCCGCGCAATGGCCGCACCTTCCCTCCTGACAATTGTTTTGTCAAATTTTTTGTAAATATTTGGTTCCCCTTTGAGTTCCCATTTAAAGTCTATTTATTGGTACATTGTTAAAGTAAAGTGGTACATTCAATTTGTATGGTGATTTCAGTGCTCGGAAAGAAAATTTAAGACTTTCTTATTTATTTTTTTTATTGACAGATTTTGTACACACATAATATGAAAACGATATAAAATACCTTAAAGACTAAATATGTACAAAGGTACGGCTTATTTCTAAAAGAAATCTCTTCCAGCCTGTGAGGGGAGATATTAGTTTAAAACAAAGTAGTGTATACCTACTTTAAACATACATAAATTATATACTTAATACCGTAAATAAACTTACATATACTCATATAAATAAAATAAAATACAATAAAATATATACAATCTAAAATAGTTTAAAAGGAAAACTCATAAATGCCAAAACAATAAATAACTTACTTAATAAGGGAAAAGTAGTGGTCTTTAACTCTATTTTAAAGATAAGTAGTGTTTCTGACGCGCGTATTTTATAAGGGAGTGAATTCCACAATCTGACTGCATGAACGGTAAATGAATAGGAGAAAAAGTCTGTTTTATGTGGATGTATATTAAGGAGAGTATGCACCTGCAAGGCGCCTCTTTCGAATGGGTAAAAGAAAATCGTTCGCGAAGATATTGCGGGGAGTTTGGATTATAAAGGACATTAAAAAGGAGGCAGAGGATTCGCATGTTTCTACGAAGTCGGGTAGGAAGCCATAGAAGTTGGTTACGGAACTCCGATACATGATTATGCTTTTTTAGACCGAATATGAAACGTATGGAGAGACGTTTTAGCTTATTTAGAAGCTCCTCAGAGACATCTTAGTAGCAGACGTCTGCATAATCGATGATGGGTTGAATGAGACTTTGAACAAGGGAGATTTTAGTCGAAAAGGGAGGGAAAGATTGAAGGCATTTTAAGGTGTATTTTGAATGATGAACTCTATGACTGATTTCACTAACATTAGGTCGCCAAGAGAGATACGAATCACATATTACACCCAAGTTTTTGGCTGTGTCAGTAAAATCAATCCGAGTGCCATCAAACACAATAGTAGGAAAATGGGATAAAGTAATGCAACCGCGCATGTATCGACTACCCAGGATCATGGCTTGAGACTTGCTAGGATTTACACGTAATCCAAAAGACTTAGCCCAGTCACTTACGCGGCTGAGATCGTCATTAATGGCGGAAATGGCTGAGCCAACATCGCAAACAGGAAAATGACGGTAAATCTGCAAGTCGTCAGCGTAAAGATGAAACTTACATGAAAGGACCCTAGTAAGAAAGTTAATAAAAATAGAGAGTAATGAAGAGAGAACGCCACCCTGAGGCATGCCAGCAACGAGGTCACACCAGTCAGAGTAAGACTCATCGAGGTGGACACGCTGAGACCTGCCTCGATGAGCTCGGTCGCCATGGCCTTTCATGTTCTCGCAGTGGTGGCAGAATATCTCGCCATGCCAGTTTAAATGACATCATCCATCGGGCTCTTGTTATCCCTCGGTTCTTGAACCGTCAGGACTGTTGCGTGACGATCGCAAGCGGCCTGATGGTATGACTCTGGTCCCGTGGAGGATGGGTAGGCCGCTCGTGTGGGATGCAACCTGCGTAGACACTCTCGCGGCTTCCCATCTTCCTACAACTAGTGCACAATCTGGTTCTGCTGCTAATAACGCTGAAAGCCTCAAACGTAGAAAATATCAGAATTTGGGTAGTGGGTATATTTTTTAGGCTTTTGGCGTTGAAACCATGGGGTCCTGGGGACCAGGGGCGCATCGCCTTTTTTCGGACCTAGCGAGGCGATTGGTGAAAATCGTGACCCTAACTGGCACCTACCTCGCACAACGAATTTCTATTGCGATCCAGCGTGGCAATTCGGCCAGCCTTTTGGCTACGTTGCCTTAGTTTAGATTTAGTTTTTTATTTATAGCATTATTTTATTTTATTTTATAATTATTAATTTAAGTAAAATTTTGAATTTGTCAATAAAAAGATTCAATTAATTATTGGTATTGTTGATACATAAATATATAAATAAATAATTTTCTTCATATACTCGTATATTAATTTACTAAAACTTTTTCTCATATAATTTTGAAATTATTTCGAATTGTTGTAACTTATTGTACATACCTGTATTTCCAACAGTATCATTTCTGTTATCTGAAAAAGGGTAATTTAAAAATCAGACGTTACCTGCGCTTTATTTAAAGCTTCGTGAAATCACGCCAGAGGTATCCCAGATATGGTTTCCAGAGGTGGCCTAACCAACTCTGACACTAGAGCCCCAATCTCATATGACAAGTTTTAGCAGTAGCACTTAGCAGAATATTTTGATAGAATAGCTGCATATTAAAAGTAGCCAATAGCAAAGCAATATTCATAGCATTCTATCGATTTTAGGCTAATTTAAAATCATAGCCTGCCTGTTTGATGGCCTGTTTGGTGTGGAGCCTTCCATGCCAGAGGTCCCGGGTTCGAATCCTGGTAGAGGCAGATATTTTATTATATTTGATTTCTAGTAGATGTGTATGTATGTTTATTTAAGTTTACTTCTAATATTTATATATGAAAAAAAAAGAATATCTATGTGTGCTTATATATTTCTTAAGTTTATTTATCCGTTATCTAGTATCCATAACACAAGTTCTTAGTGATACTTAATTTGGGCTAGATAATGTGGTGTGATTGTTAGAAATATTTATAGCGCCATTATACAGCGATCACTCTAATTTATTCCCGAGCTTTCTTCGTTTTTTATTAAAACTTTTCCCCGACCCCTGCTTGCTTTCATTATTTAGTTAATGCACATACAATTGTCATTAATTTCAAACATTATTTCATCCTTCAGATGTACCTTTATGAGAATTTATTTGCCCGCATATGATTTTTACAATTTTGTATTAGTTCAAAACTAAATCTCTTGTCTGGTCCGCAATCTTCTACAATTAAATTTGCGAACCTGTAAATGGCCTTAAGCTTAAAAATTATTTTTTTTTTTAAGGTTTACCAACAGAAGTACACCATAAAACAGTTTAAATCTTAAATCTAATTTAAAAGTATAGTGCAATTCCAATAACAGGTAAACACAACTTATGTTGACATTGACACTTGATACTTTGACACTTGACACTTAAAACTGTAACAATTTTATTTAAACATACACAAAAATTATATTTGATTAATATTGGTAACATATTTAAATTATATAATGTTTAAGCGTAAGGCAAACCAACGGCATAATACTAGGTACATATAATTATATATTAGTATTACGCTGTTGGTTTCTGTTAATAAAATAAATAAATAAAAATAAATGTTGCATTTAACATGGTGAGATTATTTTAAGTTTAACACCACATAGTTTTTGTATGGAAAGGAGCGTTAAAATATTCATTATTACTGAACGTTCACCAGGTTCAGAATAGCGAAAGTAGAAATTTTAAAAATAGTTTAGCTAAGCTCTCGTAGCTTCTTCTACAAACCTTGAGGTTCTGTGTTTGTATTATTTTTATCTGAAACAAAACATTATTTTATGTAGGTGGTTTGTTGAGGCTGATATTTGAAAGAGTTTATCAAATAATATTTATGCATAATTCTTTTTCGTTATGTAACTACTGTGAAAAAGCACTTTTCTGACAAGAAGAGTTTGAAATCAATGAAAATACTAACTAAGCGCGTATTTCATAAGCGTGAACGTTTTATGTGTGTAGGCTAGGAAATACAATTTTAAATTATTAGTGGTAAAGAGTTTCTTTGTTAATATCTTGTCTTGGGCCGTACTACAGTCTTTCCGGTTCCGGTTGGAGACAAGTATCAGCCGCTGCTATTATTAGAAAAAGGCAATTTCAACCGAAGCTTACAGTCGGCAGCGCGTCATTTGTCAAAATAATAATCACAATCAATATTGATAAATACAACACCGTCGAATAATGATACCCACGGGCGCGGTTGCCAGTTACCAGGTGGGTCACGTGATCATTTGCTTGCTACGAAATTAGTATTGTTTTTTAATCTATAACTATTATTACAAACGATTTGCTTGTGTCTTTGTTTTTTTATTATAATGTAATTCATAAAATATGAAACTACTGAGCCGGTTCCAAATTGCTTGACAATTACAATGTGGCATTTTCCAGGATTACACAGTTTCACAGGCATTCATTTTTTCCCGAAGGATAGGGAGATAGATGTATACGTAAAATTGCGCGGGAATTCTAGAATGTAGTATAAAACTATCATCAGTCTAGTTCAAATATACCTAATTAGGATACTTTTTAAAAATAAATAAATAAAGGTTTTGCTTAAAGTAAGTAGTAAGCTGAAGATATGAAACTGAAATGAAAATACACTGTATTACCAAACCAGTTACAAAAATTAACATACACAGAAAAATAGAAATTAATCTATAAAAAAGAATGATAATATAGGCAGCCTTATCGCTAAAAGAGTGATCTTTCAAGGCAGATATTATTATATTATTTTTTGTGTTATAAGGCAATCAGCTGTTGTTACTATAAATTAACTATTTCTGCCAATTTCAACTATTAGTAGGTATATTAAAAGTATCAATAAAATTAAAACATTGTTTTCAAAACATGTGTCAGAAAAAAAAACAAAATAAGAAGAAAAACCTCAAAGCAGATATTTATCCCGGAAGATATTTGACATTGTCACATTACGCACATTTTCTAACATAGAATTTTTCTTGACATAACAGAGATAGAATCATGCAAAACATGGGCTTGCGAGCAAGATAAAAAATTTCGAGTTCGTATAATTTCTTTTGTATTCGTGTCGTGTCGTATATTGTCAGTTCGGTTCGCGTGGTGACTTAAAAATTTCTCATGGTTCGTTTGTCCATGCAACAGATACAAGATTTTTGAGATCCATGCCTCGAGAGCTTGTTAATTATCGTCCGCTATTTTACTTTAACCAAAGCATTACGGATACGGTACTCGGTCAAATTTGAGGTACCAGATACAGGTATCAGATACAAGTACTACGGATATTGTAATAGTGCGATTCATAAATAGCATAGTATTGACGATATTGAATTCCTGAGTTAGACAGCATGCGACTGCGATCTAACTACAGTTTCATATAATAAAATTAGTATAAGCTTAAGCTTATTAATAATTCCCTATGTAAGTATATAACATTTTTTAAAATTACCCAGAACAATATATTTCTTTATTAATTATGAATAATATACACTAAAAATTTAAACATAACATTTATTTAAAGTGAACCTGACACTTGTGTAGTTCAGACTTACAGTTTCTTTTTGCTAAAACACAAAATAAAAATAAGAAAGTAAACAAAAAAGTATAAGAGTTTTTGTTATTTGAGATCCAGATCTCACATGTTATTTAATATAATGTCACAATCAAGATTCGCCCTGAAAATTTTACATTTAAAATCTAGGCAATCATGGATTTAGTCAACTTTCTGATAAGGCAACGAAATACTGTTGGATTGTGAATAAAATAACCTTTCAATTGATATAAGGCTATTCAAAGAATTGACGACGCTCAGCTCAGTACCAAATGTAAGCGTCGACAATGAAGCCGCAGTACAACCCTGAGTTTCATAAGAGAACCAAACATATTCGTTTGAGGCACTTCTTTGTGCGGGAGCAAGTTGCAGATGATGTACTAGAAATTAAAAGAGTGAGTTCCTCTGAACAAATCCCGGATATTCTCACGAAACCACTTCCAAGGATAACATTCACGCGTCTCAGAGGAGAGCTTGGTTTGTTCGTTTATTTTTAATTAATAAAGTAAAATTACTGGACCAACTTTCGAAATTATTTTACTTTTCGAAAGCTATCTGTAAAGGCATTGATATTAGATAGTATTACTTACTGGTCTCTGCAAAATGAAAAATAAATTCTTTAAGTGTAATAATATCGTACAATCAATATTTATTGGTGCTTTGACTCTCTCGCCCTGCCAGTTCGTTGACCGGAACATGCGTTGGTGGGTTGGTTGTAGTACCGCCCCAGACGACAACTTTACAAAAGAAAGCCCTTCCACAATCATGGATGTCATCTATTTATACATGTTCAATAAACGGTTTCTTTTATTTATTATAGTATCTCAAGAAGCGCCTTTTTCTTTTCTTGTAGTAAACAAAAACTACGTGTACAAATAAAGTCATAATTCAAAGAGCTAGAAAAAGATAGAAAGTTTATTCTAAGCCGCATTGAAGCTGAAATTGAAGCGGAAATTAACTCTCGAGGACATGCCCGTCGAATTGTCAGATCTTTTTAAGAACACGTAGAGCGTGTATTGAGGTTGATGGAAAACATTTGTTGTAATAAAAATTTTAAATTTCCTTTTTTAATTTAATTTAAATAAACCTAAACGAAAATTATGTCACTGAGCTAGGTCTAGGTCACGATTTTTTGTTATTTTATCAATTTTACTTTCTCTTGTTGACTTTGATAAAAGTAGCGTCACTATCTGTCTCGCTCACTCTTGCTCCACAATCCATCTCTCTCATCATCCATTCATCAATCTGCCGTAAACCTAAGGACAAACAAAGAGTGTGTGCGAAACAAAAACATTTTAGCTAAGTTAACTGGATTCGCATAAAATCGGATTACTTAAAGTTTAAAGTTACCCATATTTTTTTATTATTAACCCACTATGTGTTGTACTAGTTTGGAATCCTGATTATAGGCGCCAACTTTTGATGGCACTTGCCAAGGCACTCTAGTACCTTTTTTTTCAGGAGGCTCTGTCAAAGTCGAGATATTTTGAAAATTTTGAATTTATAGTTCATTAAAAAGTGTTATTTCTAAGTTATTATTTTTTATTGTGTTGGTTATGGATACACGTTTTAAAGGGACAAAAATAACTAACATTAACCACAAAAACCAAAAATTTTTACAGTATTTCTTAACCAAAAAAATGGAGAAATTGTGCTTTTTTTTGTTTAATGCCCATAATTTCTAAACAACATGGGATGGATTTTTTTCTGATGATGTATACCATCTATCCTATCGTCCCGTTTCGGCTTGATGTTTAATTTTAGGACACCTTGTATACCTTAGCAGGTAACTGGAAGTTCCAATCGATTTGAAAATTAAAATAATTTTGAGCCTTATAGGGATTACATAAAGTCAACTCTCTATTAAGTATAAAACGAAGGAAAAAACGTGTAAAGAGGGACATACACTAAGGCGTGGCGTCCTTTTCACTCATCTGCTAGCATCATGGAATGAAAGCGTGTAGGTATATATTTTTGTTATGTCAGCCTAACATACTGGAAAGGTGTGCACACTACACTTTCTTAATTAAAACAATCGTTAGATTTAGTTCCAGGTTAAAAATTATCTGTAAAACATATCAAAAAGCTCCTTAAGTTTTCACGGTTAATTACGTTTCGGTACCCTTACAGATCCGTGGTCACTCGTGACTGCAGATGACAAAAATAATCAAACACGATAAATCCGGTTCAAACGTGTTTTATTTAGTTCAAAATCAATTGCGGAAATTTGAAATGTTTTTATTAATAATAATAATAAATCCCTAGACAAACACACCAACTGTATGGCCCCAAAGTAAGCAGAGCTTCTGTTATGGATGACCATACAGCGAACTGGAGGAGAACCAAGAATAAACATACATATATAAATATCAACAGCCATGACCTGAGAACAACATTAATGTTCATCACACACATGAATTCCCCGGCCAGGACTTGAACCTGTCGAACCTGGCACCTTCGGCGTTCATACGCGGCAGGGCTACTAAACACTACGCTGCTCGATCGTCAAGTATTTTTGGAAGTCTGATGATCTGTTGACGGTACCTGACGCCTACTGCTCAAACCACAGACTCAGTATTGCATTGTACAGACGACCAAAAAATGAAAGGATGAAGAATTTTCTATACGGAAAACCAAAACAGAGAGAGTAAGCAAATCTAACGTCATCGTAACCCGTTTTGAGTGACAATCGTCACAAGTTGACTTGGCATACAACTTAAGGTACATTCCGGCCAAGTTTTCAGCGCTGCCTTCTATTTCTTTTAACAATATAATTTTGGTAGTATTTCTTGATTTATTAAATGAAATAAGTGACTTATTTTTATAGCGATTAGTTAAATTTTTGCTTTTTATACGCGACGGTTCAGTATGTTCACGAACACCGTGGTCACGTGACGCGATAAAATCCGGTAAAAAAATGTTTTGTTTAATATAATGTTGGTAGACTGCCCGATATACTTGAGCAAACCCACGGGCATCACCTAGCTACTAAAAAAAGGCTTAAAATAAAGTTATATGACAGTTATTAGAGTATCTTAGTAACACTTACTTATTACTGCAAACAGTCGCTCAACATCTTTAGGATCTAAAAAAAATTGTAAAATGATAAAAAGAAGGACTTGAAAAGCGTGATTTAAGATTGAGATTTTATTAACGACAGTGTCACCCGCGTAACTCACTGTCTCATGAAAACTTCCAGATAAAATATATTGCTGCGTTCCGATTGCCGATTTAAGCGCTCACAGCGCTCATATACCCGTTCCGATTGTCCGTGAGCGCGCTCACAGCGATATCGATACGACATCAATGACGTCATAAACGCCGCCATGTTCCAAAGTGCAAAAGCTACGGAGCATTATAGATTTTAAAGGGCCGGCTTTTAAATTTTCTTTTGTAATAATGTTAAAAAATGGCTCCTGCTACATTCAGGGTCAAACATTTTAATAAAATTATAACTTTAGACTTAATCGACGAACAATCAGAATGTTAGCGCGATATTTACCGTTCCGATTCCAATAGCACTAATATCACTTTTAGCGCGCTCAAACGAATCGGAACAGTTTAGAGCACTTTTAGCGCTGATAGCGCTGTGAGCGGCAAACGGAACGCACCATACATATGTTTAACTGTGCAGACACAGATTATTAAAGTGACTTAGTACAAGATAAACCACTTCGTTACAAAAATGGTGTTTAACAAACCTACCCTCTCCGCGCGCTGACAGCTGCAGGCAAACATGCACTACTCGATACGGTCATCTACTTCGCTAATGGCTGGTTTACACGCGTTAAGTATTTAAGTTGGTAACTAAATTTTAACAAAATTTTAAGTTAAAAATTATGTGTTTAATTATTCAGTTAAGTGACAAGTGGTAAGTTAAAATTTAGTACGCAAGTGATTAAGTAGATTAGGATTCGTTCTCTTTTTCTTATAAGTAGGTGGGCGGGGCTCACTTAACACGTTTGGACATGCGTTTTTTATTTAAGTGCATATGTTTTAGAATACTTACTTAAAATATAAATGAAGTAAAAAATTTAGAAAGAAAACATATTCTTCTAGATATATTTTAATTTCCGAAACCAATTCATCTCTGAATTTGTCCAAAATCCCGTTTATGACATATCTAAGTACAGATATATATTGTGACGAATCCCTTGACATTCATCACTGATCATCTTTATTGAATTTATGAGCTTAACTACTAAATCCGTTTGGACACACAAGTGACAAGTAGTCACTTAAATTTTAGTTAAAATTTAGTTACCAACTTAACTACTAATACGTGTAAACCGCGATTAAGGGGCGCCGGCGACCCAGCGTCCGGTAGATATAATTAGCGTGCGCAAGTACAAGTGACATAAGCGTGATGGATATTATTACCTACTGCAACATAATTTCTTCTGCCATCTTTGTCTGAAAAAAAAATGTATTAATCGAGTTGTTACTGCTCATAAAAGATACGATGTATCTACTGTAAACAAACGTGTGGTTCTCTGGAAGCTGGCTCTGACGTGGAGTCTTCGCTGTTGGTGTGGAGAGTGATGATGACGATGATAATGTTGAAGGCTGCTCATGTAGGTGCTCAGCTCAGGGTCACCACATTGAGGAACTATACCGCACGTTCACACCGATAGAAAAGGGTGAGCAGGCCGTGGCCCACGGCCCAACAATCATTGTCCCCGTTTGGGCAGGAGGCAAAAAATGCATTTCCGCATGCCTCTCGCGCGCGTTACAAGGCATCCGGGACTAGCTCCTAATGAGCATTACCCGCTAAAAAACCCCTGTCGGCTCGTGCAAGTTTTTTGCCACTCAGCCTTCATCTGAGCGACGGCCAATTGGAGAAAGAGGCCGCGCTAGCGGGGCCCAGAAGGGGTCACCCGCTGGGATTACATAGCAATGAAGGTGCTCAAATCACTGAAGGTGAATACATAGCACTGACGGTGCTCAAAATGAAAAGTAAATAATTTAAAAAAAAAATTAAAAATTGCAAGATAAAATTGAATTAATTTGCATTTACGTTAGAATTAGGATTTACGTTAGAATTAGAATTTACGTTAGGATTAGAATTTGCGGCCAGAAGGGCTTCGAGATCGGCTGACAGTCTGGTGGAAGAGTACACTTGCGCATTCCTAGGCCTAGCGACTTTGAACTTCGAATCTAAGACAGGAGTAGTATATGAGACTGAATCACGAACTAGAGGATTGGGATGGGTTTCGGAGCGTTTGAAGAACGCTTCAGTGAGTGTTTTGAGGTGTTGTTGTACTGTAGGCAGTTCAAGATCTCTGTGCAAGTCCGCGTTACGCACGTACCACGGTGCGTTTGTGGCCCTGCGGCAAAAGAAGTTTTGAACTACCTGCAGTTTGTGCAGAAGGGAGGGTTTGGCGTGGGCAAAGATTGGCGAGGCATATGTCATGACGGGTCTAACGCAGACCTTGTAAAGTGTACGTTTGTTTCTGAAAGACATTTTACTTTTTCTACCTAACATGCTATTTAGGCGGCCTAAGTAGTGACGAGCGAGTTTCGAAACTCTTTCGACGTGTGGCTTGAAAGAAAGCGTCGGATCTAATGTGTCGCCTAAGTATTTAGTACTGCGCTTCCAGGGGATGGGAATGCCTAACATTCGAACGTGGGGATCGCCAGCGGGACTACGGTGTTTGTGGTCGAAGCGCACCGCAGAACTCTTTTCAGGGTTCGCATCGATGCGCCATTTTTGAAACCATACACCAAGGGCGTTTACGGCCTTTTGGAGTCTGGTTACAAGGTGCGGAACACTGTGGCCTTTAGTATAGAGTGCGGTGTCGTCGGCAAAGAGGTCGTCGCCTTTCGGCGGGATGGGAATGTCGTTGGTGTACACGGTGTACAACAGAGGGGCGAGGACTGAGCCTTGAGGGACTCCAGCCTTTATGGGACGAGGCGCGGAAAGCGTGCCTTCATGTTTAAATCGAAACGTACGGTCTTTGAGAAACGACGCTATTAATCTGACTAGGCGATCCTGTAAGCCTATTTTGTAAAGTTTATAAACGAGACCGCTGTGCCAGACTTTGTCGAAAGCCTTGGCTACGTCAAAGAAAACCGCGACTGTTTTATAACGACGCGGATAGAAACCGTCAAGTATGCACTCGACGATTCGATGGACTTGCTGAGGGCAGGAGTGCTTAGCGCGAAAGCCGAACTGATGGGGAATAATAAGAGGATCGCCATCCGTTGGAAACAGATGGTTCCGCATTCGAGAGAGTATGACTCTCTTGAGAAGTTTAGACATTGCCTTGAGGAGGCTG
Organism: Marasmarcha lunaedactyla; assembly: GCA_923062675.1. Lineage (NCBI taxonomy): Eukaryota > Metazoa > Arthropoda > Insecta > Lepidoptera > Pterophoridae > Marasmarcha > Marasmarcha lunaedactyla. The sequence goes on along the minus strand of OV281363.1, from coordinate 14,631,864 downwards.
ATGGGTCTGTGATTAGCCGGGATATTCAGAGGTTTACCCGGCTTGGGAATGCCTATGACTGTTGCTTCTTTCCAAGCTTTTGGAAAGTAGCTATGGTCGAAGCAGGCATTGAAAATGATAGCTAACAAGGTAAGCACCTGTTGAGGCAGGTGCTTAAGTGCGTGGTTGGAAATTCCATCCGCACCCGGAGCCTTTTTGGACTTTTGATTTCTAATGAGAAGTGAGATTTAGTCATTAGAGCCTGTGACAGGGTTGGCGGTGATGGGGAGAGAGTCTCTGCGAAGGACTTCGTCCTCCACCACCTGGATGTGGGAGGGATCAGCAGGTTGCGTGCTGGGCGAGCATTGTGCGGCAATGCTGTCAGCGAAGCATTCGGCTTTCTCTTCGACTTCGAAGGCAGTAGTGCCATCTGGACGAGTGAGAGGCGGTGTCTACGCGTAAGGCTAGGGCCATACTATAGTACGCTTGGTGGGACGGAGAGATATTCACCATGAGATCGTTCATCTAAGCGTCTCGGAGTTCTGCGAGGTAAGACCTAACTTTACGTTGTAGCTGATTCGCAGCTAATCTATAGGCGGGCGTGGGATATTTCTTGGCTCTCCGGAGAGCCGCGTTCTTAGCTTTAATAAGATTGCTAATGGCTAAGGGAAGCGTGGGTTTACCTTGCTTAGCAACATTTTCGTTGTCACTGATGGCTGAGTTAATAGCATCAGTGAGAGAATTGACTAATAAATCTATTTTATCCGGACTATCTATTTGATCGGGCGAGATTGCGAGCGGAGAGTTTGGGGCCTCTAAGGCTGAAACTAACGTATTTTTAAAGCCTTTCCAATCGGTAAAGGTCTTAGGAGAGGTGACGTTATTGTTAGGCGCACCTAGCACGAGGGAGACGGGGCGGTGGTCAGAGCCTAGGTCATCGAGCGGTTCGATAGACCTGAGGTCGAGGTTGATTCGATTGACGATTGCACAATCGAGGATGTCCGGAGAGTGGTTTGGGTTGTCGGGATAGTGAGTGGGAGTGATGGGAGAGATGACATCTAAGTCGAGTGAATTTGTGATGTCCAGGAGAGCGATACCGCTGGTGTTGGTTGATAGGCACGTCCAGTCAGTGTGTTTGGAGTTAAAGTCTCTGAACATAATGACTGAATGGCCGAGGGCGAGAATGGCCTTAAAGTCACTGCGGGTTGGTCTGGTGCCACTAGGTATGTAGATTGAAGCTATGATGATGGTAGGATGACCAGTCGTAGCCACTCTACACACAGTGGCTTCCATGTTGAGGAGAAGAGGGGAATCATTGTCGGAAAGCCACAGGTATATATTCTAATCGCTTAAGTAAAGTTGATATTGCGATGTAGAACACGCGTTGTGATTGGTCGGTTGAGTAGCGCGTCACCGCTAGAATACGTATTATAGATACTTGTCATCATTCAGTTAGGGGCGCTACCCGCATATTCAAACCTGCAGTATTCATTGGAGGATAAGGCTTAACCGAAGCTATTACCAGAATATTGTATTTTATTCAGCCAGAGCTAATCAGTGATTCAAGCAGTTGAGAAGCATGAAGCTCTTCGCCATGGCTTCAAGAGATATACCTGCTATGTTATGTTTATACTTCTTGGAGGTTGTTTTTATGGTAACTACTATTTAAGAAGTCCTAAGTGAAATATTATTATACTATAACATAACTTGTAAACGTTTTCAACTTAATAATTGTAATCATTGATATTTATATGCGAAAACTTTTAATTGGTGCATAAAAATGTATTTAGTTTATTATTTTTAGTTAAAGTTATACACTGTTTGTTTTCCGAATAAAATAAAATACAATAAATATTAAAATATTCAACGGGCGGAACGCGGTTTCCCTTTTCAATAATTTACTACTAAAAAAACAAAAGAAGGTCTGCCAAAGAACAATATAATAAAACTTGGGTAATTTAGACAGATAAATAAATACCAAAAGCAAAAATAGAAATGTAGAAATACATAGAGAATACAGTCAAATTGGATATGTCTTCGCTATGTTAGCCTGCACCTAGTTAATTAGTTAGTTAGTTAATCATAAAATGGCAATCAGCCGCGATTGGTGTGGCGGGCTATTTCTGCCAGTGTCGCGTAGTGGTAGAACAGTACAAAACATTAAATAAAAATTGCCAAAAAATAAGTTGAGCCTGCAGCTAGTCTGTTCAGACTAATATTGATTGTCAAAACCCGACTGACATAAGCTTGACAGTTTTTCTTCGAAGACACGTTTTCCATTTTGCCGTCTTGCTGTGCCGGTTAATACCGTCCCGAAATTGTATGCGAAATCGGCAGCGCCCCAAAGATTATTGTTCACTTTATTTTCACAGTCAGCAGAGGTGCTCGTCACCTACCTGATCCTAAGTGGCCCCCACAGACCCCAGAGGTAGGTGACCGTAAGCTTCAGTTTGAACAGCTTCTGTTCCTTCTTCCGTCCGTACTGGATTTGCACTTATTCATTATGTTCTTCTTCAATGATATACTTATTGATAATTTACCATGACCATCACCGTGGCAAAAATAGGACCATTGTAAATAAAACGCGTCCAATACTTGGCAGTAGATGACCCTTCCGAACCAGTGGTCGTTTTAATATTCGACGTCCTAAGCCGAGGTCCGTGCCCTCTCGGGTGCCCTTACGCGTGTCGTATGTAGGAGTAGTTTAAGTTCCAGCTAGGCGCCGTCAGCGCTAGGCTACAAAGTCCGGTAAAATTTAAAAGGCCTATGGGCCATAAACAGTCCATTTCAAAAAAAAAAAAAACGTGCAATACTTGTAGCACTAATTCCAACCCGGAAACGAATAATGTTTTTCCTGAGCATATGAAACACTGAATCGTTTTTATAAAACTTTGCCGCAACGCAACTAATCAACTTTTTAAGTATTCTTAAGACATCGTTCGCCTCATAAATTTTAGGTTAGGTTGCAACAGCATAAATTGTACTCATTTTTTTACAGAAATAGAATTTCACACTCACATTCCCCGTGAAAGGTTTCAACAGCGTAACAGCACAGCATTATAAATACCGAGAACTGAAATAAGATAAATTTATACAATTTATTTATTAAGATACACCAACAGTGAACATATTAAAGTTACATTAAATAACATTTCTTAAGTCTATATACCGATGTGTGCACTATTTATAGGTGTATACACCATTCACTGTACAGTGGCTAATGTTAGATACATATAAATAAAACTAGAATTTTATAAAACAGAAAGAAAAATGAAAAGTAAATGAAATCATTTTTTTAAATTAGGTGATTATTATTTACTTATTTATTTTTAAGCCTCCGGCGTATGAGGCTGGGTTTACTAATAGAGATGAAACGGATAGTGTTTTGGTGGGATAACGGATACCGAATATCCGGCAAGCTACGAGGCCGCAGCGCCGGATATCAGGCTACCGGATATTCGGCTCTTTATTACATTACATGGCGCGACCATTTTACCTGGTCTGGTATACGAAGCCAAGCGGAGTCGCCTGTTACCAACAAATGCCGAAAATTGAGTACTCATTCACCACAATTTGCCACTCGTTAATTTTGATTAGGTACTAATTAAATTAATAAAACAAACATTTTCTGTGATTATTTTAATAAACGGTGTCCATAAACTATTGCAGTATGATTTCCTTGTGTAAAATAATGATAGTTTTTTAAATTTTGCTATTCGGTATCCGACCGGATAGTGCGCTACTATCCGGTATCCGACCGGATAGTGAAAACAAGGCCGGATACCGGATAGTTACCGGATATCCGCTTTACCTCTAGTTACTAATGCCACTCCGCCGTAATTAGAACTTCAACTAAACAACTAACCGTTTAGCTGAATACATTTGTTTAGTTAACTGTCTAGCCGTAATGTAGAAGTAGAATGGATAAAGCAAGGAATATGCGAGCGAGCCGAAGTGGTCGTAGTGCGGTGGTTTGCATTCCTACTGAGGCTCTTGCTGGTTCTTTGGGAGTAGATGACCCTTCCGAACCAGTGGTAGTTTCAATATGCGACGCCCTAAGCCGAGGTCCGTGCCCTCTCGGGTGCCCTTGGGCGTATCGTATGTAGGAGTAGTTTAAGTTCCGGCTAAGCGCCCTCAGCGCTAAGCTACAATGTCCGGTGAAATTTAAAGGGCCCATAAATAAACTGTCCATTTCAAAAAAAAAGTGCGGTGTTAATAACTAATACTAATAAATTCTGATGGCAATATACATACATATAAAATTGTTGGGTGCATTATATTACTTCTTATTTGATTAGCAGTGGACAAAACAAGTAAAAAAATGGATAATTAATTATTTCGTGTTATTATTTAATCTTTTCGTTGTATCATTATCTTACTGTTTTCGAACACAACTAAAATAACAACGTAAAGTAATAATATTGCATGTAAATTTCGATTGCTTTATGTAAAAAGTTTTTATATAGCTGTATCAATTTAGAGTTCACAGTAAAATATACAAATCTTGTAGGTAATATAGAATATAGAATACAAAATATAGAATCTACCAGACGAGGCTGTTATATGACATTCCAAAAGGTGCCCATTTACTCAACTATTGAAGATCCCAGGACGATACGTTTTAGAAAAAACAGACGGAAACACCTCATTCCACATTTTGGTGGCACGAACCATACCATAACCAACCACGGCACCTTTTGTCTTTTTTTTCGTTGTATTAAGCATGAATGGGTAGAATCTCTGCCTGCGCCTCATTGTCCCATTTTAATATTATTTTATAATATTTTTTTATATTCATCGTCACTTTCCATCAGGTGAGATAGAAGATAAACGTCTAATCCTTTTTCAATAAAAAAAAGCTTCATCATTAGGGTGTGTTTCCAGTAGAAACATCGCTCATCGCAAAACGTTTCGCTCCTTAATAAAAAAAATACGTATGCAAAGATTTTATATTCTACTGAACTCTCAAAAGCAGTGTTAGAGCATCTTTATTGTATACTCGTTAGACATAAAACGATTTCATTGCACGTAAAAAAAATAATGTTAACACATGAGAAATGCCGAAATGCAAAAGTTCCGAAATGCACAACATGTGTCGCTAGTCGTTTTGAGTGCAACAAATGCAACCTCAATTTTCTTTTTCATTATTACATATTTAAATTCGCTCTAATGAAGGCTGCTCAGCATTCCCATGCCACAGCCAGCAAGGTGGTTTTTAGTGGGTAGAAAAAAAGAAAAAAAATAGACCTTTCGTCGTTAACGAAATAATAATAATAAATCCCCAGACAAACACACCAACTGTATGGCCCCAAAGGAAGCACAGCGAGCTGGGGGGGGGAGACCCAGAATAAACATACATATGTATATAAATACAAACAACCATGACCCGAGAACAAACATCTGTGTTCATCCTACAAATGAATGACCCGGCCAGGGCTCGAACCTGGGACCCTCGGCGTATGAGGCAGGGCTACTTACCACTTCAACACTCGGTCGTCGGACAATAACGAAATGTATTTAAAATCTTAAATATCTATCTATGATTTGTCGAAATGAATCGTTTTTAAGGTTACCCTCTTCGTTTACCACTCATCCACGCTGAAAGTATTTTATTCAGATAACTGATTATAACTTGAATAACATTGATATCGCTTATTTGCCAACGTAAAGGGCAAGTGCCTTAGTTTATTAGTCACCTGACTAATAAACTAAGGCACTTGCCCTTTACCCACTTGCACTAAACTTGCCCAACTTTGGATGATTAATGAAGAATAATGGATTCGCTCCATGCCCCGAAGTTTGTGTACAAAGAAAGCGCATCCTCAAGTCTCTGACTCAAAATCAATATTAACAAAAGCGACTCTACTATTTCTATAAAATACTTATACCGTTTAAAAAGCATTAAAAAACATATACAGTTTCAATTCAGCACCGTACTCTAAGACTATTTTATTTTTGTTGCCTATAATAAAACTTACCTTGTTACAGTATGTAATTCCTAAACATGGTTAAAGTAAAAGAAAAATGGCGCGCGGTATGTACCTACATTATATTTTTGCAAGCTGTATATTAGTATCACGTATTTAACTACCAATATAAACATTATTCATTATTTTTCCTTTCTTGTATTTATTTTTCCTTTTGTTCATTTGTATAATTTATTTATTTTAAATAAATTGTTTGCGTGTTAGTAAAATGTGATCCGTTAGATTCTGCTTCTATACAATGTTTTTCCCGGTACTAATTGAAGATGACTTAAAATATCTCTAAATAAGGGTTACTTCAATCTAATTATAACCAAACAAACTTTAGGTTGATATGGCCGCAAAAAAGATATTGAGATTTATGTATTTTTATATGTTGAGGTTATGTCAAGATGTTGGAATTCACAGTTGTAATACCTGAATAATCAAATAGGATTGAACTGAATTGGTCTCAAATTCGTGTCTTCAAACTATGACTGCTTATAAATCAGGTGCCGTTTGAGGGTGTTCGTCGTTTGGATACTTGGGGGGAGGGAGACTTGCCGAGCTAACAGATGCAGAAAAGAATAATTTTGTATAGACATAAAGAGACTCTGTAAATTTATTTTGAAAAAAAAAAATATACCCGTGAAGTTTCTTGCCAGTTCTTCTTCACGAAGGTTTTTTTTTCGAACTGGTGGTAGAATCATGTTTTATTTGACGTCAATAAGAACAAGTAATTGTCAATGTTGAGAAATAAATATTTGAATTTGAATTTGAATTTGAATTTGAATTTGAATTTGAATTTGAATTTGAATTTGAATGCTTAACCCGAAGTAGAAATTGTTACCGTATGAAAAACAGCAGCTGATAGCTATCGCTAGTTGACGGTATTCCGTAAAAGTGACAGGCATTCCTGGTTGAGCTATCAAATTTATGTGCCATGCGTCAAACACGATTTTCAAATTGCAAAAAGCGACTTTGTGATCGGTTGATCATTGTTTTTGGAAGGGAATGTTTACCAATCACTTTTTTCACAATTCTTAGTTTTTATTAATACCGTGCAATATCATGAGTTAAAGTTGTATCTCCCTTACGCGTCAGGTTGTATGCAGAAGAATGAATTGTCTCATATTTCGATTCTATATCTTCCATTTATTAGTAAATATACAAATATTTATTTCTCAACATTGACAATGACTTGTTCTTATTGAAGTGAAATAAAACATGACTCTACCACCAGTTCGGAAAAACCTTTGTCAAGAAGAACTAGCAAGAAACTTTACGGGTACTTATATTTTTTTCAAAATAAATTTAGAATGTTTCTTTATGTCTATACAAAATTATTCTTATCTGCATCTGTTAGCTCGGCAAGTCTCCCTCCTCCCAAGTATTCAAAAGACGAACACCCTCAAACGGCATCCGTTCACGAGTTAACTCGCCAATTCCATCGCCCTCCTCAGCAAAATTAGAGAGAAGTAACAAGTTGGACAAGACCTGGAAAGTTAATGTATCTATCTCGCTGGGTCGCCGGCCGCCATTAGCAAAGCGGATCGCTGTATCGCGTTAGCTTTTAAGTTCATTTTTGCACGCAGTCGTCAGCGGTCCGCGCCGCCGCGAGCGTAGATTTAGTTAAAATGGCGGGAACGCCATTTTGTACGGGGTGATTTATTAATCTGCGGCATAGGATGTTTTAATTAGATAGAGCAGAGTGAAACTTTTAGCGGAGAAACAAAATTTACTAAAAAAAGAACAAGAAACTCACACATCAAAATGTCGTAAATATAATGAAGTTTTATATTTTCAGATAACGCCCCTTATTTTCATACTGTGCGTCACATTTGTAAATTCTTTTCACAAATTCTACGGTATGTGTCATGCGTGTCACACAACATGGCGGCTCTGAAGTTATCTGCTGTTCATGTGTAAAGTCTGCTGCCCGCGCCCCGCACCCCGCGCTCCGCTCACCCCCAAGTTCGTGTTGTGTGCAGCGTCTCGCAGATAGTTCAGGGCCGCCATGTTGTGTGACGTGTACTATAGTCATATTTTAATGATACAAGATATTTCACAACCAATCCTCTTTCATTACTGTTTTCTTAGCCGGGAACCGTGCACACGACCAAGCTGATGGTAGGTGACATCCGTACCCATGGACATCGTTAGTCTTAGATGTTTCATTTATCAATATTGAATGCGATTATTATATCGACTAATGGTGCGTTGCCGACCGCAAACTTCAGTTTAAATTGCCATCACTATATAGCACAGTACTCTTCTGTTTTACCCAAATTATTTTTATCATGTTTCTATTACATATTTAAATTTTTACCATTTATTATCTGTTTAAATGTAAGACTTCACTGATTGATAATTTATTTCAGCCAAAACTTAAACAAGCTTTGCTCACTTTCAATCCGAGAGCTTCGTTTTTCCGAAGCTCTATATTATTTTCATGATATTCATATAATTAACATTATATATTAATTATTTATATGTAATTATTAATATGTTTATAATGAGAACTTCCTAAATGTAGTTTTTCGTAATGTCCAACGCTAACAAGCTTGAACTTCTGATGCAGCTGGTAATTCTGCCAATTTCTTTAGCAACTTTGTCTTAAGTACCATTTAAAAAAGGCTTTGCAGTACATATTTCTATATATAGAAATGGAATACTCAATTAAAATATGTATTTGAATAGAAAAAATATTCTTGCTGGTTCCGAACCAGTGGTAGTTTCTATATACGACGTCCTCAGCCGAGGTCCGCGCCCTCTCTGCTGCCCTTAGGCATGTCGTATGTAGGAGTAGTTTAAGTTCTGACTAAGCGCCCACCTGTTCCCAGCGGACGGTGACCCCCTCATTATCCCCCACCAATTCGGCTTTCGAGCCAAACACTCGTGCCGTCAGCAAGTCCATCGAATCGTCGAGTACATAGTCGACGGCTTCTACCCCAGACGACTGAAAACAGTCGCGGTCTTCTTTGACGTAGTCAAGGCTTTTGACAAAGTCTGGCACGCAGGGCTCATTTACAAGCTTCACAACACAGGCTTGCCCGACCGACTAGTCAAACTAGTCGGCTCCTACCTTAAAGATTGCACCTTTCGTTTCAAACACGAAGGTACGCTCTCCACCCCCCGCCCCCTCAAGGCGGGCGTCCTTCAGGGCTCGGTACTCGCCCCGTTATTATACACAATATACACCAATGACATACCTATTCCGTCTACAGGTGTTCAACTCTCCCTCTTTGCCGACGACACTGCCCTATACGTCAAGGGCGTGCACGTCGACACACTCATCACCAAACTCCAGAAGGCCGTAAATGACCTCGGAGCTTGGTTTAAAAAATGGCGTATCGATGTAAATCCAGAGAAAAGCTCTGCAATGCGGTTCGATCATAAACGCCGTCGTCCCTACGACCCCCACATCCGAATGATAGGTACGCCCATCCCGTGAGCACTCACCACCAAGTACCTAGGCGTAACGCTCGATCGTACGCTTTCATTCCGACCTCACATTGTCCGAGTTACCAAACTCGCCCGTCTGTACATGGGTCGACTTAACAGTATGTTAGGCCGGCACAGTAAAATGTCTCTTAGGAACAAGCGAACGCTTTTTAAGGTTTGCGTGAGACCAGTCATGACGTACGCCGGCCCAATCTTTGCACATGCTAAACCCTCCGTTATGTATAAACTACAGGTAGTTCAGAATCTCTTCTGCCGCCGGACCACGGATGCTCCGTGGTACGTGCGAAACGCAGACTTGCACAGAGATCTCGAACTGCCTACTATACAACAACACCTTAGGACGCTCTCCACCGCTTATTTTAAGCGATCCGAAGAGCACCCTAACCGCCTTATACGCGAGACAGTAGCTTATACTGCTCCGTCCATGCCGTCGAGGTACAAAGTCCGTAGACCGAGAAATGCACTCTCGGATCCCCCCGATCAACTTTCGGCTAATCTGGACCAGCTTAAGGCTGCCCAGGCCGTTTAATCACCAATATATAAATGTCATTTGCACCTTAAGTGATTAAGTATTCTCAGCGGGTGACCCGCTAGCGGGTCCCTGCTTGCGCGCCCACCTCCCTACCCGGGTGTCGCTCCGATGAAGGCTGACAGCATTCCCATGCTACAGCCGATTAGGTAGTTTTTAGTGGGGAGGTGCCACTTTGGTGAGTCCCACATCACCCCGCAGACGGCTGCGGTGGTATTCAAGACGAATCTTCCACCTCCCTCCCGAGAGAGGGTGCTTCGGCAGCAAAAAAAAAAAAAAAAAACCTCAGCGCTATGCCACAAAGTCCGGTGAAATTTAAAAAGGCAAACAGGGCCATAAATAAACTGGCCATTTAAAAAAAACACTCGGCGCTGGAAGCCCGATCTAAGGGCGAGAATCGCTTGCGCGTTATTCGGTATTTTGTAGCCGGCCGCATACTAAAGGACGACGACATTCGCATGCGAATGTGAGTTTTCAGCAAGTCGTCCGACTATACACAATAGCTAGCTAAGTGCATTGATTTATTGTGTCTATTAAATTGACCGTTTTATTTAAAGATTTGCTACTTACCTAATAAAATACACCAATTATTATTGAATTAATGTTTTATTACGAATTGAGGACAGTTTTTAAAGGAATTGAACCAGCGGAATTACAGAAATAAAGTTAACCTCTCTTACCACCAGCTACAGCTGATTAGATAACCTAACCATTTAAATGTAGTTATTCATTTTTAGTACAAAATCAAACGTCTTTGGTAAGTAGCTATATTTTAATATACAATATTCTTTGAGTAAGGAAAGTAGCAGTTGATAGTTGACAAGTTCCGGATGCATGAATCTTGTCCTGGCGTCGTCTGAATTAACTAAGTCGCAATCCGACGACATTAAACGAACATGTAAAGCGCGGGAAAGAACATCGATTGACGTATGCCTGCCGCTAATGTCAGACTTGATAAACCCGCCACAGAAAACCACTTGTGTTCTAACATGGCTAAGCGACTATTATTAAATAACGAATATTATTCACTGAATAGAGATTTTCAGTTTTAAAAATGCAAGCTCCTCCGCTAATTGTAATCACTTAAATGTGTGAAGAGAAATAATTTATGTAACGTTTCACGTTTCAAATGTGTGTGAAGCAATTTGATTGTAAACTCGGACTCGTGTCTGCAATCATCGACCAATTATCTCGCGATCGCGCTAGAAGCGATCGTCATCGTATAGCGCAGAGCGCGCGCTATGTACACAACGAGACGTCATCTTCGCGCGACTCCGCGCTGATTATGCACTAGTTGATCGACGAATCTGGTTATTCAAGTGTTGTTTGCAGAACCAATGACCTGTCCTCGTGTGTGCATCTATAAAATGTGAGAGGGTACTTCGAGGGGGATGCACTGTTACAGTGAAATATATTCTTTTATGTCTGTATCTATGTAAATAAGGTAAAAGGGCTTCTTTCATAGTATGATGTATGATGTTTAAAAATTAGGCGTTGCTGTTATTAAAAAAATAGTAATGGTTTATTTTATTCATAGATATATTATTTCAGGCCATCGGCAACGTATCCCAAAGATATTTGAGTACGTATTTTGGGTAATATTACTTTCTTTCTTAATATTTATTTATTCTTACCATTGTAATTGAAATACAGTATGTAAACTAACTAAAAGCAGTCCGTTGAATCAGGCTACTTATAGTTGGGCATAATCCCATAATACCAGGTTTCCCCAATTTTAATACTGTTTAATATTTAAGTACGGAACCGTGCAGGGTAAGATGGTCTAACCACGTCGAACATGTTTGTACCAAGTGACGCCAATTCCTTGCTAACATCGCCATCCTAAAAAACAGAATCCCCTACAAAATAAAGTTATTGTTATATAACTCATTAGCTGAATCATACGTACTCTATGGATTGTGTAGCTATAGTCGTTCGTGTAAAACCTATTTGGATAAAATCTACAATTTACAGTTGAAAATATTAAATAATATAGTATCAAAAAAAATTCGTCATGAGTTTTATAATAATGATTTAGTATCCAGCTCGAAATTAAGCATTCTGTATACACCCGTTCGATAGCGTGTCGTCGACTATGCACAATACGAGCAAATAAATGTGTACGGCGAGAGAACTTCTGCCTACATAGTGCCAAGACTAATTAATAAACTACCCGCGGAATTATGCAATAGCCTAACATTAAAAAATATTAAATCTCAGCTCAAACCCTTTTTCATATACAAGATGTGTAACTGATTTATGTATAAGTAATTAAATGTGTATTGCTGATTATCACATTTTAAATTCCCTTTTGTAATATGTAAATTATTATTTTGAGCCTAATATTCATATTCATCATTACCACCAATGTAGGCTTAAGGTAAGCATTATCTTGCAAACGTTAGTAGTTTTCTTATGCTAATTTGTATATTATTTTCTTTAATTTTAGCTTTTTATTATGATAATAAATGAAAAAAACGTCGGACGAGCGCGCTGGCCAATGAGTCTGAGCAGCATATCTTCCAATCCATTGATCCCCAAATTGATGCCTATGCATACATGCGGTGGTGCTCCGTCATGCTGGTACCAAGTCTCCGTCAATTGTGAGCGAGGTGTTTTCAAGACAGCGCTTTACAGGTCCATTTTCCTAAAATTTCAAGGTTACGCTGCTTAAAGTTCCATGTTCGATTTTGTCGCCCTTTATACCAGCCCTACCAGCCAATCATTGCATGCTCGATCGAAGTTTCCTATAGAAAAATCAACCAACATGTTTCATTCGTGAATACCACGCGCACAATACAACATTGTACGGTCTGCTGTAATAAACAATACTAGGATGATAAAATATAACAAACATCCGGTAATTAAACTACTGTAGGTTGGAGGGTTGTAAATAACTGAACTGGACTCTACGCAAAGCAGTTTTTTTACACCCGGTTACAGGAATTTATTTACGTCAGGACTTTTAGAAACAGGTACATTTCTGGTAGGCGTTGTGTTTAAAAGTTTACAACTTCATAATATAAAAAATGTGATGAATGTAAAATCTGTCGCTGCTCCATCTATTCTGTATTTTTTTTTTTCAGTAGGTTTCTTATAGGCCGTACTAAGTTTGTATATTGTATTTGTATTTCCACCATACATGGGTGTAGTTATACATCACTTGAAGAAAAAACATAGCGGAGAATTCTTGTTAGAACTATGGTTTATGCGTGACATTCCTCTTCTAAGTTGTCTCAGATTAACAGGACTGAGACCCGATTTCACCATTTAATACAATTTTAATACAATTTATGTTCTGCCATATTCAGATTCTCTTAACCGGATGTTTAGTTTGATTGCTCGTCTACTGGTAGGTTAAAATACTAACAATTGATTTATTTATGTCAAACAGTGTCAAAATGATATTATGGAAAGTTTATATGATGTGAACAATACCTATACGACCTAGAAATTCTGAAGAACGTCTTCGGTAGTTGAAGAATATTTGATGACATTTCATATTTATTTAAAGCGTTAGGCGCCTACGAAATTTGCGTTTGCATAATTGAAAGACCGCATTTTTAAATGATGAGAGAAAAGCTGAGAAAAGCTTCCAGATTTTTTATTTAGTTGCACCACAACGGTAGATACGCGGCCATAATCCGACGTGTCAGCATATTCCCGCGATGACTGACAAACAAAAGTTTCTTACTATCTCCTATTTCTATAAATAACATTATTTTTATGTTTTATTATTATATAATTTAGTCTTTTACAGTTAAACTTTCATTTGTAATAAACAAATTTCTTTTTTAAAAGCCCTTAAGCGACGGCCTGAACATACCTGGCGCAGTCGGTAGGATCGTGGCATTTTCGGGTATCGGTCGAATAAAACTTTTCGCGTACTTTCGAAAGTGAACGATATTGTTTCTAACCGCGATCCGAACTAGAATCTACGCAGGTGTCGGAGAAGATACATTTCGGTAAACCAGAATAAAGGAGACTTGCTATTTTTATGATGAACAATTATATTTAGCTTTCTCTAGAGTTTACACCACAATTTTTAATGAAAGAGGTCCACAATTGATAAAATGCTCATCGCGTGTTACTGTAGTTGAAAACAAATCAGAACGAGAGGAGCTTATTAAAAAATACCACGAAGGCAAAACAACTCATCGTGGTATTCAAGAGACATATAAACATTCGTATCGCAACTATCATTGGCCTCATATGCTATTAACTATTCAAAAGTTCGTTAACCAATATGACACTTGTTTAAAATCGAAACATGAACGCAACCCATTAAGACCTTTGTTAGCGATTACGGAAACGCTCACTAAACCATGGCAACATCTTTTCATGGACCTCTACTCAACAGGTGGGGCAACCTTTCTCACTATCATAGATTGTTTTTCCAAATTTGCGCAAGACATTCCACTCTTAGCATGTAGTAGTGTACACACAGCAGACGCCCTTGTAATAGGTCTTTACCTATGAAACTGCCGTTTTGCCGTACTGGCATTTCAAATGAAAATATTATTTTTTTTGACTGATAATTCTAATTTCAAATTAATTTTATTTGACAAACATGGAATTCTTTTTCTAAAATCGTCATTTATTTAATAGTTAGTTTTTGTTTTCAACGCATTCGAACATTTTTCGTCATCATGGATAAGTTAAAAATTCGAGTAATTATGGAGTATGAGTACCGTCTTGGCAGCAAAGCGGCACAAGCGGCACGCAACATCAACGACGTTATCACCGCAGTATCACCGCATCACACACCTCTGCAAGCTGCCGAACCTGAGAAATAACCATCATACTGAAGATTGCATCGTCTCACTCGTACAACACAGGAAAACCAACTGCACTCATGCAAAAATAGACCTCCAAACCGGAAAGATACAGAAAATTCAAGACTGCTATGTGCTGAATAGCTGGATGATAATTCCAAAAGAGGAGGAAATCATGAGAAGACCATGTGGACAGAAGGTTGAATACAAACGCCTGTCTGGCGTTTACATTATGAAGATCACAGATGACTGCCAGATCACCATCATGAACAGAACCCTACAATCACACATAAACACCATCTTTATGAATGATATCATACCTCTTCCGAAAAACAGCTAATTATATAAATCAAGAAATAACCAAATATGAAGTGAAAATTGAAGACACCCCACTCGACAGCATCCATGAACTAGTAAAGCAAGCCAAAGAAATAGAAAAATATGAACAGTATCCCAGCACCCCAATGGCAGTCGCAATCCCAAGCCTTCCAACGATAACAATATACCTCGTCGCCGCCCTGGCCTTCATCTCATGGAAGCTGCAAGAGGAGAGATACGTCGCCCAGACAAGATGTCAGCGAGGACGCTACAGGAAGCTGCGGGATGCGCTTTGTTCTTAAGGACGTTGGAGTTACTCGGCCATAATCGGACGAGTCATTCCCACGATGACTGACAAACAAAAGTTTCTTATTACTATTTCTATCAATGACATGTTTTTATGTTTTATTATTATACAATTCAGTCTTGTACAAGCCACTTAGTTGTTAACATTAAACTTTCAATTGTAATAAACAAATTTCTTGTTTAAAAGCCCTTCCCCGACGGCCTGAACATAACTCGGCACAGGCAATTTCATTTTCTGATTAAAGATACTTATGGCTAGTCAAATAATAAAAATATATCGTCGCTGAGGTAAGATGATGTGGAGAAATTCGATTTTTAATATATGAATAATGTTACGAATGGAACCTCTTAAATGGATGTCCACCGTACTAAATGTATTAATTCTGTTTTTCTGTGTCAAATAACCTTGTAATGTTTTAATTATGTACCTATGTATTTCATAATACTATAAGCGTAAAAAATATCTTCATTTTCAATTGTCATTTGTTTGTGCTTTATGAATGTTTTGAGTTTCTGAACGTAAATAAAGTTGGTCAGCCAATGGGAAGAGAACAGCCGTCACCCGCGCCTGCGCATGGCACACCTCTGCGGCCCGCGCGCCGTTCGCGTCCCTTCATCTCACTCACTCGATCGTCGAGTCAGTTTAGTTTCAAACCAGCTTTCATGGTAACAACACGCACGCGCCCAACGTCCGTTCTCACCCCGGAGGCGCCTTTTTGTGATATTCCCTATTTTCATTCCGCCACCACCTACATTTCTGGTCTTCTAGCCAGATCGCGTTTGTTTACCGGGTTAGAAACCTGTGTTCAGGATCGGCAATGTCTGTATTCGCGACACCGCCGGCGCCGCGCTCCGTAAAAACACGCGGCGGCCGTAACGTCGACAAAATGGCGGCCGAACTTTTAGCTCAACCCGAAGTAAAAAGTGAACCAGCAAAGGCGGAGAAGAACCTAGAGCACTGCTATCGTTCTCCTTCAGTGCCTCTAAAGGGAAAATCAAGCGTGAAATCATCTACATCGGCGCGCAAGCGCCACCTTGAGCGAGTTGCTGCAGAAGCAAAAGCGAAAATCGACCTTGAAGCCGCCGAAACAAAGGCACGAATTAGTAAACAGCTGGTCGAACAGCAACTAGAAGCTCAATTAGAAGAGCTGGAGTCAGCCAGATCTAGATCTTCCAGATCCCCATCCAGCACAGCGACCAAGGAGAAAGTGGAGACCTGGATGGAACAAAGTCGAGAAGCCTGCAATGAAGTCCAACACGATAATAGACAGTCCACGAATGACATCAACAGGCTAGCTGATGTACTAAGAGACGTCATCTCCACGTCAGTAACTGCGACCAAGATCGGAAACCAGCAGCTCCTCACGAGAATAGCGACATCCAAAGACTTACCTAGTTTTACTGGAGATGCCCTAGAATGGCTACAATACAAAGAGGCGTTCTATGAATCAACAGATCTCTGTAAATACTCTGAGAGTGAAAACTTATGGAGGCTCAGGAAGTCCCTACGTGGTGAAGCAAGAGAAACTGTATCATCACTATTAATAGGAAATACATCTCCAGATACTATCATAGAAGCACTAGAGCTGAGGTATGGTCGTCCAGAAGTAATTCTGAATAAAGTGACGTCACAGATAAAGAAAACCACCCCGCTTCCAAGTCTTTACCAAAGTGAAATTGTTAACTTCGCTATAAAAGTAAAAAACTATGTTGCTGCCGTGAAGGCGATCAAACAAACCGAATATCTATCAAGCCCCGAACTACTGAACACTATGGTGTCCAAATGTCCACCATCGCTTTTATCTAAATGGGCAGATTACGCTCATACAATGCTGCATTTGAAAACTAGAACGAAAATTGAACTTTTTTCTGAATTTATTCACAGCGAAGCCGTAAAAGCTGCCGAAGTCGGTGTGACTCATTTACATTATAATCATAAAAAGGATGAAAGAAAGATTCAAATTTTTCATACAAACACAGATGAACGCGCCACGATCCACATCTCGAAGAAAAACAAATGTGGCTTTTGTCGAGGCGATCAACATGCGCTAGATCATTGCAAGCGCTTCAAGCGCGCGATGAGAAATCAAAGATGGACATACGTTCGCGCCCAAAGGTTGTGTTACAAATGTCTACTTACAGATAAACACGACACATCTACCTGTGATGCTCCTGTATGCAGCGTCGATGGATGCGGTCTGTCCCACCACAAGTTGCTGCACTGGAAGAGGATACAGGAAGCGGTCGGCGAACAGCAGCAGCTGGCGCCGCCGCCGCCGCCGCCGCCACTGCGGCCGGAGCCGCGCCCCGAGGAGACCGTGGCTAGCGTCACCAGCATCGATACGGTGCTACTGAAGATTGTGCCGGTGTCCGTGTGCGGACCTCTAAAGTTGGTGCATACGTATGCGCTGCTCGACGACGGCGCCACCGTGTCGCTGGTGGCTGGTGAGCTGGCCGCCGCGGCTGGGCTCAGCGGTGAGCGCGTCACCATGCGCGCCCGCGGCGCCTGGGACCGCAGCGACCTGGTTTGTACCGCCGAGCTAGTCAACTTCCAGCTTGTAAGTAAAAACAACGATAAATTTAGTGTTTGTGCGCGTAAAATCAGTGAACTAGATCTACCTAGGCAACCTATGCCTGAAATTAGTGTTAAAGACAATAAAGTTAGTTTTAGTCCTTCTGACTATAAAATGGTGAAACCTATGTTACTTATCGGCCAAGACAATTACGATTTAATTGCTCCAATTATATGTTTAAAAGGTCAACGCGCCGATCCATACGTAACTCAAACCCGACTAGGTTGGTGTGTTCACGGGAACACTTATCTTTCAGCTAACAATAAGCATTCTAGTCCTGGCTGCGTTATCACTCCGTCCGACCCGGCAATCCAGCGCGCGCGATGCGATACGCGCGATATTTCAGTATCTACAGCTTATGTGTTCACTATAGAAAATCCGTCTTATGATAATATACACGAGTTAGTGCGATATAACTTTGAGTTCGAATCTTTAGGTATTAGTCGGAAAGTTCGTCAAAATTGTGATGAATTACGAGCCTTAGAGATATTAGATAAAACCGCTATATTGCGTAACAATCAGTGGACAGTAGGCCTTCCTTGGAAGTTTGATAGTTTTAAATTCCCAGATTCATATAATAACGCCTTAAATAGGTTGCGTTCCATCGAAAGGAAGTTCGTTTTGGATACTGACTACTATAATAAGTACTCTGAACGAGTACAGCACTTAATGGTAAATAACTTTGCGGAACCGTTGAGTGACCCTATCAGTGATAACAATAACGACCACGTTTGGTACCTACCTCATTTTAGTACGAAACAGAGGAAGTTAAGGTTGGTTTTTGACGCGGCTGCGAAGTGTCATAATATTTGTTTAAATGACTTTCTCTTGCAGGGTCCTGATTTGTTGCAATCGTTAATAGGTATCATGATGCGTTTCCGCGAATGTTCTATAGGTATAGTAGGTGACATTAAAGATATGTACTTACGAATCAAAATTCGCGAACCAGACCGTCATGCGTTGCGTTTCCTTTGGCGAGATAAACCTGATAAGGCCGTTACACCGTATGTTATGACGTCACTCATATTCGGAGCGAACTGTTCGCCGTTCATAGCTCAGTACATAAATCAAAATAAAAATACAGAGCGTTTTAAGGATTCTATGAGCGACGCCACGGCTGCAATAAAATTAAATCAATATGTGGATGACTATATCGATAGCGTCGAATGTGAAACTACAGCCTCACAATTAGTCAGTGATATTACTTATATTAATAAACAGGGCGGGTTCGAGATGCGAAACTGGCTTAGCAACAGTCCAGCTGTCATGAGCGATATACCTAGCGAGTCGCTAAGCGCCAAGGCGATTAGACTTACGGAGGAATCCGAGCGAACGCTGGGACTGCTGTGGTACCCACATGCTGATGTGTTTGCTTTCGACGTAACTTTTCGGCGCATTCCCGAAGATATTTTACAATTGAAGCGTATACCTACTAAACGTGAATTGTTAAGTATAGTAATGTCTTTATATGATATACATGGCTTTTTAGCTCCTTTTACGATTAGGGCTAAGATTTCTTTACGTGAAACTTGGAAGATTTCATTAGGATGGGATGATAAAATACCAGTAGGTATTTACGAAGGTTTTAAGTCATGGTTGTTACAACTTCAAAATATAGGCCGGGTTCGAATCCCGCGCTGGTACTTCCGTCATCAAACTGATAACGACACTCACCACTGCGCAGCGCGAGACGCCACGACGTCACCACCGCCTCGAGTCGAATGTGCGAGCGAGATGCAACTACATGTTTTTTGCGATGCATCTCCGAACGCGTACGCGTGCGTTGCCTACTGGAGAAAAGGTAAGTGTGGCGACAGCGGCGCTGCTGCCGCCGTCTCATTTATAGCGAGTAAAAGCAGGGTCACGCCGATACGCCCGGTGACCGTGCCGAGACTCGAACTGCAGGCTGCGGTGATGGCGGTGCGCCTGGCTACCACTGTTAAACAGGAACATCGCATTAAGCCCGACAAAATATTTTATTGGACCGATTCCATTACTGTGCTACATTGGATACATAACACGCATAGGAATTATAAAATTTTCGTTGCTAATAGGTTAGGTGAAATAGATGAGCTGAGCAGCGCGCACGAGTGGTATTACGTTCCCACGCATCTGAACATTGCAGATACCGCGACTAAGGGAAATACCTACGAGCTAACTTCAGATTGTGAGTGGTTGTGCGGTCCGGCGTTTTTGTACGCATGTTCAGATGAGTGGCCGAGCCAACCTGAAATAAAAAGTAAATTGGAAATTAACGATTTAGAAATGATTAATTTATTAGCTGTAAACGATGATAAAAAATGTAACTTGCCTTGTTTACCAGTGCCTGATCCTTTGCGATTCTCTTCGTGGATTCGGTTGCTTCGTAGTATGGCTTGTGTCCTGCTGGCTGTTAAGAGGTGGAAAAATAAAATAAAAAAAAAATAACTTACCTGGTCACTCCTATATTGACTGCGACTTGATACTGAGAGCTGAAACATTAATAATAAGGCAAGCGCAGACGGATTGTTTCTCCACTGATTTACAGCTATTAGGTCGAGGTGAAACAATAGATAAGCGAAGCCGACTCCTACAACTGACGCCTGTGATCAATCATCAGGGACTTCTGTGTGTAGGTGGTCGCATAGACGCAGCCAAGGACGTCAGCATGCACGTGAAGCAACCTGTCATCTTAGACGGCCATCATCCAGTCGCCAAGCTGATAGTCCACTACTATCACGAGAGAGCTGCTCATAGTCAGACTGAGATGGTGGTCAACGACCTGCGTCAGAAGTACTGGATCCTGAAGCTGCGTCCTACTGTGCGCAATATTGCGGCTAGTTGTCAATTTTGTCGTAACAGGAAGGCGCGACCACTTCCACCCCGGCTGGGTGACCTGCCGGATGCTCGACTTTCGCACCATCAGCGGCCATTCAGCAATTGTGGCGTGGATCTCTTCGGGCCCATGGATGTCACGGTCGGTCGCCGTAGAGAAAAGAGGTATGGGGTTTTATTTACCTGTCTTACAGTCAGAGCTGTACATCTGGAAATTGTACCCTCTTTGTCGACCGACTCCTTTATAATGGCGCTGAGGAGGATGGCTGCGCGGAGAGGTTGGCCTTGTCGGATGTTTTCCGACAATGGCACGAACTTCAGAGGTGCCGATGTCGAGCTACGAAAGTCCCTGCAGGCCATTGATCCATCAGAGATTGCCGCTCTGGGAGTTGAGTGGAAGTTCATCAGCCCAGCTAGCCCTCATATGGGTGGCGCTTGGGAACGCCTGGTACGTAGCGTAAAAACTTCGTTAAAAATTGTTTTAAGAGAAAGAGCGCCTAAGGAGGAGATACTTATAACACTCATGGCGGAAGTGGAGAACATGGTAAATGGTAGACCATTAACACACGTCTCCGTTGACTCGCGAGACGCTGAAGCGTTGACGCCGAACCATTTTCTGATAGGTTCCTCATCCAACTTACCTAGGTGCGGTGTCTTCGACGACACTGACTTGTATCTTCGCAAGCAGTGGAGGATAACGCAGCGACTGTCAGACATGTTTTGGAAGAGATGGTTGAGAGAAGTCTTACCTACTCTTTTACCGAGGCCAAAGTGGCCTGTAGAAGGTCCGCAGCTTAGTGTTGGCGACGTAGTTGTCATCGTCGATCCTAACTCGCCTAGGAACGTGTGGCCTAGAGGCATCATAGATAGGGTATATCCGGGAGCGGACGGTAGGGTTAGAATCGTCGACGTGCGGACTAAGACGGGCGTGATAAAACGGCCAGCAACTCGTATCGCAAAACTCATCGCGGTTAATGAGTGTCGCCGACGCGACACTGAGGGGGAGGATGTTACGAATGGAACCTCTTAAATGGATGTCCACCGTACTAAATGTATTAATTCTGTTTTTCTGTGTCAAATAACCTTGTAATGTTTTAATTATGTACCTATGTATTTCATAATACTATAAGCGTAAAAAATATCTTCATTTTCAATTGTCATTTGTTTGTGCTTTATGAATGTTTTGAGTTTCTGAACGTAAATAAAGTTGGTCAGCCAATGGGAAGAGAACAGCCGTCACCCGCGCCTGCGCATGGCACACCTCTGCGGCCCGCGCGCCGTTCGCGTCCCTTCATCTCACTCACTCGATCGTCGAGTCAGTTTAGTTTCAAACCAGCTTTCATGGTAACAACACGCACGCGCCCAACGTCCGTTCTCACCCCGGAGGCGCCTTTTTGTGATATTCCCTATTTTCATTCCGCCACCACCTACAAATAAGATTTTTAATATATGAAGTATGTGAGAAAACCTTCTCGAGCCGGCTTCTTTAATGAATCGAGTTTAGATCAGGTAGGTACCACAACAAACTGTGGGTTATTTGGATCATCGTAACCTTCATTGACTTGCTCGACTTGTCGCTAAAACAATCAATAAAACGGTTTATACTATCGATGCGGCTTTTTTTCTTTTTTATTTCTGTCTTATTCAGAAGCTTTTGCTTTCGACATGTTAGCCTCATAACACCGTGATCTAAATAATTAACATTACAAAATGAACTTAAAACTACAAAAATTAAAATAATAAACAAAACAAATACAAAAATAAACTTTCAACGTGGGGCAGAGTAACGGCGCAAAAGCACTTCCGCTTGATCTGTGGCTACAGTGGAGGTGGGCTCTGCAAGAATACTTCAATATACATACACGCTGAGCTTTTCGATGCGGCTTAAATTGCGGGCAACGTCCTGAATTTTAATCTGCAAGTTTTGCTTAGCTTCAAAAATGCGGTATTCATACTTTGCCACTCAGCTCCTGTGTAAATTTGTTTATAGATAGATAGGCATCACACAAACCACATCACGAATGAGATGAAAAGAGTGAAGGTTACTTCACTCTTTTCATAAATAAAGTCATTCCTATGATGTTTGATGATAAATAAGGTCATTCCTATGATGTTTGATGATAAACCACATTTTATTTTTTTTTAAAGGTTATTTTTAACAAGGCATCAATGGATGTCTGATTGAAAAAGTAGGGTGAAACTGGATCTAACAGCCGTAGAATTGAATCTATGAATGCTCCTGGCACGTTGTGGCTTTGCGTGTAATAAAACAACATGAAAATTTCAACATCAAAAATAATAAATATTTAACAAAAAAATTCAAAAATTGATTATGCATATTAAAAGTTTAAATTTTTTTAAATACTTTCAGCCATAAGTAAGTAACACAATTACATTAGTATACATTATTCGTTCACACCCTATGTGTGCGTTAGGCTTGGGTGTCGTAGCAAAATGAACTGATTTTACACGCACACCAAAACGATGAGAACTGTCGACAGGTTCACAATTCACATACAAGATTACGGCTGCCGTGTCACTGCCACATACATATAATCAAAATGGATATTTAGAAGCACACTCGCGCAAACACGAGTTAAGTATTTCTAAAATATTATTAAAGTAATTTTTGAAATATATTATATGCAAAGGTTATTTTGAAGAGGGATTTTAGAGGGTTGCGCTACTTACTTTAACATTCGAGCTTGCTTTTTAGCGCCATCTATCGAGGTAATCGGAACAAATTTTCTTTTTATTTACTTTGAGGAAAATCCCTTGTTACCAACTTAGACTACGGTAAAATCACGATTTTCGTGTGGTTTCCAAAATTACCTAATGTTTAAGATGTTACTGATTTCTTGTTACCACTTATTTACTCTTTTTAAGTATTAATTGTCCTGTAAAAAGAAGATAGAAATAAGTTATCAGAGCATCACAAAGGCTAGAAGCTAGAATCGCTATTGTTTGGTCTTTTGTAGGTGCCTCTAGGGGCTATATCCAATCGAATCCCGATACATTTCAAAACGCATTGAAAATTATAAGTCGATACAACTAACGTCTAGCTGTCACTATCAAATGTTCAGTAACAAAGTCCGCGAGGAGACTGTCAATTTTTCGTTTGCGGTGTACACACGGTTTTCGTTATTTGTCGGTATTTTTGGTGATTTTGTTATCTACATTGAGTTATTTTAAGTGTTTCTGCTTTTCTCTTCCTCGCCTGGTAAGTAGTTGTATGAATTATTTAGCTCTTAATGAGCATGGATTGTGTTCCAATTCCTCCTAAACCCCCAGACCCAATCCCGTTTCCTGATGTCAACAACTCCCCTGACCCTTTCTCTCAACATGTGCAAACAAGAAAACGTCCGAGTATAAATCGGGATTCGTCTCCTACTCCTAAAGAATCTGTTATGATTGCTCTTCCATCCCAAATCAATAACCTTATGTATACTCACCCAAGTCTTTTAGAAGAAAAACCTTACCATCGTTCAGACAAAAGTCCTTTCATTGTCCATGTGTCCAGGTCAGAAACTCACCCTAAGTCAGGCAGTACATTTAATTATCTAAATTTTGAATAATTTTTACTTACATCAAACATAAAAAATTAAAAATGATGGTATAAAGAGTGTTGGCAGAAATCGGGTATCTGTGGAATTCTCGTCAGCATGTGCAGCAAACGAGTTTCTCAGAAATCCAAGTCTTAATAAATCTCATAACTATATAGCTTTAATTCCTACATATAATATAACAAGAATGGGCCTTATCCGCGGGATTCCAACTTCTTGGTCCATGGAGGAAGTTGTATCAGCAATCTCCACAAGCCAAGGGGATATAACAAATTTGGAGGCGCGCCGCTTAAACAGAAAAGTGTTCATGGAGTCTGGTTCCACTTGGATCCCCACGGGTTTTGTAGTGATCATTTTCTCTTACCTGAGAATGCTTACCTGATAATGTGTTGATATTTAACTCGTCACTCACCGTTGATCCATATAATGCTTAAACTGTTGTAGATTTGGCCATGTGAAAGCCCAATGCTGATCCAGTGCTCGTTGCTTCAGATGTGCACAGTCTCACTCAGGTGACTCTGGTCCTGCATCCTCCGAAGTTTCCTGTCTGCAATGCTCAGGCCCTCATTTAGCAACTGACAAATCGTGCCCGGAACATTCCCGACAAAAGAATATTAAATTTACCATGTCCCAAAAGAACATTCATGGAGGCATCATCCCTCTTCCCTTCAGTTAAAAAATCGTACGCAGATGCTTCTAAAAGTTCTCCTTCACTGAATATTTCTTACAAAAAAACAATATACAAACCATCAAAACCCAGTCCGTCTTTATCTCCAGGCCTTATTCCTTATTCCTTTTAACAATTTTTTAGAACTCCTGAATTCCCTAGTTTTGTACATTCTTTCAAAATTTGAAGACATCCCACTACCGTCCTCCGTTGCTAAAAAGTTATCCCCTATTGCTAATCTTCTTCTTAACAAAGGCCAGACTCCTGCAATGGAATAGTAGCAGCATCTGCAATAAACAGCACAAAAATTTCTCACTTGGCTCATCAGCACGACCCTTTGGCTATTGCTGTCTCTGAGACTTGGCTATCCCCAGGCAGTCGGTTCAAATTGCCTGGGTTTATCTGTCTTAGAGCTGAGAGAGCAGATGGTCATGGTGCTGCAGCTCTCTTTGTAAAGGTTTCTCTTCCACACTCAACTATCCAAATCCCCCTCCTCATTTGAAATTAGCATACTCGCTGTCAAAATTCTTCAATTTGTTGTTGTTTCGGTCTATATATCCAACCCCACTATTTCCCTTATAGATGAATTCCACTCCCTCATTACCCGTTTGCCCAGTAATCCTCTTATTCTAGGTGACTTCAGCTGTCACCACGCTCTATGGAAAAGCCAATGTTCACAGGCTTGTGATGGTCCTGGTTAGCGTTTGGCAGACATAATTGATGAGCAAAATTTGTATGTCCTGAATGATGGTTGTGCTACTCGTTTTTCTGGCCCTCATCAGAACCCTAGTGCTGTGGACTTTTCCATGTGCTCGGCTGCTGATGGTGCGTCTATTAGTTGGAGAAGGCTTAATTCGTAGTTATATGGTAGTGACCGCTATCCTATAATTGTAACTCTCCCTTCTTCTTGTCATATTCCTCCTAAGATACCACCCCTCCTGCAGCATAAAATTGATAAGGCTGACTGGTACAACTATACTTATGACTTATCCTCCCACATTCTCTCCCCGTCCTTGAATAACATCCAAGAGTGCTATGAGAGCCTAATCTCTTGCATTCAATTCGCAGCAGACTTACATATTCCAAAGAAGAACCCAGATAAAAGACTTCGATCATCCCCCCCATGGTGTGTCTCAGATTGCTCTGACATGATCAGAATGCGTAGGTCTGCTATCTGCAAATGTGCTGCCACTATGTCAATGTTTAATTACATTCAAGTAAAAAAAGTGTCGGCCCAGGCCAGGAGATTATTTAAAAAAAAAGAAGAAAGAGGCGTGGCGTAAGTTCTGCGAGAATTTGGCTCCTCGTTCCCCCTCTTCCCATGTCTGGAGCGCCATTCGACGCTTCCACGGCTCCATGTCATACACTCCACCGGGGCTCTCTTACAACCCATCCCTTTGGCTTGATAAATTCCTAGATAAAATTGCTCCCCCTTATGTCCCGATTTCTGTTTTACTACTGATGCTCCCTTCACCATGGACGAATTAAATCTTGTCCTCAATAACCTTCATGACTCGACCCCGGGCCATGATAGTATTCCTTATTCTTTCTTATCCAGGACAGGTATCCTCTTTAGGGAATCCTTACTTAAAATAATCAACATCATTTTCATATCTGGTGAGATACTAGCTCAGTGGAAACTCTATTTAGTAATTCCCATCGTAAAACCAGGCAAAGACCCCGATGATCATAATGCCTATCAACCAGTTGCGCTAGCCCCAACTACTTTAAAAATCACCTTATTAAGAATCGCCTTGAATGGTATGTGGAGAGTCAAAACCTGCTAAGTTCAACACAATTTGGTTTTCGGAAAGGCATGAGCACCATGGACAGCCTGAGCATCTTCACCACTGCTTTACGGTTAGCCCTGTATAATAAGGAATCTGTGGTGGCGGTGTTTTTTGATGTCTGTTCTGATTAAGACAATGTTCAACTTCCGATACTTAAACAGAAAATGCTGCAATTAGGTTTACCGGTGAGGTTGACCTATTTCGTCTACAACCTTCTTGTGTCTAGATCTGTCCAAATCAGACATCAGCACTCTTTTCTATCTCCACGTTTTGTTTGGCAGGGTCTTCCTCAAGGTTCTGTCTTAAGCCCACTGCTGTACAACATCTACACTTCTGATTTGGACACATCTGTGTCTTCCTTTTGCAATATCCTGCAATAGGCAGATGATATCACTCTCTACTCGAAGGTAGCCACAGCAGAGATTACTTCGTATCGCCTTAACACTGCTCGCTACTACCTAGGCAACTGGCTGGAATCCCAGTAAAGCTCTTATCTTTACGAGGAAGAGACGAATCCCCCCAATAGCTATCTTTTTTCAGGTGTTCCCATTCCAATCTGCAATGAGGTGAAATTTTTAAGAATCATACTAAATTCAAGTCTGTCTTTCTCAACCCTCATAAACTATGTAGTTCAAAAGTGTGAAAAAGATATAAATTTATTGCGCGGACTCTCTGGGATTTGGTGGGGATCCCACCCTTACACTCCGAGACTATTATACATCGCATTAATCAGGAGCATTATGGATTATTGCTCTTTTTGCCTTGTCCCATGTAACAAATCAGTGTTACATTTACTGGATAAGTTACAAAGTAAGGCCCTTCGGATCATCCTAGGTGCCATGAAATCCTCGCCCATTAATGCTATGCAGGTGGAATGTGCAGAACCCTCTTTACATCTTCGAAGACAATTTCTGGCAGATAGATTCCTTGCCAACATCAAACAGGTTCATTCTCATCCTCTTCACACTAAACTTAACTATCAAAAATTATTAACTTCTTCCCCCACATTCTAATCCAACAAGGATATTCCTTGTTTGGTTAACAGTCTCTCTAATTTAGACACTTCCCCTTTACCCACATTCAGGATGGATCGTCCAATTCTCTATACATGCTATGAATCTTTCCTTTGAATCCCTTGTATATTCCCCCAATGTTATAATGCGCCTAGGTTTAGCTAAAAACATGCCAAATGCTAATATTGAATTTCTAAGGAGTGTCAACGAAAAATGGCGGGATTGGACCTTAATTTTCACTGATGCCTCAAAAATTTCTCCCACTGGGTGTGTGGGTCGCAGTATGGATCCCTAAGTACTCCGTCTTGCTGGCCTATAAATGCCCACCGCAAACAACGGTTTTTACTGTTGAAGCCATAGCCTCCCTAGAGGCCATAAAATATGTTATGGATAATAATTTGTGTAACTCCCTTATTTTGACAGATTACCTTAGCTCCTTACAGGCCTTAAAGGGTAACCCTTTCAAATTAGGCTCTAGATTCCCAATTATCTTACAAATTAGAAATGTACTGTTCTCCTGCTTTCTTAAATCCCTAAACATTACACTAGCTTGGATACCGGGGCATTCTGGTATTGCAGGTAACTGTACTGTGGATAGTTTTGCTAAAGCATCTATCAATATGGGTTCCTAGAACACTTTATGTGTTTTGGCCAGGATTTGAACTGCTGGCGCAGACGCACTTAAGTGTGGCATGGGCCTCTATATGGTGCACTTCAAGTTTAATAACAGGAAAGTACTATGGCGACATCCAACCATTGATCCCATCTAAACCTTGGTTCTGTAAATTTAAATATATGGATAAGAAAACAACATCTGTCATCTGCAGGCTCAGATTGAGTCATTGTGGTACTCCAGTATTTCTTCATAAACTCGGTATAAGAAAATCTTCAATCTGTGATTGTGGTCTGGGGGATGGAACCACTGACCATCTCCTCTTTAATTGCTCTCTCTCACCAGCTTCCTTATATGACCATCTCCCACTCCAGTTCCAAACCTACAAGTATCAAAACTCTGCTCTCCTCTCAAAATCCTCTTATCTTTAAGGTTCTTGGAAGATTTATCCATTTGTTTGATATCCAACTATAAATATGTAATTATATTCTTCGTGTTAATAATGTCTGTAAAAACTTACTTCATCCCCCTGTTTTGTATTGTTCGAGGTAACTCAATGCTCGAGATACTGCAAGTTCTACTCAGCTGATCGCTACAAAATTATTAACCTCGTGTAGTACGTGTGTATACTAAAACTTGAAACTGGCAGAGATTGTTATTGTGTAGTAACAACAGCTGATTGCCATAAAACTCAAAATAATAATAATGATAAGTCCGCGAAGAACTCGACAAACGTTAGCAAGCTTGACTGTCAAAATGCAACTCGTATTCGCAAAACGCTTGTTGTACATCGTATACGTTACATTATCGACTGCTTGTCGACGTTCAGCAAGAAAAACTCGTACCTACTCGGGATTTTCATGTATTCGGAAGTTTTGGCTGTTAAAATTTAATTCTAGAACCACATGCTCGATGAACGCGATGGTGAAGCATTCGATGGAACTCGAAATCAGCACACTGAGCCTGCACTAAATCTCCCGATTATACCCGTTGACTCTACTTTTGTAAAATATTATGTGGATATAGCAGAACAATGGTCATTTCCCACAATTCTGTATTTTTACAATTTTGACAATTAATGATAATTTTTTTAGGAGGACGTAAGTTAAACAAGTCCTACTAATCACTACATAGTTTAAAACAAAGTCGATTCCCGCTGTTTGTCTGTGCCTATGTATGCTTAGATCTTTAAAACTACGCAAAGAATTTTGATGCGGTTTTTTTTTTATTAGATGGAGTGATTCAAGAGGAAGCTTTATATATATATATAATACATCCATAATATAGTACAGAAACACTGATAATTTCAGAGGTTTCTAATGTGATGTCGTAAATAAAGACATTTTTTTTGCGCTTACCTACATTGCAAACGCTGACTGAACCCTACCAGATAGATAAAAATATGTACTACAGTATTGTACCCCTTAAAAAGATCTACAAAAAGTCCGCGATGTCTATCTATGTCTATCTCTTTGGGATAACCCACAATAACCATTTTTTATCCTTTACTTTTTACAAGAAATAATGGCTTATTTACGAAACAATTTTAAGATATACAGCATTAATCCTTATCCAATTAAGTACCTTAAATTCATTGTGCATGTTATATAGATCAATATGACCCTTTACACCGTGTAATTTAAATGAATATTTTCGAAGATATTACAGATTTAAAAGTGCAGGGACATAGAACCGAGCGAAGCCGGGGCTGGTCGCTAGTTTTAACTATAATAATATAATGTTTGCCTATATTTTTCCTATAGCTACGCAACCTTTAACTAGGCTGTCTATTTTCCATTACCAACACCGAGGGAATCGATTATGTATTAAAATTCTAAGTCCCTTGCTCATTATCTCATCTCCTGGCCCTTGTATTTATAAAAATCTCTCAAGAGACACATTTGGACACTTCCAAAGAGACTGGCATCCGTACACCTGTATAACATATTACTTATACCAATATAATATAACCCTCAGACAAACACGTCAACAGTATGGTCCCAAAGTAAGCACAACTTCTGTTATCGATGACTATACAGCGAACTGGTTCCCAGAATAATCA
The DNA here is from genome assembly GCA_923062675.1 of Marasmarcha lunaedactyla. NCBI lineage: Eukaryota > Metazoa > Arthropoda > Insecta > Lepidoptera > Pterophoridae > Marasmarcha > Marasmarcha lunaedactyla. The sequence goes on along the minus strand of OV281363.1, from coordinate 14,601,434 downwards.
GCTATGACCCGAGGACAAACACCTGTGTTCATCACACAATTGAATGTCCCGGTCAGGACTCGAACCTGAGACCTCCTGCGTAAGAGGCAGGTTCTACCCACTACGCCACTCGGCCGTTATTAAGTAGGTACAGTCCAAATAACTGTAACATTACTTTTAAAACATCAACCCGTCAAGATCGCCCCGTTCTTAAGAGATATACGATGCCACAGAAAGACAGATAGACACGCGTCGAATTTATTTATTTATTTAACAGTTTTTGTACACACATATGAAAACAATATAAAATACCTTAAAGACTAAATATGTATAGGTACATTATTTAAGTTATACGTTAATTTCATAAAATTTAACAGTTTAGAGAGTTAAGTTACAATATAATTAACAAAAATATATTAATATTTTTTTGTAGTGACCAGTAAGTAATTTGTAATGTTACTTTCACAATTAGTTAAGAAATTCCCGATCATATTGCTGCTAATAGTTCCAATTATCTTGTTTTAAATAACTGCAGTCACGAACATTTGTACTATTTTAGCAAAAAGAAATTGTAAGTATAATTTATGCATTGTAATTGAAATAACCCTTAAGTACAGATTTTCCTATTGTTTGAAACTGGTAAGAATTAATGGGCTTCAAAGGTCCTTAAGTTTTGGAAAGTATTAAAATCACGGATTAAAGTAAAGATTCAAAGTATTGATTTAAATGAGGAGAATCACGGACCCCTGCCTCAAATAAGGAAGAAAGACTGCACAAACCTCGAGTTTCCACCGCCAGTCTCCGTCAGTAGTCTCAACTTTCATGCACATAGGTTAAGGGCGTCTTCCAGGCAATCAGCAGAAACGTTCTGATAGTCAGCAGAAACGTTCGCAGAGCACCGCTCGTCCAGCTTCGACACACGTCAAGTCACCGCAACTCGGTCACCAGCAATTTGTTTACTTTTTTTCTTCCTACTTTTGAGACAAGAACCGAACATCTATTGTTATTTTGTTAATAAAGAATCATTACTTTTACACTTTTTATTGAGTATAGAGTTTCTTTGTTAAGATCTCGTCTGTATTTTGATTAAAGGAAACGAACAGTTAATGCAATAACTGGAACAAAGGAAATTGGGTATATGACAATTTTTTTTTTATTTCATATTTAAATAGTTTATCAACAGTAAATAAATATAGCAAAAGTAACAGTATGTTTACAACCAATAGTTTTCTAGATACAGCGATGTGTTCGAGGAGCCGCTGCGAGTCGCCGAAAAACGCTCCATACAAAACGGCACTGAGCTGTGACGTCACGACTTGTGAATCATACTTCAAAACTATATTTTTCAAAACATTGTACGTGTCAAAATAACTAATATTTTATAAATAAATTATAAAAACTTGCAATTTTAAATGGTGTCATCTACCCAATTCCGAGTTGATTTCATAATTTTCATAAATTTCAAAACGCAAATCGGGTATCAACAATTTTGTAAGAACTTACAAATTGCATAATTCTTTATAATTTAATGAATTTACGGGATTCTTACTACGATTTCCATAGCACCATAATCGCGGACTCAATTGCAACAGCATCGAAATATCGGACGCGCGAAATAATAATCGGAAATCGTGGTAAGAATCCCGTAAATTAAATAGATTATTGTTAAAATAACCGCGAACGGTTGGCTTTTTAGTTGATTGTCTAATTCAGCCATCTCTCTATATATTTATTCTCTTTTAACAGTAGCCCAATGCCTTTTTTGTACTTGCAGCGCTAACTCAAATGCCTTTTACACGATTTCAACAAAGTAAGTACCGTCATGGCCAGGCCTTAGATACGAGCAGGTCAGAATGCCGCGATATTTTAGTAAAAAGGTATCATCTATATAAATGAAGAAGAAAACAATTCAAATTTGAATGTGTCGAATGATATAAAAGAATTGAAGAAACAATACAGTCTGACCTGCTCCATCACTGGAGAGATGGAGAGATGTGGTATATTTAGTTAATGCAAAATAATATTTTTTAAGTACAATAAATATTTTAATTATCGTCTCTACTGACGTAGAATCGTTGGTGTATCTACCTATAAGCCTCAATTTTGAGGTGCCTACTCCTATATTTTTCCATTTTTTTTTTTTGAGAGAAGCGATATTTTGAGAAAACAATTTAACTATTTCCCATTTCAAATAAATATGGTTACGTCATAGAGTATGTTAAATCGTGTCACATAGTGTATTTTCTATGGATTCTTGATGACAGATATATATTCCAAACATTCACATGACAGTTGAACCAAAAAGAAGTTAGAAATTTATGCTACTGAATAACATGGCAAAAATTAGAATTTGTTTTAGGGCTGATTGTTCAATGCTTTTATCAGTAAAATAATTTTGAGGGTTTCACCTTTCTATGGAAAGTCTCGTCAAGTGTCAAAGTTATTCTCCAGACAAAAAATATCTGAGCACTGAAAAATCAGCCAGCATATAATAATCATATTTTTTTGAGAAAATGACCTAAATTTTTTCTTGAAATGTCAAAGTCTATAAATTTAGTTTATAATTTCAATTCGTGATAGGTTCTGACAAATATTAAAAACGCCTGACAAAATAGAATAGCAGACTGCAATCATTTGATTTACTTATTGATCAACTTTTCTAATAATATATCGCTTCATTAGTCTGCAGAAATATAAAAATGTTTAACCTATTATTCTTATTATAGAACATAATTAACTATACCTCTATACTCCATGCCATGGAGAGGCAACTGTCTTCTGAGTGTTTAAGATTCCTTATAAGGTTCACAGTATGCAAAAACGTTAAGTTTATTAAATTAAAGTATATTTGTAAAGGAGTATGTCAATAATAATATGTGTTTTTAAAGTAACTAACGACTCTTCAACGTCGAGTGAATACAAACCCACGGCCGGTCCGGACGACGATGGAAACTCGCCTTGTAAGTAAATAACTGACCTAATTCTAAAAATAATCGCTAGACAAGTTAAAACATCGAAATCCTACTAGATACTCTAAGGTTGACTGAAAGTGATCCCTGACTGGGACATGTTTTTGTGCAATAAAGTGTTTACAATATAAAAATAAGTACTTAAGTACTATTCAATTCTTCATACGAAATTGGCAGCTATTGTACGATTTGTACACCTCAAAATTGACAACGTTTCAAATTTTGAACATGCCTGTATTACTGCTTTTTTTTAAGTATAAGTAAAAATAGATCACCCGTATTTTTATTACTTCAAAATATTTTCATTTTCATTCAAAATTTTAACTTTGAACATCATATTACTCAAAAAGGCGTAAGCGCCATGTGACGTCATCCATACGGCAGAAATCGGTGGTTTTAAAAAAATTCTTGCATGTCACATGCCTGTCACTCACTTGTGAAAGGTAATTCGAATTCAAACTGCTGACTGAATCTAAGTGTAAACAATAATAATTTTTCTTTCGTAGGTATCTTTGCTTTGCTAAGTGATCTTTTAAAACCGAAGTGGTTTCGTTTTTACAAGTACGGTAACGAACGCAAACGCAATCACATAAAGAGAGGTTATGTTTTCAAATAATATGACAACTGACATACCTAGGAACTTATTTTTTTATGCCTTAATATTCAAGGCAAGTGAATAGCTCATACAACCGTAACTATGACGTCACTACACCATTTTCACTTTTTATCCTTTTTCTCCGAAACGATGAGTCTAAAAAATATAAAAAAATGATTATGAAGTCAGGAAACAAAACTAAAAAATGGTATTTTTTATTATATAGCTTAAAAAAATTTAAATGTTGTCAATTGACATACCGGAATGTCATGCGTTGGCAGAAAATCAAGTAGCGCGGGAGCATAGTTCACCTGCCTTGCTGAGTGGAAGCGAGAACATTGGAAACATTGGAACTATAATTCTTTTTATAGTTCTATGAGATACAGAAATTGAATCTGACAGCGGTGACAGCAACGACGACAGTTCTGTTGATAGTAGTGCTAGCACTGGAGACCATAAATCAAAAAAATAACAAAAAAAGTATTTAATGCAACCTCTGTTGAATCTATCCAGATCATTCATAGAAAAGTTAAAACAACAATGAAAAAAAGAACAATATTTTATGAGCTCAAAACGAAATAATAATAAAAAAGTTAGGGTTGGATTTAGAATCCTGCGGCACGAATTTCGTAGAAAATAGGGTTTTTTTGATCGAGAAATTATAGAGGAGCATAACAAAACCGTTTCCATCAAAAGGTAATGCGTATTTTTCGAGAAATATTAACCCTTTCGCTGCGGTTGGCGAGTTATCTCGTTCTGTAAAATGTGTTCTTAGACACGGTGGTCGAGAAAACTCGTTTACAAAAATTTGTCACCACATACGGCGGTTCGAAATCGGTAACAGCTTCTTGAGACGGACTCATCGTAGCATGTACCGACAGCCCAAGCTATAACTCCAATTCAATTCAATTCTTTTACAGTATATTCTAACAATGGTATACTTTCTGACCCTTAAGTATTCTGCTTCCTTTATGTTACACCCTGTATAATAAATATTGTATTAAATCAAATTTACAAGATGTTTACAAAACCAAGACAGATCCAGCCATCTTGACTGGGTGTTTTTGACAACTTGAACTGACCAATGACACACCAAAGTGAAAAAAATTGAAATAAAATGTAAAAAATTTAATAAAGGACAACTTTGCTTTTGATAAATTTTCTCTTAATAACTAAAAGTCAAGATGGCGGCTAACGTAGTGACCGAATTAGCATACTTACCTTTCTCTTTGACCTTTTTCGTGACGATGTGACTGTGCATTGTCTGGCCGTAAAGGTGCACTAGGTTTGCTACAGGCGTAGGACTCCTTAATATTGGATCGACAAAAAAAATGGTGATAATGAAAGTTGCAGCAATTTAATTCCATGCAACTGTGCTTTACGTACATTTAAGACGTAAAGTAATAATGGCAGAGACAATCCAGATATTATATTATAATTATATTATTTATTATTATTATACAAAAAAAAATTCTCAACTCAAGATGATTAAAGCAGCGGTCGCGATTTTGAATTTACACTTCCAGTGACCCCCTAAAAGCTACTTTTTAGAAATTAAATTTTGGCCCACAACTATTTCGGGGTCAAAGGGATTTTGAAGTAATTACACAAAAAAACCTCAAAAACCAGATAATGTTTACTGAGCTCAAAATGCATGTTTTAAACTTTCGATAAAAATTTACAATTTTTAATTTTATGTATATTTTTTTCTTACAGATATAATCAAATACAAACCTCCAGGTCGGCCAGAAACGATGCCAGATTATTACATAGACGATTATCGATAAAAAAAACAATAATTATAATAATTTAACGAATCTATGGGATTCCATGATCACCATGGAGCACCATGATCGCGGACTACTTGCAACAGCATCGAAATATCGGACGCGTGAAATAAAAGCTGGATATCGTGGTAAGAATCCCGTAAATTCATTAAATTACATTGAAAATAACCGCGATAGTCTAAAACAATTAATAATAATAATGTACCTAAAGTTTTAGTAACTTTGTAAAAAAAAGAGATACAATATGTTAATTTTGTTTCATTTTATTTACGGGTGTAATAGTTTGCGTGTGTAAGAAAGTAAAATAAAAACCCTTTGTAGGTATAGGTAGTTACGCCGGTAAGACATGGCATGTGTTGTAATAAAATAATACCGTAAGAAATTAAAATAAAATGCGTAATATTCTGTAGTGCTTTTCACAGTGAGATCAGTGACCACTACTTTCATCAAGGCATGGTTAATAAAATACATTATTATTAAAAGTAATGGAATAAATCTTGTATGGATTTTGCAATATTGTAAATGAAACGTAAGCGTATTTTTTATAGTGAATAAAAATTAAAAGATATAGGTATATACATTTTTCATTTTTTTATAGGTATTTTATTCACATTTCCGGTCTTGTAAACACTTCCTTTTTGCGCTCCTACTAAATTGATTCTACATAACAGAAAGAAATACCTAAAACGCTGAAACCGGTGTTCGACATTGTGTCCAAGGCTATTGGGAGTTTAATCGTGCACAGTTTCAATTGTATTGCTGGCATTATTCAAGGAGTTGTGAACTAATTTACACGGAATTCGACGGTAAGTGAATAAATCTTTACTTGTTCTTTTAAAATTTCACCGTTAAACCAATAACACTGCTGTATTTCGCAGCGAGGTGATAAATACATGGAGTAGTCGTAAAGTCCTATATAAATAAGTAGTTATGAATATCGAATCATAGAAGAGGAAGAGCTTGGTGGTCTCCCTCTATTTATACAAGAATGCTAATAAAAGAAAGAGATAGTACTATTTTTGAATGTTGTCACTAAAATATCAATCGTGTAGTGACGTCATAGCAGGTGGTTAGCGTGCCACAAATCGCCATTTTTTGTTACATTTCTGTCAAAAAAAGCTGTCAGATGTGATGTTCCGGAGCTTTGATTATTTAACCATATATCGATGATCATTATTAATATGTTTTGATTTTTCATACTTTCGATGCAAATGATAACAGGCGCTTACGCAGTAAATCATATCGAAACGGTATTTGCTTTGCTTGCCGTTATGCGTGTATTTTTGAAACAAAAGGTCGCAAAGAATGAAGGAATTAAGTTTGCTTAGAATTGTTAATTTTGTTATTGAATAGGCAGGTAGTTGTCTATTTATGAATCGTAATCATTGAAGGCCAGACTTTAATTGATTGAACCGAAAACTTTGATGCTTGACCTTGAATAACTTTTTAAGCAAACATGAGACCTTTATTTTTAATAGTCTGTACCAAAATTCAGCATGTTCGGAATTAATGCAAACTGACCACTATTTTTTTGGTTAATTTGACGGGACTATATCAGGAATAATAAAATAAACCGTGTAGTTCTTTATTTTTTATATTAAAAGAATTAAAATGAAAGTAAATAAACCATAAACTATGATTATTTCATTAACGTCAATCTCTTACAAAAGTTCATTAAATTTCAATATTACATTTCAAGTTCAATATTCAATACAATATTTAGTTCTAAAATATCGTTAGTGGATTCGATACTCGTTGTGCAACCCTAAAAATGGACGCCATTTTATATTATTTTTTCAAGATTAGGTATGCACGTTTTTTTCGTACTTAGAGCTTGTCCATTGGTTGAGGTCAATGGTATTTCGTCATAACCTTCGTAAAGTAACTAAACAGGCCATCACTCACAATCTGACAATCAATCAACCGATTGATCTTAGTATTGCCATAACACAAAAAAAGATAAGGACGCACGTACAACTGCAATAACGACAATGTCTAGCTACAGTTGCTGTACCTCCGTTGACTTGTCACCTGCCTTGTCAAGTACCTTGCGATGTAAAATTTGCGATTCTCTACATCACACGCAGTGCGTATTGCGTGATAAAAGTAAAAAACCTTCTAAAGATTTTAAGTCTAAAACAAGGCGTATAAAATCAGATAGTACCCCTGTTAGATCTGGAGTGACTCGGAGTGATAATAACGAGGAATCTGTGGGCGTGGAAAGTGCGAACAAAAATTCATTTCAAAACTCGCCTTCACAGATAAACTCACGTTGCTGCTCCCCTGATATTATTGAGTCTATCCGAGAAGAGGTGAACAAAAATAAGAACGAGCTGAGCGTTACTGTAAAGGAGTTATTCCATTCCGAAATTTCATCTTTGAAGCAGGAGTGAAAGGAGATAAAGTCATCGATGGAATTTATTAACCTTGAATATAATAAAGTGAAACTAAATTCAAACAATTCGAAGCTGTCGTAGTGGAAAGTGAGCAGTTACAGAAACAACTTCATCAAATAGAAAAAGATAATAATGATAAAAATCAATGGGCCAGAAGATCAAACATCGAGGTTTTTGGTATTCCTATATATTTCCTTTTTATCAAAGGGGGAAAATCTATTGGACACGTTGCAGTTCGTTGCTAAGTTGTCTAAGTTTGATTTACTTCCTGCAGACATAGACTTTGTAACTCAGGTAGACCATCATCTAATAGTTTAAATAGACCAAAGCCTATAATTATCCGCATGCTCTGCCGCTATAGAAAAGATGAGTTTTCGGCCGCTCTTAGAAAGTTAAAAGGTCTCAATGCTTCCGACCTTGGATTTGTGGGCAAGACTTCTTCTATCTACTTTAACGATCACCTGACCAAAAATAATAAAGCTCTCAAACAGCGTGTCAAAAAGCTTTGCTTAGAAAAAAAATCAGGTACACTATCATGAAAGATGTCTAAACTGGAAATTTTATGAGACAAAAAGTTATAGTCAGAATAAATTCGTGCCAAAGGAGATTGTAGGCCGAGATTAGTCTTGGCGGTCGGAACAAAGAATAGTTTATGTATGCGATTTCTGAGATATTTATAAGGCACTGATAGCGACATGCTCGATATGAGGTTACTACAATTCAGTCTGCCATTTATCAATTTATGCAAGAAAACCATGCTTAACATCATTCGCCTACTATAAAGACTTATCATTTGAAAATAAGATAGTCTCTGTTCATATGGCTGTCTATGAGAAAATCCATGAGTGCCGAAAGCAAGATGCCTTGTAAATGATCGTTAAATACCCTCCAACCTCTGCGAATGTACCGAATAATAAGGGTTTCAGGCACTAGAGGCAAAATCGAGATGGCTGCGTACTAAAGTATTGTACAATATGAGTTTTGTTGTAACATTATGAAAGCCTTTAGTGTTTCGTTTTAAAAAACCTAACATTCTTGCAGCTTTGGAAGCCATTGAATCGATGTGTGATTTAAATGAAAGAGCCTTGTCAATGATAACTCCTAGATCGCGTATCTCATTAACCTCAACTAGAGTTGCGCCACCTATCTTGTACTCAGTAACAACTGGTTTTTTTAATCTACTATATTTAATATGGTAGCACTTATTGACATTAAGAGTCATGCAATTTGAACGACACCAGTTATAGATGTTGTCAGATCTGTTTGCAGTAATTTGCTGTCATTGATCGATTTAATAGGCCTATATATATATATATATATGCTCTAATATCCATGCCACTCAATAGTTGGCGGCCTTTTTATTGTTTATTTTTTGATTGTAATATTTTACTTGTATATAGTTTAATTTTTTCTAATGGCTAACATAAATAAACTAAGTGTATACTATCAAAACGTTCGAGGACTACGTACTAAAACCTGCACTTTTTTTAAAAATCTTCTAATGTCGGATTACCGTTACCGGATACCGTTAATAAAATAATAGAACAGCATGTTCCTAAAAAATATATAAAGCCTAATGATCAATATCCTATACGGTATACCAAACCTCTAATTAAAATAATCAAAGAGAAGCTTAAATTCCATAAAAAATGGAAAGTATATAAAAATAGCTCAGATTATGACACGTTTAAAAAACTGAGGGAAATGCAGAAGTTAATAGAAGCGGAACGTTACAAAGCAATCATTTACAGAGCTGAACGTAAAATTAACATAGATTGCAAGCAATGTTGGTCCTTTATAAAATCCAAAAAGAAATCTGACGATATCCCAGGCACTATGCATTAGGAATATTCACAGTTGCTCGAATGTTGATGAGGTTTGTGAAATGTTTAACTTGTACTTCCACTCCGTGTTCGAGCCTTCGGATGGTAATATAACGTCAAATAATATTTTTGTTGATACATCTCACAACAGCAACAGTAGTGTCAGTGTGGGTTCCGTCGCTTTGTCTTTGGATACTGTTAAAAAATACTTAAACAATCTCAATATAAATAAGGGCTGCGGACCAGACGGCTTACCACCACAATTTTTAAAGAAATATTCTGATTCCCTGTGTTGTCCCCTATATATTTTATTTAATCTATCACTTCAAACAGGGCGCTTGCCCAATAAGTGGAGTCATTTGTTATTCCTATCTTTAAATCGGGTGATAAACACGATGTTAAAAACTATCGCCCTATTTCCAATTCCAATTCCCTATTTGCACGGTAGCTAAAATGTTCGAGAAAATAGTGTACGACTCGCTGCTTCCAATTTTGAGACCAACCATAGTCACCGAACAACATTGATTCATAAGTAAGCGTTCAACGGAAACGAATCTCTGCGCATTTATCCAGTTCGTATCTAAGGGTATGGACGATGGATGATACGGTATATAGGTACCGACTACTCCAAAGCGTTCGACAAGATTTCACATTCGAAGTTGATTTGTAAGCTCTGAGACTGGTATTCATGGAGATTTATTGAGGTGGCTCAAATCCTATCTTCGGGACCGGAGTCAGGCTGTCACGATCAAAGGTTATCATCTACCAAAGCATTCCGCATGCTTGAATTTGTTTTGAGAATTGGCAAAGAATTTACTAGCCCTAAAACTCTTATCTTGCTATACAATAGTTTTGTTCGTTCAGTGCTTGAATACGCCTGTACAGTATGGAACCCACAGTATAACGTCCACATTCAAGAATTTTAGCGAATACAAAATAAATTCATCAAGTGCTTCAGATGCCGTTTCCACTCAGCCTCAACTAGTGAAATTATCAGTCTGCAGAACCGTCGTCATATTAGAGACTTAATGTTTCTACAAAGGATTTAAAAAAATGAAATTGATTCACCAGTTCTGTTAGAAAACATCTATCTGTTGTGCCCTCGCTTGTCTTCTCGGAAAAATAAAAGTTTTTGGACCCCGAACTCCAAAACAAACTATAATAAAAATAACTTCCTTATTAGAGTATGTAACCTGTATAATAATTATTTATTCTCAAATATTGACATTTTTTACGTGTCTTCGCAAGGGTTCCGAAAGGATATCATTAGTGTAGTTTCCAATGCCTAACAATTAAGCATGTTTAGATGTATTTTATGTCACGTATTATTTTAGTTCTGTACAATATTTTGAACTTTTAATTATTACTTATTTTTTTTCCACCTTTAGTAAGTGTTTTCACCCCGATCGATATTTCTAATTGTTAAATTTTATAGTGGAAACTGTATTGGTTGATGTGTTTGTAATATGTATTATTTATTGTCTTTATTGTACTGTTTGTTTCCTGAATAAAAAAATAAAAATACATACGCATAAAACATATTTTTATATCTCGGACGATACCATGTAGGTACCCACAGGTCCTGTTGACAACCAAGTTGGTATTGTATATTTAAAGAGATAGTCGAATTCCTGAGATTTTTCTCATCGACAAATACTTCAATATTTAGATAATACTTTTATTTCACCGTTAGGAATAATTACTACGCATAAAATTACTACAGAAACAAAGCCCAACAGACACTTATACTTTGACAGCAATAAAGACAATCCGTGGTGACAAGTCCATCAAGTTTTTTTTATTAATTATCGTTGCTTTATAAGAAATTAGTTTTATTGATTTATAATTTGGACTTCCAGAGAAAGTTACAATATTTCTTACGTCTACATAAACATTTCAAAAAATAATAATTATCATAAGTTTAACAATCTATTTAAGATAGCCACATCATCATATTTCTAAATAGGGACGGATTATGTAGTTACAAAATAAATGTTAACTGAAACAAAAATAAAATATACGAACACAAATAATTATGACAGAGAAAAGAAATATGTACATTTATATAAATCTATAAATAAATTATAAGTTGTGCTATAAAATTACGAGTTTTTTATTTCAGTAGTCAGGTTATACTTGATAATTTGAGGATGAACGCAGAGGACAAATATTTATTTATGGACTAGGTACCGTCACAGCTAAGCCTTAGGAAGCACGTCAGAATGCCGCGACATTTCAGTTAAGAGGTTAATATGAATTATTATGAATTAAGAAAAAAATATTTATAAATATACGTTTGACATAACAGAAATAAAAGAAGCAATACATTTTGACTCGCTCCGTCAGATGAGCAAGATGTATTAGATTAAAATTGTCCATTGGTTGAGGTCAATGGTATTTCGTCATAACCTTCGTAAAGTAACTAAACAGGCCATCACTCACAATCTGACAATCAATCAACCGATTGATCTTAGTATTGCCATAACACAAAAAAAGATAAGGACGCACGTACAACTGCAATAACGACAATGTCTAGCTACAGTTGCTGTACCTCCGTTGACTTGTCACCTGCCTTGTCAAGTACCTTGCGATGTAAAATTTGCGATTCTCTACATCACACGCAGTGCGTATTGCGTGATAAAAGTAAAAAACCTTCTAAAGATTTTAAGTCTAAAACAAGGCGTATAAAATCAGATAGTACCCCTGTTAGATCTGGAGTGACTCGGAGTGATAATAACGAGGAATCTGTGGGCGTGGAAAGTGCGAACAAAAATTCATTTCAAAACTCGCCTTCACAGATAAACTCACGTTGCTGCTCCCCTGATATTATTGAGTCTATCCGAGAAGAGGTGAACAAAAATAAGAACGAGCTGAGCGTTACTGTAAAGGAGTTATTCCATTCCGAAATTTCATCTTTGAAGCAGGAGTGAAAGGAGATAAAGTCATCGATGGAATTTATTAACCTTGAATATAATAAAGTGAAACTAAATTCAAACAATTCGAAGCTGTCGTAGTGGAAAGTGAGCAGTTACAGAAACAACTTCATCAAATAGAAAAAGATAATAATGATAAAAATCAATGGGCCAGAAGATCAAACATCGAGGTTTTTGGTATTCCTATATATTTCCTTTTTATCAAAGGGGGAAAATCTATTGGACACGTTGCAGTTCGTTGCTAAGTTGTCTAAGTTTGATTTACTTCCTGCAGACATAGACTTTGTAACTCAGGTAGACCATCATCTAATAGTTTAAATAGACCAAAGCCTATAATTATCCGCATGCTCTGCCGCTATAGAAAAGATGAGTTTTCGGCCGCTCTTAGAAAGTTAAAAGGTCTCAATGCTTCCGACCTTGGATTTGTGGGCAAGACTTCTTCTATCTACTTTAACGATCACCTGACCAAAAATAATAAAGCTCTCAAACAGCGTGTCAAAAAGCTTTGCTTAGAAAAAAAATCAGGAACACTATCATGAAAGATGTCTAAACTGGAAATTTTATGAGACAAAAAGTTATAGTCAGAATAAATTCGTGCCAAAGGAGATTGTAGGCCGAGATTAGTCTTGGCGGTCGGAACAAAGAATAGTTTATGTATGCGATTTCTGAGATATTTATAAGGCACTGATAGCGACATGCTCGATATGAGGTTACTACAATTCAGTCTGCCATTTATCAATTTATGCAAGAAAACCATGCTTAACATCATTCGCCTACTATAAAGACTTATCATTTGAAAATAAGATAGTCTCTGTTCATATGGCTGTCTATGAGAAAATCCATGAGTGCCGAAAGCAAGATGCCTTGTAAATGATCGTTAAATACCCTCCAACCTCTGCGAATGTACCGAATAATAAGGGTTTCAGGCACTAGAGGCAAAATCGAGATGGCTGCGTACTAAAGTATTGTACAATATGAGTTTTGTTGTAACATTATGAAAGCCTTTAGTGTTTCGTTTTAAAAAACCTAACATTCTTGCAGCTTTGGAAGCCATTGAATCGATGTGTGATTTAAATGAAAGAGCCTTGTCAATGATAACTCCTAGATCGCGTATCTCATTAACCTCAACTAGAGTTGCGCCACCTATCTTGTACTCAGTAACAACTGGTTTTTTTAATCTACTATATTTAATATGGTAGCACTTATTGACATTAAGAGTCATGCAATTTGAACGACACCAGTTATAGATGTTGTCAGATCTGTTTGCAGTAATTTGCTGTCATTGATCGATTTAATAGGCCTATATATATATATATATATATATGCTCTAATATCCATGCCACTCAATAGTTGGCGGCCTTTTTATTGTTTATTTTTTGATTGTAATATTTTACTTGTATATAGTTTAATTTTTTCTAATGGCTAACATAAATAAACTAAGTGTATACTATCAAAACGTTCGAGGACTACGTACTAAAACCTGCACTTTTTTTAAAAATCTTCTAATGTCGGATTACCGTTACCGGATACCGTTAATAAAATAATAGAACAGCATGTTCCTAAAAAATATATAAAGCCTAATGATCAATATCCTATACGGTATACCAAACCTCTAATTAAAATAATCAAAGAGAAGCTTAAATTCCATAAAAAATGGAAAGTATATAAAAATAGCTCAGATTATGACACGTTTAAAAAACTGAGGGAAATGCAGAAGTTAATAGAAGCGGAACGTTACAAAGCAATCATTTACAGAGCTGAACGTAAAATTAACATAGATTGCAAGCAATGTTGGTCCTTTATAAAATCCAAAAAGAAATCTGACGATATCCCAGGCACTATGCATTAGGAATATTCACAGTTGCTCGAATGTTGATGAGGTTTGTGAAATGTTTAACTTGTACTTCCACTCCGTGTTCGAGCCTTCGGATGGTAATATAACGTCAAATAATATTTTTGTTGATACATCTCACAACAGCAACAGTAGTGTCAGTGTGGGTTCCGTCGCTTTGTCTTTGGATACTGTTAAAAAATACTTAAACAATCTCAATATAAATAAGGGCTGCGGACCAGACGGCTTACCACCACAATTTTTAAAGAAATATTCTGATTCCCTGTGTTGTCCCCTATATATTTTATTTAATCTATCACTTCAAACAGGGCGCTTGCCCAATAAGTGGAGTCATTTGTTATTCCTATCTTTAAATCGGGTAATAAACACGATGTCAAAACTATCGCCCTATTTCCAATTCCAATTCCCTATTTGCACGGTTGCTAAAATGTTCGAGAAAATAGTGTACGACTCGCTGCTTCCAATCTTGAGACCAACCATAGTCACCGAACAACATGGATTCATAAGTAAGCGTTCAACGGAAACGAATCTCTGCGCATTTATCCAGTTCGTATCTAAGGGTATGGACGATGGATGATACGGTATATAGGTACCGACTACTCCAAAGCGTTCGACAAGATTTCACATTCGAAGTTGATTTGTAAGCTCTGAGACTGGTATTCATGGGGATTTATTGAGGTGGCTCAAATCCTATCTTCGGGATCGGAGTCAGGCTGTCACGATCAAAGGTTATCATCTACCAAAGCTTTCCGCATGCTTGAATTTGTTTTGAGAATTGGCAAAGAATTTACTAGCCCTAAAACTCTTATCTTGCTATACAATAGTTTTGTTCGTTCAGTGCTTGAATACGCCTGTACAGTATGGAACCCACAGTATAACGTCCACATTCAAGAATTTTAGCGAATACAAAATAAATTCATCAAGTGCTTCAGATGCCGTTTCCGCTCAGCCTCAACTAGTGAAATTATCAGTCTGCAGAACCGTCGTCATATTAGAGACTTAATGTTTCTACAAAGGATTTAAAAAAATGAAATTGATTCACCAGTTCTGTTAGAAAACATCTATCTGTTGTGCCCTCGCTTGTCTTCTCGGAAAAATAAAAGTTTTTGGACCCCGAACTCCAAAACAAACTATAATAAAAATAACTTCCTTATTAGAGCATGTAACCTGTATAATAATTATTTATTCTCAAATATTGACATTTTTTACGTGTCTTCGCAAAGGTTCCGAAAGGATATCATTAGTGTAGTTTCCAATGCCTAACAATTAAGCATGTTTAGATGTATTTTATGTCACGTATTATTTTAGTTCTGTACAATATTTTGAACTTTTAATTATTACTTATTTTTTTTCCACCTTTAGTAAGTGTTTTCACCCCGATCGATATTTCTAATTGTTAAATTTTATAGTGGAAACTGTATTGGTTGATGTGTTTGTAATATGTATTATTTATTGTCTTTATTGTACTGTTTGTTTCCTGAATAAAAAAATAAAAATACATACGCATAAAACATATTTTTATATCTCGGACGATACCATGTAGGTACCCACAGGTCCTGTTGACAACCAAGTTGGTATTGTATATTTAAAGAGATAGTCGAATTCCTGAGATTTTTCTCATCGACAAATACTTCAATATTTAGATAATACTTTTATTTCACCGTTAGGAATAATTACTACGCATAAAATTACTACAGAAACAAAGCCCAACAGACACTTATACTTTGACAGCAATAAAGACAATCCGTGGTGACAAGTCCATCAAGTTTTTTTTATTAATTATCGTTGCTTTATAAGAAATTAGTTTTATTGATTTATAATTTGGACTTCCAGAGAAAGTTACAATATTTCTTACGTCTACATAAACATTTCAAAAAATAATAATTATCATAAGTTTAACAATCTATTTAAGATAGCCACATCATCATATTTCTAAATAGGGACGGATTATGTAGTTACAAAATAAATGTTAACAAAACAAAAATAAAATATACGAACACAAATAATTATGACAGAGAAAAGAAATATGTACATTTATATAAATCTATAAATAAATTATAAGTTGTGCTATAAAATTACGAGTTTTTTATTTCAGTAGTCAGGTTATACTTGATAATTTGAGGATGAACGCAGAGGACAAATATTTATTTATGGACTAGGTACCGTCACGGCTAAGCCTTAGGAAGCACGTCAGAATGCCGCGACATTTCAGTTAAGAGGTTAATATGAATTATTATGAATTAAGAAAAAAATATTTATAAATATACGTTTGACATAACAGAAATAAAAGAAGCAATACATTTTGACTCGCTCCGTCAGATGAGCAAGATGTATTAGATTAAAATGTCTAAAATAAAAGTATATAAAATTTATAACATTCTTTTCAGTTACCGAGTTGGTGGTAATCCCGAGTGGACAGTTATGCAGCTATGATATCTATACATATATATAGGTGTATAGGTATCATAGCAATAAGCCAGCAAATGGCGGATGAAAATATGATAGTCTCTATAGGAATCAAACGGGGCTTCGGAAACGATAAAAAAAAACTATGCAACCAACCATTCATTAGCAAAAACTGGAACAAAAACAATTGCTACATAACCAAATGTCAAACTTCGTATACGCTAGAACATAGCGCCGACATTTACTGAACAAGTAAGCTGGTCGGACTGTCATGAATTTCACGGACGCTTGACACAGTTTTCCTTATAGTTAAAAATTACAATAAATATTTTTTATCAAATAATGACAATGTTACAATTTGACGATACCCTCTTCACCCTTTAGGCTAAAATATTATAAACCGTACGTTGAGAACTGTCTCAGCTGAATGGCCAAATAAAAAACGACTTTGTAATATATTGAACAGTACTGAAAGTAGAAAAGCGGAGGTAGGTGACGTTATTTTGCATGGCTGAAACTTTAAATTACGGAAACTACCTGAATGAGATTGAATCACGATTGAATGATCAATGACAAGCGACGCGAGCGAGACGGAATAAATGTTCGCAATCGTATCGTTCCGTATAGTTTCGGTTCTTACGCGTAGTGACGGCCGGATTGCGACCAAGTTAATTCAGGCGGGAACAAGATTTATGAGGTCTGAGCATCACCTACCTTCTTCTGTTTAACGTTAATCAAAACGGATAGCATATAAAATAAAACTCAGGGCATTGTAATGTAGTTTAAACATTATTTATTTAAATATACACAAATAAAGTAACCAAATAAAATATTAGCAAAATCAATAGAAACTTCACTGAAGTTTTTATCGTTAATAAATCGCCTAATACAAGACTTAGAAAGAATAAACATTTGAAGTGAAAATAGAGAAAAAACCATTGAAATAACAAAAGAAGGCAATTTTTAATAAGGATATAATAATTTATTTTACAGACACCTCATAAAGAATGGCTAAATAATAAATTGTCTCAACCTAGAATTTAGGTTAAAAAAAGAATAAGCTCAATCACATTATTTTGGGTTGTTATGCACAAAATATTTATAGAAAAGCAATATCCTAAAATAGTTTTTATATAAGAATTTTGAATCATTTCTTTACATACAGAGTTCAATGCCATTTTACACCTAATATAATTGAGAATAAGAATTACAAGTTTTTATATGACTCTTATAATCACCTTTGCATTTAATAACTATCTTACATACATTACAATAGTATAAACCACCATGTGTGTTTTTCAAATGATTTTGAACATTGTTTTCAGAATAAAAAGACTCAAAACAGATTTTACATTTATGCGGTTTGACATCCATATGCTTACAAAGATGAATGACAAAATCTCTTCGACATTTTAATTTTTTATTACATAATTTACAAATTTCTTTAGATGGTAAACTATGAAGGCTTTTGTGCTTCTTTAAATTATATTCACAATAATATTGTTTTTCACACATATCACAACTGTAAGGTTTAATTTGTAAATGTACCTTATTAACATGTAGCGAAAGTTCTGAATCATTTTTACAATATTTCTCACAAAAGCTACAGTTCTTCGATTCATTCTTTATAATAACCTTAAATTTGACTGCATGCTTTTGTAAATGACTTTCAAAATGTTTTTGAGTTCGAAAATATTTTCCACACAAAATACATTCTTTGTTCCTATGATTCCTTAAATGTTTTAACAATTTACTTTCGTTCTCGAAAATTCTTCCACATATTTTACAGGAACTATTATTTTCTTTATTCTTTAAATGGGTATTTTTCACATGTTCGTATAAATGGAATTTGGATTTAAATGTAAGATTACAAACTAAACACGGTACCATTTTATTTGTATGCTTCAAGATATGCCGTTTAACAAAATAAATAGAAACAAACTTTTTACAACACAATGGACAAGAATAGTTAAGTCTATGTTTTTTAAGTCCATTTTCTTTTCTAAATGTCAGGAATTCTTTAAAATCATTCTTCTGGCATTCATTCGTTGGCTTCTTAGGTTGGTAACCATTTGGTATTTTTCTTTTACCATAATATGTTTTAGTGACTCTAGTTATCGTGAAATGGAGGTTTTCTTCTTCATCATCATCATCATTATTTTCAACAGCATTGTTTATACTAACTTTACTATTTGGATTCTCAATATTATCATTTTTATTTTCAACTTTATCATCATCATCTTTTTGATCATCACTTTCATCTGAATCCTGTCTAAACTCATCTTCGAGAACATCAATTTTAAGTTCACTTTCATCGACATTATCATTATCATCTATGGTTAATAAATCATCAAAATCATCACGATCAGATAAAATGAAATTAGGAAATAGTTCAATAAATAAATTACTATCCGTTTTGCTGACATCATTCAAGTTACTTATCATTAAGCTAACACATGTGTTTAATCTAGATCTAACATAATTAATGTGATTTATAAATATGTAAGCAGATAGTACATTATCATAACACTTTTGACATATTTTATTTCCAGTGTAAGAATGAAGATCATGCATCTGCAACAAAAAAAATAAATTGTTGAAAATAAATATTAACAAGCATATAACACTACTTAAGTATACAGGGTGATTCATTGAGATGGGTAAGTTTGGGAGAGTCCGAAACCATAAAGGATAGAGATATTTGTTCTAAGAAACCATGTCATTTTAGAGTTTTGAAACGAATTTTTTGAAAATATTTTCAAAAAATCTCGTATACTTCTCTGGTATTAAATCAATTGATATTATTTATATTGCAAAAAAATCATTATTTTCTTTTACAAAAAGTTATTGTGTATTGGACATACTCAGAGATGTTAAATGGTTACTTAAGGCACTTTTAATTATAGATTTTGCTTAGCAAATATATACATGGATAAAGTATAGATTCACTAAACAAAATCAATACTTACCAGCGGCTTAAACAACAATTTGATGTTACTGAGAGTGTATGCACTTTATTGGAACATAAGGTTCCATAGTGAATAAAAATAAAAGCTACTACCCAACCTTATGTCTCAATAAAGTAAATACTATAGGAACAGTAGTCTAAACCAACTAGGCAACTAGGCACCACAATTGACAACTGCGAGTTTGCAGACTTAACATATTACATCACTACAGCATTATATTCCCTGCAAGGATATCAGCCTCGCCCAAGTAAGGGGTGGCGTTGGGAAATTTATAGTCCATCCCCCTTGCACAGTGCGGGTTGGCAGACTTTACCTTCGAAATAATTTCGTAGGCACAGGTTGCCTCACGATGATTTCTTTCACTGTTACAGTGAGGTTTGATGTACTTAAATTTGTAACACTCATTAGTACATTTGGCCGTAACCGGGATTCGAACCCGAAACCATCAAATCGATAAGCCTTAGCCACCAAGGCTCTACATTTTTTAACGTTGTAATAACTTCTAAGGATATCTATCTCCTATAGTTTCTGGCTTTCCCGAATTAACCTACCTCGCTAAATCACCCTGTATCTACACTTCCATATGTTTTATAAAGAATAAATATTTGCTTTCTTTTTTGTTTGTTCATATGTAACTGACTTTCACCGTTACAATGGTATGATTATGTGATCCAAAGTACCAAAGGCTATGTATATCCAAACATCCTAACAAGATCAGCCCCCCCCCCCCCCAACACTGGTGGTATTTGATGATAGCCATGGGTCAATTAAATGCATTGTTCTATGATTGTCCTGTCGTTCTATTCACTTTTCTATGCCCGCATCGATTGCCACTTGTCTACGGAGTACATTGATAAAAATACTCAAATAATAAACTCTAAGATAAGCTAATAATATCTCATATAAAATATTACAATATGATTATTGAAATATAAAATAGATTTGTAAGATAAATAATCAACATAAAATTAAATAAAATAACAGTTATGTAAAAAGTATGGCTCACATATGAAAAAAGAAAAGAAAGAAAGAACTGATTATTTTTCCATTCAAACTTCAGACCATAAAAGTAGTTCTGTGGGTATTCTTAGTGGTACACAATGTGTCCAATCAGCAACTAGCTATTTATTTCACATTTTTTTTAATTTTATGAATATTCCAATCCTTGTTTGTAAAGTTAAGAGATAGCCACTAATGTTCCCCCCCCCCCCCAATAAGGTTGTTTTTATCTCAGTGACACCAAATCTTTCAGAGGTAAGATACCGTAAAGCTTCCAATGTAGCTGCTAATTTTAACGTAAGCTGGTAAGCTTGTGGATTACTATAAACCTGTTGATAACTTTCATCATTATTGGTTAATTCCTAAACTTATACCTTTTCAAACAAATTTTGATACTATTACAAATATAGAAACAATTTGTAATTATAGATGTTTTATAAATGGGAAAATATAGTAATGATATAATCCTCGTTCTGGATATTTACATTTTATGATTGTATTTATCCTAAACAGTTTACGACAACAAATAGCATACAAATACAATATTCTTCTAAATGTTACTTAATCCAATCATTCATTAGTCCAAATGACAAAAAAACAGCAAAGTGGCTAATAAAACTTGCTTATTGGATAAACATTTAAATTAGTTCTCCAAACAGTTATTCACATCAGCACACACTATGATATATATACCACAAATGTAGTGGGGTTCCACTTTGTAGATAGCAATCACTATACAAGACCTCATATCATATGTGGGAGGATTAATTTCTAGATGTTCCAAATTTACGTTTCATCTTCTTCCTAACTTTATTATTTCCTGAACCAATTGTGAAAGTCACATTTCTGGCAATTTCACTGAAGTTTAATATCTCTTTATTCCTGGTAGTTAAAGTTGTCCCTTGATTTCTTTGCAAAGCTGATGTAAACATATTATTTGGTAGTGACAATGGTAAAGTTGAGTTTAGGTTTGCATTTTCATCAATACATATTTCCATATTGCTAACAGTGTCTAGTATTTCATTAAAAACGGGCTGTTCAATATCCATTTCAGTTTCTATGTTATTTGTATTTATTTCAACAATATCTAAACCTGTGTTTGAGATTGTCTTCATATTTGCATTTTCATTGTTTTCAACGGTAGTTTCATTCGGATTATTATTGCTAGATATATCTTCTAAGTTGTTTATGTAATTAACATTAAGATTTGTAGCAGTATTCAAATTATCTTCCTCTTCGACATCTTTGCCGAAAGATCTATTGTTGTTTAAAGCTTCATTTTGAAAACAGAAGTGAGTATTATTAGAAAAATTGAATTTGATGTCATTACGAATTTCTCTCACAGAGTCACAGCATAAACATTTCTCTTTAGTTTGAATGTTCTTTGTCAAACATATCTGGCAAACCCAAGATGTGATTTTATCAATCTTACTCTTCTTAGGTAAAACACATTGTCGATTTTTATCATTCTTTTTCTTTCTAGTGCAAGCATCAATTTTATCCTCATTATTTTGTTCTGATTCTTTTTGTTCATTAACAATTTTATGAATTTTGTCTTCTTCATGTCTTAAAACAGAAGTACTTGCTTCACAGTAATAGCATTTTTCGGTATTTTTGAAAATCCAGCAATAACCGCATTTCTTATCATCAGCAATATTTTGTTCACTTAATTCTTCTGAATTAAAACAAATACAGTGTTTGCCAAATATCCAACATTTTTTACAAGTATTGTTCTGAATTATTTTAACCTCATTAACTGGAATTTCATTTTTATTTTGACATGTGTTTGATACTTCTAAACATTGTACACTACCATTGGCTTGAGGATCACTTATTTTAGGGTCACATGTCAAAGAACCAAGTTTATTTTCGACAACATTTGCTTCAACAGTTGTAATAACATTGGTATTAACTTTTTGGCAAATTTCTGCATCAATAAGCATAGGTTTTGCAAAAACAAAGAAATACTGTGATTTTGGTGGGACATTTGAAGAAACTTCAACTTTTTTTCTCTTGATATTCATTATGCTAGCATAACGAGGTATGTGTAATTCTTCATACTTGTTCATGTTTTTCTATAAAACATAAACAGAGGTAATTTGGCATTCATATTTTGGTAATCATGCAACATCAGATCAAAAATAAATTACTTTTTATAATTTGAAATTGTTTTTTTTATAAATGATTAGTCATATTCACACAGAGGTAGAAGTATAAGAGTGAAGTGCTATGCTGCATATTTGAACATTGCAGAAATACATAAGAAACCAATAACATAAAGACTTAGTATTGTGTTATTAATAATTATTGACAAATAGTCTTAATGTGATATAATTAAACAACAAAATATGTTGGCACACTTGGGACACACAAGCTATGAAACACTTAAATAAGCCTTATAAACTAGATATAAAAAATAGTTTTTTGAAAGACTTGTGAGTCATTTTTATGTATAAATATACTAAGGGCTAACTCAGATTTCTATAGTTAAACTAGTCAAACCATTTCAACACTCAAACATGAGTAAAAAAGCTGTTAGCGTATTTAAAATAAATAAAAAGTAAAATACTCACATTTGTTATTGTAGCTCCAATTATACTTTTCAATTTGACATCTCCAGTCAATCCCGGACTACCACCATGGAGGCTTATCATTTTATTCATATCTGTTAACCCTGTTCCTTTATCCAAGCAAACCGCACACAATTTATTCATTTTATTCTCAACCAAGTGTTTGATAAACATTTTAAACTTATGCTTTTCAACATGCTGTAAATGTTTGGAATATGTTTCGTTAACATCACCACATTCTATACATTTTAAATTTTTTTCAACTGGCAGCTGTACTGGTTCTTTATGCTTGCTCAAAGTGTGCTTTTTAAGATGATTCACTTTAGCAAATGATTTTCCACATAATCTACAGTGATACCACATGGATTTTGGATGTATTTTTTCATGGTTTTTTAGCATTAGAAGACTTGGAAACTCTTGCCAACATTTAAGACACTCATTGGGATTTACTTCTGTTTTCAGGTTATCCATTAAAGATGAACCGGTATTAATTATAGATATGACAGGCTCAGCATAATCAATAACATGTTCATGAGCCACATACAGTGTATTATAATTTGGATTCAATTTTTGTCTCCCACGTTTTTTAATGTTCTTTTCTAACGGATCCAGTTTGGATAATTTTTCATACACATCTTCAAAACAGTTTCGTAAAGATCTTTCAGCTTTTTCACATTGTTGGGAGAATATGTATGATGAAAGAGTCTGATCCAAGCATGTTTCACAAATTCTGTTCGGAAAATTTGGATCATCAGCAACCTGGAATAAGTTAAGTAAGTGATTTAAGTAAAAAGAAAACACTACAGATTTTTTTATTTTTGCTGATCTAGGGTAATGGATGTAATTATGGAAAACTTATTTAATCCAAGACTATTACAGTGGATTCCTATTTTGTTAATATATTCTGTGTAAATGTTAGCTAATAATATGTTTACTAATAATCTTGTAGACATGTTGCAACATGTTATATACATGTTATAATAGGTCCTTATCTATGAAACTGCCGTTTTGCCGTACTGGCCATTTCAAATGAAAATATTTTTTTTTTTGGCTGATAATTCTAATTTCAAATTAATTTTATTTGACAAACATGGAATTCTTTTTCTAAAATCGTCATTTGTTTAATAGTTAGTGTTTTGTTTTCAACGCATTCGAACATTTTTCGTCATCATGGATAAGTTAAAAATTCGAGTAATTATGGAGTATGAGTACCGTCGTGGCAGCAAAGCGGCACAGGCGGCACGCAACATCAACGACGTTTACGGAGCGAACACTACAAACAAACGCAACACCCGTTATTGGTTTACCCGCTTCCGTTCTGGAAATTTTGACCTGAAAAATGAACCCCATGGTCGTCCGAAAACTTTGGTCGACAATGACGAATTAAAGGCAATTGTGGAAGCTGATGAAACTCAATCCACGGCTGAATTAGCAGCAGCTTTCGACGTTAGCATCAAAACAATATTGGTCCATTTGCGTCAATTTGGCAAGGTAAAAAAGCTTGACAAATGGGTACCCCACGAACTCAATGACCGCCAGCGCGAAGTACGCGTGGAGACGTGCCTTGCACTGCTCAGCAGGCATACAAATGAAGGAATTCTGAACCGCATTGTTACTTGTGAATTTACGTTACGAGAAATGGATCCTGTTTGACAATCGTAAGCGCTCAGCAAGTTGGTTGGACCCTGGTTCAGCACCCAAACAATGCCCTTAACGAAAACTTATCCCTAGAAAAGTGATGGTCACTGTTTGGTGGTATAACGCGGGTGTAATTCATCACAGCTTCTTGCCAAACGGGACAAGCATTACTGCAGATGTGTACTGTGAAGAACTGAACACAATGATGGAGAAGCTCGCACGTCTCCAACCAGCTTTGGTCAATCGTTCGGCTCCACTGCTCCTGCACGACAACGCGCGACCTCATACTGCACAGCAGACGGTCTCCAAGCTACAAGAGTTGGGGTTGGAAGTTCTCCGTCATCCGCCGTACTCACCAGACCTTGCGCCTACAGACTTCTTCTTTTTCCAGAATTTGGATAACTTCTTGGCGGGAAAAAAATTCAATACCCGAGAGGCAGTACAAAATGCCTTTGAAGAATTTGTTGCCTCCCGTCCAGCTGATTTCTTCAAGAAAGGCATCAATAAGCTACCAATGCGTTGGCAAAGATGCATTGATTGCATGGGTGATTATTTTGATTAATAGAAATAAAAAATATATAAAAAAAATATGCTTCATTTATTTCGTGAAAAACGGCAATTTCATAGGTAAAGACCTAATATATATACAGATATAAGTGACCTTTTTGTTTGAAGTGTACACATATGAAAAGTGTTTAGGGAGCAAGTCATATTAGAGTATTTCTGCAAATGAGGTTTATTTTACTGACTTTTTTGGCCACTATTGATTCTGTTTAGTGAATTTCACTATAGAAAATAAGAATTTTTCAAAAAATTTCTCAAAGAATTTCGCAAAAACTACCATTACATCCAAAATACTACTGGATGGAATCTTAACATGACCACCATGACTTGGTTATGAGACTCAACCGCTTTGCATGCTCGTTAATAAGCCCTTCGAACCTAGCTAATAAAACCATCCAAAGTTGTTATGTG
Source organism: Marasmarcha lunaedactyla (assembly GCA_923062675.1). NCBI lineage: Eukaryota > Metazoa > Arthropoda > Insecta > Lepidoptera > Pterophoridae > Marasmarcha > Marasmarcha lunaedactyla. The sequence continues at coordinate 14,575,543 of OV281363.1, read as the reverse complement.
GCTAATAAGGGGCCTATCTATAGTATTCTGCAGTCATAGGGCCCATTTACAACGGGCACATGCATATAGAGAATAGGAGGAGGAAGACTGGCATTGTGTGTGCTTTTCCTATGATCTCGTTTTGAAATGAGGCAGTATACAAGACCCATTGGAATTTGGAAGAACATACTCTGGTAGACCAGATTTGGTAAATATTGTATGAATAATTTTTTTCATAAAATAACATTGGGAACTTTACTATGGGGAAAATCCCCACGGCGGACAAGGATGTAACATACTTTATTTCAAAGCTTTAGACTTGTAGGTATGTTTACTTAAAGCGCTATGTTGTGACATATGGGAATTCTGAGGTATGAGGAGTTTAAGTTAGGAATATTTTTGTCTAAAATTATTTGTATTATTTATATTTTATGTTGTTTTGCTTCGCAGAATAACTAGGTAATAAACATATTATGTATTTTTCACTTATTTTTCCACATGTTGTTTATTATTAGTTTTAAAAATGTGAAAACACAGTACTGAACTTATATTAGTGAACTAATATACTGCATTTGATAATTTCAAGAAACATTTTGTGCCCTACTTAATAGTTAATAATCATCATCATCACCAATTGTTTATTTATTATATATACCTATAGTTATATGGATTTCCTTAATTATTATAACTTCTATAATATAAAAAGACAAGGTATATAATAATGGGCTTTTATTATTCATCATAATCTATGATAATAATATTATCCAAAAAGGCAGCTGGCGCAAGACTGATATCTTCATGTCTGGCCCATGAAAGATAGTATATCATACTCGCAATATGTGCACAACACCCAACAGTGCGGCGGCCATGGATACAGGAACAATAATAGCTATGTATTCCTTGTCGTCCAATTTGTACAGTATCAATTAAAATGTACGTATAATACTGTCTCAGTCGCACATGACGTGACTGGATGCGGCCTCTTACCAGTGTCTTGCTTTCGATCAACTGTGAGTATCGATACACTTCAATTTCATAATTGCTATTTGACCTCAAATGTTCGTTGCAGTACGATCGGGCCAGCTTTAAATGGTATATACCTAGAGTTACTGACAACAGTTCTTCATAAGTTAGCCGGGGGAAATCCGCCAGGTCTGGGTTATTCGCTTGCATTCTTACAAATGTCGCCCTCTGTCTATTCAAGTTATTACTTATAACATAATCTGCCAGACTATTTTCAGTGTTCATATTTTCATTTATGATGTTTATATATTGTTGGGCTCGTTCATTATCCTCATATGGAGTTTGGTTTGCATTTATTAGAGCCGCACAAATTCTAAAATCTACCATCATATTCTTCATTGTTACATTAAAATAATGTTGTCTGAAGATTTTAAAATCTCTTTTAATTCTTCCGTTAATAGCTTCTACCACCCACCGGCACATTGTGACTAATCTCGATTTGTTTGCTTCGATGGTGGTTAATTGTTGTCCTCGTGTTCTGGTGGGTGGCATATATACTTGAAATCCACATTCTTCAATTGTAGAGACGGCGTCTCGAAAACCTCTATCTAAAATGAACACGTCTCCTGACTCGAGAAACCACTCGAGACCAGATCCAGTTTCACTATCCAGTAGACGTTGAAGGATTGTCGCATCGGATGTTGTTGCGGCGTATGGCCCAAAAACATCTACGATATATCCATCTGCACACACTATTAAAAAAGGCTTCAGAAGATTCCTGAACTTGTGTAGGCTATATGTTTTTCTTTGGAATAAGAAGTTCATGCTTTTCTGTAGGTAAATATAAGTGCCATCTAATATAATTACAGCGTTAGAGCCTTCATTCCCAAAAAATGCATTTGGAATACTAAGATTTCTTGCTATAACTTCTTCCCTAGTTAAATGATCTATGCCAAGGTAAAGAGGGACATAATCTTGGGTCAAACATTGTCTGGTAAGACGAATTTTTTTTTCTAATGTTTTTCTCGACATTTTAAATAATGTTGCCAGTCGCTCATTAGGCTCGCCAGTTCTTATTTTTGACAAATATACTCCCAAACATGTTGCAGGATTTCGTGATCTCGCTCTTAGAGAAGGGGTCTGATCCAAAATGGCATTAAATTGATTTTTTGTCAAAGATGTCCAAAAATGGAATTCATCATCATCAAAACTATCAAAGTTTTCGAAATCTTGTTTTCTTTCGAGACCCCATTTGTAAATGTTTATAATATCTAGCATATAGTCACTGTTGAAATCTTGATGATTACCCTGTTGCATCAGCTCTTCCCATACATTGATTCTGTAGTGCGAATCACAGACTCTGGCACGATAAGGGATATAGAAATTATGTTTTCTTAACATATGGAGCTTTATGAATTTTGACACAGAATGACTTGGTACATTACGACAATTATCAAATATGCAGCGTCTTGATGTATTAGAGGCACGTGAATGGCGGTCAAGACTAAAAGTATTAACAGGCAATAACTGTCCCTCGGGCACTCCTGGTTCATTGTCCGGCTCATCTGTTTCTGGTTGTACCAGTTGTTGTTGAGCTTGCACTGAACGATCAGCTCTCTGCCAGCAAGGATGGCACACAAATCTTGCACCATTAAATGCAACCTGAGAAAATAAAATGAAAATACTAATTATTGCTTAAATAATGTGAACATAAAATCTAAACGTAAATCTGAATGTCATACATACAACATTATTTTTAGTATAATTTACGGTACCTGAAAACAGGCTGTTTAGAATCAGAAATAGAATCGATTGCAATAGATTTTTTACCCTGTTGTATAGCGTGAAAGGAAATTCGATACATTCCTTTTAGGGGTTGTAGTTGAGCTTATTTCCAATAGATTTGGATAGACAACATGTGGTCGGAAATTACTATTTATTAAGTTGTACGCATTATTGTGTTTTTTTTTTTTAGAAAAATGCCCGATTTCAAACTCTTAATTGATGTATTTTCTCAAAACACTATAAACTGTAAGGTTTTACGTTTTTTTAAAGAGTAAATACACGAGAAACTTATTTACCTAAATCACAAATATAGTTACGAATGGTACAAAATAACTGTATTATGGCCCTAATATGACAATTGATTTCTAAGTAAAATGGTTTTTCTTTACAATTGGCAAGCCATTGTGAAAAACATTACTATGGAATTTTGTATACAAGTTGCGTAAATAACTCCTATTTGTTTCACAGTTGAGCTTAGGAATAACCACTATAATTAACCCTTTACTTCACCATAACGACAATACGGAAAGACAAAAGAATACATAACAATGAAGAAAATATACACAAAGAAGAGTTAACAATAGTTGATTTAATTTTGCAATCCTTTTATTATATTATAACCATGCACTTTATCAATCATGTAACTAGATTTGGGTTTTAAAAAGTTTCTTAATTATTTACTCTTAAAAAAACACAAAAATGAGTACAACTTGATAAATAATAATATCTGACCTGTTTTCTATCCAAAGCTTTTGGAAATACGCTCAGCTACAACAACTTAAAAGGATTGTATCGAATTTCCTTTCACAATGTTTTTTGAACAAATAGTAATGTAACTTTAAACCAACTACACCCTGCTAAAAACGGCCTGGCTGGTATGCATAGCTTGTCACTTGGCAACAATGAGAGCAAGCGTCATGCGCCACAGAGTGACCATACTTGTGCGAGGCAAAAAAGGCAACACATAAAGCTTGTAACTCAGTGACTTTTTAAGATACCATCATCACTTTTATTTATACTGGTTTTTGTACGAAAATGTTTGACCCGTGTATTAGGTTTCGTATATACTAAAAAAAGCAACCTACTTCAAATAAGTGTATTTTACATTTATTTATTTATTCAGTAATATTGTCCACTTAAATGTAAAACGAATTAAAATAAGATTTACATAAACGTTTTAAAATGTAACAAATAATCTTACTATAGAATAAATATATTAAGTTATTGTATAAAAGTTGTAATTCGTATTGTCATAAAAATGTTTATGTTAAAATCATAGACAATAAGCGGCTCAGGTGTCGTACAAAAACCCAAAAAGGTTTCAACGATGCCACATTAATAAATGTAAAAATATTTTTTAAAGAGTAATAAATAAATTATAACGAAACCTGAAAACAGTTGTTTTGGAATCCGTAATAGAATCGATTGCAACAGTTTTTATACCTTGTTATATTTTTACCAAATAATATTGACATTTAAATGAAGTACACGGCGCTAAAAACAACTTCGCTGAATAAAGTTTCGTACTTAATACTAAAAATAAGCTTGTAAAGTCATGATAACAATAAAACTTCTATTTTGTCTCGTTAACTGTTCTTCAACGTGTTAAACTACGTGTCCAAAGACATTTGGATATCATTTATCTATATTTTTATGACTTACTCATAAATAACTTATACATACCTCTCTTGGCGCTATTTCTTGTAAAAGAAATTCCACGTGACCTCTGTTTGTCTCAAGGAATGCTTGAGATAGTTTATGTTTTCTGCGCCGCAACACAGATCGATCACAACTAACACAACGATTTGGTCTATCCATTTTAACCGAATTCCAATAAAAGAGCAAAGAATCAAAGTCCGTGAAACAAAGGCAATAAGTCAGTTCAGTAATAGGTTCAAAACACAGGGAGCGCACAGATCACAACGAAAGATGACGAAGGACTGCGAGTTGCGTATTGGGTGTTCGAGCGAAACCGGTTTTTTTACCTGCACTCCGTAGCGAAACCGGCTTTTTTTTACCTGCAGAGCCGCAGCGCGTATAATCATAGCCATTAGGCGTATTTTTGTGTCGCATTGTATGTGTAATATGAAATGTAAACGTAAACATACTAAAATATTGAAACCTTATTTCATCAATATTCCTATAAGTTACAGAAAAAAAAAACAAGGCAATAAAGAGGATAATATTATCTATGATCTGTGATAGGTTTCGTTCGTGTCCGCTACTTTTCGAAAAGCGGGGCAGAAAGTTCCCAATGTCTTTTACTTGATCACACAGTTTTGAAGTGTGTAGTTGAAAAACAAATCAACACTGAAATAAACTAATAATTAAGAATATTACAATACTGAATAACTAGATTCTGAGAAAAGGACTGTTACAAACAGTTAGAATTTCACAAGCATCATAACTCTCTTAAATTTTTGACACATGATATTGAAGGGATAGCAAACAGGTGTTATATCAATTTAAAATATTAAAGTATGTTTCTTTATTGGAATTCAACAATACAAGACAAGGAGTAGATATATACTATTAAATGTTTGGTATTTCTAAAATTATCTAGAGTTTTTAGCTCTATCTAGGCAGCAACTGCAACTGTTGGTTTCACAAAAAATACCTTATTGATATCTTCTATTGATTGCCTTATGTATTGGGCAAGTAATGACAAACATGTTTACCTTTACATGATGGAAACTGGCAACCATAGTCCTGATGGACACTGCATAAGACGTGCCTTTGATTGCTACATTCAATACACGATCCAGTTCCCACAAACAATTATCGACACTCAAACAATATCTACACACGTTAGTCTTTAACTTTCCTTCTAACAACAACTTCACCGCCGTTTTTGTCGGAAGCCGTTTATCTAATTCAGTATTCATTGTATTTATTAACCGTAAGAGGTTACTCTCGATTACAAGTGGAATGTATAACTTATTTTGTCATTCGTGGATTTCACAATATAAAAAAGAGTTATTTTAATTTTTCAAACATTAAAAACAGGCATAAAAAATATATTCATGAATATAACTACACGTAGTAGTAAAGACATAATTTACAATTCTCCAGCGCAGAAACAAAATGAAAATTATTCGAAGCGCAAGCTATTCCATTTGTCAGTCGATCGCAGTACAACCGACTGACCGTCATTCCATTTGTCATTGTCAATCTAAATGATATGAAAGCTAAACGAGCTAATCCAAATTGCTGCTTCTTTTATATGGGTGAACTACAAGTTATTATAAGAAAACTAGTAAAAAAATGCATGTTAATATGGTTGTTTATGTAGCAAATCGTAAAAACTGAAAAAAAGATGCAATCCGTTGACTGGACGAACACACTACACACGCTTGCACAGCTATGAACCCTTTTTACTCCATTAACGCAATAACGCGAGAATTCGTGTTGTCGTGACACGTGTGGATAAGCAATTCATCATACCACGAATTATTAGGGGACACTAAATAACTTCGTCGAAAAGTAAATTGTCCCACTTAAAGAGTACATGAATGTACATGTTCGTTACCTGAAACATCGCAACCCCACAATAGAACATGTGGCTATCAACTAAAACTAACGGGTTATCAACAGTGGTTGGTATAGAATACAGACCACAATGGCTAAATATAGACACATTCATAGACACATTAACTGACCCCATATCAAAATTCTCACACTATGACTATATAATCCTTATGGGAGATCTTAACGTTAATATGTTACAAATTAGTGAGAGCAAGTCACTTAAGCTACAGCAATTTTTACGTTGTATTGACCTAAAACAAATTGTGACTGAACCCACCCACATTACGTCTGACTCGGAAACATTAATCGACGTGGTGTGCACTAATGGTCCAGTCCGAGAAGTGACATAAATAACATAAACGGAACTTATGGTCATGCAATGGTCAATGTTACAAGGGCATTAAAAAAGAAAATTTCAACAATGATCTCACTGGCATGGACTGCAAAGCTGTGACTCGGGAACCGACCGATTGGTTACGCTGATGACAGCACTGTTGTAGAGAGATATGTGTCCTATGCGCGAGCGAGTCCAAACCAGATCCAGTTTCAGAGAGAGTCGATGATCGAACGGGTTGATTTGACACTATGTAGGGTTTCCGATTGGGGTGAAGCCAATCTTGTCAAGTTCAACCCTTCCAAAACCCAGGCGTGTCTCTTCTCCGGTAAAAAGAGCACATTCAACTTGACGCCCACTTTCCAAGGTGTATCTATACCGATCACAAACCATCTAGGGCTTCAAGGCATGGCCATTACGTCGAAACTTAATTTCGGTCAACAGATTGAAACCATGGCACAGTCAGCTTCCAAAGCTTCCGGCGGTACATCAACTCCGAACAGTTGCTCAACCTGTAGATAGCCCAGGTTCGATCCTGTATGGAGTACTGCAGCCATCTTTGGCATGATTCCGCTAAGTACCATCTTGAAGCGTGGGATTCTGTCGACCGAAGGGCCCGTAGACTCATAAGTGACGACAAACTTACTTCTTCGAGACTGCAAAGTCTCGAACATCGTCGAACAGTTGCTAGTCTATCGGTTTTTTACAGATTGCACTTTGGAGAGTGTGCAAATGCTCTTTTCCAGCTGATCGAACCTTTCCCCTTTCTCCACCGATCAACCAGACGCAGATAGAAGTTTCATTCATTTGTGGTTAGCGTGCCGAAGAGCCGAACTAAACGGTTCGATAGGTCATTTTTGGTTCGTGTTGCCAAAGAGTGGAACGATTTGCCTGCGTCTGTTTTTCCAGACAAATATAACCCTGGAGCTTACAAGTGTAGAGTGGATAGGTACCTCTTGGACAGGCGTGTATGATCCTCGTCTTCATCGTCACTTTCCATCAGGTGAGATGGAAGACAAACGCCTGCTAATTGTTAATTATAAAAAAATTGGATCCAGGTTTGATATGATGATCTTAGACCTCTATAAAAAACATGCTCCAATTAAAACTATCCGTATCAAAAAGCAAGGTACCTTACCTTGGATTACGGATACGATAAGACGCAGTGCAAATCCGACTGCAATAATAAATACTACAAAGACTATAAGAAGCTGGTTGAAACCAAGATTTATTGTGAGGAACTAGGGTATTTCAATTATTGTATAAATTCAAACCTAAAGAATAGTTGCAAATTTGACCCCGATAAGATAATTAGATAAAAGCCAGAACCAGTGAGGGAAGCCAGTGACACTGCCACCAGCTACAGGATCAGAGTAACTAGGACTTAACATCTCTTCTGGGATAAAGTGATTCCCACTGACACAATTATTAACAATAGACTCAGTATGTCTCTTAAACCAGAGCTTAGTATGTCTCTGACTATTACCCGCTGGTCAATAAGTCAGCTGACTATACAGCCAACCCAGATGCGGTGGTTCGTTTTAGGCGTCCGCGTAACGTCTTAACAAATCACGACGCTATTACAACAAGGAACGCCGGTGTTCTAGTTAGAAATAGGGCAACACGCCATTCGAACCGCCTAACCCACCGGTGGGCCAGGCTAACGTGTCTTACGTATTACTACTAAGTTTCCTGCTGGTTCTTTGGCAGTAGATGACCTTTCCGAACCAGTGGTAGTTACTGCCAAGGGCAACTCAACTAATACCTTTCCATATGCAATTATAAAGGCAAACCTCCAAAGAAAGAGACTCGCAACTGACGAACTGATGATCGAAGCGGCCAAACGAGGAGCGGATAAGCGCTATAGGGGAACAAGGATATTCCAATTCGCTGGTCCTGGCACAATCAAAGCTGCAATAGCTGTATTAGACCAAAAAAATTATATTTATACAATATCCGCATTTGTCCTAACCCAACATCACAGTGGTAGGTGCCAGGACGAGCGCCTGGAATGTTGCCCTTGTTTCCTTTTACTTCGAGCCAGATCAGCCGGTAGAGCCATACTTACAACAGCTTCGGAAAATCAAAAGTGCAACCGAAGCGAAATGGCTGCTCCTTGGAGGCGACGCAAATGCCAAGAATACCTGGTGGGGTGGCACAGAAACCGATGAAAGAGGGCGGGAAGTTATGATTTTGCTGGACGCTGAGAATCTCCAGATACTCAACGTAGGTACCAAGCCTACGTTCGATACGTTACAGAAGTAACGTGGATGTAACCGTCTGCACGACTGATCTGTTAGACCGAATAGAAGATTGAGAGGTTGACGAAGCTCTGACTAGCTCTGACCACAATGGCATCACTTTTAAAATAACGCTGCAGAAAGCGAAGGGTGTGGATGTAGCAAGGACCACCAGGACGTTCAGCACTAAAAAAACTAGTTGGCCAAGTTTTTGTGAAAAACTTGGTCAGTTGTACAAATAACATCAATTGACAGTGCAACAGATAAAAAAAATCACTGGTGCTGAGTGGTTGTAGCAAATGGTTACACTCTACACGAACAATATTATTGCAGCCTGTGAACAAACCATGTCTAAAAAGAAAAACACCGAACAGACAAGGTGGCAATGGCATGGCACGTGGTTGGCAGGTGGCAACCACATGCCATGGTGGTCGGAGCAGTTGGCACAACTGAAAAGACAGGTAGCAACCAGGAAAAAAAGGATCAGGCGTGCAGCACCGTGTCGACGCCAGTTCGTGCTGAAGAATATCTGGCAATGAAACTTGAATACGAGAACAAGGTCAAACAAGCCCAGGTTAAAAGCTGGAAAGACTTCTGTAAGAAACAAGACGGGGAAATCATTTGGGACGGGATTTATAGAGTCATCGGCAGAACCCGGAAGAGGGTTGAGGACGTCCCACAAGAAATAAACGGAACGATTGTAAATGCTAAGGAGTCGGTCAACTTACTAGCAAATAACTTCTATCCTGAGGATAGTGAGGAAACTGACAATGTCTGGCACCGTCATATTAGGCAACAATCTGATTCCTTAAAATAACAAATGAAAGGTGGATAGAAAATAGATCCACCCTTCACCCTCATGGAACTAAAAACAGCAATAGACTCTTTCGACCCCTAGAAGGCCTTAGGCGCAGATAGTCTCACAGCTGATATACGTTGCAATTAACAGTGATCCCAAACTCTACCTAGCGCTGGTCAACAAGTGTCTGGATACGCATTACTTCCCCAAGATATGGAAAGAGGCCACCGTAGTGGTACTTCGCAAACTGGGCAAGGATAACTATCACGCACCAAAGTCCTACAGACCAATTGGCCTTTTACCTCTCCTGGGTAAAATCTACGAGAAGCTGATAATGCCAAGACTCAAATAATAAATAAAATAATAAATCCCAAGCTCAGTACTCGCCAATACGGATTCATGCTCCAAAGGAGCACCGAAGACGCCGTCTATACTGAGTCGAATATGCGTGATGAAGCATATTCGAGACAAATTAAACCAGAAAAAATTAGTAACAATGGTATCTCTGGACACAGAGGGCGCCTTCGACAGCGCTTGGTGGCCGATAATGAGAGTCTGTTTGGCTGAGGAAAAGTGCCCTTGGAACCTGAGAAAAGTCATCTGCAGCTATCTCGAGGACAGGTGTGTGAGAGTTAGAAATGGCGGGGAAGAATTCCATTAGAAAACGAGCAAGGATTGCGTAAAAGGTTTAATAGGGGGCCCCTCTTATGGAATCTACTACTGGACCCACTACTAAAGAAAATATCAGAGAAAGGCACCTATATACAGGCATTCGCGGACGACGTGGTGTTGGTCTTCGATGGGGACACCGCGATAGAAATTGAAAGGCAAGCAAGTCACTCTCGGCCATGTTGAGGAATGGGGTGCCGCGAATAAGCTCAAATTTGCGCCGAGCAAAACTAACGCAATAAAAATAACAAGAAAATTGAAACACGACACCCCACGACTAAGCATGGGCGGGACTGACATTGGAACTGCCAAAGAAATTAAACTACTGGGAGTTATTTATTTATTTATTTACATATTAGGGAAACAAACAGCATAACAATATTTCTTAAACATTAAACAAATAAATATTAAGTAGGCCAGTAAAGTTTCCACGGTTAAATTACAAATTTAAGAGCAGGATATATTCTTGTTACAAATGACAGAAAAATAAAATGGTAATCTATATAATTACAATTCGAACTTAAAATATATAATATAAAAAGAGGAATTACTAAGACAAGTGAATTAATTAAACTCTTTTAAGGTTTCAATAATTTTTCTTAAAAATTGGGGAAGAGTTAATGCAAAAATATCATTATTTTCACAAAGTCGGTTATAGCTATTACATGACCTGGGAATAAACGAGTTCATGGCATAATTTGTTTTATAAGGAGGGCACACGAAAATCTTCTGTTTACGAGAGCTAAGGCGAGGACAACCGATACTTATTTTACTCAACAAATATGACGATTCAACATAGCTATTAATTATTTTGTACAGAAATATTTGGTCTTTTACATCGCGGCGAAATTAGAGGGAATTCATGTTTTCTAAATTATAGTGCGGCCATCTGAAGCTAATATATTTAATAAATTTATTTTGAATACTTTCAATATTGTTCTTGTAAATTTGGTATTGAGGGTTCCACAAAGTTGACGCGTATTCTAATATGGGACGGACGAAACTATTGTACAGTAATAAGATGGTTTGATATTTAATAAAATTACTTCCCGTGCGTCTTATAAAACCCAACATACGAAAAGCTTTATTCACTATGTAGTCTATATGCAGAGTAAAGTTTAGTTGATTGTCAAGTATAACGCTGAGATCTTTAACTTGATTTTTTCGTGGGATCTTATTGTTGTTAAGCACGTAATTGAAGTTTATTGCTGTCTTTTTCCGCGAGAACGTAATAATGTTACATTTATCGGTGTAAATGTACAGGCGGTTTCTTTTACAATACTCTTGCAGAGCAACGAGATCGTCCTGAAGAAGTAGACAATCAGAGGCAGACTTGATTTCCCGAAAGATTTTATTATCATCGGCGTATAGTAGAAAATTTGAATTTTTAAAAACAGTTACTATTTGATGTATAAAAATATTGTTTAATATTTTTATAAATAATTTGGGACCGCTATTGTTTAATAGAAAACCTTGAGGTACCCCAGAGGTGACAGGGATGAAGGTGGAACAGTATCCTCTAATAGAGACCGCCTGGTTCCGATCCCGCAAGTAAGTAGTCAAGCCAGCGCAATAGATCGCCGTGTATACCGACTGCCCCCAATTTTCGTATCAATAAGCAATGTGGAACTTTGTCAAAACATTTGGAGTAATCAGTGTACACGGCGTCTACTTGAAGGCCCTGATCCAGAGCTCGCACGACTCTATCTGTGAACTCACATATATTAGTTTCAGTTGACTTTTTAGACACAAAACCATGCTGCTGCTCTATAAGTATCGGTTTGATTACTGGAAAAATATACGATCTTCGGTGCTCCTTTGGAGCATGAATCCGTACTGGCGAGTACTGAGCTTGGGATTTATTATTTTATTTATTATTTGAGTCTTGGCATTATCAGCTTCTCGTAGATTTTACCCAGGAGAGGTAAAAGGCCAATTGGTCTGTAGGACTTTGGTGCGTGATAGTTATCCTTGCCCAGTTTGCGAAGTACCACTACGGTGGCCTCTTTCCATATCTTGGGGAAGTAATGCGTATCCAGACAATTGTTGACCAGCGCTAGGTAGAGTTTGGGATCACTGTTAATTGCAACGTATATCAGCTGTGAGACTATCTGCGCCTAAGGCCTTCTAGGGGTCGAAAGAGTCTATTGCTGTTTTTAGTTCCATGAGGGTGAAGGGTGGATCTATTTTCTATCCACCTTTCATTTGTTATTTTAAGGAATCAGATTGTTGCCTAATATGACGGTGCCAGACATTGTCAGTTTCCTCACTATCCTCAGGATAGAAGTTATTTGCTAGTAAGTTGACCGACTCCTTAGCATTTACAATCGTTCCGTTTATTTCTAGTGGGACGTCCTCAACCCTCTTCCGGGTTCTGCCGATGACTCTATAAATCCCGTCCCAAATGATTTCCCCGTCTTGTTTCTCACAGAAGTCTTTCCAGCTTTTAACCTGGGCTTGTTTGACCTTGTTCTCGTATTCAAGTTTCATTGCCAGATATTCTTCAGCACGAACTGGCGTCGACACGGTGCTGCACGCCTGATCCTTTTTTTCCTAGTTGCTAAAAGCTGGAATTACAAATCTAGAACTAGCCGATAGAGAAGTCGAGAGTAGGGCGCTGTTTACGGATCTTCCCCACCCAGCCGAACAGGGAAGCCTGGATTCCCTCACTCTGGAAAACCAAGATCAACTTGACGCAAATAGCAGCTACGACTTCCGAATCTTTACTGACGGAAGCAAGATTGACGGCCGGGTCGGAGCGTCACTATCCCTATGGAATAGAGACTCCGAAACCAAGGCCGTCAAACATGCTTTACCGACGTACTGTTCGGTTTCCAGGCGGAACTCTTGGCTATATACAGGGCCAGCGGGGAGGCTCTAAAAAGCATACAAAACACGTTCGCGGTCCATAGTGACTCCAGAGCCGCACTCCAATCAGTCTTTGGCCTTAACCACACTCATCGCTTAGCCCTAAACACGAGAAGGAACATAAACACCTTATCCCAGTTGAACAAAACAGTGGCTTTGTTCTGGATCAAGGCACATATTGGTTTAGAAGGGAATAAGCGCGCCGATGAACTGGCCAAAGAGGCAGTTCTATACACAAAGTGGAACCCGGATTATGATCTGTGTCCTGTCTCCTTCGTCAAGCGAATACGCTTGACGAATACGCTAATACGCTTGATGAATGGAACAAAAGATACAGATCCTAGGAGACAGGCAAAGTAAAAAAACTTTTCTTCCCAGATGCTGTAGAAGCATACAGGACAACCAGGAAGATGAAATTTTGCAGCATCACGACACAAATGATGACGGGACATGGGGGTTTCTCTGAGTACCTGGCCCGATTCAAGCGCAAAGAGGTTCCGTCATGTCCTTGCGAACCCGGCAGAGATGAGACCGTTGAGCAAGTATTGTTAAAATGCCCAATTTATGCATCACAGTGGCACGACATTCAACAAAAGCTTGACATCAAAATTGGTACACAAAACTTAGCGGGTGTCATTACCGTGAGAGTTTCTTGGAGTATTCCAAAACAATAATTTTAAAAGTAATTAAAAGAAACAAAGATTAAGCAACATTATGTTAAACAAATATTGTAGATAATATTTGGAGCAACATAAGGCAGGAGAATTGTAAACAACCATAATATAGCCATGTGAATACAAGTAAAAAAATTAAGCAATTGCTTTAACATGAGAATAAGGAAGATAGTTGCCAATCGCGATTAAAAAAGCAACGTAAGCGCCTAATCAAACATTTCTTAATTTAAAACAAAATTGTTGAAACATTAAAAACGATGTTTTGAGGAACCATTGAACAATAGTATGACCATCTTTCAGTGACAAAATTATTCTGCAATTAACTTTCGCGAATATTGTTTTATCGTCATTTTTGTTTATAGTCGTATTTTGGACTTTGAGGTAAATAAACAAACTTCAACGTATCCAAAAAAAAGCTTTATGGCTTGCATAGACTAATAGATAAAGGTCGTGTAATGTGCCCATCTATCAAGTTTATGTAATATGCCCCTTAACAGGCTTTCTTTAATACGAGATCTCTCATCCTCCGTTGTGACCGCATTCATGAAGTTGGCGTCTAGACGCCAATTCGACAATGCTCCTCACCATTCCAAACCGCTGGTCAATAAGTCAGCTGACTACACAGCCTAACCCCCTATATAGTATGTTAGGTAGAAAAAGTAAAATGTCTTTCAGAAACAAACGTACGCTTTATAAGGTAGCGTTAGACCGGTCATGACATATACCTCGCCAATCTTTACCTACGCCCAACCCTCCGTCCTGCAAACTGCAGGTAGTTCAAAATCTCTTCTGCCGCAGGGCCACAAACGCACCTTGGTACGTGCGTAACGCGGACCTGCACAGAGCTCTTGAACTACCTACAGTGCAACTGCACCTCAAAATACTCTCAGAATCGTTCTTCAAACGCTCCAAAACCCACCCCAATCCCTTAGTTCGAGATTCAGTCTCGTATACTAACCCTGTAATAGATTCGAAGTTCAAAGTCGCTAGACCGAGAAACGCGCACACTAGCGAACCCACGCTACTAAGACTAGATCTCGAAGCCCTTCAGGCCGCAACTTCTAATTCTAATGTAAATTCGAATAAATTCAATTTTTATTTTCATTTTGAGCACCTTCAGTGCTATGTATTCACCTTCAGTGCTATGTATTCACCTTCAGTGCTTTGAGCACCTTCAGTGCTATGTAATCCCAGCGGGTGATCCCTTCTGGGCCCCGCTAGCGCGGTCTTTTTCTCCAATTGGTCGTCGCTCAGATGAAGGCTGTGTGGCAAAAAATTGCACGAGTCATTCGGGGGGTTTTTAGTGGGTAGAGTCTCTGGTAGGCTCAGAATGACGAGTCCCACATAACCTAGATCGCGCGCGGCGAGGTATGCGTAAGAGCATTTTTTAGATCCTCCTGCCCTCTCCGTGGAGGGGAACAAAAAAAAAAGCCTAACCCACAGGTGGGCCAGGCTAACGCGGCGTACGCATTCCTACTGAGTTTCTTGCTGGTTCTTTGGCAGTAGTTGACCGTTCCGAACCAGTGCAGTTTTAATATACGACGTCCTAAGCCGAGGTCCCTAAGGTGGGTGCCCTAGGGCGTATCGTATGTAGGAGTAGTTTAAGTTCCGGCTAAGCGCCGTCAGCGCTATGCTACAAAGTCCAGTGAAATTTAAACGGCCCATAGGGCCATAAACAAGCGGTCCATTTCAAAATCAAAAAAATCCTCCGTTCTGCAGCTCACTATTACATGTTGGTCCTTGGCCTTCTGGATCCTTTTGCACCCGGACCCATCCTTCCTTTGCGTCTATAGCCACACTGATTCTATTCAGGACGTCCTTTCCAGTATTTACAGTACTACAGGTTCCGGTGCAGTCTTAATTACATAACTGATCTCACAATTAAGTAATTTCAGGTTAATAGCTACTTCGGAAAAAGTAGCTTTCCATTGATAAACATTTTTTAAATCGGTTCAGTAGTTTTTCATTTTTGTGCATTACATAATATAAACAATCTTATATTTTCCGCTTTATGAAAATATTAAAAACTCAGATTTCAAGCTAATGCTAGCTAAAAAAACAGATGTCAAGGAAACGTCAAATTTGAGAAAAATGGCGACTTGTTTTGCCAACTGGACATATTACCGATTTTTGCAAAATATTGCAAGTTTTTTAACACTTTTCAGCAGTTTCCCAAAGTTTTAATCTCGATATGCTTAAATAGTTTATTGAGAAACTATGAGTCCGTTCTAAAAATGGCGTGGTTAAATTTAAATCAAAGTTTGAACAGTTTAAAAGGACAAATTACAAATTTTGCGTCTGAAGTGTTATCGGAGGGTGTTGTGCAAGAGTCTGTTGAAGATACATCGTTCAAGAGTTCCTTGTCAGAGGACCTTCAAGTGAAATGTCGTGAACAGGAAATTGAGGTAAGAATTAGGGTGTATTTTAAAGTATACTGTCTTGTATGACGTAGTTCAGGTTATGTTTTGTTTTATTTTGTTCATAAACCGTATCGTTTTAAGGTATTGAAATTGTTCTGTAAATGTCCTTGAATTCTTTTATAATAGTCACACTATGTGTAAATAAAGTTATAACTTTATTTACCTAGTATTGATTGATATTTTGGTAGTTACCACTTTGTTATCAAAAATAAATCACTGTTTATCAAAACTCTTATTAGATTTTACTACCGTGTGTTTATCGCGAAACAGTATAAGTACTTGATAGTTTAATGGTCTGAAACTAATTTTTGGTTTAAATTTCCTTACTTTATTATGGCACAACTCTAAGCACTATATACTTGCCTAAACTTATGGTTTTTCTGTCATTATGTTTATGATTGAATTGACTTCAGATGGAATATGTGTTTATGAAACACATGTAAGTACCTATAAATAATTATATGTCTGTTGCTGATTGGACATAAAGTTTTACAACACCAGCTTTATACCATGTCAAAGGTATTGTGCAAGTGGTATTAAGGGAAATTGGAGTACACTTATAAATGTATTTTCTATTTTCACAGCCTGCAAACGAGCATAATTACTTGATGTTCAAGTTATGTCTGTGTCCATGGACACAATTAATCATACATGTTTTATTCTGTTTATCAACACAATGTACAAGGACAATGTTTAAAACTAATAATAAAAGCAGTAATTTCTCATCAAATACCTGAATGTCATACAATAGAATTTTATAGTATATTTCGTTTATCTAAAGAATAATTCAGAGACTTAAGGAAATGTGTAAATCTTGAAATATTTTCTCATAGAAGGTAATTATTTTCTACAGAATTACTTAGCTATGTAGTTTTTACTAGATATTTGCCAATAGCCTGTGGAAACTTAATTGTTAACTTTATCAACAATAATGTATCTATTAATTAATATAAAATCTATGTAATCTTAGTGTAATAGAATAATGAAAAAAAATCAAATAAATAAATAAATTACTATATATATAAACCCTTGTTAATATTCAACCAGGATCGCTTCTATGTTCTGCAGTTAAATACTTGATTACGCAGGCATACATTTTTGGGGCTTTAATAAAAAGCATACATTTTAATTTTGTTGAACAACTTCATATTGTACAGTGTTGTTTTAAAACAAATTATTAAAATTAGCTTAGGTTGCTTAACTTACCATATATTAAACAATTACAAAGAAAAATATTGTCTATGAGAATGAAAAGATGTAGTTCTGTTTATAATTTGACATGCCTTTAGGCTTGAGCAATCCAAATCTGGGCAGAAACTCTTCATTCAAGCCATATATTAATACATCCAAAAATCTGGAGACAAGTTCTACTCGGTGGAACTGAGAGGTTAATGGTTTTTGAATAATTATACTATAATTATTTATACATGTCAGAGTCTACCTTTGATGTGCGGATCACCAAATCACACTTCATTGAAGAAGTCGGTAGTATTTATAAACTTTTCTGTGATCATCTCGCTAATGTGATACAGCAATGGATCGTCGAGCACAGTCCATGACTTTGATCAAGTACTCCAGCTTGAATCTGTTCAAGAACTAACTATTCAACAAAGATCCAATTGATTGTAAAGTGGGCAGTATAACTGTAAATTTTTGATCCACCTTCAATGCCTTGCTTTAGAAATTTTAGAAATTTTGTAGAAAATTTCATTCCACCTAAGTGTTTTTTTAGTTTTGGAAATAGGTAGAAGTCAGAAGGTGCCAAGTCAGGTGAATAAGGGGGATGAGGAAGCATTTCGAAACCATAATTGACTATTTGAGCCATCGATTCTGCAGATGTGTGAACACGAGCATTGTCTTGATGAAACAAAACTTTCTTGATCAACAATCCTGGTCTTTTAGACTTAGTTCTTCGCGTCAACGACGTAATAGTGTGCAGTAGTATGCAGAATTTATAGTTTGACCTCTATCTAAGTAATCAACCAAGATGACACCCTTAGAATCCTTTATCATTACCATTCCTTATCTTTATCATTACCATATCCATTACCTTGTTTACTGAATAACACACCCTGGCTTTCTTGGGGGTCGGAGATCCGGGTCTCTTCCATTGTTTGGATTGTTGTTTGGATTCAGGAGTATAGTGATGAACCCCTGTTTCGTCCACAGTTACAAACCTTGCCAAATTCGTTTGGATCAGCTTGAAAAAGCTCTAAACAGTCTCTAGAAATCGTGAGCCGAGTTCGTTTCTTTTCAACTGAAAAGAGCCGCGGAACCCATCTTGCAGACACCTTGTGTAACCCTAATTCGTTAACGATCATGTTTTGTGTATGTTCATACGAAATCCCTAGAGCTTCAGCTATCTCAGATATCTACAATCTTCTGTCTCCCATGATGAGATCACATATTTTTTCGATGTTTTCCGAAGTCGTAGCTGTAGAAGACAGTCCAGAGCGGAGGTCATCTTTGATGCTCTCTCGTCCACGTTTAAATTCAGCTGTCCACTTTTTTATCATTGTATACGACGAGCAGATGTTCTTAAAGTAGCCAAGATATCTTCATGAATCTGCTTTGGAGTTTAGTGTTTCTTGTGGAGGTATTTGATCACGGCACGGTGCTCTAAACTATCCATTTTAAAAATTAATGAAACTTACTCTCACTTAATGTTCAATAAAATAAATAATTACGCATGTATCTCAGAGAAAAATTGCACAGAGACTGACAAAGAATCTAGGTTTCATATGAGGGTAGTTTTATAATAATAAGACAACGCTATCTATGTTAGGCCGCTAACTTTTCAGTCCACCCTCGTAGTTCGTCTAGTTCTTAATCGATGCAAAAAGTTGTCCATGTCTCAATTCTACCTGTTTTAATTGAAAAATGAGCTAAATTCGAATTAAAAATAGAAATAATCTGTCGCATGATGCGTCACTGTCTTTTTGTGAACATGTAAAAACCATAATTTTACGCAATTTTATCATTATTTTCAAACAAAATGGCTCGCGGGAAACCTTTTGCTGACGAAGTACGAAAAATAACTATTCATAGCCACAATAATGGCAAATCTGCTTACCAAATATCCCTACCAAGATCGACAGTTCAGACAGAAGATGGAAAATCGAGTTTTAAGAAAAATCATTAAAAAGAAGCGTCGTACCCACGCAGGAGAACTTCCCTTGATGTGGAGAGAGACGATTCACAAAAATTTATCCGTCAGTACCTGCAAGAGGATCGTAAAACGAATCGGCTATGGTTTTTATACTGCTCCAGAGGAACCTTTACGAAAACAAAGAAGAAGAAAGTAAACGCTGAAATTCTCTAAAGATCCTGAAAATTGGACTGCAGACCAGTGGCGTGAAATAATATGGAATGATGAATCTAAATTTGAGGTGACGATCGGTGATGTACGGAAAAAAGTTATCAGAAATAAAGATGAAGCATTCCAAACCGATTGTATCAATAGAAAAGTGAAGTTTCCTAGATCGGTAATGACATAGAGCGGCATGTCAGCACAAGGTCTGGGTCCTCTACATTTTGTAGAAGGAATTGTTAAAAGGCAGAAGAGTACCAACACATTCTAGAAATAAGGCACACTGCGAGGATAGCCATGGCTTGGCTTAACCGGAATCAGATCCCTACAATGGAGTGGCCGTCAAGTAGTCCAGATTTGTCACTGATTGAGAAACTACGGTTGAAAATGAAGAAAATACTGCGCAAGTATCCAGCAAGATCTAAAAGCAGGACAATATTAAATCTGTCTGAGACTCAAGAACTACCTAGCAATGTGAAGAATTGGTAACGATGCCATGAAGAATAAAAGCCGTGATCGATGCTATAGGTGACGCCACTGAGTAGTAGATGAACTATTTTGCGCCGTTGAATACGATGGAATTTTCATGGGTTCTCCGAGAATTTATTATATTTGTACGATCTATCTAGGAATTGTATAAGTAGGTACAAGTATAAGTAATAAGAAAAGTCTCATTCATTTATATTTTTAACATAATGTAATTAACTGCCAAAAAAAAAACTATTTCTTCTTTATATATTTAAATATGTTGATTGTTGTCATAACATTGCATGCTGTTGTCACCTATAATTGAGTCTACGACTTGCAATACCTTGTTAAAACTATGGTCCAAATGTGCATTATTTGTTGTAAACTTGTTGGTGATCAAATAAATAAATAAATAAATATTTAAATACAGAAATATTTTGTTACTTTTTTTAATTGAAAATAAACTTCATTAAGTGTTCCAAACCACTGTGTATTTCTTGAACTAATCAAGTTATTTTTGGGATCTAAATTTTACTTTGAATATTAGACACTTGTAATATTTGGCACTAGACAAACTTGCATTGCGAATCGTAGAGGCGAAGACATCATTAAATTTGACTTTAAGAATATTTATTTAGAATACCTATCAGAATAAAATTCAAAAACGGTGCCAGATTATACAACATACTGACCTCCTGAATACTGACCTGACTGAATACTGACATCATCTGAGTGAAAATTAATACAAACAAAACTAAACATGCATTATTTATAATATCTAAATTACATCATTCATAGTCAGAAATGTCATTTTTACAATGTATTTGTCAGTAAAAAGCCAGCATTACAAATTGGTCTTAAAAAAGTATAGTTATATTATATCAAATAAAAATTGAAAAGATAATGCATATATATACAAATAGTTATTATTTTATTAGTCAAAGTTGGATTGGACAGTGAGGATTTAATGAGATATTCACTTTGAGTTTAGAGTCTCCAAAAATATCTGAAGTACTTGACTTAGGATGCGCGTTGCATTGCCTTACTGCCCTGACATGTATGCGCACTCATCACTCGCTCCAAAGTGTGCGGTGCGCGACAGCGTCGGATGTATTTGTTTTTCTTCAGCTTGCGACAAAATGGAATGTAACTACAAATGAACTTGTAATGCGTTTTTTAGAATATTATCCTATGCATCCCAACATATGGGACCCAAAACATTGCTCTCATAATAATCGATGCACGATGAAACAACTTAAAAAAGCGTCCTCGTGAATGTTGTGTGTATTTGGTGTTCATGATGATGTGTGGATGGTGTTCGTAGTATTCGGACTTTAACACGAACATGAGCAAAAATAGGTGAACCCCGAATAACCACGTGAAGTAGCACCATGAGAGTTGTAAGCCTTTAGCAATCTGCAGGCGAAAGGCCTCCTAGACATGACAAACTATGTTTGAAGATCTTTGGAATTTTATTTTATTTTAAAATCTAATTATATCAAAAATATGCCTTTAAAATGTAATAAGAAAATATAATACATTTTTAACACGATGTTATTTGCATTCAAATAGTAGATTTGTTGCCTAATACTTTAAGATTATTCTAGGATTGGCCGCCGACATACATACATGGTCAGAGAAAAAGTTATTTTCTGTTTTACCTAACTTTTTTCATAGTTGGTACATACCTGTACGTTATTTTTAAGAAAGGTATCATAAATATTGGACCTAGTGAGTTTCACGCTAGGAATTCCTTTTATTATTAAAACCAAGTTGAGCTTTATTATTAAATTTTCATGAATATCTGCCTAAAATATATCCGAGTGAACCCCATGTTATTCGGTATGTACACCTACCCTATAGGGTAGATAGTGTTATCAGTATGAACACTGATAAGAAAGATTACCTTATAGCAATATTATATGCGGACCGTTAAATATAGTTTTGTTTTGTTGGTATTTGGTTAGTAAAGGATTAGTTGCTAGACAAACATGGGGCCGGCTTTAATGTAGGGTAGACGGCTGGACTGGAATTATTGTTTGGTTGGAAATAAGTACATACTTACTTTTGTTGGCGGTTTCGCTTCTCTTGTTAATGGAATGAGATGTTCACTACTGGAGTTTGAATGCTATTGTGGTTTCTAGCTCTGCTTAATACTCAGGACTTGTCTTCTTAATAATAAATCCCCAGACAATCAGACCAACGCCAAAGTAAGCAGAGCTTTTGTTATGGATGACCTTCCTGCGAACTGAGGGGGCAGCCAGAATAAAACAACTATGACCCAAGAACATACATCTGTGTTCATCACACAAATGAATGCCCCGATCTGAACTCGAACCAGGGACCTCCGGCGAATCAGGCAGGGCTATAGCCGAAAGTGTTAGGGATAGTGTTCTTAGAGTGTTACGGAGTGGAAACCTCTAGTATCAGAGTTGATCCAGCCGCCTCTGGACAGCGCCATATCCTCAGACGTTCTGACGGATTAACGTGCTCCACAAAGCACGCTGTTTCTAATTTTACGGGTGGTCACCCAACCTAGGTCTGTCCGATCCAAAGGCCCAACTTTAGTTATCGTTAAACCGGGAGTGAATGGAGATCAGAGTTTTTTATTTACCATTTATAAATTCTTCACCGACCTTGGGCTTCAGTTAGGACTCCTATCATTCCTGTAATTTCAGTGGCTCTCTGTATTTCCTGGAACGAGCGCGATACGTGCTGGATCCTTCAAAAAAAGTCAATATCCTTGTCTTCATCATCGCTTTAAATCAAGTGTCAACAAAACATCTACAAAATAGACGTGGTTGTTACGGTGGTTCGCATAGAAAGGTCTGTAGTACCCCTCCAAACGAGATCTTAACAAAAGGAACTTACTAGGCACTGTGTTTTCCTCCTTGGAGCTAAAAATAAGTAAATACTCTTTATTCTCACTTGAAATATTAATGGGATATCAATACTCTTTGTGTCGATATGACAGGCAGACACGAATTTTGAATTCACTTATTTGTCAACGGTATTTTACAATTTAAATGGTTGAACTCAGATCATATGTTAATGCAATGTGGCCTATATGTGGCGTGATCTATTTTCGTGTTGTAATGTATGCATTCTAGCATTTACAGTGTTGTATGCGCTTTGTTGTTAGAGTACTGGCGTTATTTTTGTTCGTTCAAATTCTCTTTTCTGTCAGAATCCGCTCTCTTCTTTTTCTCATTTCTATTTAAGTAGAAGCAATGGTTTTATCCTTATAAAAGGGATTTCATTATCATCGGACATATTTTAAGTAGCCTATTCCCAGTTTTGTCACATACATTGTCATACCAAAAGTTGTTTAAATGTCAGGCCAAAACTTTTCTTCAGCTATCCACCAAATCTCATCAGTTTCTTAAGTTTAATGTTATAGGATTAGTTTGTTTTCTATTTCTTGTGGACAAGTGCATAAGCGCAGGGAGTTTCCAACACACCAAATTAAAGTGTGTACAGGAGAATTGTTCGAATCCGTGAAGTGAGGTCTGGTAACCATATGAGTCAAAAGAGTTTGCTACGCATCCTCGCACAGCTCAGCGCCTTACAAGCATTCGTTAGGGTACCCCACCTGATGGTAAATGGCATCAGCACTCATGAACATCATTAGTCGTATTTGTTTTATTTATCAATATTGAATGTGATTGTCATATCGACGAATGATGCGTTGCCGACCGTAGGCGTCAGTTAGAATTGCTTTTGTTTCAGTAAGTAAAAGATGGTTGTTAGCAAGTCTTATGTGGATATGCAGCTTTATAGTATTGAGTGCCACGTCTACGCCAGAGATTCTAAGTTAGAATCCTGTTAGCAATAGATGTAACACAAAATCCCCAGACAAACACACCAACTGTATGGTCCCAAAGTAAGCAGAGCTTCTGTTATGGATGACCATACAGCGAATTGGGGGGACCCAGAATAAACACATACATAAAATAAACAACCATGACCCGAGTACAAACATCTTTGTTCATCACACAAATTAACCCAGTCCCAGGACTACTGGTAGAAATTTCTTATGAAATAAATAGTACCCCGTTTTATCCCATTTATGATTAGTTATATTTTGTGTGTACATAAATTGTAAAATAAAAAATAAATAATGAATGCCCTCCAGGACTCCAACCTGGGACCTCCGTAAGAGGCAGGGCTACTAAGCACTACGCCACTCGGCCGTCAACGGCTTATATCAAATATTATTTTTTACAGATTGCCTCACTGAAAAAGTTGAATGAAGAGCTGCGAACCTCACTACAGTCCGAGGTAAGAACCACACACATAACGGTTAGATTAAAGTAAAATAGCGGAAGCATTATATGTCAAAGTCTTGTTCCAGGTCGCCGGTCACTTGTTTACTTGTCAAAATATGGTTTGGTCGCTACGCGAACTTAACCGACAGTGACGCGAAGACTAAAGAAATTATGTTGACGTCTTGCTCGCGATCCGATGTTTTGTTTCATTCTCTCTCATTTATGTCGGGGATCAATTTTATTGCGTGTAAATGTGTTTGTCCATATTTCGGATACCCAACATAAGAACGTTACGTATCTTCCGCTGTTTTACTTTAATCAAAATGAAATATATAAAGTTATAAAAACGCAATTCTTCTAATTTTTCATTGGACAATTAGGCGCAGATGGTATACCGGATGACAT
Organism: Marasmarcha lunaedactyla; assembly: GCA_923062675.1. Taxonomy (NCBI): domain Eukaryota; kingdom Metazoa; phylum Arthropoda; class Insecta; order Lepidoptera; family Pterophoridae; genus Marasmarcha; species Marasmarcha lunaedactyla. Next base: position 14,550,833 of record OV281363.1, on the reverse strand, counting down.
TTTGTACCGTTTGGAAAAGGACCAAACGGGTGCAGGTTACAAGTCAGGGCAATTTTTTGTAGAAATAAAAGAGAAATTCGAATCTTAATACCAATTGTTTTTATTTTACTATTTTCATAGCCGGAAAACGAGCACCTGATAATAATAATAATTCACTTAAATAGCTGGAATTACCAGAAAAAACTTATTAAAACCCCTTCAGAAAGCCATTGTCATAGATACCTGCTCCATAGTTCGACGCTTTTTAAATCCTACTTCACTCCTACTATCCAATCAACATATCCTGACCACAATCTTAACTATATATACTTCGTCATAGGCTACTTGGCATATGCCCGTACCTAGGCACGTATGACCAACGATTGTCGAGTAAAAAAAAGTAAAAATAAAACGGAATAATAATAACAATAAAAATGTTTATTTCGCTGCAAGACAGTTTGTTGGCGTATGCAGTTATTGTGCAGGTTGGCAGGTTGTGTTCCGCTTATAGGGAAGGAACATCCAGTTCAATTTTTAAAGGCAGTTCCACCTTAGGCCCATTTTCAGCAACGCATTATGATTCGATAGTTCATAAACCAGAGAACCGATCAAAACACCTACGATCAACAATGTCCATGGGCGTAGATACCATTTCCCATCAGGTGGATAGCGAGCTCGTTTATCGGCTATGACGAAGTTAAAAAAAATACCCCACACAATATTCAATAGAATCAGTGGTATTTACATTTCGGTTAACCGTTTAAAAAAAAACCGAAATTGTTTTCTTAGTGTGTCACAGTAGATTTTTTAAATTCAAATTCAAATAATTATTGACACTTAAATAATGTCTTAGTAATCAATTAAATGTTTTACAAAATAATGTCCAAGAGGGTGCATTCAGCAATCACGTTGCTTCTGATGAACAACGCGTTTTCAAAGCGAGCTTTGAGTCAAAGCATGAATTATAGTTTTCTAATTTTGGGTAATCAATAGAACAAAAAATACAAAATAATTAAACATTAAAGTCTTTGTTAGGTGCTACAATTAATCTCAAATAAGAAACATTTGTTTTATACTATTAATATTATTTAACCTACTCCTACTCTTCTCATCAAAAGAGACACAATTTCAGTACCAAATATCTATTTATATACAGATTCCTATCATTGACATTTTACGTATCGTATTTCATAAATATACAAATCTAGTACAATACAAAAAATATGTAAATAGATGCAATTAAAAAAGACATCCTCCACTTAGAAAATAAAAAGAAACAAATGACGTTTTAGAGGGTGTCCAAAGAAAAAAAGTTCGTCCGCCCTCCGTTCTATTTTGTCACATATCGTGTCCAAACAAAACAGTAACGTGATAAATGTATTGATCCATCGCCTAGAGTGGTGATAAGCGATGCTATATAAGTGCTAATGATTAGTTTTTACAGTCTTTGTTCTGTGTGCGTCGAGAGGCGTTGGAGGTACGTATGTGTAGGTGCCATTGCCTAAATGTTCTTTTTTATATTTACCATGGAGTTTTTCGTTTAAATGAGGTTTGATTGTTATTTTGTTCATTGATGAGGTTATGTTTAAATTTTTACGCTTTACTAGGCTCGATTAAGTATGCATTTATTATTATCTCTGTTACATCTTGTTTTGTATGAAATTTTAATCAATCGAATAATTGTATTTCTTATTTATTCATTTATTTTACGTCGGTCTACATCGTATCAAGATTTGTTTGCAATTGAAAGGCATTTACTTAATACGGCGCCGCGATTAATACGCGACTAATGTAAAGTAGATAGTGTAAATAGACTCTTGGAAAGACTTGTATCGTCATATCTATGTCGTCACTTGCCATCAGAAATGATGGAAAACTAGCTGACATTAAAATATAAAATAATTCGCGTTATGTAACTATGATGTTTGGCGGAATATCTATCCGATATATGTTATTTTTGATGATAACACAGTTTATTAGAAAGGTTTAATGAAAACATTGAATTATTTTACAAAGTTAAAAAATAACTCGGTAATTTAAAGAAAAAATTTAGATTTCAGTTCTTAAATCATTTTCGGATATAACTTTTTGTAATATATTTTGTTAATAAAAGCTCGCAGAAAAATGCTGTAAGCTTATTTTAACAAACATGCGTAGAATAATTTGACTCATAGTCAACCTGTATATGACGTCATAAAGTAGCATCATGTCCTAAAAAATTACTTTGGGGTTAAAGTGTAACGGCAATGTTTTTAACAAATATGTCCTCAAGAGTCCATAGAAAATTGTAGAGTTGTTCATTCCAGGTAATATGAATTTCTTCTAAACAAGATTTAAAATTAAATACTCCACCATAATAATTCAAATTTTATTCTCAAAATATTACATCGGAATGTTCCTCAAAATTACTTTACATACCGAATTGCACTTATTAACCTTTGTCTATTACCCAAAGAGTTATTTACAAACATTGTTTCGTACAGTACGCCGTAGACATAAGACGTTCAGGATAGCAACCCGCATTTTTTAGATAATATCGACTTTAGTGAAAGATCTCTTTTCAAATTCAATTTTCGATCATGATTTAAAATTTGATGTCTGGCGAAGTCAAACTCATGTCAAACATTTTCCGAAGTTACGCGGTAGTAATGAAAATATCTACAGACTTGCATCTCGAATACGAGATATAATGTTACTCAATGAGAATTTGATGTAATAAAAATAATAACCGAATATTCTTGAGATAGTAAATCTGGTAGAAAATGGCTGTACCTATTCACGTGAATAAAGTATAGAGTAAATATAGTGTAGAGAATTATTATTTTCTATCCACATATTCGGACCGGCATTAGTCGCCACTGCCGGGCGGCACAGTCGTATACGTGTAGATGATCGTTCTGCCCGCGCGGCCAAAGCTGTTTGGATTTTGGAAAGATGAGCCGGCTGAGCTGACCTGTTAAAGCCTGGAAACACTTTCCGAATATGAGTATTAGTTGGTTCGGGCCGGCGTTGTCGTTCCACAAGTACTGCCGTGGGTAACGCTCCTAATATACTGACTCCCATCAAACTTTATGCAGGGAAGATAAAACGGAAACAGTTAAAACTAATTCGTCCTGAGCAGGCGCAGTAAGCTATTAATAATATTAACTGTATTGGCAGAGGAGGACAGGGGGTCTAGCCAAGTTGCAATCTATGATAGTTAACGCTGGACAAAACGCTTAAAATAATTATCAAAATCATAATACTTTATTTCATAATTGGTTAAAAGCTGTACATATTGTGATGAATGTCTTATTTTTCTTACCTCGTTAAGTTCGGCTTTCAAACGGTATTAAAGGTATACCGAGAGGAAATAAAGCTGGCTTTAAAAAAAAAACTCTCCGCACTCTTTTGTCAACTGTATTGTAAAATACATGAAGTAGGTAATATGGTAATGAAATGAAATATCTATTTCTCAAAATTGACAATTACTTGTTCTTATTGACGTCAAATAAAACATGACTCTACCACCAGTTCGGAAAAACCTTCGTGAAGAAGAACTGGCAAGAAACTTCACGGGTATATTTTTTTCATAATAAATTTACAGAGTCTCTTTATGTCTATAAAAAATTATTCTTATCTGCATCTGTTAGCTCGGCAAGTCTCCCTCCCCCAAAGTATCCAAATGACGAACGCCCTCAAACGGCACCCGTTCACGAGTTAACGCGGGATCCAACCATCGTCCTCCTCGGCCATATTAGAGGGAAGTGAGCGATCCGCCACCCGACGCTACCATAAGAAGACGAACTTTAGTGACAATGACGCTTTAGGTATAAAGCTTGACTACGCTTTCGGTAGCGTTAGCGATTGTGGATTGCAACTCGGCTAGACCTTCAGTTCGGCTTTAGTGTTTGTCTGGAATTGGATAGTCACATACAAAAATGCATATAGATGTAAATTCTGTGTTTAAAAGGTTTCGAAAGCTAAGGTTGAAAGGTTTCGAATTTAAAAAAAAAAAAATATTTAATTTTTTTGATGGTAAGTGGCATGCGCGTCTGTGGACACAATAAGTCGTAGGTGTTTTATTTATGAATATTGAATGTGAATATTATATCGATCGACTAATGGTGCGTTGACGGCCGTCGGCTTCAGCCTTATGCCTTTCTTTTTGTTTTTGACTTGAACACAACCGCGTTAACTTGATTTTTATGGCGGCAAAATAGGAAGGGCTGTAGTACCCCTCCAGACGAGATCCTAACAAAGAAACTCTACTATAAATATAAAATCAGTTAAATGCAGTACCCACTGAATTATTTTTTCCTACTGTAACAAAATGTTACCTCGCGATTTTATAAAGGTCTCTGTTTATTTCTTTCTCTATGCATCGAGATCTTTAGCTGCCCACCCTTGCCGCGTTCATGAAATTGGCATCTAGACGCCACTTCAACATCGCTCCCCGGAGCCAGCATCCCAACCCACTGGTCATAAGTCAGCTGAGTACACCGCCAACCCAGACGCGGCGGTTCGTTACAGGCGTCTGCGTAACTTCTTAATAGATAGTTAACATCAAAGAATGCTGGCGTTCCAGTTAGAAATAGGGCAATCCTTAATCGAAGTGCCTAACGCACAGGTGGGCTAGGTAAAATCATACATACATACGCCTATTTAGTACGGAGTTTCTTGCTCGTTCTTTAGCAGTAGATGGCCCTTCCGAACCAGTGGTAGGTTCAGTATACGACGTCCTCAGCCGAGGTCCACCCTCTGTAAGTTAAGCAAATGTAGTTTTCATAACTCACATTTGTTTTTTTTACCTAAGGTGAAATTAAATAATAAGAAACTCTTCTTAAGAAACAATAAAATAATTTTGTTTAATTTTTTGTCAAACTCCAAAACATCCAGAAACATTCATAAATAAATAATTTGACTTTGATATAATTTAAAATGCGCATCTATAATCGCAGCTGAATAAAAAAGTATTTTCCGAATTAATCAGTCGAATACAATGAAATAAAAAAAAACAACAAAAATGTACCTTCGATTTTAAAACGCAAAGGTCGAAAGCTATCAATCTCATTAAAAACTATGTTAATAAGGAATTCGAAGTTTGAAACATCCTGTATTTTGTTGCATTTTAATGGAGATTCGGAAATGAATAGCAAGTTGATATGAAAAAAGGTTGCATCGAAGTAATAACAATCTAGGAAGAATTAATTGTATGATGTCTTGTAAACAATAAAATTTTTTTTTATCATTATTGAAGTGAGATAGTATTACTGTTGTCGGTCTGAGTCGAAAGTTAGTTGCAGTCGAAATTTGAAATTTGCAGCCCCTAATCTCAGAGTTTTTTCTAAAATTTAATTTAAAGTTTATTTAAAAAAAATAAAAAAACTCACGTTTCTATTAAAGCAAGTTGAGTATGAAACACAGTAAGTAATTCAACAGGACCGAGGCAGGAGCATGCCAATAAAACACACATAATATTGCTGGTTATTTACTGCCCTTTATGCTCGATTTAGTTTAGCTGAAGAAAGTTGGTGCGACCTTGTAATTATATATATTTTTTTAATTTTTAATAAATAATATTATAAAACAAATATATACACATATTGTTATTAAAATTACATGAAATCGAACTAACCGGGTATACAACCGTCATTATGTTAAAATTTTTTTTCTAAAAGTAGAATTTTGTAAATATAGAAAGAATAATAGAGGTAGTAGAGTTTATTTCGTTAAGATCTCGACTGTGGCGGTACTACAGTCCTTCCTGACCGCCGTACATTACAATTACGTGGTTGTGTTCAGGTTGAAGGGAAGAAACGGCCAGTGGTATTACTGGAACAATGGCAATTCCAATTGACGCCCACGGTCAGCAACGCGTCAATAGTCCGTATAATAAATCAGATAAAATAATGAAAACACCTACGAATAATGAAATCGAAATAAATCCCCATCGGCTATAACAATAGTAATTACGTATAAATATGTTAAACCTAACAAACTTTTGTTTAGTATAGATAATTCATCCATCGTTAACGTGTGTGTGTGTCGTGTGCTCAGCACAGACGAGTTTTGAAATTGTATTATTACCGTTGCTATATAAACTATTTCACTCCCTTAGGCTTAAGGCATACGATTGGCATAAATGGGTCTAACCTATGCAGCCGGTGAACTGTCTCATTTTTGATAATTCAAATTCATTGACAATCACCGATATCATTTCTTTTAAATAAATTGACAATGTCTCTGAAATACGAAATTATTCTCATTTGCATCGGTTAGCTTGGCAAGTTTTCCTTCCCCCGACTATCTAAACTACGAACGGTTTGAGGGTTCAAACGGCAACCGTTCACAAGGTTAACGCGAGATCCAGCCATCGCCCTCCATATTGGGAAGTGCAAACATGTCTGTACCATGTTATTACTCTACTACAATTTAATTTCAAATTCAAATCTTTATTGCGTTCCACAATGGTAAATTCATGTGACAAAATTTAATAGGAGGTACATACATATTGGACCCTGTTGGGCACAACAATATGGAAGGGGTTTATTTCAATAATTTAATAATAAATTAATATTTTTATATAATATGTTATTTTGTATGTTATTATCTGATTAGTGAGTTTCGAAACTAAAAATTATTATATCAATTTATTTTATGGTTTATTTTGTTACTTATTTAATGTATTATCTTCGAAATATTCATGAACTGAGTAATAACATTTTTCTATGAGTAATAGTTCTATCGTTTAATAAACTGCCTATAAATCGGGGAGCTTGTTATATATTTGATAAATATGTTTATTTTATTTAATAATTTAATATTTGGTCCTGGTATGGCAAGTACACTCAGGAGCGATGGGGCAGGCTGGAATTTTTCAAATTTAAAAAAAAGTAATTCAAATTCGAATCCCCTGCAGTGTCGTCGTCACATAGTGTGCAAAGACTGTAGATACAACGCGCAAGCGATTCTCGCCGTCAGCCAGGGCCTCCGCCGGTACGCCGCGCCGCGCCGGCTATTAGTTTTTTAATATTGAGCATAATATTTAAAAAAGATCGACTGAGAATACTTCATTGTATGATATCTTTTTTCAATCAATAACCATTCTACAACCACACATTCAGACTTGTATTTAATTTGTAAGTGAATAATATCAAAATAAGTCCATTCATCAGTCATTATTACATTGAAACTTGTTCGCAATAAAACTAAAAACCTTGTACTATTTTACAATTCTTAGTATCCGACTTAGTATGCGACATAAATAAAATTCAAACATAAAGTGTAATCTATTTTAAAGCTATCTCTATCGATAGGTGCATCTCTATACAAAAATACACTTAATATTTACAGAAATATTTAAATATTCGTGAATCTGACCCGGCATGACCCGGGCATCCTGCGTGTAGTTTTGTCGCGCGTATTATAATTTCATGAAGGTTTTACGCACGCACACACTGACGCTACACATGTACGACAAGAATTATCTGTGAGTGCGCGAGGGCGTAATTTCTGCGCTTGCGTCGAAGAATATTCAGTTACAGGGCGGACACCGTCGCGCGCGGACGTGTCTGTCCTGTTTTATTCAAACGTGTATTGCAATTTAAATAAGGTTATCTTTCTTTCTGTTTACGGGGATATCCTTTTTCGGTAAGTTTTGTTATATTTACTAAGAAGATGTTTTAAGATTATTTTTCTTCTTTTGTTTGTTTTTGATTAGCGCAGGTTAAGGCAGAGCCTTTTACCTGAATCATATGTTTGAACAAGTAGGATGTGACATCATTTTTGGTTCAGGTGTTTTGAGGTTGAATAAACACCGCTTGTATTACTATGGATTATTTTGAGGTACACTCGGCGACTGTACAAGTTAAGGGCGGGAATCGCTTGCGCGTTGTTACGTTTTTTGTAGGCGTTTGTATACAAGGGTACGACGACAGTTCAAGGGATTCGAATGCGAATCTGAACCTGCACCAACGAACTGTACAAACGAACAGTACGTTTCATAACTGCAAGATCGAAGCGTGAAAAAGCGAATCGAAAATGAAATCTAAATCGTCGAATCAGAAATTAGTCATCGATTCTAAGTAGTTGTTTATCATTACGTGCTTATTTAACGTGGTTATTATAGGTAGAGATAGCAGAATAAGTAATATTTTAACTTATTAACTTTAGCTTTTTATCAAATTAGTCCTATATTAATATTTAATTACACGAACCTTCTTTGTCATGGCTTAGTATCAAGACCTTACTAAACTGTTTTTCACTTTTTAGTCCGTAAAAAATGTATGTGTAAATGTCCTTCCATTGCACTGAGAATATATATAAAAAAAAAATCGGAGTATAATAATTATATATTATTATACTCGATTGAAACTTCATAGTTTCAAAAGCGAATAATCTCCATTGGTTTAAAAGACAAAATACATTTTTTAAACGATACTGTTATTTAAATAGTTTGACCTGTGAAATATGAAATAAATAAATGTGTAAACGAATAAACTTGGAAATGATCTGTTAGGGGCACTACAGCAAAGTCCAACATGTGTAAATGACCGTTCGGGAAAAATGCCGTTCGGGTTATGGCGAGGCGAACCGAATATTGCTACCTTCATAAAGCCCGTGTACTATCCGATCGGCTTAATCCGCATTTATGTGTAGGGATTGCTTCGGGCCGGCCGTGTCGACCCGGGTTATTGATTTGGTTTAGCGCTCTGTAGCGCTTAAACTGTGTAAAACGAGTCGGTTCTAGAGCTTGGTTAGGTTAGGTTAGGTTAGCAAGTTGTCCATAAAGCCTGCGTATCCGTAGAAGCTGCATGAGACAGCTTTACGGCGTGCCAAGAAAAAGCACACTAAAAGATTTAACTTCTTTTCCCACCAAAAAACCAAATATATAGATAATCTTTTCATTGGTGAAAATTTTTGCCTAGCTTGCCAAGTGTGACCTAGGCGTAAATATGGCTTTATCCTCGTGTTTCTTTTAACACCGAATAGGTAGAAATTCAATAATAATAGTAAAATGGCAGGTTCAAGCCTGACAGACGCTTTGTGGAGAATATGTAATAGTAATGACAAAAGTGTCACATTTATTCTTAGTTTTTATTGAAAATAACATCAAACACGATTCGCAACATTATCAAAAAAAAAAATGAAAAAGCTTTTTGGACATATATCTTGAAAGTAATGTTTTAATTTTATTAATACTTTTATTGCACTAATACTTGAAATTGGCAGAAATAGTTAATGTATACATAGTAACAACAGCTGATTGCCATAAAATACAAATAATAATAATAGTATTTATTACACCCTAGTACAAGGTTTCCTGTGTCATTCCTGTGTCATAGGCGACAACACTGCAAGGGATTATAATGCGTGTATGAGCCTGCACCAATTTTCCCGATAGAACGTAGCTAAGTTAGTTATATTTTCCTTTACAATGTTATCCTTAACCTTATGTAATTATATACTTGAGGTCGAAATTCCAGCGTCAGTCTAGCTTAGGGTACAGAAGGTCTTAAGTCATTATTGATATGGACATAGTGTAATTAGGTAGGTACAGTGGGTACCAAGGCTGGCGCGTTGTGCGGGCTTTTGCAGGCGCCCGCATACTGGGGGGGGGCACTATAAGGCATTTGAATGCAAATTTGAGCTTGTACCAAATCCTCCGACTGCCGAAATGTTAGAACCATACCAGTGTTAGGTTAGAAGGTTGAGTTTGAAATTGATAAAAATCGATATCTCATCAATACATCTATGTAAGTCAACGTGTTAACTGACTGATGTTCCGTTCTTCAACCCTAAGGGGCGCTACCCACTCTACGGCATTAATGGACGTTGTTAATGACGGTGTTGGACGGTATCATTCACGTCTTTGCGAATAGCACTCACCAAACCGAGTGACTTTTATACCGTTCGGAACATATCCACATGGGGTCAGGCCATAATAGTATGCAGAGTTTAAGACCCGATATTTTTTTTTCTGTTTCGCTGTATAGTTTGTGTAGAATATTCGCTCAGAATTTTCCTACCACGTTTATTCTGGGATCCCCCCAGTTCGCTGTATGGTCATCCATAACACAAGCTCTGCTTACTTTGGTTGGTGTGTCTAAGGATTTATTGAAAAAAAAATACGGTCTGAACTATGGGCCCAGTTTCCAAACAGTACAAAAGACCCTGCATTGTAACTCGAGATCTTCATGGAAACTTAACATTATTACATGTAATTCGTAAAACTACTTTAAAGGAGCAACGAACCGATAAATAGGTATTATGTCCTGTGAAGTAAAGATAAGAAATTGAGAACACCGTGAGTTTTCTTTCTACAGCGATTATCGCATATTTTATGTGTATCGCAGGCAATAGCTTGAAATAGACATTCAACTAGTTAATAGTTTTCATACTGGCGCTTCGCTTCGCAAACGAACCACGCTCACTTTGAATTCGAATTCAAATATTCATTTCTCAACATTGACAATTACTTGACCTTATTGACGTCAAATATAAAGCATGGTTCTACCGCCAGTTCGGAAAAACCTTCGTGAACAAGAACTGGCAAGAAACTTGACGGGTTTAATTTTTCAAAATAAATTTACAATGTCTCTATGATCTCTCTCAGATCCTTTAAATCAAAGGATATCTCGATTCACTACACTGAACAAATTTGTTCAACAAAACGGCTAGCTGATTAGTTGAATGAACACTCTGATTGAACCATCCACCTGCGACATATACATGCATACATAGGGCTGGAACTCACTGCGCCGTTCTTACCTCCCGTAGAATTCAGTTGGAATGTATGAAAAATATGCGCGCTTATAGTTATTTAAGATTTATCTCAGCATAATATTCAATTTAAAAGCGACTGTATTTCATACATTATAGTATTCATTTTGTAACAACGTGTGACACCGACGATGTCAAAATCTTCACCAAATTGTTTTACTGAGATTCGATCTCTATTAAGTACAAAGCAAAGTCGATTTTTGTTTGACCATTTAAATGAGATAAATTAAGCTTTGTAGATATCTAGGTTCACTTACTCGTAGTTACTAGCAGCTTTGCTTGATTTCATAGAGTGGTAGGAGAGTTTCGTAACGAGAGGGGTGGTACTACAGCCCATCCTCTTCTAACCTCCATAATATCCACGTCTACATGGTTGTGTTCTAGTTGAAGGAAAGGGACAGCTAGTGCAATTACTGGCACAAACCAATTTAGATTAGATCGATAGTCAATAAATTGTCATAAAAGTAATTTATAATATCTACGAGTAACGATGTCTGCGCGCATATTAGATGGCTGCGACAAAGCTAAAAAAAATTGTTTAGCTCTCCTAGCGGCTAGCGTAATGGCTTTCCTAGCGACTAGCGTAATGGCTTTCCTAGCGATTAGCGTAATAGCTTTCCTAGCGACTAGCGTAATAGCTTTCCTAGCGACTAGCGTAATGGCTTTCCTAGCGACTAGCGTAATGGCTTTCCTAGCGACTAGCGTAATAGCTTTCCTAGCGACTAGCGTAATGCTTAGGGTGTTTGTTTTTTATTCTTCTATCGATTTTAATATAATTTTCGAAACTCAGAGGTACTTGAATTGAAGTTATCAAAACGTTGATCAAAACTTTTCAGTTTTTTTAAATAGTAATTTTGGCCGTTATTAGGTCTTTGACCTCATTAGTCGAAGATGTATTATGAAGATATATGGGCTCCTAAGGCGTTGTAGCGTGGGCTTGAGTATTCCCATCTTCTTTGTGTTTACAACTTTTATTTAAAACAACTATTTATCGTGCGAGGGAGTCGCAACGTCTAGTGTCAGACTTGATCAAGCCGCCTCTGGAAACCCCTTAGTCCTTGACTTGGCTTCACGACTGTTAACTTGCGACAACAACTGGAACCGACTGTTTGACATGCCCTCCGAAGCACGGAAACGATCATGTCCTTGAGCCGCTGGCGGTCACCCATCCTAGGTCTGCCGCACCGAGCGTTGCTTAACTTGAAAATGGTCAAGTGACATACACAACCGTACGGCAAAGTGCGCTTCATTCCTCTTACTGGTTCCTCCTTCAAACTGGAACACAACCAAGTAAATATGGTTATTATAAATAAATTAATTAATCCTCAGACAAACACACCAACTGTATGGCCCCAAAGTATGCAGAGCTTGTGTTATGGATGACCATATAGCGAACTGGGGTCCCCCCAGAAAAACATACATGCATAAATACAAACAACCATGACCCGAGAATAAACTTCTGTGTTCATCACACAAATTAATGCCCCGGTCAGGACTCGAACCTGGGACTATCGTCGCAGGAGACATGGCTACTAACCACAACTCCACTCGGTCGTTATGGCGATTAATAACCTCTTTAGAAAATAAACTAATAATCCACGCCTACTTAACCCTCAATAAAAAATAACGTAATAGAATTCCAAATACCCTCCAAATGAAAATCCTTTAAGCCATTTTGCACAAAACCTTAATTCCAAGTGTTGAAGTTGAGAATTGAAAAACAAAAAGTCCAAGGTCGTTTCTAATTGAATCCTATTCTTTGGTTAATAAAGTCGATAACTAATTATTCTCAAAAGCATCATGTAGTGTCGGATATCATGGGGACATGCAATTTTTTTTATGATGACAATTATACGAAGATGTGATTTTTTAGGGTTCCACGATCGTTTTTGTTGGCTTAAGGTTTTAGGATATATAGACTAGATCCCTAGTCTCTTCAAATTCACCCGCATATGATCCCCTGGGCATTTTGGTTTAAAATACTCCTCGTTACATCTGGATAATGTAGCTACATAATGTTGAAAATCTTTTTCTCAATTGTTTGAAAAAATGAAAATCGTGAAAATTAAGAATGGTTTCCCCCTTTGTATTAATTATCGAAGTATAGGTCAAATGAATGGAGTTATATTTGGCAGGAATCTGTGTTTAAAATTATAAAAACATTGAAATTATATTAATTACTACTTTCTTACGACGCCCTCAAAATTGTTTTTATAACCAAGTCATAAATTTAACAGTTGTAGTTTTACCCGACTGCCAAAAGGAGTGTATTTATACATAAACATATGTATGTATGTATATTTCTTTGGCACGCTCTATAGTCTAAACCGTGAGTCGGCTTTCGACATTTTGGTTTAAGGAGTGACATCGGCTATATTATTTCCCTGAATTCCAACATACTTAAAAGTATGTTGTATATTTAAAGCGGTAAAGTTCAAAAGTACACACATGCATAAACAAATGCCTTTTTATTAACAATATTATTCTGATATCTGTACAGAACCCGCGTAACATAAACTCGACTCCATCTTATGCAGTTTTTTTCTAACTGGCCAGTAGTTTTGAACAATGACTCGCGTGCGGCTCCACACTGTAATTTATTTGCAACTAGCTATAATGCCAATGCAAGAAGACAATGAAAAAAAAAACAATTTTATGTAAGTTTTTATATTCATGGCCAAATGGAACTATGGAGTCCTATTTAGCCAAGGTCTTTCGTGCTGCGTTCGTGTGTAATTCAGGGTGATGCGTTTGGAATATAGGTACAGGGTTAGAGAGAACTTAAATATGTAATTTTTTGTAGTAACATAAGGTTTAAATTGGTTTATTTCCAGTTAAAAGGATTTTATCATTGTTAAAGAATCGCGTTTGATAGTTTTCATTTTGAGTCGAATTTATAAAAGGAGATTTGGTTAGAAGTTTTAAGTTGAACCGCAACCAAAATAACAAGCATTTTTATTCAACATCACAAACAGAGATAGTGTTATTGGTTTGATCTGTCGTATCTCCGAATCGGATGATTGGATTTTGATATAGATTTCTCAAAAAATAATGCGACTTGTTTTAAATATTTTCAGACAAAATGTTTTTTTTAAATCCCAAACACACCAACGGTATGGCACCAAAGTAAGCAGAGCTTGTGTTATGAATGACTATACAGCGAACTGGGGGGTTACCCAGAATAAACATACATATAAAAACACAAACAACCATGCCCCCAGAACAATTATCTGTGTTCATCACACAAATGAATGCCTCGACCAGGCTCGAACCTGTGATCTTGAGCGTTTGAGGCAGGGCTACTAACCACTTAACCATTCGGACGTCTAATATTTACAAGACGGATGTTATTTATCCAACAGTAGATATTTCATGAGAATACTTTCCTTCTTCAAGAGATATATTACTCGAGTGAACTAGACGCACGCGCTGTATCTACAGTCTCCTCTCGATCCTTTACTACTTAACAAAACAGGCTGTGCTATAAAAATAACACTCTTTTACGGAACTCAACCACGCGTCCCCACCGACGGAAAAAGGTTAGCAGGCCGCGGCCCACGGACCGACAATTGTTGAAACTCCCCTCTGCGGGGGGTTATGTGGGACTCACCAGAATGGCACCTACCCACTAAAAACCACCTGTTGGCTGTGGTAAAATTTTACCGTTAGCCTTCATCGGAAGCGACACCCGTCGGGAAGTTGGGCGCGCTGGCGGAGGCCCGCTAGCGGGTCTTCCGCCTGAAGTGAAAGTTGCACTAAAGGTGCTCAAGGGGACATGAGTTGGTGGCCGTTCTGGGCAGCCTCCGGTGAAGCCGGGGCTGCGCAGAGGTCGGCGAAGCATGATTTAGGGATCAATTCATTTAAATGAACCTATAATGAATTGAGAAGGGAACTATGCTCCGCCAGAGCTAGCAGACGCTCTGTCGGAGAACGTGAAGCCCTGAGTTTATGGGCTAGGACTGAAATCTCCCTAACATCAACACTTTTGATAGCGTAGCAGACGATACGCATATCGTCTGCTACGGAGGGTTGAGGAGTGGTATTGGATGGGCGAGGAGCCGGGATGGGATTCGCTAGTGCAGCGGGGCGGTGCCTCCAGTTCTCTGGAGCAGGCTTGGGCTGAATTGTTGTCGGTAAAGTCGTATATATTCTTATCGATAAAGTATAGTTAATATCGCGATGTAGATCACGCGTTGTGATTGGTCGGCTGAGCAGCGCGTCACCGCTACGCTCTCAATACTTTAGCAATTTAGTCAGGCAAATTAATAAGGCATAAAATACTGAAACAAAATAGTTCTGTGGTCCGTAATCGAAGTACATGGTGTCACGTTTGACTCGTGATTGTAGAAAGATGTTAACATTAAGCTGTCAAATTGGCCATGTCTAGGCTTCATATCAAAACCTGCAGGGTTCTATCTCATCTGTCTTATCACCTAGTTCAATAATGTGCTCATTTAAAAAAAAAATGTTTGTCGTATATCAACGAATATATCACCGCCTTCTATTGTAGGTAGTTCATAAATATTAATTGCAAATAATTAGTTATTCTTATCAATGCTACAAGACGTTTCCACTTGGTTGGAAATGACAATTTGTGTTTTTAATTAGCGGGTGTCTGTCGAACAGGTTGTATAGGTAGTAAAATGCTGGAATCCCGGCTGCAGTATTGCTTGAACGTCGCTGAGCGTTAATAAAACTTACATTTCATACAATCTTTTTGCTATTGCACTGCTATCGCTGGTATGCAATACGGTTTGTTTGACATTAATTGACGACCGAGTGGTGTAGTGGTAAATAGCCTTGC
This sequence comes from Marasmarcha lunaedactyla, assembly GCA_923062675.1. Taxonomy (NCBI): domain Eukaryota; kingdom Metazoa; phylum Arthropoda; class Insecta; order Lepidoptera; family Pterophoridae; genus Marasmarcha; species Marasmarcha lunaedactyla. The sequence goes on along the minus strand of OV281363.1, from coordinate 14,535,286 downwards.
CTCATACGCCGAGGGTCGCAGGTTCGAGTCCTGGCCGAGGCGTTCATTTGTGTGATGAACACAGATGTTTGTTCTCGGGTCATGGTTGTTTGTATTTATATATGTATGTTTATTCTGGGTTCCCCCCAGTTCGTTGTATGGTTATCCATAACACAAGCTCTGCTTACTTTGGGGCCATACAGTTGTGTTTGTCTGGGGATTTATTATTATTATTATTATTATTATTATTATTATTATTATTATTATTAAGCGATATAAAAGCGAATATCGCGCCATTTTACGTAATAAACCCTACCGGGTCAATTCAATCAAAATGACAAGTTTTTCGTAAGATATCCTTAGTGATTGTTTATTTCGAATCTTTAGCGATTTACAGCTTACCCAGGAATAACATATAAATAACTTTTTACCCCGAATTTTACCGGCTGCGGGATAATGTAAGAAAAGCGACTAGCATTCGCCGCACGATCATCGCTGAAATAAAAAAATACTATAATATTAATACAATTTGTTTGCTATCGCAAGATACTTAGTGAGCTTACGGGAAGTAGATACGTCACAATTTTTTAGTTTACACTTATTTATAAATCTCATCTCATCGCACTTCCGTCTAATATGGTCGAGGAGGGCGATGGCTGGATCCTGCGTTAACTCGTGAACGGGTGCCGTTTGAGGGTGTTCGTCGTTTGGATACTTGGGGAGAGGGAGACTTGCCAAGCTAACATGCAGATAAGAATAATTGTGTATAGACATAAGAGACATTGTACATTTATTTTGAAAAATTATACCCGTGAAGTTTCTTGCCAGTTCTTCTTCACGAAGGTTTTTTTGAACTGGTGGTAGTCATGCCTTAAATTAACGTCGATAAGAAAAAGCAATTGTCAGTGTTAAGAAATAAATATTTCAATTTGAACTTTAATTTGAGTGGTACATAGGTCGTAGTCCATATCTGGCACCAAATCAGTTAGGCATTTAAGCTTCTATATTTTAAGATCATTATTTTTTTAGATTCATTTACACATTTTGAATATTAATAGAACAAGCAGTTATAATACTATTTTATTATAGAACATTATATCCACCTCGTTTCTTGAGATGATGCATAATATAAGTGAGGTTTATTAATACGGACCTCAATAGCTTAACTGGTGGTAGGAGAAGTTCCTGTGTTGAGAACCTCGTCTGGGGCGTTACTACAGCCCTTCCTGTTATGAACCCCATAATAATCACGGTTACGTGGTTGTGTTCCGTTCAAAGGGAAGGAACGGCCAGTGGAACAAAGGCGTAGTAGGCAAGTGCGTACGGTCGGCCACGAATCAATCACATTTATTATTGATAATTAAAATACCCACGACACACAAAACATTTACCACAGATAGCGGCGAACACACAAGCGTGACGTTTAAAAAGGCGGGAACCCACTTTGTGTCAGTTAGTTTCATCATCAGTGGTTTTTTTCTTATCTGCAGGGTGTAAATATAGATAATATAGTCGGTTTCGTATGTCGTGTAAGTATTGCCGACGTTAAATGTGACAGACTGTATGTTGTGTGATCCAGTTGTTATTCACTTTTCTGATGAAATGTGACATGTTTTTATCAACGCGCTAAAAGCTTTATAATTCGATCGATATTTGGCATCTATGGTGTGTAAATAGTTATTGGTTGTGTGAAATAATTGGTATAGATGGTTCAATTAATTTGCGCGCGGACCTATGTGGGCGTGTGCTTGTAAATATGCAACTTAACTTCGTGTGGCAGCCGCCATCTTGTCAAACCGTGTTCGCGTCGCTTTGGTGTGCGTGTGCACGTACAATCAGTACATTGCGTCACGCACTAACAGTTAATGTAAATTACTTGAACTTTTCCCCAATAACTAGCTTTAAGGCGAGGTTCAATTTGCGCAGCTCTTGATCCCGTAGGATTCTTTATCATTTGATAATCCCATCCATTATTATCAAACAATACACCTGCGACTAATGATATGCATGAGTGTGGAAGTCATGGTTGCCAGCTATGAAAATAGTAAAAAAAATGTTTACACATACATCATGAAATGACGACCGAGTAGCGTAGTGGTCAGTAGACCTGCCTCATACGCCGGAAGTCAGAGGTTCGAGTCCTGGCTGGGGCATTCATTTGTGTGTCATGGTTGTTGATATTTATATATGTATGTTTATATATGTATCCGTGACACAAGCTCTGCTTACTTTGGGGCCATACAGTTGGTGTGATTGTCTGGGGATTTATTATTATTATAAATAACGTATTAACATGTATATCCTAAACTCTACCTATATTTATAAATTCATCCAAATCCTTTCATTAATTCTGTCGAGAAACTGTAACAAACATCCTCGCATATGTTAATACGGTTTAAATTCCTAGCTCTTTTACAAACTCAAGTCTGGGACGGTAATAATAGTATGTCACTGGAAACTCGAATTACCCTTATCTATGTAAATGAACAAGTATTTCACACGGTTATATGTGTATATATACATAAATATATATGCACACTTGTGCGTTACGGTTGAAAGACCAAGATAAGGTTGCCTGGTTGTTATCATAAAAAAAAATGGCTGACTTTTTTAGTCAGCGTTGGCAGTCGCATAATTGTATTTGGGTGAAAGAAGCTTTTGACTTTAAGGCCGGGCTGAAGCAACTAATTCACGTATAATTCAAAATCCAATATTTATTTCTCCTCATTGGCAATTACAAGTTCTTATTGACGTCAAATAAAACAAGACTCTACCACCAGTTCGGAAAAACCTTCGTGAAGAAGAACTAGCACAAAACCTCACAGATATATGTTTTTCCAAAATAAATTTACAGTGTCTCTTAATGTCTATACAACATTATTCTTGTATGCATCTGTTAGCTTGGCAAGTCGCCCTCCCACCAAGTATCCAAACGACGAACACCCTCAAACGGCACCCGTTCACGAGTTAACGCGGGATCCAGCCATATAGTTTAGGTTGTATTCGGTTAGTGGCGATCGTAGTCCATTAGGGCTACTATTGGCTGTCAAAATCCTAGTGACATTAAAAGGGCGTCTTTTTTCCCGAACGTTAATCTGCACATGTTCGATAATGCCAGCTCGAATATAAATTCATAATGGAAGAAATTCACCGATTCTTAACACAATTTTCAGAAATTCGACTTCCCAATTCATAGTTTGCCGATTACAAAGAGAAACGAACAGTCAACTGCAATGTAATATTATTATTAGTAGAGATTTACTTAAAAACCCTAAATAAGGATTGAATTCTATTGTTTAGTTACGCTCGCTGAACTTCGTTTCACCAAAAGTTCCCAAGAAATATGCTTGCACAGCGTTCATACAATGACAAATAACCTGAGAAACATTAAACTACCGACATTTATTTGACATTGCATAATTGAAACTCAAAGGACACCGATTTGTTATTCTTTTATAGTTTTTTTTATATCTCACGGTAAAGAAAATTTGAGTTTAATGTTACTCGTAAAATATGTCGGCCTTGTGTTGTCTGAAGATAAGCTGGTAGCTTAGTTTTTCAGAACTCGTCTGGGGTGGTACTGCAGGCCTTCCTATCTAAATATATCAACCGCCGTGCATCTCATTTTCAGAAATAATCTCCAAGTAAGATTGTAGAATTTTTCGATCGAGATTTCAAATTTGATGTCCTCGGGATGTAAAATTCATTTCAAACTCGATACTTTACGAAGTTTTACCCATCTACGGGAAGCAAGTGCTTGCGGTAGAGATGAAAATGTCAACAGACTTGCATCTGGGATTCGAGATATAATGTCACTGATTGATAATTGCCGGACAATACTAATCGAACCGTGGCACTAGCTGCGTTAACTTGGTTGCGCTCCGGTTAAAGGTAACCAACTACAGGAACAAAGGAATTCCAACTAAAACCTACGCATGGTTACGAATCATTTATCAAAACCAATCTCTCCGGGTTGTTGTTTTCTGTGATAACTCCTTCGAATTCGAATTTGACTATTTCTCAATTTGGACAATTACTTGTTCTTATTGTCTTTAAATAAAGCATGACTCTACCACCAGTTCGGAAAAACCTTCGTGAAGAAGAACTGGCAAGAAACTTCACGGGTATCATGTTTTAAAAATAAACTTACAATGGCTCTTTTTTTTTTTTTTAATTCTTATCTGCATCTCTTAGCTTGTATAAAAATGTATATCATTAAAAACATTTTTTAATCGTAGCAAGATTTACCATTTCAAATATTGGTTCAGATGTCGTTTTGGTTGTCCACTTTTTGGACTTTGATCGAGCCATATGTCCACAAAAATACTTATTTATTTATTTATTGATATCACCCCTACGACATTTGACCTGTATTCTATGGTAATACCCTTTATTACAATAACAAAGCGACTTTTGAATTAAAATTGTAAAACTTCCCGTATTGTCATGCTTTGACCAAGTTTTCTCAGTTTTGAAACCTTTCTGTATATTGATTTATTGTGATTTTTACCAATAATTTTGTATAAATCTACACTATACTTATAAGGAGTTTATTTCTGTGCTTGTTTGCGTGTTTGTAATCGAATATCTTTGACACTACTGAACCGCTCTAAACAATTCTTATTTTTATCCCGGAATTCCCGCGGGGTCATGAGTTATGCGGGAAAAACCACACGGTGACCTCTAACTGGTCAAGTAAGTAGGCTTCATAGTCACTGACTCATTCATGGGTCAATGTATACGCTTTTATAATAAGATTCCTGAGGATATCCAAGGTATTCCTATTGACAAATTCAACGAAACTATAAAGCAGAAGTTGTGTGCTAAAACATATTATAAACTATCCGATTATTTTAATGATACAAGCCCTTGGGTATAATCCACTCATTAACAGGATTTTACTAGTATTTGTAACAAAACATGTGTAATGTGCCTGTTTGCTCGTTGAGTTCATCGTCCCGATGAATATCTAAAGCGTCATTGTCACTAAAGTACGTTTTCTTATGGTAGCGTCGGGTGACGGGTCGCGCACTTCCCTCTAATATGGTTGAGGAGGGCGATGGCTGGATCCCGCGTTAACTCGTGAACGGGTACCGTTTGAGGGTGTTCGTCGTTTGGATACTTGGGGGGAGGGAGACTTGCCGAGCTAACAGATGCAGACAAGAATAACTTTGTATAGACATATAGAGACTGTAAATTTATTTTGAAAAAATATACCCGTGAATTTTATTGCCAGTTCTTCTTCACGAAGGTTTTTTCGAACTGGTGGTAAAGTCATGTTTTATTTGACATCAATAAGAACAAGTAATTGTCAATGTTGAGAAATAAACATTTCATTTATTTAATTTCATTTCAACTTTTGGTAAATGTTCATGTCTTGGTCTATGTTCAAATTAGATGGGATGGCGTTTCAGGCTCTATTCATATGAAGATCCAACTCAATATTATAAATGGGGAAGTTAGTGAGGAAGTCTGTATGTATTTGAGCGTTTTACATAAAAATTCTGAATGAATCTTCATTAAATTTAATATATGTACACGCGAAATAACCCATATATGCTACCTTGGACCCAAAAATCATTGAAAATCTGGAATTTACGCGAAGAATGATCTTAAAATATAGAAGCTACAGTGTATACTTAAATGCCTGAACCGATTTGGTGCCTAGTACAAGACTACGGCCTATTACACTCAAATTCAAATCCAAACATGTATTTCTCAACATTGACAACTACTTGTTATTATTGACGAAAAATAAATCATGACTCTACCTCAGGAAAACTTTCGTGAGGAAGAACTGGCTAGAAACTTCACGGGTATATTTTTTTCAAAATAAAATTACAATGTCTCTTTTATGTCTATACAAAATTATTCTTATCCCAGTATCCAAACGATGGACACCCTCAAACAGCACCCGTTTACGAGTTAACGCGGGATCCAGTCATCTGACCTATAAAGCTTTTTGAATGTTGTACTACCGTGCGGAAAAGTATACGAACGTTCGGGAAAACTGCTATTCCGGTTTTGGCAAGACGACACGAGTAAGCCGATCTATACAGAGCCCGAATGGGATATTCGATCGGTACTTGCCAATAGTGTAGAAGTTGCCTCGGAACGACCTTGCCGTTCAACAAATCTGCCCACCCGAATGGGCCCGCCCGAGCATGTGAGCAGCGCTCCTTATGAGAGAAAATAAATTTTTTGAATATGTAAACCAGAGTTTCTCAAACTGGGGTACGTGAACCCGAAACTAGGGGTTCGCAATTCGACGGTAGGGGGTTCGCAACATGATTAACTTAATGGTGGCTAGACGAAATAAGGTTAAAATTACTCCTAAAATCGACTTAATTTGCGCTAAGAAACTAACCCACCTATCACATTAACCTAAAAACCTATTTTGTTTTTGGGACTGTATTTGTTAGGGATTCGCAGTCATGTGAAAACTTTAGCAAGGATAAGTGGAACCATACGTTTAAGAACCCCTGATGTAAACGATGCATATCAACTTTTTTTATACACCTTTAAAAACTATAATCATAATATTACTTAGTACCTACATAGGTAGCAATAATAACCTGAAAACATATTTAGCTTTATAATAAGTTCTGCCTATACATACATACATACATACTAAAGTATATGTTTATTGGGTTTTTTATTGACTCAGTTGGTTTTATTGACATAAACTTCGCGGTCTTAGCAAGTTTTGTTACTTTTTCATAATTTATCATGGTGCTTGCAACAACGCTGAAATATTGGGAACTCTTACTTACAAATAAAAATCGAGACTACAAGTAAATTTCTCTTAAAATTATATGGTACCTATGGATCAGTGGCTTATATATATATATATATATATATATATATATATTTTAGGTATATCAATTTAAAATGTAACAAAAAAGTTTCAGCGAAACTGCTAGTGCTATAATTGAAACATATTTTTTACAGATAATTAAGAAAATTTTTGAGCTGGCCTCTTTTGAACAAGTTTCGTATTCTTGATGTCATTATTTTTGCTCGAAGTTATGCGCATAATATCACTTACTTCCAATCGATTTCTTGTTCCCGAAAATTTCCCGCTTGCTTTTATACACCGGTGCAGGTTGTTTTAAAACATATTTTAGTCCTTGCGGACTACTAGTTGAGAATCACTGCAATGAGTATACAAAAATTAGCCTAAATATCAGTGCCTGGTACCTTAACTGGCTCTGCTTAGCGTGTACCATCCATGGCGCTCCGCTTCTTTGATCAATATGCTGCCATAGGGCCTGTTCCGTTCTACCATCGATCGACGATCGATTGATTGGTGTGGTAACACCCATAGACCAAAAAGTAGTGAGGCGCGTCTTGGTGGATGGCATTTACCTTACTAAAGATGGCATCAATTTGTTTTTGAATAATTAGTATTAAAACAAGACGTTGCGTGTGACTGAGTGCTTGTTGATTCAGGTGTTACTTACAATTGATAACAATGAAAGGTTTCTAGTGTGTCTACTCGTTTAGGCTCATTTTTATTCAATAGCTCAATGTACAGTCGCTCGAGATGGTCTACCACTTTTGACTAAACTTCCTGTGTAATCAGAATAGCTCAGTAACTGAATATTATTACAAGGGAATATCAACCTTGTAGGTTTATGATGTGCAAAGGAACTTTACCTGTGATAGAATACATTTTCGGCCCACTGTAAACGGTAAATACCGTAAATACAAGTAAAAAAAGTTTTAGAACCTTTTTCTAGTGCATTATTTACGTGCGTATATACATTTATACATTATATACATTTATGAGCTAAAAATGCGTGTGTTAAGTTTGTTGAAGAATTTCAAACATTGCATTGAATTTTGTCTCCTATTTTTTATGTAACTAATTGCAATTTAGTATTAATTTAATAAGTCAAGTTAATAGTTTGGCCGATGTGTCAAAATCAAATATTTCTCATATTTTGTAGAAGCACAAGACCATTCGATTCTACCTATCTGCTATCTCCAGTAAATCCTAAAACCTTTTTTGTACTTTTCTACCCAAGATAAGTTCACCTCATTTTCAATAGTGCAATAACCTCAGTCTCAAATATCTAAGGAATCCCGTGAAGGTGCATTTTTGTTTGCATATTACCTTCTTTAGACTACTGTTTCGTGTAAAGCGGTCTTTTTTGTTTGCTGCGGCATTTTAGACCTTATTTGCTTAGCTGTTTTGAAAAAAATGCATTTGCGTTGACTAATGTTTTACGTTTGTAAATGTTGGGTTTGATGTGTGTGTGTGAAATTGAATCTTATGCCACTGTTAATTAGAGTTGCAGATAGTTCTTCGATTTATAATGGTTACTTTGTCAAAAAGAGAATAGCTAATTAGTAACTATTGTATTTCTATGCATACGATTTGTTTCGTTTAATAATACTGTAATTACAATAAAAAATTAAACTTTTTAACTCACATATACTTATGGGGCGCTAACCACCTCTTTGGACCGGCACATTTAGTTCGTCAGTATTTGTTGAACGACAGGGAATTACTTCACATATTCGGCTAGTGCCGATCGGAAATCAAATCCAAAGGGGACGCATGCATTAATTTTTCACCTAACATTCGTGCCGAATGATGTAATTCGTAGGTTTGTTTATGTGTGTTTTAGCTCCCAATAGGGAAGCGCATGCGTGGTGGACTTATAATTAAATATTTATATATGCTCTACGCTTTTAACCACTTCTTTGTTTGATACTAACATCAAGATTACATACTCCATTCTCTTTAAACGTTAACGAACGCAACCATTCCATCTGTCATCTGACAACGGCTCTACAAAATTTCGAATTCTGAACGCGTCGTAAACAATTGAAAAATTTCTAAAATTGTTCTCCCGATGCAAAGTGAACTAGAAAACGTGTCCTCCATGTTGTTTTTACGCAATTTGTTGGTAGATTCGACATGTCAAATTATAAAGTACGTGTGATAGGGGCAGAACGTGACGCGAATGACAGAGTTTTGGGCGGGAAATGGGAAAAATGGTGATTTACCGATGAAATGCAAGCATCAAAGTATCAAAATTGTTCGATTTTTATCTTGTTGTTATCTGATGTTTTGTGCATTGTTTTGTTTAAGTTATTTGGACATGTTTAATAGTAAACTTAATATCTATGTAGTTTATGTTACCTTTTATAAATGAACATATTTAAAACACGGGGTAAGCTTTAATGGGACTTTATTGGAATTTGATCATTATTTTTATGCAGTTTTCTTTCGTAGTGTCAAACACAGTATAAAACATAAGAATTTTCACAGAACAAATAATTTAGATTGGAAGAATATATATTGTTCAAATAATTCTTATCAGTAGAATAGTTTTGAGAGTTCCACATAATTTGTATGGAAAGTCTTGACAAATGTTAAGTTATTCCCCAGAAAAAGTATCTGAGTTAAAATAAAATTCCTAGGTAACCTCTAATGTCTATGTCATTATAAAAAATAATGTCCTCAAAGTAATGACCATACAGGTTGTATAAGAAAGGATACTTTGTATAAACATACTTATCTTTACAGGCTCAAATTCGCATTCGAATCCCCTTAGTACCGATCCTCGACCTTAGCTTGGGACTCCGCTTAGTGAACCAAATATACTACGGAAGACAGCAAGAGGCGATAATTATTTAACTATCACTTTCATAAAGCTTCCATCATGCAATGTATTTGTCGACCGTATCTACTTACATAATATACGATGCGTTACCTTCAAAACGCGCCAGCTACTTAATTTCGTAATGTAACCCGTGTTAACCTTACCCAGTATAAAAGAGGAATTACCAAGTAAATAAGTACTCGAGACATTGTTATTTAAATAAATTTAAATTAGCTATACACGTCGCTGGCGAGTGTTGCAAGGATGGACCAAATAATTCTTGGCTGTATAGAAATGTGCCTCTTTGACTCAGCGTTGAGGGATTTGCTTTTTCGTTTTAATTCTTTTTTTTTTTGTGTTGAAATGGAAGTTTGAATTTAGAAATAAGTGTTTGTTGTAATAATAACGTTATTATGTTCAGTTTATCTTTTTCATATATTATCGTTTCAAATGTATTAGTGACGCATTTTCCATATTACTAACTAATTTTAAATACTCAGTGTAGTTCTAATGAATAGTTTATATATATACCGTGTTATATAGGCATGTAATTTCCACTCAAAGGTAAAACCTTACTAAAATTGACATTTTGTAGGTGCATTTAAAGTCTAGAACAGGACATTTCACTTATTGACTAACTAAAACTGCAAATAAAGTACAAAGTCTCTTGTCATACTTTTATTACTTTTCTGTTTGTGGTAGGTCCTAGCCACCTTGGACTTTTCGCATGATACCGCGAAATAGACACCATTCGATTTTTAACACTTTTGCCGGTTGCATTTCGAAAAATCAATAAAAATGTTTGTCTCCGCTACGATGATGGCTGGTGCCGCCAAAAAAGTATTTCAAATGGTTGGTTTTTTTTTTTTTGGAATTCGGGCACAGGTATTTTACAATACGTTATGTGTTTGTAAAATTTTGCTTGATGGGTGGTCGCGGTTTGATGGTGAGGATCTTTGGTTTTTTAAATGAGTTTAGTTGTTGATGCATTGATTGTTGGTTATGGATGAAGCTTTTCTTATATATTTTATTTTATTGCTTAAGTTTTTTTTTGTCCATTAATTAAAAATATGACTGTACTATCTAAAAGTTAGTTGGTAGAGATTGTTATTTTGGTTCAAAAAATAATTCTAAAGATTCTGGTTAGACCAAGTACCTAACAATTTATTTTGAACTTTAACTATTTAGGTGCGGGTATATTAAGGTAGGTATCGTTTTTCATACTTATTCGCAATATCGTATTGTTTTAGAAATAAACAGGCACCATATAATATTGCCATAAAGCAAAATCTTTAATTTCTAAACAATAATTGTTTTTATGATCACGGAAGCATTCTAGTTCTGGGCGCCATGACGGCACGCCTGTGCCTAAGTTCATTGCCATAATACTATTAAACCTGGACCTAACCTATTGTTCTCCCACTTTTATCGTCTTTCAATATGGGCTTAGTTTCATTTCTTTCTATATATACTGGGAAGTAATATTTTTCCTTCCATAAAACTTTGAATCAACACCGACGTGTACGCACACGGTATCGCTCGAGTGCTGGTATAGTTTGTTTCTCTTTCGGCCGCATGGCGTTTGCGCCGTGCCCGTCCCTGTCTGGCGGCCATGTTTGTTCGGTTGCTAGGCGACAGTATTTCTGTTTACACAGCAGGTTGATCGGTTCATGTCGAATGTTTGAATTACTTTTGAATTATTATTAAGTTAGATTGTAACAATAAAATTGGTTTTATGTTTTTAGAGCCAGGTTCCTTTGTATTAAGTTTAGTTTTATAGTTATGTTTGTGTCGACAAAATTTTATAGAAAGCTTGCCGTGTAGTAGTTTCGAGTTCTGACTCTTTACTCTAGGAAAGCACATGTCAACCGAAACCAACCGAAGTTCTGTCAGGTTTTTTTGCGTGTTTTCCCTCCAAAAAGTATCAATGAGTATAAGTGATACGCTCTTAAACATACGTATACGATAATTCTACTCATTTGCGCACCGCCCTAGGTGTGCGTGTGCATGTAGATATGCAACTTAACTTTGTGCGGCAGCCGCCATCTTGTTAAACCGCGTCCTCGTCGCTTCGGTGTGCGTGTACAATCAGTACATTTTTGTGACGCACACACAGTTTCTGCATGTGTACAAACTAAACGCATACCACAGGCCTACGCGCACTAAAGACAACTAATATATAAAACTAAATAATAAAATTATGTACAATAATATAAAGTTTAATAGAAACTTAAACGTAACCTTTTACTAATCTCATGAAATTGTAAGTTCGGCGGGTGGTCTTAATAACTAAAGTGTGGGTTAAGCAGTTTCTATGTAATTCAAGATGTTGGGGTAAAAACTGTCGGGCTGTGTTAATTTCTCGTTACCGCGTTATTCAATAGGCGTTTTAGACTGTGGTTTCGTTCGCGTTCATTTTGGAGCTTGAAAATCATGCTTATTTATAATGCTATTTTTTAGCATATATTGCCGTTAGCTTAGAAATCCATGACTGTGCTATTAATACACTGTATACACTCAGCCTCAGTAAACTAAGTGGATTTTTATACGATGCTTGACCACTGTGGGATGGCATACCTACTTAACACATATTTATATCTCATAACTATGTTATATGCAGATAAAGGTCAAAAGTCGGCGCTTTTGACCCGACTGTCGGAATGAGGGTTATGGTCTTCGGGTGTGTATCTATATTTATTTGGCATGCTGTACAGCCTAAAGCAGAGCAAAGCTTCAAAGACGGCTTTCAACGTATGAGGTGTCATTTGATTCGTCCCAGCTGTGAGGATGACTTGCAGTATATTATTTACCGACATTCCCATGGGAACGGGAAATACACGAGAAAAACGACTTTAGCCGACTGTTTTACAGATTCTTAGCACATATTTTTCTGATCGATTCCTATGACTTTACACGAAGCATATTTCTCCCGTTTCTCAAAATTTAACTAACATCTTAGTCCAGTCTCAAAATATAGAAATTTTACTACTCACATACCACTCAATAACTGCAGTTATCAACGTAATAGCATTAGGGCGTGGAGGTGAAAAATGTCAAAGTGTCAAACGATTGTCACCTTGACAGCGTCGTAACTACTGTCAAACGCGGCGCTAGGCCTAGAATGTGTGTCATTGTCAGCTGTATGCATTGTCTATGGTTTGTGACATACATTGTTGTCGGTTATTGGATAAGAAGATAATTAAGTTTTGAGTAGTATTTGCGGTTTTATAGTTTATGAGGTAGGATTTAAGGTAATTTGTAACGGCGTGCGTTGGCTTTTATTATTAGTTCAACTAAAAGCCTTTTTTCCTTCTTAACTAGCTTTCCAGGCAGATTGTTTTATAGTTTTAAAACTTAGAGAACTAAACTGGTTTTAACCTAACCGTTCTAAACTGGTTAACAATATTGGGACGGGTTATCGATATTAAATAAATAAACTTAATCCTCAGACAAACCAACTCTATAGCCCCAGACAGCGTACTGGGGGGAACCCAGTATAAACCCATAATATAAAAATTAACAACCATGAGGCATGACACCAGAACAAATACATCACACAAAATGATGCCCCGAACAGAGCTCGAAGCTGGGACCTCCTGCGTAGGAGGCACGTCTACTTCCTACTACACCACTCGGCCGTTGTTATATTTCATACCTCTGTGCCGTATGTTTAATTACATTACTGTTTTGATTTCCATTGTAAAATATTTATTTGTTCTAACTATTATATTCTTGAAGAAAGTGTAGTTTTACATTATGATATTTAAAGGATATACGGTAATAATAAGAATATAATAAGCGTGGGAAAGGACGTAATATAGCGTCAAATGCCGTATTAAATAGTTACAGCCGATTATTCGGCTTTCTTAAACAATTTAAATTAACTACAACGAATAAGTCTAGCAGTGATTTACTTGTTGCTTTTTTTAAATGAATATTTATATATTAAAGAGTTATTTTGTAAATTTGCAGCGTTTTGGTTGGACATGCTAGGTCAGATCTGTGCGAGTGGGCGTTTGTCTAATAAATATTCGGAATGTTTTTGCAGCTAACGTAGAGAGCATCATGGCCAGTGTGATCTTATATATTATTTATAAAAGCTGCCGTTTAGAAAATCGGATGTTTAGGATAGGTGCCACTCAACAATGTCTATTGTTATAGGTAGGTGTTTAAGTTAACTTTACATTGTGATTTGTTGTTTGGTTGGACAGCATATTGTGTATAAGTCTTCATGGATGGATTGTACGCTAGGTTGCTAATCGGTGAAGTTGAGAAAACCCTGTGCTGGTTTAAAAGATAGCTGGTCGGGTGACGGATCGCTCACTTCCCTCTAATATGGTCGAGGAGGGCGATGGCTGGATCCCGCGTTAACTCGTGAACGGGTGCCGTTTGAGGGTGTTCGTCGTTTGGATACTTGGGGGGAGGGAGAACAAGTAATAAATAAATAAATATCTCATTTCATTTCATAGGTAGGCTACTATAAACAAGTCCTAGTCAATGTTAACAAATAAATATTTGAATCTCTATTTATCCTGCAGGCGTATCACGGGTGACACATTGGCACGCGCAATTAGATGTCATGTGGTTGTTTCTTTCATGTCGTGGTCAAACTGTGTACCTTCCATCCCGTGTATTCAACATTGTGTTACAAAAGAGTGCCCAGAGGTTTTTTCCTCCGGCTTTGTTTCCTCTCAGTCTACCTTTTAAAAGCCGGTGTTCTAAGTTGCTTGTGTTCGCCTTAAGTTCATTACGTGTTTCTCATGTAAACTAATAATGAAAAAATATATTTCCAGTTTCATTTTTGACACAAGACTGAAGTGGGGATGAATTTTCCATAATCTCTTCTAAGTTACTCCGCTACACTACATAAGGAACCCCAGGAAACCTTTTCATGTTTCTTGGCCCACTGTTATTGGTTGGTGTACGTCGTCGCGTCGCACGGAGTGTAGTCCCTTAATCCTCAAAACATTTTTATCGTGAACCAGCGATTTTATAAGATTAATATTCATATTTATAAAGCAAGTGCATATCACTGCATAATGTTTTGCAGATCCACCACGGTACGCTAACTTGTGTAATGATCTGACTCTAGGTCGTGTAACGTGATGGGTTAGGTTGAAGAGGAGCGTTTTTTGATGTAGTGGATTGCGACTTCCCCATTCACTGCTTAACACAAAGCGTATTAAAATAAACACTGGCATAAAGTGCCGAAATAAATGATAATACCTTGCTTTCCATCGTCGAATAGATTTCACACGTGTGTACCCATATGGTTATTTTACATCTTACCACGAAATCATAGTATGTTTTTATTGTAGCAATATCTGACTATAGCCCGTTAGGGGTACCCTAAGCACATACCTTTTCGGGTCGGCATAAATCGAGCAGAATGTGCCGACCTACCCCAAGCCCGAATAGTTTACCCAATCGGCACTAGCCGAATATACCTAGGTAGAAATTACTTTGGACCAGCCTAGTCGGTCAACAAAGACCGAACGGTGCCGGCCCATGCACGTGGGTAACGTCTTTTACAGAAAAGGATAATTTCATAAAACTTACGTGAGACATTTTAATTAGATAATTAATAACGCGCCTTACTCATCCATGTCCCTGATGATGGACTACCGACGAGTCCGGATAGTCGGACCTCTCCGACCGTGTACCGTGAGTAAGCCGCGTTATTAATTATCTAATGTTCAAGAAATTCAAAATATCGAAACCCGCTTACCGCTCCTCTCCGCTCTACCCCACAGTTAAATAAGCAACTACCCACATAATTAGTATTAAACATGAACACGTTTGAACCATGACCGACTTAACTGAACTTGTCACTTGCCTAGCTAGTTGCCCGCAGTTGTGTCTGTATAGATGAGGGTGTCGGCATAGTTAACGATGGTATGTATATGGGGTTTCTTTTTTTGTATTTTTCTTAGGGTGGTTGAGTTACTTTTGTTTGGGAATTAAAGTAAAAAGAAAACTGAGGATAGGTGTGAGAAGCTCGTGGCGCACGGACCTCATAAATGTTATCCCGTCGCCTGATTCAATTTGACTCAATTCTACGGTCACTACGCGAAGAGAACCAAGGCGATAAGACGCGACACGATTCGTGTACACAAAGAAACAACAAACTTTATTCCGTCTTGCTCGCACGCCTTGTCACTGGATAATACTGGACGCCTTGTACTGGATCTTTCTCAGATTCTTTAATTTAGAGGATCAACAAAGTAATATAATTGAGTTTGTGTGAGCACCAGATCCGTTGCTATAGCACAGAGGTTCTTAAACTTATGGCTCCACATACTCTTGTTAAAGTTTTCATATGACAGCGAACCCTACTAAACCTTATCCCTAAAGACATTAATAAACTTGCAAGTTTTTTCTTTCAATGAAAGGTAACAAATACAGTACCAAGAAGGAATAGGTTTTTGAGTTAATGTGATGGGTGGGCTAGTTTCTTTGCGCAAATTTGATCGATTGTAGGAGTAATTTAAACCTTATTTCGTCTAGCCACCATTAAGTTAATCATGTCGCGTACCCCTTACCGTCGTATTGCGAACCCCTAGGAGTTCGCGCACCCCAGTTTGAGAAACCCTGCTCTAGCACGTCGCCTATCTTCCGCCAATTTATTTTAATCAAAGATTGAAAGGGAATAGTGTATTTACCATTGAGTTTATTATTCAATGTTGTCTTCAGGCTGAGATGAAACTTGGAATATGTTACGGTGAATAATTAAATGTATTGAAATCTTCTTCAAACCTTGCGGCCTAATAATCGCAGCAAATTGTAATCTTTTTAATTTATGTACCACAAAACTAACCGTACTTTAGCTTACGTGTTAAAAACCTTGCATACTACCACAGTTAAATCACATTCTACATATTACTAAAACTCAATTTGAGCCCTTAAAACTATCTAGTCAGAATTGATATTCCCTCAACCAGCTGTCGCGCGTTAACGTCATTTTACAAGCTATTCATTACATGGACATCTCATTTTAAAGTTTTTAAGTTATATCATAGGATTTTCAATAAGAGTTTCCTAGCGTGCAATTGTGACCTTTAATGCCTTTGGCATAGAATACTTTATTCATTGCGGTTGTTAATAGCTAGTATTGTTTTGTTGTGTTTAATATGATTTTCGACTTTATGTTCTTTTTACGTAAGGATGGATTTTGTTTATATTGTGTAGATGCGTTTAAGCGTGTTTGAAGGACAGATCTACTTATGTACAAAACTATTTGTTAGTTGTATAGGTATATCATTATATAGGTTTTCTGTATGTAATGGAATTAAAACCTAATTCGCATTAAAATTTTGTACATTTCTATTAATTTTCTTAATAATAGCCATTTTTGTTTTCAAGGTTTTGCAAGGGTTTTACTTTGGTCTGGAAATCTGGAAAAATTGAAGCATAGAGGAATAATAATTTTAATTATTACTAGACCTTTTTGAAGTCTCTTATTCAGTCGAAATAGTAGATATACTTTTTAGGTCTATTCCTACCAAAAAAGTTTGGCATGGCACTCACTATACCATCTTATGGCATTCGAATCGCTTAACCCACTGAGTTTCTTGCTGGTTCTTTGGCAGTAGATGACGCTTCCGAACCAGTGGCAGTTTCAATATACGACGTCCTAAGCCGAAGTCCGAGTCCTCTCGGGTGCCCCTAGGCGTGTCGTATGTAGGAGTAGTTTTTAGTAGTTCCGGCTAAGCACCCTCAGCGCTAGGCCACAAAGTCCGGTGAAATTTAAAGGGCACTTCGAAAAAAAAATCTGATGATATATTTGGTCAATATTGAGTAATAAAACATTTACGACTAATGATGGTTTCGGATGCGACACCAGGTGGAACGTGCGCTCGTATGCCGGCTATGAAAACAGTAAAACTATGGCCAAGTGGCGTAGTGGTTCATAGCCGTACCTCACAAGCCAGAGGTCCCAGGTTCGATCGCGTCATTCATTTGCGTGGTGAACGCGGATGTTTGTTCTAGGTCTTCGTTCCCCCCCAGTTCGCTGTATGGTCATCCATAACACAAGCTCTGCTTACTTTAGAACTACACAGTTGGTGTGTTTGCCTGGGGATTTATTATCATTTTATCCTTAAATTGAAATCTACAGTGCAAAATAATTTAGTTTAACCTAGGTATATTTACGCAAGTTATTTACAATAACCTATCAAAACTATATATTGGAATTAGTCACAACAACCACGGGCAAGCTGCGGCTAGTATTATGAAAACGCTGAGTTACGTATGCGCCGTGCTTTATACAGGGTGGTTAAATGGTACTCGAAAGATATTTTGTTTAATGCATTGGCCTGTTCAGAAATGGACTGTGTCGAATCGTCTTGAACAAGGTCACTTGTCTGTTAAAAAGCAAAAATTGGATGCTAAGCATTTGTTTCGTGATTAACTGTCAAACTTATTTACGCGTAGAATGCAGCGCCACCAGGTACCCGCCCACAGATGTACAGACAAGTGATATCGATGATATCATCAGAGAATAGAAAAGTGAATAAAATAATAATTGTATGAAACGATCTACATATGATTGTATGTATGTAATATGTTTCTTATAATTGTATGTGCGAACGCTTGTTTCAATTTCATACATTTGGCATTCTATTCAGTTTTCTATTCTACTGTCGAATTCCAATTGTGTATGCATTTTGCTCGGGCTGTATATGCAAACATGGTTAATAAACGAAATTGTTGAATAAATAATCAGCTGTAATGTAAGCGACATATGATTCAAACTCAAATTTGTAATTTTGTTAAATAATATAGGGACAATTTTTTTTTATTTGCTATTAGGTACGCCGTTCATTTGTGTGCTTATAATTGTAAATAGAAGTAAATCAATACGAAGGGTTGAGAAGAACAGGACGCTGCCTACATATTCGGGCCAGCATTATTCAGTACAGCTGGGCGGCAAAACAGAAGAAATAAGCAGCCCGCCTTATGTTGTTCGGGTTTTGGCGAGACGAGCCGAACGCGCCGGTTGCATACAGCCCGAATGGACCGCCCGATTTTAGTGGTCCTATTTGTATCGAAACGAAGAGTGTATAACATTTTCCTTTCACCCTGTATAATATCGGTACATGCGAGCAACGACTTCCATTGTTTTAAAGCATACACTTTCCTGATCGAACGTCGCCTTCATTCATATTTTGAAATCTCGAACGTTATGCCGCGAAGGCGCCAATTTCCTTCTTACGTAATTACTTTTTTCTTAAACGTCGTGTTCGAATACTAAAAAGCAAACTTTATATAATTTTTTTTTAGTTTGAAAATGGAATGTGTTAGTGTATTCAGTTTGTGCATAGTGAATACGATATTCAGACCATGACCGTTATCGAATATCAAAGGCACTGGTGTGTGAAAAATTGTATTTGCCGATATGACATTTATTTTATACATATAATACGACCAAACTTATCTGTTCAGAACAGTGTGGCGCTACATTGTACGCTTTAATGAAGTTTTACATATTTAGTTTCAGTTTTTGTTACCGAACATACAAATTGGTGGCAATGTATTATTATATATCTACGTAGTTTGGTGTTTTTCTCTCTTTCTGCTTTTGCTTTGTAATTCAATTCGCTCAAGTTATTATTCACGATTATTAATAGAACATTTTATGGTTATTTAGTACCTAAAGCAGTTTATTTTATATTCTTCTTTGTACACGATTAAGGCACCATTTTGACCTGATTTTGTGTTATACCTAGTTAGGTTTAATCGTAATAAAATGTAATTTTATTGGTACTTTCCGTGCATCTGTCATTATAAAATAATTAAAATGGGACGATTGAAGTGTTGCCAGTAAATTAACTTTTGTTAAGAATCGAAACGATATCAAAGTGTTGTTCTCTCAAAAAATTTCCGTCACGATCAAGTTATTTAAAAGTTATCTACATTTTTATTTGAGGAGTGTTCATCTCAAATACTCTAGGTATTTTTTCGATAAAATGTGTTGCGATCTTTAGGGCGTAATTGTCTAATGGCCAAACTCTAACGCGTCAAATTTAAGCCTGTCCTAACTTGGAATTTTGCTTCAGGAATTTATACTTTATATATACTTAATTTAAATCTATATCTATCTGCTACACAAAACCTATAATTTCCAGAACCCTAAGTAACCGTTTGGCGTGTCTATGTGACGCACGAATAAAAATATAATAAGTGAATAATAACTATGATATAAAAATAATCCTAACTCTTACAGAAAAAATAATTGTCATATCGCTAACGTAAATACGGCACTGTTAAGCATGGTAATATTATTCAGTATGATAATATTATTTCAAATCCATTGCTGTTTTTGACTCGACCGTAGTTTGATTTATATAAATATACTCTTCAATGGACATTGAATAGTTTTTTTTGGACATTATGTAGTTGCTGGGCTGGACGATGTGTTGTGTAAAATGATATCTTTGAAACTGTTTGTGTGTTTGACCTGTGTTGCCAAAGTGGCCAAAGTGGAGTGCACGTTTCGACCTTCTCCGTATAGATTGGAGGTACGTACGGCTTAAGGCTTTATTATAAAAAAAATATTAAAAACTGTAATTACGGACGTAACGCAAAGCCTTTATGGGTTTCAGAGCTTCTCTTGTTCAGATGTCGTCTGGAAAGCCTATTTACGTGGTTGTATTCCGGGTAAAGGGAAGAAACATTCAGTGCAATTACTTGAACAAAGGGAATTCTAAATGAAGCTTACAATCGGCAACGGATCATTAATCTAGAATCAATAAGTAACAATCTAATTACTTGATTAATAACTCGTACGACTGATACGCGGCACGGATGCCACCTTACCATCAGGTGGATCAAAAAAGTAAAAAAAAAAAGTTATAAATCGCATGTGAAAAGAGTCTTTTAGTAAGTTCGATTTTTGAATATTTTAATAGTTTTTTTTTTCTATGTTTGACATGTAAATAAGGTAAAGGTTGAGTCATTGTAGAAGAAACTTTGGGACCTTCCTGTGTGTATTTTTTTGTAGAGTAACTTTCAAAGAAGATTGTGTTGTAATGCTGATATCTATAAAAGGCATTTAAACTTGACTTAGCTACTTTTGTTTTATTGAACATAGTATACATATTCTGAATACATGTGACATCAATGACAACAAGGAAATGAGGGTCGTTATGATTAACTGAATTTTCATCACTATGTTCTATGAAATCAAAGTCGCTTTTTACTTGACCTTGGCGCGGAGATAAGTCTTGCATGCTTTATAAAATTCAGCCTTAGGTATCCCCGTAATACCCCCGTACCTATTCCTTTTTTTAATTCTTTAGAAAATATACGATTAGTTTTTCGAGGCGTTCAAATTTGGATTCGTAATTGGTTCCATTTGAAAATCTCGTGTATAGTTTAGTAGATACTAACTGGAAGTCGTGCTTCTAAGGCGCTGGCTACTCGATTCTAAGGTCCCGGGTTCGATCCCCAGTGAGAGCCAAATGCAACGATGAGTTTATTTAACTTAAGCTCATTGAACTGCTCTTACGGTGAAGGTAAAGGAGTACTCGTGAGGAAACCCACGTATCTAAGAAATTATTTCCAAGGTATGTGTAAGTCTGCCAAATGTGGTGGACTATGAAGTATCCGACACCACCCCTTAGTTGGGTGAGGCTGACGTTCGTGCAGTGGTGGGGTTATTAAGGCTGTTCGTTGTTTTGCGCACCCACCTCCCTACCCGGGTTTCGCTCCGATGAAGGCTGCATAGCATTCCCATGCTACAGCCAGCAAGGTGGTTTTTGGTGGGTAGGTGCCACTCTGGTGAGACCCACATCACCCCGCACGGGTCGGTTGCCTGCGGAGGTATGCATGACACATTTTCCACCTCCCTCCCGTGAGGATGCTGCCTGGGTGGCTAAAAAAAATCATCCTGCGCAGTTTGATACTCTGCCTTCATGCACTTCGGTGTAAAAATAAATTTTAGGTTCATATCTTTTTATTGTTTTCCAAAAGAATGAGGTGTTCTGGGAGAACGATTTGAATGTTTCTGTTGTCTGTGACGTCACGGAGTAGTTATCTGTTCAACATCGCATCGCAAAGTTTATTATTATACCTGGAATGAACAACTCTTCTATTTGCTATGGAATCTGGATGACAGATATTTATTTAAAATATTGACATGAGAGTTTAAGCAAAGTGAAGGTAGTTAAAAGTTGACGCTATTCGATGACGTCATACAGAGGGTGAATGAGAGGCAGATTAATTTACGCGTTGTCTGTAAAATACGCCTGATCGCATTTACCTGCGAGCTTTAACTAACAAAATATATTATAAAAAAGTGATATATGGCAATGGTTTTTTAATTAACATCCGATTTTACATACCGAATTCTATTTTACCTTTCTTTAAATATTTTTCATTCATGCTTAGTTTTATCATCAAAGTGGTTGGAAGACACTTTTCCAAATCGATGTTTTAAATTCAGTTAGGATAGTAAATTTTTAACTGTTGTTTTATTGCAATTTTTTTATGAAATATACATATAGCCTTAACCTATACTTGTAACAGTACCTTAAAAAAAAACATTGTAGTGTGTTACGTTACCAAAGAAACAAAATTCTATTACCAAATCTTGAAACGCCATTACGACGAAATGCAGGCAATGTAGG
Source organism: Marasmarcha lunaedactyla (assembly GCA_923062675.1). Taxonomy (NCBI): domain Eukaryota; kingdom Metazoa; phylum Arthropoda; class Insecta; order Lepidoptera; family Pterophoridae; genus Marasmarcha; species Marasmarcha lunaedactyla. Next base: position 14,513,061 of record OV281363.1, on the reverse strand, counting down.
AAAACGCATTGTTCGAAATTTAAAAAGAAGATTTTTTACATACGTTGCCGTATTGTTGGTACCGGTGTGTGTGTAACTATGACGAATGCCTCGTACGTAATGTGTGTACAGTCCGACCGACCAAATTAAAAGTCCAGTAACGGGTGGAGCTGCGTTCTACGCGTTGCAGTGTTCTTGACATTAAGTCACGTTACAAATGGTTTAGTTCTAGATTTTGCTACTGAACATATACGTTGGTGGCAGTGTAACTATGAGCAGACCGACCAAGTTATCTGCTCTGTAAAGAGTGGCGCTGAGTTCTATGCGTAAATGACGTATGACATTTACAGCCGCACAAATAGACGTCACATGTTTACGTAAACGTTTAGATGAAGTATACATTGGCAAGTCATTAAGCAAAATCTATACTTAGAAGCGCCTTTAGTAACGTCTTTGACTAAGTGCGGCCGTGAGTCAAGTAACAAATGGTTTAGTTCTAGTTTTTGCTACTGCACTGATAAGTTTGTTACGCTGTATGTATGTATATTTTTCTAGTTGTGTAATAGTCGTTCGGTAAAACGGTTTTTCGTCGGTTTTTATACAGTTTCACGAGTATTAGCGATTCGAATTCGGTCAAGGTTCCTATTTAAGTTGCGTTTAAGTCAAATGAAGCGTTTGTCACTTGTTTTATGTACTTAGGTGTGTCATAGTTTTAGCTTTGTTTTTTTAGATATTGGTTTGGTGTTTTAGATATTACTTATTTGATAAAATAATTACGCTATAAAACTTTAATCCTTACTTAAAAACAGACCCATTTAAAGTTAATTTGCAAGCTTATCCAATAAACTTGAATACATATTTTTTCACAATAAATAATTTCATACAAAAATCAACTCTAAACTTGAAACCATAAAGTCGAAAGCCCATGTCAAAGTCAAGCCCACTCTAACGAAAACCAATAGAACGATCGTCCGTATTCCTATTTCAAAAAGCTGGAAAAGTCTAAGGTACAATCCTACCAACTTATATTTACAGTAAAACGTGGCGCTGCGTTCTACGCTTAAAAGAAGTTTGACTTTTACACGCGAAACGAATATTATAGTTGTAAAATTTGCTACTGAATAAATAAGTTGGTCGTGTTGTAAGGTTGCCACTGCTCGTAATAGTAAAGCCAGGTGAAGCGTGTCGGAGTTTTATGAACTATTGTAGACGCATGTGCAAGACATCTCGGGTCTTTTATGGATAGGGTTGCCAGATCGAATATTATGTATCTTGTTTTATTTCAACAAGCCAACTAGACGAAAGGGCTAAACCACGAATACGGCTTGCTTTGTCAATACTTGCCAACGAAGTTATTTGTAAGTGATAATGAACAAAAAATAAATTTTGATTGACGACACAAAGCATGCATAGGTTTTAAACGGCTGAAGAACACTCGATTGATTCAGCTTTTTAAACAAGAATACATCGTCAAAATCGGTCAAATGGTACGGGAGCTACTACAAGACGGGCACACGAGATGCTTCATATGTTGCTTGAAGGAATTATTAGGAGCAGCAGCTGGCGGTGCTCGGCTGACCGCGCAGTGGAAACTGTAGTTCAGTTGTTTTTTTTTATACTAGCGAGGTTACTTATATTATAATTTAAGGAATTCATTGGATTCTAGCCACGTTTTTGATTTTCGATTGCAACATAAATCGAATATTTTCTTCGTTTGTTTTATTTTTGGTGACCCTACTTGTAGGTACTGAGGTCATGTTAGCGAGTGTAACTGGCTGGCTAAATCTATTTTTCTTAACGCTTTGAATCGAGGCATCTGTGGCTGGTAATACTATTTTTGGTTTCTTTTTTTAATGAATGATGTCGCTCTCGAGCTCACGCACACATTTATACCTTGTTTGTACACGGTTATTGCTTAATACAAGTAAAGAAAAATTCCCTTCCGAGATAGAAGTACTATAACACTCGTGAAGACACGTCAGAGGCCTGTGGGGTTTCCAAAGATGGCTTGATCAACTCTGACACCAGAGGTGGCTGCTCACTGACACGAGAAGAAGTATAAGTTGCACTTGTCCAAAGTCATCGACAAATTGCCATCAAGTGATTGATGACAATTGTTCATCAATTATTTGCTTAGAAAATTACATACATAACATTAAAATCTGGACAGTTAATTTATGGCCCTATGGACCTTTTAAATTTCACCGTACTTTGGCCTAGCGCTGACGGCGCTTAGCTGGAACTTAAGCTACTCCTACATACGATACGCCTAAGGGCACCCGAGAGGGCACGGACCTCGGCTTAGGACGTCGTATATTGAAACTACCACTGGTTCGGAAGGGTCATCTTCTGCTACGATTCTCTTAGCCCGGCTCTCACTATCGAACTTTTACTACTTACTGAATAAATGTCAAGCGTCGTGGAATTTGAAATTTTTAACCTTAATCTAAATGATATATTTCTACAACCGATCGTTTATAACTTACTTTTTGAATGACGTGATATTGTTTATTAGGAAAATAAACTGAGAATCTAATATATTATCATAAATATGTTTATTTATTAATATTAGATACAACATTGTGTCAAAACCTAATCGGTACGCATTACAAATTAAACTTAGTACCTTCATAATAGTTTTATGGCGATCGTGTTTTTTATATCACCAATTCGATATTCGTCAGAATTAGACATTGTTAGTATAGACTTATATATTTATGTATATTTATATAAAGTTTATGAATGTAAACAAATTTAAACATAAAATAAAAGATCGAAAATGTGAAGTACTTCCAATCGAAGGCGTTGCATTCGTCGGAACCACAACAAGAAATACAATTTGATGATTACTATGAAAATCATTGAATAGAAGTGGTTTTTCAAAGTATCTTTAATATTTATAGAAACTTAATTAAAAATACTTAATTAAAAATACTTAATTTATGTAAATGTTTATTCTGTAACTTTCTCAATCGCTAAATTTAGGGGAAGTGGTGTTCTACGGTAAACAATTTTTTATTTGGGTCTAATGTTATCAGCGCCTCCAGCGGCAAGTATTGGCAGTTCTCTTACCCTTTGAGTAAGGTCTGCTTTTGTTGCAATATCCATTATTTCAGCTTGTAGTTTCAACAGCTGTCTCTTCCCTTTATCTGAGACGTAATCAATAATCATGGTTGTTATGGTTTTTGAAATTGGAAGGACAGTAGACTTAGTTGGTTAAGTGCTACCCACATCTTCGGGCCGGGGTCTTGTGCAGACGAACGTTGCGGAAAAATGTCGCCCAGCAAGGCCGTTCGGGTTTTAGCAAGTTGGCAATTGCCGAATATGTGTAGTAGTTAGTTCTTGCCGTGTAACAAACACTGCACATGTGAGTACCGCCCCTAACATGGTTATAAGTGGCTTACCTAAAATCGGCACAGCCACAAAGCTAGTCCAAATAAAAACTAAAAAAGATGGCCCGTTCGTGCCCCAGTCACACTAGAGCTGTTACAGAGATGACAGTTATATAAAATTCTTATATTAATGAATAATTATTTTTAATAATTACTAAATTAATGTAAAAGCAGCGGAAAAATTAAATAAAAAAGTAAAGATCTTTTTGTTCTTACTCACTGGCGTGTTAATTAGGGATGCAACATTGCTCCTTAATAACATCGATATTAGATCTTCGATATTTTCAAAAGTGAAGTAAGCATTACTGTTAACAAGAAAAATATAACTCAAGAAACAAAAAAACCGAAAAAGCCGACTGCCGACTGAGTATTATTATCTCTTCAATGATTATTACAATGATATCACTAAAACACATTGTTTTCCTTTCCTACGTATTTATGGGCATGACAAATGTTTAAGAAAATAAAAAAGATAGACCATAACTTCATCAATTGTTATGATTATTATGAATATCTACAGTGTATTGATTAGTGTTCATACATTCCTTTAGGGTTGCGAGTTCAACCCCCGCCCGAAACAAAATTTTTTATGATGAACGTTATGTTTAAAGGTTATGTAAATAATTACCAAATAATTCTTAAACCTGTGCTTTATATGTTAAATGACTCTTTTATTTATAAATGGCCAATCTTTCCCTTTCCTATGAACTAGAAGTGACCTTTGTAACGTGCTGGGGCACGGCTCCATATTAAATCGGGCCATCCTTTTTCGACATGCACAGCGCGCTACAGCCACACATATTTGACCAGTTAAACACCCCGATAAACTCTATGCAAACAGAACGCAGATAGCTTATCTTAATCCGTGGTACGTTCGTTCTTGGTGCGGGCTTAGATCCGCTTTCGAATCCTCTGCAGTGTCATCGTCTCGTAGTATGGGGGGCGCCTGCAAAACAGCGAACAACGCGCAAGCGATTCTCGCCCCTACCGAGCTGCGTGTACGCTAGCTTTGATAGAGACTGTGGATAATATTTTTAGTTGAAGTTATTTCGAATTCGCTTTGAAGAGTTGACAGGTGTGAACGAACAGTGGAATTGTGAGTGATTTTAGATTGTTGATAGTATTGAATGGCTAAGCGGCACTACGAGTATTTGCCGCTTGGCAGTGCCGATTGATGCCGGCTCAAATATGTAAGTAGCACCTCCTAGAGTGAGTGAATGATGTGTTTTGAATGTGAATTCTTGATTATGTGGTTTTTAAAATCAGCAAGTGTAAGTTCTGCCCACATGGCCGGTGCGGCACATGTGGGTTTACAGTATTTGTTCAACTAGAAAATTAGTTAAACTGTCCCTCCGTCACTTTCTGTTTCTATTGAACTGATAGAGACGGCCTAGTAGCGTCGTGGCCTTTGTTTGAGTCCTAGTCGGGGCATTTATTTGTGTGATGAACACAGATGTTTGTTGTCAGGTCATGGTTGTTTATTATATATATGTATGTTTAATCATGGTTAGCGATATCGTCATCGTCGTCATCCATAACACAAGCTGTGTTTACTTTGGGGCCATACAGTTGGTGTGTTTACTGGGGATTCATATTACTAATTACAATGCAACTGTAGAAAAAAATATTTTAGAAATCGTTGAAGCAGTTCCTATGTTTTGTTACAAATGAAGAGACCTCGACTCGTAATATATCACATATCGTAAGCATTATTTGAGTAATATATTTTTTAAAACTTAAACAATTAAGTTTCCGGACTAAATCGTGTTCATCCACCATTAAAAAGATATTGCACCTAGCTTATCAGGTACTTATACGCACCACTAGCTACAGAAACACTTAAAATTAGTGTAGGTGACTTTTAAAGTTGATTATACACAGGGTGTTTCGGCTTTCTAAACTATATGTATTGTCAATAGGCGATCGTCTCTGTTATGATTATAAATAAGGTCATGAAGACTGCTCATCTATTTTTCCTAAAACGTGTAGTACTGAAATCTTGAAGATTATACTGTAACTCCTCTTGGTCACGTAACTTCCTCGTCTTCATCTTCAATTTCCATCAGGTGTGATGGAAGATAAATGCAATTGACGGCCTGTTTGGTGTGGAGTACCCTTGCCTTCCATGCCAGAGATCCCGGGTTCGAATCCTGGCAGAGGTAGATATTTTATTATATTGGCTTTCTAGTCATGGATGTGTATGTATGTATATTATTGAAGTTTATTTCTAATATTTATACATGAAAAACAAATATCTATGTGTGCTTATATAAATTTCTTAAGTTTATTTATACGTTATCTAGTATCCATAACACAAGTTCTAAATGATACTTAATTTGGGCTAGATAATGTGGTGTGATTGTTAGAAATATTATTAAATATTATTATTATTATAATTCCAATTCAGAAATAAAAAAGTCTTGTTACTAAGTTAGCTAGTCCATCTAGTTATTTTGTAAAGCACATAAGAATTTTTAATCCAACCAACCGTAAACTTTGGTAAAGGAACATAGAAGAACATACGGCAATCTCGGTGTTTTTTTGTAATGCCAAAATCCTGAACACCCTGTACACAAAGCAACTAATACTGAACGCTCGGTCGTGACTCAACTTTACACCATTTGAGATAACGTATCGAATGTTTGAACAGAACTTATATGTGCTGTGTGAGGTTGTTATACTCGTACCAGACAGACGTATTTTATTATTGCTCTATTACTGTAATACCGAACATTTGAATTAAGAAGGGCAATTCTCTGAGATGCAAGTCTGTACACATTTTCATGTATACCGCTGGAAGCCTTAAAAAGTAAAATGTCGAGTTTGACATTGCCAGAATATCACATTTTAACTTCGACATTGTCTCGTGTACCGAGATTTGCCATCCTGTTTCTTTTATAAGAAAAACTACTTGATTAGATTAGTGTAGTGTATCCTGCAAAGTTGTGTAAGGAATAATCGACTAATAAGGTTACTAATTTAGTTTTGTCTTTTTGATTAAAAATCTTTTAACCTTCTGTTTAACTGACGTCGTCTACTTATAACAACGTAAGTCCAAAACTAACCTTCATATCGAAAAAAGTATTAAAGCTTTTTTAATTTAACATTATAGATAAAAAAGTGTATAAAAGTATATGATGATCTGTGTATTAAAAATATAAACAATTTCAATCTGTGATGTATGCATGTCATCAAAAATAAATGAGAAACTATGCAAATTCTTTTTATACTTTCATTCTGTGAATTATTAAGCTAAAATTCGTTGATGGCTAATCTAGTTAATCATTATTAAATCTTCCCTACTTAAAAACGCGGTCAGTCGTTAGAATACAACTATTTAGTGCGGTATTACGGCACAACTACAACCATCGTTCTTGCAAACAATGTGTCCCTTTAATGCAAACGAGCCAAGACCTGTAAGCGTATACTTACGATAGTAAACATTGCGTGAAATTTGCTCTTTAATGGCTAATTGTCTAAAAACCGTATTATAAATATAGATTGTAAACAAATAGTTCTTTTGAATGAATCATGAAGCATAAAATTGGTTAACTCTGTCACAAAACTTTGTCATCTTCAAGTAATGTTAGGTTTTTTTTTAATGTCAGATATAGTATTTATAAAGCATAAAAAAACTTTTTTTTTCCAGAGAATATCCAAGAGGGTAAGCAATGGCATCAGAGAAGATGACGAATCAAATTGGTACTGGGACCCGCCACCCAACGCCCAAGCTGCCACGAAATCCTCCATCGAAGCTATTGAACAGCAGTACAAGGACCAGATACAAATGCTTCAACAGGAACTTTCCAACGTGAAACTACAAGATGGATCTGAAATGAGATCCAATACGGAAGAAGAAATATACAGGCTAAGAGAAGAAAATAAAAATCTTACTGTTAATTTAGAAGACTTAGACAATCAACACCAAGCTGCAATGGACAGGCTTCTGACATTGAAATTTGAGCTACAATCTAATTTCGAATTGTTAAAACAAGAACACGATGAACTTAAAAAGGCTAATACTGAGTATGCGAATGAAATAAAAGAATTTGTTGTAAAATTAGCTGAGAAAGATAAAGAAATTGAACATTTAAGTGCTTGTAAATCGGAACATACTTCATTGCAGCACAAATATCAGAACTTAGAAAAGATTTATGGATTACTTAAAGAAAATGCCGAAAAATTCCAAGAAGAAAATCAAGATTTGCACGAAGAAGTCTTCAAATTACAGGAACATGTCACGAAACTGGAACATGACTTGGAAGTAGCTTCGAAAACTAGTGATTCAGTATCGCAGAAAGCTTACGAAGATATGCAAAAAGAACTGCAGTTTTTAAAAAACAAAAATAGTTCGAAGCAACTTCATTCTTACGAAGTAAATATCGATGACAACGCTAAAACTGTTATAGAAAAACTTAAAAGAGAAATATCTGAATTGAATCACAAGTTAAGTTCTAAACAAGAAGAAAATCAAGACCATGGTGATCATAAATCTGTAAAAGTTGAGAAAATCTTGCAACTTTTTGATAAGTACGTTAATTTCGATCTCCCTGTAGATTATGTTGGTGAAATACCGAAGAGTGATGACATAGCATTATACAAATTAGAAAGTACTTTTAAGAGCGTAAACTCATTTAAAAAAGAGATTGATGCTTTCCATCAAAGAATTTCTGAAAAGGATCTCAAAATTTTACACTTGCAAACGCAAATAGACGATCTGACGTCTGAAAATGATTTCATTAATTCCGACATACAACATTTGGAACGAGAATTGAATGAGATGAAGAAAAATAATGATTTTCTAATCAACGAAATTGCAGCCTTGAAGAATTCGTCTAAACTTGAACCAATTATTGAGACGCATGAAGATAACATAGATAAATTAGAAACAGAATTAGCTCATAGCAATAAATTAAACGTTTCGTTCAAATCTCAAATTGAACAAATTGATAAAGAATTATTAGAAGCACGAAAAGAAAAAGAATTCCTCCAAGAAGCTCTAAATGAAATGAAATCTAAATACACTGCCATGTTGGGTGAACTAGATATTTGTAAAAATAAGACTGAAGAAATAGAACAGTTTGAAAACTTTACAAACAAAGAAAACCTAAAGCAAATAACTGAGACAACTGAGGAAAAAAATGAGTTAAGAAGACGACTCAATTCTATTAGTTCCAAAAATGAACAGTTGTCTATAGATTTGCACATAGTTGAAAATGACAAAGTACTACTAATGAAAGAAGTGGATGAATTAAAACAAAAGCTAAATGAAAAAAACTTGTCATGTGATGAACTTTCACCGCACGTCGATAACCTTAATTTAAAAATCAATGAACTGGAAGAGGAATTGAAGGAAAAACAAAAAAGGCTTGACGCCCAACATTCGACGGGAGGCTCTGATGGAGTGGTCATAAGTGGAAATATTGAAAACATCGTCAGAGAGAATGTTAAATTGAAAGAAACGATTGAGAATCTGACAAGTGAGCACACCGCGTTAAACGAGCAGTATCAAAGTCTGCTTTCTGAAATTTATGAAATTAATAATTATAAAGAAACTAAACGAAGTAATACAAATATTAGGAACGTTTTAAATGAACTTAAAGCCAAGGCTGTGCAATTCGATGCCATTGTTCATGAATTGAATAGTTTTAAAACTGTCCACCATACTCTTACTGAAAAGAACGAACAGTTGGCTACAGAATTAGCAACGAGTGACAAAAAGATTGCAGAACGACAGTCAGAATATGAAAGAGAAGTAAATGAGAAGAAAAGCTTAATAGATTCACTAAATGATACAATTGAACAAACTAACAAAACCGTAGAAAATCTACAAAATGTCTTAAAAGTTAAAGAAACTGAGCTTCAAACTGTCAAAAAGCAATATAATGAGCTAACTCAAAATATAAGTCTTACACAAACGCAGAGCCATGGTCAGTTAGACGAACTCAAACAACTACAATCAGAAAAACAACATTTTACTCAGCAATCTTTAGAGTTAATGGAACAATTAAAAACTAAAGATGACGAATTACGTGAACTAAAAGGCCTTTTACAACAAACTGAAAATAAATCTCTAGAATACCAAAACTTGATATCAATAAAAGACAATTTTGTACAAGAGTTGAATGAATCAATTGCAGAATTAACTGAAAAGTTGAAATCGAAAGAAAATTCCACCGAAATCACTGAAGAGTATAATAAAATAATTCAAGAAAAACAATCGTCTGACAAACATTTAGAAGAACTAAATAAAACTATAGTGTTAAAGGAAAACGAGATTAAAGATTTAACTATTAAATACAACCAATCAGAGAGCACGTGTGCCGAGTACAAAAGTGCAATCGAAAAGTGTACAAGCGAGAAAACAGAATTAATAAATCTTGTTAACTTAAAACATAACGAAAGTTTGCAATATCACAACGAAATACAAAGGCTTAATCACGTTTTAGTCGAACAGAGAAATGAATTTATCAAAGTTATAGAAGAAAAAGACAAACTTATTGAGAACACTACAACTAAATGTGCTAACTGCGAAAATATGTCAATGACCTTGAAAGAAAAGGACGCAATAATTGTAAGTTTAAATCAATCTGTCGGTGATATTGAAGGATTGAAACAACAAGTCAATACATCCAGTGAAACTATTAAGAATCTGACCGAGAAATGTGAAAATTTGGATAAAAGTTTATCAGTACAATTGGAAACTGTTAAGAAATTGACGGCAGAAAATGTTAAGGTAATTTTTTTTGTAAGTGTTACCTAATACAATTCGTATCGCGTTGGTGGTGCATTAGTTAAGGCGCTGGTCATTGGCGCTCCCATTGAGTTTTATTATTAAATTTCATAATTTGAAATTGTTCTAAAGTTGGAGTACGTCGAGTATTTTATGTGATTTGGTACAAACGTTTGGAACGAGAAATTGCGATGGTTTTCATAGCCGGCTATCGAGCACGCTAACGCACCTGTTAGTAAGTGCCATCCGCACTATTAGCCGTAGTTCTTATTATGTGTATGGTTTTACAGTTAGTTCCTAATCAGTTCATCTGATGTGTGGCTTCAACTAAAATTTAGTGAGGCGCGTCTTCGTGAAAGCACTCACAACATTATTGATAACTCGTATTCATGTTTTATAAAAATCATTACTTGGGGTTAGAATTCGTAAATCACAACATTTTATTTTATAGTCGAGTAATGCGCGACAACGGAAATGGTATAAAGTGACGTTTCTCAATTGTTAAGTAAATAAAAACGATTGCAATGTCTTGGTTGAGAATTCCAAACTTTTGATGTTTCCTACTTCAGACAGTGTCTCAACTATGAAATAAAAATCGTCGTTTAAGTCGTTATTTTCGCCTAACCAATAACTTTTACTTCGCTTTGGAGTAAAAGTCAAAAGGTATAGATATATCTCTCACTGTTCCTTGATTTCCCAGTTGTCAGATCAAGAACAGAATTTAACTCGAGACCTGGACCGGTTACGCCAGCATTTGGTGGAGACTGAAGAGAACTACACTCAAGAACTCATGACTTCGGAACAGAAGCTCACTGAATGCCAAACTAGATTGCATCAAATCGAAGACAGGGCGAAACAGACGAGTAACTTGTATACCAGTAATAGGTAATCTTTTTTTACAATTTTTTTAACCAGCCTGCAACCCAGCTGATTGTAAGTGCCATCAGCACCCGTGTTTATTAGTCGACGGTGTGTTATTTATCAATATTGAATGTGATTATTGTATTGCCTAAATATGCGTTGCCGGCCGTGGGCTGCAGTAGGGATTGCCTCTGTTCCAGTAGTTGCACTGGCTGTTACTTCTTTTTAAACGGAACACAACCACGTAAATGTGATGCTGTAATGTAATTTTACTCCCACAATCAACTAGCACTTTATTACAGTACTGATTACCAAAAATAAAGTTAATTAAATCTATACCTTTCGAGAAGTCGTGTTGGTTATAACTTTGATTTTTGGGGTTTTGTATAAAAACCCTACATTCTATCCAGAATTGTATCATCCTAGATATAGCTCGAGTAGGTACTTAACGTATACCTATGGCAAATTTCAAGCTGACCTATAAAGTAGTATTCCGGCGACGCGCGCACAGACAATCATACATACAGATAGACAAGATTTCAAAAAGATGGTGTTTTGGTATTTATACACAATGGAGACTCATGTACCTTCAGTTCTTACTTAGATTATAAAGTCATCTACAGCTATATATATTTTTAAATCCCTAGACATACACACTGTGAGCAGAGCTGCTTACTTTGGGGCCATACAGTGCCATACAGCACAGGATATATATTAGGAACTAGAGTTTTACTGTAGTAGGTAGTAGTGTACTTACTTATGCTAGGTAAATAAAATTTTAAATAAATAAATAAATTCCCAAACAAACACCCAACTCTATTGACCCCAAAGTAAGCAGTGCTTGTGTTATGGATGCAGCGACCGGGGGGAACCCAGAATAAACATATACTTATATATATCTTATATAAATATATACCTTTTTTTTTTAAATTAAGATTACAGAAAAATGAAAAGAACATAATTTGAGTTTTAAAAAGCACACCCAAAGCCTGACCAGATGTAAATATAATATTAAATCTATCGTCAGATATTTATTCTGTACACTTTAAATTCTCTTTAGTTTATACCAGATTCTTTAAATTTAATTTAATTTACAATTCCAGTATCCGAGCCAACCAAGAAGTGGAGACATTGAGGAATCAAATAAAACTCCTAGAGAAACAACGAGAAGACGACCAAAGTAAACTGAGCGAGGCGGACGACGCTACAAGCAGGGCAGAAGCGGCTCTGACTAACTTACAAGTGGTTTTGGAGCAATTTCAGATTGGTAAGGAGTTTGGATTCTTATTGTATCTCATATCTATACTTTATCTAATCTATACTTGGATATTGTAAATATAATGTAGAGATTCGTTTAGTAAAATCTTTGCTTTAGTTTAGTTTATTAATAATTTCACAGTTCTGAGTGTGGCGGTATGTCCTTTTATGAAACCTCAGCAAGTTATATTAAAAATTTCATGATGATTGGTTCGTAAGTTCTTGCGTGATAGAGTTACAGACTAACTTATTTTTGCATCTACAATTAATAACTAGCTTTTGCCTATAGCTTCGTTTTTTTTTTTTGAATTATATTTGTCTAGGAATTCTGTATGTGTTGTGCATATTTGTTAAGTTTCGGTTCGTAGCATGTATCGCAAATATTTTTCTCTAAAAATTTCACTATGCTATTTAATCGTCTAAGGAGTTGTATTTCGAAATAACCTGTGAGTTGTGACACTTGTAAAAATCTGAAATCGACTTAGTAGTGGTATTAGTCAGAGCCATCCACGAAGTCGCACCTCATTACTTTTTTGGTTTATATATCGTCGTGCGCTAGTAAATTAAAAAAAAAAATACTAGTGGCACTCACTATAAAAATACTAAAAGAATTATAATGAAAACGATTGATGTAAAGCAACAGCATAACTCGCAATGAAAAATAGTTAAAATGTTAACAATGTAATATATTCATGATTATTTTTTGTTATATTTCATATTGAAAGTATCACATTTTAGTTAAGATGTAGCAAGTATAGCTGGGTTGATGAAAAATAATAGAAGGAAAATTGTTTAATTCAATTAAGTTTAAGCTCTATTGTATTGTCCTCACAGTATGTTTGAATAAACGTTTCTTTCGTATCCGAGCAAAAGAATGCCATGAAATAATTATGAAATTAATATTTTAAAATTGGAAGAGTTCCTTAAATAGACTTCCACCATTAAAGAGTCGTAGTTAGGTGGGAAGTTACATACTTTCAGTTTGTTCGAACAGCTGCAGCCGTAGCCAAGACAAGACTTAAGTCTTGATATATCACAATTCAGCCGATATAATCATATATCACACCAAGCCGATATATCACACCAAGACAGCTTAATTTACAGCCAAAGACTGGTCGACGCATGGTCGACCCGTTTTACCAGTTATAACCTATTTCAAGACTTAGACTAGTCGATCTCCTGTTTTGTCACTTGAATCTTATGTCGCCAGCGCTGCGCCTGTCAGGAATTCTCTTAAAACTGTTATTGATGTTCGGTTTCTAGTCATCTTCAAACTAAGGATAATGGCAGTAACCGTATACAACAAAATTAAGCTAATGTTTTGAATGGCCTTTAAGGAACTAGTATTATTGAAAGAAAGACAACTCATTTTTGATGAATAGATAAAAATACTTCTATTACGATTATTACAGTAAAATTTCTGTAGTATAATATTGTTTTTCATATTTTGAATTGTTGAATTACAGAAAAAGACCGCGACATCGCAGCTGCCACAGAAAAGCAACAAAAGCAAATAGAAGAGCTCAAGATTTACAACTTAGGCCTGCAAAACGAAATAACAAGACTTAATGCTAAACTTGAAGAATCTTTAGCTGGTCTACAAGCTGCCTCTAGGCTTGGCGATCAAGTTGAAACTAAAACAGCACAAATCAACGATTTAAAAGAACAAGGTAAGAAAAAATAGAATTTAAGATATTTGAATCTAGGTTCATAGTTCTTAGAGAGTACTCTAAGATTCGAGATCGTATAATACAAGAAAAATAAAGGTTAACATGTTCGTACTTAGTCAATCTAATAGATATATGCTTCAACTAGTCGCATTACTTAAGCATACAATTGCTAAAGTTTTCTTTTTTTGCTTGTATCATATGATATCGTTTTTTTGAGTTAGGTCTGTGGAGTTCATAGATGCAAATTTATTGCAATGTACAGTTAAACCGGAAAGTTAATTCTGTACTTATTTATTCCGAAAATAAGTTGCGTTGATGGCTTTATCCCCATAATTACAATTTATTATAAGGGGAGTTCATGTAATCCAAAGACCTGGAGTGTCTTTTCTATGCTCTCTTCTGATTACATGATTATACGCGTCCACAATTGCCAATTGTGACGAATTGGCATCTATGATACTATACAAAAGTTTTTAACATAGTGTGCCTGACTGTAGAAATGAGAAAAATACGCATAGATTTTAGTTTGGTATCTAAAATTGCACCTAGTATTTTTAAGCATGAATTGTTAATACTAGTATGTTAATTGAAACAGAGTAATTTTACCCTGTTGTTTGTATTTTTTCCTAGTTAGATACATGTTGTACTTGTAAAATAATATAAGAATGTCCGTTTAGATAATTTTCAACTGTATGTCTTAGCTATAGAATTTGTTAACTATTGACCTTTTAATAGTAAATCATCAGATAAGCTTTAAGATGCATTTGCGGTATTTGGCCAAATATCAGCTGGTAATTCTGGGTTAGTTTCACCCAGGTTACTGGGTGGTATACAGTCAAAGTCCGAATTTCTACCGACACGTAAAAAATACCAAAGACACATGAGTAAGTTGTTACATATTTTCGTTTACGTTGATGATGTTGTTCTGCCTGTGAAGTGTGTCTTTTATGATGTAAATGTCTTGTCCGTGTGACCTTTTTTAATGCTTATCGTGTTGAATTATTAATGTTATTTTTACAACGAATGTTTCAAGTAAAAGCTGTGTAAAATGCTTAAAGCTAAATTCAAAAGTTTTCGGTGAACTCGTAATTTGATGGACCTATACATAAAAAGATCGAGAAAGTTGTTGGTTTAATATATTGGAACTTTTATTGCTGAATCGGTTTGATTAGCAATAGTTTGAATAATATATGGTGACATTTTGTGATTATGAGTTACTCGAGAGTTTGCGAATTCAAGTTCTTGTAGCTTTTTAAACTCAGGAATGTGCGTAACGATTACATGTCAGTGATTAGTGTGCATAGATTACTACTGATTATTCGATAATTTCACAGTGTGTTTGTCGTATTATGTAAACGTTGCAATGCCTTGTTGAAACCATCAATCAGATACACTGTACGCACATAGCAACTACATGTAAAACGTCACTTACGTTCGTCAGCGCAAATACTAAAGTCTATTCAGTAATATGCTGAAAACATTAATATCAAATATAAAACTGACAGTTTTAAATATGAGCTTCCTCTGCCATCGTTATTGAACAGACTAAACGTAATTTATATTTCTTTTTTTATATTATCGCTTTAAGTTCGAAATCGCACCGAAGACGCAAGCTTTGCCAGCTTCGATCTAATCTCATTTGGTAACTGTGAGATATCGACTCGCCGCGGCTGTGGTACTGTCAGTTTGACACCTGACTCGTCACTGTCATTCTGACAGCTGTCAGCCGTGCCGCCACTCAGATTACCATATGGGGTTTGATTGAGGTGAATGGCTTCACATCGTGTTATGTCCTGTGTTTACAACGCTATTATTATTTTTTTCGTATTTTGATTTTGATTAATATAATAGCGGAAGATAGGAGAAAAGCTATCGACGCTTAATGACAGTACATGAGTACAAAAGAAATTAAATAGACAAGTATTCAGACAGTATTTTTTTCATCGAACGCCACGTGTTTGCAAAATTCATTTGGGGTGTAATATAATTATTTGTGTAGGGAAGTCTCTGAGATAGTGTCAGATCTATAGCTCAGTATGCAAGAACTGTACCTATCTTCCGCTATTTTGATTTAATCGAAGTATTTTGACTTATTTGCTTTTAAGTGCTAGTTCGTGACAGTTTTATAGCCTTAAAAATGTTATAAATTAATTGTTGCCATTTTCTTCTTCAAAAAAATTTTAATACGACTAATTGTAACTTTCGTTGAAAGTCTCACCGAAAACGTTAAGTGTAGTCGAATAGTTTTTACCATAATGGGTGCTTTTGTAACACTCACTATTCTAGTTTGAACAAAATGTTTGATTATGTTATAAAACTGTTGCGTGAAAGCACTTTAATGTATTTTTTTTAATTTACACTGATTTATGTTAGTTTTTTCTATACGTCAGTGCATTTTGTTTTTTTTTTTGTCATATAAATGCTTTGGATGTATTCATTTTAACTTTACTGTGATGAGAATAACAACTATTTTGTGTGGTTTACAGCCTTTCACTGACTCGATAATATCGCTTGAATACAGTGTATTTACTGAATTATTCCAATGCATATGAATACTGCGAGAATGTTATGTTGATGTTGTGACTTTTTTTCCCTCCATTTTTAGTAGAAACTAGAAGAATCCCATTTTGAATGCTACATCGTTTCTGAGTATTACTTCAGGTACTGGTGGATTAAAGAAAAAAAGGGGGGGGTTTAGCACTACCATTTTAAATGATACATCTATCTGTTTATCAAATTTTATTCACTAAGTTTGGGTATTATCTTGAATGCATTTGTGTCCAAGAATCGACAGACCCTCTATAACGTAATATAACACCAAACATCATGTGTTTTTTTTATTGCAAATTTGATAATATTGGGCTTAAGCTATGACGCTCAACGATCTTTTTTGGTATCAAGCCATTATATGGAGTTCTTTTACTAGTTGTCTAAGAAAGGGCCGCTACCCTCCTATTCGGCGGCGAAATCATTCAATTGATGTGTTGACGAATGTTTGACGACCTTAGTAGACAGCCCGATCGGCACAAGCCGAATGAAATGTAATATATCTACTAGATGTTTCGGGCTGTCCATGTCGTTCAATGAATTCTGCCGAACTGAAGCTCCCGGACTGAATACGTAGGTAGCGTCTCTAATGGGACAAAAGATAGCTTATCAAAGTTTTTTTTTGAAATAGTTTCATAATTTTGATACTGTACAATAGACATGTGTCATGCTAAACTGTAATGTTACCCAAGATTTATGCTCAGTGCGAGAAAGCTTAGCGGTGTGTGAATTCAAAATCGATCAATAGTATAACAGCATTTACATATTTTTTATTGCATGAAAAATGATGTTATCTTATTGGTTGGTACGCACACGTTGGTATCACGTTATGCACCAAAATGGGCCCTTACTGAAACTTAGTGAATAAACTCTTGTTTTTTCTCTTAAATTAATTGCTATTTTTGTTAATTTAAATGTTAGTGTTGTTCTCTCTCTGCCCAGTGACTGAATAATACTTTGAAATTGTGCTAGCGGTTGCATCGAAAGTACGCCGCAGTATGGATTGTTATGCATGGTAAGATGATATAGCACAGAAGAGAATGGAACAGGTTTAATTTTACACCTTTATTACAATATTATTTTTTGAAGACGATTCAGTTTATAAATGAGAAGCTTGTGTTATGTTAAAACTAAATGCTCAAATTTGCACCCAAAATAAGAAGTTATCTACAGGTGAATCCAAACTATTTACAAAAATGTTGTATAACACGTCCGCCATAGTAACTTTGTGTAATAGCATGGTGATATATAACATTATACCATGCTACAATCTTACATTATATGCGCATTTCAAGCATATTTGTTGTATAATAAATATTTAACTTTGTTAAATTACATTATATAATATGTTTTGTTGATAGTTAATAATACGCCCTTTGAATTCTTCTTGATTTGTATGTAATATTTTTTTTTTGATCGTTAGTGATTTGATTTGAAGTTGATTTTCAGTGTCGTATAGCGACGACATTGATTGATACGATTGAATGTTACTGAAAGACCAGATAGTAACCCTTCACCAAGGGTAATTTTTAGACCTACACAGATAAACAACAATTCACTTCCGCTAATAGTTTTTGCGTGTACCTAATTTTACAGCAAAGCATAATAAATCTGACATAACCTCAATTTTCCCTCAGTGAAAACCTTGCAAATGACAGTGAACGCAGCCGAAGAAAGATATTACAATTCAATATCGAACCAACAGGATAAAGTTGATAAGAACTTGGTCAAGAATCTTGTAATGAACTACGTGCTGACCAGTGGCGGGAATAGTACGAATAAGTAAGTGGTTCCTCTCTGGAAATACATATCAAGGAACAGAAATAAGTTAGCATACCTTTTAAACCGTTAGACGGATTTTCATTCAAAAATAGACATCTTCAAAATCGCTCAATTCTTGTGGGAGTTACGATGCCACAGACAGAAACACAGACTGATTCACCTGTTAAAATTATAACCTCTTTTTGTATCGATGGTCAATCATATTTTGCGTATCTTTGTTTGCGTTAAGTACGGTACCGTTTTTTTAATGTTTTGGGATAAAAGTAAGCATATATTCGACTCTATTTTACTTTCAAGTCTAGGGAATTCCAAGTCGTTTGCTAACTCTGTTAAAATTGGTTTAATCAGTTTAGTGTGACAAATATAAATAAAAATAAGGAGTTAATTAATGAAGATTTATTTCAATTATGCTACAGCAGAAACTTCAAGTCTTTTTTTAAATCACCTAACCCTACTCTATGTTCTTTTCAGAACGCAAGTCCTAAGAGTGCTGTCAACGGTTCTCGATTTTAACCAACAAGAATGTGAAAAACTCGGTCTAGCTCGTAGCGCAAACAGTAATACTGACAGCTTAGCCATGGAGTTTGTCAAGTTTCTCCAAAACGAGAGCAAACCCAGACCTCAGCTGCCGAGCATGATGCGACTCGCCAATAAGACTCCTAGCAGGCGGCCTTCGGACGCTGGTAAGACCTTGTATTATTTAACAATTGGACCCAAATGATAACCTCGGAGTAATAATTGTTTGTTACTTGACCACATTACCAAATATTGTTTCGTACAAATTGGGTATTTGACACGATTTTTAAATGCAAGTTTTAATCTTTTTTTTTTAATAGAAAATATTGGTTATTTTAACCCAAAAAATGCTTTGAAAATAATGTTTTGAATTAAATTTCGAAACGACAGATGAAAAACTTAAAAAAGAAGCAAAAAACTTATTATATAAAATATGTTGATAAATCTTACATTACAGCCCACATCAAATATAACAATTTTTATTATGAGATGATACATGTAAACGCGTTATCTACGTAGCTTTCCAAACATGTTACACGTTGTGACGTCACAACTTGGTACCGTTTTGTTTGGAGCGTTTTTCGTCGACTCGCAGCAGCTCCTCAAACATAACGCTGTTTCTAGAAAACTATTGATTGTAAACATACTGTTACTTCTGCAATATTTATTTACTTTTGATGAACTATTTAAATATGTACCTAATACATTTTGTTTGTCAAATATCCAATTGTGTATGTACGATCGTGTCACTCGGTGGAGGCCCAGGCCCCAGATTACTAAAGATACAGAGAAAGTATCACGCACAAAAACAGGCGTTCCCGCCACCCCCTTTTTTCTATCTGCACCTACCCCTTCTGCCCGCCTTTTACGCCTAGGCGAAACGGCTATCTACTTTGCCTACCCCGGCTAAGCGCGAGAACCGCTTGTACGTTGTTCGACACTACAGGGAATTCGAATGCGAATGTGATCTTGCGCCAACGCTCATGTTTTACATCATATTCTTAATAGGACTATTTTAGTTCCGATTTTGTTTACTGAATAGATAGGTAGGCGACGTTGAACATTTAACAAATCAAAGCTGGTCGCACGTCACTGCGCTGTCAGGTCTTCTTTACTAGGTATATGCATAGGTCCTGTCGTAATACATGTTTTATGCCTCGTAATTTTGTGTACAGCGTGATAAACCGCAACGGGCTAGCGCGGTGGACTAGAGATTGGGGCATTCATTTCTGTGATCAACACAGATGTTTGTTCTCGGGTCATGGTTTTTATTATTTATTATTTGTATGTTTATTCTGGGTCGGCGACCCCAGTTCGTATGTATGGTCATCCATAACACAAGATCTGCTTACTTTGGGGTCATTCAATTGGTGTGTTATATGTAATTTCATTCTTGGTTCCCCCCAGTTCACTGTACGGTCGGTCATCCATAACACAAGATGGGCTTACTTCGGGGCCACACGTTTGGTGTGTCTCTGGGGTTTTATAATATATTATAAATTTATAATTCCTTTTCTATTTCAGGATCAATATCCGGCCCAACAGGCGCAAGTCCAACTCCGTCACTAGAATCTACAAGTACAAGATCGCACACGCGAAACCCGTCTACGGGCTCAAACAATTTGTTATTTCAGAATCTAGACGCTGTGGATACCAATCATAATCCGAATGTGACCGTTGGGCCTTTAGATACCGGTATAACACAAACTAGGAATAACGAAGGCGCCATTTTGAAACATGTCCTCAAAGATATATAAAATGGGTGATTTTTTAGTTTAAAATATTCAAAGGATTTAATAATGCCATTCATGTTTATTGTTCACTTCTTCAGCTGGTGTTTTATTGCGTTTATTTTGATTAATTTTCATTTAAAACATTAATGAGTTTTCGTTAATTTTGGGTCCAGATATTTCAGTTTTGTATGTGATGTAGATGACAGATACAGATACTTCTCACTACAGATAGCTGTAATGGTGTTCAAAGAACTGGGCCCAATGAAAATTATTCCATTTAGAAATGGTATCGATTTATGATAAAAGTTTTACTAATTCTACTCATGTAAATATAAATTTGAAGATGTTAGATTTAGCTTTTGCTAATCAAAAAATATTTTATAAATGTGTATGCTGTCTTAACCTATGCGTATTTGGATTATGCACGCTGAAAGGTCAAATAAGTTTAATTTAAATAAGAATATGGGTTAAAACGTTGCTCTATTTGTTTGTAACTTAATACATTATAAATAATAAACTGGCATTTGGCATATAAAATATGTTATATGCCAGTTAACTCATATACTATCTATGCAATGTATTCAGTTTTTCAGAAATAAAAGCAACGCCTGTTTTGTAGTGCTATAGCTAAATTTATATCATGAGATAAAATTGTTATCAAATAGTAAAATTTACAAATCACATCATCTTCTTCGTCCAAATTAAATTTGACAGCATAATATACGCAAAAAGCATTTTTTACATATTACATCTGTCTGGGGTTTTGTTTTATTATTATTATAGAAACCTAATAATTGCGTTCCATGTTTAAGGTATTGTAAATTTTGGTATACATACAGTATATTTTTGTGCCTTATAGAGTATTTTATTTAGATTCTAAATAAAATTATACTTGTTGTAATTTAATAGTCATAGATATTGTATTTCGTAATTTTATAATGTTTGCAGATTTATAATTTTGATGTAATGTAGTGTTCTTGCTTATAGGTAAATTTAATATTATTACCAAGGTAAGACGACCAGTATTTTTTTCTCTTGTACTTTTTTATTGTGGCACAATTTAAATGATTTATTAATCAGTCTTATGTTGTTGTATTCCCGTGTAATAAATGATAGATGCTAAGACCTTCATATATATTTTCACAATATTGTCTTACCAGTCGCGTTGAGTGATTTTAATTTACTTAGAAATTAAAAGCCGTTGGTTCTGTGTTCAAATGTGATAAAAAAATAATATTTTGTTGCTTAAGGTAACAATATGGCAGGCAACATTCAGCAGTTCCTATCCACATTGTCCTGAAGAAATCTCTCATGTAAGGCGCCTTGGTAATAAATCTGTTATCAAAATGTAGCATCCTTAATAGTTTTAATTCATGTAACTTTTGACAGAAGTAAAATAACGGAAGATGGGTGTCAGGCGGACCTCCTAAATCTTGTTCTTTGAATTAACTAAATCGCAATCCGACTGTCGCTGCTCGGAAAGAACCGAGGCGCTACGAGACCACACGAATACGAACAAGGTGGATTCCGTCCTGCTCGCGCGCCTCGTCTGTGCATCATTCTGTCTCTCTTCAGTTTCATTCATGTAATGTTTCAACAATTTAATATATTGAGTTTGTGAGACCAGATCGATTGCTCAAATACGTCGTGTAGGAATGTTTACCTATCTTCCGCTAATTTAATTTAAACAAAGCATGTAGTATTTGTTATGTGGCCTATCATATCAAATAAAAATCAATGTAAACTTGCTTGGTTTTATAACCTATAAATAACGTCACACATAGTGATCACCCATATGTGACGCCGTCATTGTTTCATGCAAATATTTGCTGCGTTCCGTTTGCCGATTACAGCGCTCACAGCGCTCATATACCGATTGCCCGTGAGCGCGCTCACAGCGATATCGATACGTCATCAATGACGTCATAAACGCCGCCATCTTCACGCTCACAGTGCCAAAGCTACGGAGCATGGTCACTGTGAGCGGCCTGTCAAAACTGACACATGACGTTACTTTGTTGATGTTTTTATTAGTCGATTAAAGATTTTAAAAGCTTGCTTATGAATTTTCTTTTGTAATAGTATAAAAAAATGGCTCCTGCTTCATTCAGGGTCAAAGATCTTAATTAATTGTAACTTTAGACTTAAGCGACGAACAATCAGAACGTTAGCGCGATATTTACCGTTCCGATTGCAATAGCACTAATTACACTTTTAGCGCGCTCAAACGAATCGGAACGGTTTTGAGCACTTTTAGCGCTGTGAGCGCTGTAATCGGCAAACGGAACGCAGCAATTGTGTAACAGCTGTGACAAGAACTGTGACGTAGTTTATGGAGAGTACTAAAGTGAAAAAAATTTAATGTACAATATGTTTTAATAAATAATAATTGGTCTAAATTTAATAGTAATTAAATGTTTTATAATATTCTTTTGTAAATAAGGTTTTCATGTAGAAATATAACATAAGGGAAATAATTTTATTGCATTCGTTAAATGATACAATTTTATAACTGTATAAGATAATTTGTTTTTTTTTTACAATGTTTATTTATCTTTATATAGTTTGTGGAATAAATAATTTCGATATTTTATTAGATTTCAATCTCAATTATATTTTTTTTGATATTTTGGTATGGGCGTTATATGTGGTTAATGTAAATTTTGATCTAAATTATTATGTGAATTCCAATCTCAACCATACCCAATTTATTTTATGTACTATATTTTTAAATTAATGTAATATTTGTAAATCAATTTGTGAATACTGTTATCACTATGTTATTCTCTGTTTATTGATGAAAATAAACGAGTTCATAATAAATACGTGTCTTTTACTCTTTTACAAGTTAATGTTAATAGATAAGTCGCCAGATATTGCAGGTAGCTGGCGCCATCCACAAGTTGTTTCACTTGACGTCCTACTCATGACTAATGAACAGTTAACGGAAATGACGTCATAAGTGGTACCCTAACTGGTCGGGTGCTGCCTCCACATGCACCTCATTCGCTCGGCTTGCAGAATACTTCATATTGCATATTGCTTTCTTTAAAAACTATGCGTTTGCTAGTCGATTTGCTAATTATATCAATTTTCCAAAACCAATAGCAATTTTGTAAATCGGCTGTATACTTATATCATCTGTGTTATAATTTAGTATTATTCAAACTTCTGTATCAAGCCGAGATATGGCGTAGTCCCAAACGTTACCCTAGCAAAGTCTTAAATAACATAAAAAATATAAACACGCAAATTTTTTTGTACGTAAACAAATTACTTGCTATTTGTAATCAAATTAAATGTCTTGGTTTAAAAAAAAACATTTTGCTGTGTTAACGTAATTGCAGTAACATCTGTTTTCCTGAATTACTTCGAAAATATAATTCGCACAAATTTTGCTATCAGTAAACAAATTTTACTTCATGACTACTACGCTACCATTGCTAGTGTTTTACTAGATTCTTGATGAGGTTGGCGACTAGACGACACTGCGACAACGCTCCCCACCATCCCAACCTGCTGGTCAATAAGTCAGCTGACTACACAGCCACCAAGACGCGGCGGTCCGTTACAGGCGTCCGCGTGACGTCTTAACAGATCCCGACGACGCTATTACATTAGTATTTTAGGGTTGTTTAGTACGAATTTGAGGTTTTTAAAAAATATATTAGATGATAGTTTTTGGAAATTCGAACATGGGTGTCGTTTTAGAGTATTTTAAGTGAATTTGATATTATTTTTGACTATATTTTTTACATAATTACATTTCATAATGTACAAGAAATGTAATTCATGTATGTACTTGTACTAACGCAGTTAATAAAATATGTCAAATATTCAATATTTCTTACTTTAGATACTAGTCCATTGAAATGTTACAATTTATAGGCCTAAATTTACATTTCTTTGAGGACGCAATTTCATCAAACCGCTTTGTCAACAATTTCGTTCATATATTTTTAAATTGTAAAATCAAAAACAAAGAAGCGATAAGCAAAAAAGTGCAAAAATTTCTGAAAAAAATTTTCTTTTTTGCTTTATAACTTTTTTTTACATTTTACAAGAAAATTACTTCAGACAATCTTGTAGATGGCTTTTTGCGAAATATTTTCGTCTAATATTTTTTTTAATTTTATTCATTTATAACGCTTTTACAGCGCTCCAAAGTTGACCGGGTTCGTCAATACTCATGAGAATCCGGTCAAAACGAAATGTGTACTTTAATTTTATGTTATTCTTTTTTTACACCTACTTTCAAAATTTTTTGTAACGTCCCTATAATTTAACTTATTCATTTTTTGACGCTTTTCCTATAAAACCTAAAAAAAATATTGTTTGTTACAATAATTTCTAAGAGGAGTGTACATTTTTGAGAATTTCGTAGAAGACAATTTGCTGTTTCTGCATGCTGTTTCCGGATGTGACGCAACATCAGCCGCCTATAACAAGGGTAAACTAAAATTCATAAAAATTATGGAGAAACATCCTGAGTTAGCTGGTGTTACAGCGCTATTCCTGAATGAGAAAGTCGATCCATCTTTGCTCAGTCTCGTTGGCGAACGTTTTTCGTTGCTTTATACGGTGGTAACAAAGACGACTCTCCAAGACAGTATCAAAGAATTCATTCAGTTTATCATCGTCATCTTCTATCTCTATCATCTTCCTCCAACACAGTGCTGCAGCCCGTTTTCACAGACTCCGAGTGTATCACCAGGTCCAATCATGGCTTGGAAAATACTATAATACTGAAGATTGGGGCTGGAAAAAGCATAGAAACATTAGGATGCCAATCCAAACTTCGAGCACCCTCCGATGTTATGAAATTAATTTTCGCAAAGCGCAAAGCGGTTGCAGAAAAGCAGGCCTCAGATGCTCCGCAGTATGCCTCCAATGTTCAGGAGAAACCTGTACCAACATTATGGAGATAGCAAATTAATGGAAGAAAATGAATTTGAAGATGAATTGCCAACAATGACTCCAACATTAACTCCTATCGTAAATTCGATTCTGAGACACAGCCTGGACCACCGAAGAAGAGTAGAATAGAATAGCTAGCAAATAACTGATTGAAAATATAATTATGTCGAAGATTACCTCATCTACAAGTTGTCCGTGGAGTCGGCCTACTGGAGATACCACGTAAAAAATGTGCCTACAGACTACTTCATAGGTGGCGGGGAAAAGAGTCAATAATGAATAAGTTAAATTATAGGGATGTAACAAAAAAATTTTGGAATAATGTAAAAAAAATAACATAAAATGTAAACATTTCTTTTAAACCGGATTCTCATGAGTATTGACGAACCCGGTCAACTTTGGAGCGCTGTAAAAGCGTTATAAATGAATAAAATTAATTTTTTTTTTATAAAACAGCTAAAATGTAAAAAATTCTTGTAAAATGTAAAAAAAAAATTGTAAAGCAAATATAATTTTTTTGAGAAATGTTTGCACGTTGTTGCTTATAACTTCTTTGTTTTTGATTTTACGATAAGAAGTAATATAAACAAAATTGTAGACAAAAGAATTTGCTAAAATTATGTTTTGCAAATTTTTTGTACGATTAATACTTTAGCAGATATAGCAAAAAAAGCGTACTCACCCCTTTTTCCAAAGCGGCCGCGGGACTGGCAACCCCACAAACTTGGGGTTAAGCTTCAACTGACACCCCTACATGTCCCAAAAATAAAATTGCGTCCTCAAATAAATGTGCTATACTAAACTAAACTAAATTTGCTATTATTCACACTCTCCAGTCTCAGGTCTGTTGGAAGAGATTGCTTTTAGAAATAAGCAGTACCTTTGTACATTATTAATTTGGTAACTACTTTTTATACTGTATTTAAAACCTGTGTGTACATTAATTATTAAATATATAAATAAAAATGAATAAATTTTATGTAACATTTCAATGGACTATACATAGAGTGACAACCCTTTTATCTATCGTGACAGATTTGTTGACGATCTCGGCATTTTCGCCAACATCAAAGGTGATAGCCGACTGTAGGTAGTTAGATTGTGGCCACGTATTGTTTTTTTTATCAATGAACATTATATGATTGTATTTTTATGACCAATAATTGGGTAAATCAAAATATTTTTTCATTATATATTTAAATAGTTTATCAACAGTAAAGAAATATTGCAGAAGTAACATTAGGTTTACAATCAATAGTTTTCTAGACACAGTGATGTTTGAGGAGCTGCTGCGGGTCGCCGAAAAACGCTCCATAAAAAAAGGTACTTATCGAGTAGTGACGTCACAAGGTGTAAATCATACAAAACATTGTATTTGGTCTGGATAAAGTAGATAAAACGTTTACATGCAAACTGTATAATAATAATAAACATTGTAATATGTCATGTCAATAAACTAACAATATAAAAAAATGTACCATATTTTATAGCAGTTATTTTGGTCACTCGGCTCTTGAAAGAACTGGGCCTATTTTTTGGAAAAACAGACGCAGGCAGTTCATTCCACACCTTGGCGACCCGCACCAACAAGGAACTATCGAAGCGTTTGGTTCAACTTCTTGGGATATCTACTATAAATGGATGGAAGGCTGTCTGCGTCTAGTAGTCCGATGCAAGAAGGGTGTGGGTTCAACTACCACATTAGAGATAGGAAAAAGTAACTGTTACGTTTTTGCGTGCTTATTTGTTCTATGTTCCATATGTATACAGGGTGGCTATTTCACCTAATTATTTATAAAAAAAACTCAACCGCTTAATAAACCTATTTTAGTTAATGTCTATAAAAAATAGTCAATTTCTTTCGAATTGTGATTTAAGTTTGAAAGAAGAAGACAAAACACTATAACTTAAATCGGTTAACTATTGTTTTATATGAAGGCAACACCCAAAAATTCCGAATTATGTAATTCCGGATTTGAATATTCCGAATTTCACAATCCCGAAAAGTCTTAATTCCGACTATTAAAAAACACGATTCTTATTTTACCGAAATTCATAAATACCAAATTTTAATTTTCCGACTTTCATTAGTACGAAGAATTAATAACCAGTTGTGTTACTAGCCCGAAATATGGAATTTTAATTTTCCGAAAATTCAATGCTAACATTCAGATTTTGTATCTATATATGAAAAATTATAATCTAAATCTCCTGTGACACAAATTAAAATTAATAAGGCACATTTTGAAATTATACAAATTAGGCGTGACGACGAGCGAAGCGAGGAGGAGCAGTTAGTCTGTGTGTATGTTAGTCTGTATCCACAACAGGGATTTGCATTTCAGTACATAAACTACATACTCAAGAAATAACTCGGTACAAAAAGCAAAATAAACTTTCTCATTTCCAGCTGACTACTTGAATGTTCGAACGTATAAATTTATGTGCTCATGCAGTTTTACAAGGCGTTTGTTATTGCAACTAATATTAATCGGAATTTTGGTATTCGGGATTCGTATTTATGATATTGCGGATTATTAATAATTCGGATTTTTTATGGTTCGGTATTTTCAAATTCGGCATATTGATTTTCGTAATTATGAAACTGGAATTTTCATTTTCGGAATTAAGAACCATTCGGTGTTATAAATATCGGAATTTTGAAATTCGTGATTATGACTATCGGAATTAAATATTTCGCCTTTATGTTGTGTATATGAATAATACAGCAAGGCATACGAAGCAACCCAAAAGTGACGAAACCGTAACAGGAGTTAATACTTTTGAGTCAAAAGCTTTTGCTTCATGTGTTCTGGGCCCTAATCTAAACTGACTAGCATAAGTTAGGTGCTTTTTAAAACCATTCTTTAAAGTTTTGAGATTAAAAGTGCTCATAAATAACAAATGCATTTTTTTCTACAAAGTTTCATTTTATTCATGTATTTTACTTAAAATGAACATTGTGCTGGATAAAAAAAAAGAACTTCAACCAAAACATAGTCGTTTTCTGAAAAGGCTGCCCGGAAAATTCCCACTCTTTTTCGCTTTTTTTTAATTTACTTGGCCATGGTACTGTACTTACTGTACTTGGTTCCCTTCTATGCCTGTCTGTATACCCTGTCAAAACTGATAAACCATCTATATTACCTAGATCAATGCATAAAATTATTAAACGCATATTTTATATATATATTTTAAGCATAATCCTTGGAACTTCTATCTTTAGACAGTTCCATAACATCCAGAATCACAGATCGGTACCAATTTACAGGACATTAAAAAACAACACCCTGTTTCAAATTCAAACTGAATCGAGTGTAAATTGAAAATGAAAAATATTTATGCAGTGAACGGTGCGTACAAATAGTTACACAATAATTAATAAACAAGATGTAACAAACAAAAAATCTCAATTATTAATATAAAAATACACTGAAATGGTCCCAGCTCATACCATACATACATACCAACAGTAAATACAGTTAGGGTGTTACCACACCAAACGATCGATCCGATGAATATCTAAAGCGTCATTGTCACTAAAGTACGTCTTCTTATGGTAGCGTCGGGTGACGGGTCGCTCACTTCCCTCTAATATGGTTGAGGAGGGCGATGGCTGGATCCCGCGTTAACTCGTGAACGGTTGCCGTTTAAGGGTGTTCGTCGTTTGGATACTTGGGGGGAGGGAGACTTGCCGAGCTAACAGATGCAGAAAAGAATAATTTTTGTATAGACATAAAGAGACTATGTAAATTTATTTTGAAAAAAAATATACCCGTCAAGTTTCTTGCCAGTTCTTCTTCACGAAGGTTTTTTTCGAACTGGTGGTAGAATCATGTTTTATTTGACGTCAATAAGAACAAGTAATTGTCAATGTTGAGAAATAAATATTTGAATTTGAATTTTGAATTTGAATCGACGCCATCGAAGAAAGTTTACATAGATTACAACATACATTATAAAAATAAGGCATAATATGGCATTTAGAACAATATTTATCACATTTTTTTACATTATACAGCAAATAATACTCATTGTAATAAATAGTAATATGAGTAAAAAGTAAATTAGTTTCCGGCCAGTGTTTACAGTTTAAACCGCTAATTTGGAGACCAGAAAAGTACATTTTAATTTTACATTAAAAAGCTGAAAAACAAGCCAATTTCTAATTTTAACCGCGGTGTATTTAACAGGACCCTTGTAGCCTGTGGTTCTCTTTTCCGGGATGTTTCGACGTGCGACTCGAGCACCAGAAGCCCATACCAATTTGTCACAGACGTAGTTTGGATTTCACTACTAATGACACTAAAAAGTAGAGTGGCAAAATGAACACTCTTCCTACAGTTCATATTCAAAGTATTAAGTTTCTTAACGTTAGGTGTGATGTGGCTTCTAGGATGAATGTCCAAGCAGTACAGCATACAAGCATTCTGAACTTTCTCACAAAGTAGGACCATATACAGTATCCGCGTAGGTTAACTTTGAAAGCAACAGAGACTCCACCAGAGTTGTGCGAAGAGAGGTCGAGAGAAAATGTCTGTCTGATAAAGAACCTTCAGGCGGTAGAAGCAGTTAAGTACTACCTCCTGAATGTGCTTCTCAGATCTCATGTCAGAATCAAATAATACTCCTAAGTTTTTTGCAAAAAGAAAAGTAATTTTTGCTCTGTTTGCGGCTGCGTCTGTTTGTGTGTTCTAGATATAATTGGGCATTTGTCTAACTAAAGCAATTCAAGTAGAAAAACATAACCATTTTTCAAACTGAAGCTACGAAAAGATTCTGGTGACGTCTGCAGCCACAGTGCGAAATCAAACAAAATGGCGGACCACGTCAAGGGCTGTGATTGGTTTATTGAGTGGACATAGAATACTCGAGCAATCATTGTCTCTAATGATATGGGATATTAAATAAAACCTGGACAAAGAAATGCTTCATTTTACTTTTCAGTCCTGGCTTTCGGCTGCCCAGGTTAGGATTAAAATAAAGTCATTGTTAAAATTAATAGTATTTTTTTGATAATTTAATGATTAGGTAATCGTAGTGCAACAAATTAATAAAATACAGGTACTATAAAGCAATATTATTGTAACTGCAAGGTAGGCCGGAGGACAGTGGGTTGCTGCGCACATATTGTCACAATCATTTGGTACCTTGGCTAGGCAAGGTATGAAAATAATGTTGTAACACCTGCCAAGTCGTTATATAATGTACTTCTCATATATGAATCAGAATAAATACATTAAAAAAAACGATTTCTACATTATTTTCTAACTTTTCTTAACTATTAATAATATTCTTCAATTCCAAACGTATTTTGAGCTTACAAAATCAAACTTTTGATTATTACACTAAATAATTCTTAATATCATAATTCTAGTACCTTGTTTTTCCTAGATAATACAAAATTTCATGTAAATGTTGGGCACTCTTAAGCCAGAATTACAGTGTCACAAACAAAATTTAAATGATTTTTTTGTTGTTTTGTAAGAAAAAAGGTTTAAATCTTCTATAACCAACAGGATTTACATTTGCGTTTTAAAATACTGCATTTAAAGTTAATTTTCGATTAATTTGGTCGATAAAACAAATAAGCACTCAGGCGTCGTAGTGCTGTTCGAGTTTTGAAGTGAATAGTCGAATGAGCCGATCTATATAACGCCCGAATACCAACTGCCGATCCTACTGAAGTTGAACTACTTCGGTAGTAGTTGGATCGGGCCGGCATTGTTGTTCAAACATGTTGGTAGCGCCCCTTAATAAATCGTATTTTTATATGTATATATGTATGTATGTATCCATATCACAAGCTTACTGGATTACTTTAGGGCCACACAGTCGGTTTGTTTTTCTGGGGATTTATTTTATGTTATTAAGTTCTGGGACTCAGTGAAGCGCACACATTTAAGTAGCGACTGACAACCTCTTAAGTGTATGAGTATGAGTTTTGAACTTGGACAGAATTAAAAAAAATTTGTTACAATATTATAGGTTACTATAATATTTTTCCAGGAATATACCTATACACGACACGGAAAATATGTGCAAGCATAGCTCATTCGTGTCTTTATTTTTGAGGGTTTGGTTTTTCTATATACTGGAAAATAATTTTAGACGATAAGAAAAAAAACAGCTGCGCACCAAAATTTGCGAAACTAATCAATCTAATCAAATCAAATGAATTTATTTGCGAAAAAATGTGTACAAATAGTTCTTTATTAAAATTGACAGTTGTACATTTTTTACTATTAAACAGCGTGCAAATATTTATACGAAGCTAATTACAAAATGATTTACTATCTAAAAACCTATTAAATAATATCAAAATAGTATTTACAAATATTAATATTTAAATGTTATAAAAATATTAAGAAACATTATGATTCCTAAACTTATACATATAGATTCATTTAATTACAATTTAGTGTCTTTAAAATATTCATCAATTGTGTAGCAACATTTTTGTATCAATTAATCATATATTTTTCGTTTAGTCATTAAAATCTAAGTTTTTATAATTAAAGGGCAACTTATTATATATATCGATAGCCATACAATAAACATTTCTACAAAATAATTTCAATTTTCTAGGCGGCATATACAGTTTTTTACTCAAAATATCTTTATTTCTAGTTCTTAAAATCATGACATTACCTAGTGCCTTAAAATTTTCCTTATGTTTTTTTACAAACAATAACATTTCGAATATGTACAAACTCGGCAAAGTGAATAACTTTGAAACAGCAAAAAGAGGCCTGCACGGATCTCTGAAATCTGCTCTACAAAGTGCTCAACACATTTCTTCTGACATAAAAATACTTTCTGGATGTCTACAGAATTTCCCCATAAAATCAAACCATAGCGCAAGATAGATGAAACATAACCATGATAAGCTAATTTTGCTGCTTGTCGACTCACAGTTCTGGATACCTATGTACCTATCTATATACCTATGACGAAAACAAAACTATTTAGTTTTTTACATAAATTACTTATATGTGGTTTCCAGTCACAATACTTATTTAGAGTTATTCCTAAATACTTGGTACTCTCTACCTGCTCTATTTCCGTGCCTCGAGATGTTAACCGAATTACATCAGCTTTACTTTGGTATGTCCGGTATTGCATAAAATTTATTTTGTTCAAATTAATGACTAAATTGACATATATTAGATTCATGTTCCAGAGATTCCGTATTTTTCGCTGTTATGTTTATTGTATGTCGTCAGCGAAAAGTACACATTCATGCTCGGTAACAGTAGGAAGATCATTAATGAATAAAATAAATAAAAACGGCCCTAACACACTCCCTTGGAGGATTCCGAATGGATTTTGATTTTGAAACGACGACTTATACTCCTTTACCCTATTTCCACACATTTGTGACACTTCGACGCATTAATATAGCAGGGTTTTTAAGTTGTTACCAGGTATATTTTTAAAACCAAATATAATATTACACATTGTTACGCTGTAATCCAATAAATTTTCCTGACCAACCTAAAACAATATAGGTTACTCGCCTTATTTCCACCACGGGCATGCGCCAGTGACCTCCACCTACTTCCAGATGTTCTATGATGCCCTGGTACCCAGCTGTAAGTACGAACCTGTAGCTGATTAATAAAACTAGGAGTGGCTGTAATGGCTATGATACAATTACGCTAATGGGAAGACTTTTAGAAGTCACGATTATAGAGACAAACAAAATTAAAATTGGTGAACACATTAGGTTGAAAGGAGGCACGGGCATTTGTGCAATCGGGAGATGTCTTGCGTGTCAGATTCGTATTCAAACCCCTACATTTGTATCAGAATTTTTTATAATCCTATCTCATCAAAGTATTTTTTCTATCTTCAAGAAATAAACTGTATTATTTTGTACCATACGTACCTAAGTATTGAAGTTAATTGATACACAAATGGAAAATTCTTGGCATGTTGCAGTTTTCTCTGGTCTCTTTTATTTATTTTATATATAGGACAGCTAACGCGTTTGTATGTTTCCGAAATTAAACATATGAGAAATACATATGGTATAGAGGATAAACTGTATGACTAATTCAACATCTAATAGATTATTAAACGTAGAGAAAAAAGGCCAGAAATATGTAATGAAATCGCAACCGCCCTTTGTAAAACCCCTTTAAAATGCACCCTATTACATCCGTGAAGTCTGATAACCTAGAATTTACTGTGAAGAGAGCCACGCCTTACTGCTTTTTGTTACCTAGGCGTTCTTTTCTCTCTTACCAGACACGTGATTAGACAGCACATAGACAAGTCTGAAATCTTTAGCGTTCTTAGACTATTCACAGACTTAGATCAGCTGCCTCATGCCTTGGAGGTCCAGGTTTGAGCTTGATCGGGATAATCATTTGTGTGATAATAAACACTGATGTTCGGGTCATGGTAGTTAATATTGATATATTTTTTTTATATTCGTTCGCAGTTTGCTGTGTTGTCTTAAATAACAAAATCTCTGCTTACTTTGGGCCGTACAGTCGGTGTGTTTATCTGGAGACTTTTTGTTATTATAGCTAAGCGGTCAAATAAAAAGTGACTTTGTTTTATACAAAGGAGAATGCATATTCGGGAAACAGGTGACTCTAATCTTGTGAAAATTTGTGAAAAGCAATTTGCATCACTATGCAGTACTTGACAAAGTCGCATTTTTATTTGACCATTTAGCTGAAACATGTCTAAGCACATTTTCTAGTTACTGTTCGAGGGAGATGAAACTCCTTATTTAAATAACCAAAACAGAAAGGGAAAACATCTCTAACCTAATTGTAACCGGTTTTGAGTGACAGATGTCGGCACCTGTCGGCACGCCCGCCAAGTTATCTGCGCAGTCACCGGCAGCGCAACAATAGTTTAATTGCGGGAGGTATATTAGTTCCAATCTTGTCTACAGAACTGATCAATTGCTGGCACTTTACATTTACATAGGGTTTGAATTAACAACTAACACAATTGCCTGGCAGTGTTCGTCGCGAATTTTGAAAACTGCAGACCATATAATAAAACAAAAAGAAAATGGTACTCAAAAACACATTGCTTGTTCAAATCAGTCTACAGAAGTGACGAAGAGGAAA
Source organism: Marasmarcha lunaedactyla (assembly GCA_923062675.1). Classification (NCBI taxonomy): domain Eukaryota; kingdom Metazoa; phylum Arthropoda; class Insecta; order Lepidoptera; family Pterophoridae; genus Marasmarcha; species Marasmarcha lunaedactyla. Next base: position 14,478,579 of record OV281363.1, on the reverse strand, counting down.
TTACATAGAATTTCCTCTTTTTTCCTCTTTTGCATATTTTCGAGTTTCCTCATGTTAATAATATTTTTATTCTTATAATTTTCGGTTATTTGACGATAAAAATGCAACTCATTTAATTCTAAACCTTCCTTGGAAAATTCAATTTGCTTATCCAAACTTAAAGTTTACTTAACGAAAAGGAAACGTTCTTCAAGAATTTAAATAATCAGATTTATCAAGAAAATTACACATATATTTGTAGGAGACGTTTGTAGTCCAGCCTCCAACCGACATACTCAGTTAAGCATTTCGAACATCTTAAAGTTTTTGTGTACCTAATGCATTAATTAAAAATAATTTCCTCGATAAATCTAATTATTGAAACGCTTATTCATTTGTTTCCTTTGAGTTTGAACGGGGTTAATGAACTTTTCAAAACAGATGTTATGTAAAATGCATTTTTTTAATTGAGAAATGATAAAAAAGTTGGTTTTAGAGAATTAAAACAATAATTTACATTAGGAAAGATCATTAATGTGCAAAAGCTATGGTATTTAAAAGGTGAAATTCTATGTTAGTTTCGCTTCATCACATCTGAAGACTGATTCGAACAATTAATGTGTTTTCTGTATCGTTTCTTTTGTTTTATTATGAAAGCTTACATACCACTTAATGAATGAAAATGATACTTGATTCTATTAAAATTAACATAATTTGGTTTTAACTACTTCATTTTTCGTAACTTGGAACGTAGGAGGGAGATGATTATTTTACTCCTGAAACTAAAACATATGGCAATTCAGTATGTCAACTCAAAAAAAAAAGATAAAACATTTTTAAGCCACATAGTCATGAAATACTTTAAAATTACCAAAAATCGCTGCACATAGGTACATGGTATTCAATAGATAGGTAATCCCCTATCATCTGGCATGGGCTTGACACGTCATTAGAAACACCCTGTATAACATTACTTTACAAAATCACAATTAACTTTCCTAACAATATCTTTCGTGCGTTGGTTATAGAAATAAATGAAGATTGTAACTTTGTTAGACCAGCAAATAACTATTACTTGACAAAAGTAATACTTTTTGTTGTATTAGAAATCATATCTTGATTAGTAATTACAGAAACTTTTTATGGTTACTTAAGTAAGGGAAAAAACTAGAGCAATGCGTTTGTTGCAAGTGTGTTTGCATGTGTATTAAACATGTTATGAAAAATACAAATGTCAAATTGGTTAACGAACCTCTTTGCTTTTGAACCTCATTTTACCCATCCTAACCTATATTTGCCTAAATAACAGTATATCAACATGTACCTACGTCGCAGTATGATCAGAGAGTGCGTCAACTTGCGAACTTACTAAAGAATACATTGATGGTATTAAAAATAAATTAAAACCGATTAAAATACTATCTGAAATGTGCTCTACAAAAAAGGGGATAATTGCGTATTATTTAAAAAAATATTTAAAAAAAAAAATGAAGGCGCTTCTAAAGATATAAATATGTTAAGTCCTAAAAAAATTGATAATTTAAGCTTACGGAAGAAAAAAACGTACCAAACTAGATTATTTCACACCTATTAACAAACCGTTGATTCGAACATTGTGACTCCACAGTATCGATGACTTTGCTACACCAAAATATAGCGGGTTTGTTAAATAAATTAGATTTTTATCGAATTCACGATACAGGATCTTTTAGAAAATAATAATGAACTTAGTTTTTGTGCTGTAGTGAAAGTTTCGTACGATGTGGTTGTGAATCTAATACGAAAATATGGAACTACAACTGAGCAGCTTCTTGTTGTAGGAAATATCAAAAACGAGGTGGCACATGTATGTTCGTTCATAAAGATATCGAGTGCTTGTCTGTTGACTTTTCTAAATTCATAAAACCTTTGGAACTTCATTTTAAATACTGTGCAGTTAAAATACCCGCCTTCCAATTAATTATTATTTGCATTTATAGAACGCCAACTTCAGGTTGAAAGGTTTTCTTTAATAGCTTGGAGATCTTTTTGTCAAAACTGTAGTCATTTGTGGAGACTGGAATATAAATATGTTAAAAACTAATATAATGTCCAAAGAATTTAAAAGCATATTAATAAATAACAATTTGTTAAACCATATTACAGTACCAACTAGAAAATTGTCCTGCATAGATCTAATTGTTAGCAATATATCAAATGTTACAAGTAAAGTATTACACTTAGCCTTGTCAGATCATGAGACGGCACAAACGGTATCAATTAATTTAGAAAATAAATCAAAAATACTGAAACGTCCAAAAATATGGTTTGAAAAATGTATAGATTTTTCCAAAGATAATATAAGAAAGTTTTGCGAGGCATCAGGTTCAGCGCTATCATTTAACGATGTCATAGCTGAAAGTGATCGAAATAAAGCTTTTGACATATTTCATGACCATTTACTACTAATTTTCAACCTTGGTTTTCCATACATTATAGTTAAAAAGTTAATAAAACGAAACAAACAATTTGGCTTGTATCAAAAAGAGAGTGCTTTACCTAAAATTGAAATTGTATCCTTGGAATAAAATAAGAAATATAATTAAATACTTAAAATATATCAAAATATTTAAAAAAAATGTATATATATAGCAACATCTCAAACATCAGCGAATACAAACTATATTAGAAATGCGTCAAATACGTGTAAAGCTGCGTGGAATTTAATTAATGCTAACTTAGGAAAACAGACATGTAGCCAATTTATAAATTCAATTTGTTATGAAAAGCATTTGTATGTAAACGCATCAGAAATTACTAAAATATTTAATCATTTCTTTATTAATACTAGTCGCAAAACTAACAGTTATAATATTAATTGTCAAACCCGCCCATCTGTTAGTCAAAGCATATTCCCATCACCAGTTGTACCTGAAGAAATACATAGGATAATCAAAATTTTAAAAATACAAATGCGACAGGACATGATGAAATAAACACAAAAATGATTAAAATTTGCTCTCTGATATTATTTAAAACCTTTAACACATTTGATTAATTTAACATTGAAAGAAGACATTTTTCCGGATCGTCTATAGAAGTCCATCGTCAGGCCATTACATAAAAAAGGTTCTACTACTCAATACTCAACACATCAATAATTATCGATCTATAGCTAAAACGTCAGTTATATCTAAAATATTTGAAAAAGTGATATTAGAAAGGTTACAAAGCTATTTCTCTTATTTCAATCTTTTGGATAATAACTAATTCGGACTTAGAAAAAACAAAAACACTGCTCTTGCCTGTTTTTCTCTTATGAAACATGTGACAGAATCACTTAACTCGGGGTCACAAATCGTCTCAATATTTTTAGATATGAGTAAGGCATTTGATTTGGTCTGTCATGCGACTCTACTAAAAAAGCTAGAGTCATATGGTATAAGGGGAAATGCATTAAATTTACTAACGAGTTACTTGTAGCATAGGGATCAATGCGTCGAAGTGTAACAAATGTGTGGAAATAGGGTAAGGAGTATAAGTCGTCGTTTCAAAAACAAAATCCATTCGGAATCCCCCAAGGGATTCATTAATGATCTTCCTACTGCTACCGAGCATGAATGTGTACTTTTTGCTGACGACATAACAATAAACATAACAGCGAAAAGTATGGAATCTCTGGAACATGAATCTTATATAAGTCAATTTAGTCATTAATATGAACAAAACAAATTTTAAGTAAAGCTAAGAAGTAAAGCTGATGTAATTCGGTTAACATCTCGAGGCACGGCAATACAGCAGGTAGATAGTACCAAGTTTTTAAGAATAACTCTAAATAAGTATTGTAAGTCAAGAAGCAGCAAAATTAGCTTATTGGTTATATTTCATCTATCTTGCACTATGGTTTAATTTTGTGTCAGAACAAATGTGTTAGAGCACTTTGTAGAGCAGATTTCAGAGATCCGTGCAGGCCTCTTTTCGCTGTTTCAAAGTTACTCACTTTGCTGCGTTTGTACATATTCGAAATGTTATTGTTTGTAAAAAAACATAAGGAATATTTTAAGGAACTAAGTAATGTCATGACTTTAAGAACTAGAAATAATGATATTTCAAGTAAAAAACCTGTACATGCCGCCTAGAAAATGAACATTATTTAGTAGGAATGTTTATTGTAGGGCTATCGATGTATATAATTAGTTGCCCTTTAATTATAAAAACTTAAATGTTATAACTATAAACGAAAAATATGTTATATATTATTATATATATATATATTACTTATTGATACAAAAATGTTACTGCACAATTGACGAATATTTTAAAGACACTGAATTGTAATTAAATGAATCTATACGTGTATAAGTTTAGGAATCATAATGTTTCGTAATATTTTTATAACATTTAAATACGACGGCCTGTTTGGTGTGAAGGTAAGTACCCTTGCCTTCCATGCCAGAGTTCCCGGGTTCGAATGCTGGTAGAGGCAGATATTTTATTATATTTGCTTTCTAGTCATGGATGTGTATGTATGTTCATTTAAGTTTATTTCTAATATTTATATATGAAAAAAAATATCTATTTGTGCTTATATATTTCTTAAGTTTATTTATCTGTTATCTAGTATCCATAACACAAGTTCTTAATGATACTTAATTTGGGCTAGATAATGTGGTGTGATTGTAAGAAATATTTATTTATTTATTTATTTAAATATTAATATTTGTAAATACTATTTTGATATTATTTAATAGGTTTTTAGATAGTAAATCATTTTGTAATTAACTTCTTATAAATATTTGCACGCTGTTTAACAGTAAAAAATGTAGAACTGTCCATTTTAATTAAGAACTATTTGTACACATTTTTTCGCAAATAAATTCTTTCGATTTGATTTGATTTGATAAAACAAACTTAACAGATTCTATATTTATCATCCATGTTAGAGAAATCCTAAACAATTTGTGTTTGATTTTAAAATGTTCTACGACTAGCCATGAACGCAGTCGGTTTGTTACTTACTGCGTTTATGTGTACCAATTCTAACAAAAATTTTCCCAAGTTATACCGTAAGATAACTGCTTTTATAATTGAGAAGTATTTGAATTAGAACCAGGCAGGTGGTTAGTATTCTAGCGGTGACGCGCTACTCAACCGACCAATCACAACGCGTGTTCTACATCGCAATATCAACTTTACTTAAGCGATTAGAATATATATGACTTTCTCTGCTTACCTTTATCTATCGGTGGGAACGTGTGGTTTAGTTCCCTAAAGTAAAAACAGTGATTGTACCAACAATTTTAGATAAAACATGTTTTATACCGTTTCGATATAGAAGATAAAATCTGTCTCACATGGAAATGATACATGACTAGTGTGGTTTATAGATAGAGTTCAGCATACTTTTTTATTATTTTCGTAGCCGACAGATGACAACGCCCCCCACCTGATGGTAAGAGGCAACAGCGCCCATGGGCATCACTAATCGAAGGTGTTTTGTTTATTAATAGAATTGTGTTTCTTATTATTGTCAGGTGTAGCCTCGGGGTTGTAGTTATAATAACAAGGAAAGAGTTTAACTTCATATCTTAAGATAAAAGAGTTGACTTGTATCAATATTTTTAGTAATTTAATTTTATTGCCATATGGGGTTTTTAAATTATGGAATTAATATCGCGTCCACCTTTTTTGACAAATTGTACTTGAGCTTTTCATAGTAGCTTGTTTAGGTACCTAATGCGTTTGCGTGTAACTGCTCATCTTTGTCATTGCAATATGACATCAATAATCATATATCTAGTTGCCATTTATTACGTAATCCCAAAAAAGTCTATTACACACTTTCTTGTAATACGGAACTAAACATTTAATAACATGACAACCTTAATTAGTGCCAATAAATAGCACAATCAGGTTTTCGAACGCACTCCACCATAATTAAAAAGCAAAATGTATTCCACCCCGTGTGATTAACAACGTACCCCATAAGCAAGAGGGTTTTCCACCCACCACCCTCTTTCTTCGCTCAGTGGTCAGTAGTAACCGTACTGCCTTACAAGTCAAGTCGTCTCCTTAGTAACTAAACGCAAAACAAAAATAAACAATAAAACCTCTTTCGTTTGCAAAAATTAAACGCAAAAGGACGACCCTCTGCCTACGTTTAAGGACTTAATAAAAAGATTTTATTTTCAAAGTGCTGTGTTGCGCCAATTTTTACATAATTATCATGGCGGACTCAAAAAATAACCTTCGCATATTTGAAACGTTATTTTTCGTGTTGTTTTCTAATTGCCAGCTATTTATTTGAGGCGATGTTTGCTCGTGGTACTTTCGTGTGAATCTGGGATTAAAAATGACTAAGGTGACGTTTTTTCGCGCCAAAAAAATCATCATGGCTGACGTTGTTTCCGTTATTTTTTACGTTTTCAAAATAAAGTTGAAATGACGACTTCTAAACTCGTGCTGTGTTGGAATTGAAGCAAAAATGTGAATTATAATTGGACTTAATGTGATTTTCTTAAACTTTTCAAGTTGTTTGTGTGTTTGGATTTGTCGACTTGAAGTTCTAATCTTTTGAGGTCAGTACACTGAACTAAACCTATTTCATGGTAGCTTTCTTTTATTTATTAAAAAGAAAAAGTATGAATGTTTCTTTGGGTGGATGTTTGGTTTTCATCTCACTTGATAGAAAGAGTCGATAGGATCTAACACGCTTATTCTAGAGGTATTATTCTAGTTTTAAAAACATCAGGGACATTTTTGGAATATTAAAACTATGTGAATGTTTGTAATAAGTGTGCTTAAACATTTAAAATTTAAAGCAAGTAATTAGTTTCTTCATCGTATTTAACATTGATACATCTTCAGGATCATTACGATTATTCATTAATGCATTTTATTGAAATCTGTCTTCACAAAGTAGATAAATTCATTTCGATTAAATACTCATATACCTAAACTTTTTATTTAACTAACTATTTATTAGGATGACCAACATGACAACATTATTACAAGTAATTATGCATTATTTTTAGATAACATTATAATCGATGTCACAATTATAAGTAACGACTGCATGCAGGAGAAATATTTTGATTATTAATCATAAAAAAAATTAGAATACAAATAATTATAACAAAAAGATGAATCAGAATTGGAATGCCATGTGAGTAATGTATGTGATGAAGTGCTAGCACCATTTTTCAGGTAGCTACGCAATTTAAGAAAGTTTCCTATCTTACACTTTTTTCTTTTAATCAAATGGGAATCATTCATTTAAGTATCTATTAGTCATTCCCGTGGGATACACGCACGAAAGCGATAAAAAGTTAAGTTAGCAATTCGAAATATTTATTTCTCAACATTGACAATAACTTGTTCTTATTGACGTCAAATAAAACATAACTCTACCACCAGTTCGAAAAAACCTTCGTGAAGAAGAACTGGCAAGAACCTAATAAAAAGAGACCCGTAATTAAACGTTTTCATCAGTAACGTACTTTTTCTAAACAAATAGGTACATTAATTACCGAAAAATTTGCAGTCGCAAAACTAAAGGTTACATTATATTGTGCCACGGCGTCGGTAATTCTATAACACGAGCTTAAGGCCAAGAATCCACCAGAGCTGTGCGAGGAAAATTTTACCATCAATCAAATCTACTAACTAAACCTACTCTCTCCGCACGCTGACAACTGCGTGCGAAAATGAACTTAAACTCGAACGCCAGGCCGGCTACTTTACATCGTAGTGGACGACCATGGATCCGATGGCTGAATCCCGCGTTAACTCGTGAACGGGTGCCGTTTGAGGGTGTTCGTTTTTTGGGAGCGAGACTTGCCGAGCTAACAGATGCAGATAAGAATAATTTTATATATACCCGTGAAGTTTCTTGCCAGTTCTTCTTCACGAAGGTTTTTCCGAACTGGATGTAGAGTCATGTTTTATTTCTCAATACGAACAAGTAATTTTTTATCAATGTTGAGAAATAAATATTTGAATTTGAATTTAGAGTTTTCCTGGCAGCTATTTTCCGATTATAAAAATGAAGTTATCGCACAACTGTGGTGTGTACGCAGGCTTATAGTTTGAAAACTGCATTGTAGCAAATTACACGGCGTCTAGCCTTCGTTTGAAATGTTTCATTTTCTTTTCAATCACAGTTCTGACGTGTGTTTAAATTTCGAAGAATTGAATGTTTCGATAATGTTTTGGACAAGTTACAATCGTATTCATAGTGCAGCATAAGTAACGATTTAAGAAATGGTTTGCATTTTATAGTTGAGACTTTGGTTGAAATAAAAAAACTGTCAAAAGATAGAATTTGAGAAACAGACGTCGTTTCTGTACCTACTTAGGAAGTGAGAAATGTCACTTCTTGCATTTGCGCAACGACGCGCATAGCTCGGGATTTTGCAATGCCACGCGGAGGGAAAGTACTCTAAATACTTGGAGACAGCAAGTGTTACTTTTAGGAAACATTCCTTTATTGTTAAAGACAGGAAAAACTGCATTCAAAGATATTTGTAAATAACCTTGCCGGAAATCGAAAAGTCTAAAAACCGAAACGATAACACCCTGTATATTATCATTATCTTATTATACTTTTATATCTGATGCTAATATACAGATATGATATTATTTCTTACTCAATTCTCAATTACTCACTTACCCTATTACTTCGTAGAAAGTACGCAAATTTTTTTTAATAAAGTACAAATTTTTTTCGCAATACTACTAACACCTTCCAATGATTATCTGGAGTAGTTAAACTTTTGACAGTTAACTTGAAAATGAACTTTTGATAGGTACAGTCGGAGCACTCGCCGGAAGCCCACACTAAGGGCGAGAATCGCTTGCACGCACGTCGCCCCGCATACTAGGCACCGAAAAACAACGTACATCTCGCTTCCTCGCTCTGTATCGACGTGAAAAAAGACAAACACACTTTCATAATTTATTAATATTAGTACCTATATTTTTTTTTATGCTTTAAGAGCGTCGGTGGCGCCGTTGTAGCTGGCTTCTGAATCCTGGGTTTGATCCAGTGACATCAAAACGTACCAACCAGTTTTAACGACTAAAGAACATAAGGCGTGGAGTCTGCCAACCAGCAGTAGGCTAGCAGAGTGGGATATGAACTGCCTGAAACCACCCCTTAGTTGGGAGACGCTGATATACATGCAGTTACACTTTTTTGCTTGCTTCTCAATTTTAACGCAATTAGAACACACCTAGGCTAACCCAAGAAGATATTATGTGTAGCTAACTTAAGAATACATATTTGACCATGCTCACACCGACGTGTTTCGCCTCAACCAGAGCATCCTCGGGGGTATTTTATTCGGCTCAAGAAACGCGTAGCAATAAAAGATTAGATTAATATTATATTTTTTTGGAACGACTTCTTAACTGTATGTTGAAGTTTATTGAATGAATTATTTAATTAATGAATGAATGAGTGAGTATTACGATATGATTATATGAGTTCTATAGATATAATCTAATTAGCAAGGCATTTATAATCTTATGTTAAACCCAATAGAACTGATAATGATATGTTTTACTCATATTTGAAAGTTGAAGCAATTCTTCAGTTTTTGGGCAGGGAAGCGCGGTAACTGCGTGTGAACCAGTAATAGAATAGGTATAAAAAAATATTATCGGATAAATTCTTTTTAAACTAACGGGGGTGACTAAGTGGGTGATCTGCCCACACATCAGAGTTGGCACAGTCGGCTGTATTTGTTGAAAAATAAGGCCAGGCCCAAGCAATAACTACACATTATTGTCTAGTGCCGATCGGGTAGCCCATCGGATCGGATCTCACCAAAACCCGAACGGCGTAAGCCGGGTAGATTTTTTTACGAACATTCATTTACATATATTCAGTTTTACCGCGCGGGTTTTGCTCATTATTGCCAGGCCGAATACGTACTTAGCGCCCCTTATACCTGAGTTACGCCTTCATAAAATGTATCAATTTCTGAAGATGTTATCTCTTTCTAGCATTGAAAGTATAATGACGTGATGTAAGTAGTCACTTCATCGTACTGACTCAGCAGTCACTGAACTCTGCGAAACCTGTAAGGTCAGCAAAATAGTTGTCTGCATTGATTTTTTACTCGACTCTCAGAGGAGGGTTACGTTTTCGAGTCAAGTGTATGTACGTGTATTTCTTTGACACGCTCTGTAGTTTATCTAAACTTTATGGATTTCGACATATTATAATGTGTCATTAGATATGCTATTTTTTTTTATTGAAAATGGAGCTATGGGAGAATAATAGGATATTTTTTCCCGGAATCCTCATGAAAACAAGAATCACATGGAAAAAAAGGATATTTCAATTTGTCAGATTCAGCAGCTTGCTTGCGTTGTGCCTATGTTATAATGGTGACATCCACGAAGATGCCACTAGTTTTTAGTCTACGCTCGCACACTACCAACCAAACAATAAAACAACTAAACAACAAGAACACTAAAAACAAAATTTAAAGGGTTGTGACCAGTCCGATTTTGCAGTTCGTAGGACATTCCAACAGGAAGTTATATTGTGTTATTTAGCCGACAATTTGTATAATGTATATTTTAATTCTATATGTGAAAACTTTGTTAATGGCCATACTTAATATTTATCCTTTTTGTTCGTTTATTTTTTAAGTAGCTGTAAGTTTTAATGAATTAAAATTAAAATAAAATAAGTGCAAAAAAGTACAGTTAGACTTTGATTATATAAAATTGCGAAAAATAGGCGACGCACGGACCTCATAAATCTTGCCCCCGTGTTCTAACTTAGCTTAGTCGCAAGCCGACTGCCACTACGCGAAAACAAATGAGGCGATAGGACACCACACTTTATTTCGTGTACCAACAAACTTTATTTCGTCTTATCTTCTTCGATATAAATCCTCGCCTGACTATTGCCGGAGGTCATACATATTTTTAGATTTATTTATTGAAATATTACAAAATCCACAACTGTCCTTTAATTTAAATTAGAGTCAAGCAATTTTAGATTTGTGTCAATTAATCAATCGGTAATGCAAAATAGACCAATTTGTCCCGTTACTATTTTAAGGTCCTAAACAAATTGACATTTATATTTTTCTAATAATACCTTTTTAAAATTAAAATAGAACTTGTTAATTAACCGTCATTTCAAATTTTCTTGCTGTCCGTACCGACTGCTTGCATCTCAATAATTTACATGAGCTTTCCTTTACCGGATACGGAAGCGAAGTCCGTAGAGTATATGTATGTGTATGTACAGTCGGGAGCATTCGGGAGCGTGCTAAACGTTTTACGAACGTTCCTCCTATCGTAATTTATAGCTGTGCAAATTTTTTGGGGTAGCGCCACCTACTCTAGTAAAAATGCAGCATATTGACGTCTTCAATGAGTCTATGTTTTCTTCTTCCGTTCGGAGAGTCCAATGCTCTCGGTTTGTTTTTTTACTTATAAGTAATTGAATAGTTTGTCATCAAGCAAATACTGGTACTACAGCAAATACTGGGCTATGCAAGATATTTTTCACTGTTTTCATGGTCAGCAAACAAGCACGAATGGTATTTCCACCCATGGACCTAATTAATAATAGTTTTTTTGGTCATTCGTAATGGTTGTGATTATTATATCGACTAATGATGCGTTGCCGGCCGTCGGCTTTAGTTGAATTGCCTTTGTCCCAGTCACTGCTCTGACTGTGCCCTTCCTTTGCCCGGGACACAAACTATATTATGGCGGGCAAAAAGGGAAGACTGTGGTATCGTGACAGATGAGATCTCAACGAAAAAACTCTACTATACTATTTCCATTTATTTATTTTCTCGATGACAGTTCTAATTTGATATAATGCTCTCTAGCTCCATCCAATAGCTCCATCCCTGTCAGTTTCTCCGACTCTGGTATTATATAACCTTGTACGTGTGTAAAATAATGCATTCATAATGTAAAAAAACGCTCGCATAAGTTTTCACAGGAGCTGTCATCGAGAAAATAAAGAAATGGAATAGTATAAGAACCACTAGATAAAACTCTTTGCAACTTTTAGGTGCTACTTTCTCTTTAACAAAAGAATCATAAAAGACAGACCGACGTTACAATGTAAGGTAAGGCCATCGACACGAGATAAAACCACTTAACTGATCGTAAATTAGTTACGTTATCACTTTGTTAAACGAGTCATTTGATATTGAGCGATTATTAAATCTGCCCTTATCTCTCGGACGCAATAATATTGTCAGTTGGTCGACCACGGTTGTCGTTGCGTGATTCGCAGTAAAGGAAAGCTGTCAGTAGATAATTTATCAACATTTAAATAGATCAATTTAGCTCAAAGATTGTTTACATGTTTTATCTCGTCTCGTTGGACTTACAACACATCATTAGTCTACGATAAGATGATCAATAAAGCAACTTAAAATATAAATCCAGTTACATTTCCCCAAATACAGTTAGGTACCAAAAACTTTTCCCCTAAAAACAAAACAAAACAATAAATGTCATCCAATAAATAACAATTTTCACACCACAAAGTTTTCATAATTATAGCAAATAATTCAAATAATATGGGCTACGGGTAGGCCAGCGGGCATTATCCAAACAAGGTCGTACTGTGTGAAGGACACTAGGCTCAAGTCCAGTAATATCGTTGGCCAAAATCTTGCCCTGAACTATGCCAAGGACGAACATACGCGTTGTGTAATGAAATACTTGTCATCTTGTTAAGTTTTCGCTTGCGTTTTCTACAATTACTTTTTTTTGTATAAGCAACGCTTGTTTATAATTTAAGTTTTGATTGTGCGGAATATTTGTGAAATGTGTGTGTGAAAAGTATTTTTTGAATGACAAGACCACTGCGAACTACTACACATATTGTATTTTATTCGCCTAGTGCCGATTGGCAAGAATGTTCGGGTTTGTATTGATCGTCAAAACCCAACTGGCATGAGCCGGGTGCTGCTTACCCCGAACATTGTCGACTCATATTTGATTTTGCCGCCCGGTTGTGCAGATATAAACCTTCCGGACCGACTATCAGGTATGCAACATCTTTGTCTTCATCGTCAGTTCATAAAGTCACAACAAAGACCAACGTCTTGACAACAGACATTTAAAAACCTGTTTCTTTGATATGGTAACTCCTACACTCCCGACTTACAACTGACCTTATTCCACAACAAAATCCAAAAACCAGGAAGTCTTTAATGCCGACATTTGAAACAAAAAGTCTCTGACTCTGGTAACTGTAAGGCATCTATCGTACGCCTTATTTTTTTAATTCTTTTTCGGCGATGAGCAACTATTTGTCGGCGGGGATCTCCAGCATTTGCTAATACCAAAGCATTCCACCGTAAACGAAGAGCTCATATAAGATATATTCGAAAACAAAATCACCATCAACGCACAAAAATACTCACAATATGTATTGTTGCAGAATGGTAGTCCAATGGTCAAAATTCTCACTCAATTAAGACTGAATCGAATGTCAAATAAGAGTAGCATACTGTTTCAGTTTACAATCGAGTTTAATCGTAACACAATTGAACAGCAGAATAGCAAATAGTACAATTGCAGTTCAGCCGAATGAAAATGGAACTTCGATTGTTAGCCGAATGCCAAAAGTGTCAAATAATCCTACTACGATTCAATTGTTATTCAATTGAGCCATTCCTAAATTTGCAGAATTGGGGCCCTGTAAGTAATTTTTCGGCAACCTTCATTATGAGTTTTATTTTTATTACTTAAGTAAGTTAGTTAAATGCAAAATATCAATCAGCTGTCGATGATTACTTGAGTTCAACTGTGCAAATTTACCACTCTAATCTGTCAGATGTTTTGCCAATTAATTGTCTGCAACAACATTTAGAAAAGTTTTTTTGTTTATGATTTAGTTATAACCTTACAGAAACTCGTAGCAATTAAACGTTAATTCGTTTTAACGACAAAAATTATTACAGCAGGCAAGATGTGGACTTACAGGACTTTAGAAAAAAAAGATTTGTGGATAAAGCTTTCACATTAGAAAGCTACATAATTCAGGCAATAAACATGCGTATGGCTAAAGTGCTTTGGCCATATTTTATACTGAAACACATCACTACTGCAAGCTCGATGTGCAATTACGCCACATGTGACGTCCGGGTGCTGACGGAAGAGTAGCGTTGCTGCGCTAGCGGCATCATGGCCGAGTCGGTGCACAATCGCAGCTTACTTTCTGTTTTTGAAAACCAAGAGCCTATTTCTTAAAAAACGAAAATTAAATCTATGCAACCCTGTGTGTTTTTGGTTAAGCGAAATGTTGTTTTAACTATATTGTTATGTATGCAGCATTTGGAATAATGTTTTTGTCTAACTAAAATATGTGACAATTTTTAAAAATAAATTTAAATTACAATTAGGTATGTGTGCTGTACCTTTGTCCACGGTCTCAGCTCAGCGTCGGTATCAGAGAGCAAATCGCTGAATTCCAGCTGCTATCGCGGGGCCGAGACGTCCTCTGGAAGACTGGAAGACAAAGAAATACCTAAAGTTTCTTCCACTTCAGCCAGAAGCCAGACGTTTCAGTTTAGCATTTAGTTTACTCTTCAGTTCATTTATTTGTAATGAATGATTTTCTATTTCCCTAAACACATCGTAGTTCCCTAGTTTATTTTAATATTTCCTTTGATATTTGAAAAACACGATGACTCTTTGCAACCTACCTTCCATTCTCTGAAACAATAACAGCATAAATGAATAGCCTAGAGTAATTTACATTTAGTTATTTTGTTCATGAGCCAGTAGAATACTTGCACGGTGGTTACATTGTTCCGAACAACTTGGAATACAGCAGCGCGACTTAGGTTTGTTTCGGTTTTCTGGTGTCAACGCTGTGGGGTGTGGTTATGAACGACAATTAAATATGAATCTTGTTATTACTAACCGAAACATTTATTTCATATTTTTGGAGGCGTGGGTACTTTCCACCTTTGTTATATAATCTTGTTCCTTCTAGTTCCGAAATTCTGTCGTCTCTCGTTCTTTGTTATGTGTGCGTGAAATGGTCGCATTTAGTAATATAACCAGTAATGCGTCCACTAAATTGAAACGCATCGTTAAGTTGCAAACGTTTTACGATCTAGTCATCCACGATTGTCCTACTATTGCGCGTGACGATCGAACAAAGTGAGCGTGGTTCGAAGTTCGAAATGAACTGGATTTAGGATTTAAAAATAGTTACTGAATGTCAGGCAAACACGTACAACTTAGAACTTCGGTTTTTTAAAGTTATTATTGTAGGTAGACCAAGAGGATAAAAAGACGGGGGGGAAAGTTCCTCTCGGCACCCGTTACTCGAGTGGTGCTCATAGCCCAGGGAAAAAGTTATCTAACTACACACTAGTTCCTTGCTGCTTGCCATCCCCAACTAGTTTCTAACTTTACTCGCTTCCCGCGTATCTTTGCCGGTGGAACAAGTGCCTTACCCGAAAATTTCAGCCACGTACAAAACGCCGAATATAATTTTTAAGTGTATTGAACAATGCTTCAACATTCTGTGTAACTCGTTGTTTTACATCTTCAGCTAAACTTATAGGAGGGTAATAAATGTCAGGGTTAGCGTTTTTATTATTTTGATAACCAGCAAACGAGCTCCTGTTCTACCTGATGGTAAGTGGAATCCGCAGCCATATCCATCGTTAATCGCAGGTGGATTGATTATTAATATTTATGGTGATAATTATTGTGACTAATGAAGCTTTGCCCACTGTAGGCTTTAGTTCGAATTGCCTTTGTTCCAAAAGTTTCACTGGCGGTTCCTGCACTACCAAATAAACGTGACTACGATGACCATTATGAGGGTCAAAATAGGAAGGACTGTAGTACCACCCCAGAGGAGATCCAAACAATAGACACTCTACTACCACATACCATATGTTTATTAATGTCTATGTCTACCACTTAGTTGGGATTCATTCGCTTTAACGTACGGGTACGGGATTTTATCCATTGTATTCCATCAAAATCCACGATCGATAACTCACCAATTTAACTTTAACACAAACAATAAATGATATCCATAAGCACACACGTGACTCACTATTATGTGCCACGTCTGCTTTAGAGCACCGTCAGAAAACTAAACTATAAATAAATCAAACACCTTTGTGTAGTGTAAGTGTCGACTATGGCTTGTCCTCCACGACAGCCTTAATTCCACTGTGGGAATATCCGCCTCTTATCAGATTCAGGCAATTTATAGTCCATCACACTGGTCTGCTGCAGGGGTATTTACTTATACCTTTGAAATAATTCCATATGGGTTCAATTATGGGTTTAATAATAAATCCCCAGACAAACACCCCAACTTATCCTTACTAAAAGTAAACAGAGCTTGTGATATGGGTGACCATACAGCGAACTGGGGGGACTTTGCGAAAATCCATTGCAATTGTATTGAAATTACTTCGCTGCTTCCGCAGTATCGTTCGAGTCGTTGTGCCCTGATGATGCCCCTAGCTGGGGCGAAGCACATGTCGGTGGTGGAAACATCGTGCGTTTAGAGCTTTCTGCAAATAATACTGCACGAAATTTTTGTGGTATTGCGGTGCTATTACTAAACGCTTGAAAATTCCTCACGCACAACTGTCACGGTAGTAGCCAAATTCATTACAATAATAAGTATACACAACCATGGCCCGAGAACGAACATCTGTGTTCATCACACAAATGAATGCCCCGACCTCTCGAATCTGGGAGCTCCGTGTGACAACAGATACTACCACAGACACTACTCGACCGTTTGTATCCTCACGAAGTTTTCGTTCACCTTTGGCTACGTTACTGTCCATCAAGTGCATCGCTTGTTCGTTGGTCGGCTGTGTCAAATACTAAAACCGCGGGTAATCGTTCCCAACCCTACTCCAAAGCATGTAGATGTGTCGTTATGGTTTATTTAGGTTACTATTATATAGCGATCACGCGCCACGCAAAAGAACGGGGCTAAATACGTTCACGAGGGGCGAATTTTAATTATGGCTGTTTTTTAGTCGAGATTTATTTTTGGTAGCTAGTTTTGGGACTAGATATGTTGATAGGTCTACAAGTAAATTAAAACTCATCAATATAGGCGCTAAATATTTTTATACTTTTTCTATGTCGGCGATTGTAATCTTTTTGGGCAAACAATTATTTGATGACAACTAAGTTTTCTTTATGTTATTTATATGATAAAGGCAGCAATTGCTAATAAACTACTACCCAAGTATCTTTACTTAGCAAGATCACTGTCCCAGGAATGGAATTATAAAGGTGTTATAGGTTATACTTAGCTACGAGGACTCGGGGTCTGTAAAATTATAAGGTTATACTTAGGTACGAGGTTTCGGTGTCTGTAAAATTATTAAGTTATACTTAGGTACGAGGTTTCGGGGTCTGTAAAATTATTAAGTTATACTTAGGTACGAGGTTTCGGTGTCTGTAAAATTATAAGGTTATACTTAGGTACGAGGTTTCGGTGTCTGTAAAATTATTAAGTTATACTTAGGTACGAGGTTTCGGTGTCTGTAAAATTATTAAGTTATACTTAGGTACGAGGTTTCGGTGTCTGTAAAATTATAAGGTTATACTTAGGTACGAGGTTTCGGTGTCTGTAAAATTATTAAGTTATACTTAGCTACGAGGTTTCGGTGTCTGTAAAATTATTAAGTTATACTTAGGTACGAGGTTTCGGTGTCTGTAAAATTATTAAGTTATACTTAGGTACGAGGTTTCGGTGTCTGTAAAATTATTAAGTTATACTTAGCTACGAGATTTCGGTGTCTGTAAAATTATTAAGTTATACTTAGGTACGAGGTTTCGGTGTCTGTAAAATTATTAAGTTATACTTAGGTACGAGGTTTCGGTGTCTGTAAAATTATTAGGTTATACATAGCTACGAGGTTTCGGTGTCTGTAAAATTATTAAGTTATACTTAGCTACGAGGTTTCGGTGTCTGTAAAATTATTAAGTTATACTTAGCTACGAGGTTTCGGTGTCTGTAAAATTATTAAGTTATACTTAGCTACGAGGTTTCGGTGTCTGTAAAATTATTAGGTTATACTTAGCTACGAGGTTTCGGTGTCTGTAAAATTATTAAGTTATACTTAGCTACGAGGTTTCGGTGTCTGTAAAATTATAAGGTTATACTTAGCTACGAGGTTTCGGTGTCTGTAAAATTATTAAGTTATACTTAGCTACGAGGTTTCGGTGTCTGTAAAATTATTAAGTTATACTTAGGTACGAGGTTTCGGTGTCTGTAAAATTATTAAGTTATACTTAGGTACGAGGTTTCGGTGTCTGTAAAATTATTAAGTTATACTTAGCTACGAGGTTTCGGTGTCTGTAAAATTATTAAGTTATACTTAGGTACGAGGTTTCGGTGTCTGTAAAATTATTAAGTTATACTTAGGTACGAGGTTTCGGTGTCTGTAAAATTATTAAGTTATACTTAGCTACGAGGTTTCGGTGTCTGTAAAATTATTAAGTTATACTTAGGTACGAGGTTTCGGTGTCTGTAAAATTATTAAGTTATACTTAGGTACGAGGTTTCGGTGTCTGTAAAATTATTAAGTTATACTTAGGTACGAGGTTTCGGTGTCTGTAAAATTATTAGGTTATACTTAGCTACGAGGTTTCGGTGTCTGTAAAATTATTAAGTTATACTTAGGTACGAGGTTTCGGTGTCTGTAAAATTATTAAGTTATACTTAGGTACGAGGTTTCGGTGTCTGTTAAATTATTAAGTTATACTTAGCTACGAGGATGAGGGTGTGTAAATTATAGTAAAAGGTAACCGACTCAATACCTATCTTAAAGGACAACTCAATTATATGAACTGGAAGCTTAATTTTTATATAATTCTTAACCTACAAGTTTTATTTCTAACAATTTGCAACTGCATATTAAGCAATCATTTTTTAAATCAAATCCCTAATTCTTGATACTTACAGTCATTTAGTAAAGTAGGAACACAATCTACACAAGGTGCCCGTGAAGTTACCAGTTCTTGTTCACGAAGGTTTATCCAAACTGGTGGTAAAGCTATGCTTTTTTTTAAGTTCAATAAGAACAAGTAGATGTCAACGTTGAGAAATATATATTTGTGTTTGAATTTGAATTTAAATAGGTATTCAATATTTCGGGATAGTTTTAATTTAATTTATATTTCTTTTTGAATAAGTAAATATGTAACAATCCATACTGGTGGTAAGAAACCAGTGGTTTGTTACGAACAAGACATCAGAGATATCGCATCGGTAGATTTTGATTCCTTTTTGTACTGACACTATTTATTCATTACTTTAATAACAATTTTTTCATTGGATATATCTTCATCTTTTAATTTGTTTTGTATTTTTGTTGTTATATAGTGAATGTTAACTTTGTGTATGATTTTCCGAATAGTTTATAAAAATTCTACATGTTTTCTGGCCATCATTAAGTATGTTATTGCGCAGTACTTATTTTGTATATTTTAGTATTTTTAGATGCAAATAAAGAAGAACAGAATGTAATTCAATCAAATAATAAAGTTATCTGATCTCAACTTAAAGTATCAAATTTCTGGTCTTAACTTAAATCCAAGGTAGTGTACAAGGTAGTGGCCTCTTTATGTCGCCGTTGCCTTAGTAAGATTCAAATTTGAATAAAATAAATACCGCTAGTTTTTATTTTTTATCACAGCTAGTTCTGCTACGCCCCTTCACGCTTCACAGTAAATACGTAGAAGCTTTATGTCACAACTAAGGAGACCGAGAGCCGAGTCCGTAAATAGAAAAATCATGAAAAATCATGGTGTCTTTATTTATGAATATTGAATGTGATTATTATATCGACTAATGATGCGTTGCCGACCGCAAACTTCAGTTGAAATTGCCGTTGTTCCAGTTATTATACTGGCGGGTAAAATAAGAAGGACTTTATTACCACTCCAAAAGAGATCTAATATAATCTAGGGAGGCGCTGATGCGTACGCTGGGAGTGAATATTCAAAACGTAAGATATTTCAATCAATCTTTCCTACGCCAACATCTTTTGAAGCTTTCCTTGTTTATAATTTAGTGACCAGCGTGCGTAACACTACCTCCACTTAAGAATATACTTAGAAATATTTCTTAAAAATAATACGTTTTCCCGAAACGAAAATAATTATGTATTTAAAGTTTAATAATTGTTTTACAATGAGGCTGCCTTGGTCTATGAACGTAAACCTCCCCTAAATAAAGATTTAAAAAATGAACTACTACCACTTTAGTAAACTAACTCAAAAATATTTAGGTTTCAATAGCTGTATAATATTTAAATCTACATACTATACACACAACAGTCTCGATCACGGCCGAGAATCTCGGAGACTTTTGGCCGAGAATCTCGGTTGGATTTGTAGCAAAGAGTGTGACCGAGACCCTGCTCGATCCTTAGTTATAACAGACATATCCAGAATGTTTCTTAACAAAATTGACACTGTAAAAAAAATTTAGTCTCTAGTTGAGCCCGCGCCTGAACGTCGGAGAATATTAAACTGCTTACTCGATATTCTATCATTGCTCTACTCTAGGAAACTGCACGTGCAGTCGGGAGAGCTAGAGCAGGCATTCGCATTCGATTCCCCTGTCGTGTCGAGTTCCCTGGTACGCGCCTACAAAAACCGAACAACCTAGTAACCCCTTAGAACTCATACGGAAAAATACAGCAGACTTAACACAAATTTAAAGGTGATATTTCCAAAGTGGGCTAGTTTATGAACGCCTCACTTACGGATAGCTAAAAATATTCTCTTTTGAATAAAAATATTAAAGTAATACGAAATGTTATATCTTCAGCGCATATTTTTGTTTTCTAAAATGTATATGGCAGCACTGTAAAGTCTGCTCTTTCCTATCTGCGTTTATGAACGTTACTAATTCTTTATCTGTCACTTCAAAACACATTTTGTAAAGTCTGATGTTACGTACTCAGCTGATTTGTGTCTGCGCAGCACAGTGTGATTGAATCCTTTTTAGGTTTTCTGAGTTTTGTTACAGCTTTCAATTATGAACGAACGAACGAACTAGTAGAACATTTATGGTTCTGCAGAGTATTTTAATTTTTTTCTTGTCCTAGAAATAGGTTTTCTTTTATTTACTTCTCCATTTACAAGATCTCTTCCTTATAACTTGCTCACTTCAAGTTCACTAAACTCTCCGATAGACGCTGGATAGCTGAACAAATTTTTTTTTTTAGCTCATTCGAGGATTTGTAAACTGTCCACAATTGTTAAACTAGATTGCATTTGCCGTACCACGTTTGAACACAAGATTGGCCCATGTTCATCCTTTTGTTGGTTTCTAACGTTGGTTTTCATAGCACCATTCCACGCCTATGCCACGAACAATCTAACTTTTTAAAATTATAGACCAGTATTGAACATTTATATTTTGATTTTTAAATTTTTATGTTGTATTATGAATATTGGAACGTCACATGTTTTCGTATATTTTTATATGTAAACTTTTTAAAAATTTTATTTACTTGTAATTTTTTATTATTTTTATTATTTTTTTTTATTTTTTTGTAAAATAGTTTTTAAATGTCAGTTGTCGGATTTTTATTTAAAAGTTGTAGCTGCCTGTAATTGGATGGGCATACATTTTAAGTTGAAATGAAATGAAATGAATGTCATTTATTGGAGCAAAGACAGAGATTACATTTGACGAAAAATACAAATTTTGTTAGAATTTATTTTTGATATTCTAATCTATGCCACCAATTGGTCGCCACTCAGCTTTGTAGCCAAAGCATCGCCAGTTCTTTTATATGTTTAATTTAGTTACGTAAGGTGTTACGAAAGATTGATTGATTGATCGAAATTGACAGCTGTGATGACGACAAGACGTTAATCTAGGATTGATAAGTATGGCGGTCTATATTTGATCCTCACAGATTTTCAATAAAAGTGTGCGCTTAAAGTACCATATTTTGCATCATGACATATGCCAGTGTGGTTTTCGCTCACGCCAGCAAGTCGAATATCAATAACTTGCAGGTTATTCAAAATAGGTTCCTACGCAAATGCGTCGGGGCCCCGCCCTAAAGATCTCGAGCTGCCCACTATTGCCACGTTGATGAAGTTGGTGTCTAGACGCTACTCCGACAACGCTCGCCACCATCCCAACCCGCTGCTCAATAACTCAGCTGACTACACAGCCAACCCAGACGCGCCGGTCCGTTACAGGCGTCCGCGTAACGTCTTAACAGATCCCGACGACGCTATTACAACAAGGAACGCCGGCGTTCCAGTCAGAAATAGGGCAACACGGCATTCGAATCGCCCAACCCACCGGTGGGCCAGGCTAACGCGGCGTACGCATTCCTACTGAGTTTCTTGCTGGTTCTTTGGCAGTAGATGACCCTTCCGAACCAGTGGTAGTTTCAATATACGTCGTCCGGTGAATTTTCAAAAGCTAATAGGGCCATTATTAAACTGTCCATTTCGAAAAAAAAGAATTCCATATTTTAAACTAAATATATTCATTTTGTGTTAATGCATATATTCACAATATTCTACCGGTGTGCTCTTAATCTAGCCCCAGAGCCTATACTAGTAGAAACAAGTCCTTTAAACTGTGACAATGCGCCTTTTAAAACTTAAGAGCAGTGTAAATATAATTCAACATAGTTTAGAATTTTGACAATTCAATATAAATTGACAGTGAACGAAAGCTAGACCCGTACCTTTAAATCGGAAAATTTTAAACTGGCTACGCTATATCTATTTACCCTTAATCTATCTATTACCTCTAACAAAAAAAGCAAAAGAAACATAAGTAAACAATTTTGTAATCACAACAAATACGACACGACGGTCTTATCGCTGCAGAGCAGTCTCTTCCAGACGACCGTAATCACTTTTAGATAATAGGTCTTTACCTATGAAACTGCCGTTTTGCCGTACTGGCCATTTCAAATGAAAATATTTTTTTTTTTTGACTAATAATTCTAATTTCAAATTAATTTTAATTGACAAACATGGAATTCTTTTTCTAAAATCGTCATTTGTTTAATAGTTAGTGTTTTGTTTTCAACGCATTCGAACATTTTTCGTCATCATGGATAAGTTAAAAATTCAAGTAATTATGGAGTATGAGTAGCGTCGTGGCAGCAAAGCGGCACAAGCGGCACGCAACATCAACGACGTTTACGGAGCGAACACTACAAACGAACGCACCACCCGTTATTGGTTTACCCGCTTCCGTTCTGGAAATTTTGACCTGAAAAATGAACCCCGTGGTCGTCCGAAAACTTTGGTCGACAATGACGAATTAAAGGCAATTGTGGAAGCTGATGAAACTCAATCCGCGGCTGAATTAGCAGCAGCTTTCGACGTTAGCATCAAAACAATATTGGTCCATTTGCGTCAAATTGGCAAGGTAAAAATTATTAAATACATTAATATTAGGTCTTTACCTATGAAATTGCCGTTTATCACGAAATAAATGAAGCGTAATTTTTTTATATATTTTTTATTTCTATTAATCAAAATAATCACCCATGCAATCAATGCATCTTCGCCAACGCATTGGTAGCTTATTGATGCCTTTCTTGAAGAAATCAGCTGGACGGGAGGCAACAAATTCTTCAAAGGCATTTTGTACTGCCTCTCGGGTATTGAATTTTTTTCCCGCCAAGAAGTTATCCAAATTCTGGAAAAAATAGAAGTCTGTAGGCGCAAGTTCTGGTGAGTACGGCGGATGACGGAGAACTTACAACCCCAACTCTTGTAGCTTGGAGACCGTCTGCTGTGCAGTATGAGGTCGCGCGTTGTCGTGCAGGAGCAGTGGAGCCGAACGATTGACCAAAGCTGGTTGGAGACGTGCGAGCTTCTCCATCATTGTGTTCAGTTCTTCACAGTACACATCTGCAGTAATGCTTGTCCCGTTTGGCAAGAAGCTGTGATGAATTACACCCGCGTGAGACCACCAAACAGTGACCATCACTTTTCTAGGGGTAAGTTTTCGTTTAGGGCATTGTTTGGGTGCTGAACCAGGGTCCAACCAACTTGCTGAGCGCTTACGATTGTCAAACAGGATCCGTTTCTCGTCACAAGTAACAATGCGGTTCTGAATTCCTTCATTTGTATGCCTGCTGAGCAGTGCAAGGCTCGTCTCCACGCGTACTTCGCGCTGGTGGTCATTGAGTTCGTGGGGTACCCATTTGCTAATTCAGCCGTGATTTGAGTTTCATCAGCTTCCACAATTGCCTTTAATTCGTCATTGTCGACCAAAGTTTTCGGACGACCACGGGGTTCATTTTTCAGGTCAAAATTTCCAGAATGGAAGCGGGTAAACCAATAACGGGTGGTGCGTTCGTTTGTAGTGTTCGCTCCGTAAACGTCATTGATGTTGCGTGCCGCTTGTGCCGCTTTGCTGCCACGACGGTACTCATACTCCATAATTACTCGAATTTTTAACTTATCCATGATGACGAAAAATGTTCGAATGCGTTGAAAACAAAACACTAACTATTAAACAAATGACGATTTTAGAAAAAGAATTCCATGTTTGTCAAATAAAATTAATTTGAAATCAGAATTATCAGTCAAAAAAAAAAATATTTTCATTTGAAATGGCCAGTACGGCAAAACGGCAGTTTCATAGGTAAAGACCTATTATTTGGGTATACAATTTGACTACGACATAAAAGAAACAATATAAATAACACTGATTCACCAACATATTGCATTCAGTTTTTCGTGCTCAATTTAAAAATTTAACACCAAGCTAACACCCACACGAAAAACTAAGAACCAAAAAAAACCTGGAAACTAAGGCTAAAGAATAGTCATAAATAGGACAACACGGCGGACTTATCAACGCGATTTCTTTCGGATAACTTTTTAACAGCGGAAAAAAGCATCTATTCGTGTTTCACCCCTGACATTGCTCACTTTTAAATGGGGGTGGATTATGCAGAAATATCGCTGTTTGCCGTATAATTTACTTGGCACGTGATACCCTGTCACAGACCACCATTAAGGGGTGAATACACCCTTGCAGTTAAGGTTTGGACTTGCAGCTAAACAATGCATATTAAAACAATTAACAACAAGCAACATTAAATGGTTGTTTTGTTAAATATTGTATAATTAGAAAATGTACAAAATAAGCAGTAATCCATCAAACCATGAAAATATATTTATTTACATATAAAACGCAACCATTTTTTCGAAGTGTACAGTCTATTCATGCCGACCCTGTCTGCCGTTTAAACTTCACCCGGATTACTCAGATTAGACCTCAGATTATTCGTCATCAAACTACCACTAGATCGCAAGGGAAAAATGCAACCGAAGTTAGATTGTCCATAGGGCGAAAAACATTTTATTTAAAAACACTGTTTAAATGTTATTTAAAAGCCTCCGACGCAAAAAGATGGGTGATATAGGATAGGTCTGTTTGTGTGTTGGAACCGATTTTGATAAAGTTTTTTTGTTTAAAAGGTAATTTAATCGAGAGTGTTCTTAGCTATATTTGATTGAATTCGATACTGAAATGTTTTCAAATATAACTAAATGGGGTATCAAGTGAATGCGAATTACGTGTACCTTACAAAACTGTAACATACGTAAAAATCGGTAAAATTTTCTGAAAGTTATGCGCAGTGCCAACGCAAAAAGACGAGTGTTACAAGTTTGATGTGTCTGTCTGTAGGTATGTATGTTTTTCTGTTTGAAAAAAAATCGTTTAGCCGTTAAAAAGTTAGCCGACAGACGGGGATTGTTTTAATTTGTGCTCACAAATAAATTGTTTAATTACTTATTTATATTTTACAAACATAAATAGAACATTATAATAATCTGTAAGTATTGTAAATTATTTTTATACCGGGTGAGTTTTCTTACCGTTG
The DNA here is from genome assembly GCA_923062675.1 of Marasmarcha lunaedactyla. Classification (NCBI taxonomy): domain Eukaryota; kingdom Metazoa; phylum Arthropoda; class Insecta; order Lepidoptera; family Pterophoridae; genus Marasmarcha; species Marasmarcha lunaedactyla. Next base: position 14,452,717 of record OV281363.1, on the reverse strand, counting down.
CAGAAATGAAGCGCAAATAAAAAAATCTTGTCATACAAAATTGGCAGCAAAAACGTAAGATTTGTGTGAAAAGGCAAATTATTTTTTTTTTCATTTCCGCCATATGCAGTATTTGTGTCAGTTTATTGAGAAAGAGTGTTGATAAGAATTGTAATTTAAGCCCAGTTGCCTATTTCCGAACAGTGAAAAATGCCACCGTGTATGGTGTAGTGCCTCGGTAACAATAGCAATGTTGAAGCTAGTTGAAATTGCATTAGCGTTAGAAATTATCTTAGAATGGTGAATATTTCGCCATCTTTTAATTTAAGTTATTATAGTACATCAAAGGAATCTAGATCTCATTTAATATTGTATTTTATTGAAAATGTGTTGTTAAAACATGTATTTATTAAAGTTGTCTATTGGAGCCCAAATTACCAATGTAATGTAAATAAATATATAAAATCCCCAGACAAACACACTAACTGTATGGCGCCAAAGTAAGCAGAGCTTGTTTTATGGATGACCATACAGCGTACTCGGGGGGAGACTAGAATAAACATACATATATAAATATAAACATCCATGACCCGAGAACAAACTCCTGTGTTCATTACACAAATTAACGCCCCGACCAGTACTCGAACCCTGAACATTGCCCTATTTTATAGTTTGCAGTCTAAAGTCAGCTGGAAGAGATTTTTGGGAGTGTAATGGCGGAGATACGTTGGCCATAATTTTCTTCAATATTTATCTGTAAAGTGGTTAAGCTTTCATAAAAATATTAAAGTCTTAAACTCAACTCGGATTAAAACTTAATAATCCCCAGACAAACACACCCACTGTATGGCCCCGAAGTAAGCAGAACTTGTGGTATATAACCCAGCTATAAACCATACAGCAAACTAGGGGCGGGACACACAATAAACATACATATAAAAAATATAAACATCCCTGACCCGAGAACAGACACCTGTGTTCATCGCACAAATGAATGCCTCGACCAATTCTTGAACCTGGGACCTCCGGCGTATGAGGCAGTGCTACGCCACTACGCCACTCGGCTGTATGTGGACCTCTTTTTTTTCGAAATGGACTGTTTATTGTCATTTAAAATCTCACTGGACTTTGTGGCTTAGCGCTGACGGCGCTTAGCCGGAACTTAAACTTCTCCTAAATACGATACGCCCAAGGGCACCCGAGAGGGCACGGACCTCGGCTTAGGACGTCGTACGAGTATATTGAAACTACCACTGGCTCGGAAGGAAGCGTTTAGACCTCACATGGACAGGATTTATTAGAAAAAGATTTTTTTGTCAATCCATATCAACAAGTTACATCGATAAATTCAAAAATATTTTGATTAAGACATTTGAAATTAATCTCATAAAGTTTATCTTTATTTATTTCATGCCGCAAACAACTATTTCCTGAATTATACGTTTTATATCTTTATTATAATTTTATGTATATATATATTAGTAGGCATATTATTATTATAGTATATTATAAGATTTACTAATAATATAAAATAGTATTGTATACAACGTTTATACTTAAGTGTTTTAATACTGTTTCTGTAAATTTCGAATTTGAAGAATAACTTAAAAAATTTTATGAATGAACAAATAAATTATTTCAATATTACATACCTTCATACAATTTACATTATACAAACATTACATACCTTTTAAGGCATAGAATTATCCCCAACCTTTCAAAAATTACCAAAATTTCCATGGATTGTGAACTTACCTCAAATATTTTGTTACAGGTGCAAACTAACCAAAAACAACCATGGCTTTAAAACTAAAATACACGGACGAACATGGAATCCTCCACATCGACGTCAGCCCTACAACCAGTCCCGTTCCCGAGGACGAAAATCGGAACAAATCAGGAAAATCAGATATATCGGACCCGAAGTTCGACACTATTAACAACCGCTTCGCCCACTACGACCTTTTCGGCGGGAAATATGACGTAGAAATTGGCGCCAACAGCGAACTAAGTGGGGAGAACCCTCGCTCACTTTTTCGCAGTCGCTACAATAGTATTGAAGAAGAGTTGGCTAATACACCTTACGCGTTTGCCACGGCTCGGTCGTTGCGTGTGCGCAGCGCTAACAACAATCCTGTAGTTGATATATCAATTAAAAACTGCGACGTGTCGCCTTCAAGAGATATAGAAGACGATCGGTTTTTCAATAGGACTTATGGTTTATTTGGACCAAATATAGACTTAAAATCTTCTGATGATGATGAGACTCCAGCGTTCACTGTGACTCAGTTGATTCACGCTCAAGATCGATATTTTGATCTATCTAAATCTGAAAGTGTTTTCGATAGTCCTGAGAGTAAAGTGAGTGATATATGTATTGAAGTGCGAAGTGCGCCGAGTTCGGCGAAACGGACAGGGGTGGAAAGGACCGTGGGCAGTTCTTTAGGGAGTGGTGGCTCAAAGGAGAGTGGAGCGTTTCAGGTGTTGACGCCTGAAACGAAGACGAAAGCCGTCCAGGTTGAAACGCCCTTGGGAATAGTTCCGTAAGTTTTTGAATATAATTTGATTATTATAATTGAATATGACCATTTAAATTATAGATAAAAACTCATACTCATACATTGAGAGAGGCCATATTATAAAAAATATGTTTTCCGGAAACGTTAGTCTTGTAAATAAAATGTTATATGGTTTATCCATGTGATCCATTAAAAAAAAAGGAATGTAATAAATCAAAGTATATAATAAGATCTCTAAATAATTACAGTACAACAATAATATTTTAATTTAATTTAATTTAATTACATTACGAAGCAAAGTATAACATTTTATGAATAAACATAAGGCGACTGAAAGTGAAATATTACGGAAACAGTTGTAATTGCATCAAAGATTTTTATAATTACGATCGTAATAAATTGCACAGATAAAAATGAAAGTGCCATTTTGATTGATATTTAAATATATTTTTTTGAATAATATATAATAATATGAGAAAGCTAATTAGAACGGTCTTGTTGAATCGCAGTAATTTTAGGTAAAGGCTGACTTTTCGAGTTTCTACAATCTAAACGTAAAGAAAAACTTATCATCAAACTCAAATGTTTGAAATATGATTTTTTTCTACATTTATTGAGCTCTATGTCCTTTTATTTTAATATAAACTTCTTGAGAATGACATAAACGGATGGAATAACATTTTAACGCAAACTATGACCAATTTTCGGTTGTTAACTCTGGTAAATGCTTTATAAATTCCTACATAAAATATATTAGAAAAAAAAAACAACAGGATTCTATTCATATTTCATACTTGCCTTGAAATTGTTTGTGCTTGTAATTTATCATCGCTACCGGTGTTTCATACTTTCTATTTTAGTAATTAAGTTGATAATTAATACATTTAAAAAATATATCTGGTATTATTATCACGAGTATATTCTTAATTATTTCTAAAAATACAGGAATCTTTTGAATTACTCTCAGTACCAAAAATATTTTTATTTTGTGTTGGAACCAATCAGAGGAATGAAAATTAGTTTGGTACAAGCAATATTCCGATATATTTATACGCCGAGTGGCGTAGTGGGTAGTTTCCCCTGTGGAGCATTTATTTTTGTGATGAACACAAGCGTTGGTTCTCGGGTCATAGTATTTTTATATTAATATATGCATTGATTTAAATCTTTGAATATATGCATGTTTATTCTGCGTTCTACCCAGTACGCTGTAGGTCATCCATAGCACAAGCCCTGCTTATTTTTGAGCCATATATTTGGTGAATTTGATTGGCGATTTATTATGATTATTTATATGCTAAGTGACCTGTCCTTAATATTTATAAACAAGTTAACTTTTACTCCAAGTTGAAGAAACTCGGCGAGTTTATAAACTAATATATTATATGAAATCTATAGCCAACGTAACTCCACCATAGCACTACTAAAAAAATCTCTTTAAGCAGACTTTAGTCTGAAAACTATAGAATAGAGTAAAATAGATACGTTTGTCCAGCAAAAAAATCTAATTAACATAAAACTCAAACACCAACATTTAGTTTCCTGTACCGTTTAAAAAAGCGGGTAGTTTGCAAAACGTGTTACGATAGATTCAGTTTTTGCAACGCATTTCATTGACGAATCGTGTCGTAATTGGCACTTCAGTTATTTTATTAATCGATGTTGAGGTGTGAATGTGCGTGTCGAACATATTTTTAAATGTACTTTAATTTTTTCTCGATGATATATACAGTAAAGTACGTAATAATTTTATTCGATTTAGTGGCTGCGCGCCGAGGACGCTTGGTTCGGAGTTCAGAACTTTCGGCGACCTAGTGTCGTTAGTGTTAGTTGCCCAGCCTCATACGCCGAAAGTCCCACATTCGAGTTCTGGTCTTCGCATTCATTTGTGCGATAAACACAGATGTTTGTTCTCGGGTCATGATTGTTGGTATTTAGATGTGTATGTTTACTTTGGGCATGCACACCGCAAGCCCTCTTCCCATAGATGTGATTGTCTGGGGAAAGAAAAAAATAAAATTATATTATTAGTAATATTTATTATATTCGTCTCCAAACAAAAATATGTCTTACTTCTGACAGTCGTCTAGTTCGTTTGGTCTAGGAGTACTTAGTGGTAATTAGTTGATGTAATTGATCCGTAGTTCAGTTCACTATTGATAATAATTAAATACTTACTCGTTTCCTAATACGCTGCAGTGATATCGGTTATTTTATAGTAAAATATGAATAATTGCCTACGACATTCTTTACTAATCTAAATTTTAAAAAACAATTCCGCGCCGGATTCTGTTCCTTTCAGTATATCCATAAAACCTCTTGAAAGCCGAAGTAAAGTTGTTTAACGCAATCTCAATGAAGATGAAGGAAAAAACTTTCACCAAGTGTCATATTTTTTCCAGGAAGCTATAGTCCTAGTTCTTTCAAGCATCGAGTGAAAAGGTATCTCGTGGATAGACGTGTAACACCTTCGTCTTCATCGTCACTTTCCATCAGGTGAGATAGAAGACTAACGTCTCATCCTTTTTCAATAAAAAAAAAACAAAAAAGAAACAGAAGGCTCGCGTGCTCGGTCAGTAGTTATGGTATAAAAAAATATTATAAAGGTTGAAGTCACGAGCTAAAACTAGTATACTGTAATACAATACCGTTCACACCACTCATTATACAACCTTAACCTTGGTTGAAATTGACATTGCGACCAGTAATCTACGACTTTTTGTTCAAAACAGACAAAAAAATCAAGTGTTTTTGTGTTGTATTATATAATTTGCTGTCATTATAAGACAATTTTTGTTAACTATTGTATCTGTGAAGTAGAAAAAACAAAAGCAGTATTGATCTCAATGGGATGTTACGGTGCAAGTCTAGAGGTTAATAAAAAAGATTTGTCATTGTGCATTGAATGGGGATAACATTGATTTATTATCTAAAGCGTCATTGTCACTAAAGTACGTCTTCTTATGGAGCGTCGGGTGACGGGCCGCTAACTTCCCTCTAATACGGTTGAGGAGGGCGATGGCTGGATCCCGCGTTAACTCGTGAACGGGTGCCGACTGAGGGTGTTCGTCGTTTGGATAGTGCGGGGGAGGGAGACTTGCCAAGCTTTCTTCAAGCTTCAAGTGCTTCTTCACGAAGGTTTTTCGGAACTGGTGGTAGAGTCATGCTTTATTTGACATTAATAAGGACAAATAATTAGCAATGTTGAGAAATAAATACTTAATTATGTGATTATTATATCGACAAATGATGCGTCGCCAGTAGCAGAACACTGGCTTCAGCTCGACTGGACCTTGTTCCAATAATTTTACTATTTGTTCCTTTCCCTGAACGGAAACACAACCACGTGAATAACGGCGGTCAAAAAAGGCTGTAATACCTCCCCAAACTGATCTCGACATAAGCTAATAGAAGAATTATGCCCGTGAAGTTTCTTGCCAGTTCTTCTTCACGAAGGTTTTCCCAAACTGATGGTAGAGTCATGCTTTATTTGAGGTCAATAAGAACAAGTTATTGTCAATGCTGAGAAATAAATGTATGAATTTTTATTGTCTTTTATACAAAAAATTATTTAATATATGTATAGTTAATGAAAATGACCTTGTTGGGGCGTTAAGTATGGTAATTTTTCTGGATTTGATGAAAAGTGAGAAAGTAGACTAGAAAATTACACGTCAGTTTTAGACTACGTTCCAATACACTCAAGTTCCTGGATTTATTATTTTATGACAAATTATAATCTGTCATAAAATGTCATAAAACGCAAAGAAGTTCTATAGATATTTTTTTGTTTGTAATAATTCTACGCTGTTACAAATTTCTAGATTTCGATATGTCCTTTCTGGTCCTGTTTTGTAAAGTGGGTTACAGTATTTTTAATATGTTAATAACTGACATGCGGCCACGAGAACCACCTAATGGTAAGTGGTATCCGCGCCCATGGACCTGGTAAGTCGTTGGTGTTTTGTTTATCAATATTAAATGTGATTGTTATATCGACTAATGACGCGTCGTTCGCCGCAAGCTTAAGTTGGAATTATCTTCGTTCCAGCACTAGCACTGGCCGGTCCTTCCCTTTATCCGGAATTCAACCGCAAAATCGTGATTATTATTGTGGTCAAAATAGGAAGGAGTGTAGTACAAGACGCGATCGTTGAGATAAATAGTAAAAATAATAATCTTTATTAAACATAACATGCTTAGTAAAGCCGGAACCTGTGCATAAGCATTAAATGAATGCATTTACAGTAATAACTTAGGAGTATATTAATTCAAGATCGGTATTACAACTGATTACATTATATTTTGTTAATTAACATTATGGGCTCATCATTTTATTCATACAGATTCACTGAAATGGATGTATGACGTCTTCAGTTTCATGGTAGTTTAGTGAGAGTATCCACTTAATTACATGTTTTTTTTGCGACCATGACATGTCTTGCAGTTCAATTAGTGAACTGTACTGATTTTAATATAGAGGAAGGGACCAAGGGATGGGTAGGATTTTTGGGAAGTTTTCAGTTTTGTGGAAGTTTCAAAAATAAGCTGTATTATTAAACGACTCTATGTCAGACGAATATAATCACATATGTTTTAAAGGCACCTCGTTGTCTCTCTCCTCGTTCTTTTGTATGTCATGCTGAGTGTCGATGGAGTCGAGCTGCTCGGCTCCACACTCTCCTACACATGAGACGGAAGACAAAGCAATGCTAAAACACGTTAATGTGACATTATGTATTAATAAAAATAGACAAATAATATGGTTTCAGGCAAAGATTGCGCTGGTTTGGTCCTTGCCTTTAACCTTCACACAACCACATAAACGTGATTCTTATAGCGGTCAAAATAAGGACTATAATACCGTTCCAGGCGAGATATTAACCGAGAAACTCCTCTGCTAATATAGTTTCCAACGGTGAAATAATTTAAAACCAGTCCAGAAATTTTATAGTTTATCGATTATATACAAAACAAAAATAAGTAAAGAGTATCCACTCTTACCAAGATTAAGTAATTATTCTAAGTTACCTTAGTTTCACCGATGACTAAGTTACTTCAAGTTAGTTAGAAGCACTAATAAGTATCGAAGTTAACTACAATTATATGGAAAGTCTGAAGATGTGAAACTTTAAAGCGTTGTTTTCCTGGCCTATAATCGTTAAAAACAACCTCTTTATAATGCAATCAGGTAAGTGTTTGTTTCCATTATACTATGTCATGTTTTTAGTTTTATTTACTATTTAGGTTATGTAAATACATAATAGTACATTAAAATAGAAGGAAATCAGGGAACTAACTCTTATATTACATGTACATTTTGTTTACCATATTTAGAGGTGACAGCTGTCAAAATTATAAACAAAATGTCACCAAAGGTTTAGTTGTTTATAATCGCGATTCCTGGAAAGGTTAGCCGTCAGATATACCAAAATATATATTATTTATTACTGTTTTTATAACCTCCTATGTATTTTTAATTTAGCTAGATATTTTTAGGTTAGTAAAAAACACCTAAATTACAAATCATTACGGAAACACGGCACAAATTATTAAAACTGCCACAACATCCCCACGGACCAAGTGAGAAACCTGTTAAATTATGTATATCGGTCGATCGTTCGTAATTAATACATTTTACATACTAAACCCTATGTGAGGAAAGCGTTTTGTTTGAGTCGGTTTCTATTTGTTTAATAAGAGAAGTCATCAATTATTTTAGTAATAAGAAACTGCCAATAACTAGGTAATCAATATCCATGCAATTTTTATAAAGATAATGTGTTTGTTTGTCTGTTTGTTTGCAATGGGAATACTCTGAAAATAATAGACTGATTTGGAAAATTATTTCACCTTTTGAAAGCTACATCATCCAGAAATCATATAAGCGACATTTTTTTATCCTAGAATCATCACGGGATCATGAATAACAAGGATAAAGACGAGCCTCTAGCAGGCCTATGTCACTTGTGCGCGCTAAACGCCTACCAACCGCTGGGTGGCCGGCGGCCTTAGCAAAGCAGACTGCCGTATCGCGTTCGTGTTTAGATTCATTTTGGCATGCAGTCGTCCGCGTGCAAAAGGCTGGAACGCACGAAATGATCTATCTATAATTGTTTGTTACTTAATTTCGGATATACACAGTTGCACATTATTTATTTTTCTATGATATGCCAGCATTCATTTACATAACTGAAGTGCCAAAGTATTATATAAAAAATAAAAATTGGTAGGGGAAGCGGCGTCCATCCTGTCATATAGATCGCATGATTGTGTAGATTAGCTGGTCAAAAACAAATTTAATGATAAATAAATGCTTCGAAACTTATGTAGTTTTATTTCGTCCGTTCATTCGCTTTGACGTTCGTTTGTTACTGCAGGACTAGACCTTGTCCAAGGATCTCCACATCCAATGAATCCAAGCGATTTCGACGCAGCGTCTACCGCTCGTGGTTGCCACTCGAGCACTGTATTGCTATTTATAGTTATCGCCTTCAAAATAACCAATTTAAGACAATTGGTAATTGAGCTCATACTAAGTCATTTAATATTACCACATCTATATATTTTTACATCATCGATACTCCATTTGAGAAAATTATAGTTATTATGTCAAATTCAAAACTACGCACAAACTGGAAGCGTATAATTTCATATATTGCGGTTTAGACTAAAACAGAGGTCCGTTATGAAATATATAAATATGTGTTATGTGATTGTGTGCAGTATAACAATGGCCTAAGGCCTACTGTAGGATTACCAAGCTACTGCAGCGCATCGGCCATGTTTTCTCAACTAAAATAAATGACTATTATGCCATTATTCGAAAAAAGAACGCATCTCTTATGATGAGGTTGCGATCTTGTACCAATGTTCTGCTGAGGGAGCTTGCAATATGGAGGCATTTTTTGTCTGTTTTAGTTTAATCAATTAATATGAATGTCTTACTAACATATTTATTTAAGTTGTATTACTAACAGTTGCCACAATAAATGAAATTTATTATTATTATTACTATTATTAGCATTTTTGCGAAAATTACATTAAGTATAAATATGGACAAGTTAAAGTAGGTAGGCATTTTCGCAGTTCTGCAAGATTAGTAAACTGATGATTTCGGTGAAGACGTCGATCGCATACAAAAACACAATCAGTTTCAGAAAACAGTCCTCGCAAAAAGAGTGTCCATGTGTGTTTTGGGTTCCCTTTCAATCAAGTCTTTCAATCATTTCAATCAAAACAACACTTATGAATCTAGTCTAGAAATCAGAATAAAAACTTATTTTTAAGCTTGATTCCAGTTAAAATCGATAGTCGAGTTTCATTTACAAAATATTAAATTGTTGTTGTTGACGTTGTAAATAATATTTTAAATCATAGACGTAGGGTTGTATTTGCAATAACATATGTACCAGGTTGTTATGTACCAATTATTTCTTGACAAAAGTTTAGTTACGAACGACCATACAGCGAACTGGGAGATCCCAGAATAAACATATGTATTATTTATGAGAGACGCTAACCACATTTTTGGTTCAGCAGTATTTATAAAATGGTTAATTTATTTAAAGTTTACACTACTCTATAAATCGATACTTACTCGACGACCGAGTGGTGTAGTGGTAAGTAGCTTTGCCTCACACGCCGAAGGTCCCAGGTTCGAGTCCTGGCCGGGGCATTCATTTGTGCGATGAACACAGATGTTTGTTCTCGGGTAATAGTTGTTTATATTTATATATGTAGGTTTATTCTGGGTTCCCCCCCAGTTCGCTGTATGGTCATCCGTAACACAAGCTCTGCTTACCTCGGGGCCATACAGTTGGTGTCTTTGTCTGGGGATTGATTGATTGATTCATAACTTTATAAACTTATTTTATTTGGGACGATAAACAATGACACAGTACCTACAATGGAGGCAACTTTGTAACCGACAAATTAAAACTTAAAAGTAATTGATTATAACTTAACATAAATCATAAAGTAATTGTAATAAATCTTTAATAAACGTAGGTATACACTGCAATATGTTTTGTTTTTCTTTATTTAAAGAGCTCGATCCAACGAGCATTTGTATCAAGTCGCTGAGAAATACAAATTTAGAAAGAAGATTTTTTCTATTCATAAATTAAAAAGACTTCTGCCCTATACCATTGGATTAGTGGTGATGGCTGAGTTAGTATATTCTTTGCTTGAGGTAGCTGCCTGTTCTATTCGTGACGAAGGCCTGGAAAAATCTAGAATTAACATATATTTTTTGTATCAATTCATAGGCTTTGAAAATAGTCGACCATTCTTAATGTTAACATAATACAAAGCATTTTCTGAGAGCTCAGAAAAATAGAGAACAATACGCGGCGGCAAAAAATACCTTTTTTTACTAGTAACTGGGTATTATTGTGTTAATTTCATCTTATTAACAACTTGGGCTATCCACACGGAGCCCCGATGCAGCGGTTTGTAACAGGCGTCCGCGTAACGTCTTAACAGATCCCGACGACGCTATTACAACAAGGCACGCCGCCGGTGTTCCAGTTAGAAATAGGGCAAAACGCCATTCGAATCGCCCAACCTACCGAAGGCTAGGCTAACGCGGCGTACGCATTCCTACTGAGTTTCTTGCTGGTTCTTTGGCAGTAGATGACCCTTCCGAACCAGTGGTAGTTTCAGTATAAGGCCATAGGGCCATATATATAATAATAATATAAATAAATATTTCTTACAATCACACCACATTATCTAGCCCAAATTAAGTATCATTATGAACTTGTGTTATGGATACTATGTAGATAACGGATAAATAAACTTAAGAAATTAAATACACACATAGATTTGCTTTTTCATAAGTATATAAATATTAGAAATAAACTTAAATAAACATACGTACACATTCATGACTAGAAAGAAAATATGATAAAATATCTGCCCCTACCAGGATTCGAACCCGGGACCTCTGGCATGAAGGCCAAGGCTACTTACCTCCACACCAAACAGGCCGTCAACAGTGAATTTTGAAAAAAAAGCTCTGCACACGGATTTTACTTTTCTTCTTTACCAGATTATTGTACGCCTACTAGACTCCGAGAACCCTCGATACACGACGACTTTGCATTTGGTTTACTGGATTACCAACCGTGCATCTTGACATGGATCGCTGTATAAATACTAAATAGTTTATATCTCAACTCCCAGGACGCAAAATGTTTCAATGACAAGTTATAATTTAAGAACAAGTTAACACCTTGGCCCAGAAGTGTATGAGCTGGTATCTGTTTCCTTTATAATATTTATGTTTGAATATTAACATTTTTATTTTTGGACAACTAGACGTGGACAGGCCTTCCATCCCTTTATAGTAGATATCCTAAGAAGTCGAACCAAACGCTTCGATAGTTCCTTGTTGGTGCGGGTCGCCAATGTGTGGAATGCCTGCGTCTGTTTTTCCAGAAAACTACAGTCCCACTTCTTACAAGCGTCGAATAAATAGGTATCTCGTGGATAAACGTGTAACACCTTCGTCTTCAAGGTCACTTTCCATCAGGGGACATAGAAGACTAACGTCCATAAAAAAAGGTTTCTTTACCTATAATATTCGAGTATATCCACTCTTAGCCCTTATAACATATACTTTTTAACTTGTGATACTTAATGTCAAACACTCAGAACAGCTTTTCTTAGCGCCATTTGTCGATTTCATTGGAACCAACTTTTAATAGGTTGAGGAAAATCCCTTATTGTGTTCTCGCAGTACTATTCCTAAATACACGAAACCCTAACAACAAAAATTTAATTAAATATCGGATGTAATTTGTTTAGGTAAAACTTCCACCAATTACACGCTCCATATATAAAGAATTAACGCACTTTTGTAATAAATACTTTGTTAATGTGCAACCGAAGACCTTTAAACTGCTTTGTAGATTAGATATATTCCTTATTACACGTAATCAAATCTTAAGAACTAGGTACAAAAATAAGTTAATTATTTAGCAAAGGTGGACTTATCTCTAAAAGAGATCTCTTCCAGCGAACCCAGGTTATAGAAGAGAATTACACAATGACAAAAGTAGTTGACAAAAGTAATAGTCTAAAAAACCAAAAACAAAAAAATTACAAGATTTAAAATTTTTCCTAATACTAAATACACGCTTACTTCTAATAACCTCTCTTATAAGGGTCTTTAAGGATACTATACAGCGCTGTTAATATGTGTAATTCATGATATGGCCAAATTTTGTAGACGCTCTAACTTATTTAGTAACTCCTCAGTCGCATCCAAGAAGCAGACATCTGCATAATCTAATATTGGTAGTAACAAAGACTGTGCCAGCATTATTTTTGTTTTATAAGGCAGGAAATATTGCAGTCGCTTAAGGGAGTGCAAAGTGTGGTGCATGCGTTTGCTAACGCCGGCTATAAGCGGAGCCCACGACATGTTGCAATCCATTACAGGTCCTAGATTTTTCCCCTACCAACATATGGAATGTTTAAAGATCTTAATTAACAACAAAGACAAAAAGTCACTTACGTGTTAACATGTCATGCTAAGTACAAGTTAAATATTTTTTCGTCTCGTTTATACAAACATATGATACATTAAAGCCAAGATTGATCTAACTTAATATATGTACAGTAAGTTTACCTATTATATAAATCAACAGCTAGGTTAGTACTATATGGAAATAGGTATCAGATTTGAATTCCACTCACAATAGGTAACATTCTTTTAAATTTATAGTCAGATGAAATGATTACATATTACGTTATACAATACTGAGCAAGTAATTTCTTAAATTTGAATGACGTATTTGCATTTTTTATTCGCCGAGTGATGTTTGGACGTTTTAGGAATGATAGGTTAGTATGGATATTCCCATGGATAGTTTTGTGGATAAATGTACAGATATTATTTTTATATAACTGGTTTAAGTTCATTAGTTTTGTTTCTTCGTAAATCCTTTTAGTAGGTGTTAGGTAGTTGTATTGAAACAGGGTTTTTATTATATTATTTTGTAGTTTAAAAGTTTTTGTGTTATAAAGTAATATTTTATAAAGTAATGCATACTTATTGTAAAAAAACGCTCGCACAAGTTTTCACAGGAGCTGTCATCAAATAGTATAGTTCACTATTAATGTGTTATATGTGGTTTTTCCATGTTAAGTTCGAGTCTTAGTAAAGTCCAAGGTATTTTTCATGAGTTTCTCTTGAATCGGGCTATTATTCGTTGTTAACTGTATGTGGGGGGCTGTTGGTTTATTTTTTGCTTTAAATATTATGTAACATGTTTTGGATGTATTGATTGTTAGTAAATTATATTGGAACTAGTTGTATAATGTGTCCCATTCATTTTGAGCTTAAGATATTAGTTCATTTAACGATGAATCGAAGTAAAATAAGCATGTGTCGTCTGCGTAAAGTGACCTTAATAAGGTAATGACCTTTTAGACCTAAGTCATGTTATATTATTTATGTAAATTACGAATAATAGGCCTAGGATCGATCCTTGTGCTATTCCACGCTCTACTGTCACTGCGCTACTCGAACATTATTATCTATTTTGACTACCTGTTTTCTATTTTTTCGATATGGTTTTAATATTTGCAATGCTTTGCCTGTGATTTTTAGTGATTCTAGTTTCTTCAAGAGCAGTTCGGGATTTACGGTGTCAAAGGCTTTTTTTAAATCAATAAAAACTCCTAAATCCTGATGTTCTTTATCAATATTATGTTTTATTTTAGTAACAAGATCGATAGTAGCTGTTAGTGTGTTACTTTTAGGCCTGAAACCGCATTGCCGATCGGAGATGTAATCGAATGGCTGTAAGTATTTTTCTAATCTGGAACATATAACTTTTTCGAATATTTTGGACATTACTGGTAGGCCAGATATTGGAATAAAATTTCCTGGATCTGTTTTGGTCCTGATTTGTATATTGGTGTCACTTTGGCTATTTTTAGTGAATCTGGAAAGATTCCATCTAATTCTATAATTCTAATTCTATTCCATCTAATAATCAAAATTAAGTAATTTGTTAAAACATGTAGTCATATTATTGAGTATCAGAGTTTTTATACATTTATAATTTTAGTGCTTATTCCGTCAAGAGCGACACTACAGTTTGAGTCTAGGTTATTAATAATATTTAGAAGTTTCTTTTCAGTGCATGGTTCGAATTCTGAGATTGTTGAGTTATGTGAAATATTTAATGGTAAAGCATATCTATAATTTTCTTGAAATTTTTTTGGTATTTGTTCTGCTAGATGTTGCCCTATACTTGAGAAATATTCATTAAGTGTTTCACACACCTCATTGGGATCAGTTACGTGTCGCGAGCCTATAATGAGTTTTGAGGGAGCATAACTTTGTATACCTTTGTTATTCGCTAATGTGTTAACTAGATTCCACATTCTTTTTGGTTGTTTAGTACACTTCGTAAACTGATTATGGTAATACAAATTTTTGGTTTCTTGGATTAGTTTTGCTGCTTGGTTTCTTTTTATCCGAAACTCTTACTTCATCATAGATAATACTTGGTACCCCATTAAAGTCCAACGTCCATCTAAGTTTTCCACTACCAATTATTAAAGCTTGTGATTTGGCAACATTAATGAGTAAGCCAAAATATATGGCCCAAGTCTGCACAACAGACACATCCATATTAAGCCTTCGAATAGCATTTTCGGATAGCGAAAAATGTCGATATATTTGTAAGTCATCGGCGTATAAGTGAAAATTTGAAGAAATGACTTTTGAGATGTCGTTTATAAATATAGAAAAAAGTAATGGTGATAATACGCCACCCTGGGGCACACCAGTAGTAAGAGTACACCAACTGGATGATGCATCCTTGATCTTCACACACTGCCGGCGGTCATGTACGTAGGATGGAAACCACTCAAAAATCTCAGAAGAAATATTTAGAGCAGAAGGAGATTGAAGTATGATGTCAAAATCTCCAAAACCTGTCAGTGAGCTTGGTGTCGTCCATAGCCATGACATGTTCAGTGATGTTCAACAATGCGCCAACCGTACTATGAGAAGGACGGAAACCAGATTGGTAAGGGCAAAGGAGATTGTTGGTGGAAAGATATTTGTGTAGTTGCAAGTGAACTATACACTCCAAAACTTTAGATAGGATAGGAAGGATAGAAATGGGTTGGCACTGGGAATATGAACAAGGGTTTGATGTTTTAGGAAGTGGGGTAACAAGAGCTTTTTTCCACTCAGTTAGAAAGACATTGTTAGAGAGGGAAAAGTTTATTATATGAGTAATGACACTTGCAATCTCGTCTACTGGTAATATCATGTCCAAGCTTAAGCCGTCACTTCCAATATAGCTTGAGTTGAAATGTTTTGAATCACATTTTTGATCATCTCTTCTGTAGTTGGATAAATTATATCAAATATTGATTTCAAAAAGATTCCGTAAGTTTTTTTTTACTATTAGGTCCGTTTATATGAAATTGGCGTTATGTCGTACTGGCTACTTCGATTTGTATTATCTCCTCTTTGGTTAAGAATTCAAATTCATTTGTTTTTTCCTCTTTTGGTTTTTTTTGGCGTCACTTTGTTTACAAAATGGAAAGCTTGAAATATCGCGTTATTTACGAGTACGAGTTCCACCGTGGCAACAGTGCTGCAGAAACGGCTCGAAGAATTAATGCTGGGTATGGCGGCGGTGTCGCAAAAGAAAACACAATGCGGTTTTGGTTCCAACGTTTTCGTTCTGAAAATTTCAACCTGTAGAACAAGCCCCGTGGACGACTGGAGACTGATAATGAAGCATTGAAGGCTATTGTGGAAGCGGATCCATCGTAAACCACGTCCGAGTTAGCTGTAGGCTGCGTTGTTAGTGACAAAACTGTTTTAATCCACTCGAAGCAAATTGGAAAGGTGAAAAAGCTTGAGAGGTGGGTACCTCATGTATTGACAAACCGACAAACGCGCGTCGACTGCTGCGTTACATTACTCAACTGACACAATAATGAAAAGATTTTAAATCGAATCATTACCTGTGATGGAAAGTGGATCCTGTACGACAATCGGAAACGCTCATTGCAGTGGTTGAACCCTGGCGAACCAGCCAAATTCTGCCCCAAGCAAAAATTCAGCGTTCGGTGGACAAGTGCCGGTGTCGTTCACTACAGCTTTCTTAAATCTGGCCAGACGATTACGGCAGATGTCTTTTGTCAGCAACTGCAAACCGTGATGGAAAAGCTAGCTGCTAAACAACCGAGGCTGGTCAATCGCTCTTGGCCACTGCTGCTTCAGGACAACGCTAGAAGGACTGAGAAAGCACATGAGAAACTCTGCTAGCACTAGTGCTTAGTCTTCATTTGTTTTTTTTATATTCTATCTTTTTAATTTGAAAAGATTGGTTTCTATGTAATATAGAAACAACACTTAAAACTCTTAAATTAAAAATGTGTTCTTAATTAATTTTGTTTCATTTTTAATTCTTTGGTAATTATCTGTATAAGAACCTGAACTTTTCAGATTCTAAACCTAATATTTCAAAGTCAAAATAAATTATTGTTTCATTAACGCAACAGAAATAAAAATATATCTATTTCTACCTGGTGTAGTGGTGGCAACACATGAATACTTATGAAATTACTTTACCGCTTCCATCACATACGCGGTTGTCCTAAGTAGTGACATCTTTCAGTATCGAGACTGTAGGATGGTTAAGGCGATGCCCTGAACAATCGCAGCAGCCGCGTGTTGGCAACGCTTGAACAGTAGTGAACAAACGCACATTTTTGAAAAAAGTTACATAAAATTTTGGTCGTTTGCAAAAAATGTATTACCTGCAATATTTTCATAATTAAGTTATTTACCCATGATTGCAAAAATTATATAATGCTTTCTGAAAATTAGGTTGTTGATATTTATATATTTATGCCTTTTCGGGGCCCCCTCCCAGTTTGCTGTATGGTCATCCAGTTGGTGTGTCTGGGGTAAAAAAAGTTGTGCGATAAAAATAATTTTGATTAAAGTACAATAGCGAAAGATAGTTGAAAAGCTCTATTTCAAAACGGACCTCAAAAATCTTCTTCCCGGTCGTCAAATTTTGCTTCTCAAACGGCTTAGTTAGTATACGAACCGAACCGACAATGTACGACACGACACGAACACAAACGAAACTATACGAACCCGAAATATTTTGTCTTATTTATTCATTTATTTGGGAAACATACAATATTATAAATTAATATAAATTATATCACAAATCAATAAAGTTTCCACCATTAACTAAGTCAATTAAGGTAGTTACAACAATATAAATTTTGATAGTTAAATCATTATTAATACATAAACATTACATTATTACAATTTAATCAAAATAAACAATAAGATAGAAGATAGTGATTACTGGATAATGAGCTCCTCCCTAATTTTCCTTTTATAAAAAATCACGCTGGAATGAAACATATCTAAAGAAATAAAACAGTCTTATTCGCAAGGCACATGTACACAAAATAAACTTTGTAAATTAGCTGGTTAGAATAAGTACCCCAGATTTGGAACGGCCACTTTTTCGTAGACCACAAAAACAATAATTACTAATGGAGTAACGAGGAATCACTCTGAATATATCGGCTTTAATCATTCTGTCTCTTTTATGTCGGGAAACAATATAATTAAGTTGTGTGTGTGTGTGTGTGTGTGTGAGAGTAAATGTACGTGTGGTAGTAAGTACCAGAGTCAATTTCCACGTAAATTTTGTAAGAACGTCATATGTCTCAACGCTGTTTTACTGCAATCAAAGTTTATACGCGTTCGTTGTAAAGACGTAATTTAAAAATTTATTATGTAAAAACAATAACAATTTGAGTCTTCCAAAACAGAATCTAGATTATACCTACAGAAAAGCTATAAACTTACTTGTATGAGTAATTAGCTTTTATATAGTATAGTTTTTAATTGTTTTTATTGACCTGTAAACAATTAATGATTTTACCAGTAACGTAAAGTATGACATTTTATTTAAAATCTTTCTATATGATGCATAGGTACCTACTGTAGCGTACCGGGTACGTAATGGTCTAATCCTACTTACTAGAAGGACTTTCTAATTATGAAAGAATAATCACATAAAACTAATTATCTTGACCTTTGACCTTGAATAACATTTTTTCCATACAGGGGAAAGATGGGGATTTTATTTATAATTATATTTTGAACGATTTTACTGATTATCAGCTCGTTGTAAATTTATGTACCTTCGAATGTCTAGATTGACCGGACTATTAAGATCAACTTGATTTGCCTTACGTGAATCAAAACGAAAACTCCTGCAATACACAGAACGACTGAACCAAAAATAATAAAATTTATTCAATTTTATGCGCGTTACTTAATCAGCGACTCAGCGGCACGCTCCGGTGGGTACACTTTTTACTTCAACCTTCATGCTAAGTGTTATGCTGAGACAGTAATAGGAACACGTCCGCTGTTTTGTACCATATTATTGTTTTGACATTCGTTGTTCGTAAATACTATTTATTTACAAACAAGAATATTTGCAAAATAACAGTAGGAAAAATACAAACGAGGAAATTACAGCTAGAATACAATGCCTCAATTACTTTGTTCATAGGGAATAGTGGCCATGGCTGCGCAGAGTTACCGTGGGAGAGGGATTGCTATCGCTTCTTTTGACATATGATTTTAAGTAACGTTTGTCATTGACAACTTTTTTTTTTTTTAATTTTCAATTTTTTTATGGCCGCATGGGCACTTTTAAACACCAGACTTCGAACTTAAACTACTCCTACATACGATACGTCTTCCGAAACAGTGGTAGTTTCAACATACGACGTCCTAAGCCGAGGTCCGTGCCCTCCCGGGTGCCCTTAGGCGTATCGTATGTAGGATTAGTTTAAGTTCCGGCTAAGCGCCCTCAGCGCTATGCCACAAAATAGTCAGGTGAAATTTAAATGCTCGTAGGGCCATAAATAAACTGTCCATTTTGAAAAAATAAGTAATTTGTTCACGCGGCTCTGTGTGTGCGTTAGGCTTGAATATATACATTAGCAATTTCGTGTACGTGACAAAAGTGAGTGCGTTTCGAGCGCGCCCATATACCCCCTGTTAATGCACAGGCGTTTTTACTCACAGGAACGCATTCATGGCTGATATCGGTACGTCATCTATGACGTCAACACAATGTAGGTAAGTTTTTTATTTATTTAATAATTTCGCTGATGTTAGTATTTCACGTAAGATAAGAATTATCTTTAGTTACTCATAGGTTTTTGACAGTGTCAGAGAAATTAACAGGAACACCATCCAGGACGACAGAGGGCAAATTGGCAAAGTCGATTCCAATTATGATAGCTTGTAATTAGGTAATTAAGATAGCTTTTTCATGAATGTGTACGTGAAAAAGTGAAAGATGGTAGTTCTCATTTTTCGTAATAACGTCCAAGTTAGAGAAAATCTCTGATGGAAATGTCTTTAGACTTGCATGTCGAAATTTAGATATAATGTCAATGTATGAAAATTGCCCAACAGTGGCTATTCCCACATTTCGTTTATAACATAAAATCTCAGACACCTTTACTGTAGTCTCCAGCAACGTTATTAAGTATAGTTTTTGTATAAATACAATCAAGTTTCCAAATTAGTATTGAGAAGACAGCATATGAGTCACAATACTTAAACGCCAATTTTTATGTCGTTTTACCAAATGTGACTACACTGTTTGACGAGTTCAAGTTGTTTATTAGCTGTGAAAAACATAAATACATGATCGGTGTCTGTATATGCAGCAGGACCCTACGTTTAATCCGATTGGAAACTAAAGTTTATCCTCCTTAGTATTTTAGTACCTTCCGAATTGCGTAGGTAAAAAAAAGTATCTAAATGGCTACAGAAGTTCTTCAGAACAAATGTATTAAGCCCCTTTGAGCGGTGTATTAGTACCTTAAAATACCTTGGTTTAAGTTAAAAATAATTATTACCTTATGAGATACGATAACCTTTGTCATGCCAGCAGGACCCTTTTTTGTTTCGAAGATTTCAGCCCAGACCATGATATTTCTTATCAACATTTCATTAGTACTTTTCAAATAACCTTACGTTTTACCCCCTTATCCGGACCAGCACATTTGGATCGACAGCATTTGTGGAATGACTCGGCTGGCCCGAAGCAATTACTTCACATATTTAGCTTGTGCTGATTGAGGAGTCCATTCAGACTCTGTAAACTTATTTTGAAAACAATATACCCGTGAGTTTTTCCCGTAAGTAAGGTTTTTCTTAACTGGTGGTAGAGTCATGCTTTATTTAACTTCAATAAGAACAAGTTATTATCAATGTTGAGAAACAAATATGTGAATTTGAATTATATTATATAATATATATTTTACTGAGAGATTTAGAGATTATTGGATATTGAACACGGGTTCGTCTTTCATCTCACCCATTAGAAATTGATGATGACTCGGAACCTACAGTGAAATAACGATGGAAATCGGCTTTCTGTTCATAGATTTTATGGATACAAGTCAACAAACACACAAACATATATTTCTCGTTATTAGTAAACACATTGTTTTTTTTTAAGTTCAAAGTTATAATAATAGTTATTTCTTTATTGAGCATTTAAAAATTGCACAACATACCTAATATGGGGTCTCCTTTTAAGCGCATTAGACGCGCTACCCACATGGCGGACCGGTACATTCCATTCGGCAGTACTTGCTGTCTGACAAAGCCGAACCGAAGCAAACAGCTATACATATTCAGCTTGTGCCTACCATCAAGCAAGTCGGCGAATTCGGCTCGTTGTATCAAAACTCGACTTTACGTATTCGACTTCGCCGCCCGTTAGTTCAATGCCGGCCCTAATAAGAATAATTTAATAATAATTTGACACAAGTACTATTTGAATTTATAGTTATTTGAATTTGTAATATAGATTGTGTTACCAACATAGTGTTAAGAAGTTATTTGTAATACTTATAACAATTTGGTCAGGATGCCTATTAAATAAAGTTTATTATTTATTTATTTATTCACAGAACCTCTGCCCATAAAAAAGACAAAATACAACCAACTTTAAAGCTAAAAAATTTAAAATTAAGCTAATTATAACTTAAAAACAAAATAATAGAGTACATTATGCACAGACAATGTGAAAGGGCACTCACTCAGCCTACATGTTGCGGGGATCGCCACGCTGATGTGTTTTGTGGTTATTTTGCTACATTTAAAATACATTGATAATGCATAAATAGTAGTTAAGGAAGAAAGGAATGGGAAATGAGGATATATAATTATATAACAATAAATAAAAGCGAATAAAAAAATAAAACCAAGAAATATTAAGGAAAATGTCACCCACTGAAGAGATTTTTGCAAATTCAGAAGATAGTTTCTGTACGTATTTTTGATTATTATTATAAGTGGTAATGCCTCATCGAGCTTTTTAAGGAGGCTCCAACTTCAAAACATATTACGGTTGTACGGGGTGACTTTTACCAGCTGTCAATTGTTATTCGAATCGTATTTTGTTTTCTTTATTGCTTTGTGAGCCCAGTGCTACTTTTCGAAATGGTAAGAAAAGTCATTTTATGTATGTATTTTCTGTATTTTCCAGCGCCATATAAATAGTAATATGTATAATAGATAAAAAATTACTGAACAAAGATGTTATCACTTCATTGTTTACGTTGGTTATTTGCTGTGTAGGTAACCTTGCTGGTTACAATCGAAGTATAATTTTGTTAAATAGGACTAGTTTATTTTTTATTCGGTTATGTTCTACTTAATAACTTTAAGTTATTGGTCTGTCAGATGAAGAAACAATAAACTATACAGCAGATAGTAATGTTAAGTATTCAATTTTGAAATTGATATTGAGTGATTCACCATTCATTACATTAAATAAATCACTTTTAAACTAGATTTTTTTTATTGAAAGAGGATGAAACGTTTGTCTTCTATGTCACCTGATGGAAAGTGACGATGAAGACGAAGGTGTTACACGTCTATCCACGAGACACCTATTCATTCGACGCTTGAAAGAACTAGGACTATAGTTTTCTGGAAAAACAGACGCAGACAGTTCATTCCACACCTTGGCGACCCGCACCAAAAAGGAACTATCGAAGCGTTTGGTTCGACTTCTTGGGATATCTACTATAATGGGATGAAAGGCCAGTCTGCCTGTTTCGTTGTCCGATGTGAGAAGGGTGTGGGTTTAACCTGATTATAATTTATTATTTTTACTTATTTTTAATAATTACTTTTCATCGCTGTTTATAATAATTTTACAATTTAACTCGACATTGCGCTATCTTTATTTATTAGCATGGTATCTGTAAATCAATAAAGGGAAAATATTTCTCTTAGGACTATAAAAGCCTGTACCAAATTATAAGCAATTAGCAATTCGTCAAAAACACATTAAAAGTAATATTTATCAACTAACAAGATAATTTCCAAATTAACAAAAAGAAAAACCCGGAAAGAAAAAGAATTCGAAAGAGAATACAACGCCTAAATTACTATATAGAGCCAAAATGTTGGCCGAATTGCTCCGTTGGACATTAATAATAATAATAATAATATTTCTAACAATCACACCACATTATCTAGCCCAAATTAAGTATCATTAAGAACTTGTGTTATGGATACTAGATAACGGATAAATAAACTTAAGAAATATATAAACACACATAGATTTTTTTTTCATGTATAAATATATTATTTATAAATAATAATAAACTTAAATAAACATACATACACATCCATGACTAGAAAGCAAATATATGAAAATATCTGCCGCTACCAGGATTCGAACCCGGGACCTCTGGCATGGAAGGCAAGGGTACTTACCTCCACACCAAACAGGCCGTCATTATGTTCCAGCGTAAATCTAATATTAGATTTATGTGTATACGTACTCTAAATAATATCGTATATACGTTAATGTACATAACACTTTTTAACACTTACATGCCCGCCAACGAGCTAGTGATCCATCTGATGGACGTGTCATCCGTGCCCATATACATAAGCGGATGTAATTAATTAACTATATTGTTATGTAGTGATGCGTCGCCGACCGCAGGTTTAACTGGCTGCATCTTCTCTCTGACTGGAACACAACCACATTAAGGATTTTATTATGGAATCAAGTATCTATCTACTATCAATAGGAAGGACTGTAGTACCGTCCCAGGCTAGACGGGTCCCTCACTTAACGGCACCCGTTCACGTTAACTCGTGAACGGGTGCCGTTTGAGGGTGTTCGTCGTTTGGATACTTGGGGGGAGGGAGACTTGCCGAGATAAGAATAATTTTGTATAGTGATAAAGAGACACTGTAAATTGATTTTGAAAAAAATATACCCGTGAAGTTTCTTGCCTGTTCTTCTTCACGAAGGTTTTTCCGAGCTGGTGGTAGAGTCTTGTATTATTTGACGTCAATAAGAACAGGTAATTGTCAATGTTGAGAAATAAATATTTGAATTTGAATTTAGTTCTTTACATAAGAAATTCTACTGACAGTTATTAAAAGGGAGTATTTAACTAACACTATGCCCTGTCGATTGACTCACGTGCTACAAAACTTACTAAATACTTCATCAACCACCAATAAAAAACGCATGAAACAACCGAACGTACCATTTAAGACATTTTCATCACTTTTAGTCCAGCTGATTTCCATATAGACATGAAGAAACGCAGTCGTTCCAATTGGCCAGCCAAGCAAATTGCTTAGTTCCTTTGACAAAGCACGAGACCATTGATTAGTACTTAGCTAATTTAGAGTTTTAGTTACTTGACCTTGTTAGCAATAACTAAACCGCGTTTTGTAAGTGACGCTCTGTGTAGTTTTTTATTTGTTTACATTTTATGATTTATGTTGTTGTTATATTTTTTGTACAATCTGATTCGGCTGCCAACAATGCTGAAAGCCTTAAACGTTGAATATATGAGAATGTGGGCAATGAATATATTTTTGAGGCTTTTGGAGTTGAAAATGTGTGGTGAATCGCCTTGATTCGTGAGGCGATTGGTGAGTGAAGCTCGTGACCCTACCTCGCACAACGAATTCTATTGCGATGCAACGTGGTAATTCCAGCAGCCTTTTGGCTACGTACATACACTCACACACACACACACACACACACACAAAAACACACGCAAGCACGCATACACCAGATATCAATAAAAATTGTGATAGTTGTACAGTACTTCGAGATTTTGCCTTGTAAAATTTTTGAAGAGCGTTTCTCTATGACTATGACAGTTATTTTTGAAGGACTTGGGTCGAGCCATTCCTCTTAGCAAAACCATGTGCTTCGTAACGGCTTTTTTTATCTCTTGTACCACGTCATTTCTTTACAGTCGAATACCTAAACACCACAGATTTTTCAAAATTATAAAAAACGCTCTGCCCACTTAGTTTTCAAGGTAGTTTAGACCGTGTTACATTAGTGAATAAGAGGTTGCCTGGATGATATCGCTTTTAGCTATAAAGAAGTTTCTTGCCAGTTCTTCTTCACAAAAGTTTTTCCGAACTGGTGGTAGAGTCATGCTTTACAAGCAATTGTCAATGTTGAAAAATAAATATATGAATTTGAATCTTGAATTTATATGCTAAAATAAATAAATCTCAATTAAATGTTATAACAAAACAGTATTTGACTTTATAACTTCTGTTTTTATACAGATTTTTATACAAATAAACACACGTAGCACGTAAATCATCATTACAAATAAAAGAATACGTTTTTAAATAACTCACAATCAATACAGAAAAAAATATTACGGAATAGCTGTTTCTATTCTACGTCCAACATTACAAACTTTCTTGAATAGGTTCACAATATTTTATACAAACTACATGGTACAAATCTGTCATTTTATTTTTAAAAGCGGCACAGATTCCGCTACTATTTGCGTCGTTCTGATTGGCAGGCAACTGTCAATTTGCGCGGGAACCCGACTGTCAAGTTGACGGTTCAAGGCCCGCGTGGTGTGTAGGATGGATGTATGGATGATTCTAGAAGACGATTGTAGGAAAATTTAAGGTTTCTATTATATATTTATGTACGAACAAGTATATTTACAAATTAACAACAGGAACATAATGACGGGTTAAATAAAACGACAAAATTACATTGTACGTATGGTAGTTGCCAAAAATCTTGGATCGCTAACGATAAACGTAGTGCAAAATAATTGCAAGGCTTAGGGTTTTGAGAAATTTAACTGAACAGTCTATGACTGAACAGTCTATGACTGAACAGTCTATGACTGAACAGTCTATGAGTACCTGCCCCAGGAGTGCCCAGGACCCATAGTCTTCCTCAAAATGTAACCATGGTCTCAGTGTTGATATTTCTAATGAAATAATTACTATGGTCCTATTGGATATATATACTTAGGCCGAGTTGCCATAGTGGCTAGTCGCCCTGCCTCCTACGCCGGAGGTCCCAGGTTCGTGTCTTGCTCGAAGCAGTAATTTGTGTGACGAACACAAATGTATATTCTAAGGTCATGTTTGTTTATATTTATGATAATAATAAAACGCCAAACAAGCACACCAAATGAATGGCCCCAAAGTAAGCAGAGCTTGTGTTATGGATGACCATACAGTGAACTGGGGGGGAAACCCAGAATAAATATACATATATAAGCTAAAGAACGCCATATACCTAACGACTTTTCTATTTTAATGTAATTAAAATTCATCTCATGATAATACAATTATTAATTGAATAATCGATAAACACTCTATAAATTAACACTGACGAAGAATTACGAAACGAATAATTACAATAATTTGCTGAATAATTGAATAGACAATCCATTAGTAATACATTCAACCGCCTATATGATCGAAGTTTTAAGAAGCCTACGTAAATGAGCTGCGTAATAATCTTTTTTTTCTTAATTATTTAATTAGTTGCAAGTTTAGAAAGCGTAGACGTGTAGACAAATTGTGTACAAACGTTGGGTTGAGCTGGCAGTTTCATTCTTATACTAGTACTTTAATATGTTAGGTAGAATGTGAAATGATTTAGTTTAAATTATAACAAAGAAATATATCTATTTCTAAAAACAGAGACGTCAAATTACACCACGTGGACAAAACTTATGAGTAAGTCAGTAGGCGCGGCTGACATAAGATTTAAGAAACGAAATCGCCTACTTTCAGGGTAAAAATGGTCGACCATGCGACTTAGTCTCTTTCTGTGATACAAAAACGAGCATTATATCAATTATACAGGCCATATCGTTATATAATCCGTGACATAAGTCTTGTCTTGGCACGCCGTGCTACGCCTCCAGGAGCTTCTCTTATATCTTCCGCTATTTTACATTAATCATAGCAAAATAAGTAAGAGTTCATTGTTTTTCAAATTAGAGTAATAAGTTAAAACATTTCTACTTGTCTTTGAGTTTATCTTTGGCAATAACTGACTAAATCATTTACAATTAGTGAAGTCCATTTAGACAGTCAGTTATCTGCTAAGTGCATGTATGGCATGCAATTACCCTATTTAATAATTGGAGCCGAGGCATAAAAAAAGCAAAGGGTAAATTTCAATTCAATTCTTCGTAGAATTTCATACTGCTGAATGCAACTTAAGTACAGCCCCAACTGTTCTAACGGTGAAGGAAAACATTCGGAGAAAACCCCGATACACAACAAATTAATGCGGTGGTATATGCTAACTCTGTCAACCAAGTTTCAAGCCACACATCGATAGAGTAACGAAACTCGCCCGTCTCTACTTAGGCCGACTAAATAGTATGTTAGGTAGAGGTGGTTGATAAATAACGTCACGGTGAAAATATCACTGTGATCTGAGGTCTATGGATATCACTGTGATCTGAGGTCTATGGATATCACTGTGACTTTTTTGAAGGAACTACGTTCCTAAGTAACAGTCGTTCCGAGTTCTTTAGTGCGTATCTCGTACTCAGTCACTCTTTACCAGCAAAACGTGACAGAAAAAGTAATCGCGATTCGAACGAACGAACGCGATACTCTCGCTCGATTAACTTCGGCCGTCCTCGTCGTGTCGGCTTGTGTGCGAGTGAGATAGACGAAGCAACGGTCAGATAGACATAATTATTATTGTAAGAAAGTAACGAATGAAAAAATAATCATAAGTACTTACCTAAAATAAAATAAAATAGATGGATGTAAAACATATTTACACTTCAAAGGTTTTAATATGAAATTAACATTAAATATATACACAATGAACCTAAAAACATATTTTTGATAGAATAATGTATTTTTTTAAATATTGAAATGGTTTTGCGATTAATTTAATTTTTTTGTGGCATACTAAGATAACGTATTATAAATATCTACTTACTTCTAAAACACTTATTTGATAAAAAAAAGCATAGAAAATAATTATTTGTCTCATAATTTTAATGTCATAATATGCGACTGAACGCAATGCATCTATTTACGCGGTTCCTATCGATAATATATTCTAAATACAGCGATTCATTAGACGCCAACATTCATATAGTTTCAGGAACTAATATTGATATTAGTAATGTAAGTGATCGATGTGACAAAGTCACGGTGATTTATCACTGTTATTTTTTTGGAACCGGAACGTCAGTCACAGTGATACTAAAATAACTGTTTATACCATACCTACTCTAAAAAGCTTATTTTATTCACGCAAAACAGTGAATAAAAAGGCCTTTTATTCACTGTTTTGGTGTTTGAATTTGGAACACAAAATATATCCGATCTCCATTTCAATGCTTACACAAACTCCTTGCGCTAAGATTCGAAATTCAAACTCTTTGGTGCAAATAAATTCTCGAGATTTGATTGGTCGATATTTGCGACAAGGAGTTTGGCATTAGATTAAAAACTGTTTTGTGTTCTTTGCTGCCATTATAGAAAAAAAAATAGTGTATTGGTGCCATTTCAAATACTTACTGTGAATTGTATGGACACAATAAATATTGTTTCACAAGTTGACCACCCTAATGATAATAATAAGAAAATTACGCTTAATTTCAGTCATTGCCCTAATTTTAATGTCCATTTCAATTAATGTAACATTTATTATTTCTTGATTAAATTTCTATTTTCTCGTAGTCATAGTATAAAGTATTGTATGCAACTCCTGAATAAAGTACGAATTTATATCGAGGGCCATGAATCACTCGCGTCGCTCAGGATTCTAACAGTTGAATCACTCGCTGCGCTCGTGATTCAATCATCTTAATTCACTCGCTACGCTCGTGATTCAATCGTTAGAATCCTTCACTTGCTCGTGACTCATCTACGGCCCTCGCTTTAAATCCGTCCTTTATTCACTAGTTGCATAATATACTATTATCCCTACTGTAATGTTAGGTAGACATAGTAAAATGTCCTTTCCTAACAAACGAACGCTCTTTAAAACCTTGGCCCTTGCGTTAGACCCGTCATGACCTATGCTTCGCCAATCTTGGCCCACGCCAAACTCTCCCTGCTGCACAAACTGCAGGTAGTTCAAAATCTCTTCTTCCGCATGGCCACAAACGCACCTTGGTATGTGCGTAAGTAGACTGCAATTCTAAAAACAAAATAAACCCTCCGCGATTTTAAATACCAGTAGCGCCATCTATCAACGTTCGAAATAAACAGATTGCATTTCGTTTATCCTAGCAACGTTACCCGGTTAACTTTACCATAACAAGAATTTTGAATAAATAATCTACAAAAATTTCTCAATATTTTTAAATAGCAGATTTTCTTAGTATTCATCCGAGGCAATTTCCTGCCTCGTACGCCAGAGGTGCCCGGAATCGAGTCCTGTTCGAGGCAATTATTTGTCTGATGAACAATTATGTTTATTCTGGGTTCCTTTTCGGGTTTATATGACCCGATTAACAACTATGACCCGAGAACAAACATCTGTGTGTCAATGCATCTGTGGGGCATTTATCTGTGTCATCACACAATGAATGCCCCAGCCAGATTCATATTCAAATTTAAATATAATTATTTATTTCTCAACATTGACAATTACTTGTTCTGATTGATGTCAAATAAAACATGACTACCACCAGTTCGGAAAAATCACTACGCCACTCGGCATGCTCTAATTGAATTTCAGGAATTCCATGATAAGTCTCCGAAGTCCAAGGTCCAGCATCAATTAATTCAAAATTGAGCCACTTGGCACTAAATTGAACCCAAAGCAATAAAGTCATCAAAATAGATCCAGAAACAAAAAAGTTTTGCCCGGTAACGAATTGAGAAACTCTTCCATTTTTTTTAAGTCTTGGACTTTTTCAGACTTAGTCTCTTGCTCTAATACAAACGAATTGTGAAGCTCTTCCATTTTTTTAAGTCTTGGACTTTTTCAGACTTAGTCTCTTGCTCTAATACAAACGAATTGTGAACCTCTTCCACTTTTTTAAGTCTTGGACTTTTTCAGACTTAGTCTCTTGCTCTAATACAAACGAATTGTGAAACTCTTCCATTTTTTTTAAGTCTTGGACTTTTTCAGACTTAGTCTCTTGCTCTAATACAAACGAATTGTGAACCTCTTCCATTTTTTTAAGTCTTGGACTTTTTTAGACTTAGTCTCTTGCTCTAATACAAACGAATTGTGAAACTCTTCCATTTTTTTAAGTCTTGGACTTTTTCAGACTTAGTCTCTTGCTCTAATACAAACGAATTGTGAACCTCTTCCACTTTTTTAAGTCTTGGACTTTTTTAGACTTAGCCTCTTGCTCTAATACAAACGAATTGTGAACCTCTTCCATCTTTTTAAGTCTTGGACTTTTTTAGACTTAGTCTCTTGCTCTAATACAAACGAATTGTGAACCTCTTCCATTTTTTTAAGTCTTGGACTTTTTTAGACTTAGTCTCTTGCTCTAATACAAACGAATTGTGAACCTCTTCCATTTTTTTAAGTCTTGGACTTTTTTAGACTTAGTCTCTTGCTCTAATACAAACGAATTGTGAAACTCTTCCATTTTTTTAAGTCTTGGACTTTTTCAGACTTAGTCTCTTGCTCTAATACAAACGAATTGTGAACCTCTTCCACTTTTTTAAGTCTTGGACTTTTTTAGACTTAGTCTCTTGCTCTAATACAAACGAATTGTGAAACTCTTCCATTTTTTTAAGTCTTGGACTTTTTCAGACTTAGTCTCTTGCTCTAATACAAACGAATTGTGAACCTCTTCCATTTTTTTAAGTCTTGGACTTTTTTAGACTTAGTCTCTTGCTCTAATACAAACGAATTGTGAACCTCTTCCATTTTTTTAAGTCTTGGACTTTTTCAGACTTAGTCTCTTGCTCTAATACAAACGAATTGTGAACCTCTTCCATTTTTTTAAGTCTTGGACTTTTTCAGACTTAGTCTCTTGCTCTAATACAAACGAATTGTGAACCTCTTCCACTTTTTTTAAGTCTTAGACTTTTTTAGACTAAGTTTCTTGCTGTGATTCAAACGAATTGAGAACCTTATCCATTTATTAAGTCAGTTAAAATTATTAATATTTTTATAACGCAAATAATACTTTCGAAGTTTATCTTTTTCAAATAAATCTGAGCCCTTTATAAGTTTATTCATAGAAACTGTTAAGTGTAATATTAAAGTAGCTGTTGCACAATACCTAATTTTACTACGATTTTTAAAACGACATCATTACATTTACATTGCGAAACCAAAGCATCTTGTTCACAACAAGAGTGATTCCTTAACACCGAACAATGGCGTGACAATACGAGTGGGTGCGTTCCTTGACGAGACCAGGTGTTTTTCTAAGTTGCGGCTTCATAACTTTAAGACAGCCGGGTAGCGTAAGCCTTGTCTCACACGCCATCCGTCCCAAGTTCGAGTCCTAGTCGGGGCTCGTTCTGGATGTTTATGCTACGTCCCCCAGTTCGTTGTAAGGTCATCCATAACACAAGCTCTGCTTACTTAGGAGCCATACAGTTGGTGTGCTTGTCTAGGGATTATTATGAATATTATTTGATTTGTTTTAATAGACAGTATACAAATTATTAAAGGTTAAGACTCTAAAATGAGTGTAAAGGCATTTTTATGAGATAAGTGCTATTACACAATATATAATTATTTCAAAAATAAATTATAGGTCAGAATGTTTTTTCTTCTAGTAGTCTATATAATTTAGTACAAAATAATGTTAATGTATAATTTTAGGTGTATATTTTACTTGGTAATCAAACATTGACATACTGTATTGTACACGCCACAATGGCAGAATATGGCTTAAGCTCTTATTATACATAGTTTGTTGTACAACCTAAGGATCATAAAACCTAAAGAATATGAAAGAATCAAAAGAATTTTACAAAGTACGTACCCTTAACTGGAGCCACATCTAAAACTAATTAGAGAGGAGCAAGAAGAGTAATTAACAAAATTACGATACATTAAAATCTTGAAATTAAAGAAAACACTTGCATTAATATGATAGTACAACGTGATATACATAGGTACAATATGCAAATTGCATACCTACGCCTTAGTGCCAAAGAAGATAGCTACAAGATTACAAATGACGGCCCACAGTGAAAAGTCCTACACGAACGAACACCATGACTCCTGTATTTCGCAATGTTCTTATGCATTTTGCTCAGCAAATTGTTCATATGTTTTGGCGTGTTAAGTCAAAAGTCTATCTGACCCACTCAGAGACCATTATTGTTTATTTAAGGCGCTCCTTAGTGCAGATTTCGCTTGTATGCAATGTAGATGTCGCAGGCGGAAGGTTGGATGAACCGTTGAACTAACGGCTAGCCGTTTGGTTCAATGGATTTGTCCAGCGAACCGCCTAGCTGTAATGTAGAATAGTTATTTGTACAGGAAGGAGTTAAATATTTTCATATAAACTTGTTGATATCCTGCGATTTGCGGACACCGAGCGAACAAAGTTAGCGTGTTGCGGAAGCACCCTTCAAAGCGCCATTACGAAAATTGAAGACCATAAAAAAACAATGCTGTTTAGATGAATGAATAATTCAAATATCCGTCAGCGACGTTTAAATAAAGTTAAGAGTCACGCAAAGTGGATACTAAGGAGCAACTAAATTAACCGTCGTACATCTCTCGTCGTGTGCTGCAGTATAAGACGCTGGATAAATCGATTTGATATATTTTTAAAGTGTTCTCTTCAAGAAAGATGAAAGTTTATTTTAGAATTGCGAATAGTAGACTAAGGTTCTACCAATTTTTTTTTATTGGGCGCAAAATCTCACGGCGTCCTGGTCATAAATCATATTTTGCGTTGTACGCTATGCTAGTACATGTTACTCATAAGTATTTCCGATAAGTCATCAGTAGCCATTATAACGTATATCTGTATTTGAAGCCAGTATTTAAAAACCTGAGTAAATTAGTATTGAGAGGGGTTTCTTTCACAGCGCTTTTGTTTGTAGTAAAGTCTTAAAAGGAAGCCTAATTTCGCTTGTTCGTCTAAATCGCTCGGTAAGTTAATACTACTCAAAAGTGTTGTAACAGGGCCTAGTAACAATTACTCTTTAGCCCACTCTCTCAACAACAAATCAATAATTACAAAATCACAAATTGGTTAAACAATAAATCGCCCTGTGGGCGCTATCGAGCCATCACTCACTTTTCATTCAAGGCCGGCTTTTGTTCGTCTGTGCCAGCCTATCTCCAGAGCTGATGAACAATTAATTACGCCTACTGGTAGTTGTGTAATGAAAGATGTGCATTATGAGTCAGCAGGTGGGTTTCGGTTCATGCAAGGTGATGATTTGTTGATAGCTGTCGGTGTTGCAATGTTTTTACCTGACTGCGTTAAAAGGATTACGGTTTTTGAATGTAAACAAGTTTGTTAGATAAACATGTTTGCCAGTTTTCTTGACCTCACGGAGGAGTAATTAAACGAGCTTTATTTCTTACAAAATCTGCATCCGTATCATATATGGATTATGTAAATAATACCATGGGTCCGAATTTCACGCAAAATTTAAGTGCTGGATGGGTATCCGCCTTCACAGGAATAGGTACACATATTCTTTACTTACAATACCGGGTGCTGTTTGATCCAAGCGTACCAAGTTTCCTCTGAAATTAATTCACATTTCGATTTAAAGAAAATAACAGGCTCCATTGGAACCAATTCGTACATCACCTTGTTGTCCGCAGTCATTCGCGGTGCGAGCCGTGTCACTGTGAAACAAATCGCCATTTGAAATTAAATATTGTAAGACGCTGGACTTTTTTAAAACAACTCTAAAGAATCACTACTCGCCTTATACTTACTAAATATAAATATGTAAGATCTTATTTGTATCTTCAATGATAAATTTCATCTGTTTGGATAAATTTTGATGTTATTATTTGGCTGTTATTATTATTTTTATTTACTTTATTGTACACATGATATGCCTTTCTGCTGCAATCTTTCACCTTTCAATGTATAAACTTAGTCTAGAAGAGATCCCTGTTTAGCGATAACACCGCCCATTCTATATTCTATTCCTTTAATGTTTATGTGTTACTAATGTTAATGTATAGCTAAATTAAATACAGTAAGTAATTAATAAATATATAAAAACGATGCCATTTAAATCCCACTAAATACACAATATCACCCTATTGCGGGCTAATTACATCAGCATAGCGATCAGCGTTGAACCTCAAAAAGTTCGTATTGCAAACGTTCATATTACGCTCTCGCATTTGACAATTAGCGAGTGTAGAGCAAATATCACGGGAACTTTATTATCGCAAGAGTAACGTTTAGTAAGCTTACATTGTTAAGTAATACTTTTATTTTCTTATTAATTATTCTTCTTCATTTTTATTAATCCTATTTTTGTTGTTTACTTTTTATGAATCATGTCAACTCAGGTTTTTATGACAGCAATGGACGCTGCCAAGCAAACTAAGCCTCTTACACACGGATTCTTACAAAACTTTTGTAAGAAAATATACCTATTTCCTGGCTAATAAGATTAAATTCAAAATTTCAAATTGCGGTTCCAAAGGAATGCGATCCCGGCCATATAAGCCGATTGCTGGCCTTATAACGGCAGTCTATCCATCCTACCGATAACATCCCCAGTCTATTTCAAGCCTTCCTACCGATAATATCTCCAGCCTACCGTATAAGTAACTCTGCAAGTCCTCGAACTCATGCTCATGCTGAAGCTGCCGGACTCTGAAGCTGCCTCATGCTGAAGCTACCTGAAAGACGCTGAAGCTAGCTCACGCTGAAGCTACCTGACGCTGAAGCTGCCTCATGTTGAAAACCCCGACATTGACGCCTGATCCTGCTCCTGCTGCTGACCCTGATGATCCTGCCTACCGCCTCTTCCTGCCTGCTGATCCAACCTGCTCCTCCTGTTCCTGCTCTCGCTGATCCTGCACGTGCCAGAGCGCCAGTCGGCGCCTGAGCGTCTGCCACTGACCCTGCACGTGCCTAAGCGCCTTCACCACGGAAGCCTTCGGGGTGACCCCGCCGACTAATTCATATCCGTGATAGTTTTTTGGAATAAAAACTTTTATTACGTCCTACAGGTCTTTTATCATGACCTTTCGCAAGTTCCTGTCGTAGGTGATCCACTATATTCATTAGCATTGATCATTCTTTTCAAAAATTGTTCAGATCAATTGCGTTTTAGTAGAGAACCCAAAAATCAAGCTTTTGTGTACAGCTAGAATTTTCAAATGGTTCAAAAATTTTACAACTGTTTCATCTACTATTATGCCAATCTTGCTCCACTTTGACTTTGGATGTCAGGATGAACAGAGCGCGCGGAATCGGCATTATGTCCAACTCGAACGTCAATTTTCCATTTTGAAATAAAATTTGAGAATAAATCTAATTAACATACAGAAAAACAATTGGAAATTGTCAGCAAGCACTTTTTTATAATTCAACCTTTTTATAATAAGAAAATCAGAAAGAAAAAAACAAAACAACCAAATGCGATCGTTATTCGATTAATTATTGCATAAAATACATTTGTAAATTGTAACAATTTTAAGGTATCGTATATATTTTGATATATTTATTATAAGTTGTTCATAAGTTACAATATTTTTGTAAAGAAGGTCGCAGGCGACGAATGCGAAATAAGCGACTCACAACTCAGGACGCGTGTGGACAGGCGAGACTCGAGTCCATCGCGCGTTCTGGGTTGTTGAATGGAGCTTTGGTTAAAGTAAACAGCATAAGATAGGTAGCAAGATTCCTCCGACCGCAGTCTTTAACTTAGCACTGTCAGTACGCGAAAAGCACCAAGGCGATACGTCACGAGTACGAAAGAAGAATATACCGTTTTGCTCGCGCCTCGGCATTGCACCATTCTGATTCTTCACTTTATTATGCCATATATTCTTTATTGCACTTAAAAAACAAATCTTAATATCTAGATACAAAAATAAGGTGATTAGCAAAGGTGCACTGTCTCTAAAAGAGATCTCTTTCAGCCAACGGAGTTAAAGTGTATTACAGAATGGAAAATACCATTCTACAAAATTACAATCTAAAAAACGAAAACTTGTTCTTGACGTCGTAAAATACATGAAACTGTTTTTCAATTCTTTAATTTTTTTGTTGTTTCATAAATGAAATACATCTGAGCTTGTGTGAATACCAGATCCACTTTTATGGTTTTGTTACAAAAAGTTAATTATAAGGTTGAAAATTATTTATTTATTAATTTATTTATTTATGTTCGGAAAACTTACAGCTAACTTAATAGTATAAGTACAAAATTAGGGTGTGAAGGCAAATTATTCGTTCTCACTTTTAACGTTTAAAACAAGAAACACAAGAAATTAAATATATATATAGAAAGAAACAACACACTAAACATTTATAAAAAAAAAGAAAAAAATAAAAACACTTTATGCATCCATAAAAAAGAAATAAATTGTGAGTTCGGGAAATCAATTAATTCACCAATATAGGAAAATAAGAAATACTAAGATCATTATCAAGTTTTTATACAATCTAATTATTATGTATTTACTTAAAATCTAATTATTTTGCGAGAAAAAAATCCCTTGAAAGTGCCGCAGTTAGACACTACTGCAAAAGACATCCACATCGCTCATCGACTCGACCGTCTTGTTAACAAATTTACAGGATCTTATCAAAAATGAATTCTGTCTATAGTTGGTACATGCGGGGTCAATATTTAATAATTTTGGGTTTCGGAGTAGCTGAGTATGTCCACAGATACCGACCATAGCCAAGAGTTCGGGAACATCTATGCATTTATTTAATATTTTTATAATATTACAAATGTCAGCCATCCGTCTAAGCTGGCTTAACGGAAGTATATGATGCCGTCTACATCTTGCCATATAATCGAGGTCATATGTGCGACCCTCATATTGAAGGATTCAAAGAAACTTCTTTTGAATTCTCTCGACTCTATCGATGTATCCATGATACAGAGGGTTCCGCACAGACGACGCGTATTCCAGGTGACTACGAACGTATGCGCAGTAAAGAATTTTTAAGGTTTTAATATTGTTGAACTCCGAAGACAGTCTCAACACAAGCCGAGTGCTTTAGATGATTATTTAACAATATTG
Organism: Marasmarcha lunaedactyla; assembly: GCA_923062675.1. NCBI lineage: Eukaryota > Metazoa > Arthropoda > Insecta > Lepidoptera > Pterophoridae > Marasmarcha > Marasmarcha lunaedactyla. The sequence continues at coordinate 14,415,666 of OV281363.1, read as the reverse complement.
TCAATATGTTTGTCAAATAAAATTTTACCGTCGAAGATTACTCCGAGTTTATTTATATTATAGTCAAATATTATAGTTCGTCTAATATATAAAATTTTCATGTCGTTAGCGTAGAGTAAAATCTTAGAGTAACTAAAGCTTTGAATAATATTTGTCATTCATATTGAAATAGTACACAAAACATTTAAATATACAAATCACTAGAGACTACACTACGCTTGATACATTCTCTTATGAAGAAACGACTTTTTATTACAGAAAATCTAAACAGTTTTTAACGCGGCATATAATTCAGTACCGGTACAGTACCGTTTCGGTAAAATTATGTACCATTTACATCCCTACTACCAAGCGTTAGCTACCGTTTGATTGCAAAACTACGAAAATCGTTTTAGCACTATGCGCTTACTATTTATCAGCAATTTGGTAATTTTGTTAATTCCAGTTTATAGCAATTTTGTTAATGAATTAATTGGACTGGGTGTCCTTAAGCCAAATTAAGGTTATTTTTGATTGTATGTTTTACATAGATTTATGAACTCGTTTTATACCTACGTATGGATGGTTCAAGGCATTTGTGGCTATGGAACTGTATGTGCGTAAAGCTTGTATATATACCGCAACTGTGTGTGCGTAATAAAAATGTACTGATTGTACACGCACACCGAAGCGACGAGAGCACGGTTTGACAAAATGGCGGCTGTCACACGAAGTTAAGTTGCATATTTACAAGCACGTTTATACCGTGCGCACAAATGAGTTGATCCGTCTGTACCAATTTTTTGTGTAATTTATAGAACTATCGATAGACAAGCAATTTTATAACACCCAAGTTCATTTAAATAAGATAAAAACATAGCACTATAAAAGTAAAATAAAATTGTAAACGTGTTATAAAACCACAGGCGCCTTAAAAGAGTTTTTTACTTTTTCTTAAAACATCACTTTCTATCCATCTTAAGTTATTGCTGACCGCAAGGCACTAACCGCAATCAATTTGATATATATACTAAGTTTCACTTGTGGCTTTGCCTGTTTTATTAGTATATATTTCTGTTATTATAAAGCAGATGTATTAGATGATTACATTGTATATAAACAATAAAGTAAGAATGTAAGGGGTGCTACATTTGTAAAATTACTAATGCAACGTTATATAGTATTTTTTAATTTGGAGATTTATCAAACAATTGTGTAAAACAATAGTAACTGACAAATTAATTTTTTTAATGTAACAAAAGCATTCATTACCTTTTGCTTATGATTTCTGTTTTGATTGGTATTCTGATAATTTTTTAGTGGTATTATAATAACAATAAATCCCCAGGCAAGCACACCAACTGTATGGCCCCAAAGTAAGCAGACCTTGTGTTATGGATGACCATACAACGAACTGAGGGTGAACCCAGAGTAAACATACATATACAAACGCAAACAACCATGACCCGAGAACAAACATCTGTGTTCATCACACAAATGAATGCCCCAGCCAGGCCTTGAACCTGGAAACTTACCACTACACCACTTGGTCGTCACAAAGTATAGGTTAAAGTTAATAGTATAAAGTTGAACTACCTGAAACATATTCGGAATTATTAACCTTTTATTTATTTACCCAGTACCTTACGTACAGATACGAACTAACGTCCACTATCAAATCAATATGATAATATCAAAATGAGACATGCTATTGACTTTTTAATACGTAAAAGATTGCATCTTCGGTTGGAATGGCCTTGGTCCTTATAATTTCACTTCCTTTTAACCAAAACACAACTTTGTAAACATGATTATTATGGCGGTCATAAATGGACGGAATGCAATACCGTCACGGCTAAGCCCTAGGAAGCACGTCAGAATGCCGCGATGTTTCAGTAAAGAGGTCGATATCAATTAAGAAGAAAATACATTTAAATATACGTTTGACATAAAAGAAATAAAAGAAGCAAAACATTCTGACTTGCTTCGTCAGATCAGTGAGATGTATTAAAAAAACAATAAAATAAAAAATATTAAAAGGGCGGTAATCTCGAGTTCTATCTATCAGGGAAGATCTTAATATTTTATACCATTCAATGAGTCACTTGTTATGATCCTTAAACAAACCTTACATAATATGAAAGTTTAGTTAAATCAATACTTAGTGGAAGAGCTTCAAGTTTAGTTCATTGCACAGTCCCTGCCATGATTACACTCAAGTTCTCTGTCACCAGTGAGCTATGGCCACCAGCAGCTATATCATGGTGTATCAAGACTTATGTTACATATTATATCACAATTTGGCCGCTGTAATCTATATAATCGCATTCATTCGTTAAATTTCATACCAGCCTAACACAGCTAGAAATTGAGTCGCATGATCGAACAGTGCTACGACTTAAGACTCATCCAAGACAAGGGCTGGTCGATTTCTTGTCTTGTGACGTGAGTCTTTAGTCACCCGTGCTAAGGCTGCTGCACCACGCTTAAATACTTAAGAAAACATCACGAAATTTCCGAATAACATTACCCACACTCCAAGCTATAATCCAAACTAAAAAGTAGTTTGTTTATTTGCTTGTAAAAGTGTCCCGCCAAAAAGACTTAAAACATTATCACAAGCATACACGTTGTCAAAGGTATAGATAGAGGCAGAAGGTGTCCGTCGTTTGGATACTTGGGGGGGAGGGAGACTTGTCGAGCTAACAGAAGCAGATAAGAATAATTTTGTATAGTCATAACAGACACTGTATATTTATTTTGAAAAAAATGTACCCGTGAAGTTTCTTGCCAGTTCTTCTTCACGAAGGTTTTTCCGAACTGGTGGTAGGGTCATGTTTTATTGTATAAGAACAAAAAACTGTCAATGTTGAGATATAAATAATTGAATTTGAATTTGAATCCATGAAACCCCCCACTTTTACTTGGGTCGATTCATCGTAGTGTACGACCATAGACCAAGAAAATAGCGGAGAGCGGCTTCATGAATGCCTCTCACTATACAAAAAGGGGAAAAAAGGAATAGTCCAAAGTTATTGAGTTATTAAACCGAGACGATTTACACGAACCGTTTACAGATTGCACGATTGTGTGAACGCTCTTTTTCAGTTGATCGAACCTTCTCCCTTTCTCCACTGATCAACGAGACGCAAACAGAATCACCCATTTGTGGTTGACGCGCCGAAAAGTCGAACTAAACGGTTCGACAGTTTTGGTTCGTGTTGCCAAAGCGTGCAACGCGATCTGCCTGCGTCTGATTTTCCAGATAAATGTGGCCATGGACCTTTCAAGTGTTGAGTGAATGAGTACATCTCACGAATTCACTGCCGTCTGCGATATGACATGCTAAGTTTATTGCTATCTTTAATACAAGACTACACAGACTCTTTGAAGTAATTGTAGATTGCAACTGTATAAGTATCTTTGTAATTTAATGTTACATAATGAATATTATTAATTAGTATATATTTATGAATATTAAAAGTTGTATGTTTATGTGCTTGTAGAGTTTTGTTTTTATTTAATAAAATATCTTCCACTCACTTACTAGATTTCCAGTTACACAAAGGTTATCTGGAAGAAATCGCTGCCAGCAATAAGACCGCCTTTGCCCACATTAGATTTAAGTAATTTGTAATATTTTTGTAATTTTTATTTTGTTTGCGCAATAAAGAATTATTATTATTAATACCTGTTGGACAGAAGTTACCGTCTTCATCGTCACTTTCCATCAGGTGTGATGGAAAACAAACGCCTGTCAATTTATAATAAAAAAGGTCAATTTGTCGCAAACCTTAGGTCTACCGTCTGAGGCTCTGGCGTTTGACATTTCACTGGTTCACTTTAGCTTCACCTCAATGCTTGTAGTTCGGTAATTGACTACAAAATGTGCGTAGCCAATAAGGGTTACCATGAAATATAAACGGAGCGTTTTTTATAGGACCATCGAAAAGTTTAAAAAAGCTTTACCGAAATCTTGATAATAAAACAAGCATCGAAGTTGTTTTTGTTTTTTTTTGCAATGTTTTTTTTTATACTTAAGAATGTTTTTGTATAACGTTTAATTTAAGTACGTATCAATTTGAAGGTTACGGCATACTGCGATACAGAAATACTACAAGTAGAATTACAAATAATATAAATTACAAAGATATAATTCCAATAAAATGACCGCCTGACCAAACCACGCCAAAAACTGTAACCTTACAAATCTAAGCTAATACTGCACTTCTCACTTTAAATAATTTGAGAAAGCAGATAGTACAAAAAATTACCTACTAATAGTCAGTATATCAAATTAAAGGCCAATAAATATAGATTATCATACAATCATTAGTTTAAATATAGACCTTCCTTCCATTGTAAGATATTTTTCTGAAATATAGCTTTTCCCCGATTTTTTAGGATTCACTCTAGTTAATTCATTCAAAGAAGAACTGACAGGTTGTTGATTGACTGTCAAAACTAATCCGCCAATAACGTCCATTACTTGTTGGTTCATTCGACATCGTTTTGTTACTTTTTTTGACATTGACATTGATACATTCAATAGAAAACAACATGGTAACTTATGATTGATTTTTCGCAAATTATTTATTATTTTTTTACAAGATTTTTAGATTTAAAATTAGGGAAGTTTAAGGGGGGAAGGTTACTCATGAGTTAATCTTTCACGCGTACTACTGACCATCAGCAGGTCAAAATCCCATATTGAGTTTGACCATCATCTTTGATAATAAATGCGTGATTTAAATATTTTAGACATTTATGAATTCTTACAAAAGTACTGTGCTTCATACTTGTAACAACCAAAAAGATAAAAATAATAATAATAACGCTAACAACAGTTACTAAATAATTCATCCTTAAATTTAAAAAACCTTGACTGAGGGCAACAAGCTGCAAATGAATGTTTGGACCGATTTTCTTCAAACATGGGTATTAAAAACACTTGATTTATTCAGTTTTTAAACAAAAAAAAAATCTGAATTGGTCAACGGCATGTAAGCTACGATAAACAGATACCCATACACATGTCAAACTAAAACCACTGCTCTTTTTGCATCAAAAGTTAATAAATAAGTAGCGGATTGCCTTTCCGATTTGTTGTTAAAGAAACTTCATCGCTTTTTTGTCACTTATTTACAATGCCTACATTCACTGCGTGACATAATAAATCCCGTACATGATAATGTGTGCGAAGTTTTAAAGAATAAATCAATTATCTAAGACTTAGATTCTAAGTGAACCCGAATTCCTACAAGCCATTAACTTATGAAGTTGTTGAAGTTAAATACCAAGTGACTTTCTTTATTACCAATCATAGTTCAATTATAGGCAAAACCAACTACAGCTCAATGACACAAACAAAAAATGAACCAATATACCCACTTACCTAGATTGACACAAACTTCACTCACCCACTTAATAATCGCTTCCGCTTATGACCATATACAGAGCTCAATCAGCGAAGCGTAGCGGGTGAAAGTGTACGCAACGCGTCGCGCCCCGCTTTGTAACTAAGAAGTAATAGCAATTAATGCGTTCATTTCATTAGCAAACTAAATTATTATGTTATGCTATTTGCTAAGTTACGAACTATAATCCCGTGTCAATCTATAAAATTATAATAATAAACAAAATAATATAATTATAAATTATAATAATAATTACTTCATTTGGTTTTGCAACGATTAATAGCCTGATCCTAACACTTCGACTAGCAGGTGCATTATAAAATCACATTATGCACTTTATATTCTACTTTTTTATGTGTAACCCAGTCTTATGTATAATATAAGTAAATATCGTTATTAACAAACGTAATTTTAGACATGTCTTTATTTTTTACGTAAATTTTCATAATCTTTTTGGCTGTGACGCTTTTGACCGTAAACCGATATTTCAAGTTTTTGCCACAATGGGTGATTATGACTATACATATGCTTCATTTCGCACAATCTGCTACGTGCTAAAGTATTATTAGCACGTCAAATATAGCGATTGCTAATTAATTGCGGCGAAAATTCTGACCTTGACAATTGAGGTCATTTCATTTAATTAGTTCGTTATGGTGTTAGTAATAAGGGAGTCAAAAGGGCGAACGGAACAAATAATTAGCCCTTTAAGTAATTAAATGGACATTTTACACAATTTCACTTTGTTTTGATGAAATTTAGGTTTCGCAATTTATAATTATAAATAAGTATCAGCTCGTAACTGGGAAACGTGTGGCTTTACGACATTCTGTCAATCGATTTGATATGTTTGTAGTGATATGAACTATCGATTTACAGAGGTTTTTTTTTTTTTTTTGGGAAAGAATGTGTAAATGGGTGGATCTCACCGATGAATGACTTAAAAATATAAATACCTACCATTCAACTAAAGATTCTAATGCTAACAAACATTCAAGAAACAACCCTCTCTTTTTTTTTTTTTTGATTTACCAAGGGTGAAATCTTGACATTATACAAAGCATTAAGTGACGAACACACCTGATTCATACGGGTTGCATGTTGAAGTCCAGGGTTCGAAACCCACGCTCAATAGATTTGGTCACAATTTGATTGTATTAGTCACTTTGAATTATTCGCTCAAACGAAATAATTAAAGGTTTAGGTAAGTGGCTTTTCAAATTTCCAAAATAATTTAGACTAATAGGCTCAACCCAAAACAGATTGTTAACCACCAAAAACAAAATAATCAAGGCAGTTTAAGTTATAGATTTAAAACAAATTCAAAATATGATATTTTGTCAGAAATATTTTATTACGGATATTCGGGTGACGGGTCGCTCACTTCCCTCTAATATGGTTGAGGAGGGCGATGGCCGGCGCCCGCTTTTTGAACGCGCAGGTTCATTGTTTGGATAGTTTGTGAGGACGGAGATATTCCGAGCTAGCAGACGCAGATAAGAATCATGAAGTTTCTTACCTGTTCTTTTTCACGAAGGTCTTTCCGAACCGGTGCTAGAGCCATGCTTTACGTCAACGAGGACAAATAACTGTCTATGTTGAAAATGAATTATTTGAATTTGAATATTGGTATCATAGGATAAAACTTTTTTCACTTAAGGAAATTCAGGCTTCAAATTCAAATAATTCAAATATTTATTTCTCAACATTGACAATTATTTGTTCTTATGGACGTTAAATAAAGGAAGACTCTACCATCAGTTTAGGAAAGCCTTCGTGAAGAAGAACTGGCAAGAAACTTCACGAATATAATGTTTTCAAAATAAATGTACAATGTCTCTTTATATCTATACAAAGTTATTCTTATCTGCATCTGTTAGGTCGGCAAGTCTCCTACTCCCCAACTACACAAACAAAGAACACCCTCAAACGGCACCCGTTCACAAGGTTAACGCGAGATCCAGCCATCTTCATCAGCGTAAATACAGCTAAAGCTTTAACTATTTATGTATACTTTACAACCTTGACGATCTAGTTGTAGATTTAAAATATGTACAATTTGGCCTACCTGGACAAATGATATTTTTTCAATTGGTTCATGTTAACCTATACTTAAATGAAAGTTGTCAGTCCTCCCTAAAGATGTTAAACTTATCCTCATTTTAACATCGGCAAGCATTCCTTTTCCGCCACCGTACCTGCCGTACCGTACCTGTACCGTAACCGTACTGTACCTGTTAGATCTGCCATTGCCGAAAATAAGCGTAGTCTTACTCCTCTCCTTTTGTGTACATAAAAAATTGTATACAGAGTGACTTACCTACCAAATTATGCAATCAATGGCGAAATATCACAAAAAATTTGCCGACTGCTTAAATTTTCCTATGTTATACAATAACCAACTTAGTTTCTACGTCAAAGAATCAGCCCTCTCGACAAGTCATTTTCGACTATAGAATAGAAAAATTAAAATTAACACATTACGAAGTTGACGTACCCCCGCCCCCGGCTAAGCGCCCTCAGCGCTAGGCCACAAAGTCCGGTGAAATTTAAAAGGCTAATATGGCCATAAATAAACTGTCCGTTTCGAAAAAAAAAAGAAGTTGACCTAAGCGACGACTGAACGTTTCGAACGCCTACGCCCTTAGAACGCGTTGTCTCGTTAGTCCTGCGCTGGTAAAGTATAAATGCTGAAATTGATAATTAAAACCTTTACATAATTCGATATGTAGAGTCACTTTAAAGTATTTTTTTGTACATTTTTTCCGAAAGAACGAGGTATTTTGACAAAACTATTCGAATATTTTCGATTTCTGTGCAGTATTTAATTTTAAATCAATATTTAAAGAGTTTCGGATGTTGATACGTCGCGGAGTAGCTATCTCTTTAAAATTGCATTACAAAATTTATTATAATACCATAAATTTATTATATACCTAATATTATTCTTAAATATTTATATATAATTATATGACATATATGATATGACAGTTTAAGCAAACAGTAATTAGAAGTTGATGCTACTCGATAACGTCATATAGAGGTTAATGAAGTTCAATTTAAGTTGCCTGTTATTGTTAAAATAAGCGCAATGGCATTATTGCGCGAGTTGTTACTGACAAAATATACTAAAGAAAAATGAAATATATAAATGAAATTTCGAATTAGAATCTGAATTTTTTTTCTTTACATACCGAATTGTTAGAAATATACTATTCACCTTTCCTTTAACAACAACTACGTTACCCACGAAGACTTTATTGTTATAACTATCGTACACTATAGTTATATTATAGTTATAACTTACATAAGTACTTAACATTTAAAAAATAACCTCTTTAAAATTCTCTATCGCGACCACAAATCGTTCCCTGAGGAACGCCTTTCACTCATGCCTTTAGAGTATTATGCATGTATAAAAACTTAATTATTAGTCCTGTGCGAAGCAGCCGCTGACTCATAACTCCCTTCTTAATATGCGTGAAGTTTTTTCTTATTCCCCGTTCATGTTTATGTAGTTTCCTCTATACAGGGCGTTGCGAATTGTAATTATTTAATGTCATTAGGTACTTTGTTAAGGAATACTTGAAAGGACGGGCTTATTATTTACCTAATAATGAATTGTCTGATGTATATACAACGTGGCATTAAAATATTAGCAGACTTAACTAATAATGATACGTTGGATTTAGTTTTATTTAAAATCAATCAGAACTTAGTAAACAGAATGAACTATTGTCCAACACAAATTATTTCTAGATTAGTTTTTTTACAAAATCGGCAAATTTATTTGTTTTATAATTTGGTTTTTGTGTTTATTGAAAGCATTACCTACTTGTGTAATCTAACTGTTTATAAATGATTTAGAAATAATCCTTCTTCGTTTAATTTCAAAAATAGAATCAAAAGCGATTGACCTTTAAACAAACATTTATAATAGTCTTGCCTCGTTTTCTAGACATAGCTCGAACTTGGGGCTTTCGCCATTCGGTATGAAACTTGTCGTTTAGTTGTGTCAGTGTAAAATTCTCCGAAATCATTTGGCTGACAGTCGAGAAATTTGGTTTTATAAAACAATACATTCTTGTCAACATTGCAACAAAAATTACCATTCGGAGGATTGGATCGATTGAGAATAATTTACGTAGTATAGTGGATGCCATGTAGGTCCATTACTTTTTTGATACATACGTCATAATGTTGGGCCATAGAACTAAAATGTGGTGGGGCGCGTCTTCGTGAATGGCTCTAATTAATACGTGGCACTAACATTGCTACCAAATTTTAAACTAGAAGGATACTTATGACACCCCATACCGCAAACACACTACAGAAAAAGACGCAAAAAGAACGCCCGATACAACATAAACACCCTGTATGTACGAAATACTTTCATAAATCATTTCCATGAACTAGATTTGCTTCCTACTTAGTTAATTTCCTTATGTGTAGAAAGAAAAATCGATTTTGCCAGGCATTACGTGGTAATACACTTTAATCAAATTTTTGTTTGAAATAGCAAGTCACACCAACTGTATGGAGTATCGACAGCCAATCTGTTGTATAAGATTATTAATGAGTTTGAATGTAAAAAAGATAATGTAATTTATCGTGTTTTGTAAAATTATAGAGGAGTATAATGAAAACACCTTTTATATGTTGCGTCGTGATTTTACTCGTAAAGAAGGAAAAATAATTAGTTTCAAACAGCGACCTCTTAACAAAAGAAACTCTATTGTTAAAGATAATATTTTGTAGCAATCTATGAAAAGGACGATTATTAATGAATATTTTACCTCTTTCATTATTAATCTATCCCTGTATTCGTACATAATCTCATTTCAAGAATCTTTTTCGTTCCTTTTATAAACTTCAGTTTCCCGCATCAGTTTTCTTAGAAAAATATATCTCCGGGATTTTCTAACATTTTACACCTTGATTAAATTGAAACAGTAGAAGATTGGTGATGTTTTATATGACGTACTTGAGTAATGGATCTGATCTCACACAAGCTCCATACATTACTTTGTTGACATTTTACATTAATTAAACTGTGAAAGAGACAGACGATGCAATGACGAGGCACGCCAGAAAGAGGGAGTTATGTTTGTTATCGGCTCTTTTCGCGTAGTGACAATCGGATTGCAACTAAATTAAATCAGGCGACGGCGACAAGATTTACGAAGGCTGTGCGTCAGGAGCTGATCAGCTACCTTGCGCTATTTTCCACCAACAGTTTTATGCCTTATTTTATCTTATCAATCGATCCTAGAATATAAACTCACCTGGATAGCTTTAATTGTAAATAATTGAATTGCACTACACTTGTTTTGCAAGCCAAGGCTTTATTGACGGAGACAATTTTTATTTATATAAAAACACCTAACGCGTACACGCACTCATTAATAATAATATTAAGCTATACAAGGCTGTAGTTATAAAGAACCTCATATATAAATATTTTTAACTTTTGATCTTGAAGTCGTTCTTCATGAACAATCACACAATCTTTAATATTTATAACATAAGTGCTATATACCGGATGACTTTATTTACCGTTCGGTAATGGCAGCCATTTTTGCATGAAGAATCGTTTCATTTTCGCTCGGTAAGATTGCTTAAAACCCCATTTTCCGAACGATAAAAAAGTCACCCTGTGTTTTGCACCTGACATGATCTTGTGTAATGGGATGGCCGTACAGCGAACTGGGGGGGAACCAAGCGAACGATGCGCCATTACGTAAAGGCTAGCTGCTTAGTTGAATGTCTAATTAGCCATCCGTCTGAGACTGTATATTTGAAGCAGCTTTAACAACAAACAATAAAAATAAAATCAACTCCAAAATGTATATTGTTTTCAATACAATATCGATTTTCTCCCCAACTTCTTACCTTTGACGCCAACCTAACACGACCCTCTCTTTTACAGAGTAGTGCCAACTTCAAAGAAGAAGAAGGAGACGTCCTTCTCCATCATCAACGAGCTGCCAGCGGCGTCCAGACCTTCCAGTCCGAGGTCATTACCGATCGAGAGGACTGGACGAGTCTCGCCTTTTAAAGGTGGGTTTTTAAATAAGATATTTTTGTTAAAAAATTAAAACTGATACACAGAGTGAATCATAAAGATGGTTCAGTAAGGGAAAGTACAAAACAACAAGAGATAGAGATATTTGTAATAAGGAACTAGGTCATCGATTTTAGAGTAAAGAAAAATTTCATTTCAAAAACTCTCGTATTATTTTGTGACATAATAGTAAAATGAAGCATAGAAGCATTTTTTAATTTCACATAGGGTTCGTTGAACAAAGTATTTAAACTGACGTGGATAATCATTTTTGTAAGGAACGTTTTTTGGAATATTCATACTGATCAAACCTGTGTTTGGTTTCCGAGAGGTGTCCAAGTATTTTTTATTAATCTTAACTTTAAGACCGAAGACTTGGTTCCTAAGAACATGTACCTATCTCGATCTTTCAGGCTTTCTCATACTGATCCATCTCATTGCAATAACTTTGTATAAACATTAACCTATAAAGAAATTAACTCCGCGTCCGCGCTCATGACTGTCCGAACCAAACGGGTGTGAATGCGCAAAAGGTATGAAAACGAAAATGCATACTACGCGTACTATAAAATCATATTTGAGTATCTTACTGCTAGGAAATAAGAGCGCATTCAAGCTTATATTGTGTTTTTTGAAACCATTTCACTAATTATACAATAATACAGCAAAATCAATAAAGTTTAGTGATGAAACGCCATTTTACTGCTTTTGTTTTTAACGTATCTTCGATTATAAAAATCGGAAAATAATACCAGTGAGCTTCGTCAAAATACGTAATGAAACCTCAAAATGGGCAAAATGCACGTAGCCGCCTTTTTTTATAGCAGAGATAGGGTTATTTTAGCATGCATAGCTATGCAACAATCAACGTTACTGTAAATGACACATGATTCATATTTAAGTGTTAAATATTTAAATTAAAACTATACTAAAGATTTTTTGTGCAGTCGTCCAAATCCCAGCGCCATAAAAAATAATCCTGTGTAATCAGCGTAACATAAAGAACAGATAGTTGAAAAAACTTTGCAGTTTTGAAATCTAAATGTTCAATTCCATTCGCTAAAAAGTACATTTTGCGTGCTTGTTCAAAACAAACATCAACACACGCAAAAACTTTCACAAAAAGTAAAACAAGCGTGTTACCCGCGGTGTTGCCACTATAATTTAGCGAAGTCTAGCTTAGTACCCACCTTACTTAAAACTATATAATGCCCAGTGGTCTTTTCGTGAAAGCGTAACAGACACAATGGCTAGTATTACGCAATGCGACATCAAACCATATTAAGTCGTCCAAGCCAATTAGCCAATATATATATATATATTTATATATATATTTATATTGGCATATATACATAATATATATACAATATATATATATATATTTATATATATATTTATATATGACTGTATGTATAAACTGTTTTTATAGTCGGCAAAAGAGCATACGACCCAGCTGATTGTAAATGTCATTCACGCCCACAGGCATCTTTCAGGTCATCATAACCAAAATTGTTTCATTTATAGACGGCCGAGTAGCGTAGTGGTCTGTAGCCCTGTATCATACGCTAGAGGTCCCAGCTTCGAGTCCTGGCCGGGGCATTCATTTGTGTGATGAACACAGACGTTTGTTCTCGGGTCATCGTTGTTTGTATTTATATATGTATGTTAATTCTGGGTTTTTCCCAGTTCGCTCTATGGTCATCCATAACACAAGCTCCTGTTTACTTTGGGGCCATACAGTTGGTGTTTTTGTCTGGGGATTTATTTATTATTTATCAATAATATTCGATTAATGATGCATTGTGGACCAGCTCCAGGTGTAATTGTTTTTACTCCAGTAATAACACTGACTGCTCCATCCTTTATTTTATTTTTATTTCTTTTGGAAACTAACAGCTAGTTACAAACATATTTAAGATAACATACAACAAGGCAATTTACAGATTTCCACTTATAAATACTTAAATATATTACATCTTGTCCTTATATCCAAATCCAAAGTTAAGTTCAAGCCAAGTAGATTTTTAAGAGTCACTGAAGAATTTATTATTAAACAGATTTTTCAGGACCAGACCATTTTAAACAAAAAAGGTCAAAATCACTTTTGTTTAGTGTCAAACTGAAATGGTTAAGTGTTTGTGGAGCTCTGACACAGAAGAAGTTCTTACGAAGTATTTACAAGCTGTACCTGAAATAGTGGAGTGTGCCTCGTGGTCCTGTAAAATTTACTTAATAGTTCTGAGCAGTCTATCGATTGAGAAAATATTTTAATTAAAAACGATATATCAGCCATCTCTCTTCTTTTGTACAATGGTAAAAAGTACCCATTTACATCTTTTTTCGTACCCTTCAATATACTTTCCACAATTAAATTGGAGATGGCGTAGAAACTTCATTTGAACACCTTCAATACGAGAAATATACGTGCTATATTGAGGGCTCCACACCTGTGAAGCATATTCCACCTGGCTACGCACGAATGCACAGTACAGTACTTTTAAAGTTTGTATATCAGAAAATTCAGACGACATACGTAGCACAAACCCAAGCGACTTATTGGCTTTACTAATTATAGATTCATATTGGTATTGAAAAGTCAGTTTGTTGTCAAACATAACGCCTAAGTCTTTCATTGCTGTGGTTCTAACTAAGCTAGTATAATTCATAATATAATTAAATTCAATAGTAGATGATCTGCGTGAAAATGTACATACAAAGCATTTTAACGAGTTCAATTCTAGTCTATTTAATTTACAATAATTGTCAAACAACTTGCCACAGTCTAGATCTGTTAGTATAGGACACATTATTTTCATATCATCTGCATAAAGGAATATTTTGCTAGGTAAGAAGCATGATAATATGTCATTTATGAAGATGGTAAACAATAACGGCCCCAGAAACGAGCCCTGGGGCATACCTGAGTGGATAAACAATGTAGACGAAGTATATCCATTCAACACTACTGTCTGGCACCTATTTTCAACATAAGAACTGAACTAGCGATATAAATTCCGCGAATAAACTCCGCGAAAAAGAGCAATTTCGACCTAACGTCCACTTTCCAAAATGTTTCTGTACCCTTAACTGACCACCTAGCTCTTCTGGGCGTAACTATATCGTCCCAACTAAATTTCGGGCAACAAATTGTGTCCATGGCTCAAATAGCTTAAAGAAGTTGGGAATCATCTCGAAGGTCCGACGGTACTTCAGCCCTGAACAGCTACTTAATTTGTATACAGCTCAAGTTCGATCTTGTATCGATACTGTAGCAACCTTTGAGATGGTTCTGCAAAGTACCAACTAGAAGCGATGGACGCAGTTGACCGAAGAGCCCGAAAAATTATAAACAACTTTGACCTCACCACCAAAAAACTGCAAAGCCTCGACCATCGTCGGAAAGATGCCAGTTTAGCAGTCTTCTACAAATAACATTTTGGAGAGTGCGCGAATGCCCTTTTTGATCAGGTTAAACCCACACCCTTCTTGCATCGGACTACTAGACGCAGAAAGACCTTCCATCCCTTCATGGTAGATATCCCAAGAAGTCGAACCAAACGCTTCGATAGTTCCTTTTTGGTGCGGGTCGCCAAGGTGTGGAATGAACTGCCTGCGTCTGTTTTTCCAGAAAACTATAGTCCTAGTTCTTTCAAGCGTCGCGTGAATAGGTATCTCGTGGATAGACGTGTAACACCTTCGTCTTCATCGTCACTTTCCATCCGGTGAGATAGAAGACAAACGTCTAATCCTTTTTCAATAAAAAAAAAGATCAAGTTGTTCTAGAAGATATAATAAATTAGCTTCATCAATATAAACATCACTAATTTCAGCATTTGAGTCATTTAATAAACTACTGGCTACAGAACAATAGTCGGTCGGACAGTTCTGGAATGTTGAGTGAAAATATTCACAAAAAAAGTTACGTGTTTCAGTCCCTTTGTTGGTGGATTGGTTACCTATAGTCATGGTAGATGGAAATTTATTGGACATTCTTTTGTGCTTAACATGTGACCAAAAAGCACACACGGAACACAACCACGGTAATGTAATACCGACTCAGACGAGATCTTAACAAAAAAACTCTACTACCAGTTATATACATATATTTTGGTATATAATTCCAGTATTTATTTACCTTACTAAGTTATAGATGGTACTAGATGGTTTAACACATTTGTGTGTGTGGCCCGCTGTGCGTGTGCTTGTACACATGCAACTTAACCTGGGGCAGCCGCCATCTTGTGGTAATTCTAACAATTAATTTGAACAATCCAAATTGGACTTTGATCTTTTTAATACAAATATTGCAACTGCTAGAAGACGCTTTAGCCAAGTTTTCTTTGTTAATCCTTAGATATATATTGTAAAATTTTATGTGTAATTCATTT
The DNA here is from genome assembly GCA_923062675.1 of Marasmarcha lunaedactyla. Taxonomy (NCBI): domain Eukaryota; kingdom Metazoa; phylum Arthropoda; class Insecta; order Lepidoptera; family Pterophoridae; genus Marasmarcha; species Marasmarcha lunaedactyla. Next base: position 14,399,818 of record OV281363.1, on the reverse strand, counting down.
CAGTCTTTTTTACTTACCTATTCTATGTTGTATTTATTCTTGATCTGTCTAACGATCACGCCTATCTTGTTAAGTGTGTTATCTCTTATTCGTGAAGTTCTGTAGTTGCCCTTCTATTTATATTTTCATTTTATTATTTGGACTTCCAAACCAATAATTGAAATAAATAAATATCCATTTATATTGACTGGATACTGCCTTTACATTTTTGCAAATAAAAATACTCTATTAAACGTTTATGGTAATACTTATTTTAATACTAGTTGTAATAATTGAAAAACCTATTATTGGCCTTACTATAAGTATGACTTGAACCATCGTTTCGTTTAATATTAATAAAAGTTTGAAAGGGAAAGCCGTATTCCTTCCGTTCGACTAGCTGACTTGGCTGAGCAGTATTCTTAATGGAGACGCTCAACTCCCTGGAGAATAAAAACACCGCTCTGCATAATAATTTTTAAAGAAATGCATTTTAATGTTTGAAAATATTGTTTGAACGAATTAATGTGGAGCTACCATTCGTTGTAGAAATAAAACATGTGTTAAATATAGTATTTATTCAAGAAGATGCAATATTCAATCTAGAAATTCCTACTCAATCACGAGATAGTTGGTTGAAGCAGTCTTAAATAAAGTGTTAAAATAAAGTATTGTATTGCGTGTTAAACAAGGGTTTATCGTCAAAAGAACTTGTATTTTCGTATCATCTTTTAGAGCTAGTATTTAATGTGCATTAAAAACCTTTTTGCATGTATTTTTACGTCATTAGTGTTAAGGATATCTTGGGTATGAGCTGTTTACTTAGTGGTAACAAAAACAATTATCATGCCTTCCTTATTTAAACTGATATTTAGTAACTCAATTTATTAAGATCTGAAATACACTCTATGTGCGTATCTCAATTGGTGCATATATACTTTAAATTAACTAGTTCCTTTTAAAAATAAAAACGTAGACTAGTGTATATTAATCTACCAATAGGTTTTAAACTTTATACGCTCAACTATACTTGATAGAGTCTTATGAAATCAAGGACATACAAAGTTGGCCGTAGTGCCATGTTTACTTATTAAAATTAAAATAAAAACCTCAAACAAAATTTTTCTAACAGCTCATCTTCTCTCTTTTAAAGGTCGAGGGTTTCGAGAGGAAACGTCCCGGCATACCACCCCACGGGCGTCCGCAGCCAATTCCAGAGCTGGCTCTCCTCCTAGACGAACAAATTCTCTGCCCAGGATAGACAAAATGGCCCAAGCAGTGACCCTACCACCAGTCTCCATACACACACTCAGCAGACCACACTCTCCAAGAAACTTCGTCAAAGAAAACATTGAAGAAGTCCGTGAAATGAGCGAGTTTAACAGAGAAGTTCACGAAGCTGAAGCTGAAAAGAAGAGAAAAGAAGAAGAAGAAGCCATTCTCAAAGAAATGGGACTCATTGATAAGAGTGGAGTCAGAAGTAATGTATGCTCCAGAGCCAATTCAAGAGCAAACTCAAGAGCTAATTCAAGAGTTAATTCAAGAGTGAACTCAAGAAGTAATTCGCCGGGAAAGATCCATTTAAGATCAAGATCAAACTCCCCTTCTGCTATTTTACGTTTTGAAAATATAACTACTGTGGATAAAGATTTAATTAATAAAGAAGACGGGATGCCAAAACCTGCCATTCGAAAGTCAAGAGAACGATCCTTGTCAAAATCGCAACCACAATCGAATGACGGATCGCCCAAACACTCGAAAATACCTAAAAGACAGAGTTCTGTTTCTCCTACTAGACCAGAAACTAAAAAAGATTCGGTGTACAAGAGAACTCATTTGAATAATTTAAATAAGCAACAAAGATTTTCTAATAGCACAAGTAGCATTCATGAAACTATTAGGGTTGGAAGCCAAGTGCATGATAAAAGAAAAATTAGTAAGAGTACTCAATATTTAGATATATCACCAGCCAATATAAGAGGTAAACCTCCAATCTCTCCCGGCCGAGGAGGCCCGCCACCTTCCAATAAAGCAATTAATCCTAAGCGTTTATCGCCCATTGTGGGAACACCTAACAAAAGTCCAACTGAAGATCAAAAACCAGTATCAGCAAAAACAACACCTACGAAGCCTTCTGCAACAACTCGAAGGTCAGTTAAGCCAGCCCCCAGCACGGTAACCTCAAAGGTGACCTCAAGACCTACAGGAAAAGCTGCAAGTCGAGATCCAAGTCCAGACAAAAGACGAACCGTCACAAGAACTAACTCAACCAGTGCGAAAACAAACGGAACTATTCAAAATAAACCAACATCAAGGCCGACCACTACAAAAACTCCACAAAAGCCTGCCTTGAACAAAACTGAGCCTAAAAAACCCGTAAGTAGAACTAACAGTGTAAAAAACTTAGCTAGAACACCGAGCACTAAGAATTTATACGACAAACCACCTGTTCTTAAAAAGAGGGACAGCAAAAAAGACTTAACTGAAAAAAGCCAATCAACGAATAAAATTAACGAAGTTGGCAACGATACAAAAAGAGACCCTAAAAGCGCAGAAGGCAAGAGGGATTCACAAAAAAATAAATCTGCTCAAAATAAATCAGAAATGAAACAAAAAGAAACTCAATCTACCCCTGACCAGAGTGATGTTTCAACTCAACAGTGCGAAGCTCCAAAACAAGACAATGAGACGCAATATGACAAAATCACAAATGAAAAAGGAGAACTTGTCATACTAACAAAGAAAAATATAGTTTCTATGACAACAGCAGCTATCACATCTCAACCTTTGGAAATCGTAACAACTGTAACAAACCAGCTACCAGCTGCGTTAGAAAAGGCAAGAGAGCGGGGTGTATTCGAAAGACTTAACTCTAAAGACTCCATTGGTGGAAAAGACGATGAAAAAGAATCTGAAGACAAGGCTGACGACAAAAAAACAACCAAAGATAATGTCAAACTCAAACCTTTGCATCCACCTTACAACAATCCACAAGTTGAAAAAGTAAAACAAAAAATCGATAGCATTCTTAAAGAACCAGAAGTTTCTCCCCGTAATATTCTCGCAGCAGCTGTCAAAACTAAAGAAAAGGAAGCTAAAAGTACCTTTAAAAACGTTGCCGATCAAACAAAGGCTGACATAAAAGAAGCTAAAGATCAGGCCACAGCCAAATTCATTGACATAAAAGATCAAGCTGTCAAACAAAGTGAAGTAGTAGCAAAACAAACTGAAGCTGCAGCTTCAGAAATTAGAACGGAAGCAACTAAAATAATTGAAAGCATAATGACACCAATCGAAGAACCAAAAAAGGTTGAATCAGACAAGCCTAAACCTGAACCAAAAAAAGAAATTGAACCGATCGTGACAGTTGTGCATGAAAGAGCAAAGAACGGTCCTAGTAAGAGTGATGTGACAGAAAAAGTGAATGAGACATTGATCAAAGGTGACCCAGATGCGGAAGTTCAAAGTTCGAATCTGTCGAGTCCTGCGGTCGAGAAAATGGCAAAGCAAGGCAACATGGTGGATAATGGGGGATCTGACAAGTCAGTCAGTAACGGAGGGTAAGTGATAGTATTTTAAGGGTCTTTTAAGAGCTAAAGTAGACCCAAATAAAGTCACTTCAACACACTTTCCATTATGGGATACATTACTAACATTAAATCGTCAAAATATAGTTATTAAAATTTAATTTAATTCTTAAATATCTGCCCTTACAATAATTACTGTAACCTCAAACGTTCTCAAATAAATTCAATTTCAAATATTTATTTCTCAGCATTGACAATTACTTGTTCTTATTGACCTCAAATAAAACATGACTCTACCATCAGTTTGGGAAAACCTTCGTGAAGAAGAACTGGCAAGAAACTTCACGGGCATAATTCTTCTATTAGCTTATGTCGAGATCAGTTTGGGGAGGTATTACAGCCTTTTTTGACCGCCGTTATTCACGTGGTTGTGTTTCCGTTAAGGGAAAGAAACAACTAGTAAAATGATAACAATAATAAGTAAAATAATAATAAGTAAAATGACAAGGACCAGTCCAGCTGAAGACATTGTTCTGCTACTGGCAAGGCATCATTTGTCGACAAAACACATTAAATATGGATTTATATGACAAATGATGTCCTTCGGCGCGAATACCACTTACAATCAGGATGGTCGCTTGCTTATTTGCCGGCTATGCAAATAGTAAGAATAAAATCAGAGAAAGTATTCGGGCAAAGGAGATTTCATTTTCGGTTAGCGTGATGTACACAGTTTTAAATGCATAAAATATTGTGGTAAACACACTAAAAGTATTTTAAAAATTACACTTTGCATTATGTTCTACTTTGAAACAAAAAACAAAAAGTCATGTGGCCTCACCGAGGTGAACTTTCCATATTCTGCCATGTTGAATGAAAATATGAAATAATATGCTTGTACCATTGAGTCTGTAACACTTGTTGTCTGTCTAGTCTGTGGTTTGGTCAGATCAGGTCTGAGCGGCAATCGCAGCATTTGTCGAACTGGATCTTACTGTATGGTTTCAATAATCGATATACATGTACTATGAGTTACGACGTAATAAGTTTACAGTACTGACTTACAAAAATATTTAAATCGAAAGAAACATTTCAATGACTTTGGATGTGTCAAATGATGAATTACAAAGATCATAATCGTTTTGGCTACCTTAAATAATCAAAATATCCTTTTACACATTATCTTTACAAATTTAATTATAAATTAAGATTTTTGCATTCGTTATATTAATTTTTTAATAATCATATTGAACGAAAAACTTCAATGGAGCTCGTAAACAGAAAAAATAAGTAACATCAGAATTAACCTCAAAACGTGCATTAAAAATAAAACATCAAAATAACAGATAGCACCATGTTTTCAACATGTAGTGTGGCTATTTTAGGGATTTGAAAATTTTTTGCAAAACTAAACGAAATGATGAAATGTTGGCATTTAATACTCGTTGCATTAAATTTAAAGAATCCTAAGAACCCCATACAAAAGCTAGCCAAGCACCCCTTAAATATTGAAATGTCTCCTTTAGATTAAATTTAATTATTTACAATAAGCAAAAATAGTATCTTCACTTTGTGTGAACGAACTATTTTAGTTTAAAATGTCTCTTTCTTTTTAAAAGATATCGAGCGGCTGGATCTTACTAAGTATTTACTCTTAATTGAATTAAATCAAATTTTCATACATAACGAAATCCAAGATTAGTTCGTGGCATTAAATTTAAATAACTAGAACGAGATTAATATTTCGAGTAAACTCTTTAGTTTATTAGTCTCTTCGTGTGTCATATAGAATTTCTACACAGATTTTTTAACAGTGCAAGTAAGCAAGTAATCGAAATTATTATACTCTAATCGACTTTTCATACAAAATTGGTAACTGACCTACAGAATTGCATGTAAGTAGAGGCGACTCTTTTGTTTTTCATTTTCGCGAAATGTTGACTGTGTCCATTTACCGAACGGTAAAAAAAGTTATCGGTATTTATAAAATGCTATCCAGTAAAGTATTTCTCTTGAGTCAGTTGTAACAAAGACGTGGGCTAACTAATTTAAAAATACAGATTCTCCCAAGAAGAGTGAATAATTTGTAATTTTATTTTCACGTCTACTATTAACATTTTTATTTGAAATACATACAGATACAGTTTAACAATTTTACTGCACAAAAATTTCTTTAAAAAAGTAGCATGCCTAGAAATACATTAGCTGGTTGATAACCAGTTTTTTTTTCAACAAGGTTAATAAGTATCCATTCACCACCATGTGTCTAATATTCCCCAAGAAAGCCAAAATCTCTACCCTCGCAAAGGCCTTAGACTGTACCGCATTAATTATCCGTCTAGGTCAGAGGGTAACAACCCCTGAAGACAACTGCAAGTATGTTACCCCCTCACTACCTCACAAGGGTGGTTAGATGGCCGACAAGATTGGAAACTGTCGTCCGCATGACGTTTTTTATTTGTCGAAAATGTGGGGGGTTAAAGGACGATAGAATTAGTAAGGTTTTGGTGGCTCGATTTAATATAGCTCACTGACTGTTATTTAACACCTTTTTGTAACATGTTCAACATGTACGGTATAAAAGTTAAGCACCTTTTCATCTTTGAACGTTGTTGGAATATATAATACAGGTAAATTACAAAAAAATTTAAACCACCAGACTAGTCACTAGAGACGGACATTTTAATTTAGCTGGGTTATAAATTAAGACAGTATCTAAAGACAAACTAGTGTTTATGTTTTTTGTGGTAAGTTCTATAGTTTTCATATAATCATTTCAATTACTATCAAAGAATCTTGGTAGCGCAATAGTAAGGCGTAGGCTTCTCGATTTGAAGTTCCCGGTTTCGATGCCCGGGTCTGCAAAATGCACCGATCAGTTTTAACAACTTGAGTAAATAAGATGACTGCTCTAACGGTGAAGGAAAACCTCGTGAATAAACCCACATCGCTTAGAAGTTATTTCGAATGGGTGGGTGAAGTCTACCAACCAGCAATGAACAAGTGGTGGGCTAGAGAGTGCCTGTCACCGCCCCTTGGTTGTGGCTGAGGTGCTGCGGTGGCATATTGAGGCTGTTGTGATCTTCATCAGTTTCACGTAAAGTTTTGGCATATGGGACCGTTGTTGCTAAGCGAATATGTATAATGGTATTGTGAATAGAGTAGGACTATATGCTTTTAATATAAGCATTAAACAATGTTTAATAGTTACTCATTTCAAATTGAATTATTTTCATAATTCTTGCATTATATAGAAAGGTCCAAACGCCAATGCTTTATACCGCCGAGCATCGTAAGTGGTTGTAACCTTATCTCCCAGGCTCCCAGGTTCGAGTCCTGGCATTTATTTGTGTGATGAACACAGATGTTTGTTCTAGGCTCATGGTTGCTGATTTTTAAATAAGTTATGTTATTTTATGGCTGGCACAACGAATTTCTATTGCGATCCAGGGTGGTAATTGGGCCAGTATTTTGGCATTTTGGCTAGTTTAGATTTAGTTTTTTATATGTAGCATATTTTTATCTTATCATTATTAATTTAATACACTTATATGTACACTCTAGAACTGTAAATATTTTTAATAGTTTGTAAATAATAAATTAAATTTTAAGACCCCCCAGTTCGTTGTATAGTCATCCATGACACAAGCTCTGCTTACTTTGGGGCCACACAGATGGTGTGCTTGTCTGGGGATGTATTATTATTATTTTTTATAAGACTTGCACTTAGAAGATTTACATTATTTTATACTTAAAAAAGACATTAGGTAATTTATCAGACATAAAATTTTTATTATCTCCCAAAGAAAGTAAAAATGTAATAATTTAAATTTTATAAACGTTACTTCATTTAGAAGTTCGTAGCGTCACGCAGCACAAGCAGGAGAAAATTGATAATATTATGACTTAAAACCACATTTATTGAAAATGAAAGTTTTGAATAAGATATGATATTTAGAAAGTGGTATAATACGCAGGTTACTGTATTTACGTACACATGACTTGACTTTGGCTGCAACTTATTTAGAATACAATTTTTTTATATTGATGGCGATCCAAGCGACAATTCTCCCAGCCTTTTGGTCTAGAGTTCCTAATGTTACGATCTCCTACTTCGGCCGCCGTAATAATCAAGTTGACGTGGTTGTGTTCCGGACAAAGGGAAGGAACAACCAGTGCCATTACTGGAACAAAGGCAACTCCAACTCCTGCCTACGGTCGGCAACGCATCATTAGTTGATATAATAATTTCAACCACTATTCACCATCAGGGGCTCATTTGCCGGCTATGAGAGTAATCAAAAAAATGTTGGCGTTGTAAACTAGAATAATCGCTCTCTAAAATTTTATCTTACCTTGTTATTCATTTTCCTGTTGTAATTCGGTATGTATAGAAAAAACTTCTGATGCAGATGTAGTACAATTTTGAGATATCATTTCTTTATACGTGTATTTTGTTAGTAAAAGCTCGCAGATAAGAGCGATTAATTTACATACATGCGTGAAATAATCGGACTTACAGTCAACCTGTATATGACGTCATAAAGTAGCATCGTTTTCTAACTTCTCTTTCAACTGTCATGTCAATGTTTTTAATAAATATCTTTTATCAAGAACCTATAGCAATTGTATAGTTGCTAATTCCAGGTAAATAATAAACTGTGCAATGCGATGTTCCAGTGCTGATGCTGCTGTTGAAGTGCTTTGTGATTCCTGTAGGCTTCTCTGGTTCTCCGTTTCAAGTTACGTTTGTCCTTGTTGCGTCTTCTTTTGTTGGGGTCACCACTTTAGGAGCTGGTTAGGTTTTTGGTGATGAAATGCAAGCAGGTTCCGAAAATGAATGTGTGTTTATTAGAATCATGGCGTATTTTTATACAATTTCAAGATACCTATGTGTGTCTCACTCGCACAGAGTTCTCTTTCGCACCAGTCACGGCTCGGCGGCAAAACTAAGATAGCTATCACGGAGTAGTAATCATACGAATTTCTTTTTAAATTAAATATTGCACACAAATCCGGAGTATAAACATTGTTTTGCCAAAATACCTCAATCTCCCAAAAAATATATAAGAAAATATATACCTTAAATTACTTTACATAACAAATTGAAACAGATTTTTATATCGGCCATACATTTTTAATTTTATTATATACTACAAATGTTCGATCATTGTATAAAAGAAAGTCCGTTTTATTACATACACCCGCGTTATTCTAAATTTCGTGGGAATATCGGGATAAAAAGTACCCTATATGTTATTCCAGACTATAAACTATCACTGTGCCAAATTTCATATTGATCCATTCAGTAATTTTTACGTGAAAGAGTAACAAACATCCATCCAGACAAACTTTCGCGTTTATAATATTAGTAGGATTTTACTTAGATACGGCTGAGTAAGCTAGATTCCAGCTAGGCCGAGGTCGGTATTCCTGTTTATGCCTGTAGCTATCGAGCGAAGACAATGGCGTGACCAGTGGGGTCATTTGCATGTCGGACATAGGACCCAGTGGTGGTTCGTTGCTTATATTTGGTGTACAGCTACTTAATGACTAGGATACAATTATTATTAGATGTCCTTGTTTGAAGTCAAATGGCGGAAGATAATAAAAGTAATAATAATTTATTTTCTCATCACAATATGTTTACATATAAGCAATAAATCTATTACAATATATTTTTTTCATTTACAAAATTGATATTGTGTGAGACTGGTGCCTAAGCTAGGCCCGAGGCCTGTGTTGCTGAACTCCAGGTCTCCATAAAATACATTTGAATATTGAGTTAGATAGGCGGTTTACAATGAGGTTACATGTAATTAGCCAATTGATATATGTTATATTATAGCTACTTTGAATGTGTATGCGCGATATGTGTGTGTGTGTGTGTGTGTGAGTGTGTCTGTACCTGTAAATATATTAAAGTGTATAAATAGTTCGGTTTATGTATGTTCATATAATGTATAGTGTATAAATAATTAAATAATATATAAATAATTTTTAATTTTCACTTTAAGCGAGAAGCCCAAGTATAATAGTTTAGAAGCTGACGGACCTCATGAATCTTGTTAACTTTGTCACAATCTAACTTTCACTTCGCGAAAACAATGTCACTGCATCATTCTGTGTTTTTCTGTCTTTTTTTTTTATTTATAGTGCCAACAAGGAAATACGTTGAGTGAATACCTGATCCACACTTCGTGTGAGAACGTGACCTGTCTCCCGCTGTTGACGGCCAAGTAGCGTAGGAGTTAGTTAGTAGCCCTGCCGGAGGTGCCAGGGTTCGGAGCATTCACTTGTTTGATGAACACAGTCGATTTTGTTGATATTTATATATGTATGTTTATTCTGGGTTCCCCCCCAGTTCGCTGAATGATCATCCATAACACAAGCTTTGATTACCTTGGAGCCATACAGTTGGTGCGTTTGTCTTTCATTTATTATCATTATTAACCTGGATCTCGTAAAATAGCCAGTATGATATTGTTTTTAATAGAGTGCAGCTTAAATTCAAAGCCACCATTCGCTCTTATGTAGTCCACGTTAGACAATATATCGCTTAATAAACGAGATCGAATCCTGTGTCTATAGACAAACTTTTTGGTGAAGAACTCCATCGATTGTTACGTTCAAACAAATCTTCTTTTGTTTAACTACAAAAGAAAAGATGAACCAAGTTAACCAAAAACCTCTACATATTAACGCAATAACACACGAATCACCTTAATCAATCCTTATTTTCCACCCTCCAGACAACTTTTACACGGGTCATGGTAGAAATTACCCCCTTTAACCCTAATATGTTTAATTTCCGCTGCGTACGTGTAGTGAAGGACGTGGGGTTTGGTAACCCTGTTGGGGCATATGAGAGCTTACTCGGCAACACTTTAGGTGATGAATGAATACGAAATTATATTTAAACAAAGCAATTCAAAAATAATAAACTTTTTCAGTTTTGATTTGAATGTGTGTTAGAAAACAAGAAGTAGGAAGTATTTTATGGTAGTAATTCAACATCTTGTTTATTAAATTGTCTTATGAAATAATAAAAAAATACTGCGAAGAACCGAATAATAATTATTAACACTCCTAAATACAAAAGTCGCTTCAAACAAATCATATTTTAATAAGACCACACAGCAAGCATTTTGCGGGGAACTCCTTGTAAAGCAGCGCTAAACTTCAACGCCATAATTAGTTTTTAGTTTTATTTCACTTATTTTACTCTCAGCGTAAATAATAAGCCATAACCTAATATAATATTAAATAAATTCCTCGTCATTTTACTCGAGAAAGTGTAATAAACATTTAACTGCACCACTGAATTTACAGCTGAATTTTTTTTAAATCATTTAAATCTCTAAAGGACTTGTCACATTGGATGCATTCTATGTTCTAGCGTAGTCTAGTCTAATCCGAAAGCACACCATATATTCATATGTTCACATCGTTAGTCGTGAATATCGGGTGATATTGTTAGATTATGGTCCGCGAGAGTGGGTATGTATGAGAGCTGTGGTCTTAACAGCTCTCATACATAATTAGCAGCGGATCGGTAGGGTTTGTATTATTAGTCGATTTTTTTTTCATTCTCGCTTTGGAAAAGTCGCTCAGAATTGTGTTCTGAGCCCGTGCGCCCTTTTTCTAAACGGTAAAAAAAATACGCGGTATATTTGAAGTAAATATGCTTTGACCGTTTAAGCACAGGCAAAGACCGTACGACACGCACCAGACAAGCGGTCGGGTTGGAACGGACGCTGACTCGTTGCGGTAACCGCTAAATAATTTTCACATCGGATGCGGGCTGCGTTCGATATAACCAAACTGCATAACCACATCCAGTGTGACAGGTCCTTTAAAGAGCAGTCATTATACATAATTTAAACAAATAACTTGGTAATTTATACTGGCGTGCTTTCAAACTTTCTGTGAATTGTTACACCTGACCTTGAGAATAAAGAATAATAATAAACTTTCTTCGTTTTCCAGTTAACGGAGTTTTAATAGCTAGGTACTTACGCTGCAAAAGAAAGAGTTTAATACACAAACACGTGTTTCGAACATTATCGTTTTTCATTCTTTTTTTATGAAATCAAACCATTGTTTAAAAAAAGTTATGATTATGTTTGGTTGGAGGTTATTGGTCCCAGAGTCAGGTTGCATATTGAATTTTCTGTGAAATATCAAAGCGTTTAATAATAGTGATTCTCATTTACCCTAAAGCTAAGACTTATTTGTGATCCCCGATAAAAATATAGTTATGACTTTAACATGTTTATCTGCGTCTGTTCTGCGATTTTTATGTGGTTTATTTACTAAAATACCTGATTGGATCGATAGTGCTTTTAGAGGTAGTAGGGTTTCTATGTTAAGATTTCGCCTGGGGTGGTTCTACAGTTCTTTCCATTTTGACCGCTATAATTATCACGGTTATGTTCCGGTCGAAGGAAAGGAACAGCCTATGCAATCACTGGAACAAAGGCAATTCAACTGAAGCCTTCGGTCGGCAACGCATCATTAGTTGATATAATAATCACAATTACTGTTTTCAAACCAAAAAAACCTACGCCTAATGATGTCACTTATAATCAGGTGGGACGCGCGGCGCTTGAAAAATAGTTTCTTAGGTATTCAGGCGAGCTTCCTCGCGATGTTTTCCTTTACTGTTACAGCATTCGTAGTCGTAGAAGTTGATTTTAACGGAGAGCTTTCTCGCAAAGCTTTGGTACGTACACAGCCTTGGCATCCAATCTACTCGCCATTGCACTGAGTTATAAAACTGGTGAGTAATGATTTGGTGCCTAAAAATGTATATATTTAGATAAAATTGTTCATACTTGACGCCGAATATTATGCAGGCAATTTATATAAGTCTCTAAAATAGTTATAATCTTTCTCTGTATTAAAATTAGTTATATATAATTGAAGTTAGTTTACCTTTACATGAGATTTTGATCAAGTACAGCTGTGTAGGTACCCTTGATTTGAAATTAAATATGGGTTAATTATGCTGCTTGGTTCAAAGAATAACCGTAAATACTTGTCCTTACGACTAAGTATAAATTACACACATACCTACAGGTCTAGAACGCAACCTATTTAAAACCTAATCGAAAGTAATGTGTGATTTACTACCCAAAGCACTCTATTATTTACTTGCGGCACGTAAACTTGGCACTCAGCAAACCCTTAAGAAACACCCCAGTAGTCTTGCGATCGCCGCAAAACGCGCTCGCTCTTACGAAAACAAAATGGCTGCCAATTTGTAAACACAAGTTTTCCTGTAATCCTTCACGCAAAATGTCAAAAAAGGCGCGATATGCCGATTGATAACCGGATATGTCAATTGATAATAATGCGTTCCGTTGTAGTTTTTGAAGTGTAAAGTGTTTTATTTTGTCACGGATCATTTAATCCTTAAATGTTTTACTTTGGTGGTTTTTATTAATTATGCTACATAATAGGACTGTATATATTTTACCAAATGAACTGTTGCCAAAGAGATATGGAGATGACATCGGGTAACTATGTATTTTATTAGAAATGAATGTAAATAAAAATACAGAACTCATTCATACAAATGTAAAGAACTTGTTTTGGAGCTTTATACTATTATTTAAGAAAACTAAAAAAGTACAAAGTGTTTAGTCAGTTTTTACTAATAAAGGTTAATAAACCCTAACATATTTTATTGTTGGTTTAAATATGTTACCAATAAAATCTTATGAAACATCGATAAACATCTAGTTATAATAATGACGGTAGGTAGATATTTTTACTTGTCAACATGGTGTCGGCAGTTAATTTATCAGTAAATTACCTAAGTTTAGGAATGTACAGTCAAAATAATTTATTAATTTGTTGCCTTTGAAGAAAAAATTGTGATGGGCGGATGTTTTCGCGATTAATGAAATATTTCAAACTTATTGTTTTAGATTTCGACTTTAAACAATTTAATAAGACAGTAAATACGAGACTGTCATCATTTTTTCAGCTCTGCGCAGCGGAGTTCCCAAACACTCCCAACCAAACACCCCTGTTTGGGTTAGAATTTACAATCAGCAGCAAAATATTTAAATATTAAGAATCGCCATTTAAGTATTCTACGAACACTAGAGTTTCAACGAATAGTTATACACAAATATAAATGTGCAACAAAATAAATCTTTTACACAGAGTTATAATCTATTGCAATATCGAAGGCCTTGTTAACTCGGGGATAGTGTGCATGTGCAGTATCTTGATGAAACTTATAGGTAGTGAGCTGGGAATATTAACTAAGGGTAGTAGAACCTGTAGATAATTCTATGGTCAACCATTAAAAAAAAATATTTACATTATTGGTTCACGAAATGTAACTCTCAATGAACTTCGATGTATACATCTATGGACTTCAACTTTTAAGAAGTATTGTAGGTAGGCCGAGAGATAAAAAATGTGGCGGGAAAAAACCTTTGAGTTTGAGGGTACTATTCGACGCTTGGATAGTTGAAGGGAAAGAGACTTGCCGAGCAGAGGCAGATAATAAATTATTTTGCATAGAAATAAAATATTGTTAATATATTTTGAAAAAATTATACCCGTAAAGTTTTTTGCCAGTTCTTCTTCATGAAGGTTTTTCCGAACTGGTGGTAGAGTCATGCTTTATTTGCGTCAATAAGAATAAGTAATTGTCAATGTTGAGAAATAAATATTTGAATTTGAATCTCTCGATACTCTTTTGTCAACATTGAAAAGAAGAACATGAAAGAGTAGGTCTACAATTTGATTAACTGAATAGGCTAATTATACTCGTACGAGTCATTTGCGACATAAGTAATTGTCACAATATTATGAATTCCTATTTCTAAATCTAAATCCTTCCGAAAATCTACCGATAAATACAAATGTATTTTACTTGAGGCGCGCTACCCACTCATTTGGGCCGTGCAGATGAATGTTCGGGGAAAAGGCCGCCCGGCTTATAAAGACGGTTGGCAAGATGAGCCAAACGGGCCGGCCTGTATACAACCCGATGGACTTCTCGATCAGCACTAGTTGAATGTTGTAGTTTTATGTTTTTGTGTGCCTCGTGGCGGCCTTCTCGTTCAACAAATACTGTGGAATACGCTGTCTCGAACAAATGGTTAGCGCCCTTAAGTCTATACAAGATTTCAACGGACTATGATTAGACTTGAGTACTTTCAACACTGGTTGCCACGAACATGTCAGTCACTCTTTTTTATTTATATAAACGTGTTAAACTGAATCGTCAAAATACAGTAAAAGTCCAACCACTTTCTTAAAAAAACCAAAGATATTGTACTAATCAGGCTCTCCCACTCCCTCAGATTCCCACAAAGCACCAGCACAACCCCAAAACCACCAGCGCGTCGCCAGAAAAGCCCTTCATCAGAAAAACCATCCACCATCGCCAGCAAGGAACCATCTCCAGAAAACCAGCTTCCCAAGCAGCAAAACATTTGCACGCGGTTACTCGACAAATGCAAGTCCAAATGTTGCCCCTGTTGTATTAAACCAGAAGATGACGAGAACGAGATGCAAGATGTTGAGGCTCAGGAGGGAAAGAGAAGCGTTATGGATAAACTTAACTGTTGTAAAAAAAGGGATTTGGAAACTGAGGATAAAGTTCGGGATCTGGAAAGGGCTGCTGGAAAGGTATGTTGGCATTTTTTCTCAAATTGGACCATAAATGTTGTGGCTGACATTTTTAGGCCGTTATTCTAAAACGTTACCACTATTAGTAATAATATTTACACTGTTCACAGTTTGATATATTAGTTTAGAGTTTATGTGTAAAATTGATAGAAATATACCTAGTGAGTTTTTAACCAATCATAAAAAGGGCACATTCTCAGACCAGAACTTGGAACCACTTTCTCAAATAAACTATACAGCGAAATTTACTCAAAAGGAAAATATAATCCAATTCTTCATATACATCCAACTAGACAGCTGCCAGTATTGTACAGCGACCAAGATTGGCTTTTTGAATTCACCCGGTATACTATATTTAAGTATAATTGGCTCTTATTAACGTAATCGTATTTATAACGGGTACACTACACAAATACGAAAAACTTAATTTCGATAGTCATTATCACGAATTTCAAAATTCTGAATTTTATAACACCGAATGTTTCAAAATTCCGATAATGAAAATTCCGTGTTTCATAATTCCAAATTTTTCTTCTTCGAAACTTCAAAATTCCGAACGTTTATAATTACGAAAATCAATATACCGAATTTGAAAATACCGAACCATAAAATACCCGAATTATTAATAAACCGCAATATCATTTTACGAATCCCGAATATCAAAATTCCAAATAATATTAGGTCTTTACCTAGGAAATTGCCGTTTTTCACGAAATAAATGAAGCGTAATTTTTTTATATATTTTTTATTTCTATTAATCAAAATAATCACCCATGCAATCAATGCATCTTTGCCAACGCATTGGTAGCTTATTGATGCCTTTCTTGAAGAAATCAGCTGGACGGGAGGCAACAAATTCTTCAAAGGCATTTTGTACTGCCTCTCGGGTATTGGATTTTTTTCCCGCCAAGAAGTTATCCAAATTCTGGAAAAAGTAGAAGCCTGTAGGCGCAAGGTGTGGTGAGTACGGCGGATGACGGAGAACTTCCAACCCCCACCTCTTGTAGCTTGGAGACCGTCTGCTGTGCAGTATGAGGTCGCGCGTTGTCGTGCAGGAGCTATGGAGCCGAACGATTAACCAAAGCTGGTTGGAGACGTGCGAGCTTCTACATCATTGTGTTCAGTTCTTCACAGTACACATCTGCAGTAATGCTTGTCCCGTTTGGCAAGAAGCTGTGATGAATTACACCCGCGTGAGACCACCAAACAGTGACCATCACTTTTCTAGGGGTAAGTTTTCGTTTAGGGCATTGTTTGGGTGCTGAACCAGGGTCCAACCAACTTGCTGAGCGCTTACGATTGTCAAACAGGATCCATTTCTCGTCACAAGTAACAATGCGGTTCAGAATTCCTTCATTTGTATGCCTGCTGAGCAGTGCAAGGCACGTCTCCACGCGTACTTCGCGCTGGCGGTCATTGAGTTCGTGGGGTACCCATTTGTCAAGCTTTTTTACCTTGCCAATTTGACGCAAATGGACCAATATTGTTTTGATGCTAACGTCGAAAGCTGCTGCTAATTCAGCCGTGGATTGAGTTTCATCAGCTTCCACAATTGCCTTTAATTCGTCATTGTCGACCAAAGTTTTCGGACGACCACGGGGTTCATTTTTCAGGTCAAAATTTCCAGAACGGAAGCAGGTAAACCAATAACGGGTGGTGCGTTCGTTTGTAGTGTTCGCTCCGTAAACGTCGTTGATGTTGCGTGCCGCTTGTGCCGCTTTGCTGCCACGACGGTACTCATACTCCATAATTACTCGAATTTTTAACTTATCCATGATGACGAAAAATGTTCGAATGCGTTGAAAACAAAACACTAACTATTAAACAAATGACGATTTTAGAAAAAGAATTCCATGTTTGTCAAATAAAATTAATTTGAAATTAGAATTATCAGTTAAAAAAAGATATATTTTCATTTGAAAGGGCCAGTACGGCAAAACGGCAGTTTCATAGGTAAAGACCTATTATTAGTTGCAATAACAAACGACTTGTAAAACTGCATAAGGACATCAATTTATACGAGCATTCAAGTATGTAGTAGTCAGCTGGAAATGAGAAAGTTTTTTTTGTACCGAGTAATTTCTTGAGTATATGTACTGAAATGCAAATCCCGTTTTGGTTTGCATTATTTGCATACAGACTAACTGCTCCTCCTCGCTTCGCTCGTCGTCGCGCCTAATTTGTATAATTTCAAAATGTGCCTTATTAATTTTAATTTGTGTAACAGGAGATATAGATTATAATTTTTAATATATACCCGTTTCAGAAACAAAACCTGAATGTTAGCATTGAATTTTCGGAAAATTAAAATTCGGAATACCATATTTCGGACTAGTGACACAGCGGGTATTAATTATTCGTACTAATGAATGTCGGAAAATTCAAATTTCGTATTTATGAATTTCGATAAAATAAGAATCGTGTTTTTGAATTATCGGAATTTAGTCTCTTAGGGATTGTGAAATTCGGAATTTTAAAAATCGGAATATTTAAATCCGGAATTTTTGGGTGTTCCCATTTTAAACAAACGAAAAACTACGGGTCTAACTGCATCAAACTATGAGAGCTGGGACCGGTTTCACTCGCATATCTCCATAATAAAACCCATTATTTCAAGATGAAACAGAACCTAGTAGAGTTTCTTTAGTTAAGATCTCGTCTGTGACAGCTATTTTGACCGCCATAATAATCGTTGTCACGTGGTTGTGTCCCGGATGTAGAAAATACAGTCAGTGTTAATACTGGAACAGAGGCAAATCCTCTAAACCTTGCGGTTGGTAATGCATCATTAGTCGATATATAAAACTAATTCGATCTTGATAAATAACACACGTACGCCTAATGTAGTCCACAGACCTATTCTCTCGCTACCTCTATCAACCAATGGCCTAGCATGCTCGTGTCTGGGCAAGTAAGAAAAAATATCCTATTTATATTGTCCTTTTTATTTTATTAACCATTATCTTCCTCTAATCTGATACTTAACATCACAGGCTGCCACCATAGAGTTTGAAAACGAAACTCGACCAAAGCGAACATTCCGTGACGTCATATGTTGCTGCCGAGACCGCCGCCGCGTCAGCGACTCCTCTGACGTCATCGCGCGTGACGTCACTTCCGAGATCACTGGAGAAGTGACAGAGACAAACTGCTGTGGAAGAAAGAGACGGGCGAGCTTGAGACGGGATAGTATATTGAGTGATCGGTCTCCTGCAACGTAAGTTTTAGATGCATAATCAAATTAATACAATATTCGTAGACAGAGATAAATTTTTGAGTATTAGTCTATCGTGTCTGACCATCTAAAAAAAACTACCTCAAAATTTAAAAAAAAAAGTGGACTTGCCTGACGTACTGCATGATCGGTTGCTTCGATTTTGTATGGGACGTCAAAAATATTTTTTACATTAACTCAATTTTTTTTAAAGTAACCTTTATTTATAAACTATATATGATAACTTTTTATGTATAGTTACCTATATTCCTGATGGCAAGTAAAGAATTTAGTGAAACACAATTAATATGCAAATATTAATAGCAAATGAATATAAATCGTAGAAAATTAGGGCAATCCATAGAGTATTTATTTTTGCCAAAGTATAACCATTCGACGAAGGTCCGAAGGTCCCAGGTTCGAGTCCTGGCCGGGGCATTCGTTGGTGTGACGAACACAGATGTTTGTTCTCGGGTCATGGTTGTTTGTTTTTATGTATATTAAACATTAAACGTTTATTCTGGGTTCCCTCCCAGTTCGCTGTATGGTCATCCATAACACAAGCTCTGCTTACTTTGGGGCCATACAGTTGGTGTGTTTGTCTGGGGATTTATTATTATTATTTATTTAAATATACCCAATACACGTCTACATGAGTACTTTAATGTCGGTTTTGATTAAGGCATTATTCGAAATCCTATTCCGTTCCATTCATAAAAAAGATAGTCTTTTATAAACGGTTTCACGTGACTTTTGAACAACAAAAAAGCGCTATCTTACTTAAACTTCACAACTTATTTATTTCAAAGACACAAAGACAGTGTGTATTTGTATTTTCATAAAAAAATCTACATTTAATATTTTACCTGTTTCGATGTGTCAATAATCAAAATGGCTTCCGCCGCGTTCGGTAATTTTTGGCAAGGTTCCGTAAAATTCATAGAGTAAAACATTTTTAATACGCAGATAAAAACACTTTGTTACTATTGTTTTTAAATATTTATGTAATAGTATCATTAGAGTTCAAAGGTTTCCGGCCAAGTTCTGACAACCAAGTCGTGGATTAAATACATTTAGATACCTAAATCGCAGCGATCTGACTGAAATTCATGGTGCATTAATATGGGCGGCAATTTAACCTTAACCTAAACACGCCATGTTTAAATAGTTGACATTATTCAAGTTCACATTGATTTTCCAGTAATGCTGATTTTGTTTTTGACATAACCTCAAAGGTTATGTGTCATAAAGGTCAAGAAAGAACAATGTTGGTAGTATTTTTGAACACTACTTGTGATACCTATTTACATTTATTTATTAATTACTTTTTTTCTCTTTATTTATTTTAGGGTCTTTTATACAATTGTACATGCCAGTCGCATCGTACCTTATTACAAATTTATATTTAATTTACTATACATGATTATGTAAAACGTAACGTAATGTTATTTATTTATTTAATTCTAAACAAACAGCTATCGTTACAGAAACTTAATCCTAATGCAATAGCGTTGCCACCGACACACAATATTAAGAAATACTATTAAGACACACATTTAAATAAAGAAAAAGAAATTCAATAAGTAGTTACATACACCAAGTACAATTACAAACACACATAACAGGTAACATTAACAATAAACATGTACATATATTAACACTACATACATTATATGCGGCCCGAGTGAATTCATAGTTAATAAATTTGCAATAGAGTTATTTTATTTTATTTCTAACAATCACACCACATTATCCAGCCCAAATTAAGTATCATTAAGAACTTGTTTTATGGATACTAGATAAACACACATAGATTTTTTTATATATATAAACATAAATATTAGAAATAAACTTAAATGAACATATATACACATCCATGACTAGAGAGCTAATATAATATAATATCTGTTCCTACCAGGATTCGAACCCGGGACCTCAGGCATGGAGGGCAAGGCTACTTACCTCCACACCAAACAGGCCGTCATCTCTCAGGCCGTTTCTTATGTTAAATCTTGGGGTGGGACTAGAGTGTTCCTGTTTTGGCCGCCGTAATAATCACGTTTACGGGGTTGTGTTCCGGTTGAAGGGAAGGAACACTGGAATAAATACAATTCGGTCGGCAATGCATCGATGGGTTAATTACATTAATACTGATAAATCATGCGCATGAGTCACGTGCTCGTTTGAGTATCAAATATAAACAACAGCGAACAGCATAAATAATCCCACAGAATTATTGTGCTGCATCAGCACCAACCAACTAGGGGGTGGTTTCGGGGAATGTGTAGTAGACATTGGTTAAAATACTTTATATATGTTCAAACGACTTTATTCGCAAGAATATTTTCAGTCCGGAGATAAATTATACTCGTATAACATGTTAATTATTTTATTTTATTGAACCGTTACCTTTCAAAATATTCCAGTTAATTGCCTAATTTCAGCTGTATAATGCCAGGCCTAACATAGCAAAGAGACTGGGTCAATTCCTTCATTCATTTAACTTGTCAACTAAAGTTTTCACCAAAACGGTGAAAATCGAACAGGCTCCATAATAATTTGACAATAACCAACCTGGGTTGTTGATATATGTCAGTACATTTCACAGATTGATTACATATTGGGTTTGTACCTAGCATAAGCAATAAGTAATTTATTTGTGATTGATTGATTGACAGATGCTGCAATAACCGCGTATTCAACTGGCTCCGAGGGGCCTGCCGACGTCGTCAATCAGACAGATCGTCTAGTAGGAGAACCAGCATGTTCTCTAAAAACAAAAGCTTATCTCCTACACTCCCTCCTGAGGTAAGAAGAGCAGTTAAACAAGTTTTTTATTTTACATTGGAAGGGCGTTGATCTTCGGTGTCACCTGATGGAAAGTAGCGATGAAGACGAGCATGTAACTTACTTGGATAGGTAACCAAGAGGCACACTCGTTGGCAACCCAGGCTGACGGCGAAAATCGCTTGCACATTGGTCGGTCTTTTGTAGGTTGCCCCGCATACTATAGGACAGGGTATTCCAAAGTGAATTGAGCCTACACAAGCGCAGCCAACTATCCCATTTTAGTCCCACGATTCTGGCTTACCAAGTAGTGACACCTACATCTACCGTCCTAGAAACTTATCTATTGAGAAGAGCGCGACTCAGCGTTCTATGCTTTAAGAATTTTGACATTCAGTCACGTAACCAATGCTTCAATTCTAGTTTTTGCTACAGAAAAAGTAAGTTAGTGGCACTTTACTTATCAATGGGTATCGTAAGGCGTTGTGACATGTTGTGTCTTCGCGGAAACAAAGGAGGAGGGTATTCTGACAACTTCAGGAGATGTTTCTCGAACGCAGAAGGTACTATATTTGCATGGCTACATATATTTACGAACTACTGAGTGGCTGTACGAAGTGGATATACGAACTACGCCTGTACGAACGGCTGAGTTGAGAGTGGTGGTAGCCCTACCTCATACGCAAGGTTCGAGTCCCAGGAAGGATGTTTATTCTGGGTTATCTCAAGTTCGCTGTATGGTCATCCATAACACAAGCTTTGCTTACTTTGGGGCCATACAGTTGGTGTGTTTATTAAACATATAATAATCTTATATCCCCGATACGGTATTGTTGTCTGTCCGACTGTAAGGCTAAAATCCATCAAACATACATTTATTTATTTGCTTATCTCAACTAAGTGGTCATGAAATAAAATGCAACTGTAACTGGTAGTCAGTAGGATACATATTTAGAAAACATGACAGCAGAATGTCAAACCTGTTTACTGCTATTTTCATCACTACTATTATATTAAGCAGTATAAAACAAAATCGCTTTTTACTCAACCATTAAGCTGAGATAAGTTTGAAATCAGTAGATAAATGATTATAGATGAACCTTAGGACTTAACAAGCGAGATCTGTTTCTTACGCATACTATATTTAGGTTACCAAGAAGGTTTAACCTCTTTTTTATGGGTGTTCTTGTAGAAGATGAAATAAAAAGCTGCCAATACTGGCTACAGAAACATGTGCAATCAGAATATGCA
Source organism: Marasmarcha lunaedactyla (assembly GCA_923062675.1). NCBI lineage: Eukaryota > Metazoa > Arthropoda > Insecta > Lepidoptera > Pterophoridae > Marasmarcha > Marasmarcha lunaedactyla. The sequence continues at coordinate 14,377,402 of OV281363.1, read as the reverse complement.
AATAATATCCGCGGGCCAAAACTAAGCGGAACGTAGTAATAATGCATTAATATTAAAGACGTGTCCGAATTGGCTCTCAGGTACAAACTCTGAAAGGTAGAGAAAGATTATAAGTAAATTATTTTTTTTAACTATCGAAGTTTTTTGCTATCGGTCCTTCCACAATACGCTTGATGACGCATGCCACAAAAATTTTAAAGTTACGAAGCTAAACTATTCCTGTTTTTCCCACCAATGTTCAATATTTGTTAATAAGTAACAAACAATACTACTCTAAATAGGACCTACACTCTACCACAGATCAAAATGCCATTGTAATTGTTGTAAAATCACTAATTAATCCTCATTAAAAATGAGGTCACCACAAAATAACATCAAAACAGTCGAACAAAGCCGTCGCGACTTCAAACTTACAAGAATTTGCCTCAGACTTGCGTGTACCAACCAATAAAATATGGTCCAAAGCTGACCACGTCGTTTGGGTCACGCTAACACCACGTGACCTTTGTACTACACGACCAAGCCAACTAGACGACTGTCAACCGTGACGTCATTTATTTCGGATACAAATACGAAAAGCTGCTATTATTTATTCCGATATTTTATGCCAGTGTCTTTGTTGTACCTAAATTGACTAGTTTCTTACTGACACTTCTCTCTGTTTCCTTATATTACTTATAAACTTTTAAGATTTAAAGAGGGAAGCCGCACAGGTGGGTATTGTTCGTCTAGTTTGCTTGGTAGATTTGTATATTGGTGTATCAGTAGCCCTTGGTATAAATGTTCTGGGTGTGTCACGCAACCAAGGAGGCAACACTTTGTTCGTAATGAGGGGACTGTAAAAATAATCGAAGGTTTTATGACTTGTTTTGATGGGTTGATTTGGCGCCCAAAAAGGGACATGTATTATTTTATTTTCTGTTTAATTCATAAAACACAGTAACGCTTATACTGGCAATATCTAGTGTAAGAGTTGATTAAGCCGCCTCTGGAAACCCCACAGGCCTTGACTTGACTTTACGACTGTTTACTTGCGATCACAACTGGAACCGACATGTGTCCAAAGCAGGGTTTCGCTCAAGCTCTTTAGGATCTAACGGTCACCCATCTAGGTTTGCCGCGCTGACCGTTTTTAACTTCGCTGTCATCAAGCGACAACGAAACCCGTTCGTTATTTTTGTTTTTCACGAAACATAATTAGCTTTCTAATTTGCAATTTTAATAAAATTTGTGGTTAGTTCCATTTAACGGGTAGACAAAAAAGTATCTACAGCTCTTGATGTAATTGCCATATGTACTGATTACATATCACTATGTTTAGAACTTACTTTGCCGATATTAATAAATTAATTGCATAAAAAAGCTACTCGAGATCCCGTTGGACAATTATATTAAAATAATGTGATGAGATAAGGAGCTACGCAAATAAACCATTTGCAAGTATAAAATGTGAAAACAATATTGATTCCATAAGTCTTACATAAGTCATAAAATGGTAATTATTAACGGACTTGATGTATAGTGTTGTACCACTTTATTGTGTTTACGTAAAAATAGGTCAGTAGGTAAGGGTCGAGTTTTATTGAAATATATACAGAGTGCTCATAAAAGATTCTTGTAGCTACTTTTGTTAAAAAGTAATTTGACTCGTGTAGTGTAAGTCTTGTAGCCCTACCCAATACATATATACGATACACTTGTACATTATTCCGTAAAGGCTACCTGACAGCGTAGTGACACAGTTGTGATTCATAATTGTGTGAGTTATTTAGTCAAACCCTACGTACCCATTCAGTAGGAAAAATCGGAAATTTAAGATTCCAACTCTGTTGTAAAAGTAAATGTTAACATAGAACCGAACGCCACGCGTGACTGCAAAGATAACAAGGTTGGTGTGCCAAATTGTTGACGACCTGTCATTCAAAACCAGTATCAATCACGTTTGATTTGCTTTTCTTTTCGGCTTTGATGATCTTCCGTAAAGTAGATTCTTCTACCTTGGTCTTCTATATATAGTAATACTAAGTCTAAAATATATACTATTATCTATATATTATTGCTATAAATTATGAAACTACTGGTTCAGTAGTTTCAATAGGCTATTTGACTATAAAAAATTTAAATTAATATTTATTGCCATTCGCATAGGTGATGCATTTTAAAAACAATTCACAGTGCTCAACATCAACGATGATTCATAGTTCCTCCAAAAAAGAACACAAATATTCATCAATATTGCGTTAGTACTACAGGAGATCAACAGGTCAATAAAACCACAATCGAAAGCTGTCAACACAAACTCAGGAGTTTGAAACATTGCTTGTCACACTTTCTACTAAATTAAGAAAACAGATGATCAATAAATGGTGGGATTATTACACTGCTGTCACACAGTCCATGACTAGAACAGAGAGTGAAGGATTTATGTTTTTTGAACCATTCACTTGCATCATTGTAAGGAAAACTGTTTATGGTTGGAAATAAGTAAATATATTTAAGTTAAATGTAAAGGTACAAATTTTTTTTTTCATTTTTACTACCTAGCGGTTGGCCTTGTGGCTCTAAGCCACCCCGTACAATATAATGTCGCAAAAAAAAGCTTAGCGATTGGGAGTCTTTATATTAACCAATGCTTAGTCTTGATTAGTTTCCCAAAATGGCCGCACAGTAATGAAACACTTGGGATCCTTTTGTCGCCGTCAAGAGTACGAAAATCAAAATTGGATTGCGGATCCATCGGAGTTGTTGTCACGAGTTACATGATAAACTTACTATATTTCCGGGTTATGCAAGACTATTTATTATACTTATAAAATATAAGTCCCCTTTTTTTTTCGAAATGGACAGTTTATTTTTGACCCTATGGGCCTTTTATATTTCACCGGACTTGGTGGCTTAGCGCTGACGGCGCTTAGCTGGAACTTAAACTACTCCTACATACGACACGCCTAAGGGCACCCGAGAGGGCACGGACCTCGGCTTAGGACGTCGTATATTGAAACTACCACTGGTTCGCAAGGTAAGTAATAAGGCCTCGTCAATCGGCAGTATGATCGAAATCTAAAGCCATACTTTTTCTGTACCTTCTAACATCTTAACACTGGAATTGATGAAAAAAACACATTCTGGGATGGTCCTACAGTCATTCTTATTTTCACCGCCATTGTCACGTTTACTTAGTTGTATTAAAGGAAAGAAAGAGCCAGCGAAAATAGTAAAACAACGGCTATTTCAACTGAACCCTGCGGTCGGCAACGTGTCATTAGTCGATATAATAATCACAAACAATATTAGTACAAATGCAATTAAGACTAATGATATCGCAAGCTCGTTTGCTGGCTATGAAAAAATTTGACAAAAAAAAACCTTTTAACACTTTTTGACTTCGTTTCAAAGAGATATACCTAGTAAAAAAAATTTAACAACACCCTGTAAAAAAATCAATAGCATTTCTATATTCACAATAGATGTATGATTTGCAATAATTATTGTCAAAACTGTTGATACGTCAGTTTGATACGAATAGTCCAGTTGCAAAGAGTTACGCTTTTCATAATTATTAACGTAGCTGTCTTAATTACAAAAATATAAAAATTGCACCGTTGAGTTGAAATATCCAGTATTTTGTCGGTGGTAACTTAAGGAGCATATCAAACAAAATTACACATAATAGTGGACAAATAATCTGAATATGTATAAATACAACAATTATAAGATATTTTCTGCTAAAACCAAGTTTTTAGTGTTAGTTTTTGTGTGTTGTGCGTTAAAATAACTTATAGTTTGCAACCTAACTGGAAACGCTTCTGGGCGCTATAAAGCGATCCATAGATATATCGGCGTGCTCTGAGTCCAAGCTACAAACTCAAGCTATAAAGCATGGAGAAAAAGAACACACTTTCAAGCGATAAATGACAACTACACGGCTGTCAATCGTTAAGTCTTATATTTCTGATAATTACCGAAGCAGCATTTTATGCTCGTTCCTTTCACGGCGGTGGTTTTGTTTATAAGTAGAAACGGATTGAAATGGAAATTTCTCCCATTCGTCTAGTTAGCTTGGTCGATTAGTACAAAGATTTTACAAAAGAAAATAAAAGAAGAAGAAGCAATGTCTACTCTTATGCCAGTAACTCCAGTACCGTCGCCGTTACCGGCCAGAAAGAGATCGACTATACACACAATTGATGTAATGAAAAGAGACATAGATGTTGAAGAGGACATTGAGGTAAAGTTGATAATAGGATTTCATTCTACAGATACGTCAACTCATCTTTGTGATCGGTGCTATGAATGCGAGTTTTTTTTCCGAAATGGACAGTTTATTTATGGCGTTTTCTATTTCACCGGACTTTGTGGCCTAGCGCTGAGGGCGCTTAGCCGGAACCTAAACTACTCCTACATACGATACGCCTAAGGGCACCCGAGAGGGCGCGGACCTCGGCTTAAGACGTCGTATATTGAAACTACCACTGGTTCGGAAGGGTCATCTACTATCAAAGATCTAGCAAGAAACTCAGTAGAAATGCGTACGCCGCGTTAGCCTGGCCCACCGGTGGGTGAGGTGATTCGAACGCCGTGTTGCCCTATTTTTAACTGAAACACCGGCGTTCTTTGTTGTAATAGCGTCGTCGGGAATATGTGTGCGTGCGCTTGTAAATACGCAGCTTAACTTTAGTGGCAGCCGCGATGTTGTCAACACGTGTTGTACTAGTAGTTGGGGAGGCGAATAGGGGAATTTTCGGTAATACTCGAGCGTGGCAGTTTAAGATATGAGAGATACCTTAGACCTAATAGAACAACCTTGTAAAGTATTTAGCTCTATATGTAGTGACGCGCGCCTAGGATAGACGATCAGATTAGTAAAAAAAATCGATAGTCTGAAATACTCGTGCGCGTCAGATTAAGATATTGGGGGTTGATTTTAGTGTTTTAAGACTAAATTTAACTAATCTGACGATAAGTCCTTGACGCCGCCGAGTTATAGGGTCGGGAACTTGTAAAAAAAAACGTTAATCCGGCATTCTCGAGCGCGATTTTGAAGAATATAATCTAAAACATACTAAAAATACAAAATCTGCCGGTTTCCGCATGACCGGAAGTGTGGAGGAGCCATTTCGTCTTCCGAAAAACGCGTTGCGGCATATAAGTCGCGAACGATACATTTAAAAAAAAATTTAAATAAACAAAAAAGGTAATTTTATTTTACACAAAAAAGGTCTCCACATTTTTGTCCAAAGTTAAAACTTTTTGACTTGAAGCATCATAAAAACTCAAACTCCCGGTTTTTTGAGTATATCTCGAAAACTGAGAGTGTTAAAAAAAATTTATATGAAATAACGATGATTAAATTATGTACTTTTATTATATCTTAAAATTTTTTTTTTTCTAAAGCTTCTCGACAATTTTCGTGGACTCCGAAAAAGTTACGCGTATCTGTATACAAAAGTATTATTGACATGTACAGTTCCATGTATGTATATTATTCAATAGCCTGTTGATCCTCAAATTGTTTTTGGACGTACCGTAAGCAAAACGAAGTGAAGAATTGAAGCAAAAAAGAGGAATTTGCCATAAACATGTAATACAGACTGAGCACTTCGCGGAAATATGCCGTCCTACCAGTATTTTTCCTTTATTTCGCAACATTGATGGTGGGGAAATAAGCGGTAGAAGGGACTTTTCGGTACACCCTATATATTTATATATATATCTACATTTACGTTGGTTGTATCTATCGCTTTATTGTCATTCTTAAATCCCCGTTTTATCAAGGAGAAAGAAAGGAAAAAAAAGAAACCATAAAACCTTTTTCGGTCAGATTAAGAGAACCCACCAACATTTTTGTCAGATTAAGAAAATATGCTTTCAGGATACCGAGATAAACCTCCCCTATGAAAATCTGACGCGCTCGAGTATTGCAAAAAAACTTTTTTTTTTGCATTTTCAAAAATTCATCGTAACTTATCGTCACGCCGAAATCGTCAGTTTTTTTAAAGGGAGCTTCCTTGGGGCCTACTTAACACCCCTTCCGAAAATCTGACGCGCTCGAGTAAATTTTCACTTGGGGCATACGCAGTATGAATATCTGACGCGCTCGAGAATGCCCAAGTAACTGTTTTTTTTAACATTTTTGAAAAACCGTACACGCCAAACCCACCGCTAAAATGGTTTTTACCATACGAGCTTTTATTTTCGAAATAATTTTATCTTTCGATTTTGATAGGTCTCGACGGCGCCGTTGAATTACGCCATTTAGCTACCTCGCCTCCCTAACTATAGCTTTGGTGTGCGTGTACAATCAGTACCAGTCATTTTGTAGCACACACACAGTTGCTGTATATATGTCGTGGCCAAATCATACAATTGCTCATTTCAAGAATTATCCGACCATTTCATGATATGGTCGCAATCTATCGAAAGTAAAGGGAACACTTTTACGATATCATTAAATAAATTTGGCCATTTCATGTAATAGCCAAGCGTTACTTGGCTATATTGACAAACAATATATTATCATTGTCCTGGCTAAGCAGTATGATGTTTTTGCCAACCGACAGTCGCAATGAGCAATTCTATGATTTGAAAGGAGATAGATGAAGTGATTAAATTATACGATATGAAACTGCGTGAATTCGCTGAAACTACGGAAGCATCTCAGAGGAATGCGAGGAAAATATTGATGCATAGGATTGCATCATTAATTTTTGCAATCGAGTATGCAATGCCTATTTTATCAATGCCTCGTCAGGGAGATATAGGGGAATTTGGAATACAAACCCATACTCAACTTAGTACAACGCTAACTAACTGACTTACAGACAACATACAGTTTAAACCAGTGCGCCTAGGAACTTGACACTTACTACAAGGATCCCTTGTGTAGTGTTGGGAAGACTTTTTGGGACAGATTTATACACGCACTCAGCCTACGCCAGGCCTATATCACTCGATCTACGCATGCTAAATACTTATAATAGGTACCAGCCGCTGGGCCGCCGTTGGCTTTTAACAAACTAGATAGTCGTATCGCGTTCACGTTAAGTTCAGTTTTGCATCCAGTCCTCAGCGGCCTGAGAGAGTAGGTTCAATTAAAACGCGGGGACGCCATTTTTGAACGAACGATATGAGTTACGAATATCAATTCCTAATGCTGCAATCCGTTTGCCGATTACAGCGCTCACACCGCTAAAAGTGCTCAAAACCGTTCCGATTCGTTTGAGCGCGCTAAAAGTGTTATTAGTGCTCTTGCAATCAGAACGGTAAATAGCGCGCTAACATTCTGATTTTTCGTCGCTTAAGTCTAAAGTTACAATTTCATTAAGATCTTTGACCCTGAATGAAGCAGGAGCCATTTTTTATATTATTACAAAAGAAAATTAATAAGCAAGCTTTTAAAATCTTTAATCGACTAATAAAAACATCAACAAAGTAACGTCATGTGTCAGTTTTGACAGGCCGCTCACAGCGACCATGCTCCGTAGCTTGGACACTGTGAGCGGGAAGATGGCGGCGTTTATGACGTCATTGATGATGTATCGATATCGCTGTGAGCGCGCTCACGGGCAATCGGGACGGGTATATGAGCGCTGTGAGCGCTGTAATCGGCAAACGGAACGCAGCATAAGAGATATGGCGAAGCGGAAGTACGTGATCGAATTCGTGGGCCAGTACTAAAGTTTTATCTTATTGTTAGGGTCTAGATCGCGTTTTACACATTTTTAATTCTTACCACAACGACTTATAAATGGCAATTTTTTACTCATAAAGTAGAGTTGTTGATGGCACATTCAGGCTCATAAAAATACTACTATATGTGTACATGATCTCTTTTTCTCGTCGGCTGACGGGTCGCTCACTTTCCTCTAATATGGTTGAGAAGTGCGATGGCTGAATCCCGCGCTAACTCGTGAATGGGTGCCGTTTGAGGATGTTCGTCGTTTGAATACTTGGGGGGAGGGGGACTTGCTGAGCTAACAGGTGCAGATAAGAATAACTTTGTATAGACATAAAGAGACTCTGTAAATTTATTTTGAAAAAATATACTCGTGAAGTTTCTTGCCAGTTTTCTTAACGAAGGTTTTTCCGAACTGGTCATGTTTTATTTGACGTCAATAAGAACAAGTGATTGTCAATGTTGAGAAATAAATATTTCATTTCATTTATTTACCATGTGTATGTCGCAGGCCAATTGTTGAGTAAGCCATTTAACTAAACTAGATTCAGATATTTATTTATTCATTCATTTATGCAAACAATGTAACTTAAACAAAAAAAACATAGTGTACACCCAATTATAGGTAGCTACAACTTTATACAAAACAACACTTCAATACATGACGGCCTGTTTGGTGTGGAGGTAAGTACCCTTGCCTTCCATGCCAGAGGTTCCGGGTTCGAACCTGGTTGAGGCCGATATTTTATTATATTTGCTTTCTAGTCATGGATATGTATGTAGGTATTTAGGTTTATTTCTAATATTTAAATAATTGAAAAAAATATATATGTTTGTTTATATATTTCTTATTTATCCGTTATCTAGTATCCATAACACAAGTTCTTAATGATACTTAATTTGGACTAGATAATGTGGTGTGGTTGTTCCAAAAAAAAAAACAATAGCTATTATCAATAATTATGATACAATGCATGCTAAATAGTTCTATGTAATACTTGTATGTTTGGTGTTATAAGAATTAACAAATAATAAAGACAGATCGATTGTTACAGACATCACAGGCAACAGACAGAGACAGGTAGATACGAAAATACAAAAGATTATTAGGCTCATACTCGATTAATATAATCATACAAAAACTTTTTATAACAGCACAGTGAACCAGCGGAATGTCAATATGAGTGTTTATAATGAGGTATCGTGTACCAACATTTGATTGTGAGGTGGAAATGGTAAAAGGACGGACGTGTTCTAGTCTAATGTTAGCTTGAGGTACTGCAAATCCTATCCGACTTAATAATTGGGGACAATTTTCGAAGCCTCTTACAATTTTAAATAGCAGAATCTGGTCAGCAACCCATCGCCTATCAGACAATTTCGTGAAATTTAAAGTGTGCAAGTCGCGTTTCATAACTTGGTAACTGAATAAGTTTACTTTGAGATATTTAAAGATAGAAGAAGTGTATTATTTAAATTTATGGAAGATGCGACTTATGAATTATGAATGATGTTAGTGAACAAATAACAAATACTTTTTTCTTTGCCAGGACACGCGTAAGAAACTAGACCCCACCTTGATCGAGCATACAAGTGTGATGCGAGGGGCTATTCCAGTGCTTCCCATATTCTTGGCGTATCTCTGTCTGATTTGTAACGTCGTTGTTCCCGGGTTAGGTAAGTGATTTTTTGTTTATGAAAACAGTTTTAATGGTGTTTTGAGATAACATAATATGACGTAGGAATCAAGTCACATAATGAGAAATCGACTAGTCCCAGTCTTTAAATGAGTTTTAAGTGGTAAATCCGGTCGACCATGCGACTTAGTCTCTTGCTGTAACTTAGGTTGTCTTGGCGTGATAAATAAAGTACGAATGCATGTAGTTACTTGTGCATTATACTCGTACATAACATTAAATCGATTATGTCAACCTAATTGTGATATAATCCGTGACATAATTCTTGTTTTATCGCGGCATTATACGACTCCCGTAGGTAGCCGCAGCATAAGATACTTAGCGAAAAATAAATTTCAACATTTTATATGCCTTTATAACCTATACTTATTTTTTAAACTATGTAGATACTAGATCCTGCGAGTTACGAGTAAAAGTCTTCAAACTAACTTGAAGATGGAGCAAAAATTAAAAATTATTTTGGTTTTAAGAAAGTATTGGCCATCAATTAATGTTTTGAAAATCGAACAATAAAATATTAAGTTACAGGCATTTAAGTGACGTTACATTCATAATTCCGAAACAACGGAAAAACGAGTTTCATGTGTTGATAAAACATAATTTTTGGGAAATTAATGGGAAAAATAAAAACAAAACTTTGGGTATTTAGTCTCGGGACTTATGGAACCAAATGTTAATAATTATTTTTATTTCCAGGTACAATATTCAGCGGTATGTTCTGCCTCTGCTTCGGAATCCCGCGATTTGGTGTCCATGATGGGGCTAAACATAGGATAGGTAAGAGTAAAAATATTAACTTTTTGATGCCCAATATTTGATATTTGGGATTGGACAGTACCGGACCCATCGTTAAGCTTAGAAAAATATTATGCAGCTTTTTAATACTGAGGAATCCTTTTCGAATTTTAGTGTTAAAAAGGTTGTCGCCGAAATAAATGGAATTTATCGGTATTGAAGTTTATTTCATAAAAATCTCGTCCTTCCACCAGTAAAATTACAGGAACAAAGGAAACTACAATTTAAGCCTACAGTGGAAATGCACTAATTATCAATGTTGATTCTAAGCCGTTATAATTAATTAATAAACCATGAATTGTTCCAAATATATATCCGTTACCAAAAATATTAAGCCATTACAAAATCACAGCTTTGCTGTAAAAATCAAGAAGTTAAGAATTAATTTCATCAGTGGGCGCTGTACTGAACCCGTAGTAAACTGATATGTCAATGTCATGTAAATGATAACTGTCAATCACTCACAATCACAGTTTTTATTACAAAAAGCAAGAGTTCTCAAATTATATGTTCGTACTCTCTTCATTTACTTACTTCGAATATTTGAGTTTAGTTAAATACCCTATATCAGTCCTACCTATTCCATTCATTGAAATATAAGGTTCAGTCAGAGCCCTCTACTGTAGCAGTTGGTACTATATTTTGAAATTTTGAAAGCCTCTTATTTAAAATACATTGGTGAATTTGTGTGAGGATATTATTAATGATAATTATAATTATTTTACAGGATCATTCGTAATAAACCTGCTAGTAGGAGCTGGACAATTGTTCACCGTGCTGTTCTGTCTCGTGGGTTGGGGCTGGTCCATCTGGTGGGGTGTCATTATGTTGAAGACTTCACGTACGTTGCTAGTCAATCGTTCTAAAATAAAAAACATATAAATGTATAAATTGTGGAAATACATTACCAGATCATTTTAATGAAAAATTTGTAGCATTATTCATGAATCAATGCAAACACATCAACGCGTTGCCTAAAAATCTGGAAAATATTTTTTTATAGTCGGGAGTCCCGATTCGGGAAAATGGAATAATCAGTCGGAATAAATACAATATCTTTTTTGCAGGAAAATACCGGAAAATAAAAACAGAAGCAGCAGCTGCGGAAGCAGAAAACGCTCCGCCGGTCACAACCAACAATCACACGCAAGCGTAGCGGCGCTAGATATATTTGTGTCACTGTCTATGTCAATCATCACTGATTGACAGAGGCGTTACTCGGGCTTTTGACCTTTTGTAATTAACGCGCCTCAATTATTTGAAGAATATTTTATTATATTAATAAACTAATGAATTAACGTTAAATGTAAGTAAATATGTATTATTATTTGAAAATGCATCAAACGAATGAGCATTGTAAGAAAAATGATTATATTATGTAAATACGTTTAGATACGATTCCCAATTTTTAGTAGATATCGCGGAATTTTTATTGAAGAATATTGGATTATAAGAAATTGGAATGTGAAAGATTGCTTTTAAATTAATTCTGCTGGTCAGATGGTGTAATTGGATCGTTAGAAAATATCGTATCGTATAATAATATATAATAAAAAATTCTCGAATTCACTTCCAAAAGAAGTTTTCCGACCAATTTTGGTCTTTGTAGTGAGTAAGTTAAACACAATACGTATAATTATAAGCCCCAATTTTTTAGAGTAAATTTAAGTGATACTTACAGAATTTTAAACCTTATGTCTTACTTATAGCATCTAATCGAACAGGTACAAGCAAATTTTTAAAGGTTGTTTTAGAGATCATTTTTCAATTGAACTACTGTTCAAATAAAAACTTATAATACGGTCATATGAGTAGATTTACTTTGGTTAAGATTTCGTCAGGGACGGAACTACAGTCCTTTCTTCAAACTAACCGCCATAATAATCACGTTTACAGGGTGTACGTGTGTGAACGTACGATGTCTACGTGTGTGGCTGCCACGTAACACCATCGTCCCATTAAAAAATGAAAAGCAATCAGTAAATTTCATCTAAATAATCATACCCTATTAGATTAAGAGCTGATTGTTCAATGCTCAGATAACTTTTTAACAGAATAACTTCACCACTTGACAAAACTTCTCATACAAATTAGGTTATGACAAATTCTCAAAATTATCGCCAAAATACAGCCGGTGGGCCAGGCTAACGCGTCGTACCTATGCATTCCACTGAGTTTCTTGCTGGTTCTTTGGCAGTAGATGACCCTTCCGAACCAGTGGTAGTTTCAATATACGACGTCCTAAGCCGAGGTCCGTGCCCTCTCGGGTGCCCTTAGGCGTATCATATGTAGGATAAGAATATCCGGCTAAGCGCCGTCAGCTCTAAGCTATAAATTTAAAGGCCACTTCAAAAAAAATTCTCAAATTTTTTTTAATCATAAAAATTACCTGAGTATAGAACAATCAGCAATATATTCTTTAAGTGTTATCGTGTCTAGATTTCTGTTTGTACTGTTTCATATTGGAAGGGAAAAGGATTGAGTTTGTACCGTTATTTAAATTACCGGTAGATAAGTGACAAGCTCTTGATGCTGGAACCTCATAAAACTTGTGCTCGTCCCACGTTATTGCATCATTCTGTATCTTTCTAAGTTTCATTCGCGTAAACATTCAATAGTACCTACTTGAGTTTGTGTCAGTACCAGTTCCATTGCTAAAGTACGTCAGATGTCAGAGCGTCGCCTACCTTCCGCCATTTTGATTGAATCAAAGGTTCATACTGTGCAAATCAGTTATATTTACAGCAGTACAATGTATTGTCAAGGTCATATCAGGATTATATGACCATAGGATTTCTACCTATGGTATAGTAAGTCTTTGATGGTTTGATACAATTACATATTACATATAGACAGGTTATCCGCTCTCAATAATGGCAACGCAAATGCAAGGCATTTACCGGCTATATGACTTGTGTCAAATAACCCAGTGTCACGGCTAAACGTGAAACAAAACTTACTCCCTTTTCTGTGTTTTTATTACCGTACAATGCCTTCTTGTGTGTTTAATTTAAGACAGTGAACTAATTACACTGTTACTGTTAAAGAAAGAATAAACGTATCTTTTCATGCGTAAGTACTCTTATAAATATCTTATTCATTATTTTATTTTGCTATTTAAAATGATGTTTTAAAATTGACATGGCTATTTATTTCAACAAACTCTAAGAGCGAGATGTAATATGATTTTGTATGTGGGAGTAAAAGAGATAACGCTATAGAGTTGCGACAATTTACGTACTACTAACGTCACGAAGTACATAGGTATCTCTGTCTTACAACAAGTGAACCGTTTTATTCTTTTCTTCTCGCACAAATTATATTACTCTATATATCAGGTAGGTATCTATAGTCACGTTGACGCCGTTTTTTTGTGCGGTAATGTTTGGGTATGACTTGTCTATATGTAATATGTCATTGGTTTGATACCTATAAAAGAAAATTAATGTGGTGAAGAGGCGTTCATTTTTATTAAAACTTATTTAAGTTTGTCTTTTTGTAAATAATACAAGGTACGTACTGTAAAGTAATAAAATCATACATAAAAAGTAAAACTTTGTACAAAATAACAATTTTTTATTATAAATTCGCTTCAATATTTAAATACCTGCCTTATAAGAGTATGTATTACAAAATCTATTTGTATTATGACCAATTTTTGACAAATAACAAGTAGTTTCACGTTTTCATATTTTTTTATTTATGGTAAATACTTACCTACCTACATCTATTTTGAATGTAATTTTTCTTTAAAAAATGGAAATGCGATGACCGCAACTTATTAGTTAAAATTTTAGCCTATTTTTAATTATAATGAAAGCTTGACCAAAGTTGCAAAAATATGCAATTTGGATTTACACTAACAACTACTTTCTTGGTCTCATGCGTCATTTTGAAGCCTTAATAAAACTAAGTCTTAATAACAATGCAAAGGTAAGAAAAATACAAATATTTGTATTTAATAAGACTTTGGTCAGCGGAAACTCTTGAAATCAATCTTTTCAGTTTAAAAAACTTCCGATATACCTACATATCAGCTATGATATATAGCTATATGCATAATTAAAGCGAAAAAACAAAATATTGTTTTTCATAAATTTACTCGTTCTTCCAGTACAATTAGTTAAGTTATTAACGATTTGTTATTATTAAGTTTGAATTCTAATAAATTTTATAATTATTGTTGCTTATACAATCAACACACAATAAATTATGATATAAGTGATTCGAAGTTTTATTTCGTATTTATCCTACCAACGTTTAATAAAACAGGAGAGTATGTAGACAGAATTTATAATAGAGAGAAATAGACATGCTTTTGTTTGAATTTACTTGCAGTGCCACTAAAGCCGTATTGCTCCCTACTTCTTGCCAATAGCTAGCATGCGCAAATAATTTCAACCAATCCCACCAGTTTTAACACGCCGCCGCTTTACGACGGTTCGTTGTGGTCTGAGCCACGTGCCGGGTCGAGACGGGCATAAACGTTAAGTAATCTATCGTGTAAGGAAACATCAACCCTGCGTGTGGAGGGAAATACGAGCAACACGTGTAAAGCTCGCGCCTGCGCTCGCCCTGATCCATCGGCTGTCCGTTTTTATCGCAAACACAAACGCGATCGCAATGGGAACATCCAAAAATTCCCAATTATGTAGTTCCGAATTTGAATATTCCGACTTTTAAAATTCCGAATTTCACAATCCCTACAAGACTGATTCCGACTATTCAAAAACAAGATTCTTATTTTATCGAAATTCATAAATGCGATTTTTAATTTTCCGACTTTCATTTGTACGAAGAATTAAAAATTCGCTGTGTGTCCGAAATATGGTATTCCGAATTTTAATTTTCCGAAAATTTAATGCTAACATTCAGATTTTGTATCTAAAACGGGTATATATTAAGATTTATAATCTAAATCTGTGACCTACATTAAAATTTTGAAATTATACAAATTAGGCGTGACGACGAGCGAAGCAAGGAGGAGCTGTTAGTCTGTATGTAGATAATGCAGATAAAGGGATTTACATTTCAGTACATAACCTTTATACTCAAGAAATAACTCGGTACAAAAAACTAAATAAACTTTCTCATTTCCAGCTGACTACTTGAATGCTCGAACATATAAATGGATGTGCTCATGCAGTTTTACAAGGCGTTTGTTATTGCAACTAATATTATTTGGAATTTTGATATTCGGGATTCGTATTTATGATATTGCGGATTATTATTAATTCGGATTTTTTATGGTTCGGTATTTTTAAATTCGGCATATTGATTTTCATAATTATAAACGTTCGGAATTTTGAAGTTTCGAAGCAGAAAAATTAGGAATTATGAAACACGGAATTTTCATTATCGGAATTTTGAACCATTCGGTGTTATAAAATTCGGAATTTTGATATTCATGATTATGACTATCGGAATTAAGTTTTTCGTATTTATGTATTGTGCCCGACACCCGATCGCAATGCTTGTGATTCGAGGGATTCGCGATAAGTTCGTGTGCCGTCTGTGGTCTTCTGAAAGCTAGAGTTTATTAGTTTATTAGAGAGAATTTGTGAAGCTAAATTAAACGTATTCTAACATTACGCGTTACTCTGACATTTTAAATACTATGTTCTTCATGTGGAGGCATTATTGAAGGTTGGGAGATCTACGACGATCCTTGGTTGCAACATGCTATAAACTTTCCTCGTTGTTTTTATGTGAAAGCTATGAAAGGAAGAGATTACATTAATAAGTGGAAATCAAAGTAATACAAACTCTAAGTACATTCCAATGTTCGACATCGCACCGTTGAATAAACCCGTACCGCAGATCACAGTAGAAGTGTATTATTGCAGAAGATGCAGAAGCCCGTGGTTTTGAGATGGTTGAGGAGGGCGATGGCTGGATCCCGCGTTAACTCGTGAACGGGTGCCGTTTGAGGGTGTTCGTCGTTTGGATACTTGGGGGGAGGGAGACTTGCCGAGCTAACAGATGCAGAAAAGAATAATTTTGTATAGACATAAAGAGACTCTGTAAATTTATTTTGAAAAAAAAAAATATACCCGTGAAGTTTCTTGCCAGTTCTTCTTCACGAAGGTTTTTTTTCGAACTGGTGGTAGAATCATGTTTTATTTGACGTCAATAAGAACAAGTAATTGTCAATGTTGAGAAATAAATATTTGAATTTGAATTTGAATTTGAGCCCCAACAATACACTGCTGGTACACCCGTCTTAAATGGAATAAATAAGGCCTATAAATAAAACCTATGCTTGGCTCGCGCTATTTCGCTCTATACTATTTCTATTTCACTCTATTAGAAGTTTTTAGAGTACCTATGTATTATCAAATGAACTGACAAATTGAAGTTCAATCTTCAATACGCGAAATGCCGGCATGTGTTCTATAGAAAATGATTTTGTATTCCAATCTTTCCATAAAACATATGAGAGTTTTATTTCTAAAATATTCTGTAAAACAAAGAAATCAAACTGGCTACTTAAAAATAATCATTATTTATGCAAACGCCTTTTGGTAAGGCATCACCATGGATCATTTCGGAAAAATTTAGTTCTATTTTGTACCATGACGTCAGCAAGTATTACGTAGCTAGCTTGTAAGCTAGTAGCGACCTACTCATGAAACTAAAAACCGAGCGCTCGGCTTGATTAAGAAATCATATAGTTTTAAAAGACAACAGAAAGTTGCAATAAATGGAGAAAAATCATCAGGATCGGCAGTGACAATGGGTGTGACCCAGGGCTCAGTTCTTGGTCCTATTTTTAATATATCAATGATCTGCCATCGGTGGTTAAGAATTAGTGCGAGGTCAATGTGTTCGCTGACGATACTTCCTTATTTAAAATCAAAAGACAAGAAACTGACTATCGAGCAGTCAACAAATGCATCTCCAACACAGAGAAGTGGTTCTCAACTAATAATTTGCTCCTCAATTAAAACGAAACTAAACGTGTTAACTTTACCAAATGTCAAACAGGTAAACACAAACATTGTAGTAAAGAGCCAGGAACTGACTCCTGTAAACTCAACTGTATTTCTAAGCATAATTTTAGACGCTAAACTCCAGTGGGGACTGCATCTTGATGGTTTAGCGAAAAGGCTTCGCTCTGCCGCATATGCTGTTAAAAATGAGACAAACATCAAATAAAACAACTGCTCGAATAGTCTATTTCGGTTACGTCCATAGCCTCATGACATATGGCATTCTGTTGTGGAGGAGTGCTGCCGTCATCGATACTATATTTATTCTGCAGAAAGGCCGTTCGCGCAATCTATCAGCTCGGTCCAAGGGTGTCACTTAGAAATAAATATTCTTACTTGATATTTACACCACAATATATTTTAGAAAATTTAATGCATGTAAAAAGAACATAACCTTGTTCAAAAGAAAAATAGAACTGCACAATATTAACACAAGATGAACAAATGTGCTGCTAGCTCATAATACTAGGCTTCATAAAGTCACTAACTCATTCATGGGTCAATGTATACGCTTTTATAATAAGGTTCTTGAGGATATCCTAGGTCTTCCCATTGACAAATTCAAAGAAACTATGAAGCAGAAGTTGTGTGCTAAAGCTAATTATAAAAAATCCGAGTATTTGGATGATAAAAGCTCTTGATAAAATCCTGAAAATGTGGTAATTGCAGGTTTAGTTAAAAAAGCCTGTACCCATCTTAAATAAAGCTTATTTTCAACTTATTTAAGAAGGAAGGCTCCACTTTCTGTCTATTCCGATCTCTGGTAATAAAACATGTGTAATGTGTCTGTTTGTTCGTTGAGTTCTTCGTCCCGATGAATATATAAAGCGTCATTGTCATTAAAGTAGGTACGTCTTCTTATGGTAGCGTCGGGTGACGGGTCGCTCACTTCCCTCTAATATGGTTGAGGAGGGCGATGGCTGGATCCCGCGTTAACTCGTGAACGGGTGCCGTTTGAGGGTGTTCGTTGTGGATACTTGGGGGGAGGGAGACTTGTCAAGCTAACAGACGCAGATAGAATAATTATTGTATAGACATAAAGAGCCACTGTAAATTGATTTTGAAAAAAATATACCCGTGAAGTTTCTTGCCAGTTCTTCTTCACGAAGGTTTTTCCGAACTATTGGTAGAGTCATACTTTATTTGACGTCAATATGAACAAGTAATTGTCAATGTTGAGAAATAAATATTTGAATTTGAGTTTGAATATGTAGTCATATGGAAACAAATTCCTAACTATAATCTCATTTTGTCATAAATCAAACGGGAACTACAGATTACACAAATAGAGGTACACACGGCTCACCCGTCGTAGTCCCAGACTGAAGTCTTTTATAGGCACCCTAGACTGTACATTTCATGTGGTATAGCAAAACTCCCCAGGCCTAAAGCTGCATATCCATAAACACATTCAGTTCCACTGTGATTTTGATCATGACTTAAGCGATGCCGCCTGAAAATGCGGTGAACGCGCAGGCGCGTTGCCGGCACTGCTAGAGGAAACAAACGAACGCGCCGTGCGCGGTCGGTGGCATCAGACCCGATCTGCGTCCGGACTCGTTCGGACGTGTTGAAGGTCGCTCCCGGCTGCCGAGTCACGATTGTTGTGTCACGACTTCTCTCGTACCAATACTCAAACGCCACTCTCAGATCCGTTGTGCGTCCGGCCCTGCTCGGACGTGTTCGCGGTCGCACCAGCTATTGAGTCACGATTGTCGTCTCACGACGACGACTCGTAGCAATACTCATACGCTGAGATTCGTACAAATCTCGCTTCGTCCTCGACGACTTGAGATAAGCCTCTGTAGGACTTACGCTGCGGCCGGTTCCGATCGGCTGCAATTAAGTCAGTCTCGCAGCAACAACAGAGCTGAGCTTACTACGGTCGATTAAATTCGATAGTAGTTCGCAAGGCTCGGGCTGTTTTTCTGGCTACTAGAAACGTGCACACTGGCGAACCCACACAATTAACTTTAGATCTCGAAGCCCTTCAGGCCGCAAATTCTAGTTCTAACATAAATCTATTTATTTATTCACTTTACAAATTAAATTACTTATAACAGAAAACATGGTAGGGTGTACATCCAATTACAGGCAATAACTTCTCAATTTTAACCAACAAACTTTTTTTTTACTTGCATACCAAATTATACTAAATTTCTATATAACTTCAAATATATAAAATTTACTTTACAAACTTAGTAAAAACAACCTCTAAACTAAAGTTAAGGCATTACACAAAAAGGACCAAAAATAGGTAAACATTTTTTTTTATTACAACAGTCCATATTGTTACTGTTTCTTTATCACAAAGCCAGACTCCTTGGAATATAAATAGTCATACAGCTGTTTCTTATAACTATACAGAGAGCCACTCAAAATGTCGATTTTTGTATCCGTGAACAATTTATTGTGATCGCGACATATTCGAGGGTTGAGCTGTGAAAACCGACGTTAGTTTTAAATCTACTGACGGCGAACGGGTGAACACTGTCTAGTCTTCTATTTGATCTATAACAATTTATGAAGCCTCGAACAATTTTAAACAGAAAGACTTGATCAGCTATCCAGCGTCTCTGAGTTATGGGGATGAATTTAAAATGTACTAATCGCGATCGGTATCTATCTAACTGTCGAAGCCTTCTCTGATGAACTGAGGCAGGAAACAGAAAACGTCTTTGGACGCGCTCTAATATGCTAATATCGCATTTAAAGTGCGGATTCCATACTCTGGAACAGTATTCCAGATTGCTCCGAACTAAAGCAATATATAGTATTTTGAATGCAGAAATATTTTTGAACTGTCTGCTGTTCCTCCATATAAAACCCAACATTTTAAAAGACTTGTTGACAATTTGATTAAAATGAGGCTTAAATGTCAGTTTCGAGTCCAAAATAACCCCCAGGTCCCTGATTGTCGAAACTTCTTCTAGAGCAGCACCATCAATGTTGTATGTAGTAGCCAAAGAAATAATTTTTTTTGTAAATTTTATATGTTTGCATTTACTTATGTTTAACGGTAATCTATTTTTTAAAGTCCATTTTGATATACGCGCTAAGTCTTCTTGCAGAAGTTGGGAATTTGTTTCGTTTTTAATAATTTTAGAAATTTTTAGATCGTCAGCAAAGAAATGAAACTGCGAATGGTGGATTTCTTTGGCTAAAGCATTTATGAAAACTAGAAACAACACTGGTCCAAGGTGAGAACCCTGTGGAACACCGGATGTTGCCTCATAAGTGTTAGATTCATGTCCACACACAACAACCTTTTGAAATCTTGGGCTTAGTTACCTAACGTAACCAGGAAAGCAGTTTGCCATGAATTCCATAACACTCCAATTTCGATATTAGCAGTTCATGGTCAACTCGGTCGAAAGCTTTACTTATATCTGTATAAATTGTATCAACTTGTTGTCTATTATCAATAGCTATAGAGATTTCCTGTAGATAAGATTTCCTGGAAATAAGGTTGGTTGTTGTGGACATACTGGACCGAAAATCGTGCTGCTGGTCTATTAAAGTAGACTTCAGGTGAGTCGTGAGTACAGAGCAAACTATAGATTCGAATACTTTTCCCAAAGTAGATAATTTGGAAATTGGTCGGTAAGACTTTATGTTATTGATTCCAGAGCCAGTTTTTGGAATCGGAACAACATTAGCCACTTTCCAGACGCAAGGAAAAGTGCCTTCACATAAAGATGCATTAAAAAGGACACCTAGGGGACGCACAAGGCTGTTAATACAGTTAAATACAAATACTGCCGGGATCTGATCAGGACCAGCACTTTGGTCTTCTTTAAGTTTTTTAATAACCTGAGCAATCATTGCGCCTGTAAACTGCAGACCACCGAAATCAATAGCGTTTTGAGTAAATCCGTTTGGGTAATCAGAGATAGGCGTTGAGTTATTATTGGAGTAAACAGAGGAAAACTGGTGAACAAAAGCATTACATATATCGACAGGAGTTGAGCAGTGATTAGTTCCCAAATACATGTCATGGGGTATTGAAGATTTGTTTTTTCTTTATGATGCAACGTATGACCAGAATAATTTCATATTATCGTTAGCAATAGATTGTTCGATGTTATTGAGATATTGCTTACATCAGGCTTTAATTTTACCATGACATCTAATACGAGCTTCATTAAATTCGAATTAGTCTAGAGGATTGCCATACTTTTTAAATTTAAAGCGATACCGATCTTTCTCTTTTAACATTTTAATTAAGTAATTTGAATACCAGACTGGGTACTTCTGGGGTATTTCGAGAAGTTTTACATTTCGGAATAAATTTATCGACTATATTGTTAATAACAGCATAAAATTTGTTGACCATTATGTTGACATCTGACGCATCTTTAAAAACAGCAGTCCAATCAATTGAACCCAGTTCATCGTTAATTTTAGTGTAATCTGGTGCAAAAAAATTTGGTCTACTGGGAATATTCTTTGTGAGAAATTTGAAAGAAGGGAAACTAATATTAATGTGTAAAGCAGGGTGGTGAGGATCCAGCTTTGTAAGGGGATTATGATAGTGCTCTACTGCAGTTTTTTGCTTCGTACTGAAGACCAAATCAAGAATCCTACCATTTTGGTTTGTTATCAGGTTGAACTGAGAAAGATTCCACTTTAGGTGACATAGGTTGAAATCTCCAACTAAGAGAGTCTCGTCATACTCATCAAACAAGGCCATTTTGTTATTTATTTTTGATAGTAGAAGATCGAGTTTTTTGCTAGATACCGGAGGAGGAAGGTAAGTGGCACATATGTTCAGCCGTTTACTTTTTTTGTTGCTAGATGATGGTGCTACCGTAACCCACAGGATTTCTATGTTTTCATGCAAACACGACATTGAGATAAATGAATTGATTTTGTTAGAAACTGCGATCAACACACAACCACCATCTGATTAATCACTATTTGATGAACTACGATCTGCCCGATATACAATCTAATTTTCATTTAACACCTCTGTATCTAAGACACTGTCATTTAGCCAGGTTTCCGTTAGAATTATAATTTCATGATCGGAATTTAAACTATTTAAATACAGATTAGACAATTTGCCACTTCGACAAATTTGGTAGTAAATGCTAAATGAAACCATTTTACGTTATTATGACTCGATAGCATACTAAAAATAAAGCAAATAAAAGTTATTCGTTTAACTCCTGAAGTGATTCGGAAGACTTTACCCAAACCGCAGGAGAGGAATCTTCTTTTCTCAGAAGGATTCGGCCATTTCGTACCCACAGATATTTGTACCCTTTTTCGTTCTTGAATTTTCGCGCTTGAGCTTGTAATACACGATTGGTAGCAAAAATGTTTGTGATAAGTGATAAGTGTTCAACAACGTATATTTGTTGTTTCTCGTTCCCCAATCCTAAATCTGCCTTACTAAACTTATTTTGTGGGTTAGATTTATTATACTTCAAACAAGCAGCGATCAAAGAATCTATTATTCGGGGTGACGGAAATTTGACAATTATATTTTTAGGACGACTAGATTGCGGGTTGGATTTTGCGACTCTCGTGCAAACTAATATATCCTTTTCTTGCAAGGGGCATTTAAAAGTATTTCCCAGTTGCATAACTATTGTGACCAGCTTTTCATTTTTGTGCTCTGGTACGCATTGTATCTCTATGTTTGAGTCTCGAGCTTGCTGTTCAATAACGGATATTCTAGAGTTTAGGCTTGATACGGTTTCCCGAAGCTTGGAATTTTCTGCTTTAAGGGCTATAGAATCAGCAGGCATTTTAGAAACTTCCTGGACAAGGCTGTCAAATTTAGCCGACATGAACCCTACGGCCTCTATCATTTCAGGAATTTTCTCTAGGTCTTTTCTCCAAGTTCCAAGCATAGACTGCATCTCCTTTTGAGTACTCAACATTGAATCTAGTCTAGGCTTTCAAGAGTAGTGAATCGCGAATCAAGTAAGTTCTGGATTGGAGAAGAATACTTTTCGACATTCTCAGTATGTTCAGGATTTTTCACTGGTGTTTCGTCATTTTTTCTAGCAAGAACTTTGCATTCAGGGCACTTCCATGATGATTTGGCTTTGGACGACATCTTTGAGTGATTTTCTTTCGTCATTTTCACACACAAGAAGTGATAGGTTTTAGTGCAGTTGCTGACAGAGCTAGATATTTCATCAATGACACTGATCAGCTGATTACAACCTGTACATGAACTCATGATTATTGTTTGTATCAATCTTATCAAAAACCAAAAAAAAAATTGCTTTCTTGGCGTGAATCGGAACGTAATTTGACGAAGCGCAATGCATTAATGCAATTTTATTTTTCAATTTCTAATGTTTTTTATTATTTACTTTTCATTTTGAGCACCATCAATGCTATGTATTCACCTTCAGTGCTTTGAGCACCTTCAGTGCTATGTAAATCCCAGCGGGTGACCCCTTCTGGGCCCCGCTAGCGCGGCCTCTTTCTCCAATTGGCCGACGCTTAGATGAAGGCTGAGTGGCAAAAATGCACGAGCCGACAGGGGATTTTTTAGTGGGTAGTGGTTCTGGTAGGCGTCGGGACGAGCCCCACATAACTCTGGATCGCGCGTGCCAGAGTATGCGTCAGAGCATTTTTTATCCTCCTGCCCTTCCCGTGGAGGGGAACAAAAAAAAAGAAGCGGTCGGTGGCATTACTTTAAGTTAAAAAGTTTGTTTCCTATTTTTTTTTGTCATAAACAGTGTTTGAGTACTTGTAACATACAAGGTGTGATTTTATAAATATTCAGTGACATTTTAATCTCAAAACCATGTCAAACAACTCAAGAAATAACATAAAAGATGAGTTTGTTTCGTAATTTATGCAGAGATTCTCAATCTTTTTTTTAATATAGATTAATGTATACATAAGGTTTGTACGTTAACTTTTCCAATAGTAATTCCAGCCGACACAACAAATGTTTACTACCGAGTATAGTTACGATATTAATTGATAAACAATTTTGCGCCTTATTACTATAAAGGTAATTTAATTAAATAAACCGTACACTATTTACGTTATAGTTGAAGATGATCGGTTTCTAATGGTGATTTTGTAGCAGAATTAGACTAGAGTTCTAACTGTAAGTTGAAAAAATATGACGTTTTTTTGTAAAATACCCTAAAAAATAAGTAATACTTTCATAATTTGTAAGTATATTATAACGTGAAAGCGGCACCTACTTCTAACAGATGATTTATAACTTAGAAATTTAAATATAAATAAATGCCTAAATATTAACAAAAATACAAAATACCCAAATAAAAGTGTCGAAAAAAGTTTATATAATATCAAAATCATACAAATTTATCAAGAGTTTGTATGACTTGTATCGATAAAAATATTAACGTAATTTTATGGACCTAACATAGAACATTCAAAACGCGCCGAGCGCGTTGCCGGCATCCTAAAGTATATATACGAAAACGCGCCAGGCGCGTTGCCGCATTCGCCCGGTACGGACGTGCAAGACGACTCCGATTGGTCGGTCTCTTCCCGTTATTCAGTGGCGCTCAGTTTCCTGACGTCACAGTATAGCGTGTTGATTCCGTGACTTTCTGTGTTTTCCTACTCCCTCCGAGCGCTGTCGGAGTGATTATATTTCTTTCTTTGCGAGCGACTAACTATCTTAGTCTTCAAAGTGCTGTGCTGAGTTTTGTTGTGCTTGTGCTGAGTGCTGTGTTGTGCCCAGCGTGAGTAGTCTGGTTTCAGTACAAAGGATACATAACGGTGACAACGAATTTGTACTGATCCAGTCCTTTTATTTTTATTTTATTCCTTTCTTCTATTTTATTTATTTTTCCTATATTTTCATATTTATTTTTTATCATATCTGTGTGTTTTCGTGTGCATTGGCCCTTTCTGTCGGTAAAGGTTGACTCTAACGCCGTCAACTCTTTACCTGCGTACCCTTTTTTAGGTTTCTAGGTAGCGGCCTTCGGCGAACTACGGTGAGTTTTAAGTCATTGTCCCCAGCCCCCCTACCGCTGGTAGGGAGGTTAGCCGCTAGGGTTCGCTAAGTTTTTTTAGGAACTCTAGGCATCTTTCATATACTTATATATACATATTATTAGTTCCAACCCACCTAATGGATTCGCAAAGCCTTATAAACTTCGCTAAGGCCTTCGCCCAGGCGCTCGTTGCGGCAGGCGTCCCCATTTCTAATGACGTTATAACGCAGGCCTTACAGACAACAATCGCGTCCCCGGCCTCTCAGGCCACCTACGCCCAGACCCATCAGGTCTACAGCCTTCCCGCGTCCCCCGTTCCATCCGAGATGGATTGTATGTCGGAGACGTCCTCTCACGCGTCGTGGCGTAAGCGTACCGCTCCCGGGAGCAACTCGGAATCCGCGTCTGATGCGTCATTGGACGCCGCCACCTTAACCGGCTCTCCTGAGCCCCATTTCAACTAGTCGCTAAACGCTCCAAGAAGCGTTCGAAGAAAGCCGCCGTGTCTTCAACACCTGAGCCAACCCCGGTGTCTTCTACACCCGCCCCCGCGCCGCTTATGTCACTCGAAGTGACCGCGTCTCCGTCGGTCCTGTCGAAGCCAGCGACGCGCTGCGCTTCCATCCCACCTAAGCCTCAGCTCCCTCCGCCCGTCTTCCTCCGCGAAAAAGCGCGCTGGACGACTGAACGACTGGAAGTTTCTAACTTGTGCAAAGAGCACAACATCAATTAAGTTAAAGCCGCCAACGCAGGCGATACTTTCAAGATTCAGGTCGCGACTATCGACGACTTCCGCGCGTTCACTAGGCTCCTATCAGTTAGGCAAATCGCTTATCACACCTACGCCCTCCCGGAGGAGCGTAAGATCCGCGCAGTTTTACGGGGCGCACCGTTCGAGCTCGCAAATGATGAAATCCTTAGGGACCTTAAGTCCCAGGGCTTCCCGGCTGAAGCAGTGCACAAGATGCACTCCAACCGCGGTAAACGTTTCCCGTTAGCGTTAGTCATCCTGTCAAACACATCCAACTCGAGGGAAATCTTCAGAGAAGCTCGCGCAATCTGAGGACTCTCGAACATCTCCATCGAGCGTCCCAACCGTCGTGGGCACCCTGGGCAATGCCACCGTTTCCAGCTTTACGGCAGCGGCTAATTGCTCAGCTCCTCCCAGGTGCGTAAAGTGCTTAGATCCGCTCATTACGAAGGAGTGCACTCGTACTCCCGACTCCACTTCCCCCACTGCGTGTGTGCTGTGCGGCCAGTCCGGCCATACAGCGAACTACAGTGGTTATCCGCGCGCTCCGCGCTCTTCCGTAAAGAGGGCCGCGCCTAAACCAGCGCCGCCACTCACTCCCGCCAACTTCCCGCCGCTGCGCAACCGGGCTCCCCCGGAAGCAAAGCCCGTGCAGCCGACGCCTACTCCGGCTCTCTCCTGGAGACAGCGTACGGCCGCTCCGCCTTCCCTACCTATCCCAGCTCCCGTAGCTCCCGTAGGCCCGCGTCCCGATCCGTCGTCTTCGCCTCAGTCGTCGTTGGCTGAGGACATGAAGACCGTGTTCGACGTTATCCAAAACGTCGATATTAGGGAAATCGCCGGACTCGCACGCAAACTGCGAGCCGCCCGCTCTCCTCAAGAGCGTCTCTTCGCGTTAGCCGAGCATCACTAGCTACTTAGTTCTTTGTAAACTCCTTATTTAGTATAAATTAAATAGTAATTATAAATATAATGCCTAGACCCGCAAATCCTGCGTCCGCTCATATCAAACCCAAGGGCTTATCCCTACTTTCATTTAACATTCGTAGCTTTAGTACTAACCTTCCTGAGCTCAAACTGTTCATTCAGAACAACGAGCCAGACTTACTGCTTCTCCAAGAGACCTGGCTTACTCCAAACCGCTCCAGGGGATTCGCTATTCCTAAATACGCGTTAACTCGTAACGATAGGCCCAACTCTGACGGTCACGGCGCCACAGCTATTTACTACAAAAGAGGTTTCCATTGCGTGTCTCTCAACATGGAAGCCACTGTGTGTAGATTGGCTATGACTGAACGTCATCATAGCTTCAATCTACATACCTAGTGGCACCAGACCTATCCATAGCGACTTCGAGGCCACTCTTGCCCTTGGCCATTCAGTCATTATGTTCGGAGATTACAACTCCAAAAATACTGACTGGACGTGCCTATCAACCAACCGCGGCGGTATCGCTCTCCTCGACATCACTCAGCAACTCGACTTAGACGTCATCTCTCCCGTCACTCCCGATCACTATCCCGACAACCTGAACCACTCTCCCGACATCCTCGACTTCGCAGTAGTTAAGCATATCAACCTCGATCTCAGGTCTATCGAACTGCTCGATGACCTAGATAAAATATATTCATTAGTAAATTCCCTCACTGATGCTATCAACTCAGCCATCAGTGATAACGAAAAGGTTGCGAAGCAAGGCAAACCCACGCTTCCCTTAGCCGTTAGCAATCTTATTAAAGCTAAGAACGCGGCTCTCCGGAGATCCAAGAAATATCCTACGCCCGCCTATAGAACAGCTGCGAATCAGATATAACGTAAAGTTAGGTCTTGCCTCGCGGAACTCCGTGTCGCTAAAATGAACGATCTCATGGAGAATATCTCCCCGTCCCACTAAGTGTATGGCCCGAGCCTTACGCGTAGGCGCCATCTCTGACGTTCCTCCTCTGACTCGGCCCGATGGCACTATTGCGTTCGAAGTCGAAGAGAAAGCCGAATGCTTCGCTAACAGCGTTGCTTCACAATGCTCGCCCAGCACGCAACCCGCGGATCCCTCCCATATCCAGGCGGTGGAGGACGAAGTTCTCCGCAGAGAATCTCTCCCCGACGACCCCGTCACAGTCTCTAATGATGAAATCTTGCTTCTCATTAGAAGTCAAAAGTCCAAAAAGGCTCCGGGTGCGGATGGTATTTCTAACCACGCACTTAAGCACCTGGCTCAACCTCTGAATATCCCGGCTAATCACAGACCCATCAGCCTCGTCAAGGCCATGTCTAAACTTCTCGAGAGAATCATACTCTCTCGAATGCGGAACCATCTGTGTCCAACGGATGGTGATCCCCTCATCATTCCCCACCAGTTCGGCTTTCGCACTAAGCACTCCTACCCTCAGCAAGTCCATCGAATCATCGAGTACATACTCGACGGCTTCTATCCGCGACGAAAGAAAACGGTCGCAGTTTTCTTTGACGTACGTAGCCAAGGCTTTCGATAAAGTCTGGCACAGCGGTCTCGTTTATAAACTCTACAAAATAGGCTTACCAGCTCGCCTAGTTAGGATAATCGCGTCGTTTCTCAAAGACCGTACGTTTCATTTTAAACATGAAGGCACGCTTTCCGCGCCTCGTCCCATAAAGGCTGGAGTCCCTCAAGGCTCAGTCCTCACCCCTCTGTTGTACACCGTGTACACTGACAACATTCCCATTCCGCCAAAAGACGCTGAACTCGCCCTCTTTGCCAACGACACCGCCCTTTACACCAAAGGCCTCAGTGTCCCCGGTCTCGTCACCAGACTCCAAAAGGCCGTAAACGCCCTCGGTGCATGGTTTCAAAAATGGCGCATCGATGTGAACCCAGACAAGAGTTCTGCGGTTTACTTCGACTGAAAACACCGTCGTATCGCCGATTACCATCTCCACATCCGAATGTTAGGCATTCCCATCCCCCGGAATGCAGTACCAAATACTTAGGTGTCACCTTAGACCAGACGCTTTCTTTCAAACCACACGTCAATAGAGTAACGAAACTCGCCCGTTTTTACTCAGGCCGCCTTTATAGTAAGTTAGGTAGAAAAAGTAAAATGTCTTTCAGAAATAAACGTACGCTTTATAAGACCTGCGTTAGACCCGTCATGACATATGCCTCGCCAATCTTTGCCCATGCCAAACCCTCCGTCCTGCATAAACTGCAGGTAGTTCAAAATCTCTTTTGCCGCAGGGCCAAAAACGCACCGTGGTACGTGCGTAACGCGGACCTGCACAGAGATCTTGAACTGCCTACAGTGCAACAACACCTTAAAACACTCTCTGAAGCGTTCTTCAAACGCTCCGAAACCCATCCCAATCCTCTAGTTCGAGATTCAGTCTCATATTTAAATTACGGCAATTCGCTTAATTAGCGTCCCTGACGCCCGTAATCTAGGACTCCAAATGGACAGTAGATTGCAATTTGAACATGATGTTTCAGAAACAATGCGTAACTGTTTTTATCGACTCAAAGTTTTATACCGAATCCGAAATAGTCTAACGGTTGAAATCAAAGATTTAAATCAATGGTTGAAATGCGAATCAAACTCTGTGAATCACTTATTCTATCCAAACTAAACTATGCTGATACAGTTTTTGGAGAATGCATGCTGGCTCGCACAAAAAAGATCATACAGCGAGTACAGAATGCGTGTGCTCGGTATTGTTTCAAAATCCCACGACGTTCGCATGTTTCTCCATTTCTGAACTGCAATCGCCTATGAAATATGAATGCCAAAAGATTATACAGCGAGTACAGAATGCGTGTGCTCGGTATTGTTTCAAAATCCCACGACGTTCGCATGTTTCTCCATTTCTGAACTGCAATCGCCTATTAAATATGAATGCCAGACGAAAGTTGCACGTAGCCTCATTACTTTTCGGAGTCATAAATGGAAGACAGCCCTCGTATCTATTCAAAAACTGCAATTTCCGAAAAGAAACTCTATCCCCTACGTCTATCACATCCACGACATAGAACGACCTCCTTTCGGGGCAGCTTTCGCTATGCTGCCACTAAATGCTGGAACAACATTCCACCACCTATTAGGTACTCCAAAACATTAAACATTTTTAAACGCTCTTTAAAGAAATTTTTACTAGACACACAAGTCTCTCCAGCATAGTAAGTCGTTCTACGTCTATATTAAATTTATTTTTACTGTAGATTATTATTTACATTTCAACAAATACTTATTTTTTGTCCCTGATTGCTTGACATATGATATATAGGTAATTTATATTATAATAATATACTTTTTATTTATATGATATTAAATACCGAATGACATGGCTTAATTATTATTTTTTACCTGTTTATTTATTTTAAATTATTGACGAAATTTGAATGTTGTTATCAAAAATGTGCTAGGATAATACATAAACATAGCTTTTAAGACAGTTTGACACATACTTTATATATCCCTCTCTGAATGACATTGCCACATTTTATTATGTTTATTATTTTTATGTTTTTGTTTCTTTGTATATTTATTTTAAAAATTGTTTTTTTTTACTATATCTGATTATTGAAGTGTACTAGGATAATATAGTAACATAGTTTTAAGACAAATTTTAAACCTTTACGGGCTTAGATCTATATTTATCCGTAATGTAACAATTATCACTCATGGTGCCACTGAAAACCAGCGTCATGGCATCCAGGCGATGCTTTGGCTACAAAGCTGAGTGGCGACCACTTGGTGGCATAGATTAGAATATCAACAATAAATTCTAACAAAATATTGTATTTTTCTTCAAATGTAATCCCTGTCTATGCTCCAATAAATGACATTCATTTCATTTCATTTCATATATAGTACCTTACTGACTGAGAAACGTGCACACGAACGTAGCGACGCAGCTAACGCTAGATCTCGAAGCCCTTCAGGCCGCAACTTCTAATTCTAATGTAAATTCGAATAAATTCAATTTTTGATATAATTTTGAGCACCTTCAGTGCTATGTAAATCCCAGCGGGTGACACCTTCTGGGCCCCGCCAGCGCAGCCTCTTTCTCCAATTGGTCGTCGCTCAGATGAAGGCTGTGTGGAAAAAACGTGCACGAGTCATTCAGGGGGTTTTTTAGTGGGTAGGGCTCTGGTAGGCTCGGAGCGAGTCCCACATAACTCCGATCGCGCGCGCGGAGTATGCGTCAGAGCAATTTTTATCCTCCTGCCCTCTCCGTGGAGGGGAACAAAAAAAAAGGCGCGTTGCCGGCGTTCAACGCGTGAATGCTGTGCGCGAGAAGAATGAATGCGAAAAAACAATAATTGAAATGAATATAATTTAAAAAAGCACTTTTGGTAGTTCCTCAAGTAACATTTATAAAATTCAGCTTTTATACTACAAAGTAAACATAGTTACAAATAATTTATCTTGGTTTAAGGGTGTCTGACAGGGGTTGAAATCGTATGTGTCTTCAAATAAATTATGTATAAACTGGGCTTTATACTTTAATGAAACTCAGGTGCAATTTTAAACACCGTTGATACCTGTTGTCTGGCAAATCAGACCATCATAATCAGAGATCCTTCTTGCCTGTATTGGGGACATACACACAGAAACTTGACTTACAGCTTTTATAAAATGACGAAGGTCATCGCATACTCTTGGGATAAAGTATAATAGTGATAATAACGAGTGTTATCTACATAAGAAGGTCGGCGCCAGCAGTATCAATAAGAAAGAAGACAATACAAAAAGAACTTAAAAGAAGTGTTTGTCGTATATATTATGTACAGGCTCACTCGATGGAGACCCAAGCATAGGGCGCGAAGTACTAGGGGACTACAACACTACAGCATATTTGAACTCTATCTACCCAGGTAGATATCCCATTTGCATGAAAAGGTTTATTTTGTCTTTTTACATAGCTTACATTCATAGTCAGTTACTATTTTTGTATTGTATTATAATTGTAAGTTGAGAATAAACGAAGATCAGTTTTAATAAAATCTTTATTATATTAATAATTATTATTTACTTGATTTGATACAAAGACATTAGACTTTTTGCATTTTCTCTGTGAGTTCCACTTTAAATTATTTATTACCTTTACATGTTTGGGTGTAAATACACTTTATTCTATTACTTAACTATTTCTTATACTATTTTACTCTCAAAAGTGGATTGATACAATTTGCTTTGTGGATTTAAATGCCTCTTCGTGTGTTTCTTCAATTCATGACTGGTAACAAATCTCTGCCCACAATACCTGCACAATTTATCTGGTCCCAAATGTTTCCGTCGCTTATGTTCCATTCGCCTTGAAGCTGATAGAAACTTTTCTCCACAATAATCACACTCATAAGGTTTCTCTCCTGTGTGCAGTCTTATGTGATATGTTAAAGCTGCTTGCGTTACAAAAGCTCCACCGCATACCTCACAACTAAACTTCCTTTCTCTTGTGTGTTTTACAGCATGCGAGTTCAATTTGCTCTTTTGATCAAATTTTTTGTCACACCATGGACAGCAGACTGCTGTTCCAAACCCATGATCTACAGTCATATGACCAATTAATCCTTGTTTGCTTACATAAGCTTTCTGACAAATATCACAGATATAGTGTGGTCGACTTGGAACTCCACAGGCAGCTCGATGTTTAGCTAGAGTACTGGCTCTAGTAAAGTGTTTTGAGCATTTTGGACAGTCGTAGCCATGTCTGTGGAGCTCTGAGTGTCGTTTGAGCTCATGTTTCGAAGGCAGAGTGATGTTACATATTTTACAGTCAACAGCTACATGTTTTCTCTTAATATGTATATTGAGTAATCTTTCTGTACTGAATTTAATTTTACATTTTTGACATTTTATAGTTTTAGGAAGATGATTTTTTTCATTATGATTTACTAAAAGATGATTGGAAACAAAATGTTTCTGACATTCACTACAACTGAAGGCAGCATGCTGTAATGCTCTATGTTTCTTCAATTCAATAGTATTTGGAAACTCATCAGGGCATTGATCGCAGTTAGTTGCTTTAGTTTTTTGCAATTTTTTTATTCTATATCTTTTTATACAGTTTTTACGTAAAATTATCGTCTTGATATCTTTCAAGGGTTCAACTTTGCTTATGACTTTAACGGAGGTGAGGTGTGTATTGGCATTGGGCAATAAAACCATTGATTTTTTGAGCCCCGGACTAAACTTAGTTGGCATAGAGGATGATAGTTTGTCTATAGCCAGATCCCACTCAAATAAGGAGTAATTACAGAACATTTTGAACAAATAAGAGTTGATTGCATTTTTTGAGCAATTCATGCACAAAGTCTTTGGTAAACAAATGTCATCCATGGTTATCTGGAACAAGTAAAGGAATTTGTTAGCTTTTCCTAATTTTAATTTCAAATATTTATTTTCCATAATAATGTTATAAAAAGGGTTTTTAGCGTAACAGTTCATATCAATATCTTATTACAGGTTTAAACAACTAAGACACATTTAAAAACTCAAAAGTTTCCGATTTTAAAGTCTGTAGGTATTTGTTTCCAAATGAAGAGTTTTGAAACATTGAAATGTTTTCATAAGAATGAATAAGTATTAATAATTATTATATTGTATACGACTTCATAACTCAGGCTTAGGTCGTCGTCACATTTTTAATCATTCTAACATTCAAAATTGATATTTGTCTTTCTTTCTGTAATGTGTATGACAAAATATGTAGATAAAATAAACTAGATAATATAAAAATTTTTCAACAAATTCATGAAATCTTAGTAAGTTTTGGTCTTCTTTAAAAAGTATCAGTTTTATTGTAACGGTATTTACAAACTAATTTTAAACACTTGTATACTCACGCTCAGTTCCTGAAACAGTTCCCGGAAGGTCAGAGATCCAGCATAAAACGATCTAGTAAGAGCTACAGTATCGTCTAAAGAAACTTCCTCGCTTTCCGAGTGAATGATACTTAAACATAACCTACAAACATGATTAGAATTTCCCACGAAATACTTTATTGCAGAGGTAATACAATCATATGAGTCTTCCGCCATTATTTCTTAAATTAAATAAAGCAGTTGTTGGAATTTCCGTTGCACTTTGGGGCTTGGGGTTTGTTTATTGTCTTTTGGTGCGTTCCGAACGCCGATTAGATAGAGCGCTCATAAATACACCAACTTTCACCCGTTCCGAATGTAGAGGTGTGACTAATATATTCGTATAGTTACACGGACCAAATCACATATTAGGTAATATGAATGTTATGATATTAGGTTATTCTATAACAGTAAAATAATAGTGAGCGACTGAGCGAGCTTCTGCAAGCGACGTTGCACAGTGACGTTCGTCGCGTTCCAGGAGAATGCGACGTTGCCAAACTTGCGTGTTATCCATCGCTCGCGCTCTTTGCCGGTCCGCGCAGCGCTACGCGATAGTGTACCAAGAACGTATTCGATCGAACATTATCTATGCGTTGCGTACACTTCGCGTTTTGTATGGAAGTTTCATGGATAAGCAGAGTGACAGCATGTAATACACATCGATTAAATAAAAATTGTTAAAAATGCGCAATATTTTTATAATAATCTGAGTAATAGTAATAACTAGAGGTGTTATATTAGGCTCAAATATTTGTATTCCTATTATCGAATATAACGCTTTACCAATATTAGGTTATCAAGCCTATTATTTGGTAATAGTCTGGTAATAGTCAAATAATAGGGTTAGTTTTCCGTCCGATGTTGTTCTAATAATACGCTATATTCATTTAACCATATTTGTTTGCGTGTATATTAGTTATACGAGAGATAGTTATATAAGAGAATCGCATATTTTAGACTTATATTATAAATTGGAAAGTTTGCTTATTTATTCGTTTTATGTACTGTTTGGCAGATTTCATTTTAATGTTTGGTATGGTATTGGATTTCTTGGATTAGGCCTCGGATAAACACCCGACAAAATAATGTGTTAATATAGCTAGCTACTCTTAATATTGATTAAGAGTGATTAAATTTGCCTTCATACTTTAACAGGCATTAACATTAAACACGTCTAACTAAATTAAATGAACTTTCGTAAAAATTAGGCATTATTCTTTTACTCAGATTATTATAAAACTATTGCGTATTTTTTTTTACATTGTTGTCGATTACGTGCTGTCTGTCTGCTTATCCATGAAACTTCCATACAAAACGCGAAGTGTATGCAACGCATAGATAATGTTCGATCGAATACGTCCTTGGTACACTACCGCGTAGCACTGCGCGGCCCGGCGAAGAGTGCGAGCGATGGATAACACGCAAGTTTGGCAACGTCGCATTCTCCTGTGACGCGACGAACGTCACTCACTATTATTTGACTATTATAGAATAACCTAATATCATAACGTTCATATTACCTAATATGTGATTTGGTCCGTGTAACTATTACGTATAACTATTACGAATATATTAGTCACACCTCTAGTAATAACGCCTAATTTTTTAGATAGATTTTATGTTCATTTAGTTTAGTTAGACGTGTTTAATGTCAATGTCTGTTAAAGTATGAAGGCAAATTTAATCACTACTCTTAATCAATATTATATACTCGCTAGCTTTATTAATACATTACTTTTTCGGGTTGAAAAGTAGCTTACCTATGTACTTTTCGTAATCTGAGACCTAATCCAAGAAATCCAGTACCATACCAAACATTAAAATCGGTTCAGCAGTTTGAGCCTGCAAAACAGTACATAAAACCTAATAAATAAGAAAACTTTCGCATATTATAATATAATTCTAATATAAGTATGCGATTCTCTTACACTCGTATAACTAATATACATGCAAACTAATAAAGATTAAATGAATATTGCGTATTATAATAACAACATCGGACGGAAAACTAACCCTATTATTTGACTGTTACCGAATAATAGGCATGATAACCTAATATTGGTAAAGCGTTATATTCGTTAATAGGAATACGAATATTTGAGCCTAATATAACACCTCTATCCGAATGCATGTGAGTCGTCGTCGAGTATCGATGCGTCATCAATAACGTCATAACTGTCATAAGCACTGCCAGCTTCCCGCTCACAAACTAACTAGTGATGCTATATATATATAAAGACCTCCCCGATCCACCATTTTAATTTGGCAAACGATGCACAAACACCAAAATTGTATTATATCAGTTTAAAATGCGTTATTGGCTCAATGAAATTATTACATCATAATATATTATTTAAAAAAAAACAAAAGACTATTGACTATGAAGTGTTTTAAACATACAAGCTGATAAAGAAAATAAAAGTATACTTAACAGCTAGGTATTTAGTTAGTTAATTGAAAAATGGCAATCAGCGGCGATTGGTGTGGCGGGCCAGTGTCGCGTATTGGTGGAACACAGTACAAAAAATAAAATAAAGAATGCCAAAAAATGAATTCCGTTATGCATTGAGATATATTATAGGTTAAAACAAAATATATCACACTAACAATAACTTAACTGATAAGAATTATTCATTATGTATATTGTATAATGCATGCTAACATACTAAATAATGTTAAAAGTACTTGACTTGAATTGACTGACTTGAAGACCAGACCTCTCAGTGCCTTAAGCCTCATGGTTCAAGCCTCTTGTGTGTTGTGTATTACAAATACGATAGAGGGGTGCACGTTGACCTTGGTTGGTATGTTGTTTATCCAACCCAGCGAGGTGATAAATACATGGAATAGTCGTACGTAATGTCCTATATAAATAAGTAGTTATTTATATAGTTTGAGTCGAACTTCTGTCGCCCATCGCTGAGGAACCACCTCTGAGGAAGCCTGACGGTTCACTAGCCCACACCGCAAAAGAGAAGGCAGACCTTTTTACTAATCTTTTTGCAGATTGTTCACGTCTAAATAGTCAAGGTAAAGTCCCACCCCAGTTACTTCAGTTCGGACCCAAAATTTTTGTTCTTAAATGCTTACAGAATGTAGACGTGAATAAGGCCAGCGGCCCCGATGGCATACCTGCAGTTGTGTTAAAACACTGCGCAGCCGAGTTGTCTCCCATACTAACGCGCCTGTATCGACTCTCTTTGGAATCCGGAAAGGTCCCTAAATCCTGGAAGCTGGCTAACGTGCAACTAGTACCAAATCGAGATGGGTAGGTCCGCCGTAAATTGGGAGTGGAATCCGGATGTGTATCCAGTTCAGGCGATGTTCATCCAGATCCCGTGTCCGACGGACCCATATGGATCCGGTTGGCGGTCACTGTAATTCGGGTTGTAGGACGGAAAGGCACAGAACATGATTCAGTAGGAAGATCCAGATCCCGTGTCCGACGGACCCATATGGATCCGGTTGGCAGTCATCGTAACTCGGGTTGTAGGACGGAGAGGCACAAAACATGATTCAGTAGGAAGGTGTACTGGACGCAGACGTAGGTGTGCGAGTACCTAGTTAATTATTAAAATGGATTTGAGCGATTTGATTGCTTGAATGTATGGATGGAAAAATTATACAACTTTTACGTTAATACAATGTACTAAAAAAATTATAATCAATCAGTCTCATGTTATAAATAAGAAATTACAAATATAATAAAATCTTAACTGTCAGTTATAAACAAAGATACCCCTTTTGGTATAAATAGAGAAAAAATAGTAACACTGTCTCATCAAATGAAATTAACAAAACTATAAAAACAACATTTCTTTGAACGATTTGAAATAATTACAAAATCCGCCCGTCAATCGGATTCGGATCGAGCCGACCAGTCCAGTCCGCCAATCCGATGCGCCGTGTCACCACTCCGAGGAACCGTATCCAATTGGCCGTTGGACGCGCATCCACAAGCACATATACTACGGCGAGAAGAATGACAACTTCATACTAAATAATGTGAACAGAAATCGATTGATGCGCAATCTATTGGGGGCCCCTCTGAATTATACACTGGCGGGTATTTTAAATTATGCTGTCTGTAATATGCTTACACCATAATTTAAAAATTTAGGATAAATAAAACAGAATATTTAAGAAATGAGACTTTATTAAAAAAACTTATTATTGGTAGAGCAGTATAAAATATTTTGCAAAATACATTCAAATGTTTAAAGAGATGATCTGAGAGATGAGATGAGGTTATTTAAATACAATTTGGTCAGATATGATGTGAACTTGTAAAATCTATGTATGGTGTTTACAATACAAAGCGTTTATGTTAATGTTGGGCAAGTTACATGACAAAATAAAATAAGTAATAGGTGAGCGAGATGAAACGACAATGGTCTTCGCCGAAATTGTCTTTATTAGCAATGAGGTCAGCTGTTACCACTGCTTCCGTTGGAAGTTCCCCTGAAATAATATACATATAGTTTGTTTACTCTATTGTAGTTTCATTAACTTTACTCAATAAATAATAGAATAGTTCTAATACTGTCTTGTTGTATGTAAGAATTTTTTTATTTCAATGTTCATCAATACAAAAATAAAAATATTTATAACTAAAACAGTATGGTTCAGCTTGCTCGATCTGCATTGTAAACAAAACGCTTTCTTTACAAGTACACTGATCCAGTGCACGCACACCTCCACTTTGTCTGTAAATACGGGGATCCAGTTGACATTAATGGTAAATCTTACCTTGAGCAATTTTGCAATACATTCCTGCTGCAACTGAGTGGCTCAAAACTTGAGCTGCTAACTTAACTCTAATTTTCTGTTTGTATTTGGGTTCAAATGTTCCAATCGAAGTTTTGGTGCAAAAACAAAGTTTAGGTTTTGATTATCAATTTCATAAAATTTTTGGCTGTGGCTCCATTTGGCAATACCTGTAATTAAATAAATAAATAATAATATAAAAAAATAATATTGAGACAAACCATTTTCAAATACTTAACTTAAATATTTTATGAAAAATTAATGCCTGTAAATCGTAGATTTTGGCACTGACTCACTGACTGACACATCATCAAAAATCTATTTCTATTCTAATGTTTTTGAAATCAGATCAAAAACATAAATATAAATGTACGAGCAAATTCTATGCAACTAAAAAGAAGGAAAGCGTATCAGAATTCACCATCACAATTTACACAGTTACAATGGATGTGGAAAAAATAAAAATGTGTCTATTTTTACCCTATACCATTATAGAAGCCGTTATTCCAAAACCAACAGTTTTTATTTCACTTCAATATGATAAGTATTTATGAATTTTTATTTTTTCGCTTTTCATTCATGTTCACTAATTTCATTTCTTACCTTCACCAATGTTGCCTTCAGATGTTATATTTGTGGAATGTTTAATATTATATTTCATGAATAAATTTCTGAAACTATTTGCTTCGAAACAGTGGAACAGCACCTAAAATTTTTTTGAAATATTTCGGTTACTTACTTATTTAATGTCTAATTTTATTTTAAAGCAAAAAGTTGCAATTTTAATATTTTCAATAAATAAACTAACAGTTACCTCTTTATTTAAAACAGCAAGCCTATCTGCAGTTACTGACGAGCCAGACAATTAATAGGCCACTGGCTGCATCAGCTTTTTTCTAATGCCACAAATCGTAAATACCAGTGCATGGGATGCCACTTGGGAGGATCCACCTTGCTGGCCATGGTCTTGATAGCCATCAAGTTTGTTTTCTTTATTATTGTAAAGTAAATGTTTTTTAATTGCCATTTCATCAAATGTACTATTCATTTTCCTTGGGGTCTTGACTGTTGGAGAACTTTTTTAACATCTCAAAATTTTTGTTATTGATGCCAACGTTTATTTGAAATTGCTGGAGCAGCTTTTTAAAATCACTTGGCGAAGGTAGGATAGTCA
This sequence comes from Marasmarcha lunaedactyla, assembly GCA_923062675.1. NCBI lineage: Eukaryota > Metazoa > Arthropoda > Insecta > Lepidoptera > Pterophoridae > Marasmarcha > Marasmarcha lunaedactyla. The sequence goes on along the minus strand of OV281363.1, from coordinate 14,337,759 downwards.
ACCTGCGCAAAAGATTGTAGCAAGTTGGCAATCTTATGAATGTTCTTAATGCTGTAATTTTTTGATGTTTTATCCAGCGTCTGCTTGTCTCTTTTTTTAATTTTTAATTTCTCCTTGTAAAATTAGAGCCATGGTTGGAGTTATTTCTGATCACTTTATTTAGTATGAAGTTGTCATTCTTCTCGCCGTAGTATATGTTCCTTGGTGATGCGTGTCCGAGGATTTACATCCAACCGGACCTACCCATATCTAGTACCAAAGAAGGGAAGCCGTTCAGATCCTATCAACTACCGACCTATTGCAATCACCTCCATACTTTGCAAAGTTATGGAGCGTGTATTGAACAATCGTCTCCTGGCATAACTTGAGTCCAACGAGCTCCTTAGTGATAACCAATATGGTTTTCGCAGTGGCCGCTCGACTGGAGATCTTCTTGTGTATATATTCACTTATGGAGCGAAGCCTTGGAAGATCACGGTGAAGCTACAGCTGTATCCTTAGACATTTCCAAAGCTTTTGATAGGGTCTGGCATGATGGTCTCTTGAGTAAGCTTACAGCATACGGAATACCTAAAGGGTTCTGCGACTGGATATCTGATTTTCTGAGGGAACGGTAAATTCGAGTAGTCTTAGTCGGCTGCTCTTCTGACCTAATGGCAATTAATGCCGGGGTACCTCAGGGATCTGTTCTCTCTGCAACGTTATTCTTGCTGCACATTAAAGACCTGTCAACTCCAGGCATTATTGGTTACGCTGATGACAGCACCATGGCAGAGAGATACGTGCACAATGCTTGAGCGTGTCCTCAAGAAATCCAGGCTTTGAGAGAGTCCATGAATGAGCGGGTGGATTTGGCCTTAAAGATAGTGTCTGATTGGGACGAGTCCAACTTGGTCAAATTTAACCCGTCAAAAACACAGGCGTGTTTATTCTCCGCGAAAAAGAGCAGTTTCGACCTAACGCCCACTTTCCCAAATGTTTCTGTACCCTTAACCGACCACCTAAGGCTTCTGGGCTTAACTATATTATCCCAACTGTTGCGGGTTTTGCACCGGCTGGGAAGATGCCATATGTACCCTTCGAAGCCCCGAAGACACCACGACCTGACGGACCACGGAGTGATACCCGACTTGGTCGAGTGCAGGTTGGAGCGCAGTGAAAACAACACTTCTTCAAAGTAGGAACGTTTATTGCGGTTACAAATAAACCTTATAAATATAACCCTGTGAACCGCAATTGTTCCTAGATTTCAGATTTCAGCGACCGTCGTCCCCTTATCCAGAAGGGCCAGTACGCGCGCTGCGCCCTTCGGTCCATACAGGTCCACTGGGATCATCTTCAGATACACCTGCCCATCACTGGCAGTGTGCACGGAGGTGACGACTTCCTTGGGCTCTTCTCTGCGACTGGAGACACTGCAGCGGGATTCCTCTCTATCCCCAACAGCTGCTGGTGGACGGCTTTCTTCATGAAGACTGGTGTGGTGCCATCTTCCGCACTTCTTGCAATCTGCTGCCCTGCAGGTCTTCCTTGAATGTCTTCCTCGAAGCATAAAATTACCTTCTTAGCCATTTCGTACTTTTGACTAAGGTTTGCTTCTTTGAATTTCCTGCATTCGTAAATCCAGTGCTCGCCGTTACACACTGGACACCGATTCTTGCGGGGGTGCTCTTCATTCCCCTGCACGCAGTGAACCTTCTTCACTGGTCTTCGCTCGTGGCCCCATGATGTCTTCGGTGGTGCAGATCGCTGACGGTCTTCTTTCTTCCAGGATACTTCAGGGTCGGCTATTTCTGCGTACCATTCGCTTTCAGCCTCCAGGAATGCGTTCATGACTTCCAGGTCCCGAAGTTCGTCGTCAGGATTCTTCCTCTTGTATGCGATCCACCGGTGCTTCATTGTAGTCGGCATCTTCGCAATGAGGGCCCTCGTGGTTCTAAGGGAATCTAGGTACTTGCTTGCCCCCATTGCCTTGATCGTGGCCACGGCGTTCCTCATTGGCGTGGCTGTAGAATGTGCTCAGGTCGTTCGGATCCTCTGTGACCCGTGGCAGGTTCTCCAGCTTCTCCAGCTCCGCAGTTGCCAGAGCTTCGGGTCTTCCGTAAACCATAAACTATAATTATTTCATTTACGTCAATCTCTTACAAAAGTTGATTAAATTTCAATATTATAGTTTCAATGTTATAACTTCAATATTTAGTTCTAAAATATCGATAGTAGATTCGATACTCGTTTTGCAACCCTAAAAATGGACGCCATTTTATGTTTTTTTATTACTATTATTTAATTCTTTACCCTTAGGGGAAGGCAAAGGGATCTCGCCCATGCTCGTATGCCACGTCTTTTTCGTAGCTGTAGGGCTTGTCCATTGGATGAGATCAATGATTTTATGGTTGAGAAAGATAGTGTTGTTTTACTTTATTTTTTTAAATTGGTAACGATTTTGCTTCACGTATTTCGTAAGGAAGTGAGTTTCATAGTCTGACGGCATGGACAGTAAAGGAGTGGGCACAAACTAACTAGTGATGCTACGCATCAGACGAACGTCTCCCTAACTACAACACTAGGAACTAGGAACTTGAGGAACTTTTCAATTTGACAACTATTTTTTTTTTATTAGATTGTCCTTCGTTTCTTAATTTTAAAATGACGGCATTGGATTTTGGCGTAATGCCATTGTAGCAGGCGAAAGCCCCTCTCCTTTTCTACAAGATATTTTAACAATCTAAAAGATAAAGAAGGTAAAATAAATAAAAGACTTGTATATTTATGATTTATTTTTAATTTCTAAATATTGTTTTATATTTTTATATGCTTTATTTGTATTGCACGGGAGGCAAATTTTTATTTTCTAGAAGCGAGACATCAGTACCTTTTATTCATATTCTGTTAATTATGTTACGCCAATTAAACACCGTTATTCATATTGAGTAACCCAGAAAACTTTTCTTGTGTTACTCACAAACAATATACAAAGGTTTACCACACTTAAACCTTGTAAGCACAAAGCACTATTAGCACCATTGTTAAGTTCCATCTCAGTCCTTAGAAAGTGATGGAAAATAACGTCCTTTCGGCTACTTTCTCATTCACTACACAGCACTTGTCGTACATTGTGAAGCACCGAATAAAATTACCGCATATTAATTACTATATTTGGTAAATGAGAGGTTATGTTTCGGAAATTGATCAATGCAAACTCTTCACTCGTCAAAATTGAAACCGTAATAGCAGATCGAGCTGATTGATTGAAAATTAAATTAAATTTTGCGTTTTATGGCAATCAGCTGTAGTTACTACACAATAACTATTTCTGCCAATTTCAAGTATTAATATAATAAAAGTACTTTTAACATAATTAAAACATTGAAGCATAAGCTAAAACCGTACATCATCGATTGAACACAGTGTTATCATTCATCATTCACATTCAAGTGACGTATGACAATTGTTCATTCGAAAAGTAGCAAGAGATATCAGCATCAAAAGTTCTAACCATAGACATAATTCCTAGTTTTTTTGTATGAAGACTACCTGCTATGGGAGTGGGTTAAGAAAACGGTCTTATGAGGTTTAAGGTAAAGGAGAGTGCGCTTGCGAGTTCTGCAAAGTTTATCTTGGGAAACCATAAAAGAGATTATCTATTTGGTTATTAAATACCAGTTTTCTATCCATTGTTATTCCTAGATCTTTCACAAGCTGTGTGAAAGAATAACAAGCAATAGGTACTTTTCCTATTTTGAAGCAGTAAACGCACGAATGTGTGCTTTCTGCCAAAGGTTATATGTCATGGTCTAGGTAGAGTTTATTACCTAAGCAATATGTGTGAAATTGATCTAAGTTTTGCTGCATTAGCATTCCGTCATGTTAATTTTTAATACTTTTGTAAATTTTTAAATCGTTGGCAAATAATTTAATCTTAAATTATAAAAACATTAATTTATATGATTAAAACACTGAGATCCGTCGATTTCTTGTCTTGTGACTCGAGTCTTCTGTCGTCCGTGGTACGCCTGCTGTTACATGGACTACACTTCATCGATATTTCCACGGACCTTTAGTAGTAGTAACAGGTTTTTTTTTCTATATTCAAGCCGGCTAACGAGCACGCGATCCACCTGATCCACCCATAGACATAATTAATCGTAGGTCATTTATTTATGAATAGTGGTTGTGATTATCGACTAATGATGCGTTGGCGACAGTAGGCTTCAGTTGAAATTGCCTTTGTTCCAGTAATTGCACTGGCTGTCCCTTCCCTTTGATCGGAACACGACCACGGAAACGTGATTTAATATGGCGGTCAAAATAGGAATAGTTACAGCCGCGGTACTACAGTACCATCTCAGACGATATCCTCATAAATAAACTCATTGTGAAACTGCCTCAAAGATGCAAGCAAGAAGATATAAATAAAACACTAGGTATGTAATAAACTATCTTACTTTTATTATAAACTTGTATTGCGGCTAAAAATAAAATCTTACAGTAAGACTGTTCTATTTAGCACATTTCAAAGAACTTGTTCTTATTCAATAACTTTTACTTCAACATTGCGTCTGTTCAGTGCTGAAATATCGAACAGAAAATGGCATAGGTGGCATTAGATAACAAAAAAAAGATTAAATTAAAATAATTAAATCAAATTTAACATAACCAAAAAGGTTCATGAGGATATATGGCTGCATTATTCATTTGTGCAAAAACTAGTCAACCGTTTTGATGAATTTTGTACAAAGATTTTAGGTTACTATTGTATACGAAAATATCACAAAAAACAGAGATTATTGCAAATGAAGGCACGTACAAGGACCAGTTTTACTGAATTATGTTTAGTCATAATATGAAATTTGCTACTTTAGAATTTAAATGCTAATTATAGTGAGTGCCACATACACCCCACTAGTTTTTTGTTGTGGATTGCAATGAATAGACCGAAAACAAAGCGTCTTATCGGATGGCACCCACTTTAATGTGCGGTTTACACGTATTATGTAGTTTAGTTGGTAACTAAATAAGTTACTACGTGTCACTTGTGTGTCCAAACAGATTAAGTAGTTGAGCTCATAAGTTCAATGAATATGAACAGTAATTAATGTCAAGGAATTCGTCAATTCTGTACCTAGTACCGAGATTTTGAACAAATTCAGAAAATAATTTGTTTCGGAAATTGAAATCTCTATAAGAATAGAAAAGTTACCAACTTAACGTTAAGTGGTTAAGTTGGTAACTAAATTTTAAGTTAAAAGTTGCGTGTAAACATTCAATTAAGTGACAAGTGGTAATTTAAAATATAGTACGCAAGTTATTACGTAAATTAGGATTCGTTCTATTTTTCGTCTTAGTAGGTCGGCGGGGCTTTCCACTTAACACATTTGGACGTGATTTTTTAGTTAAGTGCATAAGTTGACAAAACGGGTGGCGGCCAAAGTTCGTGTTTATTCCACATTTTCTTTTTTTTTCAAAATTTGGGAGAAGAGTTTAATTTAATTTCAACTTTAAAATTTATAGAAGAATATTTAAATTAGGAATGCTTGTGGAATAAACGAAATAAAAAATGAAGAAAAAAACATATTCTTGTAGAGATTTTAATTTCCGGAACAACTTCTTCTCTGAATTTGTCCAAAATCTCGTTTACCACATATCTAAGCACATCATTGACAAATTCTTTGACATTAATTACTGTTCATCTTCATTGAACTTATGAACTTAACTACTTAATCCGTTTGGTTGGACACACAAGTGACATGTAGTAACTTAAAATTTTGTTAAAATTTAGTTACCAACTTCACTACTTAATACATGTAAACCGCGCGTAATTCTCTACCAGAGAAGACGTACAAAAATTTGTCTTTTAAGTTTTGCAGTCTCATGTTATAGACCTGATTTCTTTTAACAAATACATTTTTAGCCAAACTTCATATTTTTTTATTCAATATTTTAATAATGGTCCCTTTTAAGGATAGTAGTTTAAGTATGATCACAAAGCGAATGACCTCTGCCATTGCAAATTCCTTCACACTATTATTTTTCTGTATTTACTGAATGTAGCCTTTTACCTGTCGGCCTATATTACTTCTCTCATTTCTTCTAGAAAACTTGTGACTCTCCAAAATTAGATGAGTGAAATTGTAGTTGGTGTTTATGACAGCCTTTTGATGTCAAAAAACTATCTCCGCATACCTCGCACATAAAAGGTCTCTCACCATAGTGTAGTCTCATATGAAGTTTTAGTGATGTTCTGTTCGAGAATACTTTGAAACATAGTTTACATGTAAAATTAAGCTCATTAAGATGTTTGAACATATGTGTTTCTAAATCACCTTTGTGGACATATCTTGCTTTGCAAAGCTTGCAGCGATATGATCGTCCATAGTTATGCTTTTCAGCCATATGCATGTTAAGAAGTTTCTTTTTATTGTATTTTTCCCCACATAAATCACAAACATATTCCTGAGTCTTTGCGCATACATGTCTTCTAGAGCTTTGTTTATTCTTTAGGAATTTCTTACATTGTCTACAATAATAAATTTTACATCGACCATTGCCAAAAGACATTGACATATCATTACTTGCATTGTGTTCAACTTCATTGTGAATGAAAAGGTCAGTTTCCTTACTGAAGCTTTTTGGACAAAACTGACATTTGTACTGCAAAACCTTTTCCAAATGCTTCCTTAATTCAGCAGCAGTTTGAAATATTATATTACTTTTATTGCATGAATTGTCAATTATTTTATCACTATAGTTTTGTTCAAGATCAATATTTTCCTGGTATTCTGTGATAGTATCTAGAATATTATGTTCATCTAGAATTTGGTGTGTTGTAATGTACCGTGGTTGTTTTAAGTCCTGGTTTGGAAAAAGGTACATTGACTTATCATATGTTTTTATACCATCCGGAGGAAGACAAGAAGCCAGTTTCTTTACAGCATTTTTCCACCGTAATTCAGAATGCAAACAGAACATCTTGAACATGTATGATGCTACAACTTTCTTGGAGCAGTCTAAACATATGACGTCTGGTAAATGGTCACCACTTAAATCAATCTGTAAATGATAAATTAAAATTAGAAATTGCAAATGTACACAGTTGCAAACAAACGAGCATGCGGCCCGCCTGATGGTGAGTGGCATCCGCACCCATGGACTACATTGATCATAGGTGTTTTATTATAATACTGGTTGTGAATATCGACTAATATTGCATTGTTGACCATAGGCTTCAGTTGAAATTTGTCCCAGTCTTTATTGAATTGTGACCAGTAGGTTTACTGTACAAAATGTGGTTAATATGGTGGTCAAAATGTAGTAGCTGAGCCCCAGACAATATCTTAACAACGAGGCTTTACCATAATAGTATCTGGTGATTTATTATCTGATTAATAAAAACTGCCTGAGATGCAAGCAAGAAATTATAAATAAATCAGTAATTTATTTAAATTTGTTCCAATGCCCGTTGGGGTCCTGTCCTTATAAAATGTCTTTCACATATTAGGTTGCCTGAAGAGATTGAAATTTAGAAATCTGGTTGCCTGAATTGACTTATGCTTGTGTTATTTTGTTATTTCTTTTTTGTTAAATGTTTGTGTTAATGGCAATAAATAATTATTGTATTATAGTGTATAACAAAGTACCTTACTTTTATTATAAACTTTCATTACAGCTAAGAAAGAACATTGGCAGATTGCCATACATGGTTTTAGTCAGAGTTAAAGTGGAGCATTTAGAAGTCAAAAATATCTAAAACTATAGGACATAAATTCCGGATCCACTTTAAAATTATATATATTATGTAGTATGTCTAGGAACAATAATAATTGCATTTTCAATAAGTACTACTTTTGAGGTTATGATTTCAAATTACCTACATTTACATAGGTAATTACTACTATCACTGACCAACCATGATAATAATGCACAGCAATAAGTCATCGCAAGCGCAATCTATCGGAATCTTTAGTTACAAAGGCTTATAAAGTCATGTTATAAATTATGTGAGTCAAATAAACAGTCTAAAAGAATCGCAAATCGGAACTCACACACACAAATGACAAGTCCAAAAGTAACGAAACCTTAACGAAACTGTTTTGTTTTCAAGTTATGTTTTTATCTCAAACTCGCCGGCAAAGGCAAAGGCTATACAGCCAAGGATATAAGCTATACTCCAGTGAGTAATAAATCAATTTCACTATGAGGAATATAGAAAAAATATATCCTTACATAAAAATGAGTCCTTACATTCTGAAGTGATTATAATTTCCTATATTTAAAAGTTATAATACAAAATACTTGTGTTTAGTCACAAATCAATTCTATGTATCATAATAAAATTGACAGGAGGTAAAACAAACTGATCAAGTCAAATCATGCTTTATAAATCAACTATTTTAGGAAGCTAATATTATGGAAATTCACATTTAAAAAAGAATAAACAACAGCACTGGTTACTTTTCTAAACACTCACTGTTTACTTAAATAAGGATTCACCAATATTATTTCTTTGAGTTTTAGTACATGTGCAAGAGTATCTTAAAGAATATGTAATGCCAATCAATCATATTATTTTAAACTTATTATTGTCATTCTCAATGAAAAAGAAACTATTATTAATAAAACAAATAGGCACAACTAGCTCTTCAAGAGATCTTGGAGGTTTGAGTCCTGGTTCTAGAGTATTCATTTGTGTGATGAACACAGATGTTTGTTCTTGAGTCTAGGAATAATTGTAGTGTTAGATATTATAGAGATTAAAAATATGATTACAAAGAGATAATGTGAAATAATATAATTATGTCACCTAATACAATTATGTGATAACATGTAATGGTGTCTTGCTGCTTGTATAGACTTATATTTTATTTACTTTTGTAACACTGTTTGTTATCCAAATAAAATAAAATAAAGAGGATATAAACCCTAACAGTTTGCCTGATTATTTTTGATAATTGTTATTTATTTATATATAAACTAAAGAACAAAATCTGTTACCTTTTCCACCGTAGACTCAATATATTATATCAAGAAATATATTAGGTTATATTTAATCAAAAACTTCCCAAGAGAATTGACAGAGTACGGAGACAGAGCTGTTATTTTATAGCTTTTTTGCGTAATATAAATAAAGCCCTAAAGACAAACTTAGGTTATCAAATTTTTTGACAAGTTTTAAATTAAAATATAAAATGTATCTGTGTGACCCAATTACAGTCTGTAGGTAGTTATAAAACTTACATTCAACTTAAAATGCCCTTGCTAGCGATCTTACAATAAAAATTTACTTAAATTAGAACGTAAAATAAACCAAAATAGTTTTATATGTCCGTATTTATCAGGATATGGCGGGGGGCCGGATAGAGGTTATGAGAATAAATTTTTAACTTACACCAATATCCAGAAACATATTACGATATTTTACTTCATCATCGATATAATCTTCATTAAATGAAACGAATTCTTCCAGAGAAACTCCAATACTTTCAATAACATTGATACAAAGTCTACAATAAGGTTCCGAACTACCGATCAAACATTTTGTTGCTGATAGAAAAACATCTTTGTCATTTTCAGTCATTTTGTATGTAGAAATTCGACATATATATATTTATAGACAATAGTATATTTACAAAATTACTCAGATAAGTCGAAAACTTTGAAGAACGAGGGAATCTAGACAAAAACGTAAACAAACAACTCAACAATGTTCAATCCAATATTTTTTTTAATCTCTTGGAGCTTGGAGTCAGAGACCTTTAACGACACGCATGAATATTCAACATTTTGTCTTCACCTTTATATTTACACGTTATATTTCTTATTAATGCTCACCAAAAAGTTGAAAGTACATTTTAAAAACTTAATTTTTATTCATTTCAAGTTAAGTTTTCGAAAAGAAAATAGAAATAATGTTTACGGCGCCCGTAAATTCTGCAGAAAGGGAGGAGTTACGTGAAATAATTTTTAAATTGAACACTTTCAACCATACAAACTCACAGAGGTTGTATAAAAACCACTTAGTAAAAAAAGGTAAAATTAGAGTTTCCTTAAGTTTTCACGATTTATTAGACGAAATGAAACACTTTTTAAAATCCGGTCAAAAAGAGTTTTATATACATATGCATATTATATTATAATATTTTATTGTTACTTTATATTTTTATTCGTGCTTTATATTTTCATAATAAACTTACAGACTTTGGAATTTCATGAAATCCCTAGGTATACCACTAAATCACAGTAGATGTCCTTTATTCTTAATTATTACGTCTTCTAATAAATCTATACTTAGGAGCGCTTTAAGTGAATATCTGACGTGTCTGAGTGCAGCCGTATATCTTTTGCCGCAACCCAAAAAAGAGCCATTGTAAAATGGCGCCTAATTCAAAACGTAATACTCGCAATACTTTACCACATGAGTAGATTAAAAATAAAATTGTTACCTATTTTGGTAGGGTTGTCACAATAGGTGACAAATAAAATTACAAATTAAACAAAACATTTGTTAAATAGTTTCATTATTCAGTATGATATGACAAATTTCTTACTCTAATAATTTTCTTTTACAATTTTTGTTTTTTAATAAGTTATTGTTTCTTTTGATAGTGTGGTAAATTCTGAATTTAACATATAGTTTTTTCAAGTAATCGCACGGGAAACACTCACATGGCATATCAAATTTACAATCTTTAATGCGCTTAAGCCATTATTGTGGTGATTTTTAAACACGTTAGGATTTTCTTTGTTTTAAGTAATTTTAAACATCTTTTATATTGTCAATGTTGAGAAATAAATATTTCATTACAAGTCAAAGAATATTGGCAAATCCTTATTTGAGTAAACAGTGAGCGTTTAGAAAAGTAACTAGTATTTTTGTTTATTATTTTGTTTTATGTGAATTTCCATAATATTAGCTCATGTGTAGAAGTCTCCAAAAAATAGTTTAAGTATAAAGCTTGATTTGACTTGTTCAGTTTGTATTAGCTCCTGCCATTTTTTATTACGATACACAGGATTAATTGTGACCTAGCACAAGTATTTGATTTTGTAATATAGATTTTAAATATAGGAAATTATAGTCACTTCAGAATGTAACGACTCATTTTTATGAAAGATTTTTTTTATATTCCTCATAGTGAAAATGATTTATTACTCATCCTTATCCTTGGCTGTATAGCTTTTGCCTTTGCCGGCGAGTTTGAGATAAAAAACATAACTTGAAAACAAAACCGTTTAGAGTCTGTCAAGCGAGTCTAGTCCCATGAAAAAGGCGGTAAATTCAAAAATCTTTGATGTGTCAACACTGATGTAACACGCTGAAAATTCTTGATACTTGATATTCTAATAAATAAAATTTGTTAAGGATAAATAAAAGAAAAAGCATTTTAATGTAGGTATTTATTTGTCACTATCAGAACTTAGATCAGAATCAAGAAACTCGATGCCTTCATATGAAAAATCACTGACAGTATCATCATTACGTACAGAAATTATGAAGGGTTCCAACTCTGTTTCTGATATCCTGTCTCTTACTTTGTTCTTATTTTCGACACTAATAGTGTGATCTGTGCATTTTTTCCAATCACTGGCTGTGACACTATTAAAACATTCCTTTATAAGATTCTCCATTTCTTTACCAGGAATTCTTAAATTTTTGCTGGCTATTTTTTCTTTTAGCCAAACTCCATATCAGTTCAATTACTGTTAATCACATCACTTTTTAAATACATAAAATTATACAATTGTGCTAAAAGTATCAACATGTTGTAATCAACCTAGCTGATGTTGAAACGATTTCATCCAAAAGTCGTCGTTTTTCCAATAACTCGTTGTCAATTTCATTCTTTACATGATTATATTTATAAATCATTGTAAATAATAGGCTCCTGATACTACTTTTAATAGATTTCGGCATTATAAAATTAAAAATTCAACAAAATCAGGAATATTTCGAGGTTAACAACAGAATTTGTGACAATTTGTTTAGATAGATAGTGTTGCCATTATAAGAAATCAGCAAAATGGTTGTGGACTAGACTCGCTTGACAGACTCTACTTACTTTTGGACTTGTCACTTGTGTGTGTGTGTGAGTGCCTTGGTTTTGTTTCTGACGATTTGCGATTCTTTTAGTTATTTTATATAACGTGACTTTATACGCCTTTGTGCCTAAGGATTCCGATAGATTGCGCTTACGACGACTTATTGCTGTGAGTTTTGGACTAGTTGGTTAAGTTAAAGATTAGAGTACTTAATGAAAATGCAAGTATTATTGTTCCTAGACATACTCCATAATATATATATATATATATATTAAATGGTTCCAGATTGAAACAGTGGCAGTCGCCATACAAACCATGTATGGCGATCTGCCAATGTCCTTTTTGTATTGACGACACATCCGCTCGTTCGCGATTGGTTACTGAGTTAACCAATCGACAAAATCACAACACACCACTTTTTCTTGAATAACGAACAAGTTATGGTAGTGAAGCGCATTCTCGCTGCGACCGCCGCCCGGTACGTACGTTCTAAGACCATTCCGATTTATTGGTCCCTTCCTGATATTCAGTGTCGCTCAGTTTACTGACGTCAAAGACTAGCGTGTTGGCTCCGTGATACGGTTTTTCTGGGCTTTTTACTCCCTCCGAGTGTTCTCAAAGTGATTTTTTCTTTGCGACTAAGTTTCTTAGTTTTCAAAGTGCTGTGTTGTGCTTGTGCTGAGTGCTGTGTGTGCCCAGCGTAAAGTATTCTGGTTTTAGTACAGAGGACACCTTACGGTGACAACCAATTTGTACTGATCCAGTCCTTTATTTAAAATATTATTTATTTCTACTATTTATTTATTTACTCTTCTATTTTCATATTTATCTTTATCATATTTGTGTCTTTTCGTGTACAATTCGTGCTCTTTTGTCGGTAAATGTCGGCCCTAACGCGGTCGACTCTTTACCTGCGTACCCTTTCTAGGATTCCAGGTAGCGGACTTCGGCGAACTACGGCTAGTTTTTAAGTTATTTTCAGGCAGAGGCAGATATATCGAAGGCCTTCGTGGCCTTCGTTCGCTCGCAGTGTCCAGACATCTGGGCAAAATTCGAAAGTGGGTTCAAACCTACAACCAAAACTCCGACAGAAAAGGAGAGACGGACGCGTCAACCAAATTCAAATTCAAATTCAAATTCAAATATTTATTTCTCAACATTGACAATTACTTGTTCTTATTGACGTCAAATAAAACATGATTCTACCACCAGTTCGAAAAAAAACCTTCGTGAAGAAGAACTGGCAAGAAACTTCACGGGTATATATTTTTTTTTTTCAAAATAAATTTACAGAGTCTCTTTATGTCTATACAATTATTCTTTTCTGCATCTGTTAGCTCGGCAAGTCTCCCTCCCCCCAAGTATCCAAACGACGAACACCCTCAAACGGCACCCGTTCACGAGTTAACGCGGGATCCAGCCATCGCCCTCCTCAACCATATTAGAGGGAAGTGAGCGACCCGTCACCCGACGCTACCATAAGAAGACGTACTTTAGTGACAATGACGCTTTAGATATTCATCGGGACGAAGAACTCATCGCACAAACAGACACATTACACATGCTTTGTTACAAATACTAGTACAATCCTGTTAATGAGGGGATTATACCCAAGGGCTTTTATCATCCAAATAATCGGATAGTTTATAATATGCTCTAGCACACAACTTCTCCTTTATAGTTTCTTTGAATTTGTCAGTAGGAAGACCTTGGATATCCTCAGGAACCTTATTATAAAAGCGTATACATTGACCCATGAATGAGTTAGTGACTTTATGAACCCTGCTATTATGAGCTGCCAGCATATTTCTTCCTCTCGTGTTAACATTGTGCAGATCTTTTTTTCTTTTGAACAAGGTTATGTTCTTTTTAACATACATTAAATTTTCTAAAATATATTGTGAATGGAAGGTAAGAATATTTATTTCCTTAAATTTACTTCTAAGTGACACCCTTGGACCGAGCTGATAGATTGCGCGAAAAGCCCTTTTCTGCAGAATAAATATAGCATCGATGTCGGCAGCACTCCCCCACAGCAGAATACCATATGTCATGAGGCTGTGGAAGTAACCAAAATAGACTAATCGAGCAGTTGTTTCATTTGAAATTTGTCTAATTTTTTTAACAGCATATGCGGCAGAGCCAAGCCTTTTCGCTAAACCATCAACATGCGGTCCCCACTGCAGTTTGGCGTCTAAGGTTATGCCCAGAAATACAGTTGAGTTTACAGGAGTCAGTTCCTGGCTCTTAACTACAATGTTTGTGTTTACCTGTTTGACATTTGGCAATGTAAATTTAACACATTTCGTTTTTTTTTTCATTGAGGAGCAAATTATTAGCTGAGAACCACTGCTCTGTGTTGGAGATGCATTTGTTCACCGCTCGATAGTCAATTTCTTGTCTTTTGATTTTAAACAAGAAGGAAGTATCGTCAGCAAACAATATGACCTCGCATTGATTCTTAACGACCGATGGCAGATCATTAATATAAACTAAAAATAGGAAAGGACCAAGAACTGAGCCCTGGGGCACACCCATTGTCACTGCCGATCCTGATGATTTTTCTCCATTTATTGCAACTTTCTGTTTTCTATTAGAAATATATGATTTAATCAAGGCAAGCGCTCGGTTTTTAATGCCGTAATGGTGCAGTTTCATGAGTAGAGTAGTATGATCCACACAGTCGAACGCCTTGGACAAGTCACAAAAAACACCAATAGCATCACACGACTCCTCCCAGGCGCTGAATACGTGTTTTATGAGCTCAACACCGGCATCAGTTGTTGAGCGACCCCGCGTGAAACCAAACTGCTTAAAATTCATTAAACTATTACCGTAAAAATGAGAAAGTAATTGATTTAAAATTAATTTTTCAAAAATCTTACTGAGCGTTGGTAGTATAGATATAGGTCTAAAATTATTAGGGTCAGACATACTACCTGCTTTGAATATTGGAATGACCTTACTCAATTTCATTAAATCAGGAAAAACACCATTATCAACACAGTCATTAAATATACTGGCTAAGTACGGGGCTATACCATCAATGACAGATTCAATAATTTTAACAGAAATCCCATCTAAATCGGCAGTATTTTTTACTTTATTGCTTTTAAATGCATTTAAAACTTGTGGAACAGTAACATGTTTAAAAATAAAATCAATATTGCATGAATTTACATTTTCCGTTAGCAGTGACTGTGCAAGAGTGGAACATGAATTAATACTCGAAGTAGTTGACACAGGGATGGCAGTAAAAAAATTTTCAAATGCTTCAGCAACTTCTTTGTCAGTTGACAACACTTTATCATTAATTTTTAAATTATATTTGGTGTGTGGTTCTTTTGCTTTCCCAGTTTCCTGATTAATTATATTCCATGCAGTTTTTGAAATGTTAGTACTATATTTAATTTTATTATTAATGTAATTAGATTTAGCTACACTGCAAACTCGTTTAAATAATTTTGAATACTTTTTAACATATTCATAAAATGTCTTATTATGATTATAAGTTCTTTCACTGTACAATTCATATAATATATTTCTACTTCTGCATATTCCCACTGTTGCCCAGTCACTAAACCTAAATAAATTATTATTTATACATATTTTCTTTTTTTTTAAAACAGAGTCATATTCATTTTTAATTATATTATGAATAGAGTTATATTGAGTAATAGGATCTGCACAGTAATCTAATTTAAATGTTTTTTCAAATACATTTTTCCTAAATGTTTCAAGCCGTCTCTCATTCATGGGTATAAAGGTAATTTCTCTTTTTAAAGTCTTTTTTAGCCCAATATCAAAAGTGGCCAACTGCCCACTATGATCTGATTGTAGTTTATTAATTACTGACTTTGTACATGGCATTAAATTTGTAAAAATGTTATCAAGACATGTGGCTGAGGTCGCTGTGATTCGCGTAGGCTCTAAGAAGAGATTTTTTAGATTGTAACAATTAAAAAGATTCAAGAATCGTTTACTTAGTGATGTCTCTACTAATAAATCAATATTAAAATCGCCACAAATAATTATTTCTTTGTTTTTGTTATTTACTCTATGTAATACCTCATCCATAGTGCTCTCAAATACTTCAAATGGTGAGGATGGGGGTCTGTATACACTTATTATAACAATATTCCCTATCTCAATACAGGCTATTTCAACTGATCGCTCAACAGACAGACTTACAATATCAGTGCGTTCTTTAAATGTTAGGCTCTTAAGAGTGATGATCATTGAGCCGCCGCAAGTTGTTTGTTCTCTGTTGAATGAACTAGCAATTACATGATTCTTATAAGAAGACATAATTTGACACTGTGTGAGCCAGTGCTCTGTGATACATAGTATATGAATATTTTCACAGTTTATGAATAGTTCGATCTGTAATTCCTTACCATCAATGCCCTGCATATTTTGATGGACTATGTTCAGAAAATTATTTTTTACATTTTTATTGCTTAAATTACTACTTAGAATACTGGTGCTAGATGTATTATCTATTGTCACTAACTTATGTTTAAATTATTTCTAATACTATGTTTTGGAATATTACATTCCAACGGGTCAAAAGTATAAAGTGACTGCTCAATAGAAGCAGTGGTTGTAGTCAACGAATTGACTGTTATGAATAAAATATATGATAGCGAGTATGCTATATGTCGTAGGTCATTACTGTACAAATTGTACCTATCATTGGTCATATATGGCTTGTTAATAAATGTATTTAAATCAATAAACTGAAATTTTTCACTATGACGACATGTCATATTTTGTACATCTATATTTAGTCGATGCTTCATATTATTTTCTGAGGGGCTCTGGGTAAATGGAAATGCAAACAAAATAATTTTACTAATATTCTGCCTGCAATTCAATCTAGCAAAACATGCTGTCATTGTTTTCCTACTTAGTTGCTTACATCTGCCTACTAATATAATCAATATTGTATTAGGATTAAATGTACGGGATGTAATTTTATCAACTATGTCATAATATGAAGCACCGGGGTAACAATAATTAGTTATTGGCCCCCCAACACACCGAGTAAGTTGCAATCCCATGTTCTTACCAAGTTCATCGCTATACATAATTATATTTAATTCACTTTTATTTGACTTCTTATCTAAGCTACTACCTGAGTTTGATACTACATGCTTAGTGACATATGGCTCCTCAGGTTGACTGGATATTGGCAGAGGACAATCTGATGTAGTATTATTTGAATTACTTTCATAATAATTAGTAAGGGACTCAAAGCGGTCATGATTATATTTAGACAGTTCAATCAAATTGTCCATAGCTACAGTGTGTTCCTTAATTTCTTTTTGAGAAATTTCATACTTATTGGTTAGAATAAGTAGCTCTTCATGTAGTCTCTGTATTTCTACATTTAATTTCTGTATGTCACTTTCATAAGTTAACCTATTCTGCTCCAAGTTACTTTTACAGAATATCAGTTCATTCTTTAGTTTTAAACATTGATTTTTACTTGGAATAGTTTTAGATAAAATGCTTTGCTTTTTGATAAATTTAGAGCTACTCTGAATAGATTGATTGAGTTTGACAATTTTCTTACTCTTACTTTTGCTCAATTTTATGTTACCAGTATGGTGAATTTTATTGTTTTTATTATGTACCATTCCCAAAGATTCTAATGCAGGGTCTGCATACATTGAAAGGTCACTTGTTAAATCAATTATTAAAGAGGAATCTGAAGGAACTGTAGTGACCATGTTGGGGTCACTGCAGACAAGCTCATTGAACAATTATTGGGTCTGAATTACTGTCTCCTGATTTATTTTAGACTCCAAACATGCTATTTTAGTATATGAATTGCAAAGTGGCTTTTTAAGGTCATTGTTATAATCAAGAGTATCTTGCAAGACATTACTATCTTTGTCAAACCCATTCACTATCCCCTGAAGTTGGTCCCGTTGTTCTGAGACTTCTAAAAGCTGTGTGTGTAAGTTCACTAACTCCTGTTTCATTGATTTATTTCTATTTAATATTACTGTCATTTCTTTTTCACTATCATTCCTTTCTTCCAACAACTGCTCATTTAAAGCTTTGAATTTTTGGAGTTCTTGAAGAGTAAGATTCAACTTTTCTTCTAACCCGCATCCATTAACCCCTCACGCGATCGTTCTAGCTCGCACTCGTCCGTGGCTTCGTCCACTCGTAGTTCATCATCGATGGATTGTGCTACCCTGGCTACCACCAAAGCCATCGAATCCAACTCCGAAAAAGCGGGCGCCGCAGTCCGTGCCCGCGTCAATTTCAAATTACAATATCTCCTACCCTGAGACCAAGCCAACCGGTCGGCATCCACCTCCTATTTTCACCCGCGATAAAGCGGCGTGGACTTCTGTGTCCATACATATGTCAAATTTAAATACCGCGATCGGCATCCGCGTAGTGACCGTCGCACCCGCCGATCACCGCGCCCTCATCAAGTACTTGAATGAGAAATCCATTGAGTACCACACTTACGCGCTCGAGGAGGAGCGCGTTTTACGCGTCGTCCTTAGGCGTACCGAAGGAGATTGGAGTCAGAGCTCCTTCTCCAGAATCTTAAAAACCAGGGATTCCCGGTCATTTCCGTCCACCGTATGTATGGCAAAGATTGTATGCCGTACAACCTAGTGTTGGTAAAACTAGATCACACCCCTGAGGGCAAGGGGATTTTCAACCTTAAAACTATAACACGACTTTCGGGGATCACCGTTGAGATCCCTTTCAAACGTGGTATACCCAGCCAATGCCATAGATGCCAAGTCTATGGCCATACGGTCAGAAATTGCCACGCCAAGCCCAGGTGTGTGAAATGCCTGGGTGATCATGGCAATGCGGATTGCGCGCGAACCCTGCAATCTGTCGAACCTCCTGCATGCGTCTTATGTAAGTCGGCTGGCCACACTGCCAATTACCTAGGATGCCCCAGGGCCCCGAAGCCTAAACCCAAAAAGGCGCAGAAGGCAAAGCAAAGGTGTCCACCCTCTGCTCCTGCTGCAAAGCCCGGCCCACCCAATAAACCGCAGCTTCCGCTATGTGACCCTCACGGTCCTCTACCGTCTCCCAAGAACGCATGGGTGCGGCCCTTGGCAGCCCTCACCCTCCCGTCTTCTCAGGTACAGCAGGTCAGGTAAGCTCCTGCTTGCATGCCTTCTCCTCTAACAGCCAGGTCCCATGGAGAGCCACTTTCAGACTTCGCGCTTGTAAGCGAATTCGCCTCAAGTTTCGACTTGGGAGAAATCACCACTTTGGCTCGCAAGCTACGAGCCGCAAAGGGTGACTTCCAGGCGACGTGCTTCGTCGCGATCGAACACCAGGCGCGTATCGCCAACGTCCTAAAATTCAATAAATTAGACTTTTAAATGGCGTACTCTAAATTAAAACCTCGGTCACTCACTATCGGCTACTTCAACGCCGATGGTCTTAAACATCAGCGTAATGAAATTCAAGACATCCTTCGAGAATTCCAAATCGACATCTTACTTGTGCAGGAAACCTTTTTAAAACCTAGTCACAAGGACCCGAAAATAGCGAACTACAACATCGTTCGTAACGATAGGCTTACCGCTGATAAAGGCGGTACCCCCATCTTTTACAAATGGTCACTACACTGTATACCTGTCGATCCCCCACAGCTCGAGAATATCGAAGTTTCCTGTTGTAGAATAGCGATGAGCGGCCATCAGCTAATCACGCTGGCATCCATCTAACAACCACCAGATAAAGCTATACTTCAAGGCGACCTCCAGTCGCTACTCGATATGAGTCCCTCCGTAATACTAGCTGGTGACTTTAACTCGAAACATTCAGGTTGGTACTCCATAGTTACCAACCCAAACGTCTTCATCACATGTTAGATTCGCTAAGCTGTGTCCTCGGGAACCGACTCACTATCCCCACAAGACAAATCATCGCCCCGATATTCTTGATACAGCAATCCTACAAAGTGTTAACTTAACGGTAGACTCAGTAGAAGTCATCTACCAACTTACTTCGGATCACCGACCGGTAATCATGCAGCTAGGTATCCCAAGTGACCCCGATCCTCAAACGAGGGCACACATTGATTGGGCCAAACTAACGGAAGCCCTTAAGGCAACTGACAGCCCCGACCTGAACACCATTCCCGATTCATTGTCATCCATCGAGGAGACCGATGCAGCGATCGGTGCTTTCACCAACCACCTTCAAACTGATATCAGTGCATCTTCCATCTTTCCATCTGAGGATGTGAGGGAGTTGTTGAGAGCAAAGAACGCAGCTATCCGAGCGTACGATTACGCTCCGACCAAGGCAAACAGCATCCGTATGAGGGCCCTACAGCGAGATGTCAAATCTCGCATACGCGAACTGCGGTCTAACAACTGGGACGCGCTTCTTGAAGAGATTTCGCCTTCGCATCTGGCTTAAGATGGACTCTACCGCGTCATCGATGCCTCCGCTCCTTAGGCCTCCGCCCATGACTCCCGTCTTCGATGACTCCGAAAACCCTAGCCGATAGCGTCGCCCAACAATGTACACAGAGTTCAGTCGAAACTAAATGCGGCAACCCACCGACAGACACCCACCAACCGGTAACGGTGGAAGAGGTACAGACAATAATTAAAAACTTAAAACCGCGGAAAGCTCCAGGTTCAGACGAAATACCAAACAGTGTTCTGACAGCTCTCCCACTCGCACTCATACAACTGTTAGTAGTTATTTTCAATAACTTACTAACAAACTGCTCCTTTCCGCAAACGTGGAAGGAAGCGATTGTCATAGGTATTAGGAAACACGGAAAACCGGCTAATCTACCTACGTCCTATTAGCTTGCTTAGCGCGATAGGTAAATTATACGAAAGGATCATTTTGAACAGGCTCCGAGAGGTCATACATTCGAAGCACCTGTTACCGGATGAACAGTTCGGCTTTAGGTCCCGTCACTCCTGCGTCCAACAGGTGCACCGTATCATGGAGCACATCTTGGAGCAAAGGAACGTAGGTCGAAAACCAATAGGCACGGGTGCGCTTTTCTTTGACGTGGCTAAAGCCTTCGACAAGGTCTGGCACAATGGCTTATTATATAAGCTCTTTGAACTAGGCGTGCCAGACAGCCTCGTGCACATCATACGAGACTTTCTCCAATGTCGCACCTTTCACTACAGATTGGAAGGTGCACTTTCCAATCCCATGTATTAGCCGGTATCCCACAAGGCTCGGTGCTTTCTCCAACTTTGTTTTCACTGTACACTAGTGACATACCAAGGACGGAGAAAGTAGACCTAGCCCTCTTTGCAGACGACACCGCATTATACACATCTGATAGGAATCTACGTAGGTTAACTAGAATACTTCAATCCGCAGCCAACGCATTAGGCGCTTTGTTTAGGAAATGGAGAATAGAAGTCAACCCAGAAAAAAGTGTATCAGTGTACTTCTCTCTCTCAACCTGCTCTAGGACAACCTCTAGGAAACCCTCCAAAACATTAGGTCAGATCACCCTGTTTGGTACTCCAATCCCATGGGCTAAAAAAGTTAAATATTTAGGAGTCACTTTAGATAGTGGACTAACATTCGCGGATCACATAAAACGCGTCCGGGACCGAGCCGCCTATGTCATGGGTAGGCTGCACCCTCGAATTTGCAAGAAGAGTAAAATGTCACTTAGAAATAAGCTTACACTTTACAAGACTTGCATCCGCCCCATCACGACATATGCCAGTGTGGCTTTCCCTCACGCCAGCAAGTCGAACCTCAATCACTTGCAGGTTATTCAAAATAGGTTCTTACGCAAATGCGTCGGGGCCACGCCCTATGTCACCAACTTAGATCTGCACAAGGATCTTGAGCTGCCCACCATTGCCGCATTCATAAAGTTGGCGTCTAGACGCTACTTCGATAATGCTCCCCACCATCCCAACCCGCTGGTCAATAAGTCATCTGAATACACAGCCAACCCAGACGCTTCGTTATAGGCGTCCGCGTAACGTCTTAACAGATCCCGACGATGATATTACAACAAGGAACGCCGGTGTTCCAGTTAGAAATAGGGCATTCACGGCAACACGTCATTCTAATCATCTAACCCACCGGTGGGCCAGGCTAACGCGTCGTACGCATTCCTACTGAGTTTCTTAATGGTTTTTTGGCAGTAGATGATCCTTCCGAACCAGTGGTAGTTTCAATATACGACGTCCTAAGCCGAGGTGCGTACCCTCTCGGGTGCCCTTAGGCATATCGTGTGTAGGAGTAGTTTAAGTTCCAGCTAAGCGCCGTAAGCGCTAAGTTACAAAGTCCGATGAAATTTAAAAGGCCCAAAGGGCCATAAATAAACTGTCCATTCGTAAAAAAAAGTAGTGAAGCAAAGCAGAGCGTCGGGCATTCAGTCAGACTCAAACTGTCGTGCTGATCTGTCGTTCTAACGAGACTAAGCGTTCTAACAGAATATTGTGTAGTGCATAGTGAAGTACTATCTCAGTGTAATTACTGAAGTGTTATAATAAATTATTGTATTTGATTATATAAATACTGAGTTTGATTAACGACAATATAGACAATATTTATTTCAAGATCGAAATATTCGTGAAACTTTGGCTCGAGCAATTCAATTTTATTTTTTTAGAATTATTCATACACACAGTACAATAAACAACCATTATTAATAAAAAATACAACGTGTTTAAATTATAATAATCAAACTTGCAATTGACAAAACGAACAACGTGCGTCGCAATGACCCTGAGATTGTCAACTGGCTGTGCCTTTTGACGTGTCTTTTGACCTGTCTCGCCGCGTACGTGACAAGCGGCCAGTGGTCACGCACACATGCCTTGCGTGCTTGTAGTAGTGCCACCGATTCGGGAGGTTGTATGAAGCTTTGTGTCTGTTCTGTTCTATGTATCTACTCATGTGACTGTACTGTAGTCAGATAACCTTAATAAACACTGTTATATTTTAAAAGGGAGAAATTTATGTATGCACACAAAAATGTAACAATTATTAAATTGTACATAATGTAACAGTAAAATTTTAATAAATCCCCAGACAAACCCCGTAGTAGGCAGAGCTTGTGTTTGTATGACCGTACAGCGAAGTGGGGCAAACCCAGAATCCGCTTTATATAAATACCAATAACCTTGACCCGAGCACAAACATTTGTCTTAGTCACACAAATGAGTGACGAACTACCCAGCCAGACTAGAACCTGGGACCTCTGGCGTAAGAGGCAGGGTAACTACCACTTACGATACGGCCATCTAATAATAATAAAAATATCAATCCAAAAAAACACTGAACTTGATATCGCCACGATTCACAGTCCTTCCTTCCCGAGAATTAGCATGAAAGTATATTTGCGCTTGGTCCGTGTAAAAATGAAATTTCAGCAAATGCGGCAAAAATCCGGAAAATACAATGATAATAATATTCATTTATTTCATAATCACATTCAAATGTCAAATGAAAATGTTACAACAGAATAGAGAAGAACATAATGATTTAAAGAAAAAAGTTACCTTTTTAGAGCTCGAATGCATGAATGCACATAACAAAATTGACAAATTGGAAAATCAACTAGAACTGCTGCAGAGAAATCATTTGAAGAATGTAGTCGAAATTAGAAACCTACAAAAAGGTGACAATGAAGACTTGGGTAGTATTTATATATAATATGATGAATGTCTTAAAATGTGATTTGAAACAGGATACAATCAAAGAGATTTATCGTGGAGGTAAAGCAAACGCTCCTATTATTCTGGAATTTAGAAACGTGAACCATAAAAATACATTACTACAAGCAGTAAGACAGTACAACAAAGACAACGTAAATAATAAGTTGAACAGCAAAGATTTGGCTGCAACAGTACCTCAAACTCCTGTTTATGTTTCTGAAAAATTAACGCCAAAAACAAAACTAATACTTTCTTCAGCGAAACAACTCATCAAAACTGGTTCATATAAATATTGCTGGGTGTCCAACGGAAATGTGCTGTTGAGAAAAGCTGAAGGTTCACCTACAATACGTGTAGAAAAGCTTGATGATCTGGAAGCCTTGAAATGTAGTGGTACGTCTCTATGACTATTCTGTCATTATAATCTCATATGTCTAATAAGATACGTTAACCCAATATTTTGTCATCGTTCTATTATTTTAGGTTCATTATTTAGTTTTAGCTCGGTACTAGTGTCAACTCATGTATTTCTTAGTTTATTACAATATGTTATATACCTATTTACACACACAAACTACTTATATAGATATATTTATTTAGATACAGTCTATTTACTTATATTATCATACGCCCTAATACATAGTTTGTCTTGGAACACTTTGGTTTCAGTTTTGGATATTCCTCAGTTACTTCTACTAACAAAACTCATTGGATCTTGCTTCGTTGGTGCTGAATTGCTAGAAATGCAGAATTTTAATACTTTTCTAACAAAAAATAAAAAAAACTAGCTCAATATGGTAACTGACATTATACAAGTAGCCACCGACATTGACAGAGAGGTCAATGTTGGTGAAGCGTTTCTGGTTGACGAAGCAACCGACTGCAAGAATCTACTAAACGAATCATCTGGTAACTTAAAAATAATTGTCCAAAACATTCGGAGCATAGATTGCAATTTCGGTGATTTTATGGTCCACCTCTCAAGATTAAAGATAGATTTTGACTTGATTGTTTTAACGTAGTGCTGGTTTATTAAATAATATTCCGACACTTCCCGATTACAATTGTTTCTCAACAACGCAACATGTCAACCAAAATAGTGGCGTTGTTGTGTATGCTAGCGAAAGGTTAAATATTAAAGTATCTGAGCCTGTTATGTTAGATGCAGATTGTCTACTAATTGAAATTGATAATCAGTATTCTGTTTTGGCAATTTATAGATCGCCTTCTGTGTATGCGATAGATCGTTTTCAAAATTCCCTAAATAATATCTTGAATAAATTAAACAATTCAAAAATCGTAGCTGTTACTGGAGATATAAACTTGGATATAAAAGATTGCAACAAAGACACAAGAGCCTCAGACTACTTGACCAAGATGTCTATGCTAGGGCTATTACCTACTCATTGCTATCCTACCCGTGGACCAAGCTGCATTGACCATTGTTTTTTGAAGATAGGTTATACCTCTACTACTCTTATTTGTAACTCTTCTATCACAGATCATAGTTCGCTCATTGTTTCTATTGACGGTCAAAAACGTGGTAGTAACAGTTATCCTGGTAAGACAGTAACTAGAGTTGATTATGATAAATCACTAAGTCAGCTGAATGACTTAGACTGGTCGGTAATTTACAATAGTACTGATCCTGAACAAGCTACTAACGAGTTTCTTAGTATCTTATCCAACACACTAGAAAACTGCACTGTAACAAAAAAGGTGAGCAATAGGAAAACAACTATTAAGCCTTGGATAACACCCTCTTTATTAAGATGTATAAGGTGGAGAGATAAATTGCACGCTAAACTGAGAAAAGACCCTAATAATTTTATATTACAAATAACTTATAAACGATACAGACTTTTTTGTAATCAACTTATCCGTTCTCTGAAAACGGCATATGAGAAATCTGAGATTGATAAACATAAAAACTGTACTAAAGATACTTGGAAGACGATACGCCAAATATGTAACCTTGACATTAAAAAACCACATGACCCAGTTTTATTAAACATAAAAAGTACACCCAAAGAATCTGTTAATTCTGTAAACAATTTTTTCACAAATGTAGGGAAATCTCTAGCTAACAATATTTTATACAAATTAAATACAACAGAAACTAATTTAGCTACAAACTTCAAGCCAACCTCAACTCCTATTAACTCATTTACCATTCTGCCCACTGACGAGTATGAGATTAGAAAAATTATAATCTCTTTGAAGGCGTCTACGTCTAAGGGATGGGACGGAATATCCTCAATATTTATTAAACGGGCTGTTGATTGCCTGTCTGGTCCAATCACCTACATATGTAATCTTTGTCTCGCAACTGGTATTTTTCCTAATTCATTAAAGCGATCCATTATATTACCCATCCTTAAGTCTGGAAATAAAGATAGTATCAATAATTATAGGCCAATTTCACTATTGCCAACACTTGCTAAGATATTGGAGAAAGTAATTAATTCAAGACTAATACACTACCTTAACTCGAATAACTTCTTTTCTTGTAGTCAATATGGCTTCAGACACAATTTATCAACTTCAGATGCTATAGAAGACTTAGTTCAACACGTTACTCAAAAAATAGATCGCTCCGATAAGTGCTTAGCTATATTTTTAGACTTAACAAAAGCATTTGATACTGTCTCTATTCCCATACTGATAAGTAAACTGGAAGGTGCCGGGGTGAGAGGGATTCCATTGCAGCTTTTTCAATCGTATCTTAGTGATCGTACTCAATCTGTCAGCATTAATGGGGTGATCAGTGACCCAGTTATCGTCGATTTTGGAATTCCGCAGGGATCGGTACTCGGCCCGACCCTTTTTTTGATTTACTTGAATGGTTTGAATGAAACAACAATAAAAAATACGAAAATAATATCTTTCGCCGATGACACAGTACTTGTATTTCACGCCTCATCGTGGAAAGAAGTCCACAAAATTAGTGAAAGTGGATTAAAAATTGTTTTAGATTGGCTTGACAAAAATCTCCTTACACTTAACATTGAGAAAACAAAATTTATGACATTTAGTATTTACGATATCAAACAGCCATCTAATTTAGGTATCAAAATACATTTCAACAATTGCAATAGGGACTCGGCATGTGCCTGTTTTTCTCTTAGTTCGGTGACATCAATTAAATATTTAGGTATAACTATAGATGGTAACTTAAACTGAAAGTGCCATGTTGAAGCCCTTAGTAATAGACTCAGAAAATTAACATGTACATTCAAAAAAATAAGACACATTAAGGATGGAAATACGAATAAAACCGTTTACTTCGCTTTTTGTCAATCTCTTTTAACGTACGGAATAACAGCTTGGGGTAGTGCAAAAAAAACAAATTTACTAAAACTAGAACGCGCACAAAGAGCAGTCTTAAAGGTATTGTACATGAAGCCATTTGATTATCCTACTACGCAATTATATAAAGAACTTTCAGTTCTCACCGTTCGTCAATTATTTATAAAGCTTATTGTGTTAAGACAACACAAAATAAGACCACAAAAAATAATTTCCAAAAGACGATATGCTACGGTTTATCAAGTGCCAACATTTAGAACCTTTTTTGTGCGTAATTCTATTACATACCTAGGACCTTGGTTATACAATAAAATTTGCAAGGCTATTAAAGTGCCTCTGAGAAATGAGACTTATCATAATTGTAAAAAAATAATCACATCTTATCTCCACACTCTGGACTATTTATCCACTGAAACGTTAATTATGGCGTAATCTTTTTACTTTTACTATATATTTTATTACGTAAAAATATAACAATATGTATATTTATATGTATTTTATAAACTATATTTAAACATACTTATTTATTATAAACTAGCTTCCATAAAGATATATGTATAATATGAATATAAAGTAAATATTATAGATCATTAATACTGAGCTAACAAGAAAAAAAAATATATATATATATATATAAAAGGTTAAACAAAGTGTAATAATAGTAAGTAATATTACTATACTTGTGTAGAAAAACATGACCTGTATTATTTTCTAATTTAATGTATAATAAAAAAATAAAAATAAATCTCTGTTTTTGCATAACTTTTTCATCTGTATTTTTGGACTATACTACGTTTTTAGACAAGAGACATACTGTTCACTTACCATTCTCTGTCCTTTGTTTGTGCTAAATGGATAAGAAAAATGTCCCTTATGTCATAGATATTAGATCTGATTTGCTTTGAGTGAACGAACTTACTTTGCCGTCACACATTTGCGAATAGTACGGGAAGTAATTTTTTTCAACTCGGGTTACTTAATTCTACCGTCAAAATGTCGAGTTTATAAAATTTTGATATAACAATTATATTGTAACTTTTATTTTTGTTTTACTAAAAACTTGTTACATAGTTATGGGTAGGTATTTAGTCTTAAGAACAATTAATTTGTTATTTTTAGTGTAAAAACGAATTTTGTAACTCATACTTTTAAGTTTTTGGCAAATAAAGATTATTATTATTATTATTATTATTATTATTATTATTATTCATATGTGTTAGTAATTATACTTCTTAAGCTCTAATGTTAGTTAATCCTGCTCTAACTCTATATTTAATTATATAAATACGAAGCAACAAATGGGTATTTTTGTTGAATAATCATTATTTTCAAAGGCATCGTGATTTAATAATCATTTGATTTGAACTTTGAAAATTGGGTATATGGTGCAGGTCGTTAGTATAGCGAGTGCTATCAGCGAAGCGCGCTCCTCTACTTTTCTTCTGTGGAAGTCGCTTGTATACGAGCGTACTAATAAGACAGTGTGGGGCGCGTCTTTGTGGTGGCACTCACAATAGGTACTGTAGTTATAGTACGGTCGGTTTATCTACTAGGTAAACAAACTATTCAAATTAAAGAATTCCACTTATATTCAATCTTGACACACAAATATAATTAACTGCATTTAGATATAGGTACCGTCACGGCTAAGCCTTAGGAAGCACGTCAGAATGGCGTTATGTTTCAGTAAAAAGAGGTCGATATGAAGTAAGAAGAAAAGATATTTAAATATACGTTTGATATAAAAGAAATAAAAGAAGCAATTTATTCAAGAGTAAGATGTACTAGATTAAAAGTACCTAACACAAAAATATAAAATGTTATAATTTATTTATAACCAAACAGCGATTAAGTTTAATTTGTTTTCCCTTATTTTGCTATATTAATAAGGCACTGCTCATCATAACGATATTAGTAGGTAAATAAAAATATGCTAGTTATTTAAGGAATTAACGGAATTCTTACCGTTGTTAGCGTCGCGATCATGGCAAGAAAGAAATCGTGCTAAGAATCCCTTTAATTCCTTAAATAATAGTTTCAATAATCACAATAGTCTGAAACAAGTAAAAATACGGTAGTGTGTTCGCTTTTTAAATGTTTAGGTGTTCCTGTCGTGAGAACAAGAAGTTTGGCGTATCGTGTCAGATTGCGAAAAGAAGATACATTTTCCGCATATTTAGGTCAGACAGAAGGATTATTTTCGTCAATTACCTAGCAAGCGTGCAGAAAAAAATTAACAGCTAAATTGCCAGCCGTTTTTATTTCTTCTTTCAATATTTTTGCTTGACTTTTACCGATATTTTGTAAGAGATATCCTGCTAACACTTTAGTATCTTCGCTACATCCACATTCCCAAATACCCTTAGACACAGGTATGACCAAGTCGACTTTTCTGAAATTAGCTTGCAAATATGAGTCAACCGCATTTTTGAATATTTCAATAACTGATTTAAAATAGTCAATTACAAGGCGATCACATTCCTTAGCAATATTTTTACCAAATTCAATTCCAATATTTTCAAAGTCCCTTACTTTTATTTTGTCATGGATAAATAATTCAGGATTTTTGTACACACATTCCTTTAAAGTTTTATAAAATAAAATCGTCAGATTTAATTTCAAATATCTCGAGATAATTATCTCTTCTGTGAATATTTCGTTAAGGTTATGTTGTAGTTGTAATAGAACGGGTAATGGCGAAAAGAATTTGGCGCTTAAAAATGCCTCAGTTAAAATCAAATTGTTTAAAAAGTTGTCCAAAATTTCAAATACTATGTTACAGTGGTTTTGGGTAACCCAGAGCTTGGTTAATTGGTCAAAGAAAACTTTGCCAATCGTCGCTAGCCTTGCTTCTTGCTGAGTTTGTGAATCGCACAGCAACAGTAATTTTGCTGTAGTGTTAACATAAAGCTGATGCTCATCACTAAAATAATATGTATCTGGGTCAACATTATCTACCGACCATGACTTTTGTATAAATTGAGATAAATATTCCACTAAGTATTTATCATTCTTGCTTGGTATACAATTATTTAAATGGCATAAAATAAAATATTTCCAGTTTTGTGGAACGTTTTCCGAATACATACCTAATGCAAGAACACAGAATTCTTCTTTTATTTCAGTTGGGATTTCACTTATTTTAATAATACTCTTTTCGACGTGTTGTCTAAGTTTTTCTTTATCTTTTTCGTAAGTTGATTTGATAGTGTTCCAAATTTGTACATCAAAAACATGATGATTACTTTTCAAATATTCAAAACCTATTTTGATGACTAAGTGTGGCCATGACTCAGCCATTTCTCTGAATACTTCTGGTAAACATCCAGTTCTTTTTGCTAGGTACATTGCGAATTTAGCCGTTTTACGATATTTTTTTAATTTAGACAGATACAAGTTCTGTTGTTCTTCTTTGCATCTAAGTATTTGAGTTTCAACAGCAACGACGCCAAAAGATTTCCAATCACCTTCAAAATCGATGAGTACTTTAGATAAATGCATGTTGTCATGCAATTTTTTTACCAATTTATTCATTGTATCCGTAGAAACGTGTGTACTTTTTTTGATTTCATTTATTGTGGTTATTAAATTTGATCTCGAAAGAATGGCTAAAGGCTTCGCGATTTGAAGAGTTTCTGATTCAATGTTTTCTATTAATTCCTTTAAATAGTAGTCTGCTAATCCATTAACTTCTCCAAAATATAAAACTAAACTGCGCATGAACCTTTGTGTGCGTTTTTGTCCAAAACTAGAAAAATATTTAAGATGTTGTCCATTTTTCAATAAAGAAGGTTTATGTTTCAAGGCATTTAAAAATGAATCTTCGTTTAGATTTATGTTAAAATATTCATCGATTAATTCTTTACGCCATATCCTACGAGAATATAGTTGAAGTAAAATTATTTCTGCATACTCTTCATTTAGCTTACAATAATTTATAATAGTACTAACTATGTTAGGCAAATTTTTTATGTCAATTTTATAAGCGTCTATTGTCTCGAAAAGACGAAATATACACATGTTACCATATTCACTATTAGTTTTAAAAATAGAATCAACCAACAGCTGAGGCAAGAAATCTTTGACAAATCTTTTCTCAGAAGAATTCAACTTATAGCTAACAAATGTAGAGAAGTGTCTTAAGTAGAGATTCAATAAAGCAGTTGACGTTTTTTTATGCTCTAAAATATTTCGCAATACAGTGGCGTGGATTCCTTCTATGCATATTTCTTCACCTTCTTTCCCATCTAAGCCAAGAGTTTTCCCCATGTTTAGCAAGAGTTCCCAACAGTCTTCCGGGGCTCTCCAGATGTTGCATCTTTTGACAAAACTCCGGACTATAGCTGCTCTTACATTTTCAGGTTCATTCATGTGTCTTTCTGTTAGCATTGTTAGGACTTTTTTAGCCTTCTCGAAATTAATGCTACTCTTACTAATTAGCACCAATATCATATTTAATCGGTTTTTCACTTCACTCTCGATTTTAATTTTTGTCGTCAATTCATGAAAAATCCTGTCAAAGTTAACAAAGCGATATTTGTCGAATAACATATCGAGATCTGATCGTACGTCTTGTACCCACTTGCTATATTTTCTTTTCTTTAGAAGTCTTTTCGGAAATGAATTGTGGTGTGACCGATATGTGTAGAAATCTTTAGGGTCAAGTTTTCGATCTTCAAAATATTCTTCACAGTAAGATTTTGGTATTTCAATTCCTTGTGGAATTTCATAAGGCCATTGAGTGACGGCTCCTTCGAGAGATTTTTCAACGAACAACCTTTTGCGATATATCGTGCGTTCTTCTGGGCTTAAGCGTTTTATGAGTGGTTCTACATTTTTGTAACAAAGCCAGTCTCCTAGATATGCAGCTCGGCCTAGCCTCATAAGAACTTCTTTTACTTCGTCTTTTGATAAGCTATCTGCTAAAGCTTTCACATTAAGAATTGTGCTTGCATAAAACTCAATTTTATTCAGAACTCTACTTTTGTGCTGTTTGATAATTTTGATAGTCATACCAGCTTTGTATGGATAAAAATTATTATGCTTCTCCACAATATCAAGAAACAGCTCACCATCCGAACACAATACATATTTGACTGCTTCAAAGTACAGATTTTTCTTGGATAAAAACCTTAGGGTTACACTCTCGTCATAACCCAATTTAAAGAAAAATATTTTAGCAACTGTCGAACACTTTTTAATTAATATTCTTAAATTATCAGGTGACACTTTATCGGCTACGTCGTTTAATTCATCACATACAAATTCTTCGGAGCAATTGGCTAAGAATTTAAAAGCGAGCTTGAAATTACCTTCTTTTTTATAAAATATGTAAAACTCTTTACACCTTATTTCATCTTTTAGGTGAGTATGCAGCCAGTGTCTCACTTTATTTGCAGCTATTATACTCATTGTTTTATAGAGATTACTTTCAAGATAAATTGGATTTATTATTTGAGTAAATTCGGGATCCAAGAGCCATTTAGATTTTAAAGCTCTGGTAACATATAACATATCATTGCTTGATAAATTTTCTAAAATGAACTTCACATCCCTGGTCTTGGAGGCTATATCTATTTTGTAAAGTCTGACTAAAGGAGAATATTCCGGTAAATTCTTTATCGTTTCAAAGTTACATCCGGATATAAAGGCATCTCTCACTTGGCTGTTGAAGTTCTTATGGCGCTCGCCTAGAGTTGTGCCTTCCAGCGTTATTGCGGAAGCACATGCCATCTGAAAAAAACAGGTGGATTTGTTTTTTTACTAGAGTAAGCAATTGAAGGATTATGCAAGTTGATAATGAGTTTATCAGATTACAATTTAATATATGCCGTGTTGTTGAGTTTGTTAAAATATCTATAAACTATTGTCCGCGACAACCTTAACGATTCCGTGTTTTTTTAAAATATTTTGCTTCACCGTTAGGATCTTTCATGCTGCATATGTGACTTCTAGAGTCATTTCCATTACATTATCATAGTTATAGAACTACTACTATACTATATAAACTATATAGTTATAGGGACTATAGAGGCCAATTGTTGAGATATGTTGTTGCGATAGAGCACGAGTTGGTCATGTATACTGCTATTGCTAAAGCAGTGTGTATTGTCCTATTGTTAAGAAAGAAGAATAATAATAGTCGAAAATAGTTAAGGTTACTGTACATTAATTGTAAAAACAAGCAAGGTGGAACCCAAGGCCGTAACTAGCCTTCGATCCAAGGCAGGGCATGCGTTGTCGCAGGAAGGCCAGAAGTATAATTGTTGGGTAAGTACATACTTGATCTTTTCTAGGCAATAAATTTTGTCTTTCTTGACTTTTGAACATGTGCGATATGAAATAAGAAATATTTCTTATTTACACACAAAACTGGGCATATATCAATGTTATTTTGTACAGAACAAAAGGAAAACCTTTGTTGGTTGACTAAAAAATAAGCGTTTCCTTGCAGTATTAACTTCAAATGCCACCTATGAGCAGTATTTAGATTTAGTTAGAATTTATATTATGGTAGTAAGAGTTTGTGGAGTTTTATTGTAAGATTTTCACAATGCCAACCACTGGGTAATCGACACTCCATGTCTACAAATGTTATGGACCATGTGATTAATGCGGGCATTATGAGAATGTCCAGCTGTATCGGGCTAAGTAATTAAGTACTATCTGAGTTTAAGATCAGAAGAGATCTCACATACAGAAGAGATCATAAATGTTTAATTCATTTTGTTTTATTAATAAAAATAACGTTTAATCGTTTAACTACTAGAGACATACTTCTGAATATTCTTGTAATATAAATACTCGTCATAATATTTACGATATAAATATTCTTAATTACATGTGGGTAGAACCTATTAAAATATCTCCGTTATGTTCGTCAAAATATGTTATCTATTATTATTATTATTTTGTGTTTTATGGCAATAAGCTGTTGTTACTACACAATACCTATTTCTGTCAATTTCAAGTATATATTAGTATAATTAAAGTATTAATAAAATTAAAACATTGGTTTCAAGACATGTATTCAAAAAACCTTCCACGGAGATTTTTTATCAAATCCTCTTCAAAATATGTTCACGGGAAAGAAACGAAACTTTGTCACAATGAGTTGCAGAGGTGGACAGTATGTGTGGACCGCCAAGAAACTAGGCGTAAATTATAAAACATCTGATTTGTTTAATAATGCCATGTTTCCCAATCAGATGAGTGATCCTGTGGGAATTCCGGTATAAAATATAAGCTCTGTTACTTCGGAATAATGAGCTTCTGTAAGTACATTATCTTTCTGTTAGTTAATATATACACACAAACACACCAACTGTGTGGCCCTAAAGTAAGCGTAGCTTGTGTTATGGATGACCATATACATCGAACTTGAGGGGACCCAGAATAAACATACATATATAAATAACAAACAACGTGTGTTCTTCACAAGAATGAACGCCCCGGCCAGGGCTCGAACCTGGGACCTCCGGCGTAAGAGGCAGGCCCATTACGCCACTCGGCCGGTCGGTCGGTATATTGTACAATAATAATAGGTCTTTACCTATGAAACTGCCGTTTTGCCGTACTGGCCATTGCAAATGAAAATATTTTTTTTTTTGACTGATAATTCTAATTTCAAATTAATTTTATTTGCATACATGGAATTCTTTTTCTAAAATCGTCATTTGTTTAATAGTTAGTGTTTTGTTTTCAACGCATTCGAACATTTTTCGTCATCATGGATAAGTTAAAAATTCGAGTAATTATGGAGTATGACTACCGTCGTGGCAGCAAAGCGGCACAAGCGGCACGCAACATCAACGACGTTTACGGAGCGAACACTACAAACGAACGCACCACCCGTTATTGGTTTACCCGCTTCCGTTCTGGAAATTTTGACCTGAAAAATGAACCCCGTGGTCGTCCGAAAACTTTGGTCGACAATGACGAATTAAAGGCAATTGTGGAAGCTGATGAAACTCAATCCACGGCTGAATTAGCAGCAGCTTTCGACGTTAGCATCAAAACAATATTGGTCCATTTGCGTCAAATTGGCAAGGTAAAAAAGCTTGACAAATGGGTACCCCACGAACTCAATGACCGCCAGTGCGAAGTACGCGTGGAGACGTGCCTTGCACTGCTCAGCAGGCATACAAATGAAGGAATTCTGAACCGCATTGTTACTTGTGACGAGAAATGGATCCTGTTTGACAATCGTAAGCGCTCAGCAAGTTCGTTGGACCCTGGTTCAGCACCCAAACAATGCCCTAAACGAAAACTTACCCCTAGAAAAGTGATGGTCACTGTTTGGTGGTCTAACGCGGGTGTAATTCATCACAGCTTCTTGCCAAACGGGACAAGCATTACTGCAGATGTGTACTGTGAAGAACTGAACACAATGATGGAGAAGCTCCCACGTCTCCAACCAGCTTTGGTCAATCGTTCGGCTCCACTGCTACTGCACGACAACGCGCGACCTCATACTGCACAGCAGACAGTATCCAAGCTACAAGAGTTGGGGTTGGAAGTTCTCCGTCATCCGCCGTACTCACCAGACCTTGCGCCTACAGACTTCTACTTTTTCCAGAATTTGGATAACTTCTTGACGGGAAAAAAATTCAATTCCCGAGAGGCAGTACAAAATGCCTTTGAAGAATTTGTTGCCTCCCGTCCAGCTGATTTCTTCAAGAAAGGCATCAATAACCTACCAATGCGTTGGCAAAGATGCATTGATTGCATGGGTGATTATTTTGATTAATAGGAATAAAAAATATATAAAAAAATTACGCTTCATTTATTTCGTGAAAAACGGCAATTTCATAGGTAAAGACCTAATACATTGGTTGGTATCGGGCAGTGTGATTATTGATTATTTAGGTGTGGGGGTAGGTAGACAGGGAGGAAAAGGCTGGTCCAAAAACCCTCTTGGCACTCTTTTGTCAAAATTTTCAAATACATGAAATAG
Source organism: Marasmarcha lunaedactyla (assembly GCA_923062675.1). Taxonomy (NCBI): domain Eukaryota; kingdom Metazoa; phylum Arthropoda; class Insecta; order Lepidoptera; family Pterophoridae; genus Marasmarcha; species Marasmarcha lunaedactyla. Next base: position 14,301,792 of record OV281363.1, on the reverse strand, counting down.
TAAGTATGGAACAAGACAGCTAATTGTGTGTGCCAATGTCATGTGGCAGTGTTAGGTACTAGTATACAGGGTGTACAATCCAAATGGGTCAGTATGGAGAAGTCATAAACTATGAGAGATAGCGAAATCTGTACTTAGGAACCATGGCGTCGATTTTAGATTTAATAATAATCACATTCAAACTTTTTTCTTAACCCTCATACATAACTGGGAATCGAACCTGGTCAATACTCTTGTAATCGCGTCCGTAAGTATAAGGACCAAATTTGGCTATGAAATCTTGTGTAAACAAGACTGACAGTAAATTAGACTGAAATGGTCACAATTTAATTAACTTGCAAAATGTCGTGAATAATATGAATCGATCATCAATTATCTGAAGAGAACACTTATGCATTACAAATAGCATTGATTTAAAATTAAAATTTAATAATGGAATACATCTTTTGGAATGAATGTCATATTTTAAATAAAACGAGCCTTTTCATAACCTCTTCATTTTGATTTTAGATAGATTATTATTGCGTTATGTGTAGTTAGATCTATTGGAAGCCTATTTTAAAAGTGATAAAAATTGCACACGAGCTTTAGATTGGTACCGAAACAGGCATCCGTCACGAAAAATATTTAAGAAATGTATTTACAATTTGAGGACATGCGGTAGTTTCAGAAGGAAAATCCAGAAGAAACCACGAAAATGTGATATTGATGTTCAGATCACTATTTTGATATACTTCGAGGGAACTCCTGATGCTTCAATTCGTGACGCTATACGCGATATCCCAGACGTTTCTCACGGTACAATCCAAAATGTTTTGAAAAAATAAAAGTATAAGTGTTACCATAATGCACATTTGGCTCAAGCCTTGCATCAAGGTGATAACAACAGACGGCTCGAATTTTGTAACTGGTTAAAGGACAAAATAAATTCGGATGGACAACTTTTACGAGTTTATAATTTTTTCGGACGGAACTCAGTTTTCAAATAATGGTATGTACAATTGCAAAAATTATCATTTTTGGTAACGACAAAACGCCTTGCGGATCCACGAAGGGCGACGCAAAATAAGATTTTCATTTAACTGTTGGGTTTACCATACATAACCGAAATAAATGAAGCGTAATTTTTTTATATATTTTTTATTTCTATTAATCAAAATAATCACCCATGCAATCAATGCATCTTTGCCAACGCATTGGTAGCTTATTGATGCCTTTCTTGAAGAAATCAGCTGGACGGGAGGCAACAAATTCTTCAAAGGCATTTTGTACTGCCTCTCGGGTATTGAATTTTTTTCCCGCCAAGAAGTTATCCAAATTCTGGAAAAAGTAGAAGTCTGTAGGCGCAAGGTCTGGTGAGTACGGCGGATGACGGAGAACTTCCAACCCCAACTCTTGTAGCTTGGAGACCGTCTGCTGTGCAGTATGAGGTCGCGCGTTGTCGTGCAGAAGCAGTGGAGCCGAACGATTGACCATAGCTGGTTGGAGACGTGCGAGTATCTCCATCATTGTGTTCAGTTCTTCACAGTATACATCTGCAATAATGTTTGTCCCGTTTGGCAAGAAGCTGTGATGAATTACACCCGCGTTAGACCACCAAACAGTGACCATCACTTTTCTAAGGGTAAGTTTAGGGCATTGTTTGGGTGCTGAACCAGGGTCCAACCAACTTGCTGAGCGCTTACGATTGTCAAACAGGATCCATTTCCCGTCACAAGTAACAATGCGGTTCAGAATTCCTTCATTTGTATGCCTGCTGAGCAGTGCAAGGCACGTCTCCACGCGTACTTCGCGCTGGCGGTCATTGAGTTCGTGGGGTACCCATTTGTCAAGCTTTTTTACCTTGCCAATTTGACGCAAATGGACCAATATTGTTTTGATGCTAACGTCGAAAGCTGCTGCTAATTTAGCCGTGGATTGAGTTTCATCAGCTTCCACAATTGCCTTTAATTCGTCATTGTCGACCAAAGTTTTCGGACGACCACGGGGTTCATTTTTCAGGTCAAAATTTCCAGAACGGAAGCGGGTAAACCAATAACGGGTGGTGCGTTCGTTTGTAGTGTTCGCTCCGTAAACGTCGTTGATGTTGCGTGCCGCTTGTGCCGCTTTGCTGCCACGACGGTACTCATTCTCCATAATTACTCGAATTTTTAACTTATCCATGATGACGAAAAATGTTCGAATGCGTTGAAAACAAAACACTAACTATTAAACAAATGACGATTTAAGAAAAATAATTCCATGTTTGTCAAATAAAATTAATATGAAATTAGAATTATCAGTCAAAAAAAAATATTTTCATTTGAAATGGCCAGTACGGCAAAACGGCAGTTTCATAGGTAAAGACCTATTATAATATTGAAACAATGTTAGTGTCAAACGAAACTGCATTAAGAACACCCACAAAAAGGTAGGTAGCTATTTGTTTAAGATGTCAATGAAAAATTAACGGGCACGATGTGCAAATTTTCGGCATCCACCCTGGTATTTTAATTTAAATTAATTATATTGAAACTGATATTATTAAATAAGAGATCTTTTAACTCTGTCATAGCCGGCAAATGAGCACGGCATCCGTCTCATGGTACGTGTCTTTGATGCTAGGAGACATCTGTAATCCTAGATGGTACCGATTGATTATATTGATTAATAGATTTAAGTCTGTGTTCTGCTAACAGAAGTGTGTAACTGCTGTTTGTGAACTGTTTAACATTGGTCCATAATCGCTCATTAAATAAGGTCACATTCACCTTGATGTATAAAACCACCAATTGCAAGTATATAGTGGTTGTAGGGGCTTTTGTCAAGATCTCATTTGTCTCTCTTAAGTTGGAATTGCATTCGTTCCAGTGTTTACTGCCTGTTCCTTCCCTTTATCCAGATCACATACCACGTAGGTATATAATCGTGATTATAACGGCGGTCGAAATAGGAAGGCCTGTAATACCGCTCCAGACAAGATCTTGACGAAAGACACTACAAGCACTATATACTTGCAAATGGTGGGTTTATACATCAAAGTGAATGTGACCTTATTTAATGAGCGATTATGGAGCAAACTTAAATAGTTTACAAACAGCAGTTACACACTTCTGTTAGCAAAATACAGAGTTGTTTGACAAAAAACTCACCATATTTAATTTTTTTCGATTTCAAAGCGTTGTACACCAGCACATGCATTTAAAAACTAAATTTGAATGACCTTCTCGAACATTGCATGGGTGGCGTGAGTCAATTTTTGTGTGTATTAATAGTACGTAACGTGCCTAATATTTCTGAGCTGTGTACTATATCTATCTGGGTTGAATTAGGCCCGTGGCAAATTTTAAAAAGGGGTCTGTAGGCCAGTCTCATCTTCCGGATGTGGTAGAGTGGAACGATACGCCCGAAAATGCCAGCAGATCTTATTTATTTACAAGAGTAGGTAGCAAAGAGGCAGAACTTCTAGAATTCTATGAAGAGAATCATTGCAAATATCATACAAAAACTTTCATAAAATATAGCTATGAACAAAAAATTACTGCGAAGACATTTTCTCTTACTGGAACTATCCTGTATCGCATGAAACAGAGCGACTGCCACGCCATCACAATTCTTTCGGAAAATATATGTTATCTTTAAGTCAGTTTTAAAGCAATTTTAAAATATTGGGAAACAGCGTTCTTTACATAGTTTTGACATTGTCGCCAGCCAATAAAATCGGACTGAAGCGCGTACGCTACTCGTCTAAGACCTGTAAGGATTTGTAAAATCTAGAGTTATCTCAAACCTTATAAAGTTCAAAGTTGCTCGTTGAGTGTTTTCAAATCGTAGTCCGTATTGTTTTATTGATTTAATATATATTAAATAGTTGTTATAAAAACAAATAATCGGAGTATCTTTCACATTCATATATATATTTTCACATAATATTAGTAGATCGATGTCTGATTTTTAGTTTGCCTTACTTGTAATAGAAATAATGTTACAATTTAGGCTACTATAGTATCGTTATTTTCTCGCTGCAGACTCGGTCATCTCCGAAGGTCCGGTTGATTACAGAATTTACTCATAAATTTTAAAACACTAGTCCAAATACACATTTCTACATAAAATATGCTTACATATAACTACGTGTCTCTCGTCCAACAAATTATAAATTATTATTATTATTAGTTTGTGTTTTTATGGCAATCGGCTGTTGTTACTACACAATAACAATTTCTGCCAATTTCAAGTATCAGTATAATAAAAGTATTAATAGAATTTAAACATTGCTTTCAAGAAGTCAGAAAATGACAATGAATTAAATAAGTATAAATTCCTTTAAGAAACCAAGCATCATTGCAAGTGGTACACTACCAAAAACATGGCAAAAGTTTTTGCTGCTGCGAGCTACAGGCGACCGGACACGGGACTCCGAGGCCTTTTGCTCCACCACGACAACGCGCCCGCGCCCTCCGCGGTCAAGATGAGGTACTTCCTAAACACCACACCGGTAAAACTTTTGTCCTGATTCGTGACTTCTTCCTGTTACCTAAAAAATACAGCTCAAGGTATACATTTTTCATCGCGGAAGAAGCGCTGACTGCGTTCGAGAAGGCCGTTGAGGAAGTACCTGCTGCAGACTGGAAAATCTGCTTTGAAAATCGGTTGACATTTTCATTATATCGACTAAATATAGATGTACAAAATATGACATGTCGTCATAGTGAAAAGTTTCAGTTTATTGATTTAAATACATTTATTAACAAGCCATATATGACCAATGATAGGTACAATTTGTACAGTAATGACCTACGACATATAGCATACTCGCTATCATATATTTTATCCATAACAGTCAATTCGTTGACTACAACCGCTGCTTCTATTGAGCAGTCACTTTATACTTTTGACCCGTTGGAATGTAATATTCCAAAACATAGTATTAGAAATAATTTTCTTAACATAGTCCATCAAAATATGCAGGGCATTGATGGTAAGGAATTACAGATTGAACTGTTCATAAACTGTGAAAATATTCATATACTATGTATCACAGAGCACTGGCTCACACAGTGTCAAATTATGTCTTCTTATAAGAATCATGTAATTGCTAGTTCATTCAACAGAGAACAAACAACTTGCGGCGGCTCAATGATCATCACTCATAAGAGCCTAACATTTAAAGAACGCACTGATATTGTAAGTCTGTCTGTTGAGCGATCAGTTGAAATAGCCTGTATTGAGATAGGGAATATTGTTATAATAAGTGTATACAGACCCCCATCCTCACCATATGAAGTCTTTGAGAGCACTATGGATGAGGTATTACATAGAGTTAATAACAAAAACAAAGAAATAATTATTTGTGGCGATTTTAATATTGATTTATTAGTAGAGACGTCACAAAGTAAACGATTCTTGAATCTTTTTAATTGTTACAACCTAAAAAATCTCTTCTTAGAGCCTACGCGAATCACAGCGACCTCAGCCACATGTCTTGATAACATTTTTACAAATTTAATGCCATGTACAAAGTCAGTAATTAATAAACTACAATCAGATCATAGTGGGCAGTTGGCCACTTTTGATATTGGGCTAAAAAAGACTCTAAAAAGAGAAATTACCTTTATACCCATGAATGAGAGACGGCTTGAAAAATTTAGGAAATATGTATTTGAAAAAACATTTAAATTAGATTACTGTGCAGATCCTATTACTCAATATAACTCTATTCATAATATAATTAGAAATGAATATGACTCTGTTTTTAAAAAAAAAGAAAATATGTATAAATAATAATTTATTTAGGTTTAGTGACTGGGCAACAGTGGGAATATGCAGAAGTAGAAATAGATTATATGAATTGTACAGTGAAAGAACTTATAATCATAATAAGACATTTTATGAATATGTTAAAAAGTATTCAAAATTATTTAAACGAGTTTGCAGTGTAGCTAAATCTAATTACATTAATAATAAAATTAAATATAGTTCTAACATTTCAAAAACTGCATGGAATATAATTAATCAGGAAATTGGGAAAGCAAAAGAACCACACACCAAATATAATTTAAAAATTAATGATAAAGTGTTGTCAACTGACAAAGAAGTTGCTGAAGCATTTGAAAATTTTTTTACTGCCATCCCTGTGTCAACTACTTCGAGTATTAATTCATGTTCCACTCTTGCACAGTCACTGCTAACGGAAAATGTAAATTAATGCGATATTAATTTTATTTTTAAACATGTTACTGTTCCACAAGTTTTAAATGCATTTAAAAGCTTTAAAGTAAAAAATACTGCCGATTTAGATGGGATTTCTGTTAAAATTATTGAATCTGTCATTGATGGTATAGCCCCGTACTTAGCCAGTATATTTAATGACTGTGTTGATAATGGTGTTTTTCCTGATTTAATGAAATTGAGTAAGGTCATTCCAATATTCAAAGCAGGTAGTATGTTTGACCCTAATAATTTTAGACCTATATCTATACTACCAACGCTCAGTAAGATTTTTGAAAAATTAATTTTAAATCAATTACTCTCTCATTTTTACGGTAATAGTTTAATGAATTTTAAGCAGTTTGGTTTCACGCGGGGTCGCTCAACAACCGATGCCGGTGTTGAGCTCATAAAACACGTATTCAGCGCCTGGGAGGAGTCGTGTGATGCTATTGGTGCCTTTTGTGACTTGTCCAAGGCGTTCGACTGTGTGGATCATACTACTCTACTCATGAAACTGCACCATTACGGCATTAAAAACCGAGCGCTTGCCTTGATTAAATCATATATTTCTAATAGAAAACAGAAAGTTGCAATAAATGGAGAATAATCATCAGGATCGGCAGTGACAATGGGTGTGCCCCAGGGCTCAGTTCTCGGTCCTTTCCTATTTTTTGTTTATATTAATGATCTGCCATCGGTCGTTAAGAATCAATGCGAGGTCATATTGTTTGCTGACGATACTTCCTTCTTGTTTAAAATCAAAAGACAAGAAATTGACTATCGAGCGGTGAACAAATGCATCTCCAACACAGAGCAGTGGTTCTCAGCTAATAATTTGCTCCTCAATGAAAAAAAAACGAAATGTGTTAAATTTACATTGCCAAATGTCAAACAGGTGAACACAAACATTGTAGTTAAGAGCCAGGAACTGACTACTGTAAACTCAACTGTATTTCTGGGCATAACCTTAGACGCCATACTCCAGTGGGGACCGCATGTTGATGGCTTAGCGAAAAGGCTTGGTTCTGCCGCATATGCTGTTAAAAAAATTAGACAAATTTCAAATGAAACAACTGCTCGATTAGTCTATTTTGGTTACTTCCACAGCCTCATGACATATGGTATTCTGTTGTGGGGGAGTGCTGCCGACATCGATGCTATATTTATTCTGCAGAAAAGGGCTGTTCGCGCAATCTATCAGCTCGGTCCAAGGGTGTCACTTAGAAGTAAATTTAAGGAAATAAATATTCTTACCTTCCATTCACAATATATTTTAGAAAATTTAATGTATGTTAAAAAGAACATAACCTTGTTCAAAAGAAAAAAAGATCTGCACAATGTTAACACAAGAGGAAGAAATATGCTGGCAGCTCATAATAGTAGGCTTCATAAAGTCACTAACTCATTCATGGGTCAATGTATACGCTTTTATAATAAGGTTCCTGAGGATTGTAACGGTTCGTTACTTCATAAGATTATATTCAAGACTACTTTAAAATTGAACTTAACAACTAAACTAATCTAATAAATACACAAAGAAACATATACCTAGCCTACTATTTTATGATACGTTATATTATTATTCTCAGAACTTATCTTAATTATAAATCTAATAACTATAAGTATGTACCTAGACTAGAAGTTTAAAATACATCTATGCGCGCAGTGACGCTGAGTGAACAGTAACGGTATGAACGATGAGTAGGAAGAACGGTTCTGTTCAAATGCGCAGAGTCACCTCCGACTCGCTCGCTTTCGTCTCGAACGTTCGGCCGGCACTGCCGGCAGTCCCTGCCAAGCTATTCGAACGCAAGGACGCATCACCTTTTCTTCAAGAAAATATTATTCAACGTTAAATCTTTGATATTATAAGTGTGCTGTTCTACCCCAAAATCGTCCCTGACTTTATTTTCGTTACCGCCTTAGCCGAGGGAGCGGTACATTGGCGCCCATTCAAGGTATCTACTTTTCACAACCGAAACGCTACTATTGATTTCTTAAAGCATTTAATGGCTTTTTTTGGTGCTGGCTTCTAAACCTAGTTTTAAGGCTGATTCTTGCTAACTGTATTTTTGTCCTGGTGTAGTAATTGGAGGTTACTGCTGATATATAGTAATATATAAACAATTAGCCTAAATTGATACCGTGTTGTTTTTTTACTGTTGTAGTTTAGTAAGTATATTTTGCAACACACACCCGATTCAAAATGTCATACCCTATTAAATTTCTGTCACTACATAAAACTGAACTTGAATATGAGGTTGAATTGCGCGGTGGCTCTGGTGAGTCTGTGTCTGATCTGCGAAAACAGATTGCCAAATTAGGTCACATAGAATCTGAGGACATACTGGAATCCCACTTAGAACCTGACGAGGACCTCAAAGGCGTTAAAGAGTCCCTTGTAAAAGCTCAGAATAATATTGCATCTCTAAAATCCAACTTTGATAAAAATCTATTTATAAGGACCGAGACCTTACTAAATCACATTTATCACCGCATAAATAGGATTACCAGCATGCCAGAGGTTGTGGAGATTTATAAAATATGCGTATCTAGCTTCAACTCGCAATACAAAGAATTGAATTCTATAAAAAGTCAGATGTCGACCACTAAGACTCCATCTACATCTACTTCTTCTAATATTGAACCGTCTGTTATTTCGGTGTCTTGTGAGCGTAGTTTAAGTTCTGATATTGGAAAACTAAAATTTTCGGGAAAAACTTGTGTGCACTCTTTTGCTTTGAAAGTCGAAGAGTTCGTTCAGTCTCGAGGTATTTCCTTCGACAAAATCCTCTCTTCAGCTTTTGAAATCTTTACCGATGACGCACTTCATTGGTACCGTTATAATAAAGACCGCGTAAGTTCATGGCAGGAACTGTGCACTCTTTTAAAAAAAGATTTTAGTAATAGCGACTACGATTATCGTCTAGCGGCAGAAATAAGGTCTCGCACACAAGGCGAACAAGAAAATATAATTATTTACATTTCTATAATGCATGGTTTATTTTCTCGTCTTTCTAAACCTTCCTCAGAAGAAGAGAAAATAGATATACTTTTGCATAATATTCGCCCCTGTTACGCGAATACCTTAGCTGCCTCTCCCGAAATTAAGAGTATTGACGCACTTGTATCAATCTGTCGTAATTTTGAAAATATAAGATCTAGATCTTCATTATTCCACGAGCCATCTAGTAGTACGCTCGCTCCAGACTTTGCTTATAAACATACTCCAACATTTACTAATTTTACTCCTAAAAATCAAACTAATCAACAAAAAACTTATTCTAATAATTACCATAATTACAATAACAAACCAAAAGTAGCTGCTATACAAGATGAACGTAATTTTGAATCCAACGATAACAATAATGTTTACGCTTTAACCCCAAGTCCTTCTAGTAAAGCTTTTTGTCCAAGATGCAGAATTAACGGACACTCGCTGAGGAATTGTCAAGAAGAACGAACTATCCTCTGCTTTAGGTGCGGTAAAAGGGATTTTCGTTACCCTGATTGCCCTGACTGTAATCCGAAAAGTAATCAGAACCAAAAAAACTAGCTGATATGGATTGGAAAAATAGTGTCACAAAGATGTCTAATAAAATAAAAAAAATCAATGAATTTGAGTGGAAAAATTGGTTGAATTTTATTTCATCATTTTTTACTTACAGCGCTATCTCTTCAATCCAGCATAATATTTCTTCTAATTTTAATGTATCCGTTACTGTTAACAGCAAATCCCTGACTGGTTTGTTAGATACTGGATCTTCCACTACAATTCTGGGAAATGGAAGTCACGAACCTCTCTTAAAAGCAGGTTTTACACTTTACCAGTCTGATACTGCTAATTTTATCACAGCTGGCGGTGATAAATTGGATTCTTTAGGAATTATTAACCTGCCTGTGAGTTTTTTCGGACAAACTCACACTCTAAAAGCATACGTAGTCCCAAATATAAAACACTACCTTATATTAGGGATGGACTTCTGGAGGATGTTCGGATTATTTCCGAAGCATATAGAACGTATTCTTTATTACAAAGACACTGATAACATTTTAACTGTCGATGTGGATAACTCAGGACCCAGTAACCTGTGCTCTTATGAGCATCTATCCTACGAACAAAAAAATATGGCTGACCAAGTTATATCACAATTTCGCAACATATCTTACGAAGAACGCGGTTTAGGTCGAACTTCCTTGATCACACATCCAATTGACACTGGGGATGCTGCCCCCATTCGTCAACGTTACTATAGGATGTCACCGGAGAAACAACGTATCTTGGTTGAGCAACTAGATGAGATGCTCAAGGAAGATGTGGTCGAACCATGTGAGAGGCCGTGGTCGTCACCAGTCCTCCTGACACCAAAGAAGAACGGTGAGTTAGGTTTTTGCCTAGACAGCAGAAAACTAAATGCTGTCACAAAAAAAGATGCATATAGTTTACTTTATATGGCAGAAATTTTAGATAATTTACGCGATGCTCGGTATCTGTCTAGTGTAGACCTCTCTAAAAGTTTTTGGCAAATTTTAATTCGCGAACAGGACAGACAGAAGACGGCGTTCTATATTCCCTCACGCGGCACGTTTCAATTTAAAGCCATGGCGTTCGGACTAACCAATGCTCCCGCTACCCAACAAAGGCTAGTAGATTCCTTGTTTTACGGGCCAGAATTCGAACACAGAGTCTTTGTTTTCATTGATGACGTCATAATCGCGTCGAATACCTTCGATCAACACATATCCCTACTAACGAAAGTCCTAAGCAAATTGAAAGCCGCTAATCTAACTATAAACTTTTCTAAGTGCCAGTTTTTTAGAAATCAGCTCAAGTATCTCGGTTACGTCGTGGATTCTAACGGCTTACATGCCGATCCCGATAAAGTCGAGTCTATTATAAATTACCCTACTCCTACCAATCGGAAAGAAGTTAGACGATTCTTGGGTTCTGCCTCTTGGTACCGTCGATTTATCGATAACTTCAGTACGTTAGCAAACCCTCTTAATAAATTGACGTCTCAAAAGAAAAATTCCCCTCCTTTTGTATGGTCTGCCGAGGCCAAACTAGCCTTCCAGCAACTAAAAAAATGCCTTTCTTCTACACCTATCCTTTCTTGCCCCGATTACAATCAACCTTTTGAGGTGCACACCGACGCCAGTGACTACGGTATCGGTGCAGTACTGACCCAAACGTTAAACGGGAAGGAAAAAGTAAGCCTATATGAGTAAGTCCCTATCTAAACCCGAACGCAACTATAGTGCAACGGAACGCGAAGCGTTAGCCGTGCTCACCGCAATCGAACATTGGCGTTGTTACTTGGAAAATGGTCTTAAGTTTACGGTTTTCACCGATCATTCTTCTCTCAAGTGGTTTTTAAACCTTAACAACCCAACTGGGAGATTGGCTAGATGGGGAGTACGACTCTCTGCTTATAATTTCGACATAAAGCACCGAAAGGGGTCTGAAAACGTAGTTCCTGACAGCTTATCGCGCTCTGTGGCAGTTTCTGCTATCAGTAGTTCTAACAGTAATTGTCAAAAAACAGATGACAATTGGTTTTTAAACCTTTTTAATGGTTGCCTTAAATCACCGACATCTTTTTTAAATTATCGTGTCGAAAATGGGAAATTATTTCGCTACGTGAAATCTCTTAACCCGCTCACCCGCGAATTCGAATGGAAAGAAGTAGTTCCCTTTGAATACCGAAATGATGTTATAACAAATAATCACTCCGAACCTACCTCTGGTCACTTTGGTATTTATAAAACACATAAACGCGTAAGTTTAAAATACTTTTGGCCTAACATGATACGTGACATTGCTAAATTTGTCACTAGTTGCGATGTCTGCCTCTCTCATAAACATCCTAACCATCCAACACTTGGCGTAATGGGCAGACCTAAGGACTGCTGTAGACCATTCCAGATGCTAAGTGTAGAGTTAGTAGGACCACTGCCTGTGTCTAGAAAGCAAAATACATTCCTTCTAGTTATTACGTGTTGCTTCTCTAAGTATTGCATGCTTTTCCCCATCCGACGCGCTACCGCCGAAATAATCGCCAAAATTGTGGAGGAAAACGTTTTCTTGATCCACGGTGTCCCTAGCACCATGATTATGGATAATGGGAGACAGTTCATCAGTAATACTCTGAAAAACTTATTTAAAACTTATAACATTCCTAACATTTTTTACACACCATTCTATACTCCTCAAATTAATACTGTCGAAAGATATAATAAGACTATTATTACATCTGTCTCATCCTTTATTGAGCGCGATCATAGAGTCTGGGATACAAACATTGCGAAAATTCAATTTGCCCTTAACAGCTCTGTCAATGAAGTGACTGGCTTTACACCTTCATTTTTAGTTTTTGGCAGAGAACTAATAAGCTGTGGCTCTCATTACTTGAACTCCGACTTGAGAAATGAAATCATTTTCACACCTCGTGATAGTTATGCGGAGAATTTAGGTGCATTACACAAAATATTTGACAAAGTTCAATTATCACTAGTGAAGGCACACACTAGAAATAGCACAAATTACGATTTGCGTCGCAAAAACGTTGACTTTAACGTCGGTGATATAATCTGGAGAAGAACATATTATCAAAGTGATAAAGAAAAGAAATTTTCCAAGAAGCTAGCCCCAAAATTTATAAAATGCCGTATCATTAGAAAAAAATCTAAACTAATTTATGAACTCGAGGACTTGGCAGGTAATAACCTAGGAACTTGGCACGTCAAAGACTTCAAATTGACTTAGTTTCTGTAGCATCTATAAGTAAGCGGATTTTTCTAGAAAAAAATCCTAATCTAAAAAGGGGGGTATGTAAGGGTTACTTACTTCATAAGATTATATTCAAGACTACTTTAAAATTGAACTTAACAACTAAACTAATCTAATAAATACACAAAGAAACATATACCTAGCCTACTATTTTATGATACGTTATATTATTATTCTCAGAACTTATCTTAATTATAAATCTAATAACTATAAGTATGTACCTAGACTAGAAGTTTAAAATACATCTATGCGCGCAGTGACGCTGAGTGAACAGTAACGGTATGAACGATGAGTAGGAAGAACGCTTCTGTTCAAATGCGCAGAGTCACCTCCGACTCGCTCGCTTTCGTCTCGAACGTTCGGCCGGCAGTGCCTGCCAAGCTATTCGAACGCAAGGACGCATCACCTTTTCTTCAAGAAAATATTATTCAACGTTAAATCTTTGATATTATAAGTGTGCTGTTCTACCCCAAAATCGTCCCTGACTTTATTTTCGTTACCGCCTTAGCCGAGGGAGCGGTACAGGATATCCAAGGTCTTCCTATTGACAAATTCAAAGAAACTATAAAGGAGAAGTTGTGCGCTAGAGCATATTATAAACTATCCGATTATTTGGATGATAAAAGCCCTTGGGTATAATCCCCTCATTAACTGGATTGTACTAGTATTTGTAACAAAGCATGTGTAATGTGTCGGTATGTGCGATGAGTTCTTCGTCCCGATGAATATCTAAAACGTCATTGTCACTAAAGTACGTCTTCTTATGGTAGCGTCGGGTGACGGGTCGCTCACTTCCCTCTAATATGGTTGAGGAGGGCGATGGCTGGATCCCGCGTTAACTCGTGAACGGGTGCCGTTTGAGGGTGTTCGTCGTTTGGATACTTGGGGGGAGGGAGACTTGCCGAGCTAACAGATGCAGAAAAGAATAATTTTTGTATAGACATAAAGAGACTCTGTAAATTTATTTTGAAAAAAAATATACCCGTGAAGTTTCTTGCCAGTTCTTCTTCACGAAGGTTTTTTTCGAACTGGTGGTAGAATCATGTTTTATTTGACGTCAATAAGAACAAGTAATTGTCAATGTTGAGAAATAAATATTTGAATTTGAATTCTTTTCATTCATTTTACATCTTTTTATTACAATTTGTATGTGGCAACTTTGTTTCTTGCATGTGTGTCAATCGAATTATCGTTATCATTCAATCGTGTGATGAACATAAACGTTTGTTCTCGGGTCAAGGTTGTTTATAATGATATATGTATGTTTATTCTGGGTTCCCCCCCAGTTCGCTGTACGGTCATCCATAACACGAGCTCTGCTTACTTTGGGGCCATACAGTCGGTGTGTTTGTCTGGGGATGTTTTACCATCATATCATAAAAACTCACATTTTCTACTCACCCATAAATGCTTCTTATCCCCAGCTCAGGCTGAGGAATAAGCCTGTAAAACCTAGACTTAAAATGGGTACAGTCGGGTGCCTTCAGATTCGTATCCTCTGTAGTTTCGGCTCGTCCCTTAGTATGAGAACCGAAACATTTTGGTATGTTTTAGGATATAATCGAAACAAAAATTACGAATAGCATCTGTTTTATTACACATTACAAAGGAACTGAAATAATATTTACAATAAATAAAATTCACTATTTCATTTCAAATCATAAAATCTCCGTTACAAAATCATACTGCGGAATCCATTTAAAAAAAACGAAATTTTCTTGGTTATATCCGGCAAGAAAAATAAATCTTAGAAGACACAAATAAATATTAAAAACTAAAATATTTACAATTGTTTTAAACTTTCTATATTGTTCGACTCGCAAGAAACTAGGTACTTAAAAAATTATATACCTAATGCCTTAAAAACAATACAAAATAAAAATCCTTTTTATGGCAAATTGTACTTACGTATCACTCTTTCAAAAACGGCGGATTTTTCTACTACAGACAACTATAAACTGGAGAATAACTTTGTCACTTGATAAGACTTTGTCAAATGTCAAAATGTGTCAAATTCTGAAAATTATTCTACTGAGAAAAGTTATCTGAGCATTGAAAAATCATCCTTTAATGTATTAATGTTAAGTCTTTGGTACGGTAAATACCAAAATCAACGGACACTTGTTTTTATAGTAAAATAATTTAATGGTAGAACATACATTTTAAGGAAAATAAAATACATTTCGGTCACCGTTTTATTATACGCACCAATATATTGATACTAAGGTTATTGGGGGCGCTATTCACGGATTCGGGCAGTGCATTTGGGTTGGCAGGATTTTTTGAATTCCAAGGCCGGCCCGAAGCAAAAATCTAAATAATGTGAGATGGTTTTCGAAAACCATTATTAAGTGGTGTACATGGTCCCAAGAAATAATATTTTTATATCTATTTATTTTTAGTATTTCATTAAAAAAAGGTAATTACAAATTACACTGATCATTTAAGCTGTAAAACGCTTGCGCCAGCAATATGGCGTCGAGAATGGCCTGTGACGTTACGGGGTGGCGTCAAGACCTAGGGTGCATTGACAGAAACACGATTTTTACTTGCCTGTGACGCAAAACTTAGCCAATCAAAACCGTTTCATGTATTGAGGTTCCAACTCAAAGTAGACACGTATAATTCGTTTTTTGGAGGAAATATTAATAATCGTTTATGTCATGCAATGCGTATTGCTTTTAAAATACTTTGTCAATGCGGATGGCAAGAAACATTTTATTACTTTAATATTGACAATTAGCCTATTACCAAACATATTCGGCAAGTGCCAATCAGGTTGTCTATATGTAAATCGGCACATTCGGTACGTCTCACCAAAACCCGACTACGTCGACAATGCGACATTTTT
Source organism: Marasmarcha lunaedactyla (assembly GCA_923062675.1). Classification (NCBI taxonomy): domain Eukaryota; kingdom Metazoa; phylum Arthropoda; class Insecta; order Lepidoptera; family Pterophoridae; genus Marasmarcha; species Marasmarcha lunaedactyla. The sequence goes on along the minus strand of OV281363.1, from coordinate 14,285,959 downwards.
CATCCGCACATATTCGACTATGTCGCCCGGCTGTGCCCGAATATGTGGGTAGCGCCCCCAAGCAATTTCATATACAAGATAATAGCTTGAACATATAAAAATTATAACCCAACAAATAACAGCCCCTATGAAATCTAAACTAAGCACACTGTTTTAACGAAAATACTTCGCATTATAATTAAAGCCAAAATGGAAAAAGTAACTAACTTTATATGACCACCTCTTTCTAACCCAAGCCTCTAAGCAAACGTCAGAAAGAGACAGATATCACCCCTTTACCACTAAAGCCAAGTATGTATGTATGTATATATAAAAATAGGACTTTAATTATGAGTATTATGTTATTGCCTTAAGCTATTGTTAAAACAGTTAGGCAAAAAAGCGACCAAACTATATGTTCAATGGATTAAATAATTACCAAATATATGTATACCGTTATGTATCATAATGTAACATATAATATACATGGTTTTTAAAGCAAATTTATATTGAACAAGAATAAACATACTTTTTGCTTTTTAAAGTGTCTGGAATAATATATATTTTAAAATTTTATTATACGGCGATTACAATCATATTTTTCATAAGAATAGTATATTATCTTATGAGATATACACTATAATTCATAACTAAAATACGTTACATAAATATTAAGTGCTGGTTAAAGTATAAAATTCATATTTATTTTACATAGCAAGAATATTTTGTTTGTGAATGTTTAATTACTTATCACAAAAATAATTCATATATATATATAGCATATGTGTGGTAATAATTAATGTTACAAAAAAATATTTTTCATATAAACTGAGATATTTTCATATATGTAGTAGTATATTACAATAAAAAGCTTTTATATTCCTTTTTGAATATCAATCAAAACCCAAAATAAATATTTAAAATATTCCACCTCTTATTTTTAGCGCCAAAAGTATTTAATTTTTACTCTATTTATTATTCTTTACACTAATCAAAGTAGGACGCCATGATATATCATTATTTAATGGATAAATATAAAATGCACGCTGTTATATGGGCCTGTACATACAAAGTCGGGAGCGGGCAAAAAGCGGAATTAATTCCAATTCATTTATGTACAGTCAGCCAAAAAAATGGTCTATCGCCTTAAAGGTGGAGTTCTATTGCACGTCATATAACAACAAGGATGATTTTCCCTTGTGTAATTATACTCCGATAGTTACTGACTCAACCATACAGCTATTTTGATACATTGGGAAGTTTTGCCAAATGTGGTTGACAACTTTTTGGGCGACTGTACTTCAACTTGACAAATATCTTAAAACATGTAAAAAAATGATAATTAAGACATCGTATTGTATTGGTGTAGTAAATCGGTTTGAAATTCAGTTATAAAATTTCTTTACCAATCAGATACATAACAAGCAAATGTAGCGTCATGTTGTATTTGAATAATGTAACCATGTATTGGTGAAAATTTGTTAAAATTGCTTCAGTAGCTTTTGAGTATAGCTATTAACTCGTTGGTTTAAAGCTGATTTTGTAATGATCATCTGTAAGATAATTTTGTGCTACAGTGTATTTTAAAGTTAAAGATAAATATGAACTTTTGGTAATCGCTTAAAGTAGCTGTCTTTTGTTTAAGAAATTTATCAAGAACAATACTTTTTGCCCATAATTTTTGCTTTACTTATATCGGCCATAATTATATTCATACCATAAAATATCACTTTAGTGATTAAACCAATCAATAAATATGTACTGTTTAAAATTGACAAAGTAATTTACTTTCTCTAACGAAGAATGAGTAGGCAAATACATTAAATACCAGTATTCGCAACAATAAAATTACTAGATGTCAAAGAATAAAATAAAATTGAACACTAACATAATGTACGTAACATTTTTCATACAATTAAAATGTCACTTGCTGTCAAATTTCACTTAAAAACGAGAAACTAAGAGGAATATTTAAAATTTTAGTGGTTCTAAAAGATGTTAAGAAATATTCCATAATTTAACTTCCAGAGCCCAACTATTAACATTTTATTGTAATACAATTGTATTCACGTTTTATCTCGAAGCTATTTTAAATTTCATTCTGACAGCTGGCCCTTGACGTTGACAGGCGCCATTCACAGTGAAGTTTCACTGCAATATGCAGTTGTTCTTGGGTTGCAGTTCCACTTTGGAAAGATTTCTATTTATTTCTTCGTCATCCGCGATCCTATGAGAAAATATATTAATCAGATAAATGTTTAGAGGTTTTTTATAGTCTATTTCAGTATTTTTACGCTAAAAATGAAATCAAGTAGCTTTATCTACCATTTATTTAGATTCCCCACCAACACTCTTGATTTTAAATAAACCCAAAATTACGATTCACATATGCAGCCTCAGTTAGCAGCAAAAATAGTTATCAGTAGTTAAAAAGTGAGTTTTAAAACATAAAGGTTTTAGGTTCTGTTTCACGTGAGCTAAATTGCTGGTTCAATATAAAATTAACAGTCAAGAGATGATAAACTAAGAAAGTTTTTAAAATAATGCTAGTACAGAATTTTAAAGCGCTTTATTGTCAAAACGCTTTTGGAATGATAAGATTTGTTTGTGTTGTTAAGGGCCCGAACTTCAGCTAACTAAATAAGTTATTGCTAAAATAAGCTCAAAAGTCAAAAATCACTGAAAAGTCACAAAAAGCTTCATAACTTCTAAACTAAAAAGAAATCGAATAAAAATAATGTTGGTATGTTTTATAAAATAACGTATAAATTTTTTAAATAACCTTTGGGGAACCGGTTCCCCAAAGGTTATTAAAAAAAAACTATGAAACACTCACGCTCTCTCTTGTTCATCCATTTCTTGTACTAATCTGTCTCTTTCGTTAACTGCTGCTAATAATTCCTGTAAATATAAAGTAATATTACTTTTGCATCTTTAGAAGTTATTGTTTTATGATTAACAAAATTGTTTAATGACAGTTTCCCCCCAAGTTTTATTTTATTTGGTATAATTTTGAAGAGTATAATTTCCAAAATTGAGAGATTTTATTTTAAATATTACTTAATACATTAAAAAGTTAATTTGTTTATTTGTAGCTTGCATCCAGAGTTAAAATACTTTTACGCAGGGCTATAGAATATAATTTATTAACCAAAACACAAAATGTCAAATAAGCACAACAAATGAATTCAAAAGTAAATCAAAATATTCGTAAGAAAAGTATTGAACATTAAAGCAAATGATTTATACCACAGTTAGTACTGTAACTTCACGAAGCGACCTTCGCTTTACTTGTAGTGGTTAGTGTCCAAACACGCTACGAATGTGTGCGTGACTGGGCGGTGGAACAAGTCTCGCGCTCACGCACACAGGCATGCCTCGTCTGTACACGTGGTCATTTGGTTACTACATATAAAGCGAACGACGCTTCGTGAGGTAACAGAAGGCGACATCTCAGAATGATGCCTGCAGGTCAGGCAG